>CM039675.1:168345630-169615104 GCA_022496015.1 Hordeum marinum
AATGTTATATTAAATAAATAAGTAGGATTGTTTGCTTGAATATTGTGTGATTCATTGTGTGAAATGAGTGGAATTTTGAAACTTTTGAAATTTTAATGAGATGGAATAAAATGACTTTCCCAAAATTTTCTATTTTGATCCCCTATTCAATTTTGAGTTCGAATATTTTCAAAACCCTCTTATAAAATTTCTCAAATGAGGGGAGGTAAATGACACTCAAAAAAATCAGATACAATGTTTTGACTCAACTTTTAAAAATAAAAACTATTTGCCATTTATTTGAAATTCTAGTTTCTTTTCATTTTGGAGTTATTGCAAAAAAAATATTTTTTAAATTACTTTATTCGGCCTTAAAAAAATGTTCATGTTTTAGAAAATATTTTTCTGAAAATTCTGATATATAATATGTCTATACAACATGTTTCCGATTTTTGTTTATTTGCTTTTCTTTGCTGTTTAAAAAAACCCAGGAAACACTGTTCACTGCGGACACTGTTCATCCAGAAAAAAAAAACCTGGGCTGCGCCCATGTGCACAGCCGGCTGATAAGCCCATGTGGCCCTCTTCTTCTCTCTTTCCCTCTTTTTCTATGATTTTAGTCCCACCTCGCTTAGCTTTGGACGTTTGCATCTCCCTTCCACCTATAAATATAGACCCATAGGTGAACCCAAAAGTCATCCACTTCGGTTTGAATCGAATCGTTTCGGTTTGACTAGCTTTATAAAAAAAGAAATTTCTTCTCTCCGGCGGGATTTCTGGAAGTCGTCTCCTCTTTGGATTTATATCTTCTCTGCATTCTAAAGGTATTCTCTTCGTATTTTCTTTTATACTCCTGTAGTTTAATATCCCTAGATTACTATTTCTATAGTAGTATACGATAGGGTAATTAGATTTTTAATTAGTCTCCGTATTTACTCATTAGTCTTAGAATTATTTTAGACATAGCATTTTTCCTCCGTAAAACAGCTTGGCCCAAAAATTTCAAATAGCCATAACTTTTTACTCGTTTATCAGAATTAGATGAAACCAACGCCTAGAGTTTCGTCTTGACCTCACCTATCCAATCAACCTATCACGTCAACTTTTTTTCAAATTTTCAAATTTCGAAATTTATTCAGATTTATATTCAAACTTCTTTTAATCATATCTTTTTATCCGTAGCTCCGTTTCCAATGAATCCAATTGCGTCGGATCCATATCAAAGTAATCTTTCCGTTCACATCATTAGTGTTATCATATCAACATATAATTTTGATCTTGCTCATACTTATCTATTAGTCCCCAAAATGTGTTCACACACTGTACTAAGCTAATTCAATGACATATTGAATTGCTTATAACTTTAGATCCGTCATTTTGAACCTAGTAATTCTTTTTTCTACACGTTCATATTGACTTCCCATATAGTAACATCATTAGTTTTAATCTTTGAACCTTTCAAATTGGAGCGATTCAATTTGAATCCAAACCTTCATTTGTTCATATCTGGCAAACTGTAACACATTTTCGATTGATTCCTTTTGCCCCTAAATACTCGTGTCATATATTTCTATTCATAACCATCGTACCTCGGTTCAACTTCTTTTGACCTTTGTGAATTCAGATTCAATTCATACTTGAATTTACAGTTCAACTTCTTTTGACCTTTTCAATTAAATTCTTTCTACAAATAAATTCTTATGTCTTATACTATTTGTCAAACAACGTTCATGTTGTTCTCCCATACATTGGATCGTCTTTCGTAGTCTCTCCAACCTAAGCTTATATAGCAATAGTTCATCATCCATTAACTCTTTTGAGTTGATTCCTCCACTTCCACTTTATAACACAGCTAGAACCTATCTTTTCTTATTTAACCTTAGTATGTTGTTATTTTCGCAGCAAGACATGTTTTGTTCTTGCGTTTTTTTCAGTTCTTTGTTTTGGCATGAATGTTTATTGAATGTTATTTTCTTACGATAGATTTTCATCGGAGGGTGACGAATAGTCGATCAGTTATTTCTGAGAGCGATCTTTATCTTCATCAACAGTACAGGCAAGTTCACTTTGACCATCTTTTCATACCTATGTTTTATTGCATGTAGTGACATCATTCAACAAATCCCTCCCATAGTGTTATTGAAATTCTTGTAGTTGAGTAGAATGCATGGGGTAGGAACCCACCACTTGTTACTAAAGCCCCGGGAACGCTAGTTAGTGCAATGCTATGCTAAAGTAGACGGGGTCTGGTATGAGTGTTCGTGAGTGGTGTGAAGAAGGACTCCACGTCAAAACGACGACTTCATGAAGGCTTCTTCAAGACCTGCATATTCAAGACCTCCATACTTCGAGACTCGAGAAACAAGTTTTTCAATACACACTACTGGGTGAGGGATGGTTGAAACGGTACCCTGGAGAAACCAGTGGATTTGCCTAGGTGTTGCTGGAGATGGCCAGTATTCACGCGGAAAGCCTCACCCAGACTCAAAGGGAAGGATGAATACTTCATGCTCAGAAGCTTACCTGTGTAGCCACAAGTCATTATGGGCTCTGGCTTGGTTGATCTTTGTTGTGACTCTGCTGGGCAGTGCTATGAGATGTAGTCGACGTTAGGATTGGATGGGCACTGCTGAACAGACAGGGAAGCACTCTGAAAGACCATGTTTCATTCATCCTGTTCTCAAACACCATGCAGTGCGAGGACTTTCCAGGAGGGAACGAATCTTGTGGGTAAAGTACACAACGCTCTGCAGAGTTTAAACCTAATCGATTAGCCGTGTCCACGGTTACGGACAATTTGAGCTTCTAGACTTGGATCTATCTGTGAACTCTCAACACTGGACTGATAACTAATTGTGGGCAACTTAATGATACTTGTGGGTAATTGAGACATTGGTTGGCGGAACCATGTCATGATAGGTAACTCCGTAGTGAAATTTCCTGATATTCCTTTGTTGTAGGAAAAATAAAATCAGCTTTTACGCAAAAACTCAAACATAGAGCTACAAAGCCTTTGCATATAGAATAGTCTTTATTCTTCTGTTCTACTATGGTGATCTTGCCAGTACATTCAATGTACTGACCTATATGGCTGCAACGTCTTATGTTGCAGGTACTCTTCTATGACGGGTAAGAGTACGATTCAGGGTTACGGTCCGCACTCAACTTGCCGTTGGTGTTATTGGGACTCCACTCCCGTTGACTGTATCCGCTGCTGTTTTAAGGTATATATCAGTTTTACGTTATTTACCTGTGACTGCACTTTGATATATACATTGATGTACTGTGTGTGCGAGCATACTGATCCAGGGATGGCACAGAACACACAGAGGCTTGACTCGTTTTGAGTCGGGTCGCTACAGAAATGGTATCAGAGCACATGTTGACTGTAGGACGTGACCCTAGAAACTGGAAAGCCCTTAGGAAATGATTTCTCGAAAAAACTTTGTTTTCAAAAGACCTTCTACTTCTCATCCCTTCTGAGTTTTATCAAAGAGTTAGAAAATACCCTTTTTCCCTTGATCACACGAAGGATCAACTGAAGCCCTCCTAGAAGGACAAGATATCAAACAACTGGTGACCAACTCAGACAAAGATGTATTGCATTATGGAAGAGCTACAAAAGGGATTGAAGATTATACTGATCTGAAGAAATTGAAGACCATGAAGAATTTCCAAGATATTATGCCCTAGAAGAGCAAACCCCTGTTGTATACTTACGTTAGATATGATGATTTGTGAGCTGTCATTTGTGTGTAATTTTCGACAGCCAAAACAAAAAAATCTATTTTCAAAACCATTGTTTGTATTGTGTGTATCCCCTCCTTTCTCTCCCTTACCCATCTCATCCCCAAAACCTTGAACCCAATAGATGATGAATGAAGCTAGACTCGTCTATTCTAGATCAATGACTCGGTTAGAGACAGAAGAATGGATTCAGAACATGGAGGATCACCTAAGGAGTAACCTTTGTGCAAGGAACGAGATGGTCCAATATGCTCTTCGGTACTGTGTAGAAGGTGCTGTGAATTGGTGGAAGATGCATAGGCAGGAATTAATCACTTGGGAAGAATTCAAGATGACTTTGCAAGGATGCCATGTTGTTACCAACACCCAAAAGCCCCATCGCAAAGTTGTGAAGGAGATTTGTGCCTGCAAGATATGTGGAGAGATAGGACACACCCAAGAAGAACACAAGGATGGATGCCCTTACTGTGAAGAGAATCACCCTCCTGAGGACTGCCCAACTGGGCAAGTGACATGTTTCTTGTGTGAAGGAACTACACATTACCCTGCTCAATGCCAAGTGTACCCCAAGGTACAAGAAGTCATCAAACAGTAGAAGAAAGCCATGAAGAAAGCCTTCAGAGAAAAATTTGGAGAACTTGTGAAGAAGGAAGATGATGAAGACCCTAATGGAGAAGGATTAACCAGGTTTTACTCAAATGCCTCCTATTCATATGGAGAAGCCGGACATTTCTCACAGGACTGTACGAAGGAAAGAAAAGAGTATCTGGGAAATTTCCCGACAGAAGAAGTGGAGTTTGATCCACAGGAAATTGAACTTTTGATCGGAACAAAGGAACCCAAGAAGAGAAACCGAAGACGTCCTCTGAACAACCCAATTTCTACGAAGAAGGATCTGAGTCAGATCATGTGTTTCAGGTGCAAGAATTTAGGCCACTATGCTGATAAGTGTCCAAGAAAGGAACCAGAACTCCCAAGAGCAAAAACCAACATGAAGAAGCCCTGAGATTTTTCAGAGCTCATCTGTTTTCAGTGCAAGAAGACAGGACACTACTCCTATACCTGCCCAGAGAAGAAGGTCAAACATGAGTAGTTGAGTTTTGGATTCTGGATGTAATAAATGTAATAGGTAGCACCCTTATCATTTTTAAGTTATGTAATGGAAGTTTCAGAGTTTGTAATAAATTCATGAGTCAATGGAATTATGGTGTCATGATTTATCTTATGTTGAAATATGTGAGTTGTTACTCTATGACCCAAGATCTCCGACCATTTTCGAGGATATGAGAAAATATGGTCTATGCATACATGACTGCATTTCATTTTAAGTGTGGTAGTAACCACAGGTACCTTTTCCCGGATTAAGGAATTTGGATAAGTGAATACGGATGAAGAGAATGTGGAACCACCGCAAACTATCCGGATAATAACCTTTGAGACAAAGAGTTTTCGAAGCTGGAATGCTGAGAAATGGAATGATTGTGATGAAACCATACCCAAGGTTAAACAAATCAATGGAAAGGAAAATGAATTCCATGGAGTGGAATCCAGACAATAATAGGTCTGTAAATTGTTAACTCAAGGGTATAATGGAGTGAACTGAAGGTAATGCTGGAATATGGATCGATAGTCACCCCACGGGTGAGATGAAGCTATTCAAGTATTCAAGTAAACCCACAACTCACTGACCTCAGGATTGATAAGGATCAAGCCCCACCTTGGTGAAGGAAGAAACTTGGAAGAAGCTACGACTGATCAGCAAACGTTTTTCTTAGGAGTATACGATAACCTGAGAGTTGTGAAGAAACGATAGATGTTTTTGCTTAGCTTGCAGAATCAATGGATTTATCCGAACCTCGTTCGTTGACAAGAAATTGCTGCAACGCTTGTGAGGAAGACCAAGTGTTAGAATACGAGATTCACTAAACCTTATACAAGGTAATGATTTCAGTGCGACATGGTTTGGCCACCATGACGACTTACTCTAATCATTCTCTTGCTATTTGGAATGGTAAATCTGAGTGACTTACCCATAGTAAAGAGATGACGTTCTTTGAAGATTTTGTTTAAGCCTTAGAATGGTATGATGAAAACCCCTTGTACATTACAGTTGCTGTCACACGTAGGAATTTTTACGGTGAGGAATGAAGCCGAGACACATTTCACTGCAGGATAACCACTAATGGTAGACCACCATGAGATCGTTGATAAGTTACTTAGGATGAATGCGAGACCTGCCAGCTAAGAAGACCCAGTATCGGTGGTAATACATTTTGTTATGAGATCACAAGATTTTCATTTTAAATGGAGGAGCATCATCGAAGAAGCTACCGTGAAGAATGTGAAGAGATAGATGCACCCAGAGGACTGCCATGATTTTGAGAGACCAGTCACTCTCATTTTAAGTGTGGTAGACCCCACACCTTTCACGTCAATGGTTTTGCTAGAAGACCCCCAAACCCTAACCTTTTCTTTCTAGCCCTTTTCGAATCTCGAGGACGAGATTCATTTTAAGTGTGGTAGCTTGTAACATCCCAAAATTCTAAATTTTGGAATGTTATATTAAATAAATAAGTAGGATTATTTGCTTGAATGTTGTGTGATTGATTGTGTGAAATGAGTGGAATTTTGAAACTTTTGAAATTTTAATGAGAGGGAATAAAATGACTTTACCAAATTTTTCTATTTTGATCCCCTATTCAATTTTGAGTTCGAATATTTTCAAAACCCTCTTATAAAATTTCTCAAATGAGAGTAGGTAAATGACACTCAAAAAAATCAGATACAATGTTTTGACTCAATTTTTAAAAATAAAAACTATTTGCCATTTATTTGAAATTCTAGTTTCTTTTCATTTTGGAGTTATTGCCAAAAAAAACTATTTTTTAAATTATTTTATTAGGCCTTAAACAAATGTTCATGTTTTAGAAAATATTTTTCTGAAAATTTTGATATATAATATGTCTATATAAAATGTTTCCTATTTTTGTTTATTTGCTTTTCTTTGCTGTTTTAAAAAAAACCCAGGAAACACTATTCACTGCGGACACTGTTCATCCGGAAAAAAAACTCTGGGCTGCGCCCATGTGCACAGCCGGCTGATAAGCCCATGTGGCCCTCTTCTTCTCTCTTTCCCTCTTTGTCTATGATTTTAGTCCCACCTCGCTTAGCTTTAGACGTTTGCATCTCCCTTCCACCTATAAATATAGACCCATAGGTGAACCCAAAAGTCATCCACTTCGGGTTGAATCGAATCGTTTCGGTTTGACTAGCTTTATAAAAAAATAAAAATTCTTCTCTCCGACGGGATTTCTGGAAGTCGTCTCCTCTTTGGATTTATATCTTCTCTGCATTCTAAAGGTATTCTCTTCGTATTTTCTTTTATACTCCTGTAGTTTAATATCCCTAGATTAGTATTTCTATAGTAGTATACGATAGAGTAATTAGATTATTAATTAGTCTCGGTATTTACTCATTTGTCTTAGAATTATTTTAGACATAGCATTTTTCCTCCGTAAAACAGCTTGGCCCAAAAATTTCAAATAGCCATAACTTTTTACTCCTTTATCAGAATTAGATGAAACCAACGCCTAGAGTTTCGTCTTGACCTCACCTATCCAATCAACCTATCACGTCAACTTTTTTTCAAATTTTCAAATTTCGAAATTTATTTAGATTTATATTCAAACTTCTTTTAATCATATCTTTTTATCCGTAGCTCCATTTCCGATGAATCCAATCGCGTCGGATCCATATCAAAGTAATCTTTCCGTTCACATCATCAGTGTTATCATATCAACATATAATTTTGATCTTGCTCATACTTATCTATTAGTCCCCAAAATGTGTTCACACACTGTACTAAGCTAATTCAATGACATACTGAATTGCTTATAACTTTAGATCCGTCATTTTGAACCTAGTAATTCTTTTTTCTACACGTTCATATTGACTTCCCATATAGTAAAATCATTAGTTTTAATCTTTGAACCTTTCAAATTGGAGCGATTCAATTTGAATCCGAACCTTCATTTGTTCATATCTTGCAAACTGTAACACATTTTCGATTGATTCCTTTTGCCCCTAAATACTCGTGTCATATATTTCTATTCATAACCATCGTACGTCGGTTCAACTTCTTTTGACCTTTGTGAATTCAGATTCAATTCATACTTGAATTTACAGTTCAACTTCTTTTGACCTTTTCAATTAAATTCTTTCTACAAATAAATTCTTATGTCTTATACTATTTGTCAAACAACGTTCATGTTGTTCTCCCATACTTTGGATCGTCTTTCGTAGTCTCTCCAACCTAAGCTTATATAGCAATAGTTCATCATCCATTAACTCTTTTGAGTTGATTCCTCCACTTTCACTTTATAACACAGCTAGAACCTATCTTTTCTTATTTAACCTTAGTATGTCGTTATTTTCGCAGCAAGACATGTTTTGTTCTTGCGTTTTTTTCAGTTCTTTGTTTTCGCATGAATGTTTATTGAATGTTATTTGCTTACGATAGATTTTCATCGGAGGGTGACGAATAGTCTATCAGTTATTTCTGAGAGCGATCTTTATCTTCATCAACAGTACAGGCACGTTCACTTTGACCATCTTTTCATACCTATGTTTTATTGCATGTAGTGACATCATTCAACAAATCCCTCCCATAGTGTTATTGAAATTCTTGTAGTTAAGTAGAATGCATGAGGTAGGAACCCACCACTTGTTACTAAAGCCCCAGGAACGCTAGTTAGTGCAATGCTATGCTAAAGTAGACGGGGTCTGTTATGAGTGTTCGTGAGTGGTGTGAAGAAGGACTCCACGTCAAAACGACGACTTCATGAAGGCTTCTTCAAGACCTGCATATTCAAGACCTCAAGACTTCAAGACTCGAGAAACAAGTTTTTCAATACACACTACTGGGTGAGGGATGGTTGAAACGGTACCCTGGAGAAACCAGTGGATTTGCCTAGGTGTTGCTGGAGATGGCCAGTATTCACGCGCAAAGCCTCACCCAGACTCAAAGGGAAGGATGAATACTTCATGCTCGGAAGCTTACCTGTGTAGCCACAAGTCATTATGGGCTCTGGCTTGGTTGATCTTTGTTGTGACTCTGCTGGGCAGTGCTATGAGATGTAGTCGACGTTAGGATTGGATGGGCACTGCTGGACAGACAGGGAAGCACTCTGAAAGACCATGTTTCATTCATCCTGTTCTCAAACACCATGCAGTGCGAGGACTTTCCAGGAGGGAACGAATCTTGTGGGTAAAGTACACAACACTCTGCAGAGTTTAAACCTAATCGATTAGCCGTGTCCACAGTTACGGACAATTTGAGCTTCTAGACTTGGATCTATCTATGAACTCTCAACACTGGACTGATATCTAATTGTGGGCAACTTAATGATACTTGTGGGCAATTGAGACATTGGTTGGCGGAACCATGTCATGATAGGTAACTCCGTAGTGAAATTTCCTGATATTCCTTTGTTGTAGGGAAAATAAAATCAGCTTTTACGCAAAAACTCAGACACAGAGCCACAAAGCCTTTGCATATAGAATAGTCTTTATTCTTCTGTTCTACTATGGTGATCTTACCTGTACATTCAATGTACTGACCTATATGGCTGCAACGTCTTATGTTGCAGATACTCTTCTACGACGGGTAAGAGTACGATTCAGGGTTATGGTCCGCACTCAACTTGCCGTTGGTGTTATTGGGACTCCACTCCCGTTGACTGTATCCACTGCTGTTTTAAGATATATATCAGTTTTACGTTATTTACATGTGATTGCACTTTGATATATACATTGATGTACTGTGGGTGCCAGCATACTGATCCAGGGATGGCACAGAACACACAGAGGCTTGACTCGTTTTGAGTCGGGTCGCTACAGTTTGCTTGTTTGCTTGTGGTGTATGGCACTCTTAGATTCTATCCCTGTCCATTTTCATCTTCCTTGACCCAAACCTCTTGTCCAATGATCATGCCATGTTAATAATGCACAAAACTATCTTTGTCAAATATTATTTTGACCAAAAAGGATTTATTCAAATTAGGTTTTCAAAAACCCCTGAGTTGAGGTTTGCACTGCAAGTCCTCAAATTGGGTGGATCATTTTTCCCCAAAGGCTTTACTTCAAACATAATATATATATTAGTTTCCAAAAGCAAACCAAATATTAATTTTAATGATTATTTTAATATTTTATTTCATGGATTTTTCTTAAGGCCAAAAATGGTCTTTCATAGGGAAATATTATTTAAATGCTTTCAAAATATTCAAGAAAATTTAGGGAAACTCAGTGGACATATATTTTCCATATATATAAGTTTCAACACATGGTCATGTTCAAAATAATGGGAAAAACCCCTCAAAACCCTTTCTGTCCAAATCAAGCTTTTGGAATATGTTTGTAAGAAATATTCTCAATAAATTCCAAGAAAAATCCAGAAAGTCAACACTATCATAGTTGATGATCTTGCAGAGTTTCATCTCAATCCAAGTTGATTTCATTCATCAAACTACTCCAACCCCCTCCGTGTCCGGATTCAAATTTGAACAACTTTACATTGTGAAGTTTCTTCCCTTGACCGCAAACTTTGTGGACATGTTATAATCACCAAATAATGGTGCTACACCAAGTGGTGCATCAAGGGGATTAGATTAACATGACTAGATCTACAGAAACCAGATTCTATTGTTTTCTAGGGTTCCAAAAAGTTACACTGTGAACTTTCATCAATCAAGCTCGAACTTGGTAACGAGGCCTATTTCTAAACACCATTTCACTCTATCAATTCGTATGGAAAGCAAAGTCCTTTTGATTGCCCTAATCTCCATCAAACACCTTGTGGCCATTTCTAAAAACTATTGTTTTCACCACTTCTACTCTTTCCATTGCTCTCAAATTTTTACCACAACCTCTCAGGGTTACCAGCTACTTCCAGTAAAACTTGTGAGGCCTGAGCTCAATAATGGGTGGGGTAAAAACCCCATTTTACCCTCTGTTTCATCGAGGCACGAGCATTTCTACCCTCTCCCCCACTCCATTTCTTTTCTCCCTTCCTACCCCTTAGCTCCTAGAGCATCTTCAGATCGTCCAAGAGCTAGTAGACATGCGGGGGCGCGTCCAGAGCACGCAAGCATGCCATGGCATGCCAAAGGCATGCTCTGGAGTACGCAACAATGCATGCCCACACTATAGCATGAGCATCCATAGGCCCCCGACAGCCTTGGGATGGGGGAAGCTATCTCCCGAGAAGCCCTCAATGTCCGCAACCCTCCAAGGTGTCTGCCCCCTCCTCCCTGGCTCTCTCTCACCCCCTAGTCGCGCATGCCCGACGCCGCCCAAGCCGGCCAACAGTTGAGCTCACACGCGCTAGCGCTAGGGCCCTCCTCACCTCCCTCTCTCCCTTCCACCAGTCCTAGGTAATGCCCAGGAGCACCCTTGACCTATCCCTGCAAGCCCCCGTGGCCAGTATACTCGCCAACATCGTCGCCAGAGCACACGCCCACGGTGGGAGGGGGCTGTCTATTTAACCCACCCCCGAGACCTCTCCTCCCCTCCGCTGACCCCCCTTCTCCACCAAACCAGCCCTACACACCAGTTCATCCCCCCGAGGCCCATGCGCGAGATCAATCGAAGCTCCACCGTGGCGACACAACTGTCGATCTCTGAGTACATCCCCTCTCCGCCCCCCATTTCTGTCCCATTGGGTTGTCCTTAATGCCCTAACCCGTTACCCTCCTTCTTCCCCACCTTTTTCCCCTCCGTTTGATGTATAGGGTGACCAGTGCGACCTCCACCCGAAGCCCGTCCGCCGTGGGTGCTCACTGCCGGCGACTCCGGCCACCTCTGCTGCTCCTTCGACCTCCAGGGGATCGGTGCCTCGACCCCGAGCCCAAGCCCGCGCTCCCCATCGTCGTCGTGCCCCACACCGCCACCGGTGAGGGCCTGTCCTCTTTGTCCTGAGGTGGGAGAAGGATCCAACAGGGGGCCCCACCTGTCGGCCTATCACCTCCCCCGTCCCATGCTCTCTCTCCCTGGCCACTAGGCCTCGCCTGTCAGGTTTGAATCTTGCACACGCGGGGGCGCTAGTGCGCCTGGCTTGGTTGGCCAGCTGGTCGGCCCAGCAGCTGGGTGGCTCTGGCCCAGGGCACAGTGCCATTTTCTTTTTCCTTTTCCTCCGTGTTTTCCAGAAATCCCAGAGACCAGAAAATAAATCCTATGACAATTATTTTTCCACCTAAAATCCTAGAATTTTCCATAGAATTTAATATTGCCATTTGTGAAAAATGTTGTAAACTTTTTATGCAGTGTTTTATCTATTTTTGGCATCTTTTTTTCTCTGTTTATTAGTTTTCAAAAATATTTTCACAACAGAACCTTAGAAAAAATATATTATAGTTTTTAGTATTTATTCTATAGGGTAGAATTTTAATAGTAGCTTTGTGTGCGCTGTTTTTGTGTGATGCTTATTTTTATCACTATTTATCGCGATGATAGATTGCACTGTTGACGAGGAAATTGGTCCCGAAGACTTTGAGGACCTCGAAGACTTCATTGAGCCAGGCAAGCAGCCCTTTGACCATGTTAAGAGACCATTTTTATTTGCATGGCATATAGCACTTTACTTTCGTTATATTTGATCATATGGAGTAGTGACCACTTCGGTCGTTTGCTTCCAATACTTTTGCTGATGACACTGGCATCGTGCATGACCCTACCACCTTATGAGGGTTATCCGGGTGGGTGTGGATAGGATGCTAGTAGATGCTACGCAAGTGGGTTCAGGATTACGCATGGTGATGGAAAAAAAGAGGTGATTTCAAAGACCTTTCGAAAACCCTGTCAGGTGCCACTAATGACCGAGGGAGCTGATGACGAGCTGGGTGACCACTTGAGAAAGAACTAGTGTGTTGGAGCAAGTTGAGGGTGTTTTGAAAACCAGATTAGATTTAAGATTTGTCGATCGTCCCAAACTTACATGCGCAACAACGATACCCCTTATGGGACAGGGCTTTGTTGATTACCTTGGTGGGTACCGGCAAGGATCCCACGTTACTAGTGGCAGGAGTGGCATGGTCACTCTTGATACGGGCTCGTGCCGGCATGGTCGATCATGCGCTGTCTTCACAGGCATCGGGCACACCGTTGCGTGCCCTCATGGATGATACATGCGATGTATATCATGAGGGATGGCACCAACGAGTGGACTCTTTGTTTAGTATCGGTAGGGAAAGGCAATGTTCGGGTGCTTACCTCGGGTATCACTACAGGAATCAGGCACTTTGCCGTTAGCCATCCCGGACGGCAAAGGCATGCATCCCAGACGGCAAAGGCTTTGCCATCTGCCAGCAGACGGCCAACCGTCCGGCTGAATAAGCCACGGTAAAGGGTGCTTTGCCGTCTGCTGGCAGACGACAAAGACCTTTGCATCTTTGTCCTCTACCAACAGACGACAAAGGGCATGGATGACACACGTGGCAACTTAGATCCGCTAAGGGCTTAACGACGTGCTTTGCCATCCGCTGGCAGACGACAAAGAACTAAGTTCTTTTTCGGCCGCCAACGGACGACCAAGAGGCCGTCCTAGTGCTACCCCAGGCTGCACAGGTAGCTCCCACGTGGCAGCATTGCCGTCTACTGGCAGACGACAAAGCTCTTTGCCGTCTGCCACCAAACGGCAAAGTGGCTATCGCCCCTGTTTTTTCTGTTTTTTCTTAAAATGATTCAATTGGAAAGAATATCACATATATATCTAACACATCATCAATACAAGTTTCCAATAAGCATACCAACAATAAGTTCCAACAACATATCCAACATACAAGTTTCCAACAACATATCCAACATACAATGGTTTCCAACAACATATCCATACATACATATCCAAAACAAGTTTCCATAAACAAAAAGGAATCACAAGTAGAAGAGTACACTCCATCAATGCAAGCTTCCTCATCTATAGCAAATCTGCAAATTATGAAAGATGGAAGTTCGAAGAAGAAGAAGACTAGCTAGAAGAAAAAGAAGAAAAATAAGAAGAAGAATTTATCTTCTCTTTGTTTTTCTCCTCTCCTCTCCTCTTCTCCAAGGTAGTAATGCCATTTTCTAGCTAACTAAGCATATCAAGTCATTTTGGAGGAAAAAATGCTAAGTATAGGTCATTTTATAGCTATCCTAGGTAGACTATATCATTTCGGAGCTAAGTAAGGTTATTATGTCATTTTTTAGGAAAATAAGCAAAGTATAGGTCATTTTGGAGCTAAACCAAGGTTATTATGCCATTTTTACCTAAGTGAGCTTATTATGTCATAAATGAACTAGCTAAGCTAATTATATATCACTATCGAGTATCCTAGGTACGTATGCCATTTTGTACCTAAGTGAGCTAATTATGTCATAAATGAACTAGCTAAGCTAGCTATAGATCATTATTGAGCTATCCTAGGTAGTTATGCCATTTTCTAGCTAACTAAGCATATCAAGTCATTTTGGAGGTAAAAATGCTAAGTATAGGTCAGTTTATAGCTATCATAGGTAGCATATATCATTTTTGAGCTAAGTAAGGTTAGTATGTCATTTTTGAGGAAAATAAGCTAAGTATAGGTCATTTTGGAGCTAAACCAAGGTTATTATGCCATTTTTTACCTAAGTGAGCTTATTATGTCATAAATGAACTAGCTAAGATAATTATAGATCATTATTGAGCTATCCTAGGTAGTTATGCCATTTTGTACCTAAGGGAGCTAATTATGTCATAAATGAACTAGCTAAGCTAGCTATAGCTCATTATTGATCTATCCTAGGTAGTTATGCCATTTTCTAGCTAACTAAGCATATCAAGTCATTTTGTAGTAAAAAAATGCTAAGTATACGTCATTTTATAGCTATCCTAGGTAGAATATAACATTTTGGATCTAAGTAAGGTTATTATGTCATTTTTGAGGAAACTAAGCTAAGTATAGGTCATTTTGGAGCTATGACATAGAAAAAATTCCCTATGTTTTACCGGAATGACTTGCAAATCACAAATACATTTATAATGAACTCGAATATAATATCACTAATACATCATCCCGAATAATCCAGTTCAAGAATTACGGCACTCTTTGGATCCTAATGCGTGTGTGACTTTAGGTCCCTCGAGGCTTTCCTTAAGTAACTCTCATATCTCATGGTTTGTTGGTGCGCTCTCTCTCACACTAATATGGTGGTGTATATATGTTGCTGGGCACTCTCTCACAGTAATAGTTTGACCGCCGGTGATGGACGCCCCACCTCTTCTCTTCTTACGCAATATATCGACTAGTATATCGCAAAGAAGAGAAGAAATATGAGGCGCCCCCACGACAATAGTCAGGATTCCTCCATCAAGAGCACACATGAAAGTCATACAAGGAGCAACGACAGACCGAAAGTCACACACGCATTATACCGATAAAATATCACAAATACATTAATATTTATAATGAACTCGAATACAATATCACTAATACATCATCCCAAATAATCCAGTTAATGCATCATCAAATATTAACTAATACATCTCGAATATTATCATATAAGATCACTAATACATATCGAATATCCTAGAATCCAAAGTGGAGGACGGTGAACTCGGTTCACTAGCAGTCTCTGAGTTGCCGGTGGTCGACACCCAGAGATAAGGAACCATCATGGGATCATAACTCAAGTGAGATCTCTGAAGGATCTGCCAGGTATTGTCGAACCGGGCGTCCAACGCCGCCATGTAGCGATGGACGTGCTCGTCCTCCTCCCTGACAAATGACATACCACCTCCGCGGGTGCCCGCTCCCTCCGCATTGAAAGTGGCCCGCGTGACCGCAACCACATAAAGTCCGGGTCGACGACGATACCTTCATTCCTCACCAACCTCCGAGTCCGGGAAGGTAGCACCTCCTAGTGCCAGCCCTGCGGAGGCCAGTCCCGGACATGGCGCCTCTCAAGTAGGCTCTCGCGGACTACTCGACGACGAGGATGCGGGCCGGGCATCGTCGACAAATTCCTATTAGAACGTCTTCTTTTCGTTTAATCACTAATTTTTCATAAAAACCAAATATTTTCATCATTAACATACTAATCTAACAGATACATTCATCATAAACATACTAATCTAACATAAACATTCATCATAAACATACTACTCTAACATACACATACTCAGGCTGTCCATGGATAACGTTGGACAATTCGAAAGAATCACGGTTATAAATATGCTAATGAATGCATATTTATAGATGCAACCCTTTCGAACGGGAGACGCATAATGGTCACGCATACTGATGATTGAAGACACCTATAGCTAGCAAGTTTCATCAGCACGAAGTTCGGAATAGAGGAAATGAAGGGGGCAAGAGGAGATGTCATTTGTGCTCAACCATGAACGCAGGGGCGGAGCTCGTCGAACGCACGGGGAGGTCGTCGAACAACAGACCCTCACAGGGACGAAACAACTGCACATTTAAATGCACCTGATCAACATAAATATGATGTTCTGTATAACAAAATCGAAAAAATATATGACCTAACTCATAATTCACAAATATATGACCCGTCAGCCTCTGAAAGGCTGAAGAGCACCTTTTTCGAGATCGGGGTGTCGGTGGTGTCGGGTCAGGGTCGGGGTGTCGGGGGTGTCATGTCGGGGTAAGGGTGTTGTGTCGGGGTCTGGGGTGCCGTGTCGGCGTGTCGGGGTGTCGTGTCGGGGATCGGGGTGTCGGTGGTGTCGTGTCGGGGTAGGGGTGCTGTGTCGTGGTCGGGGGTGCCATGTGGGGGTGTCAGGGTGTCGTGTCGGGGGTCAGGGTGTCGGTGGTATCGTTTCGACGATCCTCGACCAGGTTACGTCGGTGCCGACGCACCCCGTCGCCTATCCTCGACCCGGTTACGTTGCCACCCATGCACCCCGTTGCCAATGCTCGACCCGGTTTTCCTTTTCCCTTTTCTTCTTCTCCTCTTCTACTCCTTTTCTTCTTATTCTCCTTCTCCTCCTCCTCCTCTTCTTCTTCTTATTCTCCTTCTTCTCTTTCTTCTTTTCTCCTCCTCCTCCTCCTCATCCTTTTCTTCTTCTCCTTCCTCTCCTTCTTCTTATTCGTCTCCTTCTCCTCTTCTTCTTCTCTATTCTTCTTCTTGTTCATTTCCTCTCCTCCTCCTCCTAACTAACTAACTAACTTACTAACTTAACAGAAAAACTAGCTAACTAACTTATTTTTTTCTAACCTAATAAAACAAACTAAACTAATTAAACATAAATCTAAAAAACAAAAAAAACACAAAAAACAGAAGAAAAAAACTAAACCTAATTAAACTCACCGGTGGGGGTCAGGGAGGCGGCGGGGTGCGGCAGCGCGGTGCGTCGGCGTCGGCGGGCGGGGCGGCCTGGTCGGGGCCGGTGAAGGGGCCCGGTGGAGGGGGCAGGGGAGTTGGCGGTGTTCCCATAGGGGAGGGGGCGGGGCGGGGCCGGTGGAGGACGTCGGGGCAGGGGAGGGGTGGGGTGGGGGCCAGTGGAGGAGGCCGATGCAGGGGAGGGTGCAGGATGGGGCCATTGGAGGAGGCCACTGAGCAGGGGAGGGGGCGGGGCAGTGGTGGTGGGGTCGGGGCAGCGGCGGGAGGGGGGCAGAGCAGCGGGGCGTCAGGGCGTCGGTGGCGGTGGGCGGCGGGCTGGCATGGCGTGTGGTCGTGGCGGTGGCGGGGTGGCGGTCTGGGGCTGCGGCGGGGTGCGGTCGGGGAGAGAGAGAGATAGAGATAGAGAGAGAGAAGAGAGGAGGGGGGCAACGGGCCGTTAGATAGGAAGTTCTTTGCTGTCCGCTAGCGGACGGCAAAGCGGTGGGGTGGGCCATTGCCCTAAGCTAGCCTCCACTAGGCCCCCACCCCACCTCTTTGCCGTCTGCTAGCCGACAACAAAGAATCTGTGCCATCAGCTGGCAGACGGCCAAGAACTTGCTAATGGCAAAGCCACCCTTTGTTGTTTGCTAGCCCTTTGTCGTCTGTTTTCCGCTAGCCGATGGCAAAGCGACTCTTTGTTGTTCGCTAGTAGACGACAAAGATGTGGCAGACGGAAAATCTTTTGATTCCAATAGTGTATGTTAAATACCGCGAGTCTTGGATGACACGGAAGTTCCCGAGTCTTGTGAGTCAAGTGTGCAACCTGTGCATAGTGTAAAACTATTGGAATAGCCGTGTCCATGGTCAAGGACAATTGGGTGGTGCTGCTTAGACTATGTCCAGATGTTTTCGCAAACTTGGTGTGTGTGTATGGATGACCCATCGATGACACTTGAGATAAGTCAGATGAACTGGCGTTATTATTGAGCCTGAGATGTTCGACCCCCTGATCATGAAGATATCTATAACTTCTTCATATGGATATCTACCAACTGATAATGTATGCTTATCTAGTTACTTGATCATATCATTGCATTCAAAATTAGCTTTCTACAAAATACCTATTAGTGCTGTATCATGCATTGTTATACCTTGTTCCACAACATGGGTTGCTTGCGAGTACATTCAAAGTACTCATTGGCTTGCCACTGGTTATTTAATTGGCCAGGCATGGAAGAGCAGGAGTATGGTGAAGAGTTCGTTGGTGACGAACACGAGAACCAGGACGCTTCCTAGTCAGAATGCCTGTAGGTTAAGGTAGATGGCAATGGGTTCACGCTTCCGACCAAGTTTCCTCTGTTTGTTCTGTTTAATTATTTGGCCCTTGTGGCCCTATCTATGTCAGACTAGACCTTCATTGTCTTTATTTGTGTAAGATGCTAAATATGGATGTAAGACTCTTGTTATTCAGCTTCTGTGGGTTCAGTGAGCATTGATCTCTGGGACCACTGTACACGTGCATTTGATGATCATGACTTAGGATTCGGGGTCCCCACAAAGCTGATATCACAGCCTTCCTGACTATAGGAATCCCTTAGTTAGCATGGACGTTAGTTAGGATAAAACCGCTTTGGAAACTACACCTAGCACCTATACTTAGGAATTCTGTACTATTTACCTCTTCTATTCTTCACACAACACTCTGCTGACTCTCCTCCCTTCACAACTTTGTAGATGGTTGTTGTACCCGAAGCCTTCCTGGCATCCGACTTTCCCTTACTCCTTGGGGATAGCCTGGAGAAGTGCTAGTTTCGCCAACCACCCATTTTCCTCTACCAGGAGCACTAGGTCGATGTCATCACAAAGGAGTACCACGTGGATGTGGTCGTGAAGGCAAACGACCACCCGACCAGTTGTTTCTTTGAAGGACCACAGACGGAGACCAAGGTACTCGCAGTCGAGTCAGCTACACGCAAGGCACTCCTACACCTTCAGGATATCATTCCAGAGATGGCTGACAAGCCGGCTACTCGCTACCTTCCCTTCAAGAAGGATGATCTTGGCAAGAGTTGGACGTTGGTTCCGTATAAAGAGGATGGCACACCACTTAGGTTCTAGACCTACTTCAGCCTCTCTGCCGATAGTCTGGTGCACAACCTGATTAAGGAGTCTGTTAAGCTCCGTGAGGAACTTCACCCCACCCGAGAGCTACTTTGACAAGCAAAGACGAAGCCAGACAGGAGCAAGAAGGATGGAGCCCCTAAGGGACGACCAACTGTCTCTTATAGAGGAGGAGTACCCCAAGCTAGAGATGCACATACACGTCGTCATCGCATGAGTGCGAAGGAGTACTATGAGCTCTTCACCGACCCGCCGACGAAGCGTCGTCAAGATGGACCTCCTTGTTCCCCAACCCCTTTGATCGGGAATGATGCCCATTCAGATGATGAATAGGAGGAAGACCTAGAGGAGCATGACTACGAGACCGACCACTCCACCACCTGAGTCCGAGAACCCCTAGGGTAGGATGAGTCATGTACCCCACATGCGAAGTCGAGTTCGTGTAATGGTTCATATGAAGCCATATGTGCTTGTTGATTGTTTTTTTGGTTGTGTTCCGACACAAGTCACGCTTATTCCTTAGGCATCATGTAAGCGACTCCATCGTCTATCTTATCTTAATGTCTGTGTTAGTCCTTTGGCCTTTGTTTCCACAAACTTGAACTCGACCAACCCCCTTAGGCCTGCTTTTCCATTGTTGCTTTTCCTCTCGTCTATCCCAGTTGTTTGACTTGGCTGCTCCAAACAGGATGGTGACTGCTACCCTCAACAGCTCCTTCGCCAACCCTGAAGCCGGCAACTCAAGCCAATAACATGGAGCTAGTGGGACTGCTCACGATGGAGGACACCAGGAGCAGCCACAAGGCGACATTCCCCCGCCACCACCTCCACTGGAGAACATGACCATAGCTCAGTTTCTCCAATTTCTCCGGGAGGAACGCCAAGCCAACAATGTTGCTATTCAGCAGATGGCTCAGGTCCTTGTGAACAACCAGTAGCAAGGCAGGAACGGCAATGGCCGCTCCACTCTATGTGAGTTCATGAGGAATTCGCCCCCAACCTTCACCTAGACTGCCGAGCCCTTGGATGCTGACGAGTGGATCCACACCATCGAGGACCTTCTTGCACTAGTCAATTGCAATGAGGACTATGAGATGGTGCTTTATGCCTCTCACTGCCTCGGAAGTACCGCCCGAGCTTGGTGGGATCGACTCAAGGTCATGCAAGGTGAGCGTGTTATCACTTGGAATGACTTCAAGGAAGGATTCTGCACCGCCCATATTCCTTCTGGGATCATGGCTATCAAGAAGACAGAATTCCATGTGCTGATGCAAGGAAGTGGCTCCATCAAGGAGTACCTGCAGAAGTTCAACCTGTTGTCAAGGTACGCACCTGAAGATTTCAACAGGGAGGCTGCCACGAAGGAACGCTTCATGGAAGGACTTCAACAGACCCTGCACTATCAGCTCATCATCTGCGACTGTTGTACCTTCTTGGACCTGGTGAACAAGGCCCTCATGCTGGAAGGCAAGCGTCGTTCCATAGATGACACTCGCAAGCGCAAGATGATCAACAATGCTAGCTCCAGCAACCAGAAGCCTCGCCCCTAGCAGCCAGCCCCAGCCAAGCCAACCTATCAGCCACAGCAGGCTAGACCTCCTGCGCCTCTTCCAAGCTACCAGCCTCAGGAGTATGCCAGTCCCAGGCCAGCTTATAACAACCCCAATAACAACAATGGTGGCAGGAACTACTACAAAAACCCTAGGCAAGTCACTTGTTTTGGATGTGGTTAGTTTGGACACATCTCCAAGCTATGCCCCAACAAGAAGCCAGATGCCCCGCGCCCCAATGCGACGAACCAAGGTCAATCCCGTGGAGCACCACCAAGGAGCCCAGATCCCCGCAACCAGCCCAACAATGGCAAGGGTCATGTGAATCATGTCACCGTAGAGGAAGCCCAGGAAGACCCGGACGTCATAGTGGCTACGTTCCTCGTCAACTCGACCCCAACAATAGTACTGTTTGATTGTGGAGCTTCACATTCTTTTGTCACCCAAAAGTTTGCACTAGAAAGTGCCATGAAACCTACACCCCTGGGTAGTCGCATGTTGATTCAAACCCCAGGATCAGTTATGAAGTATGGGATAGGTTGTAAGGGAGTTGAGATTAACATCAACGGGGTAGATTTCCTAGCAGACCTTACCATCCTAACGTCAGAAGGCTTGGATGTGATCCTAGGCATGGACTGGTTAACCAAGCACCAAGGCTTGTTAGACTGTGCCAAGAGGATTGTTACCATGACCAATAGCCAAGGAGTGGAAGTCAAGTATGTTCCAAACCCTGCCTCCACTCAAGTCCCTCAGGCTAACTGTCTATCGAGAATTGAGCAGGATCAAGTCCCAGTGGTATGTGAACACCCAGATGTATCCCTGATGAGCTACCCGGAATGCCTCCTGACCGCGAAATTGAGTTCATCATTGAGCTAATGCCCGGATCCAGGACCATCTCTAAGAAGCCCTATAGGATGGGATCCGAAGAGTTGGCTGAATTGAAGAAGCAACTGGCTGAGCAGCTCAGAAAAGGATTCATTCGCCCTAGTGCCTCTCCTTGGGGATCACCTGTTCTATTTGTGTCAAAGAGGGACGAAACTATCAGACTATGTGTCGATTACCGTTCTATCAGTGAAGTCAAAATAAAGAACAAGTACCCACTCCCCAAGATTGAAGACCTGTTCGGTCAGTTGAACGGATCCAAGGTGTTTTTCAAGATCGACCTCAGGTCAGGGTACTATCAGTTGAAGATCAGACCCCAAGACATTCTGCAGACGACATTTGTAACCCAACATGGCCTATATGAATACACGGTCATGTCATTTGGGCTAACCAATACCCCTGCTTACTTCATGTACCTCATGGATAAAGTCTTCATGTAGTACCTAGACAAGTTTGTTGTCGTCTTCATTGATGGCATTCTCGTCTTCTCCAAGTCTGAAGAAGAGCATGAGAAACACTTGAGATTGGTCCTATACAAGCTTCGAGAGCACCAGGTTTACGCCAAATTCAGCAAGTGTGAATTTTGGCTGCATGAAGTTGGATTCTTGGGTCATGTGTTGAGTGCAGAAGGATTATCAGTGGATCCTGCCAAGATTGAAGTAGTGACTGAATGGCAATCCCCAACCACCGTGAAGGAAGTCAAGAGCTTCCTCGAACTCGCGAGATATTACCGCAAGTTCGTGGAAGGGTTCTCGAGCATTGCCCAACACATGACCCAACTTTTGAAGAAGGACAAGAATTTTGAAGGGATAGCCAAGTGCGAGGAAAGCTTCTAGGAGCTCAAGAAGAGATTGACCACAACCCTAGTTTTAGCCACCCCCTATATTCACCAGGAGTTTGTGCTATATTGTGATACATCGAGAACCGGGCTTGGAGGTGTTTTGATGCAAGAAGGCAGAGTTGTAGCATATCCATCCACACAGCTATGTCCTCATGAAGAGAACTACGCTACTCATGATCTTGAGTTGGCAGCCATGGTTTATGCCTTGAAAAACATGGCGACATTACCTTCTGGGGAAGTGATGTGAGATATACATAGACCACAAGAGTTTGATGTCTATTTTCACTCAGAGGGAATTGAACATCAGGCAGCGAAGATGGTTCGAATTGATCAAGGATTATGACCTCAGTGTTCAATACCACCCTGGAAAGGCCAACATGGTAGCACGCACCTTAAGCAGAAAGTCTTGTTCTTTGAATGCCATGATTAAGGAAAGGGTACCAAGATTCCTCGCCAACCTCGAAACAAGATCTACCTTGACGTATGATATCAGAGAAGCTCGGGCGGGACACAAGAGCATTGAAGGCATCAAGAGGAAGATCAAGGCTGGCAAGGCCCCAGGATTCTTAGTGGATGTACAAGGAGTTGTATGGTTTGGGAATCGCATCTACGTACCCAACAAAGAGGATCTCAAGAACTTGATCTTGCACGAAGCTCATGACACTCCATACTCCATCCATCCTGGAGGAACCAAGATGTATCAAGACCTCAAGGCAAGATTCTAGTGGCATGACATGCAACGGGAGATAGGCACCTTTGTCACCAAGTGTGATATATGCCAGAGAGTCAAAGCTGAGCACCAGCGACCTGCTAGGCTATTGCAACCTCTCAAAGTGCTTGGATGGAAGTGGGACAAAGTCAGGATGGATTTCATCATCGGATTACCAAGGTCAAGCAAAGGACATGATTCTATTTGGGTCATTGTCGATTTCGTCCCCGTCAAGACCACCTATGATGGGTGCCAGCTCGCAAACCTCTACATCAACCGCATCATAAGTCTTCACGGAGTTCCAAAGGAAATTGTGTCGGGCCGAGGCACCCAGTTCACCTCAAGATTCTGGAAGAAGTTTCAAGAAGCTATGGGAACTAAGCTCTCCTTCATCTCTTCTTTTCACCCCCAGACCGGTGGGCAAACAGAACGAGTAAATTAGATACTCGAAGATATACTCAACGCTTGTGTTTTGGCGTTTGGAGCCAAGTGGGAAGACTGTCTACCGTTCACCGAGTTTTCCTACAACAACAGCTATCAGTCAAGTGTTCAGATGGCACCATTTGAAGGGTTGTATGGACGCAAGTGCCATACTCCCCTCAACTAGTCAGAGACCGGACAAGGGTTAGTCTTTGGACCAGAAATCCTCCGCGAGGCACAAGAGCAAGTTCAACTCATCCGAGAGCGCTTGAGACCGCCAAGGCAAGACAGAAGAGCCACGCCGACTCTCGCCGCCGAGAAGTGAGATTCGACAACAGACTTCATGTCTATCTTCGAGTCACACCTCTTAAAGGAATCAAGCGTTTCCACGTCAAAGGAAAGCTTGCACACAGGTACATCGACCACTTCAAAGTCACTGCAAGATGAGGAGAAGTTGCCTATCAACTATATCTACCTTCCGAGCTATCAGACGTGCACAACGTCTTTCACATGCTACAAGGATATCGACCATCAGGCCATTGATCTTTAGCCAGACCTTACTTATCGTGAGAGGCCAGTTTGTATTTTGGACGAGGTAGAACGTTGCACCCAAATCCGCACCATCAAGTACTTCAAGGTCCAATGGAGCAACCACTGTGAAGCTGAAGCAACCTGGGAGCGTGAAAACTGTCTTAGATCTGAGTTCCCTTATCTTTTTAGCGCTTAGCCTAGGAATCTCGGGGACGAGATTCTTGTAAGGGGGTAGGTCTATCACACCATGTGTTTATATCACCTTTTTATGCTTGGATTTATAAAATTTGGAACCAATTTAAACTTTTTCAGTGCTTGTGCTTGTTTGAATTGTTGCTTGTTTGCTTCTTTGGTTGTGGTGTATGAGACTCTTAGATTCTATCCCTCTCCATTTTCATCTTATTGTCCAATGATCGTTCCATGTGAATAGTTCCCAAAACTATTTTTATCAAATATTATTTTCACCAAAAAGGATTTATTCAAATTAGGTTTTCAAAAACCCCTGAGTTGAGGTTTGCACAACAAGTCCTCAAATTGGGTGGATCCTTTTCCCCCAAAGGCTTTACTTCAAACCTATTATATATATATATATTACTTTCCAAAACAACCAAATATTAATTGTAAAGATTATTTTAATATTTTATTTAAAGGCTTTTTGTTAAGGCCAGAAATGGTCTTTCATAGGGAAAAATTATTTAAATGCTTGCAAAATATTTGAGAAAATTTAGGGAAACTGAGTGGACATATATTTTCGATATATATGAGTTTCAACACATGGTCATGTTCAAATTAATGGAGAAAACCCCTCAAAACCCTTTCTGTTCAAATGAAGCTTTTGGAATATTTCTGTAAGAAATATTCTCAATAAATTCCAAGAAAATTCCAGCAAGTCAACACTATATTAGGTGATGATCTTGCAAGGATTCATCTCAATCCAAGTAGATTTGATTCATCAAACTACTCCAAACCCCTTCGTGTCCAGATTGAAATTTGAACAACTTTACATTGTGAAGTTTCTTCCCGTGATCCCAAACTTTGTGGACATGTTCTAACCACCAAATAATGGTGCTACAGTAAGTGGTGCATCAAGGGGATTAGCTTAACATGACAAGATCTACAGAAACCATATTCTGTTGATTTGTAGGGTTCCACAAAGTTACATTGTGAACTTTCATAAATCAAGGTCAAACTTGGTGACAAGGCCTATTTCTACCCACCATTTGACTCTATCAATTCCTATGTCAAGAAAAGTCCTTTTGATTGCCCTAATCTCCATCAAACACCTTCTGGCCATTTCAAAAAACTATTGTTTTCACCACTTCTACTCTTTCCCTTGATCTCAGTTTTTTACCACAACCTCTCAAGGTTACCAGCTACTTCCAGTAAAACTTTTGAGGCCTCAGCTCAATAATGGCTGAGGTAAAACCCCCATTTTGCCCTCCGTTTCACCATGGCAGGAGCATTTCTACCCTCTCCCCCCTTCCATTTCTTTTATCCCTAGCTCTCCTAGGTCCTAGAGCATCTTGACATCGTCCAGGAGCTAGTAGACATGAAGGGGCGCATCCAGAACATGCAAGCATGCCATGGCATGCCAAAGGCATGATCTGGAGCATGCTACAGTGCATGCGCGCAATATACCAGGAGCATCCCGCGGGGCCCCGATAGCCTTTGGATGGGGGAAGCTGTTCCTAGAGATTCCCTCGACGTCCGCGACCCTCCAAGGTCTCGGCCCCTCCTCCCTAGCTCTCTCTCACCCCCTGGTCGCACATGCCCGACGACGCCCGAGTAGGACAACGGTTGAGCTCACACGCCCGGGCGCTAGGGCCCTCCTCTGCTCCCTCTCTCCTTTCCATCGGTCCTAGACAACGCCCAGGAGCACCCTTGATCCATCCCCGCAAGCCCCCATGGCCTATAGCCTTGCCTGCATCATCGCCGGTGCACACGGCCATGATGTATAGGTGGCTGGATATTTAAGCCACCCACGAGACTTCTCCTCCTCTCTACTGACCCACCTTATCCACCAAACCAGCCCTAAAACCACCAGCTCATCCCCCTCCCACCGAGGCCCGTGCACGAGATCAACCGAAGCTCCGCCATGGTGACACCAGCATTGTTCGCCGAATACATCCCCTCTCCGGACCCCATTTCTATCCAATTAGGTTCCCCTCAATGCCCTGACTCGTTCCCCTCCTTCTTCCCCTCCGTTTGATGTAGCGGGTGACCGATACGTCCTCCACCCGAAACCCCTCCGCCATGGGTGCTTGCCGCCGGCGACTCTATCCACCTCCGGCGCTCCTTTGACCTCCAGGGGATCGGCGGCTTGACCCCGAACACAACCCCACACTCGCCCGTCGTCACCGTGCTCCGCACCGCCGCCGGTGAGGACCTCTCCTCTCTATCTCGAGGTGGGGGAAGGATCCAATAGGGGAGCCTCACCTATCTGCCTCTCACCTCCCCCCTCCCTCCCTCTCTCTCTCTCTCTCTCTCTCTCTCCCTGGCCACTTGGCCCCGCCCGTCAGGATTGAATCCTGACGCATGCGGTGGTGCCAGCATGCTTGGCCTAGTTGGCTACTAGGCCGGCCCAGCAGCTGGCTGGCTCTGGCCCAGGGCACAGTGCTATTTTATTTTTCCTTTTCCTCTGTGTTTTCCGAAAATCCCACAGATGAGAAAAGAAATCCTATGACAATTATTTTTCCACCTAAAATCCTAGAATATTCCATAGAATTTAATAGTTCCATTGGTGAAAAATGTTGTAAACTTTGTATACACTATTTTATTTTAAAATCTATTTCTTGCATATTTTTGCCTTTGTTTATTAGTTTTAAAAAATGTTTTCACAATAGAATATTAGACAAATATTTTTCTTATAGTTTTTCGTATTTATCAGAATAGGGTAGAATTTTAATAGTAGCTTTGTGTGCTTTGTTTTTGTGTGATGCTTATTTTTATTTCTATTTATCGCGATGATAGATTTCGCTGTTGACGAGGGAGTTGGACCTGAAGACTTTGAAGACCCGAGAGACCTTGTTGAGCCAGGCAAGCAGCCATTTGACCATGTTAAGAAACCACTTTTATTTGCATGGCAATAGCACTTTACTTTCGTTATATTTGATCATATGGAGTAGTGACCACTTCGGTGGGTTGCTTCCAATACTTTAGCCAGCGACACTTGCATTGTGCATGACCCTACAACCTTATGAGGGTTATGCGGGTGGGTGTAGATAGGATACTAGTAGATGCTACACAAGTGGGTTCAGGATTGTGCATGGTGATGGAAATAAAGAGGAGATTTCAAAGATTTTTAAAAAAACCCGTTGGGTTCCACTAATGACCGAGGGAGATGACGGGCTAGGTGACCACTTGACAAAGAAGTGGTGTGCTGGAGCAAGTTGAGGTTGTTTTTGAAATCGGATTAGATTTAAGATTTGTCGACCGTCCCAACCTTACATGCGCAACCACGATACTCCTTATGGGACGGGGCTTTGTTGATTACCTTGGTGTGTACTGGCAAGGAGCCCGCATAATTAGTGGTGGGAGTGGCATGGTGATTCTCGATATGGTGTCGTGCCGGCATGGACGATCATGCGTTGTCTTCATAGGCACTAGGCACACCATTGTGTGTCGTGATGGATGATACGTGTGATGTATATCATGAGGGATGGCACCAACAAGTGGACTCTTTGTTTAGTGTTGCTAGGGGAAAGGCAATGTTCGGGTGCTTACCTCGGGAATGTTAAATACCGCAAGTCGTGGATGACACTCAAGTTCCCCGAATATTGTTAGTAAAGTGTGCAACCTCTGTATAGTGTAAAACCATTCGAATAGCCATATCCACGGTCAAGGACAGTTGGGTGGTGCTGCTTAGACTATGTCCAGTTGTTTTCGCAAACTTGGTATGTGTGTGTATGGATGGCACAGAGATGACACTTGAGATAAGTCAGATGACATGACGTGATGATTGAGCATGAGATGTTCAACCCCTTGATCATGAAGATATCTATAACTTATTCATATGGATATCTACCAACTGATAATGCATGCTTACCTAGTTATTCATCATGTCATTGCATTCAAAATTAGCTTTCTGCAAAATACCTATAAGTGTTATATCATGCATTGTTATACCTTGTTCCACAACATGGGTTGCTTGCGAGTACATTCAAAGTACTCATGTGTTTGTCACTGGTTATTTAATTAGCCAGGCATGGAAAAATAGGAGTACAGTGAAGAGTTCATTGGTGACGAACATGTGAACTAGGACGCTTCCTAGTCAGAATGCATGTAGGTTAAGGCAGATGGCAATGGGTTCACACTTTCGACCAAGATTTCCGCTGTTTGTTTTGTTTAAATATTTGGCCCTTGTGGCCCTATCTATGTAAGACTAGACCTTCATGGTCTTTATTTGTGTAAGATGCTAAATATGGATGTAAGACTCTTGTTATTCAGCTTCTGTGTGTTCAGTGAGCATTGTTCTCTAGGATCACTCTACATGTGCATTCAGTCATCATGACTTATGAGTCGGGGTCCCCACAGGCTGCTTATAGAACATCGAAGGATTTGAAGGCCCAATCTCTTAGATGGAAGCTTCGGGAAACATAGCTTGCGCTCCACGTCTGATGTAATAGTTAGGCAAGTTTATCTCTTTAGCATCTAACCGACCATGTACAAACCCAAGGCATCCCCGGCATCTATATAAGTTTGAAGGTTTTTGGGTATAGACAGAACAACTCATCTAGGGTTAGACATACGGTCTTGAGGTAGATCAACTGTGTAACCCCTTACACCATCAATACAATCAAGCAGGACATAGGGTATTACCTCCATAGGAGGGCCTGAACCTGGGTAAACTCGTGTCCCCTTCATCTCCTGTTATCGTCGATCCTAGTCTCACAGTTTCGGAGCCCCTACCCGAGATCCGTCGGTTTTGACACCGACATTGCTGCTTTCATTGAGAGTTCTTCTGTGAGCGAGATGGAATTGACGCCCTGTCTCGTCATGAACGAAGAGGTTCGCCACATGGACATTTTCCTCCCCAGGAAGATCTTCGCCTTCGGTAGTGTTGTGCTACACGCGGATTCCGTCGACCATCTAGGACGCGTTGAGAGCTTCACCCTGATCAAGAAGTCAGATACGGAAACTTAGAGTTCTCCATCAACTCTCGGGGCAACCTGTCACTAATCGGGCTCACAGCTTCGCCTATAGCCCCCGAGGACTCTGAGGCCTTAACCTTTAGCTCCTTCTTCAGACATGCCAATGGGTCACCCATGGCGGCAATTCGATCTCTTATCCCAGTCTGGCCATCAAGCCATGTGACCGAACATGTGTTCTTTCCAAACACTCCCCATGGGTGGGCCTCATAGGGGTTGACTCCGTGAGTTCCAAATAGCTGGTTCCGATCGGGCTCTCAACGGTCGACGAGGCCTTGGAGCAATTCTCGTCGATCAGGATCACCAATGATCCCGCCCTGATGTACACCCAGCCCGGTTATAGTTCAGGCAGGGATGGATTTTTCGACCCACCCACCAACCACTTGGTAGCCACCATCGAATATTTAATTGACATGCTAGACTATGCCTCGAAGGAGGCAGAATACGTCGATGAAGAGGACCGTACCCCCACCCCCGTTCACAACAGGAATTGGGCCACCACTTCCATATATGACGCTTACATGGTGGATACTCCTGCCACCAACGGTGACAATACGCCTTACAACAATGGTGACAAATCGGGTGATGCGCCATCAAGGCACGGAAAATCGCATAAGCGATCCAAAAGCAAAAAGGGAAAAAGAGATATTATGAGCAACGGGGAAGGTAATGCCCTTGCCGATCATGACAATCCCGATATCCCCGACTACCCATATGAGGGTCTGGAGGAGACTGAGGATCAAAACGACCCCGATACCGTCAACGACCCCTAAGGCGACGATTACCTTCCCCCCGTCGAGGAGGAACATATACCGGAAGCCGATGACTTCTACATCTCTGATAACCTCGAGGATCAGGAGGAAATCAGGCAATGTCTCATAGCAATGGCTCGCAGCCTAAAGGCCAAAGAACGACAACTCAAAGGCGAACAGGGCGACCTCAATGATCGATGGACAAAAGTCCTCTTAGCCGAGGAAGTATACGACACTGGCCTGTCAAACCAGCCCAAAAGCTATCCTCGGAGAAGGTTGCTGCCGCAATTTGATGACAAACTTACTGATACCCCATCTCCAAACCGTACTCCATACGACAAGGCAGACCGCTCCCCTCGTGGTCGACATAGGACGGCCAACGACGCTGGTTACATATGGGTAGTGCCCAGAAGATAGAGCAAGGATCCATTAGAGCCCGATTACAGGTTCGACCTGTGAGATGACCTGGATCTTAGAGCAGGCCGCACTAGATCCATTTATGTATCCAGAGAGTACCCGCCCGGTAGACGTGGCGAGTACAGACCATGGTTCGACCAAAACAACAGGGTCCATGAATGTAGGCGCCGAATACAGGTGCGACATAGCACGGGTCAGAGGTGCCGCTCACCCTTTGTGCTTCACGGACGAGGTACTGCGGCATCAGTTCCCCGAAGGGTTTAAACCCGTGAATATAGAAAATACGATGGGACCACTGACCCAACTGTAAGGATCGAGGACTTCCTCCTCCATATCCACATGGTACGAGGAGATGATCTCCTTGCCATCAAAGACCTACCTCATAAGCTTAAGGGACCAGCTTGGCACTAGTTAAACAGCCTCCTCGAAAACTCCATAGGATGTTGGGAAGACCTAGAAGACTTGTTCCACTCTAACTTCCAGGGGACTAATGTCCACCCACCAGACTCTTCCGATCTCAGCAACATCGTCAAGAAGCCCAGTGAGTCCGCCCGGCAGTTCTGGAATCGGTTCTTGACTAAGAAGAACCAAATTGTGACTGTCCGGATGCTGAGGCCATGGCCTCCTTTCGGCACAATATTCAGGACGAATGGCTGGCCCGCCAGCTAGGCTAGGACAAGCCTCGAACTATGTTCGACTTTACCTCCCTCATGACCCGCTTTTGCGCAGGCAAGGATAACTGGCTGGCTAGATGCAGCCACAATTCTAAAGATTTGTGGCACCTAAAGCCCAGGATGGCAACTCAAAGCCAATGCGCAATAATAATAAGCGCCGGTACAACAATAATGATGTCGATGACATGGCTGTTAATGCCGGATTCCGCAACTCCCGACCTGGATAGCGGAAGAATCCCCCTAAAGGAAATCGTGACGGACCCACTTAGCTCAAGAAGATCAAGGAAAGGCCTTGAAAAATACATGGAACTTCAGAAAAGCCCGCCAACCACACACACTGCAACTGCTGGGTGTTTAAACAGGCCGGAAAGATACAACCCGAAGACCAAGGCAAAAGCTCGTGTAGCGAGGATGAAGATGAGCCTCGGGGTCCAATTGGTGGAGGCCAGAAGAAGTTCCCTCCCAAAGTAAAAACGGTGAACATGATATACGCCACCCACATACCAAAGAAGCAGAGGAAGCGCGACCTCCGGGAGGTATACGCGGTGGAACCCGTAGCCCCGAAATACAACCCATGGTCGACATACGCGATCACCTTTGATCGGTGTGATCATCCGACCAGTATCCTTCATGGGGGTTCAACAACCCTCGTCCAAGATCCCATTATAGATGGGTATCACCTCAGAAAGGTCCTAAGACAGAGGAAGTAGCATTAACCTGATCTACTCAGATACAGTGAAAAAGATGGGCATCGATCCATTAAGGATCAAACCCAGCAACACTACCTTCAAAGGAGTGATGCCGGGCGTTGAGGTCCGATGCATGGGCCTAGTAACTCTAGAGGTCGTGTTTGGCTCACCTGACAACTTTCGCAACGAAGACTTGATCTTCGACACCATGCCATTCCTTAGTGGCTATCACGCGTTGCTTGGACGGACAACGTTCACTCGTTTCAAAGCGGTCCCACACTATGCATACCTCAAGCTCAAGATGTTGGGCCCCAAGGGGGTCATTACTATCAACGGCAACAACGAGCACTCCCTTAGAACTAAGGAACATGCACTGGCCCCAGCGGTTGAATTCGGCTATAAAGATGATCGGCAAATTCCGCCATCCGCCATAAAGGTACATAAAGCTGGGAAGCGAGTTTGGCTTCAGACTGAAAACTCGGATCCTTCCTCTTCCCCTCTATAGGCACCCTCCCCCCACCGCACAATTTACAGACCACCAAAGTATGTTCCGAGGAGGCACAACTTTGCACTTAAAATTCCAAGGGAAAGTGGTGGGGAAATAAAGGAAGGTGTTCACTGCCCCGACCTACTACCACCAATACATCTTCGGACAAAATATAGGCACTCCTAAAAGATCCTGCCTAAGGCGTAAAGCTCACCTTTAATGTTGCGGCCTCTCAAGATTTCGTTCGCAAGATCTGCCCACACTAACACCCATCAAGGAGCATCCAAGAGCAGGAGTCAACTACCAATTGATGACCACTAGTACAACAACTCTTGTAGGATGTTATTTCTTATTTTCTTTCAGATACCTATAAACAGTTGCTTCGGCAATCCGAGTTATAAGAACTGTTGAGAAAATGCAAAATTGCGTGGCGCAAGTACACCTCATCCGTCCTGTTTTCGGCACATACTTTTTCTCCTTTCTGCCTCTTCTCGTGAACCTGTTAGGTATGACGCGACGAAACGGGACAATAGACCGGGGGCTCGATTTCAAACAAAAATCGCCTGAACTATCATGTGTTCAGCATCTTGGAGTTTGCTTTATATGCATCGGTTCCGAACTATGTCTTTGGTCATTAAGTTTGGTTTCTCGGCTCGTGTGCTTGCCCCTTTACGTTCCGCTCGTTCGGCTAAAGGGAAAAAGGAGCACCCCTGCAATTGTGCTTCCGGATAGTACAGTCATGCACCTTAGGGGAGAAAGCCAAAAACGGACTGTCATAGTATGCGCGATCCGATATGTGAACCCCAAGTTAGAAGCATTATACTTCAATCCTGGTAAGCGGTTATTCCATGTTATACGAGCACCTTGACTTTTGCTCAAACATTATGATGTGGGCGTTGGCCTTGGTTCGTCCGAACATCACAAACACTCTGGTGGCTAATCGTATGCTTCCCCTAGTCCTTTCCATGCCCCTTTGGTTAAGTGAAAGAAATAAAGCACTATAGTCTGACTACCTAGTCTGCCGTACTACACCGCCTTCGGGTTCCGATAATATGGCTACGGGACACAATGCATTGGCATAGACACCCCATGTAGTATCTACGCGGGGGCTGAAGCTGAAGACTCACATCTTTAAGTGTAAAATGACCACACAGGAGTTATTAAGGAATACAAAACCGTATAAGAGCGGACACTAATATCATTAAAAGTTATCACGAGTCTTCAGACACATTACAAGCCCATTCAAATAATTTTACACCCGAACACTACGACGCTATCACCCGCGCACTCTCCATCACTCCATCGAAGTATAGCTCGGGGTCTCGGTGCTCCTTCCCGAATTGCGGCGGGTTGGTGGCGACCTTTGTCGGACTGAGCCCCGGCCAATGCACTTTGGCCTTAACAAGGGCCATCCGGACTCCTTCGATGCAGGATGAGCGCTTGAAGGCATCGAGGTGGCACGTGGCAGCAATCAGTCTCTGCACCAGGCCGAGGTAACTGCCTGGGTGGGAGTGGCTTGCCGGGCCATAAGCAGATGTAGAGGTCCTTCATGGCCGGCTCCACCTTCTAGTGTAGCTTCATTAGCTGTTTCACCTACTCCACCAGCAGAGGAGGACGCTCGGTGGCTCCAAACTATGCCCAAAACGTCCAAGCTTCGTCTTCCTCTCCCCGCGAGGCAAACAACTAATTGGCGTCCGCCACGCTCTTCTGGAGATCGGTGGATGCGCCTGAGGATCACCATACTCGGGTCAGCAATTCGAATCTGATATCCCCGAATATGCACTTTAGGGAGTACGAGTTACCATCGGCTACCTCCTTGGCTTGGCGAACTTGATCCTTAAAGAACTGTCTGTCCATCCGCTCCTTTTGGAGATTGGATTTCATGGTGGAGAGTTCGGCCGAGCTCGCCTTATTCTTTTGCTCCAAGGCCTCACACTTTTTGCTAGCATCCTTGAGCACATCCTGTATCTCTACCACACGAGCTTGGTGCTTATCACTGGTGGCTCATAGGGCAGTGAGTGCGGTGGCCGCTTCTTTAGCCGCCGGCTTCTCAACAGCCGCTTTGTCTTTGGCACGTTGAAGTTTGGCCTTGAGCTTTTCGATCTTGTTCGACGAAGCTACAAAACGATAAAACTTTATATAAAAAGGAATTTGCATTGAAAGTATCCGGGGAAAGTATTCAGATTGAGTTTGGACTTACCATGTGCCTCGTCAAACCTCTTGTTGAGGGCTTCCACCTCATCCTTGGATCTCTTGAGCTTCAGATGTAGCTCGTCCCTCTCGGCACCGTTTTTGGGCGCCACTGATGATGAAGCCTACGTTACACACACAATGCATACATCACATCAGTGCTCACTTCCCGAATTATAGATATTACCCCTAGGTGAGCTTGTTCACCTCACCTAGGGATTGGGGGCGGCCATGTATGCAATGCGAAAAAATAAAAATCTTAGCCAAATATTGGGTGACTTACTTGAAAGCCCGCAAAGAGACCATTGAAGGCCTCCTTCAGTCTGTTGTCAACGGACTGGACACTTTGTAGTACCGCACCGATAAGGGTGTGGTGATCCTCAAGGATGGAGGCACTCGATAGAGCCTCCTCCATGGCCGACCACCTGTTTGTCGGTGGTGCCGGGGATGATCGTATTTCCCGATCACCCACCAGTGATTGGACCGGTGCCTCCAGAGGCGCAGTGCACTCCAGAGATGTCCTCGAAGGGGACTAATTGTCTGTCTGCCCGACCTTCTCGGTGTCCGGGCAAGGCATTGTCCCCTGATCTTCAATGGCCGAAGCATTAGCCTCGGCCACGGTGCTTTTTTCCCTCGCCCCCCATGTCCGCCTCCGTTGGAGTAGGCCAGGACGACACCTCCACATGTCCTTCATGACGCCGGGAGTGGTGGGGTGCGAGGCATTCCCGCTCTCCGCCAGTTCGGTGGGCGGGGTCTCCCCATCCGATACTACCTCGGTGGGGATAACGCGTGGGGGGCTATTGGACCAATAACATGTGTGTTAGAAAACTCTGAATTTACTAGTTATAGGTATAAGGGTCTTTGGATCATAACCTAAATGGAGGGGGCTTGACCCTTAGGCTCCTTCGTGGAACCTCCTCGGGGTCTTCGGACGTGGAGCTCGATAAAACCACCCTCGCCTGTGTGCCCTCTTTGGGGCAGGAAAAGCAGCCTGCCCCGAGGCATTCGAAGACGCTGCTCTCTTCTTGGCATGGGGGCAAATTGCCTCCCCCTTGCTGTCGACCTCCTCCTCCTCTTCTTCCTCCTCTTCGGCCTCCTCCTGATTTTAGGAGGCAATGGTGTCTTCGGATGCAGCATCAGGCTGGTCCTTGATGCGAAGGCCAACCTGACTTGGTTTCTTCTTCTTATCCTTCATGGGAGCCTCGTAAGGCTTCTCTACGAGCATCCTGGCTAACAGCCCGGTCCTCTCGTCTTCGGGCTGAGGAGCCGGACTGTTGATGTTGGTGGCTTTCTTCTGCCATCTCTGCGAGAACAGATCCAATAATAGGATGAAGGGATTGTCTATGTAATAGACCCAACCAAGTTGGGGGAAATAATACCTCGGAGTCCGGCTTGGCGGCGTGCAGACCCTTTTCCTCCTCCGCAGATGGCCAGCTCTTTATCGACTTGAAGAGCGCCTTCCATAGCTTCTCCCGTGTAGTGCGGAAGAGAATCTTGATTGTGGGATCCGCTTCGAGTTCTCGAGCCGACAGAGGAGTGCCCCATCGCTGGCAAGGGAGGATGCGTCTTCCGAGTGTCACCTGGACCACATCGGCTAGCTTGATGCCCTCCTCGACCAGGGAGCGGAGGCGCTTCTCCAGGTCTTTCAACTCTTTGCCCGAACCTTAGACCAGGCCCTTTTCAAGCCACAAAGCCAGTCTGGTGGTGGGCATCTGAATGCGGCGGCGGGGAGTTGTCCCTCTTCTCGTGGTTCAGTGTCATAGAACCTATCCTTTTGTCATCCTTCGATGCTGTCGATGAAGGTGCGTGACGGCTACCCAACGTGGGCAGGCTTGTCGATGACTGTCCCACCGCAATCCGTGTGCTTGCCCCCGATGCACTTGGGCTTGATATTAAATACCTGTAGCTAGAGCCCGAAGTGCGGCTCGATGGGCAGGAAGGCCTTGCAGACGAGGATGAACGCCGAGATATGCATGATGGAGTTCGTCGGCAGGTCATGGAAGTCGATGTCGTAGAAGAACATTAAACCCCTGACGAAGGGGTGGAGTGGCAATCTCAACCCCCTGATGAAGTGGGGGATGAACACCACTCTCTCGCCTGGCCTTTGGGTGGGGATCACTTGGCCCTTCTCCGCCGCGCGGTGAGGAATGTTGGTGGGAAGGTAACCGGCCTTCTTGAGGTCGAGTATGTCCTTGTTGATGACCGTGGCAACTTCCCACTGGCCATTGGAGCCTGCCATTGCCGATCTCGAAGGTGGGGGGCGGAGAGACCTTGATCTATGCTCTGGAAGCACAAGGGAATGGGAGGCAGAGAAGTCGAATGCAAAGCGTAAAAAAACTTTTGGGGGTTTCCTTCTCTTTTTATGAGGCCTATTGATGTGGATGCCCCTCGCCATTGCGTGCATGTGGGCAAGTATATCCCATATAAAACGGGACATGATCGGTAGATTGATAGATCGTGATGATTAAAACGGCCTCGAACCTCGAATCGAGTCTATGCAACCTGTCTGGCGGTCGTGGTGGGCTGTAACCTTTCGTCAAAAAGGTCGTCAGAGGGCCGTTGTTTATCCCCTAGCGTTTGGGCTTCAAAGCCGATCAATTTACAGTATTTATGTGCCACTATGCGGGAGACTACTTGTCATTGGAGGAGGAACTACAATTCGAGAGGAAGGAACTCACCTTGCAAGCTAAAGACTCTGTTCACGTAGCAGTCGGAGCTGAAGACCCTTGGCGTTGGAGGCAAGTTCGAGGGCTACTGAGGGAGTCCTGGATTAGGGGGTCCTCTGATAGCCGACCTATTGTTATAGGCCGGATTATGAGGCCTGCTTACCAAACACCCAAGGATTTGAAGGCCCAATCTCTTAGATGGAAGCTTTGGGAAACAAGGCTTGCGCTCCACGTTTGATGTAATAGTTAGGAAAGTTTATCTCTTCAGCATGTAGTCGACCATGTACAAACCCTAGGCATACCCGGCATCTATATAAGTCGGTAGGTTTTAGGGTATGGACAGAACGACTCATCTAGGGTTAGACATATGATCTTGGGTAGATCAATTCTGTAACCCATTACACCATCAATACAATCAAGCAGGACGTAGGGTATTACCTCCATAGGAGGGCCTGAACCTAGGTAAACTCGTGTCCCCTTCGTATCCTGTTACTGTCAATCCTAGTCTCACAGTTAGGGACCCCCTTCCCGAGATCCACCGGTTTTGACACCGACATTTCCCAACTCATTGAAACCAAAGTGAAGACTCAGTTGCACCGACTAGTGTGAAATGTACAGGAATCTCGGTGGTACGGATATGTGGGGCCAAGGACGGTCACACAACTCGGTGAGACCAATGTAGAATTCTCGGAAATTTCGATTCTTTTAAATGGGGCAATAGGAGGTTGGTAACTGAACTCGGTTGCACCGATATGAAGAACTTTTTAATACTAAGATATGGGTTTGGCCTAGCTCTGTCTAGGGTTTTGACTCGTTAGGACCGAATGGGAAATGTTCGTCTTACCGATTTTGAGTAGTAGGGTCTAAGTCGGAATATTTGTGGGAGAGTTTGTGGATGATTTTGGTGGTTTGCACTTGAGCATTTTGAGAATGTCATTCACCATTATTACCTCACCCCCTTTTAATACTATTGGCTTTCCTATGGACTCAAAGTGATTTCTCACAAAGTAAAATATAGAGTCTTCATGCTTGTAGCTTGGCCAATCCTATTCCTTGCATCTAGGGGTCTCCACACAATCCTTTGCCATCCAAGCATTGAAATTTCTCCTAAAATATACTTGTTGGAAACATTAGTCCAATGAAATATATGTTGTTTTTAATTACCAAAACCACCTAGGGAGATGTTATGCTTTCAAGAAGTTAGCCACCACACCTCTGTCGGCTACATCAGCTAGACTATGTTAAGCAGCACCAACATTCAAGCATAATGAAGCCCTTAGACTTCTAGAAAGATTAAAAAGCCCCTTGTTTTAATGCTCACCTATTACTTCCTGGGAAGGAGCCGAGAAGTTGATAGCACCCATCACTCCACCACCATGATGGTGTATGATGAGCATGATGTCCCTACTCTCTCCAAATGCCTGGAACGGAGGAGAACAACTGCCATACTTTGTTATTAGCCTATTTTTGTTGGAAATATGCCCTAGAGGCAATAATAAATTGGTTATTATCATATTTCCTTGTTCATGATAATTGTTTATCATCCATTCTAGATTGTATTGATTGGAAACTCTAATACATGTGTGGGTACATAGACAACACTATGTCCTCTAATAGACTGGCTCGTTCATCAAAGATGGCCGAGGTTTCCTAACCATAGACGTGAGTTGTCATTTGATAATAGGATCACATCATTATGAGAATGATGTGATGGACAAGACCCAAACTATGAATGTAGCATATGATCATGTCAGTTTATTGCTATTATTTTCTACGTGTCAAGAATCTATTCCTCTGACCATGAGATCATGCAACTCACTGACACCAGAGGAGTACCTTGTGTGTTTAAAACGTCACAACAAAACCAGGCGACTATAAAAGTGCTCTATAGGTGTTTTCGAGGGTGTCTGTTGGGTTGGCATGGATCGAGCGTGGGATTTGTCAATCCGTATGATGGACAGGTATGTCTGGGACAACTCTATAATACAACATCACAAGAATCTTGCAAGCGATGTGATTAAGGATTTAGTCATAGTATCTTGTGTTACATGACAAGTAAAGAGACTTGCTGGCAATGAGATTGAACTAGGTATGGAGATACCGACGATCAGATCTCGGCCAAGTAACACACCGATGGACAAAGGGAACTATGCACGGGCTTACTTGAATCCTTGACATCATGGTTCGATCGATAATGATCTCCATAGAATATGTAGGAACCAATATGGGCATCCAGGTCCCGCCATTGGTTATTTACCGAAGATTGTGTCGGTCATGTATATATAGTTCTTGAACCCGCAAGGTCTACACACTTAACGTTTAGTGACGATTTGGTATAGTTAAGTTATGTATGTTGGTGACGTAAGTTTGTTCGGCATCCCGGATGAGATCCAGGACATCATGAGGAGCTAGATTTATTTATGGGAAGTCATATTTTGGCTACCAGAAAAGTTTCAGGTTTTTTGGGTATTGTACCAGGAAGCTTCTACAAGGTTGTGGAAACTCCTGGAGAAGTCCAGAAGTCCACCAAGGGTTCCACCACGGCCCAAGGGTTTGCATGGGCTAAGGGGAGGTGTCCTGGCGTTATTGGACTAGACGCACAAGTCCCTCAAGGCCCATGTGGCTTGGGAGAGGTGGAAAGTCCACCTGAATATAGAAAGGGAGGGAATTGGACTAGGAGTCCAACTCCTCCCCTACGCCCTAGGGCTTGGAGGGGCTGAGCTCCATGCCACTCCACCTATATATAGAGGGGAGGGAGCACACCAACTGTACAAACGAAGCCTTTGGTGCCCCTCTCTCTCCGTAGATCATTTTTCTCCTACGTTCGCGGTTTCGATAGCACTCGGCGTAGCACCACCAACGCTGCCACCACGCCGTCGTGTTGCCGGAGAACTCATCTACTAATCCAACCTTGCTCGCCGGATTGAGGAGGTGGAGACATCATCGAGTTGTATGTGTGTTGAACGCGGAGGTTCCATCCGTTCAGTGCTAGATCAGGACGGATCATGATTGGATCGTGGGACAGATTGTGACTTGGATCGTGAAGACGTTCGACTACATCAACCGCGTTTCTTAACTCTTACCGCTTAGCGATCTACAAGGGTATATAGATCCACTCTCCCTCTCTTAGTTGTTTATCTCCATAGATTGATTTTGGGTGTTCATAGGATTTTTTTGTTTCCCATGCAGTGTTCCCCAACAGTGGCATCATGAGCTTGGTCTATGCGTAGAAAACATGCTTGAGTAGAACACAAAAGAGTTTGTGGGTGTTTATGTTTAGATAGATTACCTCCTTCGAATTATCTTGATTTGGCGGTATTGTGGGATGAAGCGGCTCAGACCAACCTTACTCGTCCATGTATGAGAGACCGGTTCCATCGACTAAAATGTAACTTTATTGCATAAGATTTGACAAGGTCGGTCCTTGTAGAAGGTTAAAAGGCAACTTGATTATCACTGTATTGGCTTTGCGTAGGTAAGAATCGTTCCTTCTTGATACCCGTAGCAGCCACGTAAAACATGCAACAACAATCAAAAGGACGTCTAACTTGTTTTTCCAACGTATGTTGTGATATGATATGGCCAAATACATGACGTGATATATGTGATTTATGATATGATCATGTTTTGTAATAGTTTATATCGACTTGCATGTCGATGCATACGGCAACTGACAGGATCCATAGGGTTGTCTTTAATTATTGTATGACCTGTGTGTCAATTATTAAGCGTTATGTAATGCTTTACTTTGTCGCTAAACGGTAACAATAGTAGTAGCATCATGGTTGGCGCGACAACCCCGATGGCGACACAATGATGGAGATCTTGACGATGGAGATCATGGTGTTATGCCGGTGATGATGGAGATCATGCCGGTGCATTGGATATGGAGATCAAAAGCACAAGTTCATGGCCATATCAAGTCACTTATGATTTGTATGTGATGTTAATCCTTTTGTGCATCTTATTTTGCTTATGTCGACAGTAGCATTATAAGGTGATCCCTCATTAAAAATTTGAAGATCAAATTTTGTTCTCCTCGAGTGTGCACCATTGCGAAGCTTCGTCGTTTCGAAGCACCATGTGATGATCGGGTGTGTTAGACTCTGCGTTCGCATACAACGGGTGCAAGCCAATGTTGCACATGCGGAACACTCGAGTTAAACTTGATGAGCCTAGCATGTACAGACATGGCCTCCGAACACAAGAGACCGTAAGGTCAAACATTCGTCATATAGTACATAGGATCAACATGGAGATGTTCACCATTGAAACCACCTCATCTCATGTGATGATCGAACTTGGGTTAGTGGATTTCGATCATGTCACACTTAGACAACCTGAGATATGTTGATTTGAGTGGGAGTTCTTTAGTAATGTGAGTAATTGAACTCATTATCATGAACAGAATCAAATTTGTCTTTGCAAAATTATATTGTAGATCAATGGCTCACGCTCTAGCTTCCCTATGTGCTCATACATTCCTAGAGAAAATAGAGTTGAAAGATGATGGTAGCAATTATGCGGACTACGTCCATGATCATAGGATTGTCCTCAGTTGCTGCACAGAAGTCTTATGTACTTAATGCACTTCTCAGTGCGCCACCCCCTGAAGCGGCGACTGTGGATGTTGTGAACATGTGACATGCATGTTTTGATGACTACTTGATAGTTCAGTGTGTCAGGGATTGCGGCTTAGAATTCAAGCTCCAAATACGTTTTTAACGTCACGAAGCATATGTGATGTTCCAAGAGCTGAAATTGGATTTCAGGATTGTGCCCATGTTGAGAGGTATCATACCTCCAACAAGATTCTTTGTTTGCAAGATGATGGAAAATAGCTCAATCGGTGAGCATGTTCTCTGATTGTTTGGGTGCTACAATCGCTTGAATCGAGTGGGAGTTGATCTTCCAAATAAGATAGTGATTGATATAGTTCTCCAATTCACTACCTCCAAGCTACTAGAGCCTCTTGATGAACTATAATCATGCGAGGAATGGAAAAGATGATCCCTGAGCTATTCACGATGTTTGACACCATGAAGGTAGAAATCAAAAAGGAGCATCAAGTTTTGATGGTTAGTAAAACCACTAGTTTTGTGAAGGGAAAGGGCAAGAAGGGAAATTTGAAGAAGGGAAAACTAATTGCTGCTCCAGTGAAGAAACCCAAGGTTGAACCCAATCCCGAGACTAAGTGCTTCTATTATGAGGGGAACGGTCACTGAAGCGGACCTCCCTAGATACTTGGTAGATAAGAAGGTTGGCAAAGTCAACAGAAGTATATTTGATATACGCATTATTGATGTGTACCTTACTAGTACTCCGAGTAGCACCTGGGTATTAGTCACCGGTATAGTTGCTAATGTTAGTAACTCGATATAAAAGCTACGGAATGGATACTAGCTTAGGGCGAGGTGACGATGTGTGTTGGAAGTGTTCCCAAGGTTGATGTGATCACCATCACACGCTCCCTCTACCTTCGGGATTAGTGTTAAACCTGAATAAATGTTATTTGGTGTTTGCGTAGAAAATAAACATGATTAGATCGTGTTTATGGCCATATGATTATTCACTTAAGTCAGAGAATAATGGTTATTCAATGGTCGTGCACACAATGTGAATGGTTTATTCAATCTCGATCGTAGTGATACATATGTTCATAATATTGATGCCAAAATATGCAAAGTTAATAATGATATTACCACATACTTATGGCACTGACGCTAAGGTCATATTGGTGTAAAGCGCATGAAGAAACTCCATGCTAATGGATATTTGGACTCACTTCATTTTGAATCAGTTGAGACATGTGTACCATGCCTCATGGGCAAGATGACTTAGACCCCGTTTTTGATATGATGCAGCTATCGGATTTCGGGCTCTGCAAAACCCTCAAGGTTCGAACACAAGGGCGTGTGCAATGGTTCCCTAAAGCCTTGCCCAAACTAGCTAGCTACTCAATGGTTATGAAGGCGAACTCGCACGATGACGAGGAAGAAGATGAACATGGCAGTTTACACGGATTTGGGTCGCTGTAAAGCGCAATACCCTACTCCTGCTTTGCTGGATTGCCTGTCATGGAGGTATGGTGGATGAACTAGTACAGAGGGCTCAAACCTTGAAAGGGATCTCAATTTGTGTTCTTGGCTCCTTGCCTTTTGGTGGTTCGTCGAGTGGCTAAGTATTGGATCGGGCCCCTCTACGGTGTGGCCTTGCCTCTATATATATCAGTGGCCCGGGTCCTCTTCCCTTATCATAATGGAAGGAAGGGATCCCACAACGGCCAAATTTGAAGGGGGATAGGAGTAGATTTGCAACCTGTACAAAGGTGTTCTTCGCCTACAAAGTGGGTGTTCATGATGCAGCAGTGGGATCGGCAATGACATCCGCCCTGCGGGGCTCGTGGTCGTGGTCTTTGTGCATTGGAATGGAACCCTTTGGGCGGCGCTTTGGTAACACGTGTACGTCCTTACTCCCTTTGAACCAAAGGGGAAACTGCACCGCCTGGCATGCTAGTGCCCGCCTTTCCTTCCTTGCGTCACTTTTTACTCCTGAGGTCGGGCTAAGCATAGAGATCTCCGCCGCTCAGGAGGGGGCCTGAGGAGGCCCATCCTTGCTGGTCTTGGGACAGTCATTCCTTGCGAGCCCAGGGTCCTCTCGAGGGCCTTGTCTTGAGTACAACCGCGCGAGGCCATGCCTGGCTGAAGAAGTGGGCCATGTCGTGGGCCGCAGGCACGCGGGGCTGGTGTCGGTGTCAAAACCAGCAGATCTCGGGTAGGGGGTCCCGAACTATGAGACTAGAATCGATGGTAACAGGAGACAAAGGGAACCTTTTACTCTGCTTCTAGCAAGTGGGAGTCTGGCCCAAAAGTGATGGACTGATTCTCCTTGTAGTTGCTTAATATCCCAAAAGTCCGAAGACATGGGCTTTGGTGCGATACTGGGATGATCGTCTTGGGAAGCGGGTGGGAAAAAATAATTACAGTTTCCGAATCGTGTGATGGATCCCACACCGGTGAGAGTCTAGCTTTACAATAATTCCCTACCTCTGGCTTGCCAACGGAGTCTCGGTGATCGAGGACTGGGGTATAGACTAGTTTCAATTCCGGTTGTCAGGACGAATCTGTAGCCTGACACTTGATAGTAGCAAAAGGTGGGTGATCGGAGGAACATGAATTTCCCTGTCATCGGGTCTGATACAAAGCCGATCATAAATCAGAACATGGTCACCCGATATATGGATATCTTCGATCCGATCGAACAACTCGTTTAAAAATGAGGCGATGGTAGGATGCGTGTCATTGAGATCAGTGGATTCATCGAGTGGCGTGACGTTCTAGAGCCACGTCGAAGCAAATCTGTGTTCTGCCCAACCATGAGACCTGATGTCTTCAGCGTCAAGGCGTTCGGACTTATAGGTTTCTCTTCGAGGGTCGAAGGTTCCATTGGAACAAGTATTCCCCGTGAATCAGCCATGAACTCTAAGGTTCCGAACACGATATTCCTATTGGGGGAAAAGCTTCTAGTCTGGCCGTGACGGCTGATCGGGCTGGCATGCGACATGATGTTATCGCCGGTGAGACTCTGATCTGTGGGGAGAGTCCCATGGATGCAGATCTTGTTGCTCACGATGAGGTGAACCATCGATTCCTTTGGCACTCATAGAGGAACTCACAATGAAAGCACCATTGTCGGTGTCAAAACCGGCGGTTCTCGGGTAGGGGGTCTCGAACTGTGAGACTAGAATCGATGGTAACAGGAGACAAAGGGGACACATATTTACCAAGGTTCGAACCCTCCTATGGAGGTAATACCCTACGTACTGCTTGGTTGTATTGATTATACTCTAGCGCAGTCTGGGTTATCATTGACGACTGCGGTGCGGGCCGGGCCGGCGCGGGCGCCCGTCATAGATGAGTAGGTGGCACCTGCGATGGGAGGGTGGCGGTAGTGACCCTGCCACCATGCCCGCGGCACCATACGACAGACATAGCCCGGGAGTTCATGGTCTGGGCGGAGAGGCTAGAGGCCGCCTGGCTTCAACTCCTGAACTCCTTCGAGGGGGTGCTGCCGGTCGGGGGGGCGGGCGATGGCCTATGGCTATAGGCCGACGGCTGCTGTAGCATGGCGTCGTGGGTGAAGGTCGAGGTCACCCCGAAGGGCTATGTGTACCTATTCCATAGTGCCAGACGTTTGCCCGTGCCCGTTGCTCGGTGGGGAGGCACACCCACCACTTCAAGTACGACCGGGAGGCGACACTCCTCATCAAGGTCTTTTGTGGCAAGGGCGAGCACCCAGTGTGCTGCCCAGAAGACGTCAGCCATGGCGATCTTGGAGATGAGCTTGCCCTTTGTGAAGAGCGTCATACCTCTAGCGGCAGCGACACCCCCTCCGAGGGGAGCCCAAGCGACAGCAATGATAGCAGCTATGATGCACCACTGCGTCGTCATGCTCGGACCTCGGGGGGTTGTCAGGCCTTAGAAGGAGGAGGAGGACACCAACTGAGCGCAGGCCCGGGATCTCCTGAAGCGACAGCCCCCGTGGGGGGCTTTTTCCTTCTTTTCTTGTCCCATTAATCAAAGAACCAAGAAAGGCCCTATAGGCTTGTAATGAACTTGGGAGCTAGCCTCCTTTGTCTGTGCTTCTGCTATGCATCCTGCCTTTTGCGTTTTCGCTAATTGAGGTGGCCTTCCGATTGTGATTAGGGTACTTATCTTGGCGTGCTCGTTGTATACTCCAGGGAACGTGTGGCTATGGTTCTTGGTGACTCTGGACGTCTTGTGGTCCCTTCTTCTTGCAGGTGATGCAGGTTGGGACTGCTTTCAGCACTTTGTGTCTACAGGTCCCAAGCCCACACATTTCCCTAGCACCATAGCTGCGTCTGGCCAAGGACGCAACCACTAGGTGAGGCCTCAACACACTCAATGCCGACCGAATCAGCAAGGACGACATCGAGGCTGCAAGTGGCTTTATGACCGGTAAGGCTACTGAGGCGTGCTACTCAGGAGCCCCCTTTGACGCTCAAGAAGCTCTACGTCGGTAGGTCCTAGTCCCGCACATTTTCCTACCACTGTGGTATATGACCAGATCACCAAGGACGCAACCACGAGGTGAGGCCCCGACACCGTTGATGTCGACTGGATCACCAAGGATGGCATCAAGGGTGCCGAGTGGCTACATGAACGGTAAGGCTCCTAACGCGTGCTGCACAGGAGCCCCCTTTGACGCTCGAGCGGCTCCCGAAAGAAAATTTTGGTTTCCTGCCCTGGGAGGGGCGGGCCTCCCATGGCTCAAAGATGGCGCGTCGGGCCGCGAGTGGAGCTCCCGAGTGAGTACGAAGTGTCACGCACCTGCTAACTCGTCCGGGAGTACCATGTGAGGATCCTGGTGCCAAGGCCTTGGCGACGTGCAAGCACCGTGCCCCCAACCCCCGCTCGCAGGGTGCAAGGGGGAGGGGAGTAGGCGAGTGCCCGTCTTGATCAGAGAAAACCCAAGATGGGAAATGGCGATGAACACGAATCCCTGACCCATTTTTTGAAAAAAAACGATTTTCTTCCAGGAAAGTTGGCCAATTCAAATGCGAGAAGAGCAAATAATAGCAGCATCCGGCTCCTACGGTAGACTTCATCTTCCCCCCAGCGATGAGCGTAGGGCATCCATGTTGGATGGGCATAGCCATTGATGGGTAATGTTGACTACTCCGCCAGCACAGAGCTATGGCTGCCACGTTACGTGGGAGAAACCCCTCCGCGTCCTTGGGGGGCTTCGGGTATATACATCCCTCTCATTATTACATGAGAGTGTCACGGGTAGAATCTCTGGAGGTGCTGGATGTTCCAGGCATTCTGGATGGGGACCCCGTCTTGAGTCACCAACCGCACTACACCTGGCCTAGAGACATGAGCGACCTTGAACAGGCCCTCCCATATGGGAGACAACTTGTGCAAGCCCTCCCTGGAGAGTACCCGCCTCGGGATGAGGTCACCGACTTCGAGGGTCCTGGAGCTGATGTTACGGCAATGGTAGCGCATTCGCGCTTACTGATACCTTGGAGCTCAGAGCGAGGTTTGGCTATGATTTTCTCCCCAAGCATGTGGTTCGTTTCCCACGTGGCATCCTAATGCTTCTCATCGAATACCATTACTCGGGGGTAGCGGTGTTTGACATCGTGGGGGAGGATGGCTTTGGCTCCGTAGACGAGGAAGAACTGGGTCTCGCCGGTGGGCTTAGTCACGATGGTGCAGGTGGGCCATAACACGTACTGGAGCTCATTGACCCAACCCCTGCTGCAAGCCTGTAGTTTCTTCTTGAAGCTCCTTATCTTGAGCACTCGCAGGACCTCCGCGTAGGCGCGCTCCACTTGGCCATTGTTCCGAGGTTGGGCTACTGAGGCGTGGCAAATATGCATTCCAAGGTTAGCGCAATAAGACTTGAAGAGGGTGCTTGTGAACTGGGAACTGTTGTCGGTGATGATGCGGTTGGGGATGCCGAATTGGCTTACAATGCCCTTGATGAACTTGACGGCCGACCCAGCCAGGATGGTGAGCACTGGCTCCACCTCAGCCCACACGGTGAACTTGTCTATGGCGACGTAGATTCCCTGCAAAGGTGCGGGACGAGGAGTGGTGCCGGCAGTCTCCTTCATGGATGTCTGCCCGCAGCTCGCATCCCTGTTCCTTGGAGATGCACCACAGTGTAAGGTCGTTCTAGTGCCTGCGGTACGAGTCGCCGCCCCGCAGGCAGTAGCTCATGGCTTGCCTGGATACGTGCTTCGTGTCTTCCTCTCTTTTCTGGCAGCATGCCGTGAAGCACGTACGCATTGAGCTCCTGCATCCAAACATCGGCCTGAGGCTCCAGTGCCAGGAACAGTCGGGCTACTGAGGTCGGGCCACAGTCCGGAGCCCCCAGGGCGGCGCCCCGGGGAGTTCCTCACTTCGTGGCGCTGGGTCCTTAAAGGGCGGTGCTACGGAGGGTTTGAAGAGATGCTCCTCGAAGACGCCCGGCTCCCAGGGCTCACGTCACGACGCCCTCTTGGCGATGTCGTCGGCTTCCTTTTTTGCGCCGCACGGGAGGTGCTGCAATTCCAAGCCCTGAAAATGTTTTTCAACCTTACGTACCTCTTCCAAGTATGCCTCCATATGCTCGTCCTTGGGTGTATACTCTTTGTTGGAGAAGTTGACGAGGAGCTGGGAGTCACCCGTGATGGTGAGGCACCGGACCCACAAGGCCGCCACTGCCTTGAGGCCTGCAATGAGGCCCTTGTACTTTGCGATGTTGTTGAAGACCTTGTCCCCACACTGGAAACAGAGCTTTAAGGCATACCGAAGCTTGTCTCCTACCGGGGAAGTGAGAATGACCACAGCCCTGCTCCCATGCATGCGAAGGATCCACAAAATGAATGGGCCAACCCTCTGGTGTCTTGTCACCAGGGGTGAAGGACGGACAACCGTCCAGCCCCCGGTCTGGGGCATCCATCCACTCCGCCATCAAGTCTGCCAGGGCCACCCCTTTGATGACCCTGGTCGTGCTGAACTCTGTGTTGAAGGCCTACAACTTGATGTTCCACTCGGTGACCCTTCCCGCCGCGTTGGGGTTGCACAACATCTTATCTAGGGGGTACACGGAGATGACCTTGATGGGTTGACCCTGGAAGTAATTGCGCAGCTTTCTCAAAGCGACGTGGAGCTCTAGGAGGAGCTTGTGTTGCATGGGGTAGCGCGAGCATGCGCCCCGTAGCACCATGCTGACATTGTAGACCGGGTGTTCGATGTGGGTGAGGTCTTCCATGGTGTCCTGTCCCATGGCCGCCTCAAGAGGCTTGGGAGCCCAGACGGCCGTCGGAGCGATCGGGACCTCATGAGGATTAGGCGCCTCAGGGGTTGTTGGAGCAAGTGGGGCCTGATGAGGGTTGTCTGCTTTGGGGGCCTCTAGAGCGGCAGTGGCCTCAAGAGCTTCGTCTTGGGGAGAAACAGGTTTCTTGGAGTCCTCCTGTGGCACCCTGGCTCAGAGGATACCGGAACACCACGTATTCGAGCCCAGGGACAAGTCTTCTGGAATACGACACTGTGAGCATAGAACAAATCAGCTCTTTATTACTATGGAAAAGGTTACAGGATACATGGATTACATCAGTACGACAATAGTATGCCTGACGAGGGTGGTTCTACGCTAATAGCGGAACAACCCGAGGAAGCGGAGTAAATCTCGGTAGCAGAACAACGACTGCGGTGATGAACTCCACTCTCTAGGTACTCTAGATGGAACGCATATCCTAGCTCGCGAACTCGACATCATCGACAAGCAAGCAAACCTGACCTGCAAACTGGCATGATATGCCAGGTGAGTACTTTGAATGTACTCGCAACCAAACAATGCAGCAAACAATAACATGGCAATTATCATATGAAATGCATAAGTAGTTTACTTACTATCACCGATTATCAACTTACTCTTTTGCGGGTTGTCACGCAACCCTCGGAATACTCATAAGCCATTGAGTACTTCGGGTCACCATACGATTTCATCCATCCTTATTATAAATATTACGTTTGACCACCTAGTGAGGTTCGGACGGGTTGTCTTATACCGTGGACGCGACTATTCGAATAGATTTTTCACTCTGCAGAGGTTGCGCACTTTACCCACACCACGAAGCACCTGCGTAGGATCGAAAGTAGGTCTAGAGGGGGGTTGATTAGATTACATGACCAAATAAAACTCTAGCTTTTCCAAATTTTAGTGTTTGCAGTTTTAGCATTCATGGCAAGTCAATTTCACCCTACACATGCAGGTCTAAGAGTATAGCAGCGGAAAATAACAACAAGCATGAGTAAAAGGGATATGGTAGGAAGATCAAACGCAATTGTAGACACGATGATTTTTCCCGTGGTTCCGATAGGTGGCGCTATCGTACATCCACGTTTATGGAGTCTTCAACCCACTAAGGGTAACGATCGCCAGAGTCCACGGAGGGCTCCACCCATAAGGGTCCATGAAGTAGCAACCTTAACTATTCCATACGGCTTCCATCCACGAAGGACTAGCCTCACTATGGGTAGAGCTTCATGAAGTAGGCGATCTCCTTGCCCTTACAAACTTCTTGGTTCACTCCACAACACGAAGTAGGAGTCACCCAAGCGACACCAAACCAATCTAGGAGGTACCACCCTCCAAAAGGTAATAGGCTCAGTAATGACGATGAAGTCCTTGCTCTTGTGTTCAAGATGATAGACTCGTCAACACACAATCACTCTCTGACAGATTTTTCTTGGTGGAAGAGACGGGATTGGTGGAAAGCAACTTGGGTAGGCTAGAAATCAAGATCCATATGGTTGGAGTGGAAGATCTTGATCTCAACACAAGGGTAGGTGGTTCTCTCTTAGAAAATTTGATAGTATAGGTGTGGAATAGTTCTGACTGCTTCTCTTCCGAGTAGGTGGTGGTGAAGGGGTATATATAGGCATCCCCAAAAATCCAACCGTTACACACAAGTGGACCAACTCGGTGACACCGATATGTTAATCTCAGTGGCAACTTTTGAATCTCAGTGAGATCGATATAGGAATCTCGGTTGCACCGATAAGGTGACCAATGGTCAGATTTCCAATCTTGGTGATGCTAACCCAACATTCTCGGTGGTACCGAAAATGTGAATTTGCGTAACAGAAAGTTGGCAACCTGAACTCGGTGGCACCAGTATGGAATCGGTTGCACCGAAGTGGCTAGGGTTTGGCTAAGTCTGTCTAGGTTCTGGAATCGGTGGTATCAGGATAGGAATGTTGGTTGCACCAACTTTGAAGGTTTGGCTATAGACAGACTTTGGTGGGAGAGCATGTTGATGTTTTTGGTGACTATCACTTGTGCACGTATGAGCATTTTGTTCAGCAACAAAACCTTACCCCTTTTAATAGTATTGGCTTTCCTATGGACTCAAAGTGATTTCTCACAAATGTAAAATGTAGAGTCCTCTTGCTTGAAGCTTGGCCAACCTATTTCCTTGCATCATGGGGTAATTCCACAATCCTTTTGCCATCCCTATCATTGAACTTTCCTGAAATATACTTGGTGGAAACATTAGTTCAATGACTTATATGTTGTTATTAATTACCAAAACCACCAAGGGAGCAAATGTGCTTTCAATCTCCCCCTTTTTGGTAATTGATGACAACATATAGATCAAAGCTTGGACATAGATATAATCAATGAATATAATCGTCGCTTTGAGAAGTACGTGATAAGCAAGAGCTCCCCCTAAATTTGTGCATTATTTTAAATTTGCGTTTGAATGCAAATGCACAATTGACTAGGTACATGGGTCACTTCTTACATGTCACATACAACTTGGTGGTGTGCGAGAATAATTAGAATGAACATCATAGCACAACACAATCATGCAAAGATGAATGATCATCACATAAGCATTAAGATGATAGGCAATAGTAGCATCACACATTAAAGCGTATGATCAAACATCATCAAATGTGTATCACAAGCAACAAAAAGAAGTTGTTTTTAAAAAGCAACAAACAACAAACACTCTCTCACTCGAAGCCTAAAGATCTATATACACTTCTCCCCTTTGGCAACAAGTTACCAAAAAGTTCAAAGGCATATATCTAAGCATTCTTGGGCTGATCTCCTCCGGTTGTTGATGAAGGAGTCAAGATAACAGCGTCGGCAAAGATCTCAGTAGATGTCGTGGATGGAGATGGAGTGGATACTGGAGGAACTGGAGCTGATGGAGCAGGAGCTGAGCTGACAGTAACACGAGATGATGAAGAGGGCCTCAAGTCTTGAGCTGGCACTGTGGCTGATCTGGCCTGAGTAGGAAACTGAGTGCCGGTCTTGAGAGGTGATCCATCCTCATCATCATCATCAATAGAAGAAGAACCACGAGTTATGTGCACTGAGTCAACTTCCTTCTAAAGCTCTATGATTGTCCTAGTCACCCTGTCCACCTTATCATTTAATGTCTTGATCCTAGTCTCAAAGATCCTCACAAGACTATTCTGGTTGTCTGGAATCCCCTTAATGTCCTTCTGCATACTCTGAGCTGATGAAATCAACAGATCTATTTGCTCATTTCTGGATCTAGGAACTTGAGCACTAGTGGCTCTAGCTGCTTCTGCCTCTGCCTGAGCTGTAGTAGATGTTGGATGATCTGGGTCCATCGCCATGATGTTATCCTCAAGCTCTGGCTGTAGGGGCAAATGGGGACTATCAAGAGCATATATGTGCTTCTTAATCGTAGAGATGATAATCATCTGGATGTAGGGTGCATAGCAGCAAGAGCGCTTCTGACCAGAAGCAACCCTCTTGATTGTCTGAACAATCAAATCCATGACTCTAATCCTGGTGTGATTGTCAAGGTGGATCAACATGTTGATGGAGTATCCTCGGATCATCTTGTCATCTCCTGACTTGGGCATCAAAGTGTGCCTCGGAATGGTGTTCATGGTGCGGAGGCCAGCTTGAAGATAGTAGATGGATCCTAGCTTGTGAGATTGCACTTTGTCTGTAGGGATAGGAGTATACATATCCTTCATGGCATTGTGGCTCGCCTTGGATTCCGTGTAGACATCCAAATCACCATCTTGAACCTCTAGAACTCTTAGAAGTGCAGCCCATTCATCAACAATGGGCTCATATCTTGCTCCTTCTGTCATCCATACAATCCTACCATCTCCATAGAAGTGCGTAGTGGAGTAGAATTGCATGATCATCACATCGTTCCATGCAGTAAGCTCTCTTCCAACAAATTCATCCAGACCAATGCAGTGGAAATTGTCTTAGACACTTGGGAAATAGTCCTCATTCTCCTTAATGAATTTCCAATCAACATATCTCATATCACTGACTACTGGGCTCTTGTCTAGCAACACTATCTCAGAAAAGTCTTGCTGCTCCTTGGTTTAGAATCTGTAATCAACAATAGTCTTATTCCTTTGGGCATATGGATCTATAGCTCTCCAAGCCCTCGAACCTGAGTCTTTCCTCTTCTTTAACAACTAGGTGGCTGACATCATGTACTTGAAGATGTGGTCTAAGCTTCATCAAGGTTGTCAAGTCATCATCTTGCTCAGTTCTGGAAGCAGTTCTCTTGTTCTTTTTAGAAGCTGGAATTTGCCTAGATGTCCTCTTAGGCTTTTCAGCAGCAACCTTCTTGGATTTCGTGCTCTTGGATGTGCCATACTTGGGCATAGCATATGCTAGAAGTTTCTTGGCCTTCTTCTTGGGAGGAGCCTTTGCAGCTGGCACATCCTCCTCTTCTGTAGCAGCTGCCTCCTCTAGATCTTCATACATGGATGTAGGCCTACCAGTCACGTGAATAATCCTATTTCTGGCTCTTTCTCCCCTGCCTTCTTAGGCATAGACTTCCTTGGGGGATCAATGGTCATTGTATCCCTAGCACTCTCATGTGCTATCATGGATTCGGAGCTAGCATAGACTTTTCTAACAACTCTCCTGCAAGAAGTGGCTTCAGTAGCAGACTTCCTAGTAGCCTTCTCTTGCTTCTTGGCAAGAATCTCCTCAGGGACAAAGTCTGAATCCTCCTCATCTAAATTCAGATTCTTCCTGGCCCTAGTAGCAGCCTTGGGCAACCCATGGGAGTTGGGGGTGCCTGGATCTAAAAATGAACTAGGCTCTGGGCTTGTGCCTAAACTCATGTCAACACCCTGCTCTGGCAAAATCTGACTGTCCTCAGCCTTTGAAATATTGACCCTATAAATAGAGTATAGAAGAGTAGAAGAAGATGAGTCATCACAAAATGAGGCTGGTTTTTGAAAGATTGAACAAAAGATTTCCAAGGTTTTGCATTCTGTCACATGAAAAGTGATACAGCCGAAGCAAAATTTTCAGTGCTACCAACACTGACTATCCCATTAACAGAAACTTGGCACACTTTTCGGTGAGACCGAAAAGAATTACTCGGTTTCACCGAGATAGTTCTCAGCAACACAGAAAGACAAATCGGTGACACCAATTTGTTTGCTTCGGTTCCACCGAGTTCCATCGGGCGGAAGGAAAACCCTAATAAATCGATCATTTGCTAGACTATAGGAATTTCATATGGATAGGAAGACGTGCAATAGGTGTCTCGTAGATAAAAACAAATCCATTGCACAAGAATCAGGCAGGGAGCTCAAAGGAGGTCGAATCCGTACCCTAACTCGGCCACGGGTCCGTTATAGCGGCGACAATGAAGATGATTTCATCGACGGCGACGATTCCTAGTGGCGGAGGAGCACAGGAGGACAAGGGCGATTACCAAGGGTCTTGAAAACTGCAGCTTAGGGTTCTGAACCGCAATGGTTTGAGGATGAATTTCAATGCGTCGGGGTCCACAGTATATATACCCCCTGTCGGTGATGCCGATTCTATATTGTCAGTGTCATCGAGTTCCTCAACTGTCAGTTGACAAATAAACTCGGTATAACCGAGAATATGGAATCGGTGGTACCAAGATAGAAAACTAGATCAACCCTAGGCATTCGGCGAGACCGAGATTTTGGTGTTTGTTCCACCGATATGCACTTGGGAGGTTTTAATGGTCAGTCCTTGTCGATACGAAATTCCGAGTGCTCCACACACAAAGGGATCGAAAAGCACATGTTCAAATATTGTGATGCAGCATGAATAGAGTATGAGGTGAGAAAGCATAGATAGATACGGAGTGGTCCTAGGCATTCTGGTCCATCCAATTGGCAAAAGATAAATTAAAGACCAAATAGCAACAATTGGATGTCCTCGAATGAGAAAATAAATGCAGACCAACATGCTCACACAATAAGATGTCAAATGAAATATATGAGTATTTCACTTAGGAGCCAAATAAGAATACTTGATCATATGTCATACTCATCGTTTAAGCACAAGTGGGGTTACCACTTTTACATAAAGCATTTAATGCTGTCACATACTAAGAGATGCTTTGACTCAAGTCTGGGAGTAAAGCTCCCCCTTGAGGTGACATCCCTCATAAGAGGGATAAACTAACCTTGGGTTTTGTCAATGAAGACATCATGTTTGTGAGATAGTGGTGGATGCTCAAAGTTCATGTAGATTACTAAGAGTTGGGAGCATCCTTGTTGTTTCCTTACTCTTCTCACCTACATGGGTTAGTCCCAACACACAAGAGACGAATACAAGGATATATATGGACATTGACTGCAAAGCATGTGTGATGATGTACATTGATTTGTTGATTACCTTGTCCCTTGCTTACCTTTGAGGGAATGTGTGACTCCTTGAACTATTGCATAGGGTTGATGTTGATTGCAAATAGATCTTGCCAATAATGAATGTGAGTGAATTTCATTGGCGGAGTCACCGCTCAGCAACTTTCTAGTTCTTCTTCTTGGGAACCTACATCAAGTTGATGGGGATCATTGGTTTTGTAGTCCTAGCCTTTGTAGACGTTGAGCTTCAAGTAGCCTTGGTAACCCACTCCACCACAGCTAGGGATTCATCTTCATATGAGTCAATGTTTTCTTGAAGCTTGTTCTTGCCCTTGAGCTTGTGGTCTTGTGGTGGAAGGTCATCTTGACTGTTTGTCCCCTTGGGAAGAGTATTTTCAAACTTCTCCTTTTGAGGAACAAACTTGGGCTCGGGATATTGACCTTCTTCCCATTCAACTCCATTAGCGTTGAAGTAGCCAACACCACGATTCTTCCAGTATCCTCCGTGCTTGCGTACAATTTACTCAAATTGCTTACACCCGGCAAGACTCTTGTAGATACCTTTCTCTATAATTCCTTTCAATAAAGCATTTTCTTGCTCAAGTGTAACTTGGCTAAGAGAATCATCATTAATGGAATCAATAGAACTACTAGGAGCAACATCATTGGGTTTAGCGTTTTTATTGTTGCTACTAGATGAAGAACCTTTCTTGCCTTTGTTACTAGTTTGCTTAGATTTAACTTGTGGCATGAATGTAGACAAGAGTAGTAATTTGGCAGGATAATATGAAGTCTTCTTTCGGAGATCATCATTGATAGCTTTAAGAAATTCATGTTCTTGCTCGAAATTGAGCTTCTCGAAGCATAGCTTCTCATGAGTTCTTACAAGCTCTCTCTGATCTTCCAAATTAGATTCATGGGCTAACTTAAGTGTGTTAAGTTCTTTAGTTAGTTCGTCTATTTTCATCTTATTATCGTCAATCGACCTATCTTGACTAGCATGAGAATTATCAAGTTCATTTTGATCAACATCACTAGTTTTGTCACATAGCAAGTCATCATCACAAAGCAAATCATCTACATCACTATTGAAATCAAGATACTCGGGATGTGATACCTTGGGGCCTTTAGCCATGAAGAAACTTCCACTCGCTTCGTTTGGTGAATCAAATAGATCAAAGGAGTTGGTAGTCACTAGAGCAATTCCGGCAACACCATCATCTTGACTATTGTCGGAGTTGGAGTGATAGCTGCTCTCGGAGTGATTGTCGGAGTAGGAGGCGGAAACCCATTCACCAACATGAGCTTGATGTTTTCTTCTTGTGTAGATCTTGGTGTACTTGCCCTAATTCTCTGAATCTCTACTACTCCTTGAGGATCTTCGTTCATAACGATCATCTCTAATCCTTCTCTCTCTTTGAGGTGACTCCTCTCTTAAGCTTCGTCTTTTTGGTGACTCGTCTCTTCGTTTGTAAGGAGCCGTGCACTCATTGGAGTAGTGTACGGGCTTCCCACAATTGTGGCAGTTTCGATCACGACTTGACGAATGCTTCGATTCATGTCTTGAGTTGGATCTATGATCTTTGCTTCTATTCTTGTAGAACTTGTTGAATTTCTTGACCATGAGGCTTATCTCTTCATTTATGACAAGGTTGTCGCTTGAGGTAGCGGGAGCATCGCTTGTGGCTTTGTATGCACTACTAGACTTTTGGTGAAGCTCTTCCTTGTGTTTGAGTCTCATCTCATGAGAAACAATTCTACCAATCACTTCCATTGGTTTGAGATCTTTGTAGATGGGCATCATTTGGATCAATGTGCAAACAGTGTCATGTCGATGATCCAAAGCTAGAAGTATCTTCTTGATGATGAATTTGTCTGTCATTTATTTTCTTCCTAAGCCGGCAATCTCATTGGTTATGAGAGCTAGCCTAGAGTACAAGCGACTCCTTCGCCATCCTTCATCTTGAACTTGTCAAGCTGACCTTGAAGAACATCTAACTTGGATTCTCTCATGGACTCATTTCCTTTGTGCATATCACCCAAAGTATCCCAAATCTCTTTTGCATGTTCAAGACAGTTGATTTTGTTGAATTCTTCGGGGCATAGGTAGTTGAAGAGAATGTCACATGCTTGAGCATTGAGTGTTGACATCTTCAATTTATCCGCAGTCGCTTCACGATCGGGTTCCTTATCTTCCACAAAGAATTCACCTTGCAAGCCAAAATGAACAACAACCCAAACGACAGGATTATGACCAAGCAAATGCATTTTCATTTTGTGCATCCAACTAGCAAAATTTGTGCCATCAAAGTATGGACCTCTACAGTGATAATTTCCCTCACTAGATGCCATACTTCTCCTAGGTTGTCAAACCAATGCAATGGATACCAAAGGTCTGATACCACTTGTAGGATCGAAAGTAGGTCTAGAGGGAGGTGGTTAGACTACTTAACCAAATAAAAGTCTACTTTTTCCCAATTTTAGTGTCTGGAGTTTTACCATTCATGGCAAGTCAATTTCACCCCACACATGCATGTGTAAGAGTATAGCAGCGGAAAATAACAACAAGCATGAGTAAAAGGGATAGTGTAGGAAGATCAAACGCAATTTTAGACACGATGATTTTTCCCGTGGTTCCGATAGGTGGCGCTATTGTACATCCACGTTTATGGAGTCTTCAACCCATGGAGTGTAATGGTAGCGAGAGTCCACGGAGGGCTCCACCCATAAGGGTCCAGGAAGTAGCAACCTTGACTATTCCATATGGCTTCCGTCCATGAAGGACTAGCCTCACTATGGGTAGATCTTCACGAAGTAGGCGATCTCCTTGACCTTACAAACTTTTTGGTTCACTCCACCACACGAAGTACGAGGCTTCCAAGCGACACCTAACCAATCTAGGAGGCACCACCCTCCAAAAGGTAATAGGCTCGGTAATGACGACGAACTCCTTGCTCTTGTGCTTCAAGATGATAGACTCCTCAACACACAATCACTCTCTCAAAGATTTGTCTTGGTGGAAGAGATGGCATTGGTGGAAAGCAACTTGGGGAGGCTAGACATCAAGATCCATATGGTTGGAGTGGAAGATCTTGATCTCAACACAAGGGTAGGTGGTTCTATCTCAGAAAATCTGAAAGGATAGGTATGGAATAGTTCTGAGTGCTTCTCTTTTGAGTAGGTGGTGGTGAAGGGGAATATATAGGCATCCCCAAAAATCCAACCGTTACACACAAAATGACCAACTCGGTGACACCGATGTGTTAATCTCGGTGGTACCGAAGTGACCAAAAGGTGGCAACATTTGAATCTTGGTGAGACCGATATAGGAATCTCAGTTACACCGATAAGGTGACTAACAGTCAAATTTGTAATCTCGGTGACACCGACCCAACATTCTTGGTGGTATAGAAAATGTGAATTTTCGTAATAGAAAGTTGGCAACCTAAACTCGGTGGCACCGGTATGGAATCGGTTGCACCGAAGTGGCTAGGGTTTGGCTGAGTCTGTCTAGGTTCTGGAATCGGTGGCACCAGGATAGGAATGTTGGTTGCACTGATTTTTAATGATTGGCTATAGACAAACTTTGGTGGGAGAGCTTGTGGATGTGTTTGGTGACTATCACTTGTGCACGTATGAGCATTTTGTTCACCAAGAGAAACTTACCCCCTTTTAATAGTATTGGCTTTCCTATGGACTCAAAGTGATTTCTCACAAATGTAAAATGTAGAGTCCTCATACTTGAAGCTTGGCCAACCTATTTCCTTGCATCTTGGGGTAACTCCACAATCCTTTTGCCATCCCTATCATTGAACTTTCCTAAAATATACTTGGTGGAAACATTAGTTCAATGACTTATATGTTGTTATTAATTACCAAAACCACTAAGGGAGCAAATGTGCTTTCAACCTGGCCTCGTGATCCCAATTGGGTGGACCAGAATAGCTTCAACGAAACCCAATTGACCCGTGACTCTCTCATAGTACCACCGGCATTCATCCTCCCCCGAAAGCCTGCCTTGCGTGGCCCATGTGTCCTCATGACACATGTGCCCTCATGACACCTGCCACCGTCATGGCCAAACTAAATTGTCCCAAACAGGGACGAGTACCCATACAACTTAACTGGGCTCACAAGGTTATCACCGCCTACCAGGCCAATGCAACATGCACACATAACCTTCCCTTTTGCTAGTACCGATAAAAGAGCACGTGACGAGACCAAGTCAAGGCCGTCCCATACTGGCAAATGTGGTTGCACGGATAAGCCCGGATAGGTGACTCAAGATCAACCCATTAAGTTCACTTGGCAAACATAGTGGTTTATCACAATACTGTTGGGGAATATTGCATGGGAATAAAAAAAATCCTATGCACATGCAAGATCTATCGATGGTCATGAGCATCTATGAGAGGGAGAGTGGATCTATGTACCGTTGTAGATAGCTAAGCGGGAAGCGTTAAGACACGCGGTTGATGTAGTCGAACGTCTTCGCGATCCAAATCGCCAAGCATCTCACGATCGAATCACGATCCATCCCGATCTAGCACCGAACGGATGGCACCTCCACATTCAGCACATGTTCGGCTTGATGACGATCTCCGCCTTCTTGATCCAGCAAGAGGGAGCAAAGAGGTAGACGAGTTCTCCGGGCATCGTGATGGTGCTGCGGCAATGGTAGTGGAGTAATTCTCAGCAGGGCTTCTCCTAAGCACAACTGACACCGATCTAGAGGAGAAACTACGGACTAGAGGGTAGGGTTGCACGTGGCTGAAAATCTAGTGCAAAACCCCTAAAAACTCTAGTATATATAGGAGGAGAGGAGGAGGAGGCTTGGCGGAAGGGCCAGCCCCTCTTTGGTTCAGCCGAAGTGGAGAGGAGGAGTCCTCCTCCTCCACTCCTAGGCTATTTTTTTCAATATTACTTTTATTATTATTTTTTAGAAATATTATGCCAAGGATAGATTTTTCAAATTTGTGATCCCATCGGCCACACGGAGGCCGATTACTTCTAGTCGATAGCGCTAGGCCGACTGGATCCTGTCGGCTACGGCGTAGCCAATTAGTATCCAGTCGGCCACGTGGAAGCCAATAAGTGCCCAGGCCATGTCGCCCCCGTCTAGTCGGCCCATCCTGGCGTGCTATCAGCCTTACTGCAGCCGAACGGGCTTTCGACTATGTCGAAGCCGCTTAGAGGTTGGCCTACCGCCCGATGCTCTCTTCTTCCTCCCTCTTCTCTCCTTCCTCCCTTCGTTTCCTTCCTTCTCTCCCTCTTCTTCTGCTTCCATTTTTTGCTCTTATTTGCTTCTACCCTAGCCCCCTTTTCCCTCACCTTAGTTCTAGATGGCTAGGGGAGGGAGAAGAACCGTCCATCTCGCGATGGGGTAGTTCGTAGTGGTGCTTTTGACCATTTTTGTGGAGGTGGAGGAGGTGGTGGTGGTGGTGGAGGAGGAGTTGGTGGTGGTGGTGGAGGAGGAGGTGATGGTGGTGGTGGTGGAGGAGGAGGTGTAGGTGCTGGTGGAGGAGGTGGAGGTGCTGGTGGTGGTGGTGGTGTGGCGTTCGTCGTATCTCCAAATGATTGAAGGGTAATATTTCATATTTAGGTGCTTCGGTAGCTTTGTAAGATATATTTCGGTGTTAGGATATTTTTTGGTTCTCCGATATCCTCGGAAAATATATTTAGTTGTGCATATTTAGGTGTTTTGATTTATTTAGGTGTTTTAAAACTATTTAGGTGTGGTAAATATATTTAGGTGTGGTAATTCTATTTAGATGTGGTAAATATATTTGGGTGTAAAATATATTTAGGTGTGGTTAATATATTTAGGTGTAGTATATATATTTAGGTGTAGTAAATATATTTAGGTATGGTAAATATATTTAGATGTGCGAATTTGTAGTTAAGGTGGAAATAATTATAGTATCTCATTCTGCTTGATATGTGACCATGTTGAATAATTTTTTAGGTAAGCGAAGATGTCTGATGTAGTGAAGTTAGGTTTTTACAACGGTCCTGGTAGCGTCTGCACAAATGAGTTGGGAGCTGATATGAGTGAATTTCAGTACGTTGAGGTGCCAGTTACTTGCGCTGAAACTTGGACTATTAGTAAGTTGACCGAATGGCTAGCCGGATGTTGTGGGTTCAATACTGAAACACACACCGTCGGTGTTCATGCATTATGGACCCGATCAAGTTCAAGTATTTACTATTATTTGAAGCCAATAGACCGGGACTCAAAGTGGGTGCGCTGGTTACAAGCTTGCGTGAGTAGGGGATGTAATCGTGTGGCCTTATTGCTCCCTGTGCTGAAGCATGTTAGTGCACCAGAAGCCGGACCAAGCTACGATATTGGGCAGAGCAGTGAAGGGATGCATGATTCACTACCAAATTATGCGCCCCATGCAAAAGATGATGCTAACGAATCATGGCAAAGCAGTCATGCAGAAGAAGTAAATGCCGATGATTATGTAAGTGGCCAGGTGGATGCTGACGAGATAAATGGGCACATGCAAAACCATATGGAGAATGAAGATAGAGATGGTGTTATTCTCGACGATTCTGCTGAGTCAGAGGAAGAAGAGAACGCACATGAAGTGCCTATTCCCACAGCATGGAATCGAGACTTGTCATCTGCAATGATCGTGAATGATGGTCATGATTCTACCTGGCAGTACCACCAGAACAACATTGCGTTAGGTGCCTTGTATCCAAACAAACAAGCTCTGCAGGATGCTATTATTGGTTGGGAATTGTCCACCCAAATGGTTTTTGTAGCTGATGTGTCAAGCCCGAAAAACTTGACAATGGTATGCAGAAACCAGGGTTGTTCCGCCAGGGTGCATGGCTATCTGCCTAAGTATGGCTCAAGTTGGGTCATCAGTGACTTAGTTCAGCACACTTACGTTATTCCTTGTATCCCTCAAGATCATCCAAACCTGACATCCACAGTCCTTGCTTGGTTGCTTTACAGCGAGATAGTGGAGGGCAAAGCAATGGAAGTTAAGGCTATCCAGACAAAAGTCTTTGTCAGGTTCAAGTACAAAATATCTTATGGCAAGGCATGGAGGTCTAAGAAGAGGGCACTTGAGACCAGATTTGGTTCGTACTTCGATGCATATGACTCTGTTGTCCAGCTCCTACACACACTTTAGGACCGTAATCCAGGCACGTATGTCAACATCCAAGACATGTTCATGCTAGAGTTTCCTAGTATGAGGGTGTTGCATCGATTATTCTTCACTTTCGGTGTCTCTATTGAAGCTTTCAGACATTGTCGGCTAGTGATCTGTGTTGACGCAACATTTCTCACTGGCAAGTACAAGGGTCAGATCCTTACTGCCATTGTACAAGATGGCCAAAATCAAGTAGTCCCATTGGCATGTGCTTTTGTGGAGAGTGAGAAAATTGACAGTTGGACATGGTTCTTTAGGCTATTAAAATTTGCAGTTGTGCAAGATAAGACAAATGTGTGCATTCTTCATGACAGGCATGTTGGTATACTCAGTGTAGTGAAGACATTGTCGAACCCTGGCCCCGATGAAAAAACTCCATGGAAGGACTTGCAGAGCCGTTGGTGCATGCGCCATCTTGGGGCCAACTTCTTCTCACAATCCAGAAATAAGAACCTCATGAATCTATTCAAGAAACTCTGCAAGTAGAAACATCAATGGAAGTACGAATTAATCCGTAACAGACTTAATTTATGCAAACTAAGACATGTGAGGGATAGAAGAGCTGCAAGAGATGCAGCTGTGAGGGTACACGTTGAAGCTGTAGCTGCACAATTAGCTACGGGATCAGCTGCTACGGAGGAAGAGCCTGTTGGGCTTTGTGACTTGCCAGGATTTGACCCTCCTGGTACTAGGAGAAGGCTTGGGAGGTCGATTAAAACCTTTGATTAGTGAATAGAGCATGAGCCTGTGGAGAGGTGGTGTCTGCTGCATGACACACATGGAGCAAGGTACGGTGTCATGACCACCAATCTCACTGAAAAAATAACTTTGTCCTAAGAGGAAACAGGGCTCTGCCACTTACAGTCATTGTGGAGGGAATATTCTATGGCACGGTCAATTATTTCAGAGATAGACGTCAAAGCGCCGACCTGCATATCACTAACAACCCAAACACACGTTACTGTGAAAGGGTTACGAAGTACATGGATGAAAAGATGGTAAAGTCCCGATCACACAATGTTGTCGCCATCGGAAATCAAGAGTGAAGGTTCGAGGTCCGCTTAGCTAACAACAAGTTCGAATGTGCAAATGAGGTCAGGACGCATGAGGTGAAAATTGGAAACGAGGTCCGGCCAACGTGTGAGTGCACATGCAACAGACCAAAATTGCTTCACCTGCCTTGCTCGCACGTAGTTGCTATTTGCGGTCAGCTAGGACTAGGATATGGATGAATCTGAAGCTGGGCGGCCCACCATGCATTGTATTCTATGCAACCAATTTGGGCATAGGGACCCTCGGTGTCCCTTATTTAGCGAGGCAGACATGGACGAAGAGGATGAAGAGGAGGGATAACAAGAGGAACACACTAGTCTATGTTTTTAATTTGTATTATGTGTGGCACTATCTTTTTAATTTTTATTATGGGCGGCACTATCTTTTTAATTTGTATTCATTATGGCTGTACATTTTAAATTTGTAACTTGTGTGGCACTATATTTTTAATTTGAGGGACTATGTTTTAAATTTCTATGAAATGCATTTGCTTAAAGAGGACATTGATAGTAAGCATCGTGCTGCGCTATTATCTGAGCAACATCTTGAACCCCTTGTCACTCGTACTTCTAAGGTGGACTGGAAGATACACCCATAATGGGTTGATAGGTACATGTTTGACTTATATATTTCTTATTAGCACATATACAAATGGGACGCACTAACTTTATTTATTTATTATGAACTCATATGCAGGTTGAAATGGGCTGGCCTTCTACCTTTCGCACGTCTTATTGAGGAAACTGCGAGCTCCAGGCACCTCGCCATTGATTGCTCTTTGCTCACCTCCTTAGTGGATCGATGGAGGCCTAAGACCCACATGTTCCACTTCCGCTGGGGAGAGATGGCCCCTACTCTGGAGGATGTCTCCATGCTTACAGGATTACCGTTGGCGGGTCATGCCATAGGACCGTTGGAAAACCCTCCAGGTTGGATGTCATCTATCACAACACGTTTCTTGGGTATTTATCATGATGCTCTAGAGTTAACGTCGGAGCCTCACGGACCTAAGTATGACTCGTTGCTCCATTTCGGTGTTAGTTCTTCCGTCTAGTTTCTTTCAATTGATATGGTTCAGGTTTTACAGACATATTTGTTATTTACTAATACTTTTGTTTACTGAATACAGATACAGAACTTTCTGGGTTATACATACGTCCCTTTGAATGCTGCGCAGATAACTTGCAGCCTAGAGGCATATTTGATGTGGCTTCTCGGAAAGGTGAGGTTCACAGAGAACCACGTGACCAGTATAAGTGTGCGGTACATCCCTATTGCACTAGAGATCGCATCTGCTGAGACTCCAGAGCCGATCAGATCTAGGAGTTAGGGTTCAGTGGTCTTAGCTGCTACGTACTGAGGTATGTGCAACGGTTGCCAGCTTTCGAAAAAATCTGCACTTCTTGGATGCCCTCTGTTTCTACAATTCTGATCATGGGAGAGGTTCTCGATACGACGTCCAAACTTTCATGTCGACGAGGGTTTCCCTATTGGCCACATGTTGGATGATGTCCAAATCGACATGCCGACTTTCGGTCTAATTTGGACGCGTAGGAAGGTACGTCTTCTAGTATTTCATACTCGACCTTCTTGGCGTGCACTATGGCTAAAACTCACGTATGTTTTGCACAGAGACGATATGCAAGTGAACAGACAAGGCGCGTCTACACGGCACTAAACGGGCAATTCGATACGTACACTGGGGTGATCTGGCAACCATACACGCAAGAGGCCATAAATGCAAGGTACCCCAGGGGTATTTCACAGCTATGCACGAGAGATCGGGGTTACTGGATGACGAAATCAAAGATCATCTTTGATGTCTTTGTCGAGGAGATTGCTCAGCAATGGGTTATGAGGCAATTCGGTCTTCGACAGATGGCCAACCCCCCGCCTACAAACAACACGATTCCAGGAGTAGTACACAGGTATTGTATAATTATTCATTGTTGCATTGTGTTTATCAAACTATGGCACTCTATAATTGTGAAACACACACATAAATTACAGGATGACAAGAAAGGGGACAAGCAGGAGGAGAGAGCAGTGGCTCCAGAGGCTCCTCCCGTATGTTTCAGAATGGGATACTATGACGACACGTCTTTGGGATGAGAATGTTGCATTTGATCTTGTTGAATTCAATGCCTACTTGGAGAACTACATGACAGGGACACGATTACGCATCATTAAGGACTTTAATGCAGAGGAGATCCCGGCCCCTGTTACGTCGGATACGTACCCGAGTTATGACGCTGCGGGCTCCAGGCAATACGCGATAACATCTATTGTCTTTATGTCATTAATCTTTCTGTTACATATTTTAGCATCCATATTTAACAATCAATCTCACAATTGCAGGCCAAGTTGGCTTATGGTCTTCATAATGAAGTCGTGGCCTATGGAAGTTCACTATCGTCTGGACCTCTGCTAGTACCTAAGTCACAAGTGCAGCCATTGTTACAGCGCATTGAATAGAAGGTGCGAAATATCTATAGGGCTATAACGTGCACAAGCAACTCGGACATTGTGCACCAGTAGCCGCGTCACTCAACACAACGACAGCAACCGAGGCCACGCCTAGAACAGCAGCCGACGCCACCTCCACCCCCTCCTGACCATGCTGGCAGTGCGGCTTGGTAGCAGATGCCCCATCCACCCCCTCCTTATTAGGCTGTCAGTTCGATGTGGCAGCACCCACAACACCCACAATAACATGCTCTCTCTTCGAGCATCAGGTTTCGGCCTCCACTGGTACGACAAAGTCCCATAGTAGGTTTCATGTTTCGGCCGCCACCGGAATATCAGCCAGATGGTATGTCTCTTCATATTCACTCTGCTTAATAGTAATTGCGACTACCCATTTATTAAGTAATGATGATCCCTCCTGCAGGATCCTATGCATATCAGGAGGTTTCGACATCTGGATCGGGGTTCACAGGTGATGAAGGAGATGTCCTATCGCATCAAAACGCGGGGATGGACGTCTTCTCGACTCCTCCACCATGGCCCACCCAGGATACACAGTATGACCAGGACGGGTCTGAGATTCCTCCTCGTAACATTAGTCCCCCCCACAGATTTGGCTGGAGTACGCCTAGCACACCCCTTGAGCACCTTCCTAGTTGTCGTCAGTGACACCTCTATCTATCAGTAGAGAAACCTCTATCTAATTATGTATTAGACATATGTCTATTCTATGTGTGAGACATATTCATGTTCTATTTCAATGCAGAAGACATTTAGAAATACCACGGGGGTTTTATAGGTGCTGAAATTAAGATACAAGTTGCTGAAATTAAGATACAAGTTGCTGAAATTAAGATACAACTTGCTGAAATTGAGTTACAATAATATAAATCTACTGAGTCCAACATGGATATTTTCCTTTTCCATCTCCAGCTTCTTCTGCTGCCTGGGCTGCACGAGCCCTTTCTTTCTTTCTCTGCCTCTCAGCCTCACGGGCCTCCTCTCGTTGCCGGTACACCTCCGCCAGTCGAAGTTGGGTTTCTTGGTTTTTCTTCTTAATCTCAGCAAGAAAAGCCCTCTCCTCCACACAGTACTCTTACCATGCTCTCTCTTGCTCTGCTTTCTCCTCTGCTGCTGCCTTCTCGCGGTGCTCCTCCAAGTCCAAACTTGCCCATGCACGACGACCTCTTTCATGAATCTCAATCACCGCCCAGTCCGGCATTTTTGTGTCTATCCAACGATAGTACTAGCACAGGGGCGGAGGAGACTACAAGAGAAACAGAAATATAAAAATCAAATCAACAACAATATCAACAACGTGTTTATTCTGGGTGACTGAAACGTACCGGAGGCATGATGTACAGTGAAGGACCAACGGGTGGATCTTCCTCATAATTACCGCACTTGAAAAACTTCATGCCCAACCAATCTGAAAAATCGGTCACCTCCTTCACCTTGCACAGATCCCCGCACCAACAACGTGCTGCTTCCACCCCCCGAGGCAACTTTGCACTCTTACATTTGCGAGGCCTAATGCTTTGATCCGAACATGGCAAACTCATAATGACTACCGTGCTGGTTTTTTCGAGTGTTGCTGGCCGATCGAGGAAGGCAGTTACAATGCCTCCTTTTATAGGCAGACGACAACAACAATGGCGGGAAATCGGCGGGAAAATTTTGCGGCAAAAAGTGGTGGGAAAACATGGCCGGGAAAATTTGGTGGGAGCACTTGGCGGGAAATCGGGAGGGAAAACATGGCCAGGAACATTTGGCGGGAACACTTGGCGGGAAATCGGGCAAGAAAACTTGGTCCAGAACATTTGGTGGAAAAAGACAGAGGCATCCACCACATGGTGCTGCTGTGGCTCATTAGTACTAATTGGCCACGAGTAGGCCGATTAGTACTAATCAGCTACACCTAGGCTGATTAGTACTAATCGGCTTACTGGTGATCGATTAGTCCGAGTCGGCCTGGGTCTAGCTGATAGGATAACATATTTGCAAAATCTGTCCTTGGCACAATATTTCTAAAAAAATAAAAAAAGTAATATTTTTAAAAAAATTAGCCACTCCAAGTAGGATTAGGACTCCTTCCTTATTTACACCTTTTTGCTTTTTTCCACCTTTTCCACTTTGAAATTTCTTCCCAACCACATGGGCCTTGTGTGGGACTTTGGCCAGCCCGCTAAGGGCTGGTATTTATCCTCCCACAGCCTATGTAGCCTCTCGGGTTGAAATACACCTCCCGATGGTCACCCGGTACCCTCCCGGCACTCCCGGTACACTACTGATGAGCCCATAACTTTTCCGGCGACCAAAATAGGACTTCCTATATATCAATTTTTACCTCCAGACCATTTCGGAGCTCCTCGTGACGTCTGGGATCTTATCCGGGACTCCGAACAACCTTAGGTGACACCATATATAACTCTATACTACCAAAATGTCAGCGAACCTTAAGTGTGCAGACCCTGCGGGTTCGAGAACTATGTAGACATGACCGAGACACCTCTATGGTAAATAACCAATAGCGAGACCTGGATGCCCATATTGGTTCCTACATATTCTACAAAGATATTTATTGGTCGAACCTCTATGTCAAGGATTCAGTTAATCCCGTATGATGTTCCCTTTGTTCTTCGATATGTTACTTGCCCGAGATTCGATCGTCGGTATCTCCATACCTAGTTCAACCTTGTTACCGGCAAGTCTCTTTACTCGTTCCGTAATACAATATCCCATGACTAACACTTAGTCACATTGTTTGCAAGGCTTATTGTGATGTTGTATTACCGAGTGGGCCCTAAGATACCTCTCCGTAACACGGAGTAACACGGAGAACATCATCCGGGCTCATCGGTAGTGTACCGGAAGTGTCGGGAGGGTACCGAGGGACCATCGGGAGGGGTATTTCGACCCAAGAGGCTATATGGGCTGTGGGAGGATGAATACCAGCCCTTAGTGTGCTGGACGAAGTCCCACATAGGGCCCATGCGGCTGGAAAGGAAATCCGAAGTGGAAAAGATGGAAAAAATGCTAATATAAGGAAGGAGTCCTAAACCGACTATAGTTGAGGAGTAGGACTCCTCCCTCCACTTTGGCCGAAGCCAAGAGGGCTTGCCCTTGCGGCCAAGCCTCCTCCTCTCGTCCTCCTATATATACTAGAGGTTTTAGGCTTTTTGCACATAGATTTTCAGCCACGTGCTACCCTCTCCTCTAGTCCGTAGTTTCTCCTCTAGATCGGTTTCAGCAGTGCTTAGGCGAAGCCCTGCTAGAATTCCTCCACCACCATCGCCGCAACGCCGTCGTGCTACCAGAGTAATCGTCTACCTCTATGATCCCTCTTGCTAGATCAAGAAGTCGGAGATCGTCAACAAACCGTACGTGTGCTGAACGCGGAGGTGTCATCTGTTCGGTGCTAGATCGGGACAGATCATGATTGTATCGCGGGACGCTCGGCGATTTGGATCTCGAAGACGTTCGACTACATCAACCGCGTTTTGTAACGCTTCCCGCTTTGCGATCTACAAGGGTATGTCAATCCACTCTCCCTCTCGTAGATGCTCATCACCATGGATAGATGTTGCGTGTGCATAGGAAATTTTTTGTTTCCCATGCAACGTTCCCCAACAGTGGTATCAGGGCTAGGTCTATGTGTAGATGAGATTTCGAGTAGAACACAAAGAGTTTGTGGGCGTTGATGCTTAGATTGCTTCCTCCCTTGGTCGTGTTTTGGTTTAGCGGTAATGTGGGATGAAGCATCCTGGACCAACCTTACTCGTATGCTTACGATAGACTGGTTCCATCGACTGACGTGTAATTTCGTTGCACAAAGATGCCTGGTGGGTGTCTGTTTCACCTACTTTAGTTGGATCGGATTCGACAAAGGTGGTCCTTGAGAAGGTTGAAGATCAACCTATGTATCACCATTGTGGTTTATGCGTAGGTGAAAATTGTTCTTGCTAGATACCCATAGCAGCCACGTAAAACATGCAACAACAATTAGAGGACGTCTAACTTGTTTTTGCTGGGTATGTTGTGATGTGATATGGCCAATTACATGATGAGATATATGTGATGTATGAGATGATCATTTGTTGTATAGAATATCACGACTTGCATGTCAATGAGTACGACAACCGACAGGAGCCATAGGGTTGCCTTTAATTATTGTATGACCTACGTGTCAATCATTAAGAGCTATGTAATGCTTTACTTTATCGCTAAACGGAAGCAATAGTAGTAGAAGCAAGGTGGGCGGAACAACCCCGATGGTGACACGTTGATGGAGATCAAGATGATGGAGATCATGGTGTCATGCTGGTGACGATGAAGATCATGTCGGTGCTTTCAAGATGGAGATCAAAAGCACAAGTTCATGGCCATATCATGTCACTTATGATTTGCATGTGATGTTAATCCTTTTATGCAGCTTGTTTTGCTTAGGACGACGATAGCATTATAAGGTGATCCCTCCCATAAATTTCAAGATGAATTATGTTCTCCCCGAGTGTGCAGCATTGCGAAAGTTCGTCATGTCGAGACACCATGTGATGATCGGGTGTGATAGACTGTACGTTCACATACAATGGGTGCAAGCTAGTGTTGCACATGCAAAACACTCGGGTTAAACTTGACAAGCCTAGCATGTACATACATGGCCTCTGAACTCAAGAGACCAAAAGGTCGAACATGACTCATATAGTAGATATGATCAACATGATGATGTTCACCATTGAAACCACCTCAACTCACATGATGATCTGACTTGAGTTGGTGAATTTGGATCATGTGTCACTCAAATGACCTGAGGGATGTCGATTTAAGTGGGATCTTTAGTAATTTGATTATCTAAACTCATTATCTTGAACAATAGTCTAGGTAACCTTTGCATATTTATGTTGTAGATCAATGGCTCGCGTAGTAGCACGCTTGAATTTTAATGCGTTCCTAGAGAAAGCCAAGTTGAAAGATGATGGAAGTAACTTTGTGGACCGGGCCCGCAATCTGAGGGTTATCCTCACGACTTCCTAGAAGTAATATGTCCTTGGTGCACAACTTGGTAACCAACCCGAAGACATGTCATCCGAAAACATTAAGAACGCTTGGGAGGCACGTTCTGGAGATTACTCAATAGTTCAGTGTGCAATATTGTATCGCTTAGAACTGGGACTTCAAAGACGTTTTGAATGTCATGGAGCGTATGATATATTCCATAAGTTGGAGTTTATCTTTAAGAAGAATGCCCAGATTGAGAGGTATGAGACCTCCGATAAGTTTTATGCTTGCAAAATGGAGGAGAACGGGACTATCAGTGAACATATACTCAGAATGTCTGGGTATTCAACTCGTCTGGCAGAGTTAGGGACGCCCCTTCGCTAGAGGCGATCACTGATAGAGTCCTTCAATCACTGGCACCTAGCTACAAGAGCTTTGTGATGAACTATAACATGCACGAGATGAACAAGTCAATCGCCGAGCTGTTTGCGATGCTAAAAGTCGCTGAGTCTGAAATCCAAAAAGAACATGAAGTGTTGATGGTCAATAAAACCACTAGTTTCAAGAAAAATGGCAAGCGCAAGAAGGGTAAATCCAAGAAGGATGGAAAAGCTTTGCTCCTCCCGTGAAGAAACCCAAAGCTGGACCCAAGCGAGAAACTGAGTGCTTTCATTGCAAGGGAACTGGTCACTGGAAGTGGAACCGCCCCAAGTACCTGACTGACAAGAAGGCGGCCAACAACAAACAAGGTATATATGATATACATGTTACTGATGTGTACCTTACTATCTCTTGTTGTAGTGCCTGGGTATTTGATACCGGTTCGGTTGCTCACATTTGCAACTCAAAACAGGAAATATGGAATAAACGAAGGTTGGCGAAGGACGAAGTGACGATGCGCGTGGGAAATGGTTCCATGGTTGATCTGATCGCCGTCGGCACGCTCTCTCTTTGATTACCATCGGGATTAGTGATGAACCTGAATAATTGTTATTTAGTGCCTGCATTAAGCATGAACATTATATCTGGATCTTGTTTATTGTGAGATGGTTACTCATTTAAATTAGAGAATAATGGTTGTTCTATTTATATGAGTAATATCTTTTATGGTCATGCACCCAATGTGATGGTTTTGTTCATATTTAATATTGATAGTGATGATACACATGTTCATAACATTGATGCCAAAACATGTAGAGTTGATAATGATAGTACCACTTTCTTGTGGCACTACCGTTTGGGTCATATTGGTGTAATACGCATGAGGAAGCTCCATGCTGATGGACTTTTGGATTCACTTGATTTTGAATCACTTGACACATGTGAACCATGCCTCATGGGCAAGATGACTAAAATGTCATTCTCTAGAACAATGGAATGGGCAAGTGACTTGTTGGAAATCATACATACTGATGTGTGCGGTCCAATGAATGTTGCAGCGCGTAGTGGATATTGTTATTTTCTCACCTTCACTAATGACTTAATTACATATGGGTATATTTACTTAATGAAACACAAGTCTGAAACGTTTGAAAAGTTCAAGCAATTTCAGAGTGAAGTTCAGAATCATCGTAAGAAGAAGATTAAATTCCTACGATCTGATCGAGGAGGTGAATATCTGAGTTATGAGTTTGATAGTCACTTAAGATAGTGTGGAATTGTTTCACACTTGACACCACCTGGAACACCACAACGTAATGGTGTGTCCGAATGTCGTAATCGAACCTTATTAGATATGGTGCGTTCTATGATGTCTCTTGCCGATTTGCCACTATCGTTTTGGGGCTATTCATTAGAGACAGCTACATTCATTTTAAATAAGGCACCATCGAAATCCGTTGAGATGATGCCATATGTACTGTGGTTTGGCAAGAGGCCAAAGTTGTCGTTTCTTAAAGTTTGGGGATGTGATGCTTATTAGTGAGAAAAAAAATCCCCTCGTACTACGTCATTATTTATTCTATTTTCCCTGGTAAGTGCTCCAGATGCAGTTGCTTTAGTTGACGTAGTGAGTGGAACCTAATTATCTGTTTCCTCAAAAAGCTTCATCCTGAAAAGCTAGAACCCAAAGCAGAGAAATGCGTCTTGATAGGATACCTGAAAGAGACAGCCGGGTATACCTTCTATCACAGATCCGAAGGAAAGTGTTTGTCGCTAAGAACGGAACATTTCTTGAGAAAGAGTTTCTCTCGAAAGAATTGAGTGGGAGGAATATAGAGCTTGATGAGGTTATGGAACCTTTACTTCAACCAGAGAGTAGCGCAGTGTAGAAAGATGTTTCTGTGGAGCCTACGACAGTTGAATAGGAAGTTAATGATGATGATCATTAAGCTTTGGATCAAGTTACTATTAAACCTCGTAGGTCGACAAGCCCTGTCTTAGAGATCGTCATCAAGCTGTACGTGTGCTGAACGCGGAGGTGTCGTCCGTTCGGTGCTAGATCGGGATGGATCGTGATTGGATGACGGGATGCTTGGCGATTTGGATCGCGTAGACGTTCGACTACATCAACCGTGTTTCTTAACACTTCTCGCTTAGCGATCTACAAGGGTACGTAGACCCACTCTCCCTCTCGTAGATGCTCATCACCATGGATAGATCTTGGATGTGCGTAGGAAATTTTTTGTTTCCCATGCAACATTCCCCAACAAACCATACCTACCTAAGGATAGAATAAGATCCTTCAAGTAAGTTATCATCGGTGCAAGGAATAAAAACTGCTCTCTAACTATGTGTGATCTATTAGTCTGAGGAAAATAAACTTTATACGAACTTGTGATATGGTAGACATAAAAGCGACGGACTGCATAATAAAGTTCTCTATCACAAGGGGCAATATAAGGTGACGTTCTTTTGAATTAAGAGATTGTGCATCCAATTAGAAAAGCTCATGACAACCTCTGCTTCCCTCTGCGAAGGGTCTATCTGTTACTTTTATTTTCTACTACTTACCTTTATGCAAGAGTCGTGGTGAGCTCAATCACCTTCGTTATTTTCGCCTTTATCTTCTAGCAAGTGCCACATGTTGGGGAATGATCTAGGCACATATATCCACTCGAAAGTGGGTGATCGTGAGTTATTACTACTGACATTACCTTTGAGGTAAATAGTTGGGAGGCAACACTATAAGCCCCTATCTTTCTCTATGCCCGAATGAAACTTTGAACTCATAGGTACCTCATGAGTGTTAGCAATGGTGAAAGACTAAAAGATGATTGAGTATGTGGGTTTGCTTTACAAGCTGTTATATTCACTCCTTCCTACGTTATGATAAATTGGAATTGATTCAATGACTGAGATCATAGTTTGTCAAGTCTCAATAGAATTCTTGATTCATACTTTGCCATTGTGAATGAATTGTTACTTTAGCATAAGAAATTATATGTCAAAATATATTGCTGTGCCAAATATGATCAGTATGTCTTCATGGCCATATTTTATTTTATCGAGACCTCTATCTCTAAACAAGTGGTCATATTTATTGATTTCGGCTTCCCCTTGAGGACAAGTGAGGTCTAAGCTTGGGGGAGTTGATACGTCCATTTTGCATCATGATTTTATATTGATATTTATAGCATTATGGGCTGTTATTACACATTTTGGTACAATACTTATGCCTTTTCTCTCTTATTGTACAAGGTTTACAAGAAGAGGGAGAATGCCGGCAGCTGGAATTCTAGACTGGAAATGGAACAAATCTAAGATACCTATTCTGCGCAACTCCAAAAGTCCTGAAAATCTACGACAAATTATTTTAGAATATACATAAAATACTGGGCGAAAGAAATACATCAGGAGGCCCACCAGGGAGCCACAAGCCTAGTGGCCGCGGCCACTACCCTGTCCGCGGCTAGCGAACTTGTGGCCCACCTGGCAGCCCTCCGGTGCCCATCTTCTGCTATACGGAGGGTTTCGTTGAGAAAAAATCATAAGAGACCTTTCGGGACGAAACGCCGCCGTATCGAGGCGGAACTTGGGCAGAACCAATCTAGAGCTCCAGCAGGGCGGTCTTGCCGGTGAAACTTGCCTCCTGGAGGTGGGAAGAAAAGCCCTCGTCATCACCAACGATCCTCCCATCGAGAGGGGGTCAATCTCCTTCAACATATTCACCATCACCATCTCTCTCCAAACCCTAGTTTATCTCTTGTATCTGATGTTTGTCTCAAAACCTCAGATTGATACCTGTGGGTTGCTAGTAGTGTTGATTACTCCTTGTAGTTGATGCTAGTTGGTTTACTTGGTGGAAGATTATATGTTCAGATTCTTGATCATCACTTATACTCCTCTAATTATGAACATGAATATGTTTTGTGAGTAGTTACGTTTGATCCCGAGGACATGGGATAAGTCTTGTTATAAGTAATCATGTGAAATTGGTATTCGTTCGATATTTTGATGAGATGTATGTTGTCTCTCCTCTAGTGGTGTTATGTGAATGTCGACTACGTCACAATTCACCATTGTTTGGGCCTAGAGGAAGGCATTGGGAAGTAATAAGTAGATGATAGGTTGCTAGAGTGACAAAAGCTTAAACCCCAGCTTATGCGTTGCTTCGTAAGGGGCTGATTTGGATCCACATGTTTCATGCTATGGTTAGATTTATCTGAATTCTTCTTTCGTAGTTGCGGATGCTTGCAAGAGGGTTTAAGCATCAGTGGGAGGCTTTTCCAATTAAGGGCAGCACCCAAGCACTGGTCCACCCACATATTAAATTATCAAAGTAGCGAACGCAAATCAAGTGAGCATGATGAAAACTGTTGGACATATGCCCTAGAGGCAATCACGTATGATGATATTTCCTATGTGTTTATCAATAAAGATAGTCCTTGGACATAATCATTGATGTGTATTAACAAGTACGTGACTTGTTTGTGAGACTATGCATTGTATAATAACGGTCATAAATGGTCCCTAGTCGAAAGGGTTGTGTGTACGCACAACTAATCAGACTAGCATATGACACGGTGGATGGTCTTGTCTCCCTAACCATGTAGCATTGGATGCTAGCCGAATAATACGGACTCAGAAAGGTCTGGTCGGATTCGACATAGTCGGATCCGAGTCGAGATAAGGTCTGAGTTGGACAGACCCAACTATGAGACGCAAAGATAGGTCATCTGTGAGTCTCTAGTACAACATACGTTCTATGTCCTAAGACCTTAGCTGACACATGTACTCGGGATGGTGACAGACTTGCTTTGGGCTGAACAAATGCTACTTCGTGATTGGGTAGTTACAAAGGTAGGTTTCGGTCTTGTCCAGACCCATGCTGCGAGGCATGGTCGAGCAAGATTGGATTTTCCCGTCCTACCAGGAGAGATATACTCTGGGCCCCTCGGGTGATCTCACCTGGATAAGCATGGCCATGCGATGAGGATTCTGAGATAATTCGAATGTTGGTCGGATTCACCAAAATGAGAAAGAGGTCATGCTGCAACAAGGCTGACCATATCGCCTTGTGCACGACAACATATATCATGTGGCAAAGGGAACAGAATTGTGAAGTATAGGTTCGCCTAACTAGTTTCATCGGACACTCGGAGTCGGCATGTTTTGCTAGAGGGCACTATCGACTGGTCGAGTCGGATGTGATCTGACTCGCGACCAAGTGAACGAGAACCTAAGGGGTTGCAGGCTTAAGGGAAGGAACACGTGGGCTTTAGGATCGATGCGAGGCCCAAGAGTTAAGCCCGCGTTGGATGCCTATATATAGTGGAGGTGCCGCACACCCATCTGGAAGATTGATTCGGTGCCGTCATTAGGGCTTTCCATGAGTTGAAACTAGCCACCTCCGCTCGCCGCCGCCAACCGTGTGATCGGACCTAGGAGTTCACCGCACGGGTGCTCCTCCTGCACGCGCGAATACCGTTAGATGCGCTGCACTTGTGCCGCTCCGACGAATCTGTACGTGGGATCCGACGACCGACTGTTCAAGGGCGATCGGACCAGCTGTTTGAGTGAGCTCAGACAAGGAGGAGACGGACCACACAAACGCGTTGCCCCAATTTCTGCTGCACGGCACTGCGCGTCTAGTGGTAACAATCTGTGATCCATCTCCGTAGAATGTTCTTGGATGTTCTGCGCGTAGGAAAATTTTAATTGGCATGCGATGCACCTACGGTAGAACCCAACAAAAACTAGCTTGACATAAATTCCCATGTATCCTTGGGAGTGCTTTCCTTTATATAAGAGTTTGTCCAGGCTTGTCGTTCGCTATAAAAAGGATTGGGACACCTTGTTGCACCTTAGTTACACTTGTTACTTGCTACCCGTTATGAATTATCTTATCACAAAACTATCTGTTACTAATTATTTCAGCGCTTGCAGAGAATACCTTACTAAGAACCGCTTGGCATTTCCTTCTAGTCGTCGTTGGGTTCGACACTCTTACTTATTGGAAGGACTACGATAGATCCCCTATACTTGTGGGTCATCACGTTCCCACGTGGGGAAGGAACTTCTTGACCTGACGGTTTGAGGAGGGCGCTTGCGTTCCGTTGAGGATGCAGGTGACCGCGGGGCCGACCCCGCGCATCCCGGCTCCACCGCACGCCATGGCCCGGTTGGCGTCGAGAATCTTGCCTGCCATGGAGTTGCCGAACTGCGGCTTGACGGTCACTGATAGTGGGGATGCCTTGACATGCCCCCTACTTGGTGCGCCAAATGTCATATTTCGGGCTGTGCAAAACCCTCAAGGTTCAAACACAGGGGCATGTGCAAAGGTTCCCTATAGCCTTTCCTAACCTAGCTCGCTACTCGATGGTTATTACGGCGAACTCGCACGATGACGAGGAACAATATGTACACGGCAGTTTACCCAGGTTCGGGACCGCCGTGTGCGTAGCGCCTTGTATTTCTTGCACTATCACACAAACTGGTGGAATGTGATTCCATGCATAAGTTTGTTTTATAGGTTTGATGTGATTAGTATGGCTCATATGTATGTGATGCATGTGTGTAATTTAGCATGACCTGCCTGTCATGATTGTCAGCCGGCAGGAGCCAAAGTACTGTCATTATATTATATAACAACCTGCGTGTTGACTTGTGATTCTCTTTAAATTCACTACTAGTTGTAGTAGTTGGAGGACAGAGATCAAGTTCGAGGCTTTGGCGTCCTGGCGAGACGGACAAGATGGAGTTCCACCTTGGCCATCGGAGTGGGAGCCGACCTAGAAGGATGTCCATGAAGGAGCCATACTATTTCACATATTTATGTTTATATGTGATTGATATTGCTCCTTGTTTCTATGCATGTTAGTATGGTAGAAAGACCCCTCATTAATATCAAGCACATTGCCATTCCGAATGTTGCACCTCACACTTCAAGTACGTCTAGTGGTGGGCTCATAACATTGAGGTGCTACTAGGTGTCCTTGAACTGGAGAGTTCATGTCGGACACGGACATGCACTGCATCAGGTTAACTTGACAAGGCTATCAAAATGGTTTTGGGCCTTGTGGTAGAGAAGGTTGGGAGCCGGGGCATGATATACCTACCCAACCGACAGGAGTCGTATATAGATAAGGTTCGCAATGAGTTGCTTACCAAATAGGCAAGTTGGCTAGCAGTGATGCTAAAGCTCACTAGTCGCTCGCGCTAGACGGGTCCTAAATCACTGAGAGTTTGCGGTGGGATGCTGACTTCAGTGGGAGTAGTTCTATTTAAGGCTTGAATTACTCTACATAAACACATTGCTTAGTAATTGCATATTTTCTGTTGTAGATAAATGGCGCCACCTGCTCAACCAAACTTTGCATTGAAATCAATTCTGGAAAAGGATAAACTGAATGGAACAAACTTTACCACCTGGTATAGAACTATAAGAATTGTTCTCAAGCACGATAAAAAGGAACATGTTCTAGAGGATCCACTTCGAGAGGAACCTGCCGAGAATGCTAATGCCACAACCAAGAATGCCCACCAGAAAGTCGTTGGTGAATCAAGCGAGATCAACTGCCTCATGCTGGCTTGTATGGAGACCGATTTGCAACAACATTTCAAAAACATTCAGGCTTTCGATATGATCGAGAGTTTGAAGAGCATGTTTTAGGTACGGGCTAGGACCAAAAGGTTCAACATCTAGCAGTCCTTGACGGATTGTAAGCTGAAGGAGGGTGATCCACTAAGGCCGCATGTGATCAAGATGATTGGGTACATGCAAGCTTTGGATCGGTTAGGCTTCCCACTTGGGGACAAGCTGACCATGGATGCAATTTTGTCATATGCATGACATGGATAAGAAGCTCACTGAATTACATGGGATGCTCAAGGTGGCAGAGCAAGATATTAAGATCGCGAACATTTGAAAAGTTCAAAGAGTTTCAGAATGAGGTTGAAAATCAGCTCGGCAAGACGATAAAACTTCTATGATCAGATCATGGAAGTGAGTACATGAGCCATGCGTTTGATAATCATCTGAAAAGACGAGGTATAGTACCTTAGCTCACACCTCCGGGTATGCCGTAAAGAAATGGTGTGTCAGAACGGAGAAACTGAACCTTGGTGGAGATGGTCCGATCGATGATGAGCAAATCTGATTTACCCTTGTCATTTTGGGCATACACTCTAGAAATTGCAGCTTTCACACTTAATAGGGTACCATCTAAATTTGTATTGGGAAGAGTCCTAGTTTGTGTTTTCTAAAGATTTGGGGTTGTGAAGCATTTGTCAAGTGACTCATGTCGGACAAGCTTACACCCAAGTCGGATAAATGCATATTTGTGGGATATCCGAGGGAAACCTTGGGATATAACTTCTACAACTGAGAAGATAACAAAGTGTTTGTTGCTCGGAACAGGGTTTTCCTAGAGAAAGAGTTTCCCAATCGGGAGGCCAGTGGGAGAACGGTGGTACTTGAATATGTTCGAGAGCCACTCAGGGACGACTCGGCTAGTGCTGAGATCATACCGGAGTTGATGAGGGAACCCGTAGTGGAGTCGGCACTGGAGCCACAGAGGTCAGAAAGGTTGCGCAGAGTGCGCGATGTATTGTGGCTGGAAAGTGTTGAGCCAGCCACGTATGCAGAAGCGATGGTGAGCCTAGATTCGAGGCATGGCTAGAGGCCATGAGATTCGAGTTAAATTCCATGGATGAGAATCAAGTCTAGGACTTGGTTGATCCGCCACCTGGCGTAGTAACCATTGGCTGCAAATGGGTCTTTAAGAAGAAAACCGATGTGGATGGAAATGTTCAGATCCACATAGCTAGGCTTGTCACTAAAGGTTAGGACAAGTTCAAGGAATTGACTATGACGAGACCTACTTGCCGGTAGTGATGCTAAAGTTGGTGAGGATCATACTAGCTATAGCTGCATATTTCAATTACGAGATATGGAAGATGGATGTCAAAATGGCTTTCCTTCATGGAAATTTAAAAGAGGATGCATACATGATATAGCCCGTAGGTTTTGTCGATCCAACTAACACTGGTAAAATATGCAAGCTCAAGAGATCCATTTATGGATTGAGGCAATCAGCTCGGAGTTGGAACATTCGTTTTAAGGAAGTCATCATTGACCTTCGTTTCATCAAGAACGAAGATGACTATTGTTTATACAGGAGGTTTAGTGGGAGCTCGGTAGTATTTTTTATTTTGTATGTGGATGACATACTGCTGATCGGAATGATGTTTCGATGCTGAACTCAGTCAAGGAATCCTTGAATGGCAAGTTTTCAATGAAAGACCTTGGATAGGAAGTCTACATTTTAGGCATCAAGATCTATAGAGATAGATCGAGGAGGCTGCTCGACTAGAGCCAGAGCACGTACATAGACAAAGTGTTGAAGAGGTTCAACATGAGTGAGGCCAATAAAGGGTTCTTGGCCATCTCACATGGTGTAAGGCTAAGCAAGACTCAGAGTCCTACGAGTTCTAATGAGCGAAACCGGATGAGTAGGATTCCATATGCCTCGGCAATTGGATCCATCATGTATGCCATGCTATGTACATGACCTGATGTTGCCTATGCAATAAGCTTAACAAGCAGATACCAGGGCGACCCAGGTTAGAGTCACTCGGCAGCGGTGAAAACTATCTTGAAGTACCTGAAAAGGACTAAAGAGTTGTTCCTAGTTTATGGAGGTGAGGAGGAGCTCTGCGTAAAGGGTTACGCTGATGCTAGTTTCCAAACCGATAGGAACGTTCGTCAATCGCAAACTGGATTCGTGTATGTCATGAATGGAGGAGAAGTGAGTTGGACGAGTTCTAAGCAAGATACGGTGGCCGACTCCACAACAGAGGCCGAATACATTGTGGCTTGTGAAGCCACAAAGAAAGGTGTTTGGATTTGGAAGTTCCTGGAAGATGTTGGTGTGTTCTCGGGCTGGACAAACCCATTGGACCTTTATTGCGATAATTCAGGTGCCATCACACAGGCCAAGGAGCCGAGACAACACCACAAGACCAGACACATAGACTCAAAATATCATTTGATACGAAAGCTCATAGAGAAAGGTGATACCAATTTGTGCAAGATTCATACTGATACAAATGTTGCAGATCCGTTGACTAAGCCGCTTCCACAACCCAAGCATGACAGACACGTTAGAGCTATGGGCATTCGATGTCAATTTGATGAAACACTAGTGCAAGTGGGGGACTATTGGAGATATGCCCTAGAGGCAATCATGTATGATGATATTTCCTAGATGTTTATGAATAAAGATAGTCCTTGGACATTATCATTCATGTGTATTAACAAGTACATGACTTGTTTGTGAGACTATGCATTGTATAATAACTGTCCGAAATGGTCCCTAGTCCAAAGGGTTGTGTGGACGCACAACTAATCAGCCTAGCATATGACACGATGGATGGTCCGGTCTCACTAACCATGTAGCATTGGATGCTAGCCTGATAATATGGACTCAGAAAGGTCTGGTCGGATTTGACATAGTCGGATCTGAGTCGACATAAGTTCTGAGTTGGACATACCCAACTATGAGACGCAGCGATAGGTCGTCTGTGAGTCTCTAGTACAATATACGTTCTATGTCCTAAGACCTGAGCTGGCGCATGTACTCGGGATGGTGACAGACTTGCTTTGGGCCGACCAAATGCTACACCGTGTTTGGGTAGTTACAAAGGTAGATTTCGGGGTTGTCCAGACCCATGCTGCGAGACATGGTCGAGCAAGATGGGATTTACCCCTCCTACCAGGAGAGATATACTCTGGGCCCATCAGGTGATTCGACCTGGATAAGCATGGCCATGCGATGAGGATTATGGGATAATCCGAATGTTGGTCGGATTCAACAGAACGAGAAAGAGGTCATGCTGCAACAAGGGTGACCATATTGCCTTGTGCACGACAACATATATCGTGTGGCAAAGGGAACAGAATTGTGAAGTATAGGTTCACCTAACCAACTTCATCAGACACTCGGAGTCGGCATGTTTTGCTAGAGGCCGCTACCGACACATCGAGTCGGATGTGATTTGACTCGCGGCCAAGTGAACAAGAACCTAAGGGGTCGCACGCTTAAGGGAAGGAACACATGGGCTTTAGGATCCATGCGAGGCCCAAGAGTTGAGCCCTTGCCGGTTGCCTGTATATAGTGGTGGTGCAGCACACCCATCCGGTGGATCGCTTCGGCGCCATCATTAGGGCTTTGCATGAGTTGCAACTAGCCACCTCCACTCGCCGCCGCCGACCGTGTGATGGGAGCTAGCAATCCGCCACATGGGTGTTCCTCCTGCACATGCGGATACCATTAGAGGCAGTCCACTTGCGCCACTCCGGCGAACCTGAACATGGGATCCGGCCACCGGTTGTTCGAGGGAGATTGGAATGGCTGTTCGAGGGAGCTCGGACGAGGAGGAGACGGACCACACGAACGCGCTGCCCTAACTTCCTCTACACGGCACTGCGCATCTAGTGGAACCAATTTGTGATTCATCTCCATAGCATGTTCTTGGATGTTCTGCGCATAGGAAATTTTTAATTGGCATGCGATGCACCTATGGTAGAGCCCAACAGAAACTAGCTTGACATAAATTCCCATGTGTCCTCAGGGGTGCTTTGCTTCATATAAGAGTTTCTCCAGGCTTGTCCTTTGCGATAAAAAGGATTGGGCCACCTTGTTGCACCTTTGTTACAGTTGTTACTTGCTACCCGTTACGAATTATCTTATCACAAAACTGTCTATTACCGATAATTTCAGTGCTTGCAGAGAATACCTTATTGAGAACCGCTTGTCATTTCCTTCTGCTCCTCGTTGGGTTCGACACTCTTACTTATCGGAAGGACTATAATAAATCCCCTCTACTTGTGGGTTATCACACTCCCAGGTGGTGAAGGAACTTCTTGACCTGACAGTTTGAGGAGGATGCCTGCGATCCGTTGAGGATGTAGGCGACCGCGGGGCCGGCCCCACATGTCTCGGCTCCACAGCGCGCCATGGGCCGGCTGGCGTCGAGAATCTTGCCTGCCATGGAGTTGCTGAGCTACGGCTTGACGGTCGTTGAGAGAGGGGATGCCTTGACACGCCCCCTACTTGGTGTGCCAAATGTCGGATTTTGGGCTCTGCAAAACACTGAAGGATCAAGCACAGGGGCATGTGCGAAGGTTCCCCACAGCCTCGCCTAACCTAGCTCGCTACTCAATGGTTATTACGTCGAACTCGCACGATGATGAGGGAGAAGATGAACACGGCAGTTTACCCAGGTTCGGGCCTCTGGGAAGCTTAATACCCTACTCCTATTTTCATGGATTGCCTCTTGTGGATGTGTGGCGGAAGAACTACTACAGAGGGCTTAAGCCTCGCGAGCGTGCTCAAGTGGTGTTCTTGGCTCCATGCCTTGTGGTGGTTTATCGAGTGGCTAAGTGTTGGATCGGGGGGCCCCTCTACGGTGTGGCCTTGCCTCTCTATATATCGGTGGCTCGGGTCGTCTTCCCTTATCACAATGGGGAGAGGAGTACATCTGTGCCCTGTCCAAAGGTGGTGTTCGCCTGCAAAGTGGTTGTTAATGATGCAGTTGTGGGCTCGGCGATGACATCCGTCCCGTGGGGCTCGTGGTCGTGGTGTTGTTGCACTAGAATGGAATCCTTTGGGTGGCGCTTTCGGAAACCGTGTAAGTCCTTGCTCCCTTTGCACCTAAGGGGAAACTGCACCGCCTGGCACGCTAGCCCCTGCCTGTCCTTCCTTGCGTCAACTTTGACTCTTGAGGCCGGCCTCTGCATTGAGATCTCTGCCGCTCACGAGGGGGACTGAGGGGGCCCATCCTTGCTGGTCTTGGGTCCATTCATCCTTGCGAGCACAGAGTCCTCTCGAGGGCCTTGTCCCTAGTAGATCCGCGCCAGGCCACGCCTGGCTGATGAACCATGTCCTGGGCCGCAGGCACACAAGGCTGGGTACCCCCGTTCCCAGAATGCAGACAGCAGCGGGCAAGTGAATTATTGGAAATAATACATGTTGATGTACGAGGTCCAATGAGTTTTGAAGCGTGCACTGGATGTCATTATTTTCTTACATTCACTGATCATTTGAGTAGATATTTGTATATTTACTTAATGAAACACAAGTTTGAAACGTTTGAAAAGTTCAAGAAAGAAAAGTTCAAGAAATTTCAGAGTGAAGTTTAAGATCATCATGACAAAAAGATAAAATGTCTATGATATGACCGTGGCGGTTAATATCCAAGTTACGAGTTGGTATGCAACTTAAGACAATGTGGAAATTGTTTGACAAGTCACGCCACATGGAACACCAGTGTGATGGTGTGTCCAAACGTCGTACTCGTGCTCTATTGGAAATGGTACATAATATGAGGTTTCTTATCATTTTGCCACTATAATTTTTTGGTTATGCATTAGAGATAACTACATTCACTTTAAATATGGAATCATCTAAATCCGTTGAGATGACACCGTATGAATTGTGGTTTGGCAGGAACCTCAGCTGTCATTTCATAGAGTTTGGGAATGCGACACTTATTTCTGATACCCTAAGGAAACAATTAGGTATGTCTTCTATCTCAGATCCAAGGGAAAAGTATTTGTGGCTAAAAACGGGTCCTTTCTCGAGAAAGAGTTTCTCTCGAAAGAATTGAGTGGGAGGAAAGTAGAACTTGATAAGGTTGTTGAACCGTCACTTCAGTTGGAGAGCAGTATGGCGCAGAAGGATGTTTCTGCGGTGCCTACACCAAGTGAAGAGTATGAAAATGATGATGATCATGTCGCTTCAGATTAAGTCACTACGGAACTGTGTAGGTCGACAAGGACTCATTCCACCCCTGAGTGGAACACAATCCTGTTTTGGAGGTCATGTTGTTAGATAACAATGAACCTACGAGCTATGAAGAAGCGATGGTGGGCCCAGATTCCTACAAATGGCTAAGAGCCATGAAATCCATAAAAGGATCCATGTATGAAAACTAAGTATGGACTTTGGTATACTTGCCCGATAAATGATGGGCTATTGAGTACAAACGGGCCTTTAAGAAGAAGATAGACGCTGATGGTAACTGTCACCATTTATAAAGCTTGACTTGTCATGAAGATGTTTCTGATAAGTTTGAGGAGCTGAATACGATGAGACTTTCTCACCCATACCGATGCTAATGTCTGTTGGAGTTATGTTAGTAGTTCCTATATTTTTCAATTATGAAATCTGGCAGATGGATGTCAAGACAACGGTTCCTCAATGGTTTCCTTTGGAAAGGTTGTATGTGATATAACCAGAAGGTTTTGTCGATCTTAAGGATGCTAAAAGGTATGCAAGCTCCAGCAATCCTTCCATACACTGGAGGAAGCATCTCGGAGTCGGCATATATGCTTTTATGAAGTAATCAAAGCATTTGGGTTTATACACAGTTTATAAGAAACTTGTATTTACAAGAAAGTGAGTGGGAGCACTATAGAATTTCTGATAATTATATGTGGATGACATATTGTTAATCGGAAATAATGTAGAATTTCTGGAAAGCATAAAGGGTTGTTTGAAAGGAGTGTTTGAAAGGTAGACGTGAATAAAGATCCTTAAATATTTGGGCATCAAGATCTATAGAGATAGATCAAGACGCCAGATAAGACTTTCAATGAGTGCATACCTTGACAAGATTTTGAAAGAGTTCAAAATGGATCAGTCAAAGAAGAAGTTCTTGCCTAATTTGTAAGGTGTGAAGTTGAGTAAGACTCAAAACTTGACCACGGCAGAACAAAGACAAAGGACGAAGGTCGTCCCCTATGCCTTAGTTGTAGGCTCTATATAGTATGTCGTGCTATGCACCGCACCTGGTGTGTGCCTTCCCATGAGTATATCAAGGGGTACAACAGTGGTACAGGAGTGGATCACCGGACAACAGTCAAAATTATCCTTAGTAACTAAAGGACTAAGGAAATGTTTATAGATTATCCCTAGTAGAATATCGATCTATAGTCCCGGTTGGGATGGGCCTTTAGTATCGGTTGCCCAACCAGTACTAAAGTGTCGGGACTAAAGGTTCACACCTTTAGTCCCGGTTGGCCAATGGACCGGTACTAAAGGCCCACCATGTGGCTGCCTGCATGGGCTGGTGGTGGAGGACCTTTAGTACCATTTTTTCCCCTTTTAATTACGTTTTAGTTTTCCTCTCTATTTATTGTGTGTTCCATTCATTTCAAATTTATTTTACGGTGCTACATACTGTAAACATTACGCAAGTTGATGCATATATATATATGTAATATAATATACAATATCTCATACACAGTATATATACAAATGGACTTACACATCCATATATATTATGGACTTATAAATGAAGGCCCAAAACCCGGCCGGGACTAGCTAGCTAGTGCTCCGGATGAAATCTCAGTTTTCTACTACTGATTCGCTGGCATTATTGAGGCGGCGGTAAGTAATAGAGCTCTCCGTTTACATCAATGACATGTCGAAGAAGAAATGCCGCAAATTCCTCTTGAAGTGCTACAAAGTGTTTCTCGAGTGAGAGCTTCGACATCATCTGCCAAACCTGGAGTTGTCTTTCACGTGCTCCTCTGCAACGTATACGGCCTTCGGTCTGGATGCGAATGTTCTCGCAGATGAAGTATCCACATAAATTTGTCCTGTATGGCTGCTTTGCACACTTTGCAAAAGAATAGAATTCAATAAGATAATTAATAATCAAGCATGATAATGGTATTGAATATAGAATTGATGTGCGGACCTAGTAGTACTACTTAATTACCTGCATCTTTTTCCTCTTCAGCTTCGGTTTCCATTGACGACCATGGCGGGTTTTTCTATCATATTTATCCAAACACTACGCGGCAAAGAAAAAGAATGAAAGAGTTATTATAATTACTTTTGATATCAGGAAATAACAAAAGAAAGCGAGGTTGATAAAGATTGAAATTATCGTTCTATCATAAAATACAAGTCCACGTATGATTGTTCTAGTGTATCTAGTGAGTCATACACTTGAAAAAGTCCATCCGCGAGGATAATATTTAAGAGGATATAGTGGTCTCTGCGTAGAAGTTTATATAATTAAGCAGGCATGCATATAACTCATCAACTACACTTGACAGCGAGCTAGTAAGCAAAAATAGAATTTGTAGTATAGAAGAGAGTAAACACTCACCCCATGTTGTAAGGAAATATTATAGTAGATTTGGTATTCATTAGTGCCTCTAGAAAATTTTCCAAGATATCTTTTGTGTCCTTGGCATAATGTTTTACCACATGACCATGAACGGTATTTGGGTCGATGAACCCAATGTCATCGATTCCCTCTTGTTTCAATTCCCACATCTTCAATCTGCACAATAGCGTAGAAAAGAACATATGTAGTGAGGCTAAGCCAATGAACGATATCTTAGATAGAGACATGAATTATTAAAGATATAAATCACTTACAGACAATAGCAACTGATGAGAGTTTTGTCGATAGAGTCCATGTCGTATAACTGGAAAATTTCTGAGAGTTCAATACATATGTCACATCCATTGACGTAATGCTCTTTCCTTACTTTGACCAGGACCGCCGTCTCCCTCTCTTTGCTTCACATAGGTACCAATCATGTAACTGTCGCATCGCAGTTGGTAGTTCCTTGTACTACTCGGGTGTGACAACTGGTTTTCCGATGGCATATTGCATTGCGTACTCATCTGCACCGTACCCACGGATTTCCTCCGTTCCAAGGATTTGGCCAAGAGTGATACTTGCAGCCTCTACTTCTTCGAGGTCGATCGGGTTGCCTTGCACGTCGACAGCTTGGATTAGTTGCTTGCATGGATTGGTACTCACCTTGAGCGGAGAGATCGATTGCTTGGATTGTTCTCCGAGCTGGGGAACTATTTTCCCGCTATTAGTACCACCTGTCATTGATGCTATACTTCCCAACTTCTTCCTTGGGCTGGGCCGACTTCTCTGCTCACTTGCCTTCTGAATCTGTCCCTCATAGTCTATCGGCATACATTCCACATATGCCGGGGGTCATTTAATAAAGTGTTCCATAAAGTGCTCCTAGACTTCCTTGGGTATTACCTCCTTTGGCGACAGGGTCTTCATCGCAAAAAAGGATTTCACTTGACGATCTCTTTCAATTTTGGTTTCCTCTTGTGTCATGTTATAAGGCTGCTTCCTTTTGGCCGGCAGCTCGGGTTTCTTCTTTGCTTTCTTCCGAAGAGTTTTACTGATGGCCTTCCTCTTTTGGGAGCCCTACTGGCAAGACCGCTGCCGGGGTGGAGTCGGCTCACGCGGCGGAGATCGATGTCAACGATATGGACTCACGCCGTGCTCCCACCCGAGGTTGGGTGGACTCGCGCTGGGATCCATATCGAAGTGGGACGCCTCTCTAGGTGAGGAGGACTGCTGGCGAGGTGGGGAGGACTGCTGGCGCTGCGATGCCTCTGGATGGGATCCCTCGCGTTGGACATCGATACTCGGAGGAGCCGATGGACGATGCAGTCCTTAGTCCATAGAATGAGACCAAGGACGACTTCTGCCAGTGTGGACTCCCCCTCACCTCCAGGGATGTCAAGCTGTAGTTCATCATATCCTGGCTCTATTACGTCCACCGCGACACGAGCATACCCAACTGGAACCGGATTGAAATGCCAGAGAACATTAGGTGTATTTGGTAAAGCATAGCCTGTCGTGATCCGCATGGGTATGTTCTTCATTTTCTGGATTATCTCACAAGATGTCTTCTCGGTGATATCATCCACGGGGGTGTGTCCCAGTGGTGCCCCCGTGGAACCCATGCTGCTTTTCGGCATTGTAGATGGGACGGGTTCCGATGCCTCTTGCTGCGGAGTTGCGCCTTGCTGGGTCAGTACTTGTATCTACTTCTGCTGCTGCTCGTACTTCTGTTCCAACTTTGAAAGTCAGTTTGCTTCCACATTCTTTTTTCTCGAACGGCATTTATAACTGTCCTACCATCCCGCAAACCCCTTGTACCACGGAACAACGCCCACGCCTCGTGTTCGTCCTCCGTGTTCGGGATTCCCGAGGGTGCGTGGAAGCTCATCGTTCTCTCTATCGAGGTGAAACCATCCTTCTTGGGAAGATTTTATTGCTTCAATCAACTTATCTGATGCATGCTTCAGACTGGCCAGTGCAATAATCTTCCCTGTTGCACAAGAAAAAATTCCCGCACCTCCGGGGCCAGTTGTAGGTTACTAGAGTGATCCCTTTAGCATGCATCTTATTCTCTAATGCATCCCACTTAGGAATGGCGGACTTGCATCCACCTGTCCCTAGTTTATGGTGATACTTTTTTTCTCCGCATTTATCTTATCCTTTGCCGACTTCTCCATAGCAGCTTCCGATGTCTTGTACTTGATAAATGCGTCCAGTGATTCCTTACCTCCTCGTATATTCCTCTAAATTCAGGCGCCTTCTTGCCTCTAGCGTTGTACTCGGTCCATAATGTTTTCTTCCAAGTCCAGAACGCGTCGGCCATCTTATGGAGAGCAAACTCCTTGACTTTGTCCCCTTGGCGCTCCGAGAGAAAATCTGGTAGGATGAAATGCTCTATGAGATCTCGCCAAAGGGCATCTTTAATTCTTTTATCGACATAATTCACTCTTGGTTTTGGGTTGGTTGGCTGAATCCATTCTTGAATTGTGATCGGGACTCCATCCCTAAAAACCACTCCGCATTGACGCACAAATGTCTTGGCATTGGCTTCAGCATTAGTCGGTGCGCCATCATGTTTGAAAGCATCAAGATTGAGCTTTACGGTGCCGTCCAATATTTTGGTACCGCCTCATACCTTTCTACTAGCTAATTAAAAGAAGAAAGATTTGTTAACATATATATATATATATGTACAAATCAATTAATACACATGTAATGATCACCAGAGGCTAATATGTGTCTATACCTTGCCGGACCTTGTTAGTTGTTCCCAATTTTGGAACATAAGTTGTTCTTCCTCGGCCTCACATCCATCACCGTAATCATTCAGATATTGTGAGCCGTAATCATCATGTGATTCACCCAGAAGATCCGCTGGGTTTTCGGAGGAGCGTATCATGTCAAAGATGTCCTCTTCATGAGCTTTACCGCTATTGTCCATAGCTTAATAACTAATCCATAATAATATAGATAAAACAAATTAATATTCAAATTAGCATGCATTCAAGAAGCAAAATAACTGATAGTTAATTAATAATGCATCATCGAATACATATATAGTAGTTCTTAGAAAAGATCTCATTTCATAATCTCGGATAATTCTTAATACATCGGCTAATCGATCGATCTAGCTAATACATCATAATAACACATATATAGGAGCTAATATATCGATCTAGCTAGAAACCTAGCGCCCGACGGATATCGGGGTGGGCGGTGGACACCCAAAGAGAAGGAACCATCACGGGAACATAGCTCCAGTGAGATCCCTGAAGAATCTGCCAGGTATTGTCGGACCTGCCCTCCAAAGCTGCCATGTAGCGACGGACATGCTCGTTCTCCTTGCCTCCATGGGGGACTCAAGCCTCCGAATCGTCTATGGCCCATGCGGCCGCCACCATAGAACCTCCGGGTCAATGACGGGCTGGCTCCTCACCAAGCTGCGCTCCCCGGAAGGCAACACCTCCCAGTACCAGCCCAGCGGAGCCCAGTCCCGGACAGGGCTCCTCGGCTCAAGCAAGTGACCTCCTCTGCCGACTCGACGACGAGGATGTGGGACCGACATCGTTGACGTCGAGAAGAAACACTTAATTATGAAAACAAATTAAATAAAACTTAGCAAAATTAAGACTTAGCATCTAACAAATTAAATAACACTTAACAAATTAAATAACACTTAGCATCTAATAAAATTAACACATACCCTAATAACCTAAGAACCTAACTAACTAACTAACTAAACTAACCTAACTAACCAAACTAACCTGATAACCTAACTAACTAACTAACTAACTAAACTAACCTAACTAACTAAAATAACCTAAGAACCTAACTAACTAACTAACTAACTAAAGTAACCTAACTAATTAACTAATTAACTAACCTAACTAATCAACCTAAACTAACCTAAACTAACCTAAACTAACCTAAACTAACCTAAGAACCTAATAAACTAACATAAACTAACCTAATAAACTAACCTAAACTAACATAATAAACCAACCAAAACTAACCTAAGAACCAAACTAATTAACCTAAACTAACCTAAACTAACCTAATAAACTAACCTAAACTAACATAATAAACCAACCAAAACTAACCTAAGAACCAAACTAATTAACCTAAACTAACCTAAACTAACCTAAGAACCTAACTAATTAACCTAAACTAACCTAAGAACCTAATAAACTAACCTAAACTAACCTAAACTAACCTAATAAACTAACCTAAACTAACCTAATAACCTAACGTAAACTAACCTAAGAACCTAACTAATTAACCTAAACTAACCTAAACTAACCTAAGAACCTAACTAATTAACCTAAACTAACCTAAAATAACCTAAGAACCTAACTAATTAACAAACTAAAACAGGAAAAAAGGTGGGGCGGCCGGGCACTCACCGGAGCCGGAGTTGGGTGGGGCTGCCGGGGTGGCGGGCGGCGGCGAGGCGGCGGGTGGCGGGGCGGCACGCAACATCGGGGCGGTGGGGTCGGGGCGGCTGGCTCGGGGCGGCACGTGGCGTCGGGGCGGTGGGCGGCAAGGAAAACGGATTCCGGCAGCCTTGTGGCACAAATAAGCTTCTCCCGGTGCATGGCTCGGCCGGGACGAGGCCTCCACTATTTATACTTGGAGGACCTTTAGTAACGGTGCGAGCCATGCACCGGTACTAAAGGTCCACCCCAAAAAATGCGTGGGGTGGTGGACCTTTAGTACTGGCACGTGGATCGCACCGGTACTAAAGGTTTTTAAATTCGTTATTATTTATTATTTTCAGAAGAAACCCTACACTTTAGAAAATCATAGAAATTTTTTTATAACTCCAATGGAAATAAATAATGTATGAAAAAACATTAGAAAAATAAAAAGAATTTGTTTATGGCATTTCCATGCATGTTTGAACAACTTAAATTGTTGTATAAGACAATTTGATCAAATGGTATTTGAAATGTCATATCTCGAGTTTGAAAAGTAGTACAAATGTACTCTAAAAAGGTTGTAACTTGGCATGACATCATAATTTCACCCACATAGCAACTTCTAAAGAGGTGAGAGAGTTACGGCAAAAACTGGATGCACTTCGTGTACAAATTGGACAATCTCTTTTGAAGTATGAGGGTTTTGGACAAAAACTCATCTATTACAAAGAGATTTCATTTTAATAACTTATTTTAACTCCATACTTTTTGTGTGTTGAATATGCACCATTCAAAGGCACATCTTCAATTTTCAACCCTTTCTAACTTCATTCGATATTTTTCATGCATTTAATGATTTATTTTGAGCTAAATGACCCTGAATTTGAAAAGCAATACAAATGAACTTTGAAAAGGTTGTAACTTGGCATGACATCATAATTTCACCCACATAGCAACTGCGAAAGAGTTGAGAGGATTACGGCAAAAAATGGATGCACTTCATGTACAAATTGGACAATCTCTTTCGAAGTGTGAGGGTTTCTGACGAAAACTCATCTATTACAGAGGGGTTTCATTTTAAATAACTTATTTTAACTCCATACTTTTCGTGTGTTCAATATGCACCATTCAAAGGCACATCATCAATTTTCAACCCTTTCTGACTTCATTTGATATTTTTCATGCATTTAATGATTTATTTGGAGCTAAATGACCCTTAATTTGAAAAGCAGCATAAATGAACTCTGAAAAGGTTGTAACTTTTCATAACATCATAATTTCGTCGACATAGCAACTTCTAAAGATTTGAGAGGGTTACAGCAAAAACTGGATGCACTTCGTGTACAAATTGAACAATCTCTTTCAAAGTATGAGGGTTTCGGACGAAAACTCATCTGTTACAAAGGGATTTCATTTTTAATAACTTATTTTTAACTCCATACTTTTTGTGTGTTCAATATGCACCATTCAAAGGCACATCATCAATTTTCAACCCTTTCTGACTTCATTTGATATTTTTCAGGCATTTAATGATTTATTTTGAGCTAAATGACCCTGAATTTGAAATGCAGTACAAATGAACTCTGAAAAGGTTGTAACTTGGCATGACATCATAATTTGATCCACATAGCAACTTCTAAAGATTTGAGAGGGTTGCGGCAAAAACTGGATGCACTTCGTGTACAAATTGAGCAATCTCTTTCGAAGTATGATGGTTTCGGATGAAAACTCATCTATTACAAAAGGGATTTCACTTTTAATAACTTATTTTACCTCCATACTTGTGGTGTGTTCAATATGTACCATTCAAAGGCACATCATCAATTTTCAACCCTTTCTGACTTCATTTTATGTTTTTCAGGCATTTAATGATTTATTTTGAGCTAAATGACCCTGAATTTGAAATGCAGTACAAATGAACTCTGAAAAGGTTGTAACTTGTCATGACATCATAATTTCACCCACATAGCAACTTCTAAAGAGTTGAGAGAGTTACGACAAAAACTGGATGCACTTTGTTTACAAACTGTTACAAAGATACCATGCTAGAAAATGCATGCATGTCCTTCACATAGAAAGTGATGACGGTCAAGCCGTTCACATCCCATAGTGGGATCTCGTAGTGTAAGACTTTTTCTGCGTGTTTTTCTTGCTTATGATTGCGCCGTAACCATGGAGAATCTTCATCATTTAACAGGATGCTTGGCTCAATCTTCACTCTGAAGGGAGGGATTTCATGAAACTTTTCATAATCTTTTGACATGTCTGTCTTGTCCTCCACTCCCATGATGTTTAATTTCCTTCAAAGAACTATGTGGCGCTTCGGCTCATCATATGATGTATTCGCTTCCTTATCTTTTTTCTCCTCGGTTTGCTAGACATGTCCTTCACATAGAAAACCCGAGCCACATCACTGGCTTGGACGAATGAGTCGTCTGAATACCCAAGATTGTTGAGATCCACTGTTGTCATTCCGTACTGCAGTTCTACCTGTACCCCGGCTCTAGTATATTTGACCTATTTGCACTGAAACAAAGGGACCTTAAGATCAGATCCATAGTCAAGTTTCCATATCTCCTCTATGTAACCATAATATGTGTCTTGAAAGTTGGTTGCATCATAGTGGACACCATTGTTTTGGTTGGTGCTCTTTTTATCTTGGGCGATCGTGTAAAATTTATTCCCATTTATATTGTACCCTTTGAAAGTCATTACAGTCCAACTTGGTGTCTTGACCAACCAGTACAGTTCATCTGTACATCGTTGTCATTGATGAGCTTTGTTCGCAACCAACCGGCGAAAGTCTCCATGTGTTTATGTTCAATCCAGGGGTCAGACTGCTCCAGGTTCTTGGACCGTACAATATCCTTGTGTTCCTCGATATATGGAGTCACCAAGGTGAAATTTGGTAGAACCGTGTAGTTTGCTTGAGTGAAAGAAGAAGAAAAAAAGAGGAGAGGAGGAGAAGAAGAAGAGGAAAAAAGGAAAGGAAGAAGAAGAGCAGGAGGAGAAGCAAAAAGAAGAAGAGGAAGAAGAAGAAGAAAAAAGAGAGGAGGAGAAGAAGAGGAAAAAGGAAATGAGGAAGAAGAGGAAGACCATGACCCCGACCCCGACCCCGACCCCGACCCCGACATGACACCCCGACCCCGCCCCTGACCTCGACCCTGACACCCCGACCCCGACCCCGAAACCCCGACATGACACCCCGACACGGCACACCAAGCCCGACACCCCGAGTCCCCGACACAGCACCCCGACCCCGACACCCCGACACGGCACCCCCGACCACGCCACAGCACCCCGACCCTGACACGACACCGCGACACCCTGACATGGCATCGCCGACCATGACACAGCACCCCGACCCTGACACGACACCCCCGACACCCCGACCCCGACACGACGCCCCCGACATGCCGACCTCGACACAACACCCGACACCCTGACACGGCACCCCCGACCACGACACAGCACCCCGACCCCGACACGACACCCCCGACACGCCGACCCCGACACGACACCCCCGACACGCCGACCTCGACACGACACCCGACACCCTGACACGACACCCCCGACGCCACTAACCCCCAACCTCCGAGGCCACCGATCCTCAACCCCCGACGTCACCGACCCCAACCCCCGACACGACACCACGACACCCCAACACCATGACACCCCGACACGACACACTAACATGGCACACCGACCCCGACACGACACCCCCCACACCCCGACCCCGGCACGACACCCCCCACACCCCGACCCCGACACGACACCCCCCACACCCCGACACGACACTCCCGACACCCCGACATGACACCCCCAACACCCCGACCCCGACATGACACCCCCGATGTCGATGGAACCCTAAATAGCAAGTATCATTGGTGCGAGATACATGTGGCCGTCGGTGTCGAACACTGCATCCATGTCTCACAAGTTACGCCGGCGTCCGTCGTCCCACAGCAACTGTTCTCGGGGTCGATGGCGGTTGAACACCTATGCGAATTTGTCTTGCAGCCTCTGTGATGACGATGAAAAGCCAAGTGTTGAAACTTGAAACACCCTAACTGACTCAAGTCGGTTTGGTTGTTTGAAGATTCAAAACATGGCCTTGATCCTCATCGCAGATGCTGCCAGACAAATTCGCATAGGTGTTCGACCGTCATCGCCCCCCAGAACTATTTCTACGCGCGGGACACCGGGCACCGGCGTCAATTGTGGGATGTGGATCTAGTGTTCAACGCCGAGCGCCACATGTATCTCGCACCGATGATACTTGCTATTTAGGGTTTCATCGACGTCGAGGAACCCCCTAACCTGACACCACGACACGACACCCCTGACCCCTGACCCCGACACGACATCTCGACCCCGACACGACAACCCCGACACCATGACACGACACCCCCGACCCCCGACAGTTCTTCGGCCTCCTGTTGACCGAAAGGGTGCTCTTCGGCCTTCTAGAAGACGATAGGGTCATATATGTGTGAATTATGAGTTAGGTCATATAATTTCTGATTTTGTTATGAAAAACATCATATATATATTTGTGTTCATCAGGTGGATTTAAATGTGCAGTTGTTTCGTCGCTACGAGGGTTTGGTGTTCGATGACCTCCCCATGCATTTGACGAGCTCCACCCCTGTGTTCGTGGGTGAGCATAAATGACATCTCATCCTCCCCCTTCATTTGCTCTGTTCCGGTCTTCGTGCCGATGAAACTTGCTAGCTGTAGGTAGATTGAAGCATTAGTATGCATGAACACTATGCGTCTCCCGTTCGAAATGGTTACATCTATAAATATGCATACATTTGCGTATTTATAACCATGATTCTTTCAAATTGTCCAACATTATCCATGGACAGCCCGAGTATGTGTAGATTGGGTTCGTTTTCCCATATGCTCTTCTCTGGATCCGACGTAGAATTTCGTCAGTGCCTCCCTGTTGTTCTCCGGGTACACATCCTCTCTGCTTATTGCCAAGACGTGTATCAGGAGAACAGTGGGGAGGTGCTGCCGAAATTTTGCATTGGATCCAGAGCAGAGGATGGGAAAACAAACCCAATTTACACATACTCAGGTGGGATTAGGGCCTATCTTTACCTACTAGCGTCTACGTTACATCGACGTAATGAAACTGACAATCTCTATTAACTCATGAATATGATTTGTTGAATTATGTATATATTTTATGTGTGTCCAGTAGCTAGGCAGGATGAGTGATCGTGGGTGGATGTACACCGGCCACACTAGTCAGAAAGATGAATCTCGCCCTCGAGATTCGGGTTGGCTAGAAAATAGGTGCGGATGGTCTCTACGAAGATCTTCTTCACGTTCCCAGGTGGCTTCTTCCTCGGTATGGTGACTCCACAAAACTTTACAGAACTTGATAATCTTGCTGCGGGTAACTCGGTTGGATGTCTCGAGGATCTTGACAGGCTTCTCCTCGTAAGTCAGATCACTTTCAAGCTGTATGGCCTGTAGGGGCACGGTGTCTCTCAAAGGGATATCAGCCATCTCAGCATGGCATTTCTTCAGCTGGGACACATGGAACACATCATGAACTTCGGATAATCCTTCCGGCAATTCCAGTTTGTATGCAACTTCGCCTCTATGTTCAAGAATTTTGTAGGGGCCTATGAATCTGGGTGCTAATTTTCCTTTAACACCAAATCTCTTGATTCCTCGAAGCGGGGATACACGAAGATATGCTCTGTCTCCCACTTCATATGTCACTTCTTTACGTTTGCTGTCAGCATAACTCTTCTGTCGAGATTGAGCTATCTTGAGTCTGTCATGAATCAACTTGACTTTCTCTTCAGAATCTCGGATAAGGTCGGGACCAAAAAGTTGTCGGTCTCCAACACCATCCCATGTCAACGGTGTTCTGCACCTCCTTCCGTATAAAGCTTTGAAAGGGGCCATCTTCAGACTGGTCTGATAACTGTTGTTGTACGAAAATTCTGCATAAGGTAAGTTGTCATCCCAACTAGATCCATAATCTAGCGCACAAGCTCTCAACATGTCTTCCAGAATCTGGTTGACTCTCTCAGTCTGTCCATCTGTCTGCGGATGAAAGGCTGTACTGAACTCTAGCCTTGTACCCAAAGTTTCATGTAATTGATGCCAAAACTTTGAGGTAAATTGTGTTCCTCTATCTGACACGATACTCCTCGGAACTCCATGCAGACATACGATCCTGGTCATATATAACTTGGCTAGCTTAGCACTGGTATAGGTGGTCTTTACCGGAATGAAATGAGCTACCTTGGTCAAGCGATCTACCACTACCCAGATGGAATCATAACCTGAACGGGTCCTGGGTAATCCTGTGATGAAGTCCATACCAAGCTTTTCCCATTTCCACTCGGGTATCGGCAAAGGTTGGAGTAACCCTGCTGGTTTCTGATGTTCTGCCTTTACTCTCTGACAAACATCACATATTGCAACATGTTCCGCAATATCTTTCTTCATACCTGTCCACCAATAACTTTCCTTTAAATCCAGATACATCTTGGTGTTGCCTGGGTGTATCGAGTAAGGTGAATCGTGGGCTTCCTGAAGTATCAACTTCCTGAGCTCTGGGTCATTGGGCACATAGATTCGGTTCTCAAACCACAAAGTTCCGTGTTCATCCTCACGAAAACCTTTAGCTTTACCATCTTCCATTCTCTGTTTAATCTCAGCTATCTCCTTGTCCGATTTCTGGGCTTCACGAATTCTTTCGGTCAAGGTGGACTGAATTTCCAGTGTAGCAACATATCCTCTTGGAACTATCTCTAGCTTGAGCTCTCTGAGATCATCGACTAACTCTTGAGGTAATCCTCCAGCTGTGAGTGTGTTCACATAAGTTTTACGACTCAAGGCATCGGCTACAACATTAGCCTTACCTGGATGGTAGTGTAATCTCATGTCATAGTCCTTGATTAACTCTAACCATCGTCTCTGTCTGAGGTTCAACTCTTTCTGCGTGAAGATATACTTCAGGCTCTTATGGTCGGTGTAAACATCACAACTATTTCCGATAAGGAAATGTCTCCAAGTCTTGAGTGCGTGCACTAAGGCTGCTAGTTCCAAATCATGCGTGGCATAATTCAACTCATGAGGTCGTAGTTGTCTGGATGCTTAGGCTACAACTTTTCCATCCTGCATAAGTACTCCTCCAAGTCCTTGACGTGAAGCATCACAATAAACCTGGAAATCCTTCCGAATATCGGGCAAGATCAATACTGGGGCTGTGACCAAACGTTCCTTTAACTCCTGGAAACTGGCTTCACATTCCTCGGTCCAAACATACTTGGATTCTTTCTTCAACAACTCTGTCATGGGCTTGGCAATCTTTGAGAAATTCTCAATGAACCTCCGGTAATAACCGGCAAGTCCGAGGAAACTGCGGATCTCCTTAACCGAGGTAGGGGACTTCCACTCGGTGACGGCTTCAACCTTAGCAGGGTCCACTGCTATTCCATCTCCGGAAATAACATGTCCAAGGAATCCGACTTCCGTCAGCCAAAATTCACATTTGCTGAACTTGGCATATAGTTGATGCTCTCTCAGCTTCTCCAGAACTAAACGCAAATGTTCCTTATGCTCTTCCTCGTTCTTGGAGAATATCAGAATGTCATCGATCAACACCACAACAAACTTGTCTAGGTATTCCATGAATACTTTGTTCATCAAATTCATGAAGTAGGCAGGAGCATTAGTCAATCCAAAAGACATGACCGTATACTCATACAAGCCATACCTCGTGGTGAAAGCTGTTTTGGGTATATCCTGTTCACGAATTTTCAACTGGTGATACCCTGATCGAAGATCGATCTTGGAGAATACTTTGGCTCCTACGAGCTGATCAAACAAATCATTAATCATCGGCAGAGGGTACTTGTTCTTGATAGTCACCTCGTTCAAGGCACGATAATCGACTACCATTCTCAAGGTTTTATCCTTCTTCTCCACCAAAAGAACTTGGGCTCCCCAAGGTGAAGAACTGGGGCGTATATAACCTTTGTCCAATAACTCCTTAATTTGCTTCTTGATTTCCAACAGATCATTTGCGGGCATCCGATAGGGTCTCTTGGAAATTGGAGCTGTCCCTCGCTGTAGGTCTATTAGGAACTCAATGTCCCTATCTGGTGGCATGCCTAGTAATTCTTCCGGAAATACATCTGGAAAGTCTTTTACCACAGGTACTTCCTCCTGAACAACTCCCGTGAGGGCATTTAACCTAGCACTCATACGTGTGCGTCGGGATACATACTTAATCCTCTTGTTCTCCGGGGTGGTGAGTGAAACAGACTTGCTGAGGCAATCAAGATTTCCTTCATACTTGGTCATCCAATCCATGCCTAGGATTACATCCAATCCCTGGGATTCTAAGACGATGAGGTCGGTGGGAAAAACATGGTTTCCTATATTGAGTTTCAAGGCATGGCATCCCATCCCTGCCATCATCATACCTCCTGGGGAACTGACCTTAATGGGCTGACTAAGGGTTTTGGTGGGCAAACCATACTTATCCACAACTACCCTTGATATGAATGAATGAGTTGCACCGGAATCAAAAAGTACTGTAACCGAACGTGAATGCAATAAAAACTTACCAACCACAGTCTCGGGTTGATCATAGACTTCTTCCACGTCGAGGTGGTTCACTTGGGCACGAGGAAAAGGGTTTGGCTTCTTGGCTGCGGAGTTGCCGTTGTTGTTGCCGTTTCCACTGCCTTGCTTGCTCTGGGGACACTCAGTAGCATAGTGCCCTGTCTTCTGGCACTTGAAACAGGTGATGTGACTCAGATCCTTCTGAGTAGGAACTTGACGGTGCTGGTTGTGGTTCCCATTCCCATTGTCACTCTTGAAGTTACCATGGTTGGGATGGTTGTTCCCATTTCCTTCATGATGGTGGCCTCCATGGTTGTGCACAACATGAGTGTGCCTTCCAAACTTACCGGTACCTGATCCGGTATTTCCTGAGTACGGGGAGTAGCGAGCCTTCTGATGAGCTCCAGAGTTGAACTTCCCCTGAGTGTACTTCCACTTGCAGTTCTCAATTTGCTGTTGTTTACCTTCCAGAACAAGTGCCTTATCCACCAGCTCTTGGTAGTTGTTGAAATTAGCCACTACCAGCTGCATGCTCAACTCATCGTTGAGTCCTTCCAGAAATTTCTCTTGCTTGGCCGCATCATCGGCCACGTCTCCTGGTGCATAACGTGTCAATGTGTTGAAGTCGTCCACGTACTAGGCCACAGAGCGATTACTCTGGCGCAAGTTGCGAAACTCGCGCTTCTTCAGACTCATGGCTCCAGCTGAAACATGTGCGGTGCGGAAAGCTTGCTGGAACTGCTCCCAAGTCACATCTGCAATAGGATAAGTGGTGGTGTAGTTCTCCCACCATGAAGCTGCTGGTCCTTCAAGTTGATGTGCGGCAAATCGCACCTTCTCAGCATCAGTACATCCAGCGGTGACAAGTTCTCTCTCCATCTTACGGAGCCAGTCATCAGCCACAATGGGCTCAGTACTGCTGGAGAAAGTTGGAGGGTTCAACCTCAGAAAACGGGTGAGATTGTCAGTCTGGGGTGGATGGTGGTTGTTGTTGTTCTGGTTGTTGGTCTGATTCTGAATCAATAACTGCATCAGTGCATTCTACTGCTGAAGGAGTTGAGTGAGTTCCGGCGGAAAAGTGAAGTCGGTCTCACGTCGTGGAGGCATCTTGCTGTTTTCAGAGGGATGAGAATTAGAATAGAACAAGGGTCTAGAAGAAATAATCACTACCCATATGCAATGCAACAAACATATCACACCAAACACTCATTCATTTATTCAATCAACGTCAAACATCGGGAATACAAATCTCAAACAACTAAGCATCAACCTACGCTTTAACGATGAAAATAAAAGATACATGGAGGGCATAACTAATGTTTTTCCTCAGAAGTGCATAGTCGTAGGTCCTCCGGTGGTGCTTTCCTCATAGTCTTCATCGTCGCTGATGAAGGGTGCCATGTCTCCTTCGGGGTGAAGGTTTTCCCCCATGTCTAGCTGCTCCTCCAGAGTTGCGATGCGTGCATTCTGCTCATCAATCCTCTCTAGGAAGTCCTTCACTTCATGCTCGTGTTCATAGTTGGCCTCTCGCAAATCAGCTTCAAGGTCCAGCTCGCGGTTCATCAGATTCTTGATTGTCTTCGTATCAGCACGAACTCGAAGCTCCAGAGTCCTGATGTGAGTCTTCAGGGTCTGGATATAGGAAATAGTGGTGTATGAAGTGGGAGGAGTTATGATGTTTCCATTGGCATCTCTGCGACAAACCACGCTGAGTCCTGGTGAAATGGTTCCACCTCTGTATTCCTCCTGAATATGTCCAAGGGCACGATGAATGGCCATGTCTCTTCCAAGTATCCAGCTGGGTGCCACGAACTTGAAGTCGATGGGTTTCTTCTGATTCCCAAAGGTCTTCCCTGGGATGTGCACCTCGATCTTGTAGCGTCCATCTTGGGGAAATGACATGATAGGAGTCCCGAGGATGCTCGGCAAAGCAATCCTTACGTCCTTGACGATCCTCATCAGCTCCTTACCAAAGGGCATCGTTGCGTCAGGCTGGCAAAACTCCGTGATCAACACTGGGATGAAGGTGGCCATCTATAAATTTTGAAATAATCGGAGAGGAGTCAGAAACGAATAGATGAGAGTATAAGATATTTAAAGACAAAGAGAAACAATCCTAAGGCTTTCCAATCCTAGAGGTTACGTCCTACGGTCAGCGTGTGCTCTGATACCATTTCTGTAGCGACCCGACCTGAAAGGTCAAGTCTCCGGTGTTTCCGTACCATCCCAAGATCATGCTGGTACACACACAGTACATCCATGTATATATCAAAGGGAAATCACACAGCATTATATTAATCGAAATCTCATATCGAGTCCTTTATTACAATAAAAATTACAATAAAGTGGCTAAAAGCCAATTCATGAGAATATCTAAATCTTGCGGAAGCGTCGAAGGTAGATGAGTCCATCTGACTCCAAGGGCATCTCACTGAGCATAGACCGTGTCCTCACTCCTGGTCGGAAAAGTACTCTGCAACATGATACGTTGCAGCCATGTAGGTCAGCATATGGAATATGTCGGCAAAGTCACAGTAGAGGTGTGAAAATAATCAGCTAGTCTATATGCTTATATGGCAGGTGGGGTGGTAAGTTTTGCGTAAAGCCAATTTTTCCTACATCAACAAAAGGGGCTAAGCAAAATATTACTAAGTTGGTTGATTAATGAGATAGTTCCACCAACCAATTCTCATACCCAAAATTGTTAATACCCACATCATCATATTAATTGTGTTGAGAGTTCCGGAAGTTTCAATTCCTTTGGCTCAAGTCGTCCATGACCGTGGACACGGCTAATCGATTAGGTTTAAGTACTCTGCAGAGTTTTGCACACGTTCCCCACAAGATTTGGTCGCCTCCGTTTGATTTCTCGCACTTCAGGGTGTTTGAGAAACGGATGACCAAAACATGGTCTTCCAAAGGGTTTCCCTGCGACTCTGTCGGTGCCCATCCTTTCCTACCGTTCTTCTACCTCTCGTAGCACCGCCTGTCCAGGGTCACCATGATATCCAACCAAGCCAGAGTCCATAATGACTTGTGGCTGTGCAGGTAAGCCTTGGGTTTTAAAGCATCCATCCATCTCTTTGTGCCTGGGTGGATCTTTCCGCGTGAATACTGGCCATCTCCAGCATCACCTAGGCAAATCCACTGGTTTCTCCAGGGTGCGGTTCAACCATCATCCACCCAGAGGTATGTTGAAAACTCGGAGTCTTAAATCTTGATCATTATGTAGGTCTTGAAATTATTAACTCTCTCAACTCTCATGAATCACACAACCAACCCCGTCTACTATTAGCATAGCAAAAGGTAAAACAACGTTTCCCGGGGCCAATGTGTCAAGAGGTTGGGGGGGTACCTACCACATGATACTACTACAATGTAACCAAGTTTCCAACTAACCTATCCTGCATACAATTGGGGAGATGGTAGAACTAATGCATATAAAACATGGGTAAACATGGTCAAAGTGACTTTCCTGATTGATGATCTTCGTACGTGAGTGACTCTAAGTAACAAGCTTCGCACTCCGGATAAACTAACGAAGCAAACAAGTACTCAATAAGCATACAACAAAATATTGTAACTCACAAACATCAACCAAGAACTAGTAAACAATCAAGACAAAACAATGCACAAATCTCAAGTAAGAAAACACACAAAGTTTTGTTTACTAGGAGGTGATTGATAAAACACTACTATCATAATAAAACTATTTTGTAATAACAAAACAATTGTTGTCAGCAAGGAAACAATAGAATATTTTATTAATAAATAGAATAAAATCAATTTAAGTTTGTTGGGAAAAGTTTAGTAAAGTTTATACAAGTTTGTGATAAACACTATATGAATCAACTATAGTTATATTAACAAAAGAATGAAAAACTAAACTTATTATTTATTTGTAAAACATGTTCTTAACAGAAAATAATTTACAATTAAATCTGTCTTAGAAAACAGAATTAAAATATACAAAACTTTGTTTGAAAACAAAACTATTACTAGTTAGTTGTTTTAATCAAAATAAACCTATTTGAAAATAAGTTGTGATTCCTATGTTAAATAAAATTAAACTAAGCAAATTTATATTTTTATTAACAGTAAGTGAAAACACTAAATGTTTACTAACAGAACCTAATAAACAAATAAAACCAAATCTAATTTAAACTAATTAAAATTAAGTATATAAAATTATATTATAATACTAAGCAGATTCTGTTTTTAGCTAAAACACTATTCAAAATCATCCTAAACATCCTCAAACTAAACATGGATATAGTCCTAACCAATATCAAACAGTAGCAAAAAGAATCATATCAAAATCTATTTTTAAACTCTAGTTACTCAGATTTGAGGATTTTGAGCAAATTTGATTAAATTCAAATTTATAGTTCAAATTTGAAATTTAAAAGTACAGGGTGAAACTACATGAAAATTGTGAGCTATTGCAAAAAGAATCAACTCAAAACACTAAATAGATTAAAAGTTATAAGCAAAACAAAATTTGAAAACATTCTGTTAATTAAAACAAAACTGAAAAAGAAAAAATGATTTGCGACGGTCAGGGGGTTACGTGGCGCTGTCCGATTGGCTAAGGGGGGTGTGCGCTCGGGGGTTACGGACGGGCGACCTGTCCGTAAAGGAAAACGGTTCGGATTAAGTCCGTTCTAATCTGGGTCGTTGGTTTTGGATCGGAGGGAGGGAAATGCTCACGAGGTAAAGTCGCCGGCGTCGGGGTTCTCCGGCGAGTCCGGTAGCGGCGAATGCGACGGCGAGGTGCTCCGATGGTCGGGGAAGACGGGGAAGTGGTCCGGGCGACGGCGACGGGCCTCCGGAGTCGACTGGTGGCAACGGTGGGGCGAACGGTGGTCGGACTCGGTGGCTACGGTCGATGGGAGGTCCGGTGAGGGTGGGAGCTCCGGCGAGGAATTGCGTAGCCTTCCGGCGAGAGGGAAGAGGGGTCTGGGAGGGAAATGAAAGGCGGGCTGTGGGGCTCTTATATAGGTGCTCGGGGGTGCGGGGAATTAAGAGAGGAGAGAGATCCGGCGAGGGGAGAAGCAACCGGCGTCGGGTCCGGCGTGCGCGGGGGGGGGGGGGAGAAGATGACCGGTCGGTCATTACGAGCGAACGAGGTGGGGTCCAGTGTCAGCGAACGGAGGCGTGTCCGGTACGCGCGGTCGGCCTGTCGGTAGTAAAAGCGCGAATAACTGCCGTGGGCCGGCCCGTTTAATACCGGAAACGGTTACCGTTTCTTTTTATTAATATTCCAGAGACATTCAAAAGCTTTTAAAGGATTCAAATCCTCTCTAAATATAGGGGTATTATACATCAAATTTAGCAGAATAATAAATTCTATTTAATGAACATTTCTATTCTGTCATTTGAAAACTTTGAAAAAAATAATATTTTCACAAATTGCCTAATTGTTTTTAAACCCTTTTTGCAAATATTTTCAAAATAACCCCTGGTTATTTTTGTTCAAATAAACCACCAATTAGTCCCTGGTGTGGATTGTCATGTTCCTCCTCTCTTATTTGAACTTTTAACCAAAATTTCAAATAGGTGAAAGCAACTTAGGGAAAAGTAGAAAGAGCTTTCTGAAATCCAGAAGAGACATTTCAACTAACACATACATTCAAGCAATGATGCTGCTAGATGCATAGCTATAATCATAACATTCCAAAATGAAATTTTGGGATGTTACAAACCTACCCACCTTAAGATGAATCTCTCCCTCGAGATTCGGGTTGGCTAGAAAATAGGTGCGGATGTTCTCTATGAAGATCTTCTTCGCGTTCCCAGGTGGCTTCTTCCTCGGTATGGTGACTCCACAAAACTTTACAGAACTTGATAATCTTGCTGCAGGTAACTCGGTTGGATGTCTCGAGGATCTTGACAGGCTTCTCCTCGTAAGTCGGATCACTTTCAAGCTGTATGGCCTGTAGGGGCACGGTGTCTCTCAAAGGGATATCAGCCATCTCAGCATGGCATTTCTTCAGCTGGGACACATGGAACACATCATGAACTTCGGATAATCCTTCCGGCAATTCCAGTTTGTATGCAACTTCGCCTCTACGTTCAAGAATTTTGTAGGGGCCTATGAATCTGGGTGCTAATTTTCCTTTAACACCAAATCTCTTGATTCCTCGAAGCGGGGATACACGAAGATATGCTCTGTCTCCCACTTCATATGTCACTTCTTTACGTTTCCTGTCAGCATAACTCTTGTGTCGAGATTGAGCTATCTTGAGTCTGTCATGAATCAACTTGACTTTCTCTTCAGAATCTCGGATAAGGTCGGGACCAAAAAGTTGTCGGTCTCCAACACCATCCCATGTCAACGGTGTTCTGCACCTCCTTCCGTATAAAGCTTCGAAAGGGGCCATCTTCAGACTGGTCTGATAACTATTGTTGTACGAAAATTCTGCATAAGGTAAGTTGTCATCCCAACTAGATCCATAATCTAGCGCACAAGCTCTCAACATGTCTTCCAGAATCTGGTTGACTCTCTCAGTCTGTCCATCTGTCTACGGATGAAAGGCTGTACTGAACTCTAGCCTTGTACCCAAAGTTTCATGTAATTGATGCCAAAACTTTGAGGTAAATTGTGTTCCTCTATCTGACACGATACTCCTCGGAACTCCATGCAGACATACGATCCTGGTCATATATAACTTGGCTAGCTTAGCACTGGTATAGGTGGTCTTTACCGGAATGAAATGAGCTACCTTGGTCAAGCGATCTACCACTACCCAGATGGAATCATAACCTGAACGGGTCCTGGGTAATCCTGTGATGAAGTCCATACCAAGCTTTTCCCATTTCCACTCGGGTATCGGCAAAGGTTGGAGTAACCCTGCTGGTTTCTGATGTTCTGCCTTTACTCTCTGACAAACATCACATATTGCAACATGTTCCGCAATATCTTTCTTCATACCTGTCCACCAATAACTTTCCTTTAAATCCAGATACATCTTGGTGTTGCCTGGGTGTATCGAGTAAGGTGAATCGTGGGCTTCCTGAAGTATCAACTTCCTGAGCTCTGGGTCATTGGGCACATAGATTCGGTTCTCAAACCACAAAGTTCCGTGTTCATCCTCACGAAAACCTTTAGCTTTACCATCTTCCATTCTCTATTTAATCTCAGCTATCTCCTTGTCCGATTTCTGGGCTTCACGAATTCTTTCGGTCAAGGTGGACTGAATTTCCAGTGTAGCAACATATCCTCTTGGAACTATCTCTAGCTTGAGCTCTCTGAGATCATCGACTAACTCTTGAGGTAATCCTCTAGCTGTGAGTGTGTTCACATAAGTTTTACGACTCAAGGCATCGGCTACAACATTAGCCTTACCTGGATGGTAGTGTAATCTCATGTCATAGTCCTTGATTAACTCTAACCATCGTCTCTGTCTGAGGTTCAACTCTTTCTGCGTGAAGATATACTTCAGGCTCTTATGGTCGGTGTAAACATCACAACTATTTCCGATAAGGAAATGTCTCCAAGTCTTGAGTGCGTGCACTAAGGCTGCTAGTTCCAAATCATGCGTGGCATAATTCAACTCATGAGGTCGTAGTTGTCTGGATGCATAGGCTACAACTTTTCCATCCTGCATAAGTACTCCTCCAAGTCCTTGACGTGAAGCATCACAATAAACCTGGAAATCCTTCCGAATATCGGGCAAGATCAATACTGGGGCTGTGACCAAACGTTCCTTTAACTCCTGGAAACTGGCTTCACATTCCTCGGTCCAAACATACTTGGATTCTTTCTTCAACAACTCTGTCATGGGCTTGGCAATCTTTGAGAAATTCTCAATGAACCTCCGGTAATAACCGGCAAGTCCGAGGAAACTGCGGATCTCCTTAACCGAGGTAGGGGACTTCCACTCGGTGACGGCTTCAACCTTAGCAGGGTCCACTGCTATTCCATCTCCAGAAATAACATGTCCAAGGAATCTGACTTCCGTCAGCCAAAATTCACATTTGCTGAACTTGGCATATAGTTGATGCTCTCTCAGCTTCTCCAAAACTAAACGCAAATGTTCCTTATGCTCTTCCTCGTTCTTGGAGAATATCAGAATGTCATCGATCAACACCACAACAAACTTGTCTAGGTATTCCATGAATACTTTGTTCATCAAATTCATGAAGTAGGCAGGAGCATTAGTCAATCCAAAAGACATGACCGTATACTCATACAAGCCATACCTCGTGGTGAAAGCTGTTTTGGGTATATCCTGTTCACGAATTTTCAACTGGTGATACCCTGATCGAAGATCGATCTTGGAGAATACTTTGGCTCCTACGAGCTGATCAAACAAATCATTAATCATCGGCAGAGGGTACTTGTTCTTGATAGTCACCTCATTCAAGGCACGATAATCGACTACCATTCTCAAGGTTTTATCCTTCTTCTCCACCAAAAGAACTGGGGCTCCCCAAGGTGAAGAACTGGGGCGTATATAACCTTTGTCCAATAACTCCTTAATTTGCTTCTTGATTTCCAACAGATCATTTGCGGGCATCCGATAGGGTCTCTTGGAAATTGGAGCTGTCCCTCGCTGTAGCTCTATTAGGAACTCAATCTCCCTATCTGGTGGCATGCCTAGTAATTCTTCCGGAAATACATCTGGAAAGTCTTTTACCACAGGTACTTCCTCCTGAACAACTCCCGTGAGGGCATTTAACCTAGCACTCATACGTGTGCGTCGGGATACATACTTAATCCTCTTGTTCTCCGGGGTGGTGAGTGAAACAGACTTGCTGAGGCAATCAAGATTTCCTTCATACTTGGTCATCCAATCCATGCCTAGGATTACATCCAATCCCTGGGATTCTAAGACGATGAGGTCGGTGGGAAAAACATGGTTTCCTATATTGAGTTTCAAGGCATGGCATCCTATCCCTGCCATCATCATACCTCCTGGGGAACTGACCTTAATGGGCTGACTAAGGGTTTTGGTGGGCAAACCATACTTATCCACAACTACCCTTGATATGAATGAATGAGTTGCACCGGAATCAAAAAGTACTGTAACCGAACGTGAATGCAATAAAAACTTACCAACCACAGTCTCGGGTTGATCATAGACTTCTTCCACGTCGAGGTGGTTCACCTGGGCACGAGGAAAAGGGTTTGGCTTCTTGGCTGCGGAGTTGCCGTTGTTGTTGCCGTTTCCACTGCCTTGCTTGCTCTGGGACACTCAGTAGCATAGTGCCCTGTCTTCTGGCACTTGAAACAGGTGATGTGACTCAGATCCTTCTGAGTAGGAACTTGACGGTGCTGGTTGTGGTTCCCATTCCCATTGTCACTCTTGAAGTTACCATGGTTGGGACGGTTGTTCCCATTTCCTTCATGATGGTGGCCTCCATGGTTGTGCACAACATGAGTGTGCCTTCCAAACTTACCGGTACCTGATCCGGTATTTCCTGAGTACGGGGAGTAGCGAGCCTTCTGATGAGCTCCAGAGTTGAACTTCCCCTGAGTGTACTTCCGCTTGCGGTTCTCAATTTGCTGTTGTTTACCTTCTAGAATAAGTGCCTTATCCACCAGCTCTTGGTAGTTGTTGAAATTAGCCACTACCAGCTGCATGCTCAACTCATCGTTGAGTCCTTCCAAAAATTTCTCTTGCTTGGCCGCATCATCGGCCACGTCTCCTGGTGCATAACGTGCCAATGTGTTGAAGTCGTCCACGTACTGGGCCACAGAGCGATTACTCTGGCGCAAGTTGCGAAACTCGCGCTTCTTCAGACTCATGGCTCCAGCTGAAACATGTGCGGTGCGGAAAGCTTGCTGGAACTGCTCCAAAGTCACATCTGCAATAGCATAAGTGGTGGTGTAGTTCTCCCACCATGAAGCTGCTGGTCCTTCAAGTTGATGTGCGGCAAATCGCACCTTCTCAGCATCAGTACATCCAGCGGTGACAAGTTCTCTCTCCATCTTACGGAGCCAGTCATCTTATGGGCTCAGTACTGCTGGAGAAAGTTGGAGGGTTCGACCTCAGAAAACGGGTGAGATTGTCAGTCTGGGGTGGATGGTGGTTGTTGTTGTTCTGGTTGTTGGTCTGATTCTGAATCAATAACTGCATCAGTGCATTCTGCTGCTGAAGGAGTTGAGTGAGTTCCGGCGGAAAAGTGAAGTCGGTCTCACGTCGTGGAGGCATCTTGCTGTTTTCAGAGGGATGAGAATTAGAATAGAACAAGGGTCTAGAAGAAATAATCACTAACCATATGCAATGCAACAAACATATCACACCAAACACTCATTCATTTATTCAATCAACGTCAAACATCGGGAATACAAATCTCAAACAACTAAGCATCGACCTACGCTTTAACGACGAAAATAAAAGATACATGGAGGGCATAACTAATGTTTTTCCTCAGAAGTGCATAGTCGTAGGTCCTCCGGTGGTGCTTTCCTCATAGTCTTCATCGTCGCTGATGAAGGGTGCCATGTCTCCTTCGGGGTGAAGGTTTTCCCCATGTCTAGCTGCTCCTCCAGAGTTGCGATGCGTGCATTCTGCTCATCAATCCTCTCTAGGAAGTCCTTCACTTCATGCTCGTGTTCATAGTTGGCCTCTCGCAGATCAGCTTCAAGGTCCAGCTCGCGGTTCATCAGATTCTTGATTGTCTTCGTATCAGCACGAACTCGAAGCTCCAGAGTCCTGATGTGAGTCTTCAGGGTCTGGATATAGGAAATAGTGGTGTATGCAGTGGGAGGAGTTATGATGTTTCCATTGGCATCTCTGCGACAAACCACGCTGAGTCCTGGTGAAATGGTTCCACCTCTGTATTCCTCCTGAATACGTCCGAGGGCACAATGAATGGCCATGTCTCTTCCAAGTATCCAGCTAGGTGCCATGAACTTGAAGTCGATGGGTTTCTTCCGATTCCCAAAGGTCTTCCCTGGGATGTGCACCTCGATCTTGTACCGTCCATCTTGGGGAAATGAAATGATAGGAGTCCCGGTGATGCTCGGCAAAGCAATCCTTACGTCCTTGACGATCCTCATCAGCTCCTTACCAAAGGGCATCGTTGCGTTAGGCTGGCAAAACTCCGTGATCAACACTGGGATGAAGGTGGCCATCTATAAATTTTGAAATAATCGGAGAGGAGTCAGAAACGAATAGATGAGAGTATAAGATATTTAAAGACAAAGAGAAACAATCCTAAGGCTTTCCAATCCTAGAGGTTACGTCCTACGGTCAGCATGTGCTCTGATACCATTTCTGTAGCGACCCGACCTGAAAGGTCAAGTCTCCGGTGTTTCCGTACCATCCCAAGATCATGCTGGTACACACACGGTACATCCATGTATATATCAAAGGGAAATCACACAACATTATATTAATCGAAATCTCATATCGAGTCCTTTATTACAATAAAAATTACAATAAAGTCGCTAAAAGCCAATTCATGAGAATATCTAAATCTTGCGGAAGCGTCGAAGGTAGATGAGTCCATCTGACTCCAAGGGCATCTCACTGAGCATAGAACGTGTCCTCACTCCTGGTCAGAAAAGTACTCTGCAACATGATACATTGCAGCCGTGTAGGTCAGCATATGGAATATGCCGGCAAAGTCACAGTAGAGGTGTGAAAATAATCAGCTAGTCTATATGCTTATATGGCAGGTGGGGTGGTAAGTTTGGCGTAAAGCCAATTTTTCCTACATCAAGAAAAGGGCTAAGCAAAATATTACTAAGTTGGTTGATTAATGAGATGGTTCCACCAACCAATTCTCATACCCAAAATTGTGAATATACCCACATCATCATATTAATTGTGTTGAGAGTTCCGGAAGTTTCAATTCCTTTGGCTCAAGTCGTCCATGACCGTGGAGACGGCTAATCAATTAGGTTTAAGTACTCTGCAGAGTTGTGCACACGTTCCCCACAAGATTTGGTCGCCTCCGTTTGATTTCTCGCACTTCAGGGTGTTTGAGAAACGGATGACCAAAACATGGTCTTCCAAAGGGTTTCCCTGCGACTCTGTCGGTGCCCATCCTTTCCTACCGTTCTTCTACCTCTCGTAGCACCGCCTGTCCAGGGTCACCACGATATCCAACCAAGCCAGAGCCCATAATGACTTGTGGCTATGCAGGTAAGCATTGGGTTTTAAAGCATCCATCCATCTCTTTGTGCCTGGGTGGATCTTTCCGCGTGAATACTGGCCATCTCCAGCATCACCTAGGCAAATCCACTGGTTTCTCCAGGGTGCCGTTCAACCATCATCCACCCAGAGGTATGTTGAAAACTCGGAGTCTTAAATTTTTATCATTATGTAGGTCTTGAAATTATTAACTCTCTGAACTCTCATGAATCACACAACCAACCCCGTCTACTATTAGCATAGCAAAAGGTAAAACAACGTTTCCCGGGGCCAATGTGTCAAGAGGTTGAGGGGGGGTACCTACCACATGATACTACTACAATGTAACCAAGTTTCCAACTAACCTATCTTGCATGCAATTGGGGAGATGGTAGAACTAATGCATATAAAACATGGGTAAACATGGTCAAAGTGACTTGCCTGATTGATGATCTTCGTACGTGAGTGACTCTAAGTAACAAGCTTCGCACTCCGGATAATCTAACGAAGCAAACAAGCACTCAATAAGCATAAAACAAAATATTGTAACTCACAAACATCAACCAAGAACTAGAAAACAATCAAGACAAAACAATGCACAAATCTCAAGCAAGAAAACACACAAAGTTTTGTTTACTGGGAGGTGATTGATAAAACACTACTATCATAATAAAACTATTTTGTAATAACAAAACAATTGTTGTCAGCAAGGAAACAATAGAATATTTTATTAATAAACAGAATAAAATCAATTTAAGTTTGTTGGGAAAAGTTTAGTAAAGTTTATACAAGTTTGTGATAAACACTATATGAATCAACTATAGTTATATTAACAAAAGAATGAAAAACTAAACTTATTATTTATTTGTAAAACATGTTCCTAACAGAAAATAATTTACAATTAAATCTGTCTTAGAAAACAGAATTAAAATATACAAAACTTTGTTTGAAAACAAAACTATTACTAGTTAGTTGTTTTAATCAAAATAAACCTATTTGAAAATAAGTTGTGATTCCCATGTTAAATAAAATTAAACTAAGCAAATTTATATTTTTATTAACAGTAAGTGAAAACACTAAATGTTTACTAACAGAACCTAATAAAAAAATAAAACCAAATCTAATTTAAACTAATTAAAATTAAGTATATAAAATTATATTATAATACTAAGCAGATTCTGTTTTTAGCTAAAACACTATTCAAAATCATCCTAAAAATCCTCAAACTAAACATGGATATAGTCCTAACCAATATCAAACAGTAGCAAAAAGAATCATATCAAAATCTATTTTTAAACTCTAGTTATTCAGATTTGAATATTTTGAGCAAATTTGATTAAATTCAAATTTTATAGTTCAAATTTGAAATTTAAAAGTACAGGGTGAAACTACATGAAAATTGTGAGCTATTGCAAAAAGAATCAACTCAAAACACTAAATAGATTAAAAGTTATAAGCAAAACAAAATTTGAAAACTTTCTGTTAATTAAAACAAAACTGAAAAAGAAAAAAATGATTTGCGACGGTCAGGGGGTTACGTGGCGCTGTCCGATTGGCTAAGGGGTGTGTGCGCTCGGGGGTTACGGGCGGGTGACCGGTCCGTAAAGGAAAACGGTTCGGATTAAGTCCGTTCTAATGTGGGTCGTTGGTTTTGGATCGGAGGGAGGGAAATGCTCACGAGGTAAAGTCGCCGGCGTCGGGGTTCTCCGGCGAGTCCGGTAGCGGCGAATGCGACGGCGAGGTGCTCCGATGGTCGGGGAAGACGGGGAAGTGGTCCGGGCGACGGCGACGGGCCTCCGGAGTCGACTGGTGGCAACGGTGGGGCGAACGGTGGTCGGACTCGGTGGCTACGGTCGATGGGAGATCCGGTGAGGGTGGGAGCTCCGGCGAGGAATTGCGTAGCCTTCCGGCGAGAGGGAAGAGGGGTCTGGGAGGGAAATGAAAGGCGGGCTGTGGGGCTCTTATATAGGTGCTCGGGGGTGCGGGGAGTTAAGAGAGGAGAGAGATCCGGCGAGGGGAGAAGCGACCGGCGTCGGGTCCGGCGCGCTCGAGGGGGGGGAAGAAGATGACCGTTCGGTCATTACGAGCGAACGAGGTGGGGTCCAGTGTCAGCGAATGGAGGCGTGTCCGTTACGCGTGGTCGGCCGGTCGGTAGTAAAAGCGCGAATAACTGCCGTGGGCCGGCCCGTTTAATACCGGAAACGGTTACCGTTTCTTTTTAATAATATTCCAGAGACATTCAAAAGCTTTTAAAGCATTCAAATCATCTCTAAATATAGGGGTATTATATATCAAAATTAACAGAATAATAAATTCTATTTAATGAACATTTCTATTCTGTCATTTGAACAATTTGAAAAAAATAATATTTTCAGAAATTGCCTAATTGTTTTTAAACCCTTTTTGCAAATATTTTCAAAATAACCCCTGGTTATTTTTGTTCAAATAAACCACCAATTAGTCCCTGGTGTGGAGTGTCATGTTCCTCCTCTCTTATTTGAACTTTTAACCAAAATTTCAAATAGGTGAAAGCAACTTAGGGAAAAGTAGAAAGAGCTTTCTGAAATCCAGAAGAGACATTTCAACTAACACATACATTCAAGCAATGATGCTGCTAGATGCATAGCTATAATCATAACATTCCAAAATGAAATTTTGGGATGTTACACCCCGGCTCTAGTATATTTGACCCATTTGCACTGAAACAAAGGGACCTTAAGATCAGATCCATAGTCAAGTTTCCATATCTCCTCTATGTAACCATAATATGTGTCTTGAAAGTTGGTTGCATCATAGTGGACACCATTGTTTTTGGTTGGTGCTCTTTTTATCTTGGGCGATCGTGTAAAATTTATTCCCATTTATCTTGTACCCTTTGAAAGTCGTTACAGTCCAACTTGGTGTCTTGACCAACCAGTACAGTTCATCTGTACATCGTTGTCATTGATGAGCTTTGTTTGCAGCCAACCGGCGAAAGTCTCCATGTGTTTATGTTCAATCCAGGGGTCAGACTGCTCCAGGTTCTTGGACCGTACAATATCCTTGTGTTCCTCGATATATGGAGTCACCAAGGTGGAATTTTGTAGAACCGTGTAGTTTGCTTGAGTGAAAGAAGAAGAAAAAAAGAGGAGAGGAGGAGAAGAAGAAGAGGAAAAAAGGAAAGGAAGAAGAAGAGCAGGAGGAGAAGCAAAAAGAAGAAGAGGAAGAAGAAGAAGAAAAAAGAGAGGAGGAGAAGAAGAGGAAAAAGGAAATGAGGAAGAAGAGGAAGACCACGACCCCGACCCCGACCCCGACCCCGACCCCGACATGACACCCCGACCCCGCCCCTGACCCCGACCTTGACACCCCGACCCCGACCCCGACACCCCAACATGACACCCCGACACGGCACACCAACCCCGACACCCCGAGACCCAGACACAGAACCGCGATCCCGACACCCCGACATGGCACCCCCGACCACGCCACAGCACCCCGACCCTGACACGACACCGCGACACCCTGACATGGCATCGCCGACCACGACACAGCACCCCGACCCTGACACGACATCCCCGACACCCCGACCCCGACACGACGCCCCCGACACGCCGACCTCGACACAACACCCGACACCCTGACATGGCACCCCCGACCACGACACAGCACCCCGACCCCGACACGACACCCCCGACACGCCGACCCCGACACGACACCCCCGACACGCCGACCTCGACACGACACCCGACACCCTGACACGACACCCCCGACGCCACTAACCCCCAACCATCGACGCCACCGATCCTCAACCCCCGACGTCACCGACCCCAACCCCCGACACGACACCACGACACCCCAACACCATGACACCCCGACACGACACACTAACATGGCACCCCGACCCCGACACGACACCCCCACACCCCGACCCCGACACGACACCCCCCACACCCCGACACGACACCCCCGACACCCCGACATGACACCCCCAACACCCCGACCCCGACATGACACCCCCGACGTCGATGGAACCCTAAATAGCAAGTATCATTGGTGCGAGATACATGTGGCCGTCGGTGTCGAACACTGCATCCATGTCTCACAAGTTACGCCGGCGTCCGTCCTCCCACAGCAACAGTTCTCGGGGTCGATGGCGGTTGAACACCTATGCGAATTTGTCTTGCAGCCTCTGTGATGACGATGAAAAGCCAAGTGTTGAAACTTGAAACACCCTAACTGACTCAAGTCGGTTTGGTTGTTTGAAGTTTCAAAACATGGCCTTGATCCTCATCGCAGATGCTGCCAGACAAATTCGCATAGGTGTTCGACCGTCATCGCCCCCCAGAACTATTGCTACGCGCGGGACACCGGGCGCCGGCGTCAATTGTGGGATGTGGATCTAGTGTTCAACGCCGAGCCCCACATGTATCTCGCACCGATGATACATGCTATTTAGGGTTTCATCGACGTCGAGGAACCCCCTAACCCGACACCACGACACGACACCCCTGACCCCTGACCCCGACACGACATCTCGACCCCGACACAACAACCCCGACACCATGACACGACACCCCCGACCCCCGACAGTTCTTCGGCGTCCTGTTGACCGAAAGGGTGCTCTTCGGCCTTCTAGAAGACGATAGGGTCATATATGTGTGAATTATGAGTTAGGTCATATAATTTCTGATTTTTTTATGAAAAACATCATATATATATTTGTGTTCATCAGGTGGATTTAAATGTGCAGTTGTTTCGTCGCTGCGAGGGTTTGGTGTTTGATGACCTCCCCATGCATTTGACGAGCTCCACCCCTGTGTTCGTGGGTGAGCATAAATGACATCTCATCCTCCCCCTTCATTTGCTCTGTTCCGGTCTTCGTGCCGATGAAACTTGCTAGCTGTAGGTAGATTGAATCATTAGTATGCATGAACACTATGCGTCTCCCATTCGAAATGGTTACATCTATAAATATGCATACATTTGCGTATTTATAACCATGATTCTTTCAAATTGTCCAACATTATCCATGGACAGCCCGAGTATGTGTAGATTGGGTTCGTTTTCCCATATGCTCTTCTCCGGATCCGACGCAGAATTTCGTCAGTGCCTCCCTGTTGTTCTCCGGGTACACATCCTCGCTGCTTATTGCCGAGACGTGTATCAGGAGAACAGTGGGGAGGTGCTGCCGAAATTTTGCATTGGATCCAGAGCAGAGGATGGGAAAACAAACCCAATTTACGCATACTCAGGTGGGATTAGGGCCTATCTTTACCTACTAGCGTCTACGTTACATCGACGTAATGAAACTGACAATCTCTATTAACTGATGAATATGATTTGTTGAATTATGTATATATTTTATGTGTGTCCAGTAGCTAGGCAGGATGAGTGATCGTGGGTGGATGTACACCGGCCACACTAGTCAGAAAGACATGACCCGTGAATGGTTCACAAAAACCAAGGAGTTTGTGAGAGTCGCATTTGGAAATGGACAGAAAACAACCTGGTGCCCTTGTGTCGATTGTGACAACTATAAGAAGAAGTCAGAGTTTGAAATGATCAAACACCTACAGAAGTGGGGTTTTACGCCTAATTATACGGTCTGGACATTTCATGGTGAGTCTTCCCAACGTGCTAGAGCTGAGGTGCTTCGTCGTCGCACCGACGAGCATGGTACAGGGATCGAAGACATGGTGCAAGACTTTGATGATGCTCGGGATTCGGACGATGAGACGGAGGAATCTGCAAAGGCCTTTTATGAAATGTTGGAGTCTTCAAAACGTCCTCTCCACAAGCACACTGAGCTTTGTCAGCTAGATGCCATCGCACAAGTAATGGCTCTAAAGGCTCAGTTCAACCTAGGCGGAGAATGCTACGACATGATTATGACGATACTTGGACGCTTTCTACCCAAAGTCCATGTATTGCCACCAAACCTGTACTAGTCGGACAAAATCCTGCGTGCACTTAAGATGCCCTATGAGAAGATAGATGCCAGGGAGAATGGATGTGCCTTATTTAGGCTTCAGTATGTCGGCTTGAACTATTGCCCCATTTGCAATGCTTCCAGATATGTTCTGGTAGACAACGGTATGGGTGAGAAAAGTTAGGCCAAAATCCGCATTAATGTTCTTCGGTATCTACCAATCATACCAAGACTTCAACGGCTTTTCATGGTTGAAGAGACGGCTAGACAGATGACTTGGCATGAATTGGGCAAAAGAACAGAACTGGATGGAGATGGGAATCTGATGTTGGGACACACTTCGGACGCTTTTGCGTGGAAGCATTTCGATGCATTACATAAGGATAAAACGGCAGAACCAAGGCATCCTCGAGTTGCCATCATCACGGATGGGTTCAATGTGTATGGTATGACGGCAGCACAATACAGTTGTTGGCCTGTATTTGTCATTTCACTCAATCTCCCCCCAGAGAGATTATGAAAAGAAAGAACATTTTCCTGACCCTGATAATTCTAGGGCCCAAATATCCGAGGAAGAATATGAATGTTTACATGGAACCGCTTAAGGATGAATTCCAAGAAGCCTGGGATAATGGGATCAAGACATACGACACCGCTACAAAAAAACTTCAAAATGCATGTGTGGTACATGTACTCGATGCATGACTTGCCGGCGTATGCGCTATTCGTTGGCTGGTGTGTGCATGGAAGGTTTCCGTGCCCCACATGCAAGGCAGCTCTTCAGCTCCATTGGCTGGAGGCGGGTCGCAAGTTTTCTTGCTTCGACATGCATAGACAGTTCCTGGATCCTAACCATAAGTTCAGAAAAGACAAGAAGAATTTCATCAAAGGTAGAGTTGTCAAAAACATTGCACCACCTGCGTTGACAGGCCAACAGATCCTGGATTAGATAAACGCTCTCGAGCCGGATCCAAATTGTCCAGGGTATTTCAAAGGGTATAATACGGAACACGCCTGGACTCACAAGATATGTTTGTGGGATCTGCCTTACTTCAAAGACCTACTTTGCCCACACAACATCAACATGATGCACACTGAAAAGAATGTCGTGGAGGCCCTTTTTGGTACATTGTTCGGCATAGAGGGGAAGTCGAAGGATAATCCTAAGGCTAGAGTCGACTAGGAGGCTCTATGTGATAGACCGTTAAAAACATTCGACAACCGAAAGGAAAGAAGAACTGGAGGAAGCCAAAGGCATGGTTCAATCTTGGAAGGCCAGCTATGAGGGGAATGATCGTGTGGGTGCAAATGCAGTTGATGTTCCTCGATGGGTATGCAGCAAATCTAAAGAGGGGAGCGAGTCTTGAAAAATTGAAAATATTTGGTCTCAAAAGTCATGATTGGCACATATGGCTTGAGCGGGTAATGCCGGTGATGTTGCGTTGCTTTATCCCTGAGGATGAATGGCCAGTACTAGAAGAGCTGAGCTATTTCTTCTGTGCTCTTTGTGCGAAAGAACTATCGCTTGACGTGCTAGACGAACTGGAAGAGTTGGCGCCGGAGTTGATCTGCAAGTTAGAAAAGATCTTTCCACCTGGCTTCTTTAATCCAATGCAGCATTTGATTTTGCATCTCCCGACCGAGGCAAGATTTGGGGGGGCTGTGCAAAATCATTGGTGCTTCTCAACTGGGAGGATGCAGAACACGCTTCGATCAAAATGTAAAAATAAACATAGAGTTGAAGCATCGATGGCCGAGGGATTCATTACTGAGGAGGCGGCAAACTTGGTGACAGCACACTACACAGCCCAGAATCTTCATTTGCATAATCCGAAGCCTCGATACAATGATGGAGACCGTGAAAAAGGTCAATCCAACCTCAGCCTATTCAAAGGGAAGCTCGCACCAGCCGGTGCTTCGAAATCATTAGGGTTGGATGTCGAAGAATGGCCGACCATTTCGTTGTATATCATCAACAACCTAACAGAAGTGCGGCTGTACATCGAGTAAGTTCTTGGTACATTGTTTCACAACTTCTAATTCCTTTGAAATGGTCTTATTCCCAGATATGTGATACAGTCGATACGTTGCCAAATTCTCGGTTAGAGCGGTGATCCAAAAGGACTCCATCGAAGAATATGAGCTTCTGGCAAAGCATGGAGGCGACTCTCCCGGTTTCATCTCTTGGTTCAAGCAAACGGTAATTTCCATTAATTAGACGATTTCATTTCTTCGCCTAGTTTGCGGCTAATGCAACAATCCTTTGGTATTAAACTTGTAGGCTAATGCAGAGTCTATGGACTCCGAATTGAGACAAGTCGCTAATGGTTTTGACTTTAAGGTTTGTTCATTTGACAAATACGACATCAATGGGTATCGCTTTCATACTTTTGGCAAAGAGCTATCTATTGCCGACCGAAAGACTACAAATTATTGTGTCTCCACTGTCGACAAAGGATGGGTCGAGTATTATGGAAGAGTTGAAGCAATTTATGAACTTACATTCTTTGGTGAAAACCCACCAAACGTCGTAGTCTTCAAATGTTATTGGTTCCAGCCGAAGGAGACTAGAAGGACTCATGAACATACAGGGCTAGTTAAAATCAAACAAAGCACCCATTTGGATGTTCTGATGTCTATATTATGGCTCAACAGTCGAGCCAAGTTTTCTATCTACCATGGGCCTGCCAAACGGATCCAAATTTGAAAGGTTGGGATGTCGTTTATGATGTGCCGCCACATTTTAGACCACCTACCCTCAATGAAGATTCTGATGAACCTCACATTAACCCAGACATATATGAAGGAGAATTCTTCCAAGAAACACATGTTTCCACAAAACGCTTCAAGAACCGCTCTACTTCACCCCAGCACATTGAGGTCGACGGCGACAGTGAACCCGACTTCACCCCTGAGCAGGAACAAGAAGAGACGGAAGAAGAAGAGTTTACTGCTGCGGATGACCTCACAATGCTTGACCGATTACATAGAGGCCTTCCACATGTTGATGCATTTATTGATGATGCTGATGAGCACGTCATTACTGATAGTGATGATGATTATGCATTTATTGATCCCGGAGCATATATAGACGATGAAGATTAATATTAGTAATGTGAGGTATTCAATTATTATTATGTACACATATATTATTAATTAGTTCATGTTATTAGGTATTCAGTTTTTTTATGTTGAACTAATTTTGTTCACTCTTTGTCATTGCAGGTGTTGACAGACGGTGGGCGAGGGTCGAGAGCGCTCTGAGCCTCCTTCCTCGGTGCATGCTAGGAGGGGTGCTATTATTCCACCCTAGCAACTCCGGAGAGCACTGGAACACAGCATGCAGACACTGGCGGGCGCTTCTTCTTCGACCGGGAGAGGTCAGGGGAAGACGAAGAGAGGTGCTAGAGGTAGGAAGGTTGATGCGCCTTCCTCGCCGCCACCCCCAGCTGATTCTCCCAACCATAGGAGTGCTCCGTCTCGGGTGGATCTGTCTATCTTGGACCTATCTCAGACTCCGGTCTACGAGCCTCGGGTCGACGAGCCTCGATTCACCAAGCCTTTGTCCCAGGAGACTCGGGTCCCAGAGTCTTAGTCCCAGGAGACTCGGGTCCCAAAGTCTTCATCTCACGTGACTCCGGAGGCTAGTGGCCATGCTGATGGTGGCGAGGAAAATTACTTGTCTGAGGACACCTATAGCGAGAGTGAGCTGGTTGAGGAGGGCAAGAAGGTCTACCAGCATCGTTGTACAAAGCTGCCTCCCATGTCGACTACCTGTCAGCAGAGGTGGTTGATTGCGCCATATGCAGAGAAGTAAGTGCATTTACTCTTTTTTAACCTTTTTCCTTCATGTTTCTTCAAATTAATATCTAATGTGTTGGCCTTGTCCTACTGCAGGGGTTGGAAATACGAGCGTGGTGGTGTCCGCAGGCCCAACCAGGTCCTTGGTGTGCTTCTCCGGCACCACTTCCCGGGGAAGGTCCAGTTGCCCGGTGACGGTGAGTCTCCACAGGTAGCACTGACCTGGGAGCTATACAAGGCTGCCCCGGACCCGCCGGAGGAGACGGTCGACGGTGTCTTGTGCGAGACGGTGGTTGACATTGTGATCCGTCGCTTTTGGGTAATTTCTCCTTTACAGAATTAAAAATCAACAACACCTTGTAATTGTACTAAATAGTGTCTAATGTGTTGTCTTGTTTGATTGTAGACCTTCTATAGGTGTCTTGAGGAAGATGAGGCCAGAGCGGCTGTTGTTCTCGAAGCCGAGTGCAAGTGCCTACTTCAGAACTTCTCGCACGAGGCTCCGGTGCAAGCTATTCGAGACTACTATGCCTCGAGTAACATTAAGAGGGCCAAGAAGAAGTGTCGCGGAAATTATCTAAGTAAGGAGAAGTTTATGAAGGTAATTATCTATTCTTAAGGCTTTGTACTTAGTTTCTTTGATTTGAGTCGTAGGCGTAGCGCTGAAATTTCTCTTGTCTAACTTAGGTGCCCTCGAAATGGTGTGCAGATAGGATGGACTATTGGGAGGCATTGGTGGATGAGTGGTGCTGTCCCGAATGGCTAGCCGAACACAACAAGGCCAAGGAGAAGCGTGCCCAAATGAGAGGTGTGCCACGCCATCAAGGGAGCTCCAACCTATTTGAGTATGGGGATAACTAGGTATGTGGTTTGCCTCATGATTCATGCAATTTCATCCTTCATGCTAGCTTGAGCCCTTAACTAATATTTTGTTCACCTCTTTTAGGCGCGAGAAAACAAGAAGGAGGTGCCACCTCTGTTCGACCTCTATGCCATGGCCCATACTGCCTGATACAAGAAGGCCAAGGCATTCTCTGAGGATGACCTTGATCATCCAGAGAGCTTCAGCAACATCTCCTCCCACAACAAGCTCGTGAGGTACAAAGATGAGGGGAAGGCGAGGAAAGGGGAGGACTTCAACCTGAGCCAGAGTCCTTTTGATCCAGAGCTCGTGATGATATCCGGTGGTGGGAGGCCCCATGGTCGATAGCCATTGGGGATGGACTGATACATTGTCCTAGAACTCTCCCAGAGATCAAGAAGCCCTAGTCGTGCTCTGATCCTGAGATAAGGCATCGTCCATGGCCAATGGAGCTCGCCATTGAGGCTAGGGCCCAGGAGCTTCTGGCGGAGGCAAATAGGCAGGCAGCACAGAGGGAGAGGGGGATGGAGGAGAGGACGACTAGGCAGTTGGAGGAGGAGAGGAACCGGAACAATGCGTCTCTCCGGGCCCTATACGAGCTCCTCATGGTAAGTTTCTCCTTCATATTAGCCAAATCATGCACGTAATGTTCGTTTCATCACTAACTAATATGAATGACTTGTGAAAACAAAATGTGCAGACCGTGTGCCGGAACACTGGTCAGACCCCTCTGTCGATGCCCCATATTGCTATAGCACCCACGGTGAGTTTCTTTTAAATGGTCATTAGTGACTAGTATTCACATTTGAGTTGCATCATGCTAAGGAGACATTGCAAATGATCTCTGGTGCAGCGTACCTCCCGACAAGCATCGACCGATCCTTTTGCATCTGCCGCAACCCCGATCGGTCCTTCTACATCTCACCCTGGCCCAAACCCTACTGATCCTTCACCTCCATGTTGATGGTAAGTTTTCCCAAGTGTTTTCATTAACAAATGCATACTTAGCTTAAGAAATGAACTACTTAGCTCCAAAATGACCTATACTTAGCTTAGCTTCATCAAAAATGACTTGATATGCTTAATTACCTAGAAAATGGTATATTCTACCTAGTATAGCTATAAAATGACGTATACTTAGCATTTTTCCTCCAAAATGACTTGATATGCTTAGTTAGCTAGAAAATGGCATTAGTAGCTAGTATAGCTCCATAATGATCTATAGCTAGTTCATTTATGACATAATTATCTCACTTAGGTACAAAATGGCATAACTACCTACGATAGTTTAATAATGATCTATAATTAGCTTAGTTAGTTCATTTATGACATAATATGCTCACCTAGGTAAAAAATGGCATAATAACCTTGGTTTACCTCCAAAATGACATATACTTAGCTTATTTTCCTCAAAAATACATAATAACCTCACTTACCTCCAAAATGATATATTCTACCTAGGATAGCTATAAAATGACCTATACTTAGCTTATTTTCATCAAAAATGACTTGATATGCTTAGTTAGCTAGAAAATGGTATATTCACCTAGGATAGCTATCAAATGACCTATACTTAGCATTTTTTCCTCCAAAATGACTTGATATGATTAGTTAGCTAGAAAATGGCATTAGTAGCTAGTATAGCTCAATAATGATCTATAGCTAGTTCATTTATGACATAATTAGCTCACTTAGGTACAAAATTGCATAACTACCTAGGATAGCTCAATATTGGTCTATAATTAGCTTAGGTAATTCATTTATGACATAATATGCTCACTTAGGTAAAAAAATGGCATAATAACCTTGGTTTACCTCCAAAATGACCTGTACATAGCTTATTTTCCTCAAAAATACATAATAACCTTACTTACCTCCAAAATGATATATTCTACCTAGGATAGCTATAAAATGGCCTATACTTAGCTTATTTTCATCACAAATGACTTGATATGCTTAGTTAGCTAGAAAATGGTATATTCACCTAGGATAGCTATAAAATGACCTATACTTAGCATTTTTCCTCCAAAATGACTTGATATGCTTACTTAGCTAGAAAATGGCATTAGTAGCTAGTATAGCTCAATAATGATCTATAGCTAGTTCATTTATGCCATAATTAGCTCACTTAGGTAGAAAATGGCATAATAACCTTGGTTTACCTCCTAAATATCCTATAAATTCTTCTTCTTCTTCTTTTCTTCATTTTCTTCTTCTTCTTCTAGCTAGTCTTTTTCTTCTTCTAACTATATCTTTCCTACTTTGCAGATTTTCTATAGATGAGGAAGAGTGCATTGATGGACTGTACTCTTCTACTTCTGCTACCTTCATGTTTATGGAACACTTGTTTTGGATACATATGTATGGATATGTTGTTGGAAACCATATTGTGTGTTGTTGGAAACTTGTATATATGTTGGACTTGTATGTTGGAACTTAATTATTTGTCCACCTATGCTTGTTTCAACTTATTTGGTATGCATGTTGGAACTTGTTGAACGATATGTATGTTCTGGATATGTATATGTTGGATATATATGAATTTTCTGTCAAATTGAATGATTTTAAGAAAAAAAAACAGGGGCTATATGGCCACTTTGCCGTCTGCTGGTAGATGGCAAAGAGATTTGTCGTCCGCCAGCAGCCGGCCAAGTGGCCATGTGGCAGCTACCTGTGCAAACTGGGGCTGGCCTAGGTGGGTTCTTTGCCGTCTACTGGCATACGACAAAGAACCAACCTAGGCCAGCCCCAGCTATAAAAAAAGGTGCTTTCCTGTCCGCTGGCAGACGGCAAAGACCTTAGGTTCTTTGTCATCCGCTCGCAGACGGCAAAGAACCTAAGGTCTTTGAGTACCTAAGGTCTTTGCCATCTGCCAGCGGGTGGCAAAGCACGCCATTAAGACCCCTAATGGAGCTAAGTGTCCACGTTTGCCGTCCAGGCTCTTTGCCGTTCGCTGGCAGACGACAAAGAACCTAAGGACTTTGCCTTCCGCCAGCGGACGGCAAAGCGGCCTTTACCGTGGATTATTCAGCCGGACGGTTTGCCATCCGCTGGCTGACAGCAAAGCCTTTGCCATCCGTGTTTCATGCCTTTGTCATCCGGGATGGCGGACGGCAAAGTACCTGTTTCCTGCAGTGAATTTAGGGTCGTTTAGCTCAAAATAAATCATTAAATGCATGGAAAATATCAAATGAAGTCAGAAAGGGTTGAAAATTGATGATGTGCCTTTGACTGGTGCATACTAAACACACAAAAAGTATTGAGTTAAAATAAGTTATTAAAAATGAAACCCCTTTGCAATAGATGAGTTTATGTCCGAAACCCTCATACATCGAAAGAGATTGTCCAGTTTGTACACCAAGTGCATCCAGTTTTTGCCGTAACCCTCTCCACTCTTTAGAAGTAGCTATGTGGGTGAAATTATGATGTCATACCAAGTTACAACCTTTTCAGAGTTCATTTGTACTGCTTTTCAAATTTAGGGTCATTTAGCTCAAAATAAATCATTAAATGCATGAAAAATATCAAGTGAAGTCAGAAAGGGTTGAAAATTGATGATGTGACTTTGAATGGTGCATATTGAACACACAATAAGTATGGAGTTAAAATAAGTTATTAAAATTGAAATCCCTTTGTAATAGTTGAGTTTTCGTGCGAAACCCTCATACTTCGAAAGAGTTGTACACCAAGTGCATCGAGTTTTTTCCGTAACCCTCTCAACTCTTTAGAAGTTGCTTTCTGAGTAAAACCATGATGTCATGCGAAGTTACAACCTCTTTAGAGTTCATTTGTACTGCGTTTCAAATTCGAGATATGACATTTCAAATGCCATTTAATCAAATTTTCTTATACAACAGTTTAAGTTGTTCAAACATGCATGGAAACACCATAAACAGAATCTTTATATTTTTCTGATATTTTTTCATATATTATTTATTTCCATTGGAGTCATAGTTTTTTCTATGATTTTTTAAAGCTTAGGGTTTTTTCTGAAAATAATAACTAACAATGAATTAAAAAAACCTTTAGTACCAGTGCGAGTGACGCACCCGTATTAAGGTCCACCGCCCCGCATGTTTTTGGGGCGGACCTTTAGTACCGGTGCGTGGCTCGCACCGGTACTAAAGACCCCTTTAGTATCGGTGCGAGCCACGCACTAGTACTAAAGGTACTACACATATAAATAGTGGAGGCCTTGTCCCGGTGCGAGCCAGGCCCCGACGCCGCGCGCCACGTCGTCGCCACTGCCCCGCCGCCGCCCCGACAGCGCCCCCACCCAACTCCGGCTCCGATGAGTGCCCGACCGGCCCCTCCATTATTCCTGTTTTTTATTTAGTTAGTTTAGGTTTGGGTTTAATTTAGTTAGGTTAGGTTTAATTTAGTTAGATTAGATTTAAGTTAGTTTAATTTAGTTTCTTAGGTTAATTATTAGGTTAGTTAATTGGTTAGCTAGTTTAGTTTAGTTAGTTTAGGTTTAATTTAGTTTAGGTTTAATTTAGTTTATGTTTCGTTTAGTTTAGGTTTAATTTAGTTTAGGTTTAGTTTAGTTAGTTAGTTAGGTAGGTCGTCCTTAGGTTATTAGGGTATGTGTTAATTTTGTTAGACGCTAAGTGTTATTTAATTTGTTAGATGCTAAGTGTTAATTTTGCTAAGTTTTATTTAATTTGTTTTCATAATTAAGTGTTTCTTCTCGACGTCGATGATGCCGATCCCACAGCCTCGTCGTCGAGTCACCGGAGGAGGTCACTTTCTTGAGCCGAGGGGCCCTGTCAGAGATTGGGCTCCGCCGGGCTGGTATTGGGAGGTGCTGCCTTCCGGGCGGCGCAACTTGGTGTCGAGCCAGCCCGTCGTCAACCCGGAGGTTCTTTGATGGCGGCCGCATGGGCCATGGAGTTTTCAGAGGCTTGAGTCCCCCGCGGAGGTGGTACAGTACCATGTAAGCAAGGAGAACGAGCACGTCCGTCGCTACATGGCAGCTATGGAGGCCACGTCCGACAATACCTAGCAGATTCTTCAGGGATCTCACTACAGCTATGTTCCTGTGATGGTTCCTTATCTTTGGGTGTCCACCGCCCGCCCCGATATCTGCCGGGCGCTAGGGTTCTAGCTAGATCGATATATTAGCTACTATATATGTATTATTATGATGTCTTAGCTAGATCGATGGATTAGCTGATGTATTAACAATTATCCGAGATTATGAGATGAGATCTTTTCTAACAACTACTATATATGTATTCGATGATGCATTATTAATTAACTATTAGTTATTTTGCTTCTTGAATGCATGCTAATTTGAATACTAATTTGTTTTTTCTATATTATTACGGATTATTTATTAAGCTATGGACAGTACTGGTAGAGCTCATGAAGAGGACATCCTCGACATGATACGCTCCTCCAAAAACCCAGCGGACCTTCTGGGAGAATCACATTATGATGACGGCTCACAATATCTGAACGATTACGGTGATGGATGTGAGGCCGAGGAAGCACAACTTATGTTGCAAAATCCAAAACAACTAACAATGTCCGGTGAGGTATATACACATATTAGCCTCGGGTGATCATTACATGTGTATTAATTGATTTGTATATATATATATATTAACGAATCTTTTTTCTTTTAATTATCAGCCCTCCAGATCGAGCCAATCTAGTATAAAGGTATTAGGCGGTGCCAAAATATTGGACGGTAACATAAAGCTCAATCTTGATGCTTTCAAACATGATGGCGCACTAACTCACGCTGAAGCCAATGCCAAGACATTTGTGCATCAATGCAAAGTGGTTGTTAGGGATGGAGTCCCGATCACAATGCAAGAATGGATTCAACCAAACATCCCAAAACTAGGAGTGAATTATGTCGATACAAGAATTAAAGATACCCTTTGGCGAGATCTCATGGAGCATTTCATCCTACCATATTTTCTCTCAGAGTGCCAAAGGGACAAAGTCAAGGAGTTTGCTCTCCATAAGATGGCCGGTGCATTCCAGACTTGGAAGAAAAGATTATTGACCGAGTACAATGCTAGAGGCCAAAAGGCGCCCGATTTCATAGGAATATACAAGAAGGTAAGGAATGCTTGGGACGCATTTATCGAGTACAAGATGTCGGAAGCTGATATGGAGAAGTCAGCAAAGAATAAGATAAATGCAGAGAAAAAAGTATCACCATAAACTAGGGACAGGTGGATACAAGTCAACCATTCCTAAGTGGGATGCATTAGAGAGTAAGATGCATGCTGAAGGGATCACTCCAGTAACCTTCCACTGGCACCAGAGGTGCAGGAATTGGTTTTTTGCACATGAGGGAAAGTTGGACCCAACAACAGGGAAGATTATTGCACTCGCCAGTCTGAAACATGCATCAGATGAGTTGATTCATGCAATAAAAGCTGCCCAAGAAGGACGGTTTCACCCCGATAGAGAGAACGACGAGCTTACACACGCCCTCGAGAATCTAGAAAATGGAGGACGAACACGAGGCATGGGCATTGTTCCGTGGTACGAGGGGTTTGCGGGATGGAAGGACAGTTATAAAAGTCGTTCGAGAAAAAAGAAGGTGGAAGCAGACCGAATTTCGAAGTTGGAACAGAAGTATGAGCAACAGTAGCTGCAGATACAGATACTAACCCAGCAAAGGGAAACTCTGCAGTAGGAGGCACGGGAACCCGTCCCATCTACATTGCCGAAAAGCAGCGTGGGTTCCATGGGGGCACCACTGGGTCACACCCCCGTGGCTGATATCACCGAGAAGACATCTTGTGAGCTAATCCAGAAAATGAAGAACATACCCGTGCGGGTCGCGACGGACTATGTTTTACCAAATACACCTAATGTTCTATGGCATTGCAATCCAGTTCTAGCTGGCTATGCTCCTGTCGCGGTGGATGCAATAGAGCCAGGATATGATGAACTATTGCTTGACATCTCTGGAGGTGAGGGGGAGTCCACATTGGCAGAAGCCAGCCATGGTCTAATTCTATGGAGTAAGGACTGCATTGTCTTTCCACAGTCGGCGCTAAGGCCACCGACTCCTCCGAGTATCGATGTCCAGCACGAGGGATCCCAGCCAGAGGTATCGCAGTGCCAGCAGTCCTCCCCACCTCACCAGCAGTCCTCCCTACCTCCCCAACAGTCCTCCCCACCTCGAGAGGCGTCCCACCTTGCCAGCAGTCCTCCCCACCTCACCAGCAGTCCTCCCAACCTCGAGACGGAGCACGACGCGAGTCCATATGGTCGATATCGAAACCCGCCGCGTGAGCCGACTCCACCCCGGCAGTGGTCCCGCCAGCAGGGCTCCCAAAAGAGGTAGGCCAGCAGCAGTCCTCTTCGGAACAAAGCAAATAAGAAACCCGATCCTTTGGCTAAAAGGAAGCTGCCTTATGACATGACATCAGAGCAAAACAAAATTGAAAGCGATCGCCAAGTGAAAGCCTTTTTTTTGAAGAAGACCGTGCCGCCAAAGGAGGTAATACCCAAGGAAGTCCAAGAGCACTTTATGGAACACTTTATTGATTGACCCCCGGCATATGTCGAGCGTATGCCGACAGACTATGAGTGACATATTCAAAAGGCAAGTGAGTAGAGAAGTCGGCCCAGCCCAAGGAAGAAGTTGGGAAGTATGACATCAACGACAGGTGGTACTACTAGCGGGAAAATAGTTCCCCATCTTGGAAAAAAATCCAAGAAATCGATCTCTCCGCTCAAGGTGAGTATCAATCCAAGCATGAAATTGATCCAAGCAGTCGACGTGCAAGGCAACCCAATCGACCTCAAAGAAGTAGAGGCTGAAGGTCTCACTCTTGGCCAAATCCTTGGCACCGAGGAAATCCGCGGGTACGGTGCAACTGAGTACTTAATGCAATATGCCATTGGAAAACCACTTGTCACACCCGGGCAATACAAGGAACTACCAACTGCGATGCGACGGTTCCATGATTGGTACCCGCATGAAGCAAAGCAAGGGGAGACGGCGGTCATGGTCAAAGTAAGGAAAGAGCATTACGTCAATGGATGTGACATATGTCTTGAATTCTCAGAACTTTTCCAGTTATACCACATGGACTCTATCGACAAAACTCTCATCAGTTGCTATTGTCTGTAAGTGATTTATATCTTTAATAATTTAATTCTCTAACTAAGATATCATTCATTGGTTTATCCTCACTATATATGTTCTTTTCTATGCTATTATGCAGATTGAAGATGTGGGAATTGAAACAAGAGGGAATCGATGACATTGGGTTCATCGACCGAAGTACCGTTAATTGTCATGTGGTAAAACATTATGCCAAGGACACAGAAGATCTCTTGGAAAATTGTCTAGAGGCACTAATGAATACCAAATCAACTATAATATTTCCTGACAACATGGGGTGAGTGTTTACTCTCTTGTATACTACTCATTCTATTTTTCCTTACTAGCTCGCTGTCAAGTATAGTTGATGAGTTATATGCATGCCTGCTTAATTATATAAAATTCTGCGCAGAGACCACTATCTCCTCCTAAATATTATCCTTGCAGATGGACTTGTTCAAGTGTACGAGTCACTAGATACACTAGAAAAATCATACGTGGACTTGTTTTTTATGATAGAACGGTAATTTCAATCTTTATTGACCACACTTTCTTTCATTATTTCCTGATATCAAAAGTAATTATAATAACTCTTTCGTTCTTTTTCTTTGCCGCATAGTGTTTGAAAAAGATGATAGAAAAAAACCATCACGGTCGTCAATGGAAACCAAATCAGAAGTGCAAAAAGATGCAGGTAATTAAGTAGTACTACTAGGTTCACACATCTCTTTATTTCTAGTTTCAATACCATTATCATGCTTGATTATTAATTATCTTATTGAATTCTATTCGTTTGCAAAGTGCGCGAAGCAGCCACAGAGGACAAATTTATGTGGATACTTCCTCTGCGAGAACATTCGCATCCAAACCGAAAGCCGTATATGTCGCAGAGGAGCACATGAAAGACATCTCCGGGTTTGGCAGATGATGTCAAATCTCTCACCCGAGAAATGCTTTGTAGCACTTCAAGAGGAATTTGCGGCATTTCTTCTTCAACATCTCATTGATGTAAACAGAGAGCACTATTACTGACCGCCGCCTCAATAATGCGAGCAAATCTGTAGTAGAAAACTGAGAATTCATCTAGTCCTAGCCGGGTTTTAGGCATTAAGTTATAAGTCCAGAATATATATATATATATGGACATGTAATTCTTATTTGTACATCCACTGTGTATGAGATATTGTATATTATATTACATACATATATGTATATATATGTATATGTTATATATATATACATATATATATGTGCATCAACTTGTGTAATTAATGCTTACGGTAGGTAGCACTGTAAAATAAATTTGAAATGAATGGAAAACACAATAAATAGAGAGGAAAGCTAAAACCTGATTAAAAGCGAAAAAAAGAGACCACTTAGTACCGGTTGGTACAAAGGTCCTCCACCACCAGCCCACGCAGGCAGCCATGTGGTGGGCCTTTAGTACCAGTCCATGGTCCAACCGGTACTAAAGGTCTGGACCTTTAGGCCCGACCCTTTAGTACCGGTTGGGGAACCAGTACTAAAGGCACATCCCGACCGGGACTACTCATCGACATTCTACTAGTGGTTATCCATGGATAGCCCGAGTATGTGTAGATTGGGTTCATTTTCCCATATGCTCTGCTCTGGATCCGATGCAAAATTTCGTTAGTGCCTCCCTGTTGTTCTCTGGGTACACATACTCTCTGCTCATTGCCGAGACGTGTATCAAGAGAACAGCGGGGAGGTGCTGCCGAAATTGTGTGTCGGATCCGGAGCGAAGCATGGGAAAACGAACGCAATCTACACATACTCGGGTGGGATTAGGACCTATCGTTACCTACTAGCGTCTAGGTTGCATCGACGTAATGAAATTGACAAACTCTATTAACTGATGAATATGATTTTCTGAATTATGTATATATTTTGTGTGTGTCTAGTAGCTAAGTAGGATGAGTGATCGTGGGTGGATGTACACCGGTCACACTAGTCAGAAAGACATGACCCGTGAATGGTTAACAAAAACCAAGGAGTTTGTGAGAGTCGCATTTGCAAATGGACAGAAAACAACCTGGTGCCCTTGTGTCAATTATGACAACCGGAAGAAGAAGTCAGAGTTTGAAATGATCAAACACCTGCAGAAGTGGGGTTTTACGCCTAATTATACGGTCTGGACATTTCATTGTAAGTCTGCCCAACGTGCCAGAGCTGAGGTGCTTCATCGTCGCACCGATGAGCATGGTATCGGGATCAAAGATATGTTGCAAGACTTTGATGATGCTCGTGATTCGGACGATGAGATGGAGGAATCTGCAAAGGCCGTTTATGAAATGTTGGAGTCTTCAAAATGTCCTCTCCACGAGCACACTGAGCTTTGTCAGCTGAATGCCATCGTGCAAGTAATGGCTCTAAAGGCTCAGTTCAACCTGGGCAGAGAATACTATGACGCGATGATGACGATATTTGGACCCTTTCTACCCAAAGGCCATATATTGCCATCAAACCTGTACCAGCTGGACAAAATCCTACGTGCGCTTAAGATGCCCTATGAGAAGATAGATGCGTGTGAGAATGGATGTGCATAGAGGGGAAGTCGAAGGATAATCCTTAGGCTAGAGTCGACCAGGAGGCTCTATGTGATAGACAGTTACAAAGCATTCGACAAACGAAAGGAAAGAAGAACTGGAGGAAGCCAAAGGCATGGTTCAATCATGGAAGGCCAGCTATGAGGGAAATGATCTTGTGGGTGAAAATGTAGTTGATGTTCCCCGATGGGTATGCAGCGAATCTAAAGAGGGGAGCGAGTCTTCACAAATTGAAAATATTTGGTCTCAAGAGTCATGATTGGCACATATGCCTTGAGCGGGTAATGCCGGTGATGCTGCGTGGCTTTATCCCTGAGGATGAATGACTAGTACTGGCAGAGCTGATATTATATTAGAGTTCATTATAAATATTAATGTATTTGTGATATTTTATCTATATAGTGGGTGTGTGACTTTAGGTCTGTCGTTGCTCCTTGTGTGACTTTCATGTGTGTTCTTGATGGAGGAATCCTGACTGTTGTCGTGGGGGGCACCTCATCTTTCTTCTCTTCTTTGCGATATACTCGTCAATATATTGTCCAAGAAGAGAAGAGGTAGGGCGTCCATCACCGGCGGTCGAACTATTACTGTGAGAGAGTGCCCACCAACATATATACACCATCATATCAGTGTGAGAGAGAGCGCACCAACACACCGTGAGATATGAGAGTTACTTAAGGAAAGCCTTGACGGACCTAAATTAACACACATTAGGATCCAAATAGTGCCGTAATTCTTGAACTGGATTATTCAGGATGATGTATTGGTGATATTATATTCGAGTTCATTATAAATGTATTTGTGATTTGCTAGTCCTTCCGGTAAAACATAGTCAAACCGGAACGACGCGTCTCACCGGGCCCTATACGAGCTCCTCGTGGTAAGTTTCTCCTACATATTAGCCAAATCAAGCACATAATGTTCTTTTCATCACTAACTAATATGAATGACTCATGAAAACAAAATGTGCAGATCGTGTGCCAGAACAATGGTCAGACCCCTTTGTCGATGCCCCATATTGCTATAGCACCCACGGTGAGTTTCGTTTAAATGGTCATTAGTTACTAGTATTAACATTTGAGTTGCATCATTCTAAGGAGACATTGCAAATGATCTTTGCTATAGCGTGCCTCCCGACAGGCATCGACCGATCCTTCTACATCTGCCGCAACCCCGACCGGTCCTTCTACGTCTCACCCTGGCCCAAACCCTACCGGTCCTTCACCTTCGTGTTGATGGTAAGTTTTCCCAAGTGTTTTCATTAACAAATGCATACTTAGCTTAAGAAATGACCTATTTAGCTCTTAAATGACCTATACTTGGCTTAGTTTCCTCAAAAATGACTTGATATGCTTAGTTAGCTAGAAAATGGTATATTCTACCCATTCTAGCTATAAAATGACCTATACTTAGTTTTTTTTCCTCCAAAATGACTTGATATGCTTAGTTAGCTAGAAAATGGCACTACTACTTACTATAGCTCAATAATGATCTATAGCTAGCTTAGCTAGTTTATTTATGACATAATTAGCTGACTTAGGTACAAAATGGCATAACTACCTAGGATAGCTCAATAATGATCTATAATTAGCTTAGCTCGTTCATTTATGACATAAATATGCTCACTTAGGTAAAAATGGCATAATAACCTTGGTTTAGCTCCAAAAATACCTATACTTAGCTTATTTTCCTCGAAAATACAAAATAACCTTACTTACCTCCAAAATGATATATTTTACATAGGACAGCTATAAAATGACCTATACTTATCATTTTTTCCTCCAAAATGACTTGATATGCTTAGTTACCTAGAAAATGGATTACTACCTTGGAGAAGAGGAGAGGAGTGGAGAAAAAGAAAGAGAAGATAAATTCTTCTTCTTACTCTTTTTCTTCTTCTTTTTCTTCTTTTTCTTCTACCTAGTCTTCTTCTTCTTCTAACTATCATCTTTCCTACTTTGCAGATTTGCTATAGATGAGGAAGAGTGCATTGATAGACTGTACTCTTCTACTTCTGCTACCTTTGTGTTTATGGAAAACTGGTTTTGGATACGTATGTTTGGATATGTTCTTGGAAACCATATTGTGTGTTGTTGGAAACTTTTATATATGTTGGACTTGTATGTTCAAACTTATTGTTGGTATATGCTTGTTTAAACTTATTGTTAGTATGCTTGGATATATATGTGATATTGTTGGATATATATGTTTCAAATTGAATGATTTAACAAAAACAGGGGCTATCTAGCCACTTTGCCATCAGGTGGCAGACGGCAAAGAGCTTTGCCGTCCGCCAGCGGACCGTAAAGTGGCCACGTGGCAGCTACCTGTGCAACCTGGGGCTGGCCTAGGTTGGTTCTTTGTCGTCCGCTGGCAGATGACAAAGACCTAAGGTCTTTGCCATCTGCCAGCGGACGGCAAAGCACGCCGTTAAGCCCCCTAACGTGGCTAAGTTGCCACGTGTGTTGTCCAGGCCCTTTGCCATCTGCTGGCAGGTGACAAAGATTCAAAGGTCTTTGCCGTCCGCCAGCGGACGGCAAAGCGCCCTTTACCATGGCTTATTCAGCCAGACGGTTAGCCATCTGCTGGCGGACGGCAAATCCTTTGCCATCTGGGATGCATGCCTTTGCCATCTGGGATAGCTGACGGCAAAGTGCCTGATTCCTGTAGTGAAACGATAATGCTACACCAAGTGGTGCATCAAGGAGAATGGACATGCATACCTAGATCTACAGGAATCTGATTCTATTGATTTCTAGGGTTTTATAAAGTTACATTGTGAACTTTCTTCAAATCATCTCAAACTTTGTGATCAACCGTATTTCTAACCACCATTTGACCCTCTTGCATGTTTGGTAAAAACATGTTTTGACCCCTTATGCTATTCTCCTTCATTTCAAACTTCTACAAAAGCTCCACCTTGTGTCAATTTAGCTCCATCAACTCTAGCATGGGATCAACTCAATTCTAAGAAGGTGCAAACCCATTTTTACCTCTCTGGACAACCCTTTTATCTCTCTCCCTTTGCCTCTCTCCTTCTCCCTTAACTTTCCAGGGCATCCAACAACTCACATATGCTTCTTTACTCCCCCTAGACCCCCTAGACACGGGAGGCCACGCAGAAGATGCCAAGGACATGCCATGGCATGCCAAAGCGGCGCTCTAGAGCATGCTACAGTGCCCGACCCCATTGTAGTTGTTGCCCCCATCATGGCCCCGATAGCCTTGGCCCCCCTGTCGCCACATGGCCCCCCTCGACATCGGCACAATGGCACCCTGTTGGCCCCCTCCTCCCTCTCCCTCCAACGGCTCCGCTCGCACGCGCCATTGCTGCCCGGCTTGGACAACTGCGATCCATGCATGCGCGAGCCTTCCCTAGCTCTCTCTCTCCTCCTTTCGGCACCCCAGACTAACCCAAAGAGCACCACAGAACAACTCCAAGCTCCTCCCGTATCCCCCAGCCTCGACCGTGTCCTTGCTGGACCCCCAACTCTCTCTCCACCTTCTAGTAACCTAGACTAACCCAAAGAGGCCACCCGAGCCTCTCTCTTCCCTCTGAAACCGGCTTCACCTGCCTAATCATGCACTAGATCGACCCATCCAAGCTCCAGAGAACCTGCTCCAAGAATGACCCGGAGCTCCACCCCATCGGGACTCCGGCATTCTCCAGTTAGAGGCCCCCTCTGGTCCTCTTTTTGTTCCCAACGAGCTCCCCTCACACCTTTGATGCAATGCCCACCTTCCCCTCTGATTTGCTACATGATACAAGGAGAGGGAGCTCGCCCAAATCCTCTCCACCGTGACCTCCTCGCCGCCAGTGACTCCGGCCACCCGAGACGCTCCCTCGACCTCCAGGGGAATGGTGGATCATCGTTGAGTCCGTTCCTGCATCCATCTCACCTTACCGTGCCATCCTTCGCCGTCGGTGTGCTCCCCTCCCTTTGGTCCCGAGGTGGAAGAAGGACCCGACAGGGGGACCCCACCTATCGGCCTCCTCCTGGCCTCTCTCTCCCTCCCCCAGTTGCTGGCCTCTAGGACCCGCACGTCAGGTTCAAACCTGGCGCATGCAGGGGTGCCAGCGCGCGTGTCCTGGCTGGCCACTCGGCCGGCCCATCTACCAGTCGCCTCTGGCCGAGTTAGCTGCATTCCCTTTTTCTTTTTCTTTTCTGTGGAATTTTTCAAAAATTCCACAGATCCAAATACATTCCCAAATTCAAATATTTTCCCACGCAAATCTTATAATAATATGTAGTATTTTAGAGTTCCGATTGTATAAATTTTTGAAAACCTTTAATCTATTGTTTTATTTTAAAACCACTTTTAGGCATTTTTATCCTCTGTTATAAGTAGTTTTGAAAACCTTTTTAACTTAAAAACCCTATACAAATATTCTTAGAATAGTTTGTAGTATTTATCAGAGTAGGGTAGCATTTTAGAAGTAGAGTTTGTGGGCTATTTTTCTGTGATGCTTATTATTACTATTATTTATCGCGACGATAGATTGCGTTGTTGATGAGGAAGTTGGACCCAAAGACTTTGAAGAACCCGAAGACTTTGTTGAGCCAGGCAAGCAGCCCTTTGACCATGACTAAGGACCCTTTTATTTGCATGGCATATATCACTTATTTCCGTGATGTTGATCATGTGGATGTGGTGACCACTTCTATGGGATGCCTCTGATACTTCACTATTGATACTTGCATCGTGCATGCCCCTACCATTCTTATGAGGGTTGTGCGGGTGGGAGTAGTTAGGTTGCTAGTAGTTGCTACACAAGTGGGATGGGAATATGCTTGCTGATGGAAACTAAAAAGATCTCAAAGACTTTCCGAAAACCCTGTCGGGTGCCACTAATGCCAGAGGGAGATGATGATGAGCTAGGTAGCCACTTGATAAAGAAGTGGTGTACCGGAGCAAGTGAATGTGAGTGTTATCGAAAACGTATTAGATTTAAGATTTTGGACTGTACCAACCTTACATGTACAACCACAATACCCCTTATGCGACGGGGCTTTGCTGATTACTTTGGTGGGTACTAGTAGGGATCCCACATTACTAGTGGCAGGAGTGACGTCGTCACTCTCGATACGAGGTCGTGTATGATAGGGTGACCATGTGATGTCTTTACAGGCATCGGGCACACCGTTGCGTGCCCTCATGGATGATACGTGTGACGTATATCATGATGGGTGGCTCCAACGAGTGGACTCTTTGTTTAGTATCGCTAGGGGAAAGACATAGTTCAGGTGCTTTGCTCGGGTATGTTATATACCGCAAGTCGTGGATGACACGGAACTTCCCCGAGTCTTGTGGGTAAAGTGTGCAACCTTTATAGAGTGTCAAACTATTCGAATAGCCATGTCGATGGTCAAGGACAGTTGGGTGGTGCTACTTAAACTACGTCCAGATGTTTTCACAAACTGGTGTGATCGTGTTGGTGGATAAAGGCGATACCTAAACTGACTTCGATTATTTGGCTTGATGATGAAAATGAGATGTTCAACCCCTTCTTATGATGTTATCTGTGACTTGTTCACATAAACACCTATCTATAGTTGATGTGTGCTTACTTAGGTTACTTGATCATGTCATTGCACTCAAAATTTCTCCAAAACTTACATACTTATTGCTATATCATGCATTGTCATACCTTGTTCCACAACTTGGGTTGCTTGCGAGTACATTCAAAGTATTCATAGGCTTGCCACTGGTTATTTAATTGGCCAGACGTGGAAGAGCAGGTATATGGTGAAGAGTTCGTTGGTGACGAACATGCGAACTAGGATGCTTCCCAGTTAGAATGCCTATAGGTTAAGGCATATGGCATGTATCCACGCTTTTGATCAGGATTTCCGATGCTTGTTATGTTGAAGTGTTTGGCCCTTGCGGCCCTATCTATGTAAGACTTGGCTTAGTTGGCCTTTATTTGTGTAAGACGTTATGTAAGGATGTAAGACCCTTGTATTCCATTTTCTGTGTGTCCAGCAAGCATTGATCTCTAGGGTCACGATGCACGTGCATTCGATGATCATGATTTATGAGTCTGGGTCCCCCCAGAGCTGGTATCACAGCCATCCTGACTGTAGGAAGCCCTTAGTTAGCATGGACGTTAATTAGGATAAAGACCTTTTCAAAATTGTGCCCAGTTACTAGGTGCAACAAATTCTATGCTTCTCTTCTCTTCTAGTCTATTTCAAACTCTTGCTGACACTCCTCCATTCAAACCCTAGCATCCGGCTTTCCCCTACTCCTTGGGGATAGCCTGGAGAAGTGCCAGTTCTGTCAACCACCTGTTTTCCTCTACCACTAGCATTGGGTCGATGCCATCATGAAGGGTTATCATGTTGAAGTGTTCATGAAGGTAAACGACTCCCCGACTAGTTGGTTCTTTGAAGGACCACTGATGGAGACCCCGACACTCATAGTCGAGACAATCGCACGCAAGGCACATATCCACCTTCAAAGCATCATTCCAAGGATGGACGACGAGCCTGCTAGTTGTTGCCTACCCATCATAAAGGACGACATCGGCAAAAGTCAGACACTAGTTCCATCCAAGGAGGATGGCGTGCCCCTTAGATTCCAGACCTACTTCTGCCTCTCCGTCGATAGTCTGGTTCACAACCGGATTAACGAATCCATGAAGCTTCGCCAGGAACTTCACCACATTCGAGAGCTATTCCGCCAAACCACTAACAAATGGACCCAAGGCCGAGTAGCAACCTGTGTATTCTCGTCACATGTTTCGGGCATAGCAAGCATGGGCATCATGCCAGAAGGAGTCCCAGCAAGCAACCAAGTCTTCCTTCCTCTTGGACAGGAAGCAGAGCACTCCACCACCTATGTCCGAGAACCCATAGGGTAGGAACAGTCATGTACCCCTGATGCAAAGTTTAGTCCATGTAATGGTTCATATGAAACCATTTGTGCTTGTTGTTTGTTTTTGTAGTTTGCGTTCTGATCCAAGTCACACTTTTTCCTTAGGCAACATGTAAGCGACTCCATCATCTATCTTATCCTATTATATCTGTTGGTCTTTCAACCTTTCTCTTACCACACTTGCCCTATAAACCCCCATAGGCGTTCTTTCTCCATTATTGTTTTTTCTATTCTATCCTAGTTACTTGACTTGGTTGCTCCAAACAGGATGGTGACAGCAACCCGCATCAGCTCCTTCACCAACCTTGAAGCCGGCAACTCCAGCCAGCAATAGGGGACTCGTGGAACTGCTTAGGCTGGAGGACATCACGAGAAGCCACAAGGCGACATTCCCCCACCCCCACTAGCTCCACCGCAGAACATGACCATAGATTAGTTTCTCCAAATTCTCTGGGAGGTATGCCAAGCCAACACCACTGCTATCCAGTAGATGGCTCAATCCCTCATGAAGAACCAACTTCAAGGCAAGAACGACAATGGCCGCTCCACTCTGTCTGAGTTCATTAGGAATTTGTCTCCAACCTTTACCAAGACTACTAAACCCTTGGATGATGACGAGTGGATCCACACCATCAATGACCTCCTTGCACTGGTCAACTGCAACGAGGACCGTGAGAAGGTGCTTTACGCCTATCACTGCCTCGGAGGTACCGCCAGAGCTTGATGGGATGGATTCAAGGTCATGCAACGCGACCATGTGATCACCCGGGATAACTTCAAGCAAGGATACCGCACTGGACACATTCCATCTGGGATCATGGCTATCAAGAAGAGAGAATTTAGAGCGCTAAAGCAAGGAAGTGGCTCTGTCAAGGAGTACATGCAGAAGTTCAACCTGTTGTCAAGGTATGCACCTAAAGATGTCAACACAGAGGCTGCTAAGGTAGAATGCTTCATCGAAGGAATTCAGCAGACCCTGCAGTACAAGCTCCTCATCTACGACTGTCAGACCTTCTTCGACCTAGTGAACAAGGCCCTCATGCTAGATGATGGGGGTATGACTCCCGGGTATGCCAAAACGAGGTGGTTCGGCCTCCTTTAAAAAATAATATGCCTAGCCGGTGTCCGGCCGGTTAACATGCGACCGGCTAGGCCATATCCGGCTAGGGCCTGGCTGGCTTGTATGGGGCTGGATGGCACCTTGCCTGGCAGGCTCATGGCCAGTTGGCAACAACAGGCTGGCAGGCAGCCAGCGGGTGACGGACGGCTCCCCCACTGACTCACGGACGGAATAGCTCCCGTTCCCTCCCACCATATCTACGTACAATGATTAGACGCAACCCCTGCGATGGGGCCCTGCGGAGTAACAACGATCACAGAAGAAGAGGTCGGGTGGCTATAGTGGGCACTATCGTACCACTAACCGCGGCTGACAACGACCGGGCGAGGCAACAATGGGAGAACACCCCCATCCACTCCATCACCTACCCCCGCATGGCTACAGGGATGCCTAACGTACCGCTGACCACGGCCGGCTTCCACAATATGACACAGTCCTACGCGGCCCATGTTGGGGAAGGTGGCTGCGGGCCAATAGCGAAAGCCAGCCGGCAGGCCCCGGTGGGGCCCCGCCATCGGCAAGCCCCACAAGCAACGAGATGACACAAGACGGCAGGACCCTCGGCCGGCTAGGGAGAATGTCGGCCAGGCCCCGCGCCTTAGTACTATCCACGCATATTGTAAGTCGGGGGGTCAGCTATAAAACCCCCTCGGCGCCCCCATGCGAGGGGAGGCATTCTCACGATCCCCACACCTAGCACACACAAAGAGAGGCAGGAAGTGCCGGCTACGCCCTTGTTCCTCCTCTACCCAACAGCTCTAGGAGCACCATTGTAGCCCTCTTAGTGCATCAACTACACAAGTAGGAACAAGGGTATTACCTCCCACGAGGGCCTCGATCCTGGGTACATCGTGTGTCTCTCATCGCTTGTTCCTGATCGCGTTCCAAGAGTCCACCGGCATCCTTCGGCCCCAACCACTCTTGATAAGCCACCCCATGGCATCTATCGTGAGAAAACGACGAAAGTTGGCGCCTATCGTGGGGCTGTACGGGGCGCTGGGCAGAGTCACACTCTAGGTGGGACACTTCGCCAACTCCGCCGGGCGTCTCGCATCCGGGTTGATCAGCATGCATGTGGGGTCTGCCCTTGCGGAAGCTCTCGCGGCTCCTGACTACGGTTTCACCACTTTCGTGAGCGGAATCGTGGTCTCCTCCCCCGAGACGAGCCACACCGAGGCCTCACTCGATATCAACGACCTCCGCATGCTCTTCGCCAAGCTGGACGATGCACCGGTGATAGACGACTACCCCAGCGTGGTGCTCGATTGTTGCGACCCGTCCCCGTGCATGGGCGGAATCACAGAGGGCGGAATGCGGGACATCTGCGCCATGACGGAGGTGCTGACCACCGTCTCCTCCACGTCCTCAGGTCGTGCTAGGGCGGACACGGTGTCGTCCGTCATTCCCGCTAGTGCTGGCGTCTCCGACCCCATTGGCTCCGCCCTTCGGTGCTGGAGCACCCCCATCGCACCAACAACCAACCCGTTAACTTCCACGGGCGAGCTAGAGGCCGCACACCAGCTGTTGGTCACGGAGGCTACCTCCCTCGCTAGCACCAAGCACAGGATGGAATCCGCACAGCGCGAGTACAACTTCGCCTACTACCTCACTCTAGCCGGCAATGAGCCTAGCCGATGGAACGACATCCGCGGCCGGAGACACGTGGTCGTGAAAATCCTTGGTGGTCGGCTGCCCACCTACGACACGCCGGCAGCCAACATGAGGGACGCCCAGGTAGCTTATGCCAAGCTGGCCAGCTTGGAAGGCGAGGAGTTGTCCTGTAGGACCAGCAAATCCAGGACCTCATCAAGACAGCCAACGTGCAGCTGGCCCAGCACAACCATATCAACCTCGGCTCCAAGGTCCCGCCTCCCGAAGGAGGCGGCACGTTGAATGCCGTCCAGCATCAACCGGCCCAACAGGCCTCTTCCGCCCTCGGCTCGTCCTGACGCTCTCACGGCGGGTGTTCTTAGCGTGTGAACGAGCCGCCAGCTATCTCCGGCCGGCGCACAAAGGGCCGGTGGAGGACGTCCGGCGCCCACGCGCCCCCTCACTCCGCTCCTGCAGCGGGAGCGTGGACACTCTCCCGCACTGACGATTCGACCCAAACTCATGGCTCGCCTTGGCCCGCTCGTTCCCTGAAGTGAGAACGACGCCCAGACCTGCATCGACCAGCTGGCATAGTCAGCCCTCCTTGAAGAGGAGGGCACAATCTGCCTAGCGTGGTTCGGCCCCCGGGTTCGCAACGAGCTGTTCCCAACCGGCTTCACGCTCCCCCGCAACACCCCAACATACAACGGCACCGCCAAGGTGGAGGACTGGCTGATCGACTACACCACCATAGTCAGCATCGCGAGGGTAAACAACTTGGACAGACTTGGAAGAAGCGTTCGTTCGCAACTTCACCGACATCTATAACTTCACCCGTGAACTACCATCTGCTTTCAGGGCCCAGACGCGGCCCTCCGCGACTACTTGACCCGATGGACCGAGCTTCGCAACTCCTGCGTGGGGGTGCACGAGGTGCAGGCGATCCAGTACTTCATCGAGGGCTGCCGCGACGACACCCATCTCAAGCACAAACTCCCGTGGTCCGAGCCGGAGACTCTGGCGGACCTCATGGCCAAGGCAGACAAGTACGCCAAGGTCGACTCTGCCATGCAGATCAATGTCAGCCCACCCGGCAAGGCGATCCCACCGCTTGCTGCGCCTCGGCCAGCTGTCGACAACCGACAGCAGCAGAACAACAAGCACAAAACTGATCAGCCAGATCCCCGCCAAGGGAGCCGACAGGTCGCCACCGTCAAAGAGGAGCAACCGGCTGCCCAGGTTCCCGCCAAGCGTCGCATCCCAAGCTTACCTTTGAGCAGATGCTCGACGCGCCCTACAAACACCACTCCGGGGCCAAGCTAGCAACACACACACGCTTCGATAGTGCGGGTTCTTGTAGCGGCTGGCCCGGTGCGAAGGCCTTCCGGATCACCCGCCTCCGCCGCCTCCGGCGCCGGCCCATGATCCTGGACCAGCGCTGGCTCTAGCTGCGGCCCCGCGCAATGGCCACCTGCATGACCAGTTCCGTGACTAGGACGGGACCTACATCATGTCCACAAATGAGGAGACGAACAAGCATGCCTAGTGTCGGCTCCAGCGCGAGGTGAATCCCACCATGCCCTCGACCCCCCAGTTCATGCACTGGTCCGAGAAGCTTGTCACCTGGAGCCGGGCGGACCACCCGACGGTGATGCCAAACCCGAGTAGCTACACCCTCATCCTCGATCCCACCATCGTCTCCAAAAGGCGCACCTACCTCTTCTCGCGTGTGTCAATCGATGGCGGTAGTAGTATCAACATACTCTACCGCGACACATTGCTCAAGCTGGGGCTCAAGGAAAAGGAATTGTAGCTGAGCCAGACAATCTTCCACGGCATCATGTAGGGGCAATCCTTCTCCCCCATCGGCAAGATCCATCTCAATGTCCTCTTAGGCGACAAGCATCACTTCCGCCATGAGCCGATACGGTTCGAGGTGGTGGACCTCAGTAGCACCTACCACGCGCTGCTGGGGCAGCCCACTCTCCTCAAGTTCATGTCGGATCCCCATTACTCTCAACGCAAGACCAAGATGTCGGGGATCAAGGGAATCATCACCATCGCCGGCTACTACAAAAAGTCGATCGAGTGCGCTCGTGACGGCAGCCGGCTAGCCGAGGCTTTGGTGATCGCAGAGGAGAGGCGGCAACTCGACCGACTGGTTCCCCACGTTGCTGAGCAGTCACCCATGCCGCCCCCATCCCAAACATCCGGTGAAGCATCTTTCCAGTCGTCCAAGGACACCAAGCAAGTGTTACTCAACCCGGCTAACCCCAGGCAGTGCGTCACCATTTGCACCAGCCTCAACAGCAAATAGGAAGACGAGCTCGTCGACTTCTTCCCTGAGAATCGGGACATCTTTGCATGGTCTTCCAAAGCCATGCTGGGTGTTCTAAGGAAGTATGCCAAGCACAAACTTCATGTCCGACTGGATGCGAAGCCAGTCAAGCAACCCTTATGTCGTTTCTCCGAGGAGAAGCGACGCACTATAGGAGAGGAGATAGCCCGGCCTCAGATTAGCTGGCCAACCCAGTCCTGGTGCTGATGAAAAACAAGACTTGGCGCATGTGTATTGACTACACTAGCCTGAATAAGGAATGTCCAAAGGACCCGTTCGCCCTGCCTCAGATCGATCAAGTAATCGACTCCACGGTTGACTATGATATGCTGTCCTTTCTGGACGCCTAGTCAAGCTACCACCATATCAAGCTGGACCCAGCCGATCGGCTAAAGACTTCCTTCATCACGCCCTTCGGGGCTTACTACTACATCACCATTTCTTTCGGCTTGAAGAATGCATGTGCGACCTTCCAGCGTTGCATGTAGAAGTGCCTCCTACCGTAGATTGGTAGGAACGTCCACGTCTATGTGGATGACATCATCATCAATAACAAGAAGCTTTTCATCCTCCTCGACAACCTCCAGGAGACCTTCACCAACTTGCGCTAGTACAAGGTCAAGATCAACCTAGAGAAGTGCGTCTTTGATGTTCCAGCGGGGGAACTCCTGGGTTTCTTCATGTCCTCTCATGGCATCGAGGCTAACCCAGAGAAGATCAAGGGAATCGAGTGTTAACCCAAGCTGACCCGGCTCCGTGACGTCCAGAAGTTCACCGGCTGCCTCGCCTTGCTCAACCTGTTCGTCAGCCGGTTGGGAGAGAAGGCCCTACCCCTCTACCAGCACATGCAGAAGACGTCCCTAATCGAGCCAGGCCACGACTCCACGAGGAAGCTGGCCAAATTCGAGTGGACCGACCAGGCAGACAAAGCGATTCGTGACCTCAAATAGGTCCTCACCAGTGCGCCCATCCTGGCCGCACCGGCTGAGAAGGAGCCCCTGCTCACATACACCACGGCGACCATGCACGTCGTTAGCATCGTCCTGGTAGTGGAGCGGTTGGACAAGGGTAAGGCACTACCGTTCCAGCGTCCCGTTTACTACCTTAGCAAGGTCCTTTCCACCTCCAACCAAAACTACCCCCACTACCAGAAGATGTGCTACGACATATACTTTACCGCCCAGAAGATCAAGCAGTATTTCCAAGAGCATACCATCACCGTGGTGAGCACGACGCCACTGGGCAAGATCATGAGCAGCCGGGATGCCACCGGCCGGATCGCCAAATGGGCAATTTCCCTTGCTGACTATGATATCCAGTACAAGTCACGCATCGCCATCAAGTCACAGACAATGGACGATTTCCTCGTCGACTGGGACGAGACCCAGTTCGTGCTGCCTCGCACGAACTCTACACATTGGTGCATGCACTTTGACGGCTCGAAGATTTGAACTGGCCTGGGAGCTGGCATCGTCTTGTCGTCTCCGAAAGGACACCAACTCAAGTACGCGCTCCAAATCCACTTCGCCGCCTCCAACAAGGTGGCCAAAGATGAGGCGCTTGTCCACGGCCTCCGGCTCACCAAGGAGATTGGCCTCCGACACATCTTGTGCTTCGGCAACTCCGACCTTGTGGTACAGCAGGTCTCTGGCGAATGGGACGTCAGGGTTGCCAACATGGCCAGCTACTACTTCCTCGTCAAGTAGCTTGCCGGCTAATTCCAGGGCTGCGAATTTCACCATGTCCCTCGGGCAGACAGCGAGGCAGCGGACGCCTTGGAAAAAATCGGCTTCACCCTCCAGGCCATCCCGGATGGCATCTCCCTCGAGAAGCTGCGCAAGCCATCGATCAAACCCTCCACCGAGTGAGAGTCCATCTTCGTGCCTGCATATCCTACTGGCTCCTCGACAGGCCCGGGGGATCTGCCGGCTATGCCCGCCGCGCCGGCTCCTATCACGGTTGTTCCAATTGCAGCTAGCTCCAAGCCCACAGCCGTTATGATGGCTGTTAACCAGTCAGACCCAGGGGCTCGAGCTGCTCAGGACCTTCATCCCAAGCCAGAACCAGCCCCGGTCGCAGCTCCCTCATGGGCCCAACCGATTTTTTCTTTCCTCTTGCATGGCGAGCTCCCCTACTACAAAGACAAGGCTCGACAGATCTACCGTCGGTATCACGCCATCAACCGTGAGCTGGTCCACCGCAGCACAACCGACGTGTACCAAATTTGCGTCGAATCTGAGAAGGGCTAGGAGATCGTCTGAGATATCCACCAGGGCGAGTGCGGGCATCACGCTGCCTCAAGGACCCTGGTGGCCAAGGCGTTCCGTCATGGCTTTTACTGGCCACCTTTGCTAGCCTCCCTAGTACCGCGCAACTTTCGCCGGTGCATTAAACCCACCATATACCCTTCATCAAAACAACCACCATACCTACCTATTATGGCATTTCCATAGACATTCCGAGATATATTGCCATGCAACTTCCACGGTTCTGTTTATTATGACACGCACCATAATTTTTCACATTGCTTTGCATGATCATAAGATAGCTAGCATGATGTTTTCATGGCTTGGCCTTTTTTTGATGTCATTTTCTATGGTAGATTGTTGCACATGCCGGTACACTATCGGAGGCATTCATATAGAGTCATATTTTTTCTAGGTATCGAGTTATAATTCTTGAGTTGTAAGTAAATAAAAGTGTCATGATCATCATTATTAGAGCATTGTCCCATGTGAGGAAAGGATGATGGAAGCTATGATTACCTCACAAGTTGGAATGAGACTCTGGACTTTTAAAATAGTAAAATAGGCATATGAAGCCCAAATGAATAAATAAATAAATAAGAGGCCAAATATGCCCACCAAAATAAAAAAAATGAGACAAAAGACAGAAGGGACAATGCTACTATCTTTTTTTCCACACTTGTGCTTCAAAGTAGCACCATGATCTTCATGATAGAGAGTCTCCTATTTTGTCACTTTCATATACTAGTGGAAATTTTTCATTATATAATTTGGCTTGTATATTCCAATGATGGGCTTCCTCAAATTGCCATAGCTCTTCTTGAGCAAGCGAGTTTGACGCACACCCAGTTAGTTTCTTTTTGAGCTTTTGTACACTTATAGATCTAGTGCATGTGTTGCATCGCAATGCCTACTCACTCATATTGATATCTATTAATGTGCATCTCCATAGCCCGTTGATATGCCTACTTGATGTGAGACTATCTTCTCCTTTTCCTCACAACCTCTACCATATTCTTTTCCACCTATAGTGCTATATCCATGGATCACGCTCATGTATTGCGTGAAAGTTGAAAAGATTTGAGAACATAAAAGGTGTGAAACAATTCCTTGACTTGTAATCAGGGTTGTGCATGATCTACATACTTTGTGTGGGGAAGATGGAGCATATCGTGACCGTATTATTTTGTAGGGATAACTTTCTTTTGCCATGTTATTTCGAATAGACACGATTGCTTTGTTAGTATGCTTGAAGTGTTATTGTTTTTATCTCAACATTAAGCTTTTGTTTTGAGTCTTATGGATCTGAGAATTCATGCCAGAATAGAAAATATTACATGGATAAATATGTTAGGTAGCATTCCACGTCAAAAATTCTGTTTTTATCATTTACCTACTCGAGGACGAGCAGGAATTAAGTTTGGAGATGCTGATACATCTCCAACGTATCTATAATTTTTGATTGTTCCATGCTATTATATTATCTATTTTGGATGTTTTATATGCATTAATATGCTATTTTATATTATTATTGGGACTACCCTATTAACCTAGAGCCTAATGCCAGTTTATGTTTTTTCCTTGTTTTTGAGTATTGTAGAAAAGGAATATCAAACGGAGTCCAAATGGAATAAAATTCTACAATGAATTTTCTTGGACCAGAAGGAACCCAAGATACTCGGAGAAGAGGCCAGAAGATCTACGGGTGGACCACAAGCCACGTGGGCGTGCCCTAGGGGGGCACCCCCTTGCTCGTGGGCCCCCTATAGCTCCTCCAACCCTAATTATTTGCCTATAAATTCAAGAATTTCCCGCCAATACCAAAGAGAGCCACTTCAATACTTTTCCACCGCCGCAAGCCTCTGTTCTCATGAGATCCCATCCTGGAGCCTTTTCCGGTAATCTGACGAAGGGGGATTTGATCACGGAGGGCATCTATTGCCCGTCCGATGATGCGTGAGTAGTTCACCATAGACCTTCGGGTCCATAGCTAGTAGCTAGATGGATTGTTCTCTCTGTACGTTCTTCAATATCACGTTCCCATGGTCTTCATGAAGATCTATCTGATATAATACTCTTTTGCAGTGTGTTTGTCGAGATCCCATGAATTGTTGGTTTGGACAACTAGATTGGTAATTCTTGCAATGGGAGAAGTGCTTAGTTTTGGGTTCAATCTTGCGGTGTCCTCACACAGTGACAAACTAGGGGTAGTGAGGCATGTATTTGTATTGTTGCCATCAAGGATAAAAAGATGGGGCTTTCATAATATTGCTTGGATTTATCCATCTACATCATGTCATCTTAGTTAACCCGTTACTCCGTTCATCATGAAATTAATACTCTAGATGTAGGCAGCAGTCAGTCGGTGTGTGGAGTAATAGTAGTAGATGTAGAGTCATTTCAGTCTACTTGATACAGACTTCATGCCTATATGCATAATAATTGCCTTGGATATCGTCATAACTATGCGCTTGTCTATCAATTGCTCGACAGTAATTTGTTCACCCAGTGTATTATTTTCCTTCAAGAGAGAAGCCTCTAGTGAAACCTATGGCCCCCAGGTCTATTTCCATATTATATTTTCAGATCTATAATCCAAAAAGAACAAAAATTCCTGGCTCCAATTTTATTTACTTTTACTTATAGCAATCTTTTATATCTATCTCTATCAGATCTCATCCTTGCAAGTAACAGTGAAGGGATTGACAACCCCTTTATAGCGTTGGGTGCAAGTGTTTGATTGTTTATGTAGGTGCATAAATTGGGGCCTTGCTTGTACCTCCTACTGGATTGATACCTTGATTCTCAACAACTCAGGGAAATGCTTATCTACTTTGCTGCATCACCCTTTCCTCTTCAAGGGAAAACCAACGCAAGCTCAAGGAGTAGCAACCAGCCCCTCTCCGTTCCTCATAGATTGGAACCGGCCCAGGATGTTGGTGACCTCCCCAACTGCCACGCCTCCCATCCAATTCACCCCCATGGACGGGGCATTGATGAAGGGGTGCAGCTGGATGTAGTCGTGCAGACGATTGACATTCTTCACGTAGAAGAAGGACCTATGAGACATCACCGCTCCCCCGTAGGTGTATGGATCATCATTGTTGTTTCGGGATTCAAGGTAGAAGAGATTCCTCCATAGTTCCAGGAAGGAGAGGAGTTCAAGGTTACCCTCACAGAGGGTCACGAAGCTGGATAGTTGTAGAATGGAATTCAACCCCAGGTGGTGTGGCTGGAGGTCGAGGGTGACAAAGAGAAGCCTGATGAACCTACTTACTGGGAGCCAAATCCGCGGGCGAAGTGAGAGGCGAAAACCATGAACTCCCCCTCCTTGGGCACCGACACCACCTCATCGCCCAGAGGAAACGCAACGACGTGGTCCTCCAACGGCAGCATGCGGGCGCGGCGGAGGTACACGATGTCCTCCGCCATCACGGTGGAGCCGCCCTAGCTATCGAAGGGTCCGTCCGCCATCTCCGAGACGGATGTGAGCGCCGGGGCAAGAACGGCTTAGACCTCTGGCACCACGGTATCCGGCAACCCCTTGCCTACGGCTGCAAATGACGTGCCGGGGTGAGCGGTGGCAAGCAGTGCGGGCTCGATGCAGGGAGCGGCGAGAGCGAGAAGACGATGGGGAGGGGGAGTTGAAACTGGCTCCACCCCTCCCCCTCCCCTTACAAATAAGGGGCGAAGGTCAGGGGACGTGGGGACTAACTACGCCCACACCCTCGAAAAGTCCGTCGGACATGGGTACCTCAGACCGCAACCATTGGGGTCCGGCCACAAAAGATCCCCGCCCACGGCCCGAGGCCTACCGGGCTGGACCCATTGCAACGTTCCATCGCACTCCTAGGGACGGGGCCTGCAGTACTCGCGACGTCACGTGTGGAAGCTTCCGTGCAGCGCACGGCGCAAGGCATCACCGCGGTACCCGAGGCATCAAACGAGGCTACCGGCGCACTCGGCCAGCCGGGCCGCCGTCCCGAGGCTCTCGCCGCCTGGCCCGGAAGGATGTAAAGCCGCTGACCCCCCCTCTTGTTTGAGAATGGAACGTGGGGCCCCGCCAGCTTCAGGGACTACTAACATGGGTATGAGCCCCGGGTATGCCAAAACGAGGTGGTTCGGACTCCTTTCAAAAATAATACACCTAGCCGGTGTCCGGCTGGTTGACGTGCGTCCGGCTGGCCCACGACCGGGTGTCTCCCGACCGGCTAGGGCCCGGTTGGCTGGTATGGCTGGCTGGCTCAAGGCCGGTTGGCACCAACTGGCCAGCGGGCGATGGCCGACTCCCCCACGGACTCATGGACAGACCAGCTCCCATCCTGTCCCACCATATCCCCTTACGGTGATTAGACACGACCCTCGCGATGGGTCCCTGCAAAGTAACAACGACCGCTGACGAAGAGGCCGCTTGGCTATAGCGCAGACTGTCGTACCGCTGACCACGGCTGACCACAACCGGGAGAGGCAACAGTGCCAGCACACCCCATCTACTCCATCACCTACCCCCACGTGGCTATAGGGCGGCCGGCCATACCGCTGACCATAAATGGCTGCCACAAGATGCCACCGCCCGACGCGGCCCGTGCCGGGGCAGGTGGTTGTGGGCCAGTAGGGCAAGCCAGCCGGCGGGCTCCGGCGGGTCCCGTAGTGGCAGGCCCCACAAGCGACGAGATGACACTAGACGACGAGACCGCCAGCCGTCTAGAGATACTACCGGCCGGGCCCCGCGCCTTAGTTCTATCCAGGCATATTGTAAGTCGGGGGCTTCACCTATAAAACTGCCGCGACACCCCCATGCAAGGGCAGACATTCTCACGACCCCCACACCTATCCACACACAAAGAGAGGCAGGAAGTTCCATCTACGCACTTGTTCCACCTCCACCCAACATCTCTAGGAGCACCATTGTAGCCCTCTTAGTGCATAAACTAGACAACGAGGACCAGGGGTACTACCTCCCACGAGGGCCCCAAGCCTAGGTACATCGTGTGTCTCTCACCGCTTTTTCGCGATCCCGTTCCCGGAGTCCACCGACGTCCTTCAGCCCAAACCACTCTCGATAAGCCAGCCCATGGCATTTTTCATGAGAACACAACGACAATGGAAGACAAGCGTCTTGCTATAGAGGACACACGCAAGTGCAAGATGATTAGCAAGGGTAGTTCCAGCAACCAGAAGCCTCGCCCCTGGCAGTCAGCCCCAGCCAGGCCGACCTATCAGCCACAATAGGCTAGACCTCCCATGCCTTGTCTGAGCTACCAGCATCAGCACAATGCCAATTCCAGGACAGCCTACAACAACCCCAAAACAACAGCGGCGGCAGGAACAACAACAACAACAACTATGGTCAGGTCCCTTGCTTTGGGTGTGGTCAGCCTGGACACATCTCTAAGCAGTGCCCCAACAAGAAGCCAGATGCACCACGCCCCAATGCTCTCAACCATGGTCAAGGCCATGGAGTGCCACCAAGGAACCGAACTCCCCGCAACCAGCCCAACAATGGCAAGGTCGTGTGAATCATGTCACCGCTGAGGAAGCCTAGAAAGACCCGGACGTCATACTGGGTACGTTCCTCGTCAACTCAATCCCAGCAACCATACTGTTTGATTGTGGAGCTTCGCATTCTTTTGTTACCCAAAAGTTTGCACTAGAGAGTGTCTTGAAGCCTACACCCCTGGGTAGTCATATGTTGATACAAACCCCAGATTTGGTGACGATATCCAAGATAGGATGTAAAGGAGTTGAGATTATCATTAACGGGGTAGACGTCCTAGCAGACCTCATAGTTCTGGACTCACCAGGCTTGGACGTCATCCTTGGCATGAATTAGTTGACCAAGAACCAAGGCTACTTGGACTATGCCAAGAGGATCATTACCATAACCAATAGCAAAGGAGTGGAAGTCAAGTATGTTACCAACCCTTCCTCCACTCGAGCCCCTCAGGTTAATTGTCTGTCGGGAATTGAGTTGGATCAAGTGGCAATAGTATGTGAATACCCTGCTGTTTTTCTTGATGAGCTACCCAAAATGCCTCCTGACCGCGACATTGAGTTCATCATTGAGCTAATGCTGAGGGACCATCTATAAGAAGCCCTATAGAATGGGATCCAAAGAGTTAGCTGAGTTCAAGAAGCAACTAGCAGAGCAGCTCGGAAAAGGATTCATTCGCCGTAGTGCCTCCCCTTGGACATCACCTGTTCTGTTTGTTCAAAGAGGGACGGGACTATCCGACTTTGTGTCAATTACCATTCTCTCAATAAAGTCACAATCAAGAACAAGTACCCACTGGCCAAGATTGAAGACATGTTCGATCAGTTGAATGGAACTAAGGTATTTTCCAAGATCGACCTTAGGTCTAGGTACTATCAGCTAAAGATCAGACCCCAAGACATTCCGAAGATGACATTTGTAACCCGGTACGGCCTTTATCAATACACGGTCATGTCATTTAGTTTAACCAATGCCCCTGCCTACTTGATGTACCTATTGAACAAGGTCTTCGTGGAGTACTTGCACAAGTTTGTTGCCGTCTTCATTGATAACATACTCATCTTTTCCAAGTCTAAATAAGAGCATGATCAACACTTGAGATTGCTCCTAGACAAGCTTCGAGAGCACCAACTTTATGCCAAGTTCAGCAAGTGTGAATTCTGGCTGCATGAAGTTGGATACTTGGGTCATGTGTTGACTGCAGAAGGGTTGTCTGTGGATCCTACCAAGATTGAAGCCTTGACTAAATGGCAATCCCCAACCAATGTGAAGGAAGCCAGAAGCTTCCTCGGACTCACGGGATATTACCGCAAGTTTGTCAAAGGATTCTCAAGCATTGCCTGACACATGACTCAGCTTTTGAAGAAGGACAATAAGTTTGAATGGACAATAAGGAGCTCAAGAAGAGATTGACCCCAACCCCAGTTTTTGCCACCCCTGATATCCATAAGGAGTTTGTGACATATTGTGATGCATAGAGAATCGGGATTGGAGGTGTTCTGATCTAAGAAGGCAGTGTCGTAGGATATCTATCCAGAGAGCTACGTCCTCACGAAGAGAACTACGTTACTCATGATCTTGAGTTGGCAGCCGTGGTACACGCCTTGAAAACATGGCGACATTACCTTATGGGGAAGCGATGTGAGATATACACAGACCACAAGAGTTTGAAGTAAATTTTCAACCAAAGGGAGATGAACATGAGGCAGCGAACATAGTTGGAGTTGATCAAGGATTATGACCTCAGTGTTCAATACCACCCCGGAAAGGCTAACGTGGTAGCTGATGCCATAAGAAGAAAGGCTTGTTCCTTGAATGCTATGATTAAGGAAAGGCTACCCGCCCTGTATGAAGAGCTTGAAAGCTTTGGCTTGGAACTAGTTGCACATGGATTACTCGCCAACCTTGAAGCAAAGCATACCTTGATGGATGATATTAAGGAATCCCAGAGGGGACACGAGAGCATTGAAGGCATCAAGAGGATGATCAAGGCAGGTAAGGGACCAGGATTCTCTGTGGATGAACAAGGAGTTGTATGGTTCGAGAATCACATCTACGTACCCAACAAAGAAGAGATCTTGAATTTGATCTTGCAAGAAGCTCATGAAACTCCATATTCCATCCATCCTAGAGGAACCAAGATGCACCAAGACCTCAAGGCAAGATTCTGGTGGCATGGCATGAAATGAGAAATAGGCGCCTTTGTTGCTAAGTGTGACATATGCCTGAGAGTCAAAGCTAAGCATCAGCGACCCGCTGGACTATTACAACCTATCAAAATGCCTGAGTGGAAGTGGGACAAAGTCGGGATGGACTTCATCACCGGATTACCAAGATGTAGCAAGGGACATGATTCCATTTGGGTCATTGTCGATCACCTGACCAAGGTAGCCCATTTCATTCCTCTCAAGACCACGTATGACGAAAGCCGGCTGGCAAATATCTACATTAACCGCATCACGAGTCTTAACAGAGTTCGAGAGGAGATCGTGTTGGATTGACGAACCCAGTTTACCTCAAGGTTTTGGAACAAGTTTCATGAAGCCTTGGGAACCAAGCTCTCCTTCAGCAATGCTTTTCACCCCCAAACCATGGGTAGACAGAGCGAGTAAATCAAATACTCAAAGATAGGCTTCGTGCTTGTGTTTTGGCATATGGAGCCAGGTGAGAAGATTGCTTACCATTTGCTGAGTTCTCCTACAATAAGAACTATCAATCGAGTCTTCAGATGGCAACATTTTAGGAGTTGTATGCATGCAAGTGCCGTACTCCCCTCAACTGGTCAAAGACTGGATAAGGACTAATCTTTGGGCCAAACATCCTCCGCGAATGAGAAGAGCAAGTTCAGCTTGTCTGAGAGCGCCTCGAGACCGCCAAGTCAATATAGAAGAGTTGTGCCGACTCTCACCTCGGACAACTGAACTTCTGTGTCGGTGACCATGTCTACCTCCGAGTCACGCCTCTCAAAGGAACCAAGCGTTTCGATGTAAAGGGAAAGCTTGCACCAAGATACATTGGCCCCTTCAAGATCACCAAAAGACACGGAGAAGTTGCCTGCCAGCTTGAGCTATCTTCCGAGTTATCAGACGTGCAAAACGTATTCCATGTGTCACAACTCCGGAAGTGTCTTCAAGTTCCCAACCGCCTCGACCTCTACAAAGACATCGATCATCAAGCCGAAAACCACCCCGACCTTCAGCTAGAACTCACTTCTCATGAGGGGACAATTTGTATTTTGGATGAAGTAGAGCGTTGCGCCCAAAGCCGCAACATCAAGTACTTCAAGGTCCAATGGAGCAACCACACAGAAGCAGAAGCAACCTGGGAGCGTGAAGACAATCTCAGATCTGAGTTCCCTTATCTTTTTATCGCTTAGCCTAGGAATCTTGGGGATGAGATTCTTGTAAGGGCGGTAGGTCTGTCTGTCGTACTCTGCATTTGTATCACTTTGTTATGCTTTGGCTTGCAAAATTTGGAACCAATTAAAACTTTTGAGTGCATATGCTTGTTTGAATTGTTGCTTGTTTACTTGTTTGATTGATTTTGTATGGCACTCTTAGGTTCTACTTCTCTCTAAAATCATCTTACTTGACCCAAAAATCTTGCCCAAGGATCATACCATGTGTATAGTACCTCAAAATATTTTTTATCAAAATTTATTTTGACCAAAAAGGATTTATTCAAATTAGGTTTTCAAAACCACCTGAGTTGAGTTTTGCACTACAAGTCCTCAAATTGGGTGGATCCTTTTTTCCTAAAGGCTTTATTTTAAACCTAATATATATATATATCTTTCCAAAACCACCAAATATTAATTTTAAAGATTATTTTCCTATTTTATTTAAAGGGTTTTTCTTAAGGCCAAGAATGGTCTTTTATACGGGAAAATTTATTTAAAAGATTTAAAACATCTGGGAAAATTTAGGGAAACTCAATGGACATATATTTTCCATATATATGAGTTTCAATGCATGGTCATGTTCAAAATCATGGGCAAAACCCTTTCTGCCCAAATCAAGCTGTTGAAATATTTCTATACTAAATATTCTCAATAAATTCCAAGAAATTTCTAGCAAATCACACATTTTATATGTGTTTATCTTGCATTGTTTCATCTCAATCACAATTGATTTGGTTCACCGCAATATTCCAAAACCATTCCTGTCCAGAGTAAAATTTGAACAACTTTACATTGTGAAGTATCTCCTATTGATCTCAAACTTTGTGGGCATGTCCTAATCCCCAAATGATGACTCTACACCGAGTGGTGCATCAAGGAGGATGGAAATGCATAGCTAGATCTATAGGAATCTAATTTTGTTGATTTCTAGGGTTTTACAAAGTTCATTGTGAACTTTCTTAAAATCCTCTCAAACTTGGTTATCAACCCTATTTATAACCACCATTTGACCTTGGTAAATATCAAGTCAAGAAAACTCCATTTTCTAGCCCAATGATTGATCAAACACCTCTTGCATGTCTGCTAAAAACATGTTCTGACCTGCTTCTGCTGATCTCCTTCATTTCAAATTTCTACCAAAGCTCCACCTTGTGGTCATTAACCTCCAACCACTCTAGCATGGGCTCAACTCAATTATTGGCAGGTGAAACCCATTTTTACCTATCTGGACAGTCCCTTTTCTCTCTCTCCCATTGCCTCTCTCCTTCTCCCTTGACATTCCAGGGAATCCAATGCCCCACCCATGCTTGTTTACTCCACCTAGATCCCCTAGACACGGGAGGCCACACAGAAGCTGCCAAGGACATGCCATGGCATGCCAAAATGGTGCTCCAGAGTGCGCTAGAGTGCCCGACTGCACTATAGCTGCCGCCCACTTCATAGCCCCGATAGCCTCGGGCCTCCCCCTCTTGCCACTTGGCCCCCCTCGACGTTTGCACCATGGCACCCTATCGCCTCCCTCCTCCTTCTCCCTCCAACGGCTCCGCTCGCACGCACCATTGCAGCCCGGTTCGGCCAACCGCGGGCCTCGCACGCACGAGCTTTCCCCAGCTCCCTCTCCTCCTTCCTGCACCCTAGACTAACCCCACGAGTGCCACAGAACAACCCCAAGCTCCTCCCGTGGCCCCAAGCCTCCATCGCGTCCTCACTGGCACACCAGCCCTCGGTGGACTCTCGTCCACCTATAAAGAGGGAACCCGAGCCTCTCTCTCCCCTCTGGAACCCCGTCTCCTCCCTAATCATGCACTAGATCCACTCATCCAAGCTCCCAGAGCCCCTGTCCAAGATCGACCTGGAGCTGCACCGCATCGGGACTCCGGAGATCTCTAATTAGAGGCCCCCTCTAGTCCTCTTTTCGTTCCCAAAAAGGTCCCCTCACACATCTAATGCATTCCCACACCTCTCACATGTGATTTGATCCAGGAATCAAGGAGATGGAGCTCGCCTGAATCCTCTCTACCGCGACCTCCTCACCGCCGGCGACTCTAGCCACCCAGACGCTCCCTCGACCTCCAAGGGAACGGTGGATCATCGCTGAGTCTGTTCCCGTATACATCTCCACTCACCATACCATACTTCGCTGCCGGTGAGCTCCCCTCCCTTCGGTCCTAAGCTAGAAGAAGAACCCGATAGATAATTTTTTATTACCCATGCTAGAATTGTATTTAATGGAAACTCAAATACATGTGTGGATACATAGACAACACTATGTCCCTAGTATGCCTGACCATAGACAGGAGTTGTCATTTGATAACGGGATCACATCATTATGAGAGTAATGTGATGGACAAGACCCAAACTATGAATGTAGCATATGATTGTGTCAGTTTATTGCTATTGTTTTCTGCATGTCAAGTATATGTTGCTATGATCATGAGATCATGCAACTCACTGACACTGAATGAGTAACTTGTGTGTATCCAACGTTATAACGTAAGTGGGTGACAATAAAGGTGCTCTACAAGTGTCAACGAGGATGTATATTGGGTTGGCATGGATCCACAATAGGATTTGTCACTCCGTATGATGGAGAGGTACCTCCGGGCCCACTCGGTAATTCAACATCACAAGAAGTTTGCAAGCAATGTGACTAAGGAGTTAGTCACAGTATCTTGTTTTATGGAACAAGTAAAGAGACTTGTCGGTAATGACATTGAACTGGTATGGAGATAGAGACGATTGAATCTCGGGCAAGTAACATACAGATGGACAAAGGGAACTACGTACGGGATTACCTGAATCCTTGACATTGTGGTTCGCCCGATAAGTTCTTTGTAGAATATGTAGGAACCAATATGGGCATCCAGGTTCCGCTATTGGTTCTTGACCGGAGATTGTCTCGGTCATGTCTATATAGTTCTCTGACCCTCAGGGTCTGCACACTTAACGTTCGGTGATGATTTGATATAGTTGAGTTATGTATGTTGGTGATCGAAGGTTGTTCGGAGTCCCGTATGAGATCCCTGACATCACGAGGAGTTCCGGAATTGTTCGGAGGTAAATATTTATATATGGGAAGTCATATTTTGGCTACCGGAAATGTTTCAGGTTTTTCTGGTATTGTATTATTGGTAAGCTTCTAGAAGATTCTGGAATCTTCTAGAGGAGTCCAGAGGTCCTACAAGGGTTCCACAATGTACGAAGCATTTGCATGGGCTGAGGGGAGGCGTCGTCGCCTTATTGGGCCAGGCACACAAGTCCCTCAAGGCCCATGTGGCTTGGGAGAGGTGGAAAGTCCACCTGATTATCGAAAGGGATGGAATTGGACTAGGAGTCCAACTCCTCCACCTTGGATGTGCCCTAGGGCTTGGAAGGCCTAATCTCCATGCCCATCCACCTATATATAGAGGGGAGGGGGATCCCTAAGAGTACAGACAAAGCACTTGGCGTCCCTCTCTCTCCCTAGATTGTTTTCTCCTCCGTTCGTGGTTTCGGTAGCGCTAGGCGTAGCCCTGCCGAGATAGCACCACCACCACCGCCACCACGTCGTCATGTTGCCGGAGAAATCTTCTACTACTCTGACCTCGATCACTGGATCAAGGAGGCAGATACGTCATCAAGTTGTACGTGTGCTGAACACGGAGGTGCCATCTCTTTGGCGCTAGGTCGGGATAGATCGTGATTGGATCGCGGGACGGATTGTGATTTGGATGGAGAAGACGTTCGAATACATCAACCGCAATGTTCCCCAACATGTTTTGGTCCAATCAAGGACGTGATCCTCATTGGATCAGGGTGAACCACCTATCAAAGATAGTCCTCCCTTCTTGTCAGAGCCTCAGACCATTGCGACTAGATTGTTCTTCTATACTTTTGGATAGTCAGCTTACTGAAAACCCCTAAGAAACCTTCCTAGATGGAAGACCCAAACATTCCCACAAATGGATATGAAGAGGCAAGTGGGCCAAGCACTCGCAGACACGCTGGGAATGTGCGCCCGTGACTACGAGGAGAAATGACGAAGGATGACTGAAGAAAGTTGCTTGACAACATAATCAAGAATAAGATCTCAATGATAAGCCTATGCCCACAAACCTCGATGCCCTTATAGCTGAAGACCACGTGCACAAGAAGATCATCCGCTCCACAGAAGCCAACGATTCCATGTCCCCGGGAAGCTATTCCTGGACATTAACCCTTTTTACCTAGCGCGAAACATTATGATGTCACTAACCAACATGGGTAAACCCTGAAGGACAACACATAGACACACTACTTTTCAATGTATTCTGACTTTGGGAATACAAGGACAAGGTAGACCATTCCCTAAACCTCATCCAGCAAGCCCATGACCATTAGTCAGACCTAGCTTATCGCAAGAATCCCTTTCCACCTCTCAGTCGAAGCCAAGCAATGTACTCGAAGTCGTATTGTCAAGAAGTTCCAGTTCCAATGGGGCAATAAAATCGAAGAAGAAGCAACATGGGAATGTGAAGATTACCTTAGATCCGTATTTATGTATCTCTTCAATGCCTAGCCTAGGAATCTTGGGGACGAGATTATTATAAGGGGGTAGGTCTGTCACACTCTGTGTTTTGAGTCACGTCGCTACCTTATTAAATCCCAAAACTTTGGACCACCAAATTATTTTTGTGAATGGATGTGATGCTTGAACTGATTGTTATTTTCTTGCTTGCTTGAGTGTGCTCTTAATTCATAAAATTCCTCCTACCCTCAAAACTCATCTCCTTTATCTAGATCTTTTACCAATGATCAAGCCATGTGTATGAGACATAAAACTATTTTTATAAAATATTATTTTGGCCAAATAACATTAATTTAAATTATATTTTCAAAAACCCCTAAGTTAAGGTTTGTACTAAAAGTCCTAAAATTAGGTGAGATATTTTGCCTCAAATATTTTATTTGGAACCTATTATATATAAGACTTCCCAAAACAACAAAAGTAATATTTTTAAAGTTATTTTGTATTTTTTTAAATTCCTTTTCTGAGGTTTGAAATTTTCTTTTATAGAGAATTTTGTTTAATGTTCTAAATATTTGAGAAAATTTAGGGAAACTCGGTGGAAATATATTTTCCATATATATGAGTTTCAACACATGGTGATGTTCAATATATTGGGCAAAACGTTCAATAAATCATTTCTATTCGTTTTAAGTATTTTAAATATTTCCATAAGAAATATTTTCACATAAATCCAAGAAAATTCTAGCAAGTTGCATATGCATATCATATGATGATGTTGCCAAGTTTCATCCCAATATAAACTATTTTAGTTCACATTAGTGCCTCAAAACCCTCTCTGTCCAAACTCTAGTTTCAACAACTTTACACTGCCAAGTGTCTCCTATTGATCTCAATTTTTGCAGACAACAAATTCCCTTCCAAAAAAGTTTGCAATGTCAATGCACTGGAAGTTGTCTTGCACACTGGGAAATAGTCTTCATTTTCCTTGATATATGCCTAGTCAACATATCTCATGTTACTGAGTACTAAGCTCTTGTTCAAAAGGACGGTCTCATAGAAATCTTGTTGTTCTTTGCTATGGAACCTGGCATCCACAACATTCCTTCTCTTGGAGGCAGATGGGTTATTTGCTCTCCATAATCTCATCCCTGAGTCCTTCCTCTTAGTCATGTCATCAGCCAAAGGATGAGCATCATTATGCTCTGGTAGATGGGGCCTGACCTTCCTCAATAATGGAAAGTACTCCTCAGCATCTCTAGAGGTAGATGTCTTGTTCTCGATAGCTTTATGGATGTCTCAAGTGGTCTTCTTGGACTTAGGAGTAGTGTACTTCTTGGGTGCATCTTTCTTGCTCTTTGAAGGAGCCTGACTAGACATAGCATCTGCAAGAAGTTTCTTGTTCTTTGCAGGAGGAGCCTGGGTTGCTGGCTCTACCTCCTCTTCCATCTCTTCAACTTCAAGTCCTCATACATGGATGTAGGTCTGCCAATGACCTGGACAATCCTCTTCCTTTCTCTGTTCTTGTCTCCTCCCTTCTTGATCATGGAGCTCCTGGCTGGCTCAAATGTACTGATGTGTTGTCCGTGGCTCTCAGAAGTGCCCTCATAGAATCATCAGTAGCATATACCTTCTTGACAGGCCTCTTGGAAGAAGTAGCATCTGCTGCTGCGCTGTTGGCAGCCTTCTCTTTCTACCTCTTGGCACCATCTTCCTCTGGTATAAAATCAGAGCACTCATCAGAATTTACCATCTTCCTTCCCCGGGTGGCAGCCTTGGGAAAATCAGGTGAGCTAGAGTTATCATTATAAGAAGATGAACTACCCTCGGGACTAGTCCCTGAACTCATCTCCCCATCTCTATCTCTGAAATTGTTCTGACTTCCATCTGACCCTAACAGGCTAACCCTGTGCATAGAGCATAGAAAAGCATAGAGATTGAGAATCACAAAGTATAGAAGTTTTTCTCAAATTTCAACTCAAATCCTTGGTTTCGAATTTCAGCTAAATTGGTTTTGGTGTCACCGAGTTATTAAAATCGGGGCCACCGAGACATACACTCTCCTATAACCGGAACTTGGCAACTCTTTTTGGTGAGACCGAAAAGAAGTACTGTTCCACCGAGAGCGTTCTCGGTTGAGCTAATTTACATATCGTTAAGACTGGTATTTTGAACTCGGTGTCACCGAGACACATATGGCAGAAGCTCGACCCTAAATGTTTTCGTTCTTATACTCTAATGGAGGCTTTTCGAGGATGGATCAATATCATATAGTGTCTTATAGAGAAAACTACCCTAATGCGCTAGAATCAGAAAGGGGAGGGAAAAGGGGATCATATTTTAACCCTAGTTCGGTGAAGAGTCTGCTACGGCAAAGACGGCGGCGATGATTTCGTCGACAGCAAAGATCCCATCGGAGAGTTTTCACGGGGAGGTAAGGGCAGTGACCAGGGATCCACGGAGACAGCTAGGGCTTGGAGGAAATTGGGCGCTTAAGGATTCAACTTCAAACGTCGGGTCCCCCGCATTATATCCCTTGTTGTCGGTAACACCGGTTCTAAATTTTCGGTGCCATCGAGTTCCTCAATTGTTAGTTGACAAGGAAACTCGATGAAGCCGAGAATATGGAATCAGTGTTACTGAGTTTGGAAAACCAAATCAAACCTAGGCATCGGTGAGGCCGAGTTTAGGCGTAGTTTCCACTAACATATACTTGGGACAATTTTGTGGCCATCTCTTAACGAAACGGTACTCCGAGTGCTCCTCACACAAAGGGTTCGAGAAGTGCTTGCTCAAATTTTGTGATGTAGCATGAATAAAATTTAAGATGATAAATCATAGATAACTAGAGAGGGGTCCTAGGCATTCTTGTATATTCAATTGGCAAAATAAAATTGGAAGACAAATACCAACAATTGCTTATCCTCAAATGACAAAAGATATGCATCCCAACCGGCTGACACAACAAGATATCGCATGAAATGTGGCAAACATGCAAAACCACTCTAGTATCTACCAAACACTTCCGCGGTGACAGAGTTAGTTATACATGGGTATATTGACTTAGGAGTTAAGTAAGAATACTTGATCATAGGTCATACTCATAGTTTAAGCAAAGTGGGGTTACCACTCGTACATAAAGCATTTAATGTTTTCACATCTTTAAGAGATGCTTTAACTCAAATCTTAGAGTAAAGCCCCCCTTGATGTATCATCCCCCTAAGAGGGATAAACTAAGCTTGGGTTTTTTCGTGCAAGACTTCATGTGGGTGATGTAGTGGTGGACGCTCATAGTTGATGAAGATCATCTTGAGTTGGGAGGAATCCTCGTTGTTTTTTACTATTTTCACCTACATGGGTTAGTCCCAAACAAGAGATAAATACAAGGATATCTATGGACATGGAGTGTAAAGCATGCATGATGATGTCCATGGACTCATTAATTACTTTGTCCCTTGCTTACCTTTGAGGGAATGTGTGACTCATTGAACTATTGCATAAAGCTGGAGTTGATTGCAAATAGTCCCTGCCAAAAAATGAATGTGATTGAATTTTTTTGCCGGAGTCACCCCTCAGGAACTTCTCTAGTTCTTCTTCTTTGGGATCCACATCAACTTGATGGGAATCCTTGGATTTGAAGTAGCCCTTGTAGAAGTTGAGCTTCTAGTAGCACTGGGAACCAACTTGACCATGGCTTGGGATTCATCTTCATATGAGTTGATGTCCTCTTGAAGCTTGTGTTGCCCTTGAGCTTCTGGTCTTGTGCTGGAAGGCCATCTTGAGCTTTTGTTCCCTTGGGAAGGGTATGTTTATACTTATCCCTTTGAGGGACAAACTTGGGCTTGGGGTATTGACCTTCTTCCCATTCAACACCATTGGCGTTGAAGTAGCCAATGCCATAGTTATTCCGGTATCCTTTATGCTTGCATACAAATTCCTCAAACTGCTTACATCTGGCAGGACATTTGTAGATACCCTTTTCTATAATGCCTTTCAATAGATCATTTTCTTGCTCAAGTGTAACTTGGCTAAGACAATCTTCACTGGAATCAATAGAACTACTAGAAGCAATATCATTGGATTTATCATTTTTATTGCTACTAGTTGAATAACCTTTCTTGCCTTTGTTACTAGTATTCTTATCCTTAACTTGTAGAATAGGCAAGATTATCATTTGGATAGATAAGAGGAAGTCTTCTTTCGAAGATCGTCATTGATAGATTTTAGGAATTCATGCTCTTGCTCTAGATTGAGATTCTCTAAGCGAAGCTTCTCATGAGCCCTTACAAGTTATCTATGATCTTCTAGAGCTGACCCGTGGGATAACTTAAGAGTGTTTAGTTATCTAGTTAGTCACTCTATTTACAACTTATCTTCATCACATGACTTGTCTTGACGAGAGTGATTACTAATAACTTAATTTTGACTAGTATCACTAGATTTGTCAAATAGTAAGTCATGATCATCCTCATCACTATTAAAGTTAATAAATTCGGGGTGTGATACCTTGGGGCCTGTAGCCATGAAGAAATGTCCACTCCCTTCATTTGGTGAATCAAATATGTCGTAGTAGTTGGAGGAAATGAGTGCCAGTTCGGCAACATCTTCATCTTGACTATAGTTGGAGTCAGAGTGATAGCTTGTCTCGGAGTGGTTGTGGGATTCGGACACGGAAACCCATTCACAAACATGAGCATCATGTCTTCTTCTCTTGTATCTTTTGGTGTACTTCTCCTTCTTCTCCGGGTCTTTGCTTCTTCGTTATGGTATTCGTTCATAACGATCATCTCCACTCCTTCTCTATCTTTGAGGTGACTCATCTCTTGAGTCCTTTATTCTAGGTGACTTGTCCCTTCTTTTGTGGGGGGGCGTGCACTCATTGGAGCAGTGTCTAGGCCTTCCACAATTGTAACAATTCCGGTCACGAGTAGATGTATGCTTCTCTTCATATCTTGACTTGGAGTTCCTCTCTTTGCATCTACTCTTGTAGAACTTGTTGAATTTCTTGACCATGAGGCTTATCTCGTCATTAGTAATAAGGTTGTCACTTGATGTAGAGTTAGTGTCACTTGAGGCTTTGTAAGCACCGCTGGACTTGCTGTGAAGATCTTCCTTGTCCTTGAGTGAAATCTCATGAGCAACAATCTCACCGCTGGGCTTGAGATATTTAGTCTGGCACCATTTGGATTAATGTGGACACAAAGTCATACTTTCCATCCAAAGATCTAAGTATCTTCTTGATGATGTATTTGTTCATCATTTCATCGCGTCCTAAGCCGGCAATCTCATTTGTAATGAGACCAAGCCTAGAGTGCATTTTGGAGACTCCTTCACCATCCTTCATGTTGAACTTGTGAAGATGAATTTGAAGCACATCCAACTTAGATTCCCTGACGGAATCCGTACCTTCGTGCATCTTCAAGTGTCCCAAATTTCCTTTGCATTCTTAAGACAACTGATTTTGTTGAATTCTTCGGGTCATAGGAAGATTAATAGAATGTGACAAGCATGAGCATTGTACTGCGTAATCCTAAATTCTTCCGCGATCGCTTCATGATCAGTTCCTTTCCATGACCAAAGAAATCACCTTGCAAGCCAACACGAACAACAGCCCATACAACAGGGTTATGACCAAGAATATGCATTTTCATCTTATGCTTCCAACTAGCAAAATTAGTGCCATCAAAATATGGACATGTATGGTGATAATTTCCCTCACTAGATGCAATACTATCCTTGGTTGCGAGACTAATGCAATGGAGACCAAAGCTCTAATACTACTGGTTCGGATCGAAAGTAAGTCTAGGGGGTGATTAGACTACTTGACCAAATAAAAACCTATCCTTTTCCAATGTTAATTGGTTGGCAGATTTTAGCAAACCAAATACACCATACACGTCTACGAGTATTGCAGCAGAAAGTAAAGACAAGCATATGTAAGAGGATAAAGGTTGGAAGACCAAATGCAATTGTAGAGCCGAATATTTTTCCCGTTGTTCCAATAGGTGGTGCTATCCTACATCTATGTTTATGAAGACTTCAACCCACGGAGGGTAACAGTCGCTAGAATCCATGGAGGGCTCCACCCACGAAAGGTTCCACAAAGAAGCAACCTTGTCTATACGATGATGGCCTACATCCACGGAGGACTAGCCTAACTCAGGATAGATCTTCACGAAGTAGCCGATCTCCTTGCCCTTACAAACTTCTTGGTTCAAATCCACAGCGTGAAGTAAGAGGCCCCTAAGTGACACCTAACCAATCTGGGAGACACCACCCTCCAAAAGGTAATTGGATCGATAGTAACAATGAACTCCTTTCTCTTGTGCTTCAAATGATAGTGTCCTCAACACTCAACCACTCTCTCACATATTTGGCTTGGGTAGAAGCACTGTTCAAAAAATCTACCGATTCAGCGATTTATCGTCCGATTTATCACTACTCATGGGGTGACCGGTAAGATTATGCCTTATCTTTACCGTTTATCTTTTGGGACGATTTATCACTCTAAAAAGCAATTTATCGGGAATCTACTAATTAATTGGGCCAATTCATAGCCCTATGTTTGCAAAAAAAACTATTTTTATTTGTGTTTTGTCGACCTTGTAATGCAATACGTACTATTGCCCTATTTTTTGTCATTATACAAGTATTCAAGAGCTAGGAATCAAGGTAACACTTCTATCCAATATTTTTTGGTGTTGAATATAGCATATTTCGGTGTTGGGAACCTGGGATTTGCAAAAAATGGCCGATTAACAGTCGGCCGATAATATCGATTAATCAGCCGATTTCCGATTAATCTCTTATACCAAGCTGACCGATACGCTAACGATAAGTGATATCCTCAACATTGGGTAGAAGAGATTGATTGGATCAAAAGAAACTTGGGGATGCTAGAAATCAAGATCCATATGGTTGGAGTGGATGATCTTGACCTCAACACAAGGGTAGCTGGTTCTCTCTTAGAAAATTGGATATGGGAAGTGTGGGTCTGTTCTGAGTGCTTCTCCTGCGAGTGGGATGTGGTGGAGGGGTATATATAGGCATCTCCAAAAATCCAACCATTACAAGATTATTGTCCAACTCGGTGAAACGGAAGTGTAAACTCGATTGCACCGACTAGTACAAAATTTTGTAACTTTGGCGTTTCGGTGAGACCGATTCAAAAAACTCTGAAATTCCGATTCTTGAGAAACAGGTAACAGAAATTTGGTCACTGAAGCTCGGTTACACCAAAGTGAAAGTTGGTAGTATCGAGAACTGGATTTGGCTAGGGTTCTGTCTAGGGTTTTCGACTCGGTGTAGCCGAGATGGAAATGTTGGTTGCACCGATTGTGAGTAGTAGGTTCGAGGATAGAATGTTTGTGGGGGAACTTGTGGGTGTTTTTTGTGACAAACACTTGATCACTTTGATCATTTCATCCACCATTAATACCCCACCCCCTCTGATAGTATTGGATTTTGTATGGACTCAAAGTGATTTCTCACAAAGTAAAATGTAGAGTCATCATGCTTGTTGCTTGGATATTCCTATGCTTCCTCTTGGGGTCTCCGGACAATCCTTTGCCAATCATAACCATGAACTTTTTCCTAAAATATACTTGGTGCAAACATTGGCCCAATGAAATATATGTTGTTATTAATTACCAAAATCTCCTAGGGAGAAGTTGTGTTTTCAGTTGGGCTAGGCCCAAAACAATGCTTGGGCGTGCGCGACCGCGTTTTGTGGTAGTTATGATTGCCTTTGTTGGTCCTCCCCATGACGTGAAATCCCATGAGGAGCATCGTTGGTGGAGAGGGGATGTCGCCCAAGCAACACGCTTGACAGTGAGCGGTCCCGTCAGTGCACGCACGGCCAGCCCCTGGCCTTCCTCGGGGTACGCAGTGGAGGAAATGATGCTTCGTCTGCCCTCCCCTCACCATTTAATTGTAATTGCTCCTCCTTCTTCCATGACAAGGCCTTGGGCAATGCGTGGCATGCGCGACACTCATAATTGGCGAGGGAAGGTGGTTGCTGAAGTCATATGTGTGCGAGCGTGCGCTCGTTGTGGTCCGCGGAGAGTCTCCCCTCCTTTTCTTCCCCTGTCTTATCTTTTTTATGAAGATCCTCCGACGTCGGATGCCCCCAGCACTGATGTTGACATTGAGGGCTAACGTGCCTTCAGACTCCATCAGTATTTCCACAAAGCGGAAGGTGTCGGTGCACTAAGGCATGGGTACCAAGTCTTTTATGGTGCCGTTGCCGGGGAGTAATAGCGTGGGGTTGATATTCTCGTGTTTGCTTGTTTGCTTTCTTCACTAAGTACATTTTTTTTTCTATTTTGTTTTTTTTTCTTTAGTTGTAGGTGAAACAAACAAAAAATGTAAAATACAAAAAAATGCCTCTTATGCCTAAAAATGTTTTCAAAAAGATAAGTGTTTGGAAGGTTATCATTGGAGAAGTGAGGGTCGACCTTGTACACTTTTGTTCATGTTGATGGAAACTTTTCATGGAAGTTTCTCAAAAATAATTATCCCCTTGTATATATCCATTATATTATAAATATAATGTGCCAAGATTTGTCTTTAGGATGGTTAGAGTGCTTGTTTGCTATGTGCGGTGCAAAAACAGAAACTTTTGCTGTAGTGCGTGAATTTACCTTTTTTACAGGAACGTCAAAAGTTTACGAAATTTTTACACGGTAATTTTATGCTATTGGTTTATTTTTTCATAATTTTTTAGATTTTTAGAGTTACAAAAGTAGTGAATTTCTTTATTATACTAACAGATCTCACGAGGGTTTTACTAAGTTTTGTGTGGATGAAGTGTTCGAAGATCAAGGAGTTATCAATATAAGAGGAAAAAGGAAAGGAAAGAGTTCAATCTTGGGTATTCCCAAGGCACTCCAAGTAAATATTTCAGGGATACTCAAAAATCTAGGCTTGGGGATGCCCCGGTTGGCATCCCATCTTTCTTCTTCAACAATTATCGGTATATCTCGGGTTTTATTGTTCACATGATATGCGTCTTTTGTGTTTGTTTGTTTTCTTTTCCCTTATGCACCATGGTAGTATGAGATAGTCCTTCATTAATTTATTTAATGATTTAGGATCTTCACTTAAATCTTTTGAGTATTGCTTTATAGAATGCTCTTTGTGCTTCACTTAAATCTTTTGAGTATGGCTTTATAGAATGCTCGTTGTGCTTCACTTGAATCTTTTGAGTATTGCTTTATAAAATGGTTTGTGTGCTTCAATTATATATTTTGAGCTTGGATATTGGTCAATATATATTAATTGTATAATTATCTATGAACTTCACTTATATATCTTAGAGTATGAATAAAATTATCATCGAAATTTGGCTTGGAAGAGTATCATTAAAATATCATGCCTAGCTAAAAAGGCATTAAAGAAAAGTGCTTGTTGGGACACAACCCAATATTTACCCCTACTATTTTTGTGTTTTCTCATTATTATGCTACTGTACTAATCATGTTTTATAGCTTTTTTCAATAAAGTGCCAAGTAAGACCTTTGGGATGATCTATGGTGATAGTTGACTTGATTCTATGCAAAAACAGAAACTTTTGTGCTCGTTGCTAGAATTTTAAAAAATCACAGAAGCATGATTTTGATATGAATTATTTTCAAATATTTACATACAAATTTCCTAGGTTGTGCTAATGTTTCAGAATTGTTGGAGCAACAGAAGTTTGGCTAGTATTCAGATCATTACAGAATGTTCTGTTTTTGACACATTCTGCCCTTGATGCATAGTTTTCTTGTTTTATAGTTTCTATGGCTTACATTGCTTAATATAAATTGTGGAAGTTATGGAGTACAGTAGCAATTATGTGCAAATAATTATGAATCTTGTCTTTGATAGTACCCAAGTGAATGATTTGTTTTATCATACTAACCCATCTCACAAAATTCCGTTAAGTTTTGTGTGATTGAAGTTTTCAATTTTTGGTTGAGATATATATATGAGGAGAATAAGGAGTGACAATACCCTAATCTTGGGGATACCCAAGGAACCCCAATCTAAAATTGAAGGAATATACAAGCAACTAATCTTGGGTATGCCCTAGAAGGCATTCCCTCTTTCGTCTTCAAAACTATCGGTATACCTTACTCGGAGCTATATTTTTATTCGTCACATGATATGTGTTTTGCTTGGAGTGTATTTTTCGTTTTACTAGCTGTTTGAATAAAATCATTGGATCTGAAATGTTGAATGAGAGATAGTCCTCACATGTCTATTTAACTACTTGACTACGCGTTGATCTTCACTTATATATTTTTGGAGTAGTTTTGTCATTTACTCTCGTGCTTCACTTATATCCTATGAGTAAATGATTGAATGAATTGAATATCGTAAATCTTAAATTAGAGATGTTTTATATGCTTATCCCATGGGGACTAATGACTTCACATATAAGAATTATAGGTGGTAAAATTTATTGAAAGTTAGCAAACACCGCATTGGTCACTTGAACAATTCATGAAATAATATTGAAGGAAGACAGATTTCACATATAAATAAACTATATTGGATGTCTTCTATGATTGTGAGCCCCATTAATTATTTTCAAACTTGATCAAATTAGTTGAAGTTGGACAAGTAAGACAACATGATGAGTTATGCTTGGGTATATGTGTATAGAAGTTATATTGTTATGGATCCTCCAACATGTGGTGCTTGCTTAGGATTTTTGCTAGGAAAAAAATTGTACTAAGTAGAGATACTACTTGTGCATCCAAAACCCTTAACACAGTTTTTTTCCATGAGTAACCACCATATCTACCTATGGATTGAATGAGGTCCTTCAAGTAAGTTGTCATCGGTGCAAAAAGAAATAAAAATTGCTCCTAAATATGTATGATCTTTTATTGTAAGGGAAAATAATTGTTGTACGAACTTGTGATGGTAAAGAAATAAAAGCAACGGACTGCATAATAAAGGTTGCTATCACAAAGGCAATGCAATGTGATGTTCCTTTACATTAAGGGTTTGAACATCCAAAATTAAAAAGTGCATGACAACCTATGATTTCCTCTGCGAAGGGCCTATCTTTTACTTTCAGGTATTTACTTTTGCAAGAGTCAATAGTATTCCGTCTTAATTCAACCTCAATTATTCTCTAGTTGGCAAGCATCATGTGGTGGGGAAAGATCCAAGCATATATGGCCATTAAAATATATTTGATCATTAATTATTATTGTTGACAATTATGTATATGATAAATAAGTTGGGAGGCAAAACATTAAGCCCCTGTCTTTCTCTGTGTTCGACGGATGCATTTACTCTAAAAATATGCATTGAGTGTTTGCAATCATGGAACACTATATGATAGTTGAGTATGTGGAATTTGCTAAATCAAATATCTTACATAGACCCTTCCTGAAAATAAGATGAATTGCAATTGTTTGGTGAGTGAAAGCATAGTTTGTTACTTTTCAAGAAACTTTATGGTCTATACTTTAACATGTGAATATCTTGTTACTTCATCATGAGAAGTTTAATGAGATGAGCTACTGTTTATGATATGTAATCATGCTAGGAAAAGTATTTGGAACTATCATTGATCAAATTTATGCACTATGCTAGCATTCACAATTCATAAATTATTTCTTTTATCATTTAACTGCTCGAGAACGAGCAGGAATTAAGCTTGGGGATGCTGGTACTTCTCCAACGTATCTATAATTTATGAAGTATTCTTGCCATGTTTACAACAATTTTATATGGTTTTTGTATGATTTGATTAGAACTAACCCGAACTAACACTGTTCTCAGAAGAACTACCATCGTGTCATTTTTTTGTCCAGAAATAGAAGTTCTCGGAATGGGCTAAAAATGTACGGTGATTTTTTATGGACCAAAAGAGACCCCCAAGCACAAGAGCTGGGCCAGGAAGTGGACGAGGAGGCCACAACACGTCTAGGAACGCCCTACCCCCCAGGCAGGGTGCTTTAGTCTTGTGGGCCCCTCGGGACCCCCTTGACATCAGAACGACGCCAAAAATTCTTATGAATATCGAAACCTCCAAAAAGAACCTGAGATCGTAAGTTGCGCCACCACAAGACTCTGTAGCCACGAAGAATCAATCTAGGCCCTCTCCGGCACCCTGCCGAAGGGCACCATCATCACCGGAGGCCATGGAGGGGGAAGCCGGAGTGGTCCATTATCACCATGGAGACCAAGGACTGGAGCGAGTACCTCTCCCCATCTAGGGGGCATGGAGGAGGAATCATAAGGGGGAGACCATCTCCCCCTTACTCTCGATGGTACCGGAGTGCCATCGGGGGAACCATCGCCGCGGTGATCATCTTAATCAACATCACCATCTTTATCACCTTCCTCATCTCTTTTAAGCGGTCCACTCTCCCGCATCTCTCTATAATCCCCTAATTGGACATGGTACTTTATGCCACATATTATGATGCAATGATGTGGTGCCATCCTATGATGTTTTGAGTAGATTTCTTTTGTCTTTTGGGTTGATTGATGATCTAGATTGGTTTGAGTTGTATGTTTTATTTTGGTGCTGTCCTATGGTGCCTTCTGTGCCGTGCACATGTGAAGGATTCCGCTGTAGGGTGTTGCAACATGTTCATGATTCACTTATAATGGGTTGCTAGAGTGACAGAAGCTTAAACCTGAGTAAGGACGTTGTTGCGTATGGGATAAAGGGGACTTGATACTTTAATGCTATGGTTGGGTTTTACCTTAATGATCTTTAGTAGTTGTGAATGCTTGCTAGAGTTCCAATCATAAGTGCATATGATCCAAGTAGAGAAATTATGTTAGCTTATGCCTCTCCCTCATATAAAATTGCAATAATGATTACCGATGTTGTTAACAATTGCCTAGGAGAATTCCGCACACCGATCCATCATTATTCCACACTCGCTATTTATAATATATAGTAATATATTCCGACTTTATGTTAACAACACCTATTTTAATATTTTAGTTCTTCGATATCATGCAAAGCTATCCTCTTCATACCCACAACGTAGTTTTATTTCTCCTTTCTAGATGGAAGCAAACGTTTGGTGTACGTAGGGTCGTATCAGTGGCAGATAGGACTTGAGAGAGTATTAATCTTACCTTTATCTCCTTGTGGTTTTGACACTCCATAATTATCACTTCTGCCTTTGTAAATTGCTATGATGATTACTTGCACTTGGGGATTATCACCTAGTGCCCTTGACTTATGCACATGAAGTGGTAGCCAGAACCATCAACACAGACAGAAACCAAGGGCAAGCAACGCCGACAAGATTGGTTCTACAACCCCAAGACAAGCTCGGAGTGCGCCAAGCATGTCCCCGGTGTTTGTCGGGGCCGAGGCGCCCGCACCCTCAAGAAAACCTGTCAAGCTAGTCAACCGTCAAGCGTGAGCCGATCGGCCACCGCTCCACCACATCGCAACTCCAATCACTTATCGATGCGGTGTCAAGCTCCCAAGTGGCTAAGTGGCTCTCGCTAAGCATGTGGCGACACACTGGAATATGGATTATGCCCCCTTGACACTCGTCTATAGGCATGTCAAGCTGTTGTACAGTAGTTTGCTATAGCGGTGGTCGCAGCTTGCGAGGGATGCACCCCCATGCGCCACCTAGACTGCATTTATGGGAATTTGTGCTAGAGTGACAGAGTTAGGTATGATAGCACAGTTAGCTATATAATCATCATACAATGTATGTGTTTCCATTATGGTTGCCCCTTGGACCATAGAAGGAGGCCCAAGGTAGCCTAGCTAAAGATTCGGACCTTGGGAAACTTGTATTCGCATACAAGCTCTTCCCCCAAAGGCAACCTTTATCAGGCTTAAGCGTTGCGTGCCTTTCGTTTTCCTTTAATCAATCCACCAATACCAGGAGTAGGGTTTTATGCTTCACAGCGGCCCAAACCAGGGTAAAACAATCATGCCCCGATTGCCACGCCGTCTTGCCATCTCCACTCTTTGTGTAAGTGATCTCGCCCCTAATGAACCACAAAGGGGCTTGCGGCCCCATAGGTAGTCGAGTGCATCCTACCCCGACAAAAGGGATGATGCATCATAGCGATCGTATGTATTTCCGTCAGTTATGAAACCAAGGTATCAATCCATAGAGGAAGGTCAAGCACCTACGTAAACAACACCTGCACACAAATAACAAATACTTGCAACCCAACACGTAAGAGAGGTTGTCAAGCTCTCAACGGTAAAAAGATAGATTAGGCAGTGATAGTTTTGATTAATAGATCTCGCAAGAACAAAAAATAAAATAGGCAAACAAAAAGTGCAGAAAGATATTTTTTGGTTTTTTTTGGATTAATAGATCTGAAAACAAAAAGGCAAAATAGTAGATTGGAAAGCAATATGTTGGCAAAGGATACCCAGGGTCGTAGGTTTCACTAGTGGCTTCTCTCATGAGTATAGCGCATGATGGGTGAACAAATTACTGTTGGGCAACTGATATAAGCTCAAATAATCATGATGATATCCAGGCAATGATCATTGTATAGGCATCACGTCCAAGATAAGTAGACCAAAATGGGAAAACTTATATTCTGCATCTACTTCTATTACTCCACACATCGACCACTATCCAGCATGCATCTAGTGTATTAAGTTCATGGGAAAACTGAGTAATGCAATAAGAATGGTGACATGGTGTACAAATGAGCTATTCATGTAGCAATAGACCCAAACTTCTTATCCTTAATGGCAACGATACATGGGTGCCTTGCTACCCCTTCTGTCACTGGGAAAGAACACAGCAAGTCAAACCCATAACAAAGAACCTCTTCCCATGACAAGAAAAATCGATCTAGTTGGCCTAACTAAACCAAAGATTCAAAGAAGAAATACGAGTCTATAAGTAATCATGGAAATAAGAGATCAAACAAGACTCAACTCATATTCATGGATAGAAACTGATCATGAACTCAAAATTCATTAGATCTAAACAAACACACAGTAAAAGTCAATACATCAAATAGATCTCCAAGAAACCATTGTATTGAGAACCATAGAGAGAGAGAGGAAGCCACCTAGCTACTACCTAGGGACCCATAGGTCTATGGTGGATTACTTACGCATCATCAGAGAGGCACCTATGATGAAGATGAAGCTCTTCGTGATGTTGTTAGATTGGATCTCAAGGTTCTAGAACTCGCGGCGGCTGAAATTGTGTTTCATCGGCTCTCCTAGGGGTTTTGAATATTTGTGAATTTATAGGGTCGATAGTCGTGTAGGCAGATCCCAAGGTGGACACCACCCAACAGGTCGTGCCAGGGGCCTCTACCGCTCCCTTTTGGGTGTTCCCCGCCTCGGGCCTCCTCTCTAGTAGATGTTTGGCCCATCTGGTGTCGTCTTGTCCAAAAAATTCTCCAAAATTTTTCAGGACGCTTGGGATTCGTTTGGTACTAATTTTCTGCGAAGTAAAAAAACAACCAAAAACATCAACTGAAACTTTGCCACTATGTCAATAGGTTAGTCCCAAAAAATGATATAAAGTTTCTATAAAATAATTGTAAACATCCAAGATTAATAATATAACAGCATGAAACAAGGAAAAAATATAGATACATTGGAGACATATCTGCATCCCCAAACAAAATTTTTGTTGTGTAATGTTGCCTAACATGTTCCATCACATATTCTTTTCTTTGTAGCATTGACATTTGGACATTTAGATGGTTCAAAGCAATAATCTAGTTTTTGCATGAAAACTTTAATACTCAAGCATATCAACAAGACACCATGACTTGCAAAATATCGAAACTAAAGCAATTTATCCCTAGCTCATCATGCTCAATCATTGATCCATTCATGATACACACAAATATTAGCTACACCTAGTGCTCAAGTACGATCATAGTGCCTCTTAGTTGGTGCTTTCATAATAGAGGATGGAGACTCAAATGGGAAATAAAAATTGCATAATGTTAATAGATGGGCCCTTTGCAGAGGGAAGTAGGGATTTGTACAGGTGCCATAGCTCAAGGTTTAAATTGATAGGGAAAGTACTTTGGGTGGCATGCCTTTCCTGTCAATGAAACAGACCAAGAGATTTCAATATCTTTCCATGCTAGATACATCATAGGAGGTTCGCAAACAGAAAATCAAGTTTCTTCCCTTTTCCACCATACTTTCACTTTCCATGGCTAGACGAGTCCACGGTTGCCTTCCATACCAACACATTCGAAGGAATTTATTATTTGACAACATAAAGTAAACTTTTTTTCTCTCTTTTCATTTCATTTAGGGAATGGGCATCCCCATTACCACCATAGTCTCGTGCAATGACATGTGAATAAACACTCATCTTGACGATAACACATCTAGCATGGAAAATTATTGGTCACCCCCTCCCGTTTTATGACTGGAACGAGCACACAAAAAGGAAAATTTGTTTTGAAACTTAGACATGGCACATACAATTTTGCTTGGAATGGCATGGAAATACTGTATATAAGTAGGCACAGTGGAATCATATGGCAAAAGTCGGTTTAAGGATCTTGGATGCGCAAGTAGTACTTCAACTTAGTACAAGTGAAGTCTAGCAAATAGATTGAGAAGCATCCAACCAAGAAACCGAAAATCACATAAGGGAGCATTAAGCATAAATAGCACCGAATAATGCACCATAAGTAGGATGTAATTACATAGCACAACTATTGACTTTCGTTCTTGCATAGGCAATCACAAACCTTAACGTCAATATTCTTACTAAGCATAATTACTCTCTAAAATAACGCACATACTACTGTCGTGATGTCTCACAACTATTACAAAGAATCAAGTTTAATTTGTCCTATGATCTTCATGAAAGTTTTTATTATATCCCTCTTGAATATCTATCACTTTGGGACTAGTTTCATATATTGCCATTACTTTTCACAAGCTCACATAGATTTAAGTGAAGAACGTGAGCATAGAAGTTTCATCACTCAAAATAATATAAGTGAAGCATCAGATCATTTCTTCAAACATGTACAAGAACGCCGTGCTCAAAAAGATATAAGTGAAGCACTAAAGCAATTTCATAGCTCATTAGATTTAAGTGAGGCATATAGAGCAGTTCTTGCAAATCATAGCATAATTTTGGATCTATAAAATAGGTGTGTGCAGCAAGTATAAAAATAAAATGAAGCAAAGATACAATATGTTCCAAGCAAAACTCATGATATGTGACGAATAAAAATATAGTTCCAAGTAAAATACATATGGCTGTTAGAAGAAAGAGGGGTTCCCTCTCGGGGCATCCCCAAGCCTAGTTGCTTGTTACTCTTTGGATAATATCTTGGGGTGTTGTATAATCCCCAAGATTAGGTTCTTCTTACTCCTTATTGCTTCATCCATCGTGATCTCACCCAAAACATGAAAACTACAATCTCACAAAACTTGACAAAATTCTCGTGAGATCCATTAGTATAATAAACCAAATTACCACTTTAGATATTGTTGTAAACCCCTTAATAATTTATTATTGTATTATATCAATTGTATTATAACTTTACCATGACTTATAAACCCCGATACAAGCCATAGATTCATGAAAACAAGCACACAATGCAACAAAACAATTTGTAGTAGTATGTACTCTACCCATACTTATGTAACTCCAAAAATTGTGAAAAATGAGGACAACGTAAATAATTTGTATAGAAGTACTGTGTTAAAATTTTAGCTCATTACCCTATCCACTAAAAATTGAAACTTTGTGCACTCGATACAAAGTTTCTAGTTAAGATTCAATATTGTTTCTACTCACCTTATGAATCACCCTAAAGGGTTTACTTGGATTCAAAGATATGTTTAGTAAAAGGTTTATTTTGTTCATACCCATGGGGTGAATTTTCATAGATTGCAGCAAAGAAATACAATCAACCAAGGAGCAACTCTCATAATTAAAGTTTTTGTAATAAAAAATAGTGGGCACATCACTAGTTAAAGGTTTGACCTCTCCAGACCCACTTTTATGAAAAAATTCATCAAGATTTCACCCTGCAAATCATTGGGACGACCTCTAACTAAAGTTGAATCTTCTTCAGTCCCTTTATCTTCAATTTTAACATTACTAAACAAGGAATCAGTCGAGCAATTACCAATCAGTTTAAGATCTTCATTGTTATCCTCTAAATAAATTGGTTTAGCGGCCATTTGGTTCACTAAACTTCTTGTGCATCAGATATTTTTCCTAGAAGATTTTCAACATGAGCATACTTAGTTTGGAGATTAAACATTTCTCTCCTAATATCATCAAGCTGTTTTGATATGGCCTCTAGTGCGGTAGAGTGTTCTTTAATCTCCTTAGTGAAATACTTAATATGCTCAAATTATGTTTTCATGTATTACTTGGTACTCTTCTCAATATCAAGCAACATATTGGGGTAAGGAACATCATAATACTTTTGTTGGGACATCATGACTATGCAAATAAGATTGCAAGCAAACAAGAGATCTGATGAGAAAAAGCCAAACAAAAAAGAGAGGGCGAATAAAATGGAAAATTTGTGAAGTGGGGAGAGGAAAACGAGAGGCAAATGGCAAATAATATAAATTACAAGGAGATGAGATTTGTGATTAGGAACCTGGTAGATGAGTTTGCTTCCTCTCCAGCAACGGTGCCAAAAATTCCTTAAGAGGGAGGGATGATGCAGCACAGCGACAGTAAGTATTTTCCTCAGTTAGGAAACCAAGGTATCAATTCATGGAGGAAGATCAAGCACCTATGTAAACAACACCTAGACACGAATAATAAATTATTGCAACACGACCTGTAAGAGAGCTTGTCAAGCTCTCAATGGTAAAAATATAAATTAGGTAATGATAGTTTTGATAAATAGGTATCACAAGGACACAAAATAAAATAGGAAAAAAGGGAAGCAAGGTATTTTTGTGTTTTTTTATTAATAGATCTAAAAACCAAAAGGGAAAATAGTAGATCGGAAAGCAATATCTATCTAGTGTATTAAGTTCATGGGAAAACTGAGTAATGCAATAATAACCGTGACATGATGTAGACAAGATATATTCATGTATGAATAGACCCCATCTTGTTATACTTAGTTGCAATGATACATGCATGCCTTGCTGCCCCTTCTGTCACTAGGAAAGAACACTGCAAGATCGAACCCATCACAAAGCACCTCTTCGCATGGAGAAAAATTTGTTCTAGTTGGACTAACTAAACCAAAGATTCGATGAAGAAATAGAAGGCTATAAGTAATTATGAAAGTAAGAGATCAATGAAGACTCAAATCATATTCATGGATAGAAACTGATCACGAACTAAAAATTCATCATACCCCGACAAACACACCGCAAAAGTCATTACATCAAATAGATCTCCAAGAAACCATTGTATTGAGAATCATAGACAAAGAGGAAGCCATCAAGCTATTACCTCCGGACCCGTAGGTCTATGGTGGAATGCCTTGGTGGGTGTTCCCCACCTCAGGCCTTCTGTCTGGTAGATGTTTGGCCCATCACGTGTCTGTGGTCCAAACAAAATCTGAAAAAAATCAGGACATTTGGGCTTCGTTTGGTACTGATTTTCTGCAAAGTAAAAAACAAGCAAAAACAGAACCTGACACTTTGGCACTATGTCAATATATTAGTCCCAAAAAATGATATAAATTTTCTATAAAATCATTAAAAAATCCATGAATGATAGTATAACATTATGGAACAAGAAGAAATTACAAATACCTTGGAGACGTATCACGAGTGTTGCCAAGCAGGCAACTGAGGAGGCCGGTCGCATTGCGGCGGACAAGGACCATGCCCGTGTTTGTCCCAGGAACAATGACAATCGAGTCCTCGTGGGGCCGGACCCAGGGGCAGTGGCCGACACTGCCCCTGCCTCAGGAGAGTCCGGGGCAGGCATGTTCTTCATGCTGGGGGCCGCTAGTCGGAGCACCGTAGGCCCACCCCTTAGCTGGTACTTGCGGGTGGATGACTTACAGTTTGCTCGCTTCCCCGGCGACGCCATCCACAGGGCCTTCCCCAAGGAGGCGACCATGGATGGGGTGGTTATCACCCCCGATGGAGAAGCGGCGGTCAACCTTTCTGGCAGAGTGATGACGCCAAGGAGAACGTCATCTTCTCGACTCTGATCCAGAGCTTATAGTAGCTACATGTGCTCTACACTAGCCGTTCGGAGAGGCTGGAACTCTAGGAGGTTCTTATTGCGTCCGCCGAAGAAAGGTTCCGGGCGCTCCATGCCCACATGAAGTCGTGGTTCGACACGAACCATAAGAAGATTGGAGAGCACCTAGTCGAGCTAAACAAGGACGAAGCATAATTCCTCAATTGGCGGGCCAAGGCTGAGAAGGTGTGACAGGAGGATGATGAAGACATCAGCAATCAGGATGCAGAACTGAAAACGTGCAAGATCTCCCTCGTCTGCCACAAAGAATAGCTCACGGTCCACGAGAAAGAAATCACCAATAATCTCAGGGTCGAATTGCGCAAGTATGTACTCGTCCTTTAGCTGGAGCACAAGGATTCACTCGAGAAGAAGGCTACTAAGTATGTTGGCAAGCTCCAGGAGGTCGTGTCTGCTGCTGAGGCCACCTAGCTTGCTAAGACTGAGCTGGAGAGCAAGGTGCAACAGCTGGAGTTGGACCTCGCCGCGTTCGGACAAGAGATCTCCAGGTGGAAGGAGGGCGCTTGGAAGGACACCAAGGCTCTAACGGAATTGCAGGCTGCACTTGAGGGCAAGTCTAGGGTCCTAGAGGTCGTCGTGGCCGCCAACTCCGATCTGCATGCCAGGGTGAGTTCTCACGGAGACGACCTCAACACTGCCCACATCAAGGAGCGCAGTCTGCTTGAGGAGCTCGAGAAATAGCGAACCTTGCTTGCCTTCGCCGGATACTCCTCCAACGAATTCCAGGAGACAATTCATCTTTGGACGGTGCAGCTCATCGATCTCACGGGGAAGCTCTCCAACTAGTTCGCGAAGATGGACTTGGAGGAGTACGCCTTGCCCAGCAACGGCCCAGAATCTGTGAGTGTGTGTCTATCTATATTGTTTAGAAGGCTTGTTGGTGCCCTAGAAAAGTACGAGGAGGGGTGGGAAGATGGCGTCCTTCCAAGCTGTCGCGAGTTGTCCCGCAGAGCCCTCCATAAGGATCTGGTGAAGGCCGCCGACCACAATCCCGGCCTCGATATGTCCAAGGCCTTATACAAGCTGTCGAGGGACTTCGACTCCAGCTAGGTTGATGTGCTCGTCGCCCCCATCTACGATAAGGCCGGCTCTATGACCTTGCGTCCATAATTTCCTGATCCTGTGACGTCTGCACCAAGGGTGGTGGTACAAAGTTAATATCATGAACTTGTATTTGTTTATATGTACTTTTATCCATCAGTATATGTATCTCTTCCCTTTGGACGGAATCCTATATTTTATTCTTTTGATCCCTACGCTTTGCGGGAAATACTTGCCGGTGCGCGCATCCTATCCATGGCACTTTTCGGAAAGGATCCTCGGTAGCCCTCGGGGACGTCCCTACCGGCCAGGCCACATTCACGTCCGTGATGCGGCTGCCTGGGATGTTGAATTGACTATAAACAACCAAATGGACGTGCAGTTTTGGCAAGGGTCTTTCACATGCAGGTGTTTTTCATGCAAATAAAGGCCTTGTCTTGGGGAAAGATTGCATATAGCTCAGTTGAAATTGTCTTTCACAACTTATATTTGCTAGCTGACTGTCCCATGGCCATGTTTGTAGGTGTCCTCATCACCACCACTCTCCCCCCGACAAGACATGCCCATGGGGGAGGGCCTCCTTCCTCCCCTTGCTAAGGAAGTTAGGCCCAGGGGAGGACGGGGCCCCCACTCGCTTTATTGATGGACTCCTGTAGGCAGAGGACAAACACAATACTCCTTGCAACTCATGTAACATTGAACGTACGTTTCAATGAAGGGTTGCAGAATACTTAGCTTTACATATAGGGTGTGTGTGTGCTGCCTGCCTGTGTACTCATGACCACACGCCTTGTAGGGAGACTTTGTATGACGGGGTTACCGAAAGGTCCAGCAGCCGCATCTAGCGGGGCGTCGCTTTGCGGGGGTGCTTGTTATTTTACGAGCTTAGCATCTGGGTGCCACCCCTGGCCGCCAGGAGGCTTGTGCCGGGCCTAGCAACTCGCACCACCTGACAAGGACTTGGCGGGTTTATTATTCTTGCTTTCGTTGGCTGAAGTTGCTGACATGTCCTTGACGGGTTTGTTGTACTTTGCTATGCACTTCTCGGAGTTATTGTGAGATTCGCCCGAGCTCTTGTCCTTGTTCTCCCCCGGGAGCTTTGCCGGCACGAGCGAGCGCCTCGTCGATGGACGTTGCCACCGCCTCTAGGCCTGGCATCTTGAGTGTGTTGTAGGCGTCGTGGGACACCGACATGAACTTCGCCAATGTCGAATGGACCAAGATTCCGTTTTAAGGCAACGACATCTTGGTGACATCGAAGACAACCCTCTCTGTCCTAAAGTTGAGTTTAGTGCCGAATGTGACTCTAAGGGTTATCTTCCCCTTTGGCTGAGATATCGCCCCGTCCACTCGTTGAAAGAACCCGTTGGTTTGAGGTCTGAATCGGGGATCTGCAACCGCTTGATCACATCGGACGAAATCAGGTTCAGGCCAGCCCCACTATCGACCAGAATCTTTGTGACCCTGATGTTACAGATTGCTGGTGATACCAACAATGGCACACACTCGACCATAGTGGTGCGTCAGGGTGGTCCTCAGTGTCGAAGATGGTGGGAGTGTTGGACCACTTGAGGGGCTTCCTTGCTACTGCCGCAAGTTCCGTCGTTGTGATTACGCGGGCCCATTGTTTGAGATGCCTATGGGAGGAGTGCAAAGATGTCCCTCCGCCCACACACATGGCGTCCACGGCCTTTTGGAAATCATGTCGATGAGATCCCTCTTCATCACCATCATCATCAGACCTGTCGTCCCATCCTCTAGTAGGTTTCTCCTTCAGCTGATTGGCCATGCTGCGGTGGTCACTTTCACCACTGCGACCCTTCTTGTTGGAGCCACCAGCTCTGTTTCGGCCCTTCTCCTTGTCACGCCTATCGTACACTTACTTCTGCCTCTCGGTAAGCTGCTCTACTTGGTGTCATTTGGTGATATCGTTGCCTTTGGTGAGGTGGTTCTTGTAGTATGGCTTGCCCGTCTTCTGACCAACCGCGGCCATGTCATCTCTGGCGCACGTGGAATCATCCTTGACGGACCCCATAGACTTAGCCTTCTTGATGTCATTGGGCTTGCCGGAGAGCTCGACAAACATCACTGCCTTGCCTTTGCATTTCTTGTTGCGCTTGTGTCCCTTCCTTGAGTAGGCGGGCGCATCTTCGTTGTCGTCAGATTCAACCTATGCGCCTGCATCCTCTCCCAAGAGTATTCTTGTTTCCTCAGCTCGGGCACACTAGTCTTCCAGAGCATAGAGCTCGGCGATGTCCTGCACCTTATTGATGCTCACTTCATCGTGCATGCGGCGATTGCGTACGATTGTGTGGAACACGACAATCACCATGGCATGGTGAACCTCTAGATATACTTGTGGAGGGTCTCGTTGTCCTATGGGGGAAGCACATGCAGTTCGCTGGGCAGATCCGGGAGCTTGAGACCCCCATGGTAAGCTTCAATGAACTTGTTGCATAGGTCCGCCCAAGAAGACATGGACACTTCTCATCAGCCAACTCCTCACGTTGGGCTTGAGCTCTAGCGGGAAGTAGTTGGCAAGCACCTTCTCATCACGTCCCCCGGCAACCTACAAGGTGCAATGTAGATGCCCAGGAACTCCAATGGGTTGATCGCCTCATCGTAGTTTTCCGCCAACTCCGGCTTGAAGGCCCTGCTAGAGGGCCAATTGACCTGCCACAACTCACGGGTGGATGCCAATCATCCCACCTCGTAAGGCAAGCTACTGGGCGCCCTGGTATGGGTTCATCGATGGCTGGGTTAGTGCCACCATTGGATTGCTGACGCGCTTCTTGTCGCCTCTTGATGGCGGTGCGCAATCCTCCTTGTACCTGTCCCTCAGGACGTGGCACTAGTGTCACTTTAGCTGCGGGTCCATAATGCTTTGAGACACCTCGTCCAGAGCATCAGCCCTATGGGAAGCTTGTTGTTGTCATGGGGGCGACTACACCATCTGTGTCCTGTTGACGTCGCGCCCGGTGGTGGGTCTTGGGGAGGCCGCACGCATGAGGATCCCACTGTGTCTGGCTTGTCCTTGTTGGCGAAGCTCAACATGATTTGTATAATCTCCCTCCACTCCTCCATCTTCTCTCGAGCGGGAGGAATGTTCAGTAGCAGTTGGGCCTACACCAATGCTTCCTCAGTGGTCTTCCAGATCGGATGGGGTGAGGTGTGGGTGGCACTTTTGCTCCTCACAGTGCCAGAAATAGTGCTTGCCCGTCGTGCGGCATATGTCCTCCCCAGGGGAGATGGTTGAGCCTAGCCCCGTGTCCCTTGCGCAAGTGTCTGGACTGTGCGCCGCTGCGAGTCATCATCTCGCAGGTGCGGCCGCGATTCTCTAGCGGGGGTACGGTGGAGATCCGGCAGTAGCCACGACATAGAGTCGCCTTAGGACACCGTCATCATGCCCCTGGTCGGCAGGACGGTGGGGTCCAGGTCGCAGCTCATGGAGCTCCATGCGGTGTGGTGGCTTTGCTCGCCAGCTTGGTGGGCACAGTGTCCACCCCCATCTTCGCCTTCCACTGCGGCCGCTGCGGGCACCTTGGATGTCGACGGGGCACTGCCGAGACACCCTTAGATTTCTTCGGTACCATGGGTGTTGTTGAGGATGCGAAGACAAGTAGATGAAGGTTCGCGCATCGAAAACACCCCCTACCTGGTTTGCCAAAGATGTCGCTATGGGAACGACGATCTATGGGACCTCTAGAGCCGCTTTTCAATTCAGCAGGGGTTCCGGGTGAAGAAAGAGCATCAGTCAATTAGTATGCATGCGAGGGGTTTATACAGATTCCTGCCGCTTAGAAGCGTAAAACCCTACATCATGTCTGTGGTTGGTTGGTTATTGGAGTCCAAATACAGATGCGGTACAACCAGACAAGGATGCTTAGGACATGAATCAGCTTGTGCAATTGAAAAAAGTGTCAACCTTTTCTAAGGTAGCCACGGGCCTCCTTTTATAGTCAAAGGGGTAACCACTAGGGCTATGATGTTGTTTTCCTTCGAGTACAGTGCGTGCTGCAGCTAACGATACATCTTGTCAGGAGGGGTAGTGGGAAATACCTAACTATGAAGGACTAGGACAAACACATTGAATGCGCCGTGAGGTGGCGCGCTGGTGACGTTCCGTGTAAGGATGGCCTCTCCTTTTGGGTCATTCACCGAACTACCTCCTATTGTTCTGCCATGCTGTGGGATGGGTGTCATTAAAGCTGCCATAGGCCCGTCGTAGGGGCCACGTGTCCGAGCTAGCTCCCCCAATCCGCCTGCCCTCCTGACACCTTAACAGGTGTAGTCAATCAGCCCCCTGGTGAGGTGGAGTGGTGGCTTGGCGGGCTGGGATCTCGCCGAGCTCTTCTTGTGGGCGGCTTTCTCACCCTAGGGGCTTGCCTCTTGCTTTGCCTCATCAATTGAGATTCAATCGGGACCCCGATGAGGACCTACCAGTTCGTGGGCAGTGGTCGCCCATGCACAAGTCTGGGTACGAAGAGCCCCTAGGTTCTACTACACCGACAAGCCAGTTCTGGTACTGGTTTGATTGCACTTGCACTATGCACCACCTTTAGGCACTCCACTTTGTGCTACTTTCTGTCTGACCATTCTCATCAACTGAAAACCGGAGAGGCAAGACGCAGCAAGGATCCACCTCGATAAAACACTAGAACTTAAGACTTTTTGCGACAACCTACTCAACCAAGTGCAACCCCGTAGAGTTATGCTCCTCCCTCATGATTGGAAACCCTTCCCTAGATTAACCGAGAACTCACCACTTATCCCAGCTTGAACCCTTAACCACGTTCTTAACATAGGGGTTTGCAAGGACCTCAGCTAAGCTTCGATGACCTTGATTTACCACTTGGGTCATTATGGAGCTAGTGATAATAGTGAACAAACACATCTTATTCTTAGGCTAGCGCCAGAACTGTGATGCCATACGGAAGATTGTTTTTAGGATATATGATTAGTAGATAGATGATTTGATGAGGCTATAATAGATATCTTGAGGAAGTAGTTGAGGTTCGTTGATTGATTACGAGACTTTCATGCTAGTGTATGAACTTGGTGGAATAGCATAAATTTTGTTAACCTTGAGAGGATTGAACATAGTAGGAAAATTATGATAAACTAAAATTCTTGAGGAATAAAAATTTGACTTCAATGGATGATATTGATAGAAAATGGTCACATTATGACGATGGCTTGTAGGAACAAGTAGGAACTCTTGTTGGACCTAAGATTGGGTTAAATTGGTGGTCCTAATAGGGTGTCAAAGATAAATAAAACTACATGGTTTAGAGTAAAGTGAATTTAGTCCGATGATCTTGATCACGGTACCATGTTTCTCAGTGAATGGTAAGCTAGGAATATTGGATTGTTTTTCAGACTGGATTTCTGGATCTAGACGCACGTGACATTGTTGTTTATTTGACCATGGTGATGGAAATTGTGCATATAATGTGATAAGATAGTACATCCAAGGGGTTTTGGGATTATAGGAACCCTAGGAGATCAGGTAGAACTCCATTGATATTGGAGTTTTAGAGGCAATGGGTCATGTAACTGTTGATTGGGTTGAAGGACCACTGTATTGGATTCGTAGGAAGGAAATAAGGTCTAGGATTGGTATGTTACGCGTTTCATCAGCACAGAGATGCAATACCTTAGACCATGGATAGATTAGCTGAGCTCTCGAATTTGTAGTGTTTTATTCAAGCTTAATAGCTTGTATACTCCGCCCAAGGATTTTTCCATAGGGATAGACATGGGACTATTACTTATAGGTTACATGACTTGGCTTAATAGCTTGTAAGAACTGTGCTAAAAATGAGATGAAGAACGTTCACTCTCATCACAAAGTCCTTGAAACATGTAAGATTTGACGAGCCTTAGCATGATTGGACTATGGCCACAGACTTTAGCTCTAAGTCAAAGGACTTATGCTAAAACTCCACCTTGGCCACCACCAATCCCGTCTGTAAGGAAGTTGGACACAACGAGATAGATTACAATAGGACCACAAACCCTGGACTAGTAACCACACGGAACAACTGCACGCTCCTCCCACATGTCCCTTAAGCAAAGCGTTTATGTGGTACTTGGAGAAATACATTGTTGTGCACATGGATGACATACTTATTTAGCCATTGAAAGAAAGTAACACCTTAGTCCTATTTGGATAAGCCCTAGAAGCACCGATTTCCATACATCTCAAGTGTAAAGGTTTACCTTGAAGAAGTCGGACACCTAGAAGCGCCCTCCCAAAAGAAGAAGACATTCTTAACCTAGCAAGATGGAGAATCACTACAGTTGGGAAACTAGCATGAGGAGGAAGAAGGAAGAGAAGTGTAGGGATCAGAAGTAGGCCTAGAGAGCGGATTAGACTACTTGACCAAATAAAAACCTAACCTTTCCCAAGTTAATTGGTTGACAGATTTTAGCAATTCTAGCATATTAAATTCATCATACACATGCATGTCTATGAGTATTGCAGTGGAAAGTAAGGACAAACATATGTAAGAGGATAGGGACAAGAAGATCAAACACAATTTGGAGACACGAAGATATTTCCCGTGGTTCCGATAGGTGGCGCTATGGCACATCCATGTTTAAGGAGACTTCAATGCATAGAGGGTAACGGTCACGAGAGTCCCTGAAGGGTTCCACGAAAAAGCAACCTTATCTATACCATGATGGCCTACGTCCATGAAGTAGGCAATCTCCTTGCTCTTACAAACTTCTTGGTTCAACTCCACAATCACAAACAAGGAGGCTACCAAGCAACACCTAACCAATCTAGGAGGCAACACCCTCCAAAAGGTAATAGATGCGGTAGTATGATGAACTCCTTTCTCTTGTGCTTCAAATGATAGTCTCCTCAACACTCAATCATTCTCTCGCAGATTTGGCTTGGGTAGAAGAGATTGATTGGGTGCAAAGGAACTTTGGGAGGCTAGAAATTAAGAAACATATCGTTGGAGTGGATGATCTTGACCTCAACACAAGGTTGGGTGGTTCTCTCTCAGAAAATTGGATATGGGAAGTGTGGCTCTGTTCTGAGTGCTTCTCTTTCGAGTGGGATGTTGTGGAAGGGTGTATATAGGCATCTGTTAAAATCCAACCATTATAACATTATTGCCCAACTCGGCAAATTGAAAGTGAAGGCTCGATTGCACCGACTAGTGCAATATGTGGCAACTTTGGCGTTATCGGTGAGACCAATATAGGAATGTCGGTGGTACCAAAATGAGTGGCCAAGGGCAGTTACACAACTCGGTGAGACAGATGTACAATTCTAGGAAATTCTGATTCTTGTAAATGGGACAACAGGAAGTTTGTCACTAAACACGGTTGCACTGATATGAAGAACTTTTTAGTATCGAGATATGGGTTTGGAATAGGTTATGTCTAGGGTTTTGACTCGGACGGACCGAATGGGAAATGTTGGTATTATAGATTTTGAGTGGTAGGGTCTAAGATAGAATGTTAATGGGAGAGTTTGTGAATGATTTTGGTGGCTAGCGCTTGAGCATTTTGAGCATGTCATTCACCATTATTACCTCACACCCTTTTAATAGTATTGGCTTTCCTATGGACTCAAAGTGCTTTCTCACAAAGTAAAATATAGAGTCTTCATGCTTGTAGCTTGGCCAATCATATTCCTCTCATCTAGTGGTCTCCACACAATCCTTTGCCATCCAAACATTGAATGTTTTCTTGAAATATAATCGGTGGAAACATTTGTCCAATGAAATATATGTTGTTATTAATTACCAAAACTAGCTAGGGAGAAGTCGTGCTTTCAATCTCTCTGGTTTTTTTTGTAATTGATGACAACATATAGATCAAACTTGCGATAAAATATAAATGCATGAATAGCATTGTCGCTTTGAAAGGTATGTGATAAGCAAGAGCTCCCACTAAGTTTGTGCATTTTTTAAATTTGCGTTCAAATGCAAATGCACAATCGATCAGGATCATGGGTCACTCTTCCATGTCACATACAACTTGGTGGTGCGCAAAAATTAATATAAGTGAGTTACATAAGAACGTCACACCAAACATTAAGTGAATGATCATCATATAATCATCAGAAAGATAACGTAGTACTAGCATCACACAAATGTATATGATCAAAAACCGACAAAAGTTTTCAAACAAAATATAAACCAAATGTCTTTCAAACGTAGAGAGGGATAAAATTGAACACTCTCTCTCGAAGCCCTATGATCTGTAGCCTCTCCCCCTTTGGCAACAAGTTACCAAAAAGTTCAAAGTTATAGAGCTAATCGTCGCTCTGGGCATGGTCTCCTCTATGTGATAGTGAAGCTGCTCCTATAGCCGTCGAAGGACTCGAGAGAAGAGAATCTGCAAAAGCTTTAGCCGAAGTCCTTTAAGTTGCAAACGAAACTAATGGAGCTGCACTAACTGCTGATCAGGAAGGCCTCATACCTAGAGCTGGCACCGTAGGAGTTCTGGCCTAGGTCTTGAATTGGATGCTAGTCCTAACAGGAGGATTGTCATCATCATCGCCATCTGAAGTATGAGGAATGGGAACTGCATCCACTTCCATCTTGAGCTCATTCATAGTATTTGTTAGCCCATCCACTTTGTTGTGAAGTGTGGTACACCTGTTGTCGGTGTCAAAACCGGCGGATCTCGGGTAGGGGGTCCCGAACTGTGAGACTAGGATCGACAGTAATAGGAGACGAAGGGGACACGAGTTTACCCAGGTTCGGGCCCTCCAATCGGGGTAACACCATATGTCCTGCTTGGTTGTATTGACGGTGTAAGGGGTTACAAATTTTATCTACCTCGGGTTCGTATGTCTAACCCTAGATGAGTTGTCCTATCTCTAACCCCTAAAACCCTCTGGCTTATATAGATGCCGAGGGTGTCCTTGGCCTACACATGGTCGGTTACATGCCGAAGAGATTACTTGCCGAACTATAGCTAATAACTTGGAGAACACGTCTTAAATCCATGAGGCTTCTGTCCTGGCACAGGTGGTCCTCGATCCTCCGATGCCTTCCTTGCGACCCATATAGACCAGCCCATGAACAATGGGTCGGCTATCCGAGGACCCCTCAATCGAGGACTCCCTCAATAGCCTGCAGACTGGCCTTCAACACTGATGTATATTTGGTTGATTCCTTCATGTCGTCGTCTTCGATTGTAAGGCGAGTCCCTTATCCTTCTATGTTCAGCATCCCACCAATCTTCGGTAAGACCCCAAGCATCGCAGGCGTGGGTCATTATAATATCTACACAAGCTCCACGATTTTTTTGTGTCGAGAGGAGGTGAGTGTCCAACAATTTTTACAATCCTACCCCTCTGGAATGGAGGCACCAACCAATTTAATGAAACAAAATCGCGGTTCAAAACCACATCTTCTTCCTCACACTCGTCCAAAACTTCTAGCGGAAGCTGTACGCAAAACATGGCGAATGCTCCTAGCTCCTCAGCACAGCCTTACGGCCAACGCCCAGGTTACTAGACCAGCTGCTCCATCACTCTCCTGTGGCTCCGTAATCTGGAGACCTAGGGATATCTCCCATCATCAGATCCGGTGGCAACCCGCGCATTTCTGCTTTCTTATGGTGACAAGATCTTCGACGAGAGCTTCCCTAATCCAAACAAGGGGGAGCGCATTTCCTTTGTCCCCTTCCTCCACCGGGGGCTTGGGTTTCCAATCCACCCATTCTTGAGGGGGTTACTGGAGTTCTACTGGATTCAACTCCACCATCTCACCCCAAGGTCGATCCTACACATCTCGGGCTTTGTCGCCCTCTACGAGATGTTCTTAGGGTGCGAAGCTCATTTTGATATGTGCAGGAAATACTTTTGCCTTGTCCCCCGAACTTGGGACAAGGCCATCTTAGAGGTCGGCGGAGCTGAAGTATGCCGCATAGCGGGAACGGGGTATCCGGTTGGCAGACCGAAGAAATCCGAAGAATGGACTTCGAAGTGGTTCTATATTGAAGACGTCCCCCTGTTCGAGCCAACTCGGAAAGGTCTGCCCGAATACTCCGACCTCCTCCTGAAGAAGAGGTACAACTGACAACCCAAGAGCTCATGTCAGGAGGAGAGCGCCGAAGTGCAATGCCTTGCCGCGCAGATGCTTGCCCATCACCGGCTGACCATGATCGACGTCATGGGCACCGCTATCTCTTGGTGCGTGCAACCCCTCAAACAAAGGGTGCACCCCTTATGGCGATATAACGGGACAAGCGAGGCCATGCGTTCCCGAAAACTGGGTCCTGCCAATCCAACAGCACTGGGCCACCGCACTTGCCGACCTGTAGAAAGGAGAGCAAGAATACTTCATCCGGCGGTCAACCAAGGAAGGTTATTAAGCCCACAATCCCATCGAACTGGTAAATCTTCCTCTTTCAAGAATGAAATAGTTCGGGGCTTCATTCCGTACTCTATTTGTCCGAGGCCTTGACATGAACAAGAATGGAGGAGCTTTGTCGAGACTTTCAACTGTCCTACTCCTCAGCCCGAGAATCATGCACGTGATAACACTCCGGGCTCCAATGAGGACCCGGATCTCCTTCTCGTCTTCGAAAACGGAGTCTACTACCAGGACAGCATCGTGTAGACCCCAGTGGCAATCGTAGTCGATTACCCCGAATCATTCTTTATTCTGTCTCCGGGCAAGAGGAAAAACTCCTCCCGCAAGAGGCCTGCTACCAAGAGTGCCCCGGACTTGCCTATCTTAGCCCCCAAGCACCGTTGATCAGCATGCCATGCGCTAGCAGCCAAAGCCGCGGGCGAGTGAGAGGCCGACCGGGACCATACAAAGGAGCCGCACATGGGGACGAATCCACCCATCCGCGCATCCAGAAGGTACGTTGTTTGGATAACTGCTTTATCGTTGTGCTCAGCATAATCTCGTAGCTGATCGTTTTTTGCCTAGGCAAAACGCCCAATCATCACCTATCGAGGGGGCTGTCCGGATGTCAGGAGACGCTTGGAGCTCCCAGGCCGCGACCCATGCGGCTTCCGCTCCGGAAGCCCCCATGACCTGTCTGGCGCCCGCCGAATCTGGCGACGGGGTATCCGTCACCAAATCAGAAGTGGATAGTGGCATACATCATCGACACCTTTGGGAGGCCATTCGGCATCCAATTTTCTCCGACACGGAGTTTGGTGCCCTATGCTCGGCGGATGCACATCTCGGGGCCGCCCAAGCTGGATTCAGCGAAGCTATGAAGCTGATAACAACCAACATTCAGGTAACACGTCGGATTTTATTGAATCCACATACTTGTGTAAGCCCATTACCTATTATCCCCCGAGCCTTAATTTGATTTAGGAAAAATGAATTAAGGATCTCCATACTGTTTGACTGCTGACGCGTGCCTCAAAGCAACCGTCCGAGCAATTGGCCAAGGCCCTCGAGGAGAGTCGCACGAAAGAGCAGTCCGTGAAGGCTGAACTGGCACAACTGGAGAGCTTCACGCGAGAGGCCCATGGTGAGTATGCTTTTACTGTTGATCTTTTTACATTATCGTGCCTGACATATGGCCTCCGTGTAGCAGCCGAATCAATAGGACATATGGAAAGGCAGCTGGAAGAAGCCCGGGATTCACAAAGGTATGTGGAATCCCAGCAGCAAGCCGGCTATCTTTTTATACAAAAACAGGCCGAAGAAATAAAGAGTTTAAAGAATCAATTGGTCCTAGCTCAAGAAGGGAATCAAAAGCTTCGGAGGGGCGTATTCGGTAAATACAATTCCACTATGAGTAAGTATTTCCGATGTAGAGAATGATAGTAATTGTGCTTGTTATCTTGTGTGCAGGTCTCTTGACTGGACATCCTGAAGAGGAGATCAAATCGTACTAAGGGGACTTACTGAAGGAGCTGACCTCTCTCCACACGCATGTGCAAAATGCAATGAAGGGGATGGTGAAGGCATTATGGTCCACCGAACAGCCACCTGAAGGGCTAGCCGCACTTGTGGATCGATTTAGGGGTGCTCGGGATAGGTTCAAGATGTGGAAGACTTTGCCCTGCCGCGAAGGAGCACGGGAGGCGTCGACAATGGTCAAGACCCGTTTCACCTGACTTAACCCCGAGCATATGGCGCGGGTTGGTCCTGTGGGATCGAATGGAAAAGAAGTGCCAACCCGCCTGGTATATGACCAGGTGATGCCATCCGCCTGGCTCTCGCAAGCAGACTACCCCTCAACACAATAATCGATGACCTCGATCAATAGCTGCATATGTAATTTACATATACATGCGTAGAACAATCCGTGTTGTAAACTTTGTCTTAACCGGCCAGCGGTTTCTCCCTCCCGTGCGAAGAGCTCGGGAGTGTTCCTTTTTATTATTCCTTTGCCAAAGAGCGAACTTGTAGTTGGGGAACCAGGCAATCTGGCCATGTGGTGCGAACAGACAGAAAGCACACAGAAAGATACGTCATATGACAACGTAGTGTAACTAACATCTTCCGATGAAAATAGTACCTCTAGCGATACCTTTTATCGGGGTTCTACGAAGAGCGTAGATAGAAATACGCATACTTCCAGTACGCGACTAAGTGTCATTTGGGAATAAGAGACCCAAACAACAGAAATAGCAACCAGGGCCATATAAGATGTTTCCGTCATAGCCTACCAATTGTCTATGTAAGATAGCTAGCTTTTGGCTTCACCCGTCTGAGGTACGTATCCGGATGACCCGGTCATAGCAATCATAGAGGTGCTCCCTTTACTCTCTAGCTGAACAAGCAGGAACGTAGAGAGTAACCACAGGAGCGAGGCAACCCATCTTGGCAATGTCTTAGTTCGAATTGATGCATATGATGGCTAAAACATGACAAAAGAAACATGTGCGCTCGATAAGTATGAACATTTAAAATACTTGCTATTAAAAGAAGCCCCCACGTGTTGTGTTCGGATTTAACACTTTATGGTGTATGCCGAGTATCCATAATACAAGATTGGTTCAGCTGAACATAGGATTGGAAAATAAATTGTCCCGATCGAACAGTAGAGTGGGAAAGAAAATGGCTAAAAAGGCAAAAAATAACCAAAAAGGAAAAAGTGTAGGGCAGTATGGATGACACCATTTTATCTGTAGAAGCGCCGAAGACGAGCTGCGTTCCATGGTTTTAGTTCAAGGCAGTTATCGGATGAATTCCGCAAACGATAGGGCCCTCCCGCAAGAACTTCGTCAATCATGAAAGGACCCTCCCACTTGGGGTTGAGTTTATGCTTCTGTTTCTCCGGGAGCCGTAGGACGAGTTCTCCTACGTTGTATGCTTTTACCCTGACCTCCCTACTTTGGTACCACCGAGCTTGTTGTTGGTAAAGAGTTGATTGAGCCAGAGCTATGTCCGAATCCCCCTCCAAGGTGTCTAAGTCATCCTGCCGATCTAACTCGGCCTCCTTTTCCTCGTACATGCGCACTCTTGGTGTGTCGTGGATAATATCACAGGGGAGAACCGCCTCTGCTCATAGACCATAAAAACGGTGTATAACCCATTGATCTGTTAGGGGTAGTACACATGCCCCATAGAATGGAGTCGAGTTCCTCCACCCAATGAAAGTTGGACTCATGAAGAGATCGGACAAAACGTGGCTTGATGCTGCTCATAATGAGACCGTTTGCTCGTTCGACGTGTCCATTGGTCTACGGATGGTAGACCGATGCATAATCCGTCGGGACCCCGTTCCATGTCATATTAATCCAGACTGTAACATATCACATCACTTTGCAACCTCACGCATGGTAAGCTCCATAGCTGCAGCCTTACCTTAGCCGGGACCGTTTGCATCTTTTGGCTCACGTATGTGAACATGTTGCTGGCAATCAAACGATAGAGAACCCCAGCCAACATAACTAGTCATGGAACCCAAGTGGCACATTCGTACGGAAACATACATACGTAACCCAGCAATGTAGGTGTTGGTCTCAAGCGTGTGTAGACGAGTCATAGAAAGCTACATGGACTCCATTACGCCGTGGGACATAAATGTCATCACTGCACGTAGACGAGTCGTAGCAAGCTACAGGGACTCCATTACACTTCGAGACATTTCCCCGATGGGACAGACACAGCAGCAAAGAAGGATACATGCCGATCAATCAATGTGTCTGGAGAAGTAGCAAGCTACCAAGGCTCGATGGAAGCACAAAGAGGAAGTTTCCCATAAAGATTACTACTAAATGCACACGACTAGGTGTCATATCCCATACATACCGTTCCACGTCACACATACGCACGACATGATCGATATGCATAGATACAACTATGGCATCAAAACATAACCATACATCAACACAACTTTTATTTAAAAGGCTTAGAAGAGCCTTGCATAATATGTTCGCACAGGTAGGGGTCACATGACCAGACACTCAAGTCATACAAGCAAGTTCATACAAACCAAAAGGAAGCATCAAGTTGTCTAAGTACAGACGTATGAAAGGGTAAAAAGGCACATGGCCTGACTATCTACAGCCCGCCACAGGGAATAAGGTCGTAGCTGGGACACCAGCTATTCGGCATCGTCGACATCTAGAAAGAACCCACCTGATGGGTCCTGATTATCATCTGCAACATTTATTAAGAAAACATGAGTACAAATGTACTCAGCAAGTCTTTAAAACAGACCTAGACTATTCATGCTCATGTATCAACAAGGGGAGTGGTGGAGTTTATGCAGCAATGCCAGCTTTGACTCATGGCTAACCTACACTATACAAATTTAACACTTTGTTTAGATGTTAGATATCGCACACGAGTCCACTAACTCCATAAAAATACACCACCATGGATTCACTTCCCTCTCCTAGGTGAGTGCCATCCACGGAACTCACACTTGTCTTGATATTTTTATGAGTACCCATTTAATTATCTATGAACAACATAAGCTTTCCAATTAGTCCATATCCGAGGATGCGGCTATTCAAATAGTTTCATACCCTGCAGGGGTGTACTTCTTCACACACGCTCTCGCCACTTATCGTTGTGTGCTCATAAAACCGCACCTCGGCAACCTTCAAGCGGAAGCCCAGCAAGGGAGTTGGCCACGACCGTCAACCACATAAGACCTCTAGTCCAGGCTATCACCTCTTTGAGACTGAATCCGCACGGAAGTCTGGCCAAAGTTTCAGCTATGGCCCCAAATGATGTGCGTAGGGTTCCCAAGCCCACCATTCATGTGACCCTTGGTACACCGTGCCACTACCTATCGCGTCGTAACCCACCCCTAGGGTCAGCGCTACGCACGGCCTCCGGCATGCCATAAACATCAGAAACTACTTGCAACTCCTAGACTAAGGACTAAGCGATTGATTAGTCAAGAGGGTCAATTAAGTATCCCAAAGTGTGGTAGTAACTAGCCTTGGATCACAAACATGGAACTCACTTCCTAAGAATGGTCCCAATGAGACAACCCGCTATGTACTCCTACATAGCCTCTCATCGCTACCTTTACCAAATCGGGTTCATCATAGGGTTATCACATCAGAACAACATTGTTTCACTCCTGTTCATCACCCACATGAATTAGACCTGACACAACTCTAAGCATAGCAAGCATAGCGGGCAAAGTAAGCAAAGCACATCATGGCACAAGCATCTACCAGGTATGCTAGGTTGCAAGGTTTAGCTATTTACTGTGACAATAACAGGTCATGCAAAAGAATATGTTCATCTATCGTGTTTGACAGTCAAGTGAACGTTTGTCCTAATGCAATAAACAAGAGCAGGAGCGAGAGAGTGGGATGTTATCGGAATGATCAAAGGGGTTGCTTGCCTTGCTGGGTAGCAGAAAGGTTTTCTCCTTCGTTGGAATACTCGGAGGTATCCTGAGAAGCAAGGCCTACCGCAATGCAGATAAATAACAATCAATACACGCAAGTGCAACAATATGATGCATATTCACGACATGGCAGCATGTATGGATGAGCTAATGCAACTACTGTCCAAGTTAAATGAAGTTATTTGAATATAGGTTCAAAATCATTCTCCATTTCATATTTCATAAGTTAACCTATTAGTAAATGTCAATTTACAGCTACATAGATTTCTCTAACATGCATGACAATGTCACCATTGGATTCATTGGATTTTTCTGATAAATTTTCATATATAAATTATTTCAATCTGAGTTACAGATTAATTTATATGAATTTTACAAGTTTTAAACATTTTCTGGAATTATTTAAATCAGATATTCCTTTATTGCATCAACATGACATCATTATGATGTCATCTAGTCAACAGAACGTTGACATGTCAAACCTGACCAATGGGGCCCACTGGTCAGTGACCCAGTCTCTAACAGAATTATTTAAACACTAATTACTAATTAGTTAGGAAAGGGGCCCACTGGTCACTGGGTCATTAACATAATTAGTTTAGTTAATTAATTTTCTTAATCTAGTTCTAACTAAAAGGGTCGGACCCACTTGCTAGTTGACCTGGGGTCAAACCCCCGTGGTCAACATCGGTTGACTCACTGGCGTTGAGCCGCTCGCGACGTTAGAGACGGCAGAGAGGGTAGGAACCCCTCCTCCAACGACCAAATGGACGACGGAGGGCACCTATCTACTCTGCTCGCTCGCGCGCGTCGAGCCTGACACCTCCTAGGGACTGGGATGGCCGGAATCAGTGTCGACGACGAGCACGGTGGCGGCCGGAGCTCGGGCGAGCATAGGCTCGTCGAGCCAGAGCTCGAATGAGCCATCTAAGGACTCCTAAGGCTGCCCGGGATCATCGTGAGCACGACTACGTGCTCAGGTGCGAGCTTGGGCCGCTACAGCGATGGCCACGTCCTCGCCGGTGGCGAGGAGCTCTGGGACCCAAGGAAATCTAGCACTGGAACGCGCTAGCGACGAGGAAAAGAGGGGGAAGAGGGCCAGGGGCTTATGGCGGTTGTAGAGGCGTTGAGAGCGGGCTCAAGGAAGGCCTAGAGCTATGGCGAGCTTAACTTCTTTGTCGGCGGCTGGAGCTTGAAGACGATGGTGATGCGGCGATGGAGAGCTCCCGGTGATGCGTGGCTCCGTGAGAAGGAAGAGGGCGATGAGGTGGAGCGATCGGGGGTCTCAAGAGCGAGGGGAGCGACTGGAGCAACGGTGCTATGGCGGCGGGGCTTCGGCGGCCATGGCGACAGAGGGGGAGAGAAGGACAGACTGGCAGGAGCAAGAGGGAGAGAGCGATGGGGACGCATCTCTGAGCTTATCCCCGTCGCACTGGCGAGGGGGAAGCAGGCAGGTAGCTGCCGACGTGAAGGCACGGTCATGCGCGCGCGGCGGCCACATGCCTGTCCTCCTAGCCTAATATATTCAAATATTCAAATATTCAAATATTTAAGATGGCCCCTGATATATTCATGTCCATATTTATCAGACATAGGGGAAATTTTAGATGGGCATTTTGAATTTGTTGGTTTTTGACATTCTCGATATAAAAGGTTATCTTGGAGATCAAGCGCTTTGTGGTCTACTTCACGAACAGGGTCCGAGAAGCAACGCCTGAGTTGCGAGACATGAAAGACATCATGAACCTTGGAAATATGCATCGGAATTTCCAATTGGTAGGCAACCTCTCCTCGTTTAGCAAGAATGCGAAAAGGTCCAATGTAAGGAGGAGCCAACTTGCCCTTGATACCGAATCAATGGGTACCCTTCAGAGGTGTAACCCGAAGATAAGCCTTCTCATCAACTTCATAGGTCACAGCCTTATGGTGACGATCATATTGGCTCTTTTGACGAGATTGGGCTATTTTCAACTTTTCACGAATAATGCGAACTTGCTCCTCTGCATCCTGGATCATATCCGGGCCAAAGAGTTGCCTCTCTCCGGTTTCTGGCCAGTTAAGAGGTGTTTGGCACCTTTGTCCATAGAGAACTTCAAAAGGGGCTTTCCCCAAGCTTGATTGATAAATATAGTTATAAGAAAACTCGGCAAATGGAAGACATTTCTCCCAATTCATACCGAAGGATATAACACAAGCTCGGAGCATGTCTTCGAGGATCTGATTGACTCGCTCAACTTGACCACTTGATTGCGGGTGGAAAGCAGTGCTAAAGGATAGATGAGTCGCCATACCGGTCTAGAAACTTTCCCAATATCATGAAGTAAAGATACTTCTGCGGTTTGAGTTAATCTCCAATGGAACACCATGAAGAGAAACTATTCAAGAAACATATAACTCCGCTAGCTGGCTAGTAGTTATACTCTCCCGACCAGGAAGAAAATGAGCCACTTTGGAAAGGCGGTCGATGACCACAAAGATAGCATTATTCCCTCTCTTAGTCCTGGGAAATCTGGTAATGAAATCCATACCGACTTTATCCCATTTCCATTTAGGAATATCTAAAGGTTGAAGGGTGCCAGCAGGCCTTTGATGTTCTACCTTAACACGATGACAAACGTCATAGTTAGCAACAAACTGAGCAATTTCCCTCTTCATCCTAGTCCACCAGAACCTCTCGCGTAGGTCCGGATACATCTTGGTACTACCTGGATGAATTGTGAGAGGAGAATCATGAGCCTACCTTAGGATCATCTGTCTTAAGCGTGTGCTCTTAGGAACCACCAACCGGTTTTGAAAGAACACAACACCCTCATCGTCCATGGAGAAATCTTTAGTGTTTCCGCTAGCAATATTCTCCTTGATCCGAGATATACCCTTATCATACCTCTGGATAGCTACTATTTGATCCTTAAGAGTAGGTTTCGCCACCAGGTTGGAAAGGAATCCTTGAGGAACAATGTGGAGGTTCAACTTCCGAAATTCGTCATGAAGAAGTGGTTCGCCTTGTTGTAACATCAGGTTGTTACAATAAGACTTACGACTTAGTGCATCAGCCATGGCATTGGCTTTCCCCGGGGTGTAAGTTATCCCTAAGTCGTAATCTGTAATCAACTCAACCCATCATCTTTGCCTGAGATTCAAATCCGACTGGGTGAAAATATATTGTAGACTTTGGTGATCAGTGTAAATTTCGCAACGATTACCCGGGAGGTAATGTCGCCAGGTTTTCAGTGCATGGACCACAGCTGGAAGCTCAAGATCATGTGTTGGATAATTATCCTCATGTGGACGCAACTGTCGAGATGCGTATGCAACCACATGATGATCTTGCATGAGAATGCAACCTAATCCTTGTCGTGAGGCGTCGCAATAGATAACAAAGTCCTTAGAGAAATCTGGTGGCACCAAAACGGGAGCATAGGTCAGTTGTATTTTCAACTCCTGAAAATTGTGCTCGCATTGTGGAGTCCACTTGAACTTATTATCTTTCTTAAGGAGTTCAGTCAAAGGTTTCGCAACCTTGGAGAAATTCTCGACAAAGTGGCAACAAAAGCTCGCTAAGTCGAGGAAATTCTGAACTTGCTTAACCGATTTCGGTTGAGTCGAATCAAGGACGGCCTGAACTCTCTCGGTATTGACAGCAATACCTTTACGAGAGATCACGTGGCCTAGATAGGTCACTTCTGGCAACCAAAATTCAAACTTGGAGTGTTTGGCATACAAACGATGCTCTCGAAGTTTCATCAACACCAGCCTTAGATGCTCGGCATGTTCTTGTTCGTTCTTCGAGTAGATGAGTATATCATCGAGGTAAACCACGACGAATTTATCCAAATACTCCATGAAGATCGAATTCATCAAGCGAGAGCAGGTGGCTCGGGCATTGGTTAAACCGAAGGACATGACAGTCTATTCATATTGACCATAACGAGTAACAAAAGCCGTTTTTGGACTGTCCTCGTTTCTAATTCTCATTTGATGGTATCCCAACCTCAAATCCATTTTGGAGAAGACAGAGGATCCAGCAAGTTGATCATACAAATCATTGATCCTAGGGAGCGAATACTTGTTCTTTATGGTGGCCAGATTCACTGGCCGATAATCCATAACCATCCGATCCGATCCATCCTTCTTCTTGACGAAGAACGGGGCAAGCCCAACGAGAAGAACTAGGACGTATGAAACCTTTATTCAAAGCCTCATCGAGTTGAATCATAAGTTCGGCTAGTTCCAAGCATGCCATCTTCTAGGGTCTTCTGGCTATTGGGACAATCCCTAGATTAAGCTCTATCTCAAACTTAACATCTCTGATAGGTGGAATTCCTGGCATTTCTTCTGGGAAGACATCCGGGAATCCTCGGACTACTGGAATATCTTCTAATTCTGGAAGAGGGATAGCATTGAGAGAATAGAGTTGGCGCTTGGCTTCGCGAGTGGAGACATTAAATATCTCACCCGAGGGATGTGTAAGTTGAACATTCCTAGAATGAGTATCGATCTTAGCATAGTGGAATTTCATCCAGTCCATGCCTAAGATGATATTGATGTTCGAAGCCTTGAGGGCTATCAAGGATCCTAGGAAGACTAGCCTATACACAAGAATCTCATTGTCATGGCTCACTCTAGAAGTTTGCCATTTTGAACCAGGAGTCTGAACTACTAAAGGAGTAGGCATATCACAAAAAGACATGTTATCCAACTATGCATAACTTTCTGAGATGAATGAATGAGATTCCCCAGTATCAAATAGAATAGATGCTGGATGACTAATGACAAGGAGCATACCTAGGATAACATCAGGATCCTCAAGGGCTTCCTCAGTAGAAACATAGTATACTCGTCCACGAGCAGGAGCGGGCTTCACATAGAAGGCTTTTCCTGGCTTCCCACGTCCAGCTAGCTTAGCATTGTTCTGAAGACACTCACGGGAGTAGTGTCCTGGTTCCCCACATTTGTAGCAGACAACCGTGGCACGGGGAGCAACATTAGCAGGAGGAACTCCAAATGGCCTAGCTGGAGGGTTGGGCTGAGCTAGGCGAGGCGCCTGGAAAGATGTCCTCACGGTGTATCTTAGCAGCAGGGCTGCATTGGGCACCCACACCCGGCGTTTGTAGGAGCCTGAGCCAGATGCAGGGCTGAAGTCACGGTTGTGCTTCCTGGTTGCCTCGTAGTCAGTCTGTCCAGTCTTGGCATTGATAACCTTGTTGATGAGGGCCTGGAAGGTTGTGCACTCATGCAGGCGCAGTTCTCGACGGAGCTCAGGACTAAGTCCCTTGCGGAACCTAGCCTGTTTCTTGGCATCAGTTGAAACTTCCTTTAGAGCATAGCGAGCAAGATTGCCGAACTCATGGCTATAGGCATCCACTGTCAGTCTGTCATGGGTGAAAGCACAGAACTCCTCTCTCTTGCGATCCATCAGCCCTTCCGAGATGTGATGGGTATGGAATGTCATGCTGAATTCCGCCCAAGTTGGTGTGGGGCTTGCGGGACCCATGGCTTCATAATTTTCCCACCACAGATTGGCGGGTCCTTCCAGAAAATAAGTAGCAAAGGTCACCTTGTTGGCCTCGGATACATTGGTAGCCCGAATTTTGCGGAACATGTTGGTTAGCCAGTCATCGACGTCGAGCAGATTGACCGAATGATGATACTTAGGTGGGCACAGCTTGACGAAATCACCGAGAGACACGCCATCATTGTGATCATTGCGGGGAGCACGCGTTGTGTTCTGCTCAATTTGTTCCAACAGCCTATTGGTTTCCCTTTTGTTCTGTTCATCTTCAAGCATCACTTCTACCAAAGAGGGTGTGTGTGGCAGGTTCTCTTGCCTTGGCTGGCTTCCCTCACCCTGCTCGGGGGCAGGCATGGGGTTATTCCTAGTTGCCACCATCCTAGGAAAACAAACCCACATCTTAGACATAGAAGTCATCAACTCTAAGACATGAGATAAGGAATGTACTGGAAAACATGGCATACAGGGTAAACACCCAATCAACATGGTAATAACAACTGCCATATGAACACCATGATTCATACACACCATGGCATAGTTTAGTACAAGCCCAAGCTGAAATACCAACTACGGAGAGATGACACAACTCATTGCAGGCATTACAAGCTTCCTATACATTATCTATCTACACCTCCGGAACTCAACTCTCAACCTCAATCATATCCCACAAGACACGCAGGACTGTGGCGATACGACTACTACCATACTAGTGCTCACATCCACGTACGCAAGCATCGCCGTAGAATGCCTCATATAGGTTACCCCCGTGGCGCGGGAGATGAACCTCAGGATCTGGAAACACTCTAGCCTGTGATCCCTAGAAACCGTAAGGACACGGATGTGGCCTTAGTCCCCTTGTTGGCGGCAACAGTCGTCCTCAAAGAGGGGTGATGCCTCCAACATCAGGCCAGTCTACGTGTGCTGGCAGATGAGTCTGCGATGGGTTCAGCATCTCCAAATCTCCATAGCCTGTCTGCACGATAGGTGCCAACTGCGTTAGGGCAGCATAAGGCTCCATGCGTAGGGCACGTGCATCACGATCCCTGTTCTCCAACATTTGAGCGGTCACCTGCAACCGAGGGTCCTCATGAGAATGATCATAGTAGGCTACGCTAAGATAGCTATCCTCTCCTCCCAGAGAAGCAGGAACATAACAGAACTCTGTGTTCTGAAGCAGACCATGGTGAAACCTCATGATAATCAGCATAGTGTAGGCGGCCTCCTGAACTGCCATGTCTATGGTGACACCTAATCCATAAGTCCGGTGAAGCGGCTCTGTAGCTCCAGGATATGAAGGATATATCTTAGTAGTACATAGATACTGGCTTGGTTGAAATCTCGATACTGTTCCTCCACTATGTACTTTGGGTAGCATCGGTAACCAGCCTCCATCATAACTCTAACCAACATGGCCATGTGACCCCGTACATCGGCGCACCTGGTCAGACGGACCACATGACGGGAGGGATGAGGGGGCATCTGAAATAGAGAATGATGCAAAGACATTAGAGACTCTAGCAGAATTTGGACAACATAACGGTTGTAATTGCTCAAAAAGGATTTTGAGACAACTTCAAAAGATTGGAAAAGCATAAGCACTCGACTATCTAGACTCAAATCTCTTCTCCAACTGTTTGGCACACCAACAATACTCAAATACCAACATTCACTTGCATACAAGCTAGCAAATAATCCATGGTTAGTAAGTCATCATCCTAAGCAATAGATGAGAAGCCTAGTTCTTATCCCCGTAGAAATGATGAGAATGGCTAAGAATAGAATAACGTGGGAAGTGGAGTAAAAGAGACTTACGTTCCCTTCCACAATCAATTCCCCTACTTTCATATAGTGTTTCTAGACTCAACTTCGATCGGTTTTGCTGGTAGTCCTATAGTCAGTCAGGCTCTGATACAAACACTATCGGGACCCCGATCCTAAGTCATATGAGTCCAGACTGTAACATATCACATCACTTTGCGGCCTCACGCACGGTAAGCTCCACGTATGTGAACATACCTTAGCCGGGACCGTTTGCGTCTTTTCGCTCACGTATGTGAACATGTTGCTGGCAATCAAACGACAGAGAACCTAGGCCGATATGACTAGTCATAGAACCCAAGTGGCCCATACGTACGGAAATAGGCATACGTAACCCAGCGATGCAGGTGTCGGTCTCAAGCGTGTGTAGACGAGTCATAGAAAGCTACAAGGACTCCATTACACCATGGGACATAAATGTCATCACTGCATTTAGACTAGTCGTAGCAGGCTACAAGGACTCCATTACACTGCGAGACATTTCCCCGAAGGGACATACACAACAGCAAAGAAGGATACATGCCGCTCAATCAATGGGTCCGGAGTAGTAGCAAGCTACGAAGGCTCGATGGAAGCACAAAGAGGCAGTTTCCCGTAAAGAGTACTACTAAAGGCACGCGACTAGGTGTTGGATCCCATACATACCGTTGAACGTCACACGTACGCACGACATGCCCGATATGCATAGATATAAGTATGGCATCACAACATAACCATACATCAACACAACTTTTATTTAAAAGGCTCAGAAGATCCTTGCATAATAGGTTCGTACAAGTAGGGGTCACATGACCCGACACTCAAGTAATACAAGCAAGTTCATACAAACCAAGTGGAAGCATAAAGTTGTCTGAGTATAGACAGATGAAAGGGTAAAAAGGCACATGGCCTGACTATCTACAGCCCGCCACAGGGCATAAGGTCGTAGCTGGGACACCATCTATTCGGCATCGTCAACATATGGAAAGAACCCACCTAATGGGTCCCGATTCTCATCGGCAACATTTATTAAGCAAACATGAGTACAAACGTACTCAGTAAGTCTTAACAGACCTAGACTATTCATGCTCATGTATCAACAAGGGGAGTGGGGAGTATATGCAGCAATGCGAGTGTTGACTCATGGCTAACCTACACTATACAATTTTACTGCTTTGTTTCGATTTTTGATATCGCACACGAGTCCACTAACTCCATAACAATACACCACCAAGGATTCACTTCCCTCTCCTAGGTGACTGCCATCCACGGAACTCACACTTGTCCTGATATTTTTATTTTTACCCATTTAATTATCTATGAACAGCATAAGCTTTCCATGTAGTCCGTATCCGAGGACGCGACTATTCAAATAGTTTAATACCCTGTATGGGTGTACTTCTTCAAATATGCTCTCGCCACTTATCGCTGTGTGCTCATAAAACCATGCACCTCGGCAACCTTGAAGTGGAAGCCCAGCGAGGGAGTCGGCCACGACCGTCAACCACATAAGACCTCTAGTCCAGGCTATTGCCTATTTGAGGCTGAACCTGCACGGAAGTCCGGCCGAAGTTTCTGCTACGGCCCCAAACGATGTACGCAGGGTTCCCAAGCCCACCATTTGGGTGACCCTTGGTACACCGTGCCACTGCCTACCGAGTCGTAACCCACCCCTAGGGTCAGCGCTACGCATGGCCTCCAGCATGCTATAAACACCAGAAACTACTTGCAACTCCTGGATTAAGGACTAAGCGATTGATAAGTCGAGAGGGTCAATTAAGTATCCCAACGTGTGGTACTAACTAGCTTTGGATCACAAACACGAAACTCAGTTCCTAAGAACGGTCCCAATGAGACAACCCGCTATGTACTCCTACATGGCCTCTCATCGCTACCTTTACCAAATCGGGTTCATCACATCATGGCATCACCCAGATGAATCAGACCTGACACGGCATAGTGGGCACATCAGAATAACATTGTTTCACTCCAGTTCATCACCCAGATGAATCAGACCTGACACTACTCTAAGCATAACAAGCATAGTGGGCAAAGTAAGCAAAGCACATCATGGCACAAGCATCTACCAGGTATCCTAGGTTGCAAGGTTTAGCTAATAACAGGTCATGCAAAAGAATAGGTTCATCTGTGTTTGATAGTCTAGTGAACGTTTGTCCTAATGCAATAAACAAGAGTAGGAGCGAGAGAGTGCCATGTTATCGGAATGATCAAAGGGGTTGCTTTCCTTGTTGGGTAGCGGAAAGGTTTTCTCCTTCATTGGAATTCTCGGAGGTATCCTCAGAAGCAGGGCATACCGCAATGCAGATAAATAACAATCAATACACGCAAGTGCAACAATATGATGCATGATCACGACATGGCAGCATGTATGGATAAGCTAATGCAACTACTGTCCAAGTTAAATGAAGTGATTTGAATATAGGTTCAAAATCATTCTCCATTTCATATTTCATAAGTTAACCTATTAGTAAATGTCAATGTTAATCTACATAGGTTTCCCTAACATGCATGATAAAGGCACCATTGGATTCATTGGATTTTTCTGATAAATTTTTATATATAAATTATTTCCATCTGAGTTACAGAAGTTTTAAACATTTATTGGAATTATTTAAATCACATATTTCTTTATTGCATCAGCATGACATCATTATGATGTCAGCTAGTCAACAGAACGTTGAGAGGTCAAACCTGACTAGTGGGGCCCACTGGTCAGTGACCAGTCTCTAACAGAATTATTTAAATACTAATTACTAATTAGTTAGGAAAGGGGCCCACTGGTTAGTGGGTCATTAACATAATTAGTTTGGTTAATTAATTTTCTTAATCTAATTCTAATTAAAAGGGTCGGGCCCACTTGGCAGTTGACCTGGGGTCAAACCCCCGTGGTCAACACCGGTTGACTCGCCAGCGTTGAGCCACCGGTGACATCAGAGATGGCGAAGAGGGTTGGAACCCCTCCACCGGCGACCAAATGGACGGTGGAGCGCACCTATCTACTCCGCTCGCTCACGCGCGTCTAGCCTGACACCTCCCAGGGGCTGGGATGGACGGAATCAACGCTGGCGACGAGCACGACGGCGGCCAAAGCTCGGGCGAGCACAGGCTCGTCGAGCGAGAGCTCGAATGAGCCACCTAAGGACTCCTAAGGCTGCCTAGGATCATCCTGAGCATGACTACGTGCTCAGGTGCGAGCTTGGGCCGCTGCAGCGACGGCCACGTCCTCGCCGGCGGTGAGGAGCTCTCAGACCTGAGGAAATTCGGTGCTGGAACATGCTAGCGATGAGGAAAAGAGGGGGAAGAGGGCTAGGGGATCACGGCGGTTGCAGAGGCATCGAGAGCGGGTTCGGGGAAGTCTTGGAGCAGTGGCGAGCTTCACTGCTTCGCCGCCGGCCGGAGGATGAAGACGACGGCGATGCGGCGATGGAGAGCTCCCAGCGATGCGTGGCTCGGCGAGAAGGAAGAGGGCGATGAGGCAGAGCGATTGTGGGGCTTAGGAGCGAGGGGGAGCGGCTGGAGCGATGGCGCTTCGGTGGCGGGGCTTCGGTGGCCATGGCAACAGAGGGGGAGAGAAGGAGAGATGGGCGAGAGCGAGAGGGAGAGAGCAATGGGGATGGCTCTCTGAGCTTATCCCCGTCGCGCTGGCGAAGGGGACACAGGCAGGCAGCTGCCGGCATGGAGGCACGACCGTTCGCGCGTGGCGGCCACACGCCCGTCCTCCTGGCCACCACGAGGACGATGACCTCCCTAGGCCAGCTGGGCCGGCCTAGCCTAGGCCTAGGTGCGCTTCCTCTTTTTTTTCTTTTTTTCTGATTCTGTTTTATTTTCTGTCATTTGTTTTCTTTATTTGGAGGCACAATTGCTAATTAATAAATATGCCAAATATTTTATAGCATTAAATTTGTATATCTCAAACTTCTGTAAAAAGTTTCAGAATATTTTAAAATCTGAAATAATGATAATGCTTTATTTGGCATTTTCAGTAGCTTTAATATTTATTTTTAAATTGCTATAAATGTTCAAATATTTAAGATGGCCCCTGATATATTCATGTCCATATTTATCAGACATAGGGGACATTTTAGATGGGCATTTTGAATTTGTTGGTTTTCACATTCATTAAGTTGGTTTGATTCAAATGAATTCTTTGGGGTTTCTTTTGATTCCCATTTCAAATTGATGCAAAAGAATTGAAATATGATGCACAGACATGCTGTCCTAACACAACTAGCTAGGGATGTGACATAATCGAGCTTTATGCCCATTTTTGCGCACTAGTCCTTGACCTCTTGGGCCGTGAAATTGGTTCCATTGTCAGTTATTATACTATGCGGGAAACCGTAACGATGTACTATTCTAGATATAAATTCAATCACTAGTCCGAATTTAGCTGATTTAACAGGCTTTGCTTCTATCCATTTGGTGAACTTGTCAACCATGACGAGTAGGTATTTATTTTCCTTGATTCCTCCTTTGAGGGGTCCAACCATGACCAACCCCTAGACCGCAAAAGGCCAGGTGATCGAAATAGTCCGAAGAGCTATTGGGGGCATGTGACTTTGATTTGTGAAGAGTTGACACCCGACGCAATGCTGAACGAGTGACTAGGTGTCGGTCCGAGCTGTAGGCTAAAAGAAGTCAGCTCGAAAGGCTTTGCCGACAAGAGATCTTGTTGCAGCGTGATGCCCGCCCATGTCTGCATGGATTTCGGCTAGGATCTCCCGTGACTCTTCCTCGGATAGACACCTCTATAATACTCCAGTGGTGCTTTTCTTGTATAACTGACCCTCATGCATTTTGTAAGCCTTGCATCGCCGAACTATGCGTCATGCCTCAGTTTGATCATCGGGGAGTTCCTTGTGAAGGGCTCTGTCCATGGCGCTATTACTACCATTACCTCATAAGCCGAGGGCGTTTCATTCATCGTTGAGCCGTCGGTGATGCCATCATCTGGTTTGTTTATAGAGGAATATCCTCGTCCGTTGTTTTCAGACCGGTGCCATTTGCGTCATCCTGACACACTATGGAGGGCTTGAAGAGCTATTCCAGGAAGGTGTTTCTCGGGACGAGATCGCGCTTGGCTCCCATACAGGCCAATATATCGGCGGCTTGGTTGTTGTCTTGAGCAACGAGGTGGCATTCCAAACCCTCGAACCGAGTGGATATCTTGAGGACAACGTCTCTTTATGCCGCCATCTTTCGAATTTTTGGTGTCGAATTCGCCGTTAATTTGGGATATGGCCAGGATTTATTCTCCCTGTACCACTAGCCATTGCATGCCCATTGACACCACCATCCGAAGACGATGAAGAAGAGCTTCGTATTCGGCGGCATTGTTGGAATCGGCATACATGATTTGCAACACGCATCTTACGTTGTCGCCTGTGAGAGATGTGAGGATAACTCCATCCCCCAGACCGGCAAAGGTCTTGGATCCGTTGAGGTCCATTGTACAATGGGAGTATGCACTATACTCCTTGGGTAGCTTGGCTACTGACCATTCACCCATGAAGTCGGCCAGTATCTGACATTTAATGGCACGACGTGGCTTGTAGTTTATTTCGAAGGGAAGGAGCTCAATGGCCCATTTGGCTATGCGACTGGTAGCGTCCCTGTTGTTAATTATATCATTCAAGGGAACTTCTGATGCCACTGTTACCGCGCACTCCTGGAAGTAGTGTCGGAGTTTCCTCGATGCCATGAATACTGTATAGGCTATTTTTTAATAATGTGGGTTTATGGACTTGCACTGTGTCAATACCTTTCACACATAATATACCCGCTTCTGAGTTCGGAATTTATGTCCATCCTCATCTCATTTGATGACGAGCACCATGCTGACTACCTAGTTGGTGGCCGATATGTATAACAACATGGGCTCAACGGCGCCTGGTGTCGTGAGTATGGGATTGGTTGCCAGTATTGTATTGATTTCTTCCAACGCGGCTGCTGCTTCATCGGTCCATTCAAAATTGTTTGTGCGTTTCAGCAGCAAAGCTTTTTCTCCAAGGCGGGAAATAAAGCGGCTTAATGCGACTACGCACCCGGCTAGTCTCTGGACATGCTTTAGCTCTGTGGGGATTGCAAATTTTGATAGAGCACGGATTTTAGCTGGACTTGCCTCTATTCCTCTATGGGAGACGATGAATCCAAGTAGCTTTCCCGAGGGAACTCTCAATACACATTTTTCCGGATTGAGACGTATATCATATTTGCGCAAATTAGTGGAAGTTTGAAGGAGGTCGTCAATCAACTAATCAACATGTTTGGTTTTGATTACCACATGATCCACGTATGCCTCAATAGTCTTTCCGACCTGTGTGGCAAGGTAGGTTTGGATCATGCGCTGGTACATGGCCCCGATGTTTTTTAGCCCAAAGGGCATCGTGTTGAAGCAAAATGGCCCCTAGGGGGTGATGAATGCGGTAGTCACCTGATCAGATTCGTTCATTTTAATTTGATGGTATCCGGAGTAAGCATCGAGGAAACACAACAAATTGTGTCCGGCTGTGGCATCAATGATCTGGTCTATGTGTGGTAAGGGAAACAGGTCGTTGGGGCATGCTTTGTTGATGTCTTTGAAATCAACACTAAGCTGCCATGATTTTTCTTTCTTAGGTACCATCACCAGCTTTGCTAGCAACTCGGGGTGTTTGATGTCCCGAATAAATCCGGCCTCGAGTAATTTTGCTAATTCTTCACCCATGTCTTGTCGTTTGGGTTCGGGGAAGCGGCGTAGGGTTTGTTTCACCGGCTTAAAGCCTGGAATAATGTTCAGGCTGTGTTCGGCGAGCCAACATGGGATACCAGGCATATTAGAAGGATGCCAAGCGAAAATGTCTCAATTTTATATGAGGAAATTCCACAATGCGTTCTCCATAAGGGTATCAAGCTGGGCTTTGATTCACGTTATTTTATTGGGGTCTGTTGTATGCACCTAAAATTTGACGATTTCCTCTGCGGGTTTAAAGGACGTGGACTTCGGCCTTTTAGTGAGGATCCCATCGTTGCTATTAACTGTCAACGGTAGAGCGGTTAATTCCTCGACAGTGAAAGTTTCCGTTAATGCCTCGAGGGCGAGCGTTGCCATCTTGTTTTCGGCCCGAAGGGCTATACTCGGATCACTGGCGAGCGTGATCACTCCATTTGGTCCTGGCATTTTGTGTTTCATGTCCCCATAATGAGGTATAGCCTAGAACTTTGTAAAGGCGCCGCGTCCTAACAGGGCGTGATAGCCAGTATGCAAGGGGACGGTGTGGAAGATAAGTTCTTCGGATCAGTAATTTTCGGGTGTGCCGAACAAAACGTCCAGTATGATACATCCGTAACAATGTGCATCTTTCCCTAGGATAATTCTGTGAAAGGTTGTGTTGCTATGTTCGATGGGAGATTGGTGGAACTGCATTTTCTCTAGACTTGCCTCGTAAATGAGGTTTAGACCACTGCCACCGTCCATGAGCACCTTATGTAGTCTGTATCCATTAATGATTGGATTCATGACTATAGCAGCCGGTAAGTGACGGGGAAGAATGGGCGGTTGGTCAGTGCCCCCGAAAGTAGTCGATACGTGTGCCCAGGGGATAGTAGCTACCACGTGGTAAACGTGCTCGTGCTCCCTAAGATCTCATTTATGCCTGCTCCTCGAGGGGAACACCTCATAGACCGTCAGGACTTCCTCATTGAATCCGTTGGCGAAGGAGGGCGCTTGTTCGACGAAGGTGTGTCGAGGATAGCCTCGCCACTTTTCATGACTTGCCTGACAACCCAACAAGCTTGAAGGCTATGCGTAGGGTTTGTGTTCAACAACATGGAATGAATGGGGCAAGGTTTATCTAAAAGTCCGTCGAGGACGGTGCCGTTCCCGGAAAGGGACTTGATTCTTTTTTCGACGGGTTCATGTCTGGCTGGCCGATTCGGATGTACCCTCTTTCTTCAAACTCCTATATGGTGTTCCGGAGAATTTTGGTTCCAAGAACAATCGCTCGGATTGCCAGACACTCTCCATGGTTTATGCGTCGGCGGGCTAGGGCATTAAGAATCCCTTCATCATGGCAATTGTTGATGAAAATTTCCATTACGTCTTGGTCACTAAGACCTTTTACTCTACTCCTAGCGAGGAGGAGTCTAGCCCAAAAGTGGTGGAATGATTCTCCTTGTATTTGGTTGATATCCTGGAAGTCCAAAGACATGGGTTTTGGCACGGTACTTGGATAATCCTCTTGGACGGTGGGTGGGGAAAATTTTTGTTCCCTATCACAACAATTGTTCAGAAGTGCAGTTTCCGAATCGCACGACAGATCCTCCACTAGTGACGGTCTGGCTTTAAAGCGATTCCCCGCCTCTGATTCTCAAACGGGGTCTTGGATATCGTGGACGGGGTTATAGACGATTTTCAATTCTGGATATCGGGCAGAATGCGTGCCGGACACTCGACGATGGAGACAAGGTGAGTGACCGGAGGGACATGAATCTCTCTGTTATTGGGTCTGATCCCGAGCCGATCATAGATCGGAACCTGGTCATCTGATATACACATAGCTTCGATCTGATCGAACAACTCGTTTAAGAACGAGGCGATGGCAAGATGCGTGCCACTGATACAAGTGGATTCATCAAGTGGTATAACGGTTCCGAAGTTGCGCCAAAGCGGATCCGTGTTCCGTTCCAAAATGGGACCTAATGCATTGGACGTCAAATCATTCGGATTTACAGGATTTCCTTCGAAGGTTGAGGGTTCCATTGGAACGAGCGTTCCCCGTGAATCAGTCACAAACTCTAGGGTTCCGAACATAATACACTGATTGGGGGGGAACCTTCCGGTCTAACCATGACGTCCGACCGGGCCAGTGTACGACAGTATGTCATTGCTAATGAAATTCTGATCGGGGGCGAGAATCCCCTCGATACATATGTCTCTACTTGCGACGGGGCGAGCCATCGATTCCTTCAGTGCACACAGAGGAACTCTCAATGAAATCACCAACGTCGGTGTCAAAACTGTTGGATCTCGGATAGGGGGTCCCAAACTATGAGACTAGGATCGACGGTAACAGGAGACGAAGGGGACACGAGTTTACCCATGTTTGGGCCCTCCAATGGAGGCAATACACTACATCCTTCTTGATTGTATTGATGGTGTAAGGGGTTACAGAGTTGATCTACCTCGAGATCGTATGTCTAACCGTAGATGAGTTGTCCTATCTCTAACCCCGAAAACTCTTTGGCTTATATAGATGCCAAGAGTGTCCTTGGCCTACACATGGTCGGTTACATGCCGAAGAGATAACTTGCCTAACTATAGCTAATAACTTGGAGAACACATCTTGACTCCATGAGGGTTCCATCCTGGCATAGGTGGTCCTCGATCCTCTGATGCCTGCCTTGCAACCCATACAGTCCGGCCCATGAATAATGGGTGGGCTATCTGGAGAGCCCTCAATCTAGGACTCCCTCACCTGTCCTCCACAATCCTCACAAGACTATCCTGATTGAATTGGATGGTCTTGATTTCCTTTTGCACACACTGAATGGTGTTAATAAGAAGATCCATCTACTCACTCCTTGTCCTTGGCACCTGAGCACTAGTGGTTCTGGCTGCCCTAGACTCTGCCTGTGCAGTAGATGAAGTGGGATGACTGGGATCCATCAACATAGCATTGTCCTCGAAATCTGGCTAGAGTGCCATATGTGGATGATCAAGTGCATACACATTCGTCTCTACCTTAGAGTTAATGATCTCTTCTGATCAGTAGTTGTTCTCTTTACTGTCCATCACCCTAAATCTGATGCGGGTGTCAATGTGGGGAAGCATGTTTATGGAGTATCCTCGGATCATCTTGTCATCTCCTGACTTGGGCATCAAGGTGTACCTCATGATTGCGTTGATGGTAGGAAGTCTTGCTTGCAGGTAATAGACCGAGCCAACCATATGTGAATGCACATAATCAACAGGATTCTCCTTGTACATATTTGCTATTGAGTTGTGCTTCATCTTGGCTTCAGTGTAGACATTAAGATCACCTTCTTCTACCTATGGGGCTCCTAAGATGGTTGCCCACTCATCAACAGTGGATTGGTACCTGACTTCCTGAGTCATCCATTCAATCCTCCCATCTGGGTAGAAGTGAGCAGTAGAGTAGAACTGCATGATCATCTCATCGTTCCATGGGGTGAACTCTCTCCCAACAAAGTTATATATATCAATACATCTGAAATTTTCATGCACACTGGGGAAGTAATCCTCATTTGCATTGATATAGGCCCAGTCAACATATCTCATGTCACTAAGTGCTTGCCTTTTGTCCAATAGGACAGTCTCATAGAAATCCTTCTCTTCCTTGGTGTGAAATCTGCCATCCACAATACTCCTTCTCCTGGAGGCATAGGGGTCATCTTCTCTCCACATTCTCAGCCCTGAGTCTCTCCTCTTCTTCATGTCCTCGACAATGGTATGAGTATTGTCATGAGCATGTAGATGGGGCCTGAGTTTCCTCAACACTGTCAAATCTTCCTCAACATCTTTGGAAGTAGAAGTCTTGTTCTTAGCTACAAGAGGGAAGTCTCTGGTTGTCCTCTTGGGCTTGGGAGCAACTGGCTTCTTTGGTGTAGACTTCTTGCTCTTTGAAGAAGCTTTTTTTCTTGGAAGGAGGAGCTTGGGAAGCTTGCTCTTCCTCCACTTCCGCCTCATCAGCATTAGTTGTTTCCTTATACATGGAAGTTGGTCTTCTAATAACTCCCACTATCCTCTTCCTGTCACTCTTCTTGTCTCCTGCATTCTTAGGCATAGAACTCCTTTTAGGCTCAATTGAAATGGAACTGTTGGTCTTGGCACTCTCAGGTGCCCCCATAGCTTCTATGCTAGCATACTCCTTTCTATCAGGACTTTTGGTAGAAGAATCCTTTGTAACAAATTTCTTTGCAGCTCTTTCCTTCTTATCTTGTTGCTTCTTGATAATGTCCTCATCTGGACAAACTCTAAATGTTATTCATCTGATTTCAGCTTCTTCCTTGTCCTGGTGATAGCCTTGGTAAACCTATGGGAGCTAGGGGTGCCTGGATCTTCTCAAGAAGGTGAACTAGAATCTGGGATAATGCATGAGCTCATATCCACATCTCTTTCTGAAATCATTCTGGTTGTCCTCAGATCCTCACATGCTGACTTTGTGAATATAAGATGGAAGAGAAGAGGGGTTGAGTATCAGAAAACATAGAAGGTTTTCTCAAATTTGAACATACAATCTTTAAGTTTAAACTTCAAAAAAGGGGATTTCGGTTCCATCGAGTCTAAATTTTTGGAGCCACTTAGACTGACAGCTTACCTTAATAGAGAGTTGGCAGTCTTTCCGGTTTAATCGAAAAGAACCACTCGGTCTCACCAAGGCTGTTGTCGGTAACCCTGAAACCAAAATATGTAGGACTTATTTTTACGATCCGGTGACACCGAGATTCAATTTGTGGATGGCTAAACCAAAAAAATCCAAAGTTCTCTAATCTAATGGAGTTACTTGAGGATGGAGTTTGTGCATACGGTTGGAAGATAACAGAGTGAATTCTATTGCACATGAACTAGATGGGGAGTGCAAAGAATTTTGAGACTGCTACCCTAACTTGGCGAGAGCCTCTCTACAGTGGAAACAACGGTGATGATTTTTGTCGACAACGAGGAATTTCTGTGGTGTAGACTCCCTGGAGCAAAGGGAGAAGTTCGTAGACGCAAGAGACAACTAGGGTTGACAAGGACCACATTTTGATGAAGTGAATATCAAAAACCGGATCCGCAGAGTATAAGTACCCATAGCTGTCGGTGACACCGGTTCTAAAATCTCGGTGCCACCGAGTGCCTCTACAGTCAGTTGATAGGGAAACTCGGTGAAGACGAGATTATGGAGTCAGTGCTACCGAGATGGAAAATCCATACCAACCCTAGGCTTCGGTGGAACCTATATTTTGAGGTTTGTTACACAGAGATGCACTGGGGAGGTTTTGGAAGTTAGCTCTTATAGAAATGGAACTCTGAGCGCTCCTCACACTGGGTGTTCGAGAAGTGCTTGCTCAAATTTTGTGATGAACCATGAATAGAATTTGAGACTAGAAATTATAGATAGCTAGAGGGAAGTACTTAGGCATTCATGCATATCCAATTGGCCAAACAAAATGGAAGTCAAATAACAATAGTTGGATATCCTCGAATGAGAAAGATATAAATACCAACATGCTCGCACAATAAGATGTCAAATGAAACATGGCAAACATCCAAGACCACTCTACTATCTATCAAGCACTTTGGTGATGATGGAGTCATCTACATATGATTATATTGACTTAGGATCCACGTAAGAATATATGATCATAGGTCATACTCATCGTTTAAGCACAAGTGGGGTTACAAATTTTACATAAAGCATTGAATGTGTTCACATCTTTAAGAGATGCTTTAACTCAAGTCTTAGAGTAAACCTCCCCCTTGATGTGACATCCCCTCAAAGAGGTATAAATTAACCTTGGCTTTTGTCATAGAAGATTTCACGTGGGTGATGTAGTGGTGAATGCTCATAGTTGACCAAGATCATCTTGAGTTGGGAGCAATCCTCGTTGTTTCTTACTCTTCTCACCTACATGTGTTAGTCCCACACAAGAGACAAATACAAGGATATCTATGGACATGGAGTGCAAAGCATATATAGTGATGTCCATGCATTCATTAATTACCTTGTCCCTTGCTTACCTTTTAGGCAATGTGTGACTCCTTGAACTATTGCATAAGGTTGGAGTTGATTGCAAATAGTCCTTGCCAAATACGAATGTGAGTGATTTTTTTTGGCAAAGTCACCACTGAAGAAATTATCTAGTTCTTCTTCTTTGCGATCCACATCAACTTGATGGGGATCCTTGGAGTTGAAGTAGCACTTGTAGAAGTTGAGCTTGTGGTAGCCTTGGTAGCCCACTTGACCATGGCTTGGGATTCATCTTCATATGAACCAATCTCCTATTGAAGCTTGTTCTTGCCCTTGAGCTTGTGGTCATGTCGTGGAAGGTCATCTTGAGAATTTGTTCCCCTGGGAAGAGTATGTTCATACTTTTCCTTTTTGGGAACAAACTTGCGCTTGGGGTATTGACCATCTTCCCATTAAACTCCATTTGCGTTAGAGGTAGCCAATGCCATGGTTTTTCGAGTATCCTCCATGCTTGTGTACAATTTCCTCAAATTGTTTACATACGGCAAGACTTTTGTAGATACCTTTTTCTGTAATCCCTTTCAATAGATCATTTTGTTTCTTAAGTGTCACTTTGCTAAGAGAATCATTAGTGGAATCAATAGAACTACTAGAAGCAATATCATTGGATTTATCAAGTTTATTGCTACTAGTTGAAGAAACTTTCTTGCCTTTGTTACTAGTTTGTTTAGGCTTAACTTGTGGAATAAATTTAGACAAGAGTAGTCGTTTGGCTATATAAGATGAAATATTCTTTCGAAGATCATCATTGATATCTTTAAGGAACTAATGCTCTTGCTCAAAATTGAGCTTCTCAAAACGGAGATTCTCATGAGTCCTTACAAGATCTCTCTGATCTTCTAGAGTAGATTCATTGGCTAACTTAAGAGTGTTTAATTCTTTAGTTAGTCACTCTATTTACATATTATCATCATCACACGACTTATCTTGACTAGCGTGATTACAAACAAGTTCATTTTGATTAATATCACTAGATTTTTCAAATAGCAAGCCATCATCTCCAAGTAAGTCATCCTCATTACTGTTAAAGTCAATGTATTCTGGGTGTGATACATTGGGGCCTAAAGCCATGAAGGAACTTCCCCTCCCCCATTTGGTGAATTAGGTATGTCAAAGGAGTTGGAGGAAATGAGTGCAAGTCTGGCAAAACATTCATATTGACTATAGTCGGAGTCGGAATGATAGCTTCTCTCAGATTGGTTGTTGGATTTGGAGCCGGTAACCCGTTCACCAACATTAGTTTGATGTCTTCTTCTTATGTAACTCTTTGTTTACTTGTCCTTCTTCTCAGATTCTCTACTTGTCTGGGAGGGTCTACATTCATAACGATCATCTCTACTCCTTCTCTCTCTTCAAGGTGACTCATCTCTTGAGCTCTTTCTTTTAGGTGACTCTTCCTCTTGTTTTGTTGGTCGGCATGCACTCATTGGAGTAGTGTCCGGGCCTTCCACAATTCCAACAATTTTGGTCACAACTAGATGAACGATTCTCTTCATATCTTGAGTTGGAGTTTCTTTCTTTGCCTCTACTCTTGTAGAACTTGTTGAATTTTTTAAGCATCAAGATTATATCTTCATTAGTTACAAGGTTGTCACTTCATGTAGAGGGAGTGTCACTTGGGGCTTTGTAAGCACCGCTTGACTTGTTGTGGAGTTCTTCCTTGTCTTTGGGTGACATCTCATGGGCAAATGTCCTTCCGGTGACTTGCACGTGATTGAGATATTTGTAATTTGGCATCATTTGGATTAATGTGCAAACGGTGTCGTACTTCCCATACAAGGCTCTAAGTATCTTCTTAATGATGAATTTGTCGGTCATCTCTTCGATTCCTAAGCCAAAAATCTCATTTGTGATGAGAGCAAGCCTAGAGTACATTTCAGTAACTCCTTCACCATCCTTCGTCTTGAACTTGTCATGTTGACTTTGAAGAACATCCAACATAGATTCCCTGACGGAGTCGGCACCTTCGTGCATATCAACCAAGGTATGCCAAATTTCCTTAGCATTCTCAAGACGACTAATTTTGTTGAATTCTTCGGGGCATAGGCAGTTGAATAGAATTTCACTTGCTTGAGCATTGTATTGCAACAGCTTCAATTCTTCTGCGATCGCTTCACGATCTGGTTCCTTTCCATGACCAATGAATTCACCCTGCAAGCCAACACGAATAACAACCCATATGGCGGGGTTATGACAAAGAATATGCCTTTTCATTTTAGGCTTCCAACTAGAAAAGTTTGTACCTTCAAAATATGGACCTCTATGGTGATAATTTCTCTCACTAGACGCGATAATCTCCTAGGTTGTGAGACCATTGCACTGGAGACCAAAGCTCTCATACGACTTGTAGGGATCGAACGTAGGCCTAGAGGGGGGCGACTAGACTACTTGACAAAATAACAACCTAACCTTTCCCCAAGTTAATTGGTTGGCAGACTTTAGAAATTCTAGCATGTCAAGTTCATCCTACACATGCTTGTCTATGTGTATTGTCGAGGAAACTAAAGACAATAGTATTTAAGAGGATAGGGATAATAAGATAAAACACAATTTGGAGACACAATTTTTTCCCATGGTTCCAATAGGTGGCCGCAAGAGTACATGAAGGGCTCCACCCAAGAAGGGTTCCACCAAGAAGCAACCTTGTCAATACTATGATGGCCTACGTCCACAAAGGACTAGCCTTCTTTTGGGTAGATCTTCATGAAGTATGCGATCTTATTGCCCTTCGTTCAACTCCACAATCACGAAGAAGGAGGCTTCGAAGCAGCACCTAACCAATCTAGGAGGAACCACCCTCCAAAAGGTAATAGATGTGGTAGTATGATGAACTTGTTGCTCTTGTGCTTTAAATGGTAGTCTCCTCAACACTCAATCACAATCACACATATTTGTCTTGGGTAGAAGAGATTGATTGGGTGCAAAGGAACTTGGGGATGCTAAGAATCAAGATCCATATTGTCAGGGATATACCCTGCGGTATGACCCGTCCTGGCGACTCACAGGAAACCCCATAAAGACATGACATCTTATTAATGACCCGGTAGGCGGGTCGCACGATGACCAAGCCCAAGACCCGGTGGGTGAGCCGCGCCTTGTGTCTCACAAGCGAAGGCCCGAAGAGAGAAGGATTCCCTTAAAGGAAATAAGACCCGAAGTAGACTCGTGAGAGGCTAGTTCTAATCCTACTCCTAGTAGGACTCTATTTGTAAGCCTACCCTCTCCACCTATATAAGGAGGGGTAGAGCACCCCTAGAGGAAAAAAGAGGGATAAGTCCACAAGTTTAGACAACACAAGAGATTAGAGATAGATAGATTAGAGGCTCTCGTAATTAGAGGTAGCAATTAGCACCCTTGTAACTGAGAGATCTTCATCATCATCAATATCAGACAAGCGGGATGTAGGCTTTTACCTCCATCAGAGGGGCGGAACCTGGGTAAACTCCGTGTCTCTCAATTCTGATCAACCCCTTCAAGCCGCCACATAGTTGCGTCTTTGCCCCGAACCTAAGTGCGTTCACCCGGACATCTCTCGTGATAAATCCACGAAAGTTGGCGCCCACCATGGGGCAATGCACAATGGTATTGTGTTCTTGGAGAGGAAGCTTTTTCAGGGACCGAGAAGCTCACAACTAATCAGACGGGGAAGAACAGGCTTGGAATAAACTTTGACAGAGCCGAGAAATTAAGGTTTTGTCAGTTGAGTCACTGCTGCTACAAATCGAAGATGTGCTTGATGTTGGTCAGCTACTAGTACTTCCAAACCGTGGAGCATTCATCGGCGTAGCCGCTGTTATGCCACATCATGACACGAAGGACCAACAGGATCTACACTTCTCACATGGGTTGACTGCTAATTAGTTCTTTGATTATCTACCTTCGTCTGTACTACATACACAGGAGCAACTTGGCGTTGGGAGATCCATTAAGGACACCGCCACCTGAATTCAAGAGACCGTGTGAGAATACTATGTGATGAAGCATCACGGGACAAAACAAAGAAGAAAGAGAGGACAAGGCCGCCGCGGATTCGGTCTTCACTGCTGCCGCGACGCTGTGGCCAGTTTGACCTCGATTCTGGCTTGTCCCCGTGCTCCACCTAAGCCCGAACTCTGACCCGGAGGTTGACATGGATGCAGACTCGGACATCACCGGCACGCCTCGCTGGCTGCCTCGCCGAGCCTCCGGACCCAGAGATGAAATCGGTCTCGTGCCGCCACACCGTCCGTACCGCCGCTGAGCATGACCTGCCGCCAACCTCGGCCATTGTATTGTCGCGCTGGCCCGCCATGGTTGTCCCGTGCTCACTCCGCTTTGTTGCTCCTCACGCGCCTCATCAAGTCGCTGAGCCGGCCTCGCCATCGCCCTCAAGCTGACATGTTCTGCGACCTCACCTAACTCTGCCTCCTCACGCCCACTACGTCGTGTCGCCGCATGCCTGCTCGTCGTCGTCGTGCCTCGTTCCGGGTCGTGATCACCCCGCACCACTGCTCCTGCCGGCTGTCGCACTGTGCCATGATTTCGGTTAGCCGCCGCCCAGCGCTAGGCCCGCCGGCTCTCCCGTGCTTCGCCGCGCCTACCTTCACGATGCCTCAACCGCCATGGCCTCCACCCGATGCGACCGGCTATGCCTTTCTTGCCGTCCTACGGCCTCAGCGCCCACGCGCACACGTTCCTGCACGTCCACATCACAATACATGCCGCACCGCAGCTCCGCCCAGCGAGCCGTCGCGTGCTGCAGCTCCACATTGACCGAAATGGTCCCCATCTCCACCCCGCTACGCGTCCGCCTTAGATTCACCTCCACGACCGAGTCGACGTCGCCCGGCTTTGCCGCCTCCGAGCCAGCCTCATACGCCTCACATATGAGCCACCTCGCCTCCACTCATACCGCACCTGCATCACTCCGGCTAGCCGCCCCGTGCTGCCACTCCGGCGAGCCGTCCCGCGCCATAGCTCCTGTTGGCCCACTTCCCGCGCTGCCCTTGGCTGGCTCCATTCTGCCATGGCCACGTCCACGCCGCCCGACTCCATCTCCCCTATGGACGTGCCTGCGCGCAAGCCCTCTGCCATGGGCAGCAGTGGCAGTCACACCGTGGTCCTTCATCGCCTCAAGTTGCCCTGCTGGACTTCTTTGACGCAACGCCGTCACCGCTGAGACGACCCAGTCTAGCACCGTCGCTGAGCTGCCATGGCCGAATCGCCACATCTGCTGCGGTTTCGCGAGTGGCTCAATCGCTGTTCAAATTACGAGAGTGACTCAGCTAGTCATCGGGATGAATCAGGTGAAACGCATCAGGACAATTATTCATTATATCCGCTGTGCCATGCCGCGGATACGGAGCTTCTGTCAGCATCATCATGCACCGGCGTCCGCACCTACTTAACGGACGCGCGCATGAGCCGCCGCTCCAACGGTCCGGTCTACATCAACATGCGGTCGACTCATCCATCCGTGCCCACGACCGACTCATCCATCAGGCGCTACAGCTGATTCAATCCGTCCGTACCGGATTACAACGCCGTGGCTGTCTCTCAACATCCATGACGGCACCGGCTTACAACACTGCAGCCGTCTCTCGCGACCACGCCATGTCTCGCGGCCGCACTGGCTTACAAACGCCACAGACGTCTGTTGCACACCGGCTTACAATGCCACGGTTGTCTCTCGTGACTGCACCGGCTTACAACACCGTAGCCGTCTCCCGCGACCACGCCGTCTTCAAACACCGCCACTGATTTCTACATCTACATCAACATGCCAGGGGCCACATGCGCCAGTACGAGTCGCCCAACGGATGGTTCTGAATTGCCGACTTGTGATGTAATCTACAACATGTCAGTGTAGGGCTCGTCTATATGAGCCGCCCAACGGATGCGCGCAAGACGCCACCCATAGTTTGATCTACATCAATATATCGGTGTAGTGCTCATCGATATGAGCCACCCGACGGACAGGCGCACAAGTCACCGCCACTACAATTTGTTTCACTTCAGCAAACAGCCGGGATGAACTATCGACCGGAACATTGAAACAAATCATGGGGGATCATCTATAACCTGCCACGGCCAACCTCAACTTTCAATGGAGATTATCAAGCCGCCTCTTCGAGTCAACTTAAGACTCGGGGGCTACAGACATGGCGAGACACATTTGGTCGTTTTCAACGAGAACCCCGAGTCTTTGCAAGAGAAAATCCAATCCTCGGGGCTATTACATTACTGACGGAAGATTAAAAGTTGCCCAAGAGGACGAACCGCCATGATGCACCATTCAAACATAGGTGCCCGGTTTATTGGATCATCGCTTGGAGCTTCTGCCGTTTCTTTATACAAGATGGCGGTTTACAAGATAGCGACTGACAAGAAGAGTTCAAAAATACTCCGGTTGATGTATCAACTGAGATCAGCGAACGGCGGCTTCTTACCTTCGGGTACAGCTTCTAACGCCTATTAGCCAGGCGTTATGCCATAAAAATTCGGCTCAGGAAAATGAGCCGCGGCGAGGGCGGCTTTCTACCTTTAGTCGGTGCAGCTTCTAACGCCTATCCACCGGCACTTTGTGTCGTAATTGATGAAAAGGGGGCTTCTTTCTGATGGGTAACACTTCTAACATCCAATCGCCTCGCTTCATGCCAAATTTCCGGCTAACATGTTTAGTCGCGGTTGTAAAGGGGTTTTACCGACGGGTATCTAACACCTAACAACCGGCGAACGACGGCTTCTTAGCTTCGGGTATAGCTTATAACGCCTATTAGCCAGGCATTATGCCACAAAAATCCGGCTCAGGAAAATGAGCCGCGGTGAACGACGGCTTCCTACCTCCGGGTATAGCTTCTAACATCTATTAGCCAGGCGTTATGCCACAAAAATCCGGCTCAGGAAAATGAGCCGCGGCGAACGGCGGCTTCCTACCTCCGGGGACAGCTTCTAACGTCTATTAGACAGACGTTATGCCATAATAATCCGGCTCAGGAAAATGAGCCGCAGCAAGGGCGGCTTCCTACCTTCGGGTACAGCTTCGAACGCCTATCCGTCGTCTTTATGCCAGAAAATGTTGACAAGTTACCATTACATCATACATTGCATCGTGCATCAGACATGGCATCATACATTGCATCATATATTTCATCATATTCACATGTAATGCCGGCTTATCAGGCCGGGTCAGATCCAGATTATGAAAGAAGGAGCAATGTTATGAAAGATATAACATCTCCGGGTTGTGCTTTTTCAAGCCGCCCTTACAGCAACACATAACATATTCTGTCATGTTTTTACAGGTCTTCTTTATTAAAGATGAGCCGCCTTATATTGGAAAGTTGATTATTCTTGAAGAACCACCCTATCGGATATAATGTCGTGTCATCTAATTGGCTGGTCCTCGGATTTCTTCAATTCTGCTCTGTAGTAATCTACAACACTCATGGATTTCTCCAATATATATTTGTCAGGTTGCACCGCAACCATGAGCAGGGATTTCATGTCAGAGACAAAGGAATTATTCAGGATATTTATTCCGGGTTATATCACAACCACGGTTAAGGATTCATCCAACAAATTGTGGTGCGTCATATTATTCTTACATAGTCCCAAGTCACCGCAGGCAGACGACCCGGCACTTGGGGGCTACACTATTCAAAGCCAGTTTATATCAATTATGCAAGTCCCATGTCGCTGCAAGCACGCACCACGACACTCGGGGGCTAATGCAAGCCAGTTTTCAAATCATTACATCGTCAGCAAGACCATGTTATCTCAAGGAGATGAGCCGGCTTTTCTATATTTTTCTAAAGTCCCAGCCCTGTAATTCTTACTGACCCAGCACTCGGGGACTACACCGCTCAGATCAATTTTCAAAGTCCTAAGTCGCTACAGGCATGCGACCTGGCACTTGGGGGGCTACAATATTCAGCTGTCTAAACAGATTATGAGGTTCAAATTGAAGACCCGGTGCATCACATTCTGATGAGCCGGCCCTTGGGGGCTACACCTGCCGAAGTTTCAGAAGGTATAAGACAATTATAAGCCCCAGGTTGCTACAGGCAGGTCAACCCGGCCCTTGGGGGCTACACAGTCCAAAATATTATTGCAAAGCACCAAGTTATCATGGATAATCTTGGAGCTTGGGGGCTACAGGTAATATGGACATATCAAAAACTCTTGTGGGTATTTTCAAGAGATTAAGTATGGAGTTCAGTTGTTAGACCCGGCGTCACCAACACTTATGTCTAGTGTTATCAAAAGATCATAACCTGCCAGATTTTATAAGCCGCCCTGCTTCACAACAATGGAAGTCCGGTTTACATCAGATGGGTTTTCATCCCAATATTTTTATCAAGTCAGCTGGATTCTAGTTGTTTGACCCGGCGTCCCCAACGATAATGACCCGGCGTCATTAGCGATAATGACCCGACATCATCAATGATTATGACCCGGAGGAGATGACCCGCCAAGAGTATTGGAAGCCGATTCAATGACATATGGGTGTTCTATTCTTAAAAATTTTCAAAGGACACTGACAAGCAAGATTATTATCAAGATGACTTGTTCATATGCAGAAAAGACCCGGATTTCTGAGGAGCCATTTTATATGCCGGCCAAAGGAGCAAGCCGGCCACTTAACATATTTATTATTCTTATTTCACGAGCTAAGAATGAATAAATTCAAACTAATCTAGGGGCTAATGTTGGGGATATACCCCGTGGTATGACCCGTCCTGGCAACTCACATGAGACCCCATAAAGATATGACATCTTATTAATGAACCAGCAGGCGGGTCGCAAGATGACCAAGCCCAAGACCCGCCGGGTGAACTGGCACCTGGCGGCTGACAAGAGAAGGCCCGAAGTGAGAAGGATTCCCTTAAAGGAAATAAGACCCGGAGTAGGATTCGTGAGAGGCTAGTCCTAATCCTACTCCTAGTAGGACTCTATTTGTAAGCCTACCCTCTCCACCTATATAAGGAGGGGTAGAGCACTCCTAGAGGAAAAAAGAGGGATAAGTCCACATGTTTAGACAACACAAGATATTAGAGATAGATAGATTAGAGGCTATCATTATTAGAGGTAGCAATTAGCACCCTTGTAACCGAGAGATCTTCATCATCATCAATATCAGACAAGCAGGACGTACGCTTTTACCTCCGTTGGAGGGGCCAAACCTGGGTAAACTCCGTGTCTCTCGATTCTGATCAACCCCTTCAAGCCGCCACATAGTTGCGTCTTTGCCCCGAACCTAAGTCCGTTCACCCGGACATCTGCCGTGATAAATCCACGACACATATGGTTGGAGTGGATGATCTGGACCTCAACACAGGGGTAGGTGGTTGTCTCTTAGAAAATTGGATATGGGAAGTGTGGGTCTGATCTAAGTGCTTCTATTTCGAATGGTATGTGGTGGAGGGGTATATATAGGCACGTCCAAAAATCCAATCGTTACAACATTATTGCCCAACTCGGTGAAACCGGAGTGAAGACTCGGTTGCACCGACTAGTGCAAAATGTGGCTACTTTGGCATTTTCGGTGGTACCGCTATGAGTGTCCAAGGGAAGTTACACAACTCGATGAGACCAATGTACAACTCTCGGAAATTCCAGTTATTTTAAATGGGGCAACATGAAGTTGGTCATTAAACTCGGTTGCGCCTATATGAGGATCTTTGTAGTACCGAGACATGTGCTTGGCATAGGCTCTTTCTAGGGTTTTGAATCGGTAGGACCGAATGGGAAATGCTAGTCTTACTGATTTTGAGTGGTAGGGTCTAAGACCGAATATTTGTGGGAGAGTTTGTGGATCATTTTGATGGCTAGCACTTGAGCATTTCGAGCAAGTCATTCACCATTATTACATCACCCCCTTTTAATAGTATTGTCTTTCTATGGACTGAAAGTGATTTCTCACAAAGTAAATTATAGAGTCTTCTTGCTTGTAGGTTGGCCATTCATATTCCTCGCATCTAGGGGTCTCCACACAATCCTTTTCCATCCAAACATTGAACTTCTTCCTGAAATATACTTGGTGGAACCTTTAGTCCAATGAAATATATGTTGTTATTAATTACCAAACCAACCTAGGGAGAAGTTGTGCTTTCAAGAAGTCATCCACCACACCTGTGTCGGCTACATCAGTTAGACTATGTCAAGCAACACCTACATTCAAGCATAATGAAGCCGTTGGAATTAAAGAAATATTAAAAATCCCCTTGTTTTAATGGTCACCTATGACTTCCTGACTAGGAAGGAACCGAGAAGTTCATAGCACCCCTCACTCCACCACCATGATGGTGTACAATGAGCATGACGTCCCTACTCGCTCCAAATCCTAAAATAGAGTGGAATGACTGTCATACTTCATTATTAGCCTCTTTTGGTCCAATCAAGGACATGATCCTGACTGGATCATGGGGAATAACCTGTCAAAGATAGTCCTCCCCTCTTTCCCGAACCTTAGACAATTGAGACTACATGGTTGTTCTATACTTTTGGATAGTGCCCTTATTGAAAACCCATTAGAAACCTTCCTAGATGGAAGACCCCATTTTCCCACCAAGTATCTAAGTATAGTATTAGGTAGTAGACTCAACCCGAACATTCCCAAAAATGGATATGAAGAGGCAAGTGGACCAAGCACTCGAAGATACGTTGGGAATGTGCGCCCATGACTACAAGGACAAATGACGAATGATGACGGTAGAACATTCCTTGACAACATACTCAACAAGAATCAAGGAGAATCCTACACCGACAAACCTCGATGCCCTCATAGTTGAATACCACGTGCACACGAAGATCATCCGCTCCACAGAAGCCAATGGTTCCACGTCACCGGGAAGACATTCCAGGACATTAACCCTTTTTCCCAGTGCGGGACATTATGATGTCACTAACAAACATGGGTAAACCCCTAGGGCTAGCGCATAGACACAATACTTTTCCATGTATTCCGACTTTGGCAATACAAGGAAAAGGTAGACCTTTTCCAAAACCTCGTTCGACAAGCCCATGACCTTTAGTCAGAGCTAGATTATGACAAGAATCCTGTTCGACTTCTCAATCGAAGCCAAGCAATGTACTCAAAGCCGTATCGTCAAGAATTTCAAGATCTAATGGGGTAAGAAAATCGAAGAAGAAGCAAAATGGGAATGTGAAGATTGCCTCAGATCCGTATTTCCGTATCTCTTCAACGCCTAGCATATGAATCTTCGGGATGTGATTATTGTAAGGGGGGTAGGTCTGCACACTCTATGTTTTGAGTCACATCACTATGTTAATAATTCCAAAAAATCTGGACCACCAAATTTTTGTGTGTATGTATTTTATGCTTGAACTGATTGCTATTTGCTTGCTTGCTCGAGTGTGATCGTAATTCACAAAATTCCTCCTACTCTCAAAACTCATCTCCTTAATCCAAAATCTTTGACCAATGATCGTGCCATCTGTATAAGTGCTCAAATTAGGCGACATAAAACTGCTTTTATAAAATATTATTTTGGACAAATAACATTAATTTAAATTAGGTTTTCAAAAACCACTAAGTTATAGTTTGTACTATAAGTCCTCAAGTTAGGGGTGATATTTTGCCTCAAATATTTTATTTGGAACCTATTATATATAAGACTTCGCAAAACCACAAAAAAAGTTATTTTTGTATTTTATTTAAATGCCTTTTTCTCAGCTCAAAAATTGTCTTTTATAGGGAAAATATTTTAATGTTTTCAAAATATTTGAGAAAAATTAGGGAAACTCGGTGGAAATATATTTTCCATATATATGAGTTTCAACACATGGTAATGTTCAAAATATTGGGAAAAACATTCCAAAACCATTTCTCTTCATTATAAGTATTTTAAATATTTCCATAAGAAATATTGTCAAATAAATCCAAGACAATTCTGGAAATTCGCATATGCATCAAATGATGATGTTGGTAATTTCATCCCAATCTAAATATTTTGGTTCACATTAGTGCCCAAAACCCTCTCTGTCCAGACTCCAGTTTGAACAAAATTACACTGCCAAGTGTATCCAATTGATCTCAATTTTTGCAGTTATGTTCAAATCTTCTAATAATGCATCCGCACTAAGTGGTCCATCAAGGAGAATAGATCCACTTGCTCGAGTCACACCATAACTATGTTTGTTGATTTCTAGAGTTAGGAATTATTGCATTGCCATTTTTTCTTAAAGGAGCTAGAAGTTTCTGAGGATGAAAAATTGGTCTTACCATTTACTCCTGGTAAATATCAAGACAATTGGATACCGCAAGATGCCACAGGACATCAACAAATACCTTCTGCCATAAAATTGCAAACAAGCAAAGTTGATCCCAAAAGATTGCCCTTTCCCTCACCCTTTTACCATGACATGTGCTAGCCCCATTTTACCTCCAATAACTCTCTCTTGGCCAAGTAACAATCATTGGTAGGTAAAACCCTACCATTTTGATCTTTGGACAGCATGACTCTCCTCCTCCTCTCCCTTTCTTATGTACATGCAAATGCCCCCAAAGTTTACCAGAACCTCATTTGCATACTACTTCATCAATCGACACCTAAATATGTATTGATCATGCGGACAATATGAGAAAATCATCTAAACCTAGGTTTTGGCAAGAAATATAGCCGAGAACTACAACTATCCTACCCACTTATCTCTCGTGGCTAAAATTGGTGTACATGTACTACCTCCATGCCCAAGGCCAACAAAGTTTGTATCATTTCCCCTTGGGTGAAAACCACTTAGATGAGCCCCAAGTTTGCTGCGGCAAACTTACTCTCTTTCAGAACCCCTCCTTCATAGCTCCTCATGCTTTCAAAAATTATCAGTGTACCCTAGCACCCGTTCCTCACACGCTAGACATATTTGGCTGACAAAATAATGCTATGGAAACAATGTGGCATGGTGACAATGTTGTTGACCTGCAACAACGACGCTTAGCCAATTGACCTTGTCAAGTAGCTCATGTTCAACCTCGATAGAGCACCCACATGCGCCAGGAATCCCCTCTCAACCTCCCAATCCTCTCCTCGATGCCAGCAAGTATCCAAAGAAGCTCTAGCGCACGTGCTCACCGCACCCAAGACCACCCATGGATGACCAGTGCACCCTAGAAGTGTCCCCCTACTTAGGACCCCTCCTAGAGGCCCCTCGAGCATTCTAGTGTGTCCCATGCCCTTTCAATCATCTGCTAGCCTGACAAAACGAGCTCCCGAGCTGGAATTCCTCCCCCATGGCCGGCAATGCCAACCTCGGCTTTCACTCAAAACCGAGCTCCCCCGTGCCCCTCCTCTCTTCTGGGCTCCACCATAGTACACCAGCATTGCTATAGACGCCCCTCCGCACTCCATTTCCAGGACTCGAGGACCACCTCTACACTCCATTTCCATTGCCATGTCTCGAGGACCACCATTGGTAGGCAATACTCTCTTCCATGGTCAACGATGTCCTCGACCTCGTCCTTTCCAAGTCCTGAGGACCACCTCGGTAGACGCGATGACCTTTCCCGAGCATGCCCGTACATTGTGTTGCCTTGGGGACTACCTGGGTCGCCAGTGTGCATGCCGGCCGAGCCCCTGCCTCTCCTCACCTTGAATGGGAGGAAAGAGAACACCATGGTAGGTGACGTGCACCTGCCAGCGGTAGTGGCTGCCGATCGGGCCTGCTTGTCGGGTTAAGTGGATGTGGATCCCGCCCGCATGAGCTTCCCTGAGGAGAAAGCGCCTTCCATGAAGGCGCCTTCCACGTCGCCCCGAACCCCCACTCGACTTTACTTCTAGGCTGACCCAGTCATGTGCTTGCGCTGGTTCGCTCTGCTGCAAAGTGAATTTAGCCCATTTAGGTAAAAGACTTTTCTTTTTCTTTTTCCAGTGAAAAGAAATAATTCATAGGAAATCATGCAACCTCCAAATTTGGTGATTCAGATTCCTAGATGCTCCTGAAATCATGCTCTATACGATGATGTGCATTGCACATTTTCCTATGTCACATTTTCTTATCCACCATTATTTTGGCCATTTCCCTTATTATAACGCCTGCTTTTAAAATGTCTGGCACATTCACCATAGCTCAAAATGTGCTGATTCAAATTCCAAGAGACACCTAAAATCTTGCTCTATTTATGTTGCCATTTGGAACATTTTTCCCATGCATTATTTCTATTGGGTGTAATAAATAGTTCCCTTCCCCACTTATTTCATCTTAAACAAACCCTAGATAATTCATCCCAACTCCAAATCCAGTTAAACCACTTTCCAAATGTTTCAAAAATCATGCCCTATTTAATGAGTGCCTCCACTAATTTTTATAAAAATATCTTCTATAGACTTGTTATAGGATTATAGGATGATTATTCCCTCCATTGCCACCGTTCAAAAATTCAAATTTATCCAAATAAAGTAGAACCCCTTTGGTTATCTTTCTTATAGCCAGATGTGTACAATAATAAATATATTCTTAAGACATTTTTATTTTCTGCCTTGTTGTGTGCTTATTGTGATTGCTTTCAATGATAGATGACAAATTAGACTAGTGCTTGGACTTGAAGCAGAAGCTTTTGAAGACCCCAAAACCTTTGCTAAGCCAAGCAAGTAACCCCTTGACAATGTTGATGAAACCCTTTTTATGCATGTCATATAGCACTTTAAATGTTTGCATTGAAATATTGCTGATATGGTGACCCCCTTGGTGGGTTGTCTTCGTTATGTTCCTCATTGATGATTGCATTGTGCAAGACCCTACCTTCCTATGAGGGCTATGCGGGTGGGAAGTAGATTAGTGAGCATTGATCTCTGGGATCACCGTACACTTGCATTCAGTGGCTTTGACTTATGTGTCGGGGTCCCCACACCAACGTTGTGGATGGTGCGAGCGCACACCATGGGGATGGTGCCCACAACCCTTGTGGACGTGGGGTGGTCATTAGAGTCAAAGGTGATTGCGTACTATGACCACTTGAGTGGCCGTGCGGCCTCATGGCCCGGGAGGGCAACCTTCACCTCGCGGAAAAAAAATCTTTTAGTGGCGGTTCGAAGCAGGAGCCCGAGATCCGCCAAGGATGCATGCTATCCCGCGAGGCTGTAGGGAGCCCTTGTCATCTTGCTCAGCAGGAGTGCCATTCTTGGCATTGAGGCATGGAGGGGCACCATTGGCATGAGGGTTGTTGCGGCGTGGCTGCTTCAGCCAGCCTTGGCGATTGTTGTTACCGCAGTTGACATTGTTCTTGTTGTTGTGATCTCCCCAGAGGTTGCCGTTGCGGCCACCGCCGTGGCCTGTGCCGCGATCATTGTGACTAGGGCGAAAGCTCTGCCCCTGCTCGCGATGTAGCCTAAGCTCATGGTAGTCCTCGTTGTTGTGGTAGCTCATATTGTGGTAGGCGTGGAAGGGCTTCTTAGGAGAGTCATGATGGTCGCATCCATGTTTCTGCTCAGGCTCGGCCACAAGCACAACGGGGGTCTTGTTCTTGACATCATTGTTCTTTGCTATGGCAGCATCACTGGTGTTTGTGTTGTAGTGGGAGCAAAGAGGGCCTCTTCACCCTTTGCACATCGGTCAGCAAGGTCGAAAAGTTTGTACATGATGTCGAGCTCTTCATTGATGGCAATCTTCTCCCGCATCATGACATCCGTAAAGGCCCGTAGAGAATCCATAGATGTTTGTAGCATCGGACGCCCACGACATCTTGTTGTGCACCTAGCTGAAGCGGTGGATGTACTTGCGGAGGATCTTGCCCAGCTGCTGGCGCACAGCGTGCAGGTTGTTGAGGGTGAGGGGAAGCTCGTACGTTCCCTAGAAGTTGGAGATGAACTCCGTGAACATCTTGGACAATGAAGATATGATTCCTTCGGAAGGTTCATCAACCATTACCACACCGTATCCTTGAGGGCCATAGGGAACCATCTTGCCCTTACATTTTTGTCGTTGTTGACAGCTTCGATGCTGATGGCGTAGTGCTGCAAGAATTCCGTGGGGTTAGGGGTGCCATCATAGCATGGCGACAAATCAGGCTTGAACGACATGGGCCACACCACGCTGCCTAACACAAGGGTGAAGGAATGAAATCTTCCGCTACCAGATGTAACATCCCAAAAATTTCATTTTGGAATGTTATGAAATATAGCTATGCATCACCATCATCATTGCTTGAATGTATGGAATTGTTGAAATGCTTCTTTTGACTTCCTGAAAGCCCCTTTCTACTTCCTATATGTTGCTTTCACCTATTTGAAAACTTTGGAAAAAAGTTCAAAATAAGAGGGGAGTAACATTACACTCCACACCAGGGTCATCTTGGTGAAATATTTGAACAATAAGAACCAGGGGTCTTTTGAAAAATATTTGCAAAAGGTTTTAAAACCAAATAGGCAATTTCTGAAAAATATTTTTTTTCAAAGTATTCAAATGATAGAGGAAAAATGTTCATTGAATAGCATTAATTCTCCTGATCATTCCGATATATATTGCCTATATTTGGAAATGTTTTGAATGCTTTTAAAGAGGTTTTACTGCCCTGGATTTATAAAAGGTAACGGATTTGTATTTAAACGGGCCGGCCCACGGGCATTTACTCGCGAATTCATTACGAGCCGGCCGACTGACATGCAAACGCCGCCCTCCCTCTCTCTGACAGCGGACCCCACCCTGACCGCCCGCTGACCCCGCGCGGTCATCACTCACCTCGCGCCCGAACCCTCGCCGGTGACCTCTCTCCTCGCGGATCTCCCTCCCCTTCTTTCTCTCGCTCTGACTCGCCCCTATATAAGAGCGGCCCCCTCCGCCCTCCATCCCCCTCTGAACCCCTCTCTTCCCCCTATCCAGAGCGCTGCATCGAGCTCGCCGGAGTTCCCCGACCATCGAACCTCCCCGAGCACCTGGTCGTCAACTCCCTCGCCCTCAGCTTCGTCCGACACCATCACTCGACTCCGGACGATCACCGCCGTCGCCTGGACCTCTCCAACGACCTCCTCGACCACCGGAGGATCTCCCCGACGACCTCACCGCTTCGAACTCGCCGGAGAACCTCCTCGCCGTCGACCCCCCTCCTTCACTGTGAGCCTCCATCTCCTCTCAACCCTCTGATCTGGATCCTACGATCCAGATTAGATTGTTTTAAATGGCGAACCGTTTTCCTCTAGAGATCGGCCACCGTTCGCTAGTCCCCGCGCGCCTGTGCTAGCTGCCAATCACCGCTTGCCACGTAGCCTCGACCGTCCCTTAGTTTTATTTTCTATTTCTGTTTTGTTTTTAGTTAACAGAATGTTTTCTGATTTTGTTTTGCTTATATCTTTTAAATTATTTAGTGTTTTTAGCTGATTCCTTTTGCATTAGTTCAAATTTTTGTTGTAGTTTATGTCAGTATGTTTAGATTTCAAATTTGAGCTTTAAATTTTGAATCTAATCAAATTTGCTCAAACTACTCAAATCTGAATAACTAGAGTTTAAAAATAGATTTTTATAATTATCTTTTTGCTACTGCTTGGTATTAGTTAGGAATATCATCATGTTTAGTTTGAGGATTTTTAGGATGTATTTGTTTAGTGTTTTAGCTATAAACAGAATCTGCCTAGTGTTTGGTATAGTTTAGTTAATTAAGTTTTTAGTTAGTTTAAATCAGATTTAGTTATAATTTGTTTTAGTAGGTTCTGTTGCTTAAACATTAGGTGTTTTACTTTCTGTTAATAAAAATATTTATTTGCTTAGTTTATTTCTATATTGTTATGGGAATCTCTACTAATTTTTCAACTAGGGATAATTTGATTAAAACCAACTAGTCTAGTAATGGATTCTTTTAACAAAGTTTTAAATAATTAAATTCTGGTCCCAAGAAAAGTTTTAGTGAATTCTTTTCTATTAACATAAATGTATAGTTTAGTTCACTCTTTTGTTGGGAAACTCTAGCCCATTTCATGTAGTAGAGTTTTATAAAAACAAATTAACTTTAGTTCTATGTTGTAATTAGTAGTTTACCACCAACTTTTAGAAAACCAAACTATGTGATGTTTTTCTTTTCTTATGATTGTGCCTTTGTTTTGTCTTGAGTGATTCTAGTTCATTTCTGATTTTGTGAGTTGCAAAATTTTGTTGTATGCTTATTGAGTGCTATTGATTGATTCGTTAGATCATCCGGAGTGCGAGGCTTGTTACCTAGAATCCCTCGAGTACGAAGATCGTCAATCAGGCAAGTCACTTTAATCATGTATACCTATGTTTTATTGCATTAGTTCTTCCATCACCCCAATTGCATGCAAAGTAGGTAAATTGGAAACTTGGTTACTTGCTGTAGTATCATGTGGTAGGTACCCCCCCTCTCAACCCTTTGACACCTTTGGCCCCGAGAAACGTTGTATTGCATTTTGGTATGCTATTAGTAGACGGGGTTGGTTGTGTGAATCATGAGAGTTGAGAGAGTTAATAATTTCAAGACCTACATAATGATCAAGACTTCAAGACTCCGAGTTTTCAACATACCTCTGGGTGGATGATGGTTGAACGGCGCCCAGGAGAAACCAGTGGTTAGCCTAGATGATGCTGGAGATGTGCCAGTATTCATGTGGAAAGGTCCACCCAGGCACAAAGAGATGGATGGATGCTTCAAGACCCAATTCCTGCACAGCCACAAGTCATTATGGGCTCTGGCTTGGTTGGATATCGTGGTGACCCTGGACAGGCGATGCTACGAGATGTAGAAGAATGGTAGGAAAGGATGGGCACCGACAGAGTCGCAGGGAAACCCTTTAGAAGACCATGTTTTGGTCATCCGTTTCTCAAACACCCGGAAGTGCGCGAAATCCAACGGAGGAGACCAAATCTTGTGGGGAACGTGTGCAAAACTCTGCATAGTACTCAAACCTAATCGATTAGCCATGTCCACGGTTATGGACGACTTGAGCCAAAGGAACTGAAACTTCCGGAACCCTCAACACAATTAATATGATGATGTGGGTATTAACAACTTGGGTATGAGAATTGGTTGGTGGAACCATCTCATTAATCAACCAACTTAGTAATAATTTTGCTTAGTCCTCTCTTGATGTAGGAAAATTGGCTTTACACAAAAGCTTACTACCCCACCTACCATATATGCATGTAGATTAGATGAATATCTTTTCACCCCTATTTTGTGACTTTGCCAGCATATTCCATATGCTGACCTAGACGGCTGCAACGTATCATGTTGCAGAATACTTTTCCGACCAGGAGTGAGGATACGCTCTACGCTCGGTGAGATGCCCTTGGAGTCAGATGGACTCATCTACCTTCGATGCTTCTGCAAGATTTAGATATTCTCATGAGTTGGCCTTCAGCCACTTTATTGTAATCTTTATTGTAATAAAGGACTCGATATGAGATTTCGATTAATAAATACTGTGTGATTTCCCTTTGATATATACATTGATGTACCGTGTGTGTACCAGCATGATCTTGGGATGGTACGGAAACACCGGATATTCGACCTTTCAGGTCAGGTCGCTACACCAGAAGGGATGCCATCTTCGAGAGCAGCGTGGTTTTGATGCCAGGTGACCGTGATGTCTTAGAGAGTTTGGTTCTGCCACTCGCGAGGCCTCTTGAGTAACACTCACATGTCTAGTTCCATGCATTGGATGATGTTGCAGCTGAGATCCTTGTGGGGTGGTGACGGTGCTCCTTGGGACCGCGTAGGTGAGCACGCATCGTGGCGTCGACCATCATTATCGCTGGTCGGAGGAGGTGGAGGAGAGGCAGCAAGCTCCACCCTTCTGTCATGCGACATGGGAGGAGCATGGAATGGGTGAGACCTGGGGTCTTTCTTGTGGCATTGACGAGCTTGGTGATGCGGCCAAGCCATCCATCGTACCAAGCCTTGGTGGTTCGGTAGCGCAACATCTCATGCGCCATGAGGAGTAAGGCCGGTGGAGCTGGCGGGTCGTGGAGACCATGGGACGACTCCAATGCGGTGTCTGCAGGTGGGAGCATCCCGAGACGCCTAGCGAACTACTAAGGCGGGTCCTTGTCCCCCTGCCCCCCTTGACATCTGGAAAGCTCCAAGTGGTCGACCCCTATCCTTCCTCTCTCCGGAAACCACCCACACGCGCGCCGCGGCCGCCCCTCTAGGCCAACCACGGGTCTCGCATACGCGAGGACCCCCGCTCCCCCACTTGTTCCTTCTGGTCATTGACGAGCCCCACCAGCACCATAGACATGCCCTGGCTTGCTCCTGTGCCCTCTGCCTTGGGACTCAAACTTGCTAGCGCACGTGCGTTCGGTGGACTTGCACCCACCTATAAAAGGGCATCCCGAGGCTCTTTTATTCCCTACAATCTCTCACTCTCTCCGTCCAAATCGACCCCAGCAGAGCCCCAGCTCTCCTCTTGCTCTCTGTGTTCAGCATTGAACTCAGCGCCGTAGCCTCGGGCCGTTGTGGATCTCACGGTAGGGCTCCGCTCTGGTCCCATTCTTCCTCTCCCCCCCCTCCTCAGTGCCCTGCCCATTTCCCCCTTCCTCTCCTGTCGATTTCAAGTGGGAGGCATCGACGACCACCCCCTCCCGAAGCACCTCCGCCGCTGGACCTCGTCCCCGGGGAACCAGGCCTCCCCGTCGACTAACTCTGGTCCCAACCAAATGACGCCAGGCTTCCGAGTATATTCCCACCCTCACCTACCGCCGTTTGTGCCCTCTGCTGACCCTTCCACTGCCGGTGAGCAACGTCGCCCCTTTGTCCAGAGGTGGGAGATGACACGTGGGAACCCCCTGTCATACCCCCATACCTCTCTCCCTTGTCTCCCTCTCGCTGATGGCGGGGCACGCACGCCAGGTTTAATTCTGGCTACGCGCGCCCGCAGCTCAGCTAGGCCGGCCTAGCCAGTTGGGCCCACTTCGGCTGGCCACTTCGCCGATGGGCACAATGCCCACTTTCTTCTTCTTTTCTGCTTAAACTTCCAAAAATTCCACACATTCAAATACCTTTCCAAATTCAAAAATTCTCCGCCATAAATCTTTAAATATTCCGTAGTATTTAATAGTGCCACGTGTGTAAATTTTTGAAAATGTTTCATGTAATGGTTTTATTTAAAAACCTAGTTTTACATATTTTTAGCCTCTGTTAAAATAGATTTCAAAATATTTTTCACTTATCAACTACAGACAAGTATTTTTAATTTCTATTGTGGTACTGTACAAAGTAGGGTAACATTTTAGATGTGGATTTTGTGCTCTGTTTTCTCTTCATTCTTATTATTACCTGTTATTATCGCAACGATATATTACGTTGTTGACGAGGGAGTTGGACCCAAAGAATTTGAAGATCCCAAAGACTTTTTTGAGCCAGGGAAGCAGCCCTTTGACCATGTTAAGAAACCATTTTCATTGCATGGCATATAGCACTTTATTTTTGATATATTGATCATGATGACGTGGTGACCACTTTGGTGGGTTGCCTCCGATACTTTTACCGTTGATACATGCATCGTGCATGACCCTACCTCTTTATGAGGTTTATGCGGGTGGGAGTAGTTAGGTTTCTATGTAGTTGCTATGCAACGTGGGATGGGGATATGCATGGTGATGGAAATAAGAGTGCTTTCGAAAGACTTTTTGAAAACCTTGTTGGGTGCCACTAATGCCCGAGGGAGATGATGTTGAGCTAGGTAACCACTTGATAAGGAAGTGGTATACCGGAGCAAATGACTATGTGGTTTTCGAAGATTGATTTGTGTAAGTTGCGACTGTTATTCCAACCTTACATGTACAACCACCATAACCCTTATGGGACGGGGCTATGTTGACTACCTTGATGTGTACGAGCATAGAGCCCGCAGTACTAGTGGCGGGAGTGACATGGTCACGCTCGTGAAGGAGTCGTGCCGGAAAGGACGACCATGGGCTATTTTCACAGACACCGGGTACACCATTAGGTCCTGCATGGATGATACTTGTGATGTACATCATGCGGGCTGTTTGCCAATGACTGGACTCTTTGTTATTATCATTAAGGGAAAGGCAATGTTCGGGTACTTACCTCGAGTATGCAATATACTGCGTGTCATGGCTTGACACGGAAGGTTCCCCAGTCTTGTGGGTAAAGTGTGCAACCTCTACAGAGTGTAAAACTATTCGGATAGCCGTGTCCACGATCAAGGACAGTTGGATGACTGCTATTTGGCTACGTCCATGGTTTCCAAACTTGGTGTGTGTGACAAGACTTGGCATGATGAGTGAAGATGAGATGTTCAAACTCCTGTTCATATTATATATGTAAACTGTTCACATGGATACTTGCTACCTCATGATGCATGTTTTTAAAAGTAATTCATCATGTCATTGCACTTAAAATTAGCCTTCCGCAAACTTACCTACTTAGTGATATATCATGCATTGTTAGACCTCATTCCAAACATGGGTTGCCTGTGAGTACATTCAAACTACTCATTGGCTTGCCACTGGTTATTTATTGTCCAAAAATGGAAGAACATGAATATGGTGAAGAGCTCCTTGGTGACGAACATGCGAACTAGGACGCTTCCTAGTTAGAATGCCTGTAGGGTTAAGGATGATGGCATGGGTATATGCTTTCAATCAAGATTTCCACTCCTAGTCATGTTTGCTCTTTGGCCTTCATGGCCCTATCTATGTAAGACTTGACCTTCATGGTCTTTATTTGTGTAAGACGCTAAGTATGGATGTAAGACTCTTCTTAGTTGGTTTTGTGTGTTCAGTAAGCATTGATCTCTGGGATCACTGTACACATGCATTCGGTGATCAAGACTTATGAGGCAGGGTCCGCACAAGAGTCAAGGCAGTCGGCGCGCTTCTGAACGTCGTTTAGCTTGGCCCGCTTGCGCATGCGTTCCATGGCCATCATCTTCTCTGGGATGGTTTTCATATCGTGATCAGAAATGAAGAAACCCAGGAGTTGGCCAGCCGGCACACCGTAGACACACTTTTCCTTCTTGGTCTTGATGACGATCTTGTCCATGTAGACAGGCACATTCCTAACGATCTCACGCAACAGGCATTTTTGCATGCAGCACTGGAAGGTGACGTTGTCATTCTTGAGGCCGAGCAACATGGTGATGTAGCAGTAGGCCCCAAAGAGGTGATGAAGGAGGTCTTCAGCTGGTCAGCTGGACAGCTTGATCTGGTGGTAGCTGGACTAGGCGTCCAGAATGGACAGCAGGATGCAACCGGTCGTGAAGTCAGTCACCTGATCGATCCGGGGCAAAGCAAAAGGATCCGTGGGGCATGGCTTGTTTAGGCTTGCGTATTCGATACATAGGCGCCAAGTCTTGTTCTTCTTCAGCAACAAGACCGAGTTCGCTAGCTAGTCCGTGTGGAGAACTTCCATAATGAAGCCGGCTGCAAGAAGCCGGGCAATCTCTTCTCCTATGGTACACCTCTTCTCCTTGGAGAAGCAGCACAGGGGTTGCTTGACCGGCTTCGCATCTGGCCGCAGATGGAGTTTGTGCTCGGTGTACATCCTCGGGACAACCGGCATGTCTTTGGGGACCATGCAAAAATGTCCCAATTTTCACGGAGGAAGTCGACGAGCTCGCCTTCCTATTTGCTGTAGAGGTTGGCACCAATGGTGACGCACTGCTTGGGGTGAGCACCACTTGCTTGGTGTACTTGGAGGTCTAGAATGCCGCCTCTCCCACCAACTGGGATGGGGGAGCTGACATAGTGGCCTGCTCGGTGGCCTTAACCATGAGCGGATCGAGATGGTGCTTTGCCTCTGCAATGACTAGGGCCTTGGCCGATCAGCTGCTATAGCGTGCACACTCGATCGACTTCTTGTAGTCTCCATTGATGGTGATGATACCCTTGGGGCCCGACATCTTTAGCTAGAGGTAGGCGTAGTAGGGATCACCAAGAACTTGGCCAGCGCTATCCTGCCCACCACCTCGATCCACCCCAGATCACAGCTTAAGTGGCTTTTGTTGCCGAAGAGGACATCCAAGTGGATTTTGGCGATGGGGGAGTAGGATTTCCCTACCATCATGCAATGGAACACCGTCCGGGTCGGCTACAAGTCTTTCTCCTTGAGACTGAGCTTGTGCCGCGTGTCGCAGTAAAGGATGTTTATGCTAATGTCATCGTTGATCAACACCCATGAGAACTGGCAAATGAGCCTATCGGAGACGATGGTGGGGTCGAGGACGAGTGCATAGTTGCCTGGGTTCGGCATCATGACCGGGTAACCTGCCCCTCTCCAGGTTATCGTCCTCTCGGACCAATGCATGTACTCAGGGTTTGAGGGCATCGTGGTATTCACCTCGTGCCGACACTGATCTTGGATGTGCTTGTCGGTTCCCTTGCTGTTGAAGACAATGTACACCCCATCTTGTTTGGGGAAACGATCATGGTGGCGACCGACATTGGGAGCCGGTGTCGGTGCCGAAGCGGAGGCCAGCGTGCGAGCCGGAACCTGCGGAGGCGGCGGCCAGAGGACCGGGAGGCCCTGGCCTTGGGTCACCCGCTAACAGAAGCTGCATTGCCGGTGTGTGTGCTTTGCTGGCTTTGCCTCAGAGTGCATTTTTCAAGGCGCATCGAGCACCTACTCGAAGGTGTGCTTGGGCTGCCACGCGGCCTTGCTGGTTCGCTACCGCTGGCTCGCTCGCGACCTGGGCTACCAGCTGTTCCTACTTGATTATTGTGACCTGCTTGCTCCTATACCGGGGATCCTACTTGTCGGTCTTCCTCTTATTTATTTTTTGCTGCCTGTAGTCTCCGGCCGGTCGCAAGGCTGCAGGAAGCAGGCAGCGGGATGGCCTTGCCGACAGCATTGACCTTGTGCCGCATCGTAGAGTCAGCCGTCTCATACTTTTCTACCATGGCCATGTGATCCGCGAGGGTAGCCAGCTTAGAGCACATGAGCTTGTGCTTGAGAAGACTTTTGTATCGACAGCCCTCAGAGAAGTATTGGCTCGCATGTACCTCGTGCACCCCTTCCCAGGAGTTGGGTAGTTCGGTCCAGTGTGTTAGGTAATCACAGAGGGATTCGTCTAGACCCTGAAGGCACATGGCCAGCTTGCATGGGCTGCTGGGCCGGTTGTACCTGCTGGTGAAGTCCACCCACACGTTGATGCTGCCAGCCGGCGTGCTGTTGAGCCATGTTCAGCCCGAGCCGAGCAACATGAGGGGGACGTACTGCACTGCCATGCGCTTGTTCCGGTGGGCAATGCCGACCTCGATGGTGTAGTCGATCAACCAATCCTCGGTTTTGGCGATCCCGTTGTACTTCGGGGTGTCACGTAGCAACATGAAGCCGGTTGGAAATGACTCATTGCGGATTCATGGCCTGAAACACGCCAAACCGATTGGTCCCTCCTCCTCTAGAAGGAGCGACTGCTCCAGCAGATTGTTGCTAGTCCAGGCGTCACTCTCACTCCGAGGGACGCGGGGTACGAGCCGGTTGGCAAGCTCGGCTCGAACTGCTGTCTCGGAAGCGGGGGATTGTTTCACTGGCTGGTCACTACCGTCTGCTCGTTGCTGTGCTGAGAGCACCCACCGCGGCTCCGACCGGACCGGCGTTCGGAGCCATGGGGGGTGGAAGAATGCAGGGCCGGCTGTCGTGCATCGGCAATCAATAGATCATCTCCCTCGGTGAGAGGAGATTCAGAGCCAGCGTTGCCCCTGTCCAGTTAGGCCTGTTGCACATTGGTAGCGGCGATGAGGTACTGGATGTTCCACTCTTGTTGGGTGCGTTCCTCGCCTTCCATGGTGGCCAGTTCAGCATAGGCTACTGACGTGGCTTGAGACAGCATCGGTATTTCCCCGAAGAGGAAGGGATGATGCAGCACAGCGATGGTAAGTATTTCAATCAGTTATGAAACCAATGTATCAATCCGTAGAGAAAGATCAAGCACCTACGTAAATAATACCTGCACACTAATAACAAATACTTGCAACCTGACGTGTAAGAGAGGCTGTCAAGCTCTCTATGATAAAAAAGATAGATTAGGTAGTGATGGTTTTTGCAAATAGATCTAGCAAGAACACAAAATAAAATGAGTAAAAAATAAGTGTAGCAAGGTATTTTTCATTTTTTGGATTAATATATCTAAAAAGAAAATGGCAAAATAGTGGATCAGAAGGCACCTGTTGGCACGGCTGGCAGCACTATAGACAGGCGAGCCCTCTCGTCAGCACCTGTTAGCGGTACGACCGCCTCCCCCATAGCCATGCGCGTCATACCTATTGGCACGGCTGGCAGCACTATAGCCAGGAGAGCCCTTTCATTAGCAATCACTATGGCCATGCGCACACCACCAAGGGGGTCACGTCCCATCATCGCATGTGGATACGGAAGGATGGGATGGAGTATGTCTGCCTTCCGGCTATGAGAGATTCGGCCATCGCCCAGCCGGTTCCAGAGCTAGCCGGCCCTAGGACAGCCAACCACGAACCAGGCGGTTGCAGTACAACCGTCCCCAGATTAGCCAGCAAGGCCACTCTAGGTGGAGGCCTAAAGGTCCGCCGGCCCCCGTGGTAGACCGGCGCTTCGCTAGAGCCGTTTCCTGGGAGTTTAGACAGCATGGCGATGGGCCGACATGTGTGTTTCTCAAAGCTTGGTTCCCCCTTACTTTGGTATACCCGGGGGTTATATCCCCCACAATAGGCGCAATGCGATTATTCCATTTTCCGCCGAGAACAACTGCAACCCCCTGACACTGCTAAGATAGAAGTGGGCTTACGTATGTTATAGACACACCAGAGCATACAACGCCACGGCACGTCACGTTGTTGCCTGCTCTGGCTCATTCCAGGCTCGGCCTCACCAGGGGTGGGGGAGGCAGGTCCAGGCCCCTCTACCACCACTCACGTCTTGTCCTCGCACTAACGCAGAAGTGCGCATGGTTGACAGGCGTTGCGTGGTTACTTTGTTTTCTACCAGAACCACCGGACCCCCCCGTCACTGCTAAGATATATAGTGGAGTCATGAATGTGATCGAGTCGCAGAAGCATGCGACGCTGCGACACACTGTGTCATCACCTGCTCCGTCTAGTTCCAGGCTCGGCCTCAATAGGGGTGGGGGAGGGGGGTCCACCACGGCTCGTCTTCGTGCTAACGTGGTAATGCACTTGGTTATTCTATTTTCCCCCAGAATAACTGCACCCCCTCCCACGACACATCTAACTTGGATAGTGGTGTCAAGTATCTGACGAACTCGTCGGAGCATGTGACGCGGTGCCATGCCGTATTGGCCTTGCATGGCGAACCCTAACGCTGTAGTGAGCTTGGTTTATAGGCGTAGTGTGGTTATTATGTTTCCCCCCAAAACAACTGCACCCCCGACACCCCTAAGAAAGATACTACGATCACGTATGTGATCGACTCACCGGAGCTTGCGACGTTGAGGCATGCCGTAGTGTCACCTTTTCCGACTTGTTACAACCTTGGCCTCGTTGGGGGTGGGCAGAGGGGGTCCAAACACCCCATCCCCCACCCTCGGCCTGGCCTCGTGTTAACGCGATAGCACGTTTGGTTGATAGGCGCAGTGTGGTTGTTATGGTTTCCCTCTAGAACGACCCCCTCCCGACACCATGAAGATAGATAGTGAGTTCACGTATGTGACGGACTCGCTGGAGCATGCAACGCCATGGCACGTCCCGTCGTCGCCCTTTAAGGCCCGTTGAAGGATCGGCCTTGCCAGGGGTGGAGGAGGGGAGACCAAACCCCTCCCCCATGCTCGGCTCGGTCCAGCGCTAACGAGAGAGTGCACTAAGTTGATAGGCACAGTGCGGTTACTCTATTTTCTCCCCAGAACAACCGCACCACCCTGACACCCCTAAGATAGATAGTGGGGAACGTGCTCCGGGTCATTCGAGGCTCGGCCTCGCTTGAGGTGGTACAAAGGGGATCTAGACCCGCTCCCTCCTCACCGCCGGTGAAGCCTCGCACTAATGCGGCAGTGCGCTTGGTTCACTGGCGCAGTGCGGTTATTCTGTTTCCCCTTAGAACAACCACATCCCTCCTGACACCCCTAAGTTAGATAGTGGGGTCACATATGTGACAGATTCATGTAGTGCGCTTGATTAATAGGTGCAGTGCCGTTATTCTATTTTCCCTCGAGAAAGAACACACCTCCCGAGACCCCTAAGATAGATACTCGGGTCATGTATATGACAGACTCGGTGGAGCATGCAAAGCCATGACATGCCTCATTATCGCTAGCGCCGGCTCATTCCAGGCTCGGACTCACCAGGGGTGGCGGTGGGGTTCCATACCCCCTTCCCCACGCCCATCTCGGCCTCATGCTAACGTGGCGGTGCAATTGGTTGACAAGCGCAATGCAGTTATTATGTTTTTCCCCAGAACAACTGCACCCCCTCATGACACCGCTACGATAGATAGTGGGGTCACATATGTGACGGACTCGCCGGAGCATCAGACATCGTGGAACGTCGCATCGTCGCCTGCTTTGGCTTGTTCAAGGTGACGACCCAGTGCCCTATCCCACGTTCGCTTGCGTTGACCAGTTATCCTATGCCCAGTCATGCTTGGCTTATTAGGCCAGATTTGGCCTAGTAGCAATTTATCTATGAATCTTGGACATGCATATTTTTAGATAAATGCCATGTTTTAATTTGTCAATAACGCTCAAACCGTGCCTCCTATGTAAAAACCTTATACATGTAAAATGTGTGGAATTTTGTGTAGGTAAATTATTTATCAATTTCATCCACGATAGAAATGATTAACTTGTTGTTTGTATTTAATCGCATAAATAACTTGCTACTAGAATTGTGTCATGAATTGCATAATTAATTGTGATATATTTTCCTACATGAACCTATGAATTTTATATATGTTTCCGAAGTAGAAAAATCCATGGAATTTATCTGCGTATTAAGTTTATCGTTTGAGCAATTTGTGTGCATGTCATTTTTGCTGTGATGCCCATTTGTCATTTTCGTGTGATTAAATCCATGCATGATATGAAATAATTGTGAACATGAGTTATGACCTTTGACAGGTGCACTAGCCCCTCGTCATTTTGGTTGCCATGATCATGTATGTTATGTGTTATTTTATTGTTGCCAACATGCTATAAAATACTGCTTTTTTGAGGGTCCAAAATATTTCTAAGTCTGGAATCTGTAATATTTTGTAGCGGTCTTGCCATGTGTTTTTCCATGTAATATTTGTAGTTCATATTGTCCTATAGCATGCCGTTAAATTTCATGCCATAATATTCCCTGTGGCATATAGTTTAACTGATGTCAATATGCCTTCGTTGTAAAAACTGCACTGTCAAAAACTGCTATTTTTCACTAAGTCTGAAACTGTTTCCAATTAGCCATGTTATGAGCTTCCTACCATCTGATTCATGACTCTTTTGAGTATGATAAGTGTGTGTTATATCCTACTGTCCCATGCTTAGTTTGTGCATTTTAGGATTTGTAGCTTGTTGTTCTCATGTGTGCAAAATGCTATGTTGCTGTTTTGGGCAGATTTCATATAAAACTTGTGTTGCTTGTTATGGTTGAACTGTAGCTCTGTTTTGGGCATGCCATATATGAAACTTTCTTAGAATTTCATGTAGTACCATAATATCATGTTGCATCCATCTTTTTAAGTGTTGCAATTGTCATTTTCACATATTTTGCATTCATGCCATGTTCATCTTGTGCGTGTCATAACTTTTAGACCGTAGTTCCGTTTGAGATGTTCTATATATGTAAATCGACTAGAATGACGTGTAGAATCTCATGTCACACTTTATTTTGTTGTTTAAAAAATATAAAATATGGTTAGTTCATATCTAGACCAATTTCGAAATCAACATATGGGGTCATTTCGGAAATGTTCACCGAATGCACGTGTAGAGTGATCCTAGAGACCAATCCTCACTGAACACATAGAAACTGAATAACAAGCGTCTTACATCCACATTTAGCGTCTTACATAAATAAAGACCATGAAGGTCTAGTCTTACATAGATGGGGCTACAAGGGCCAAACACTTACATAGAGCAAACAACGGAAACTTGATCGAAAGCATGAACCCATGCCATTTGCCTTAACCTACATGCATTCTAACTGGTAAGCGTCCAAGTTCGCATGTTCGTCACCAATGAACTCTTCAACGTACTCCTATTCTTCCATGCCTGGCCAATTAAATAACCAGTGGCAAGCCAATGAGTACTTGGAATGTACTCGCAAGAACCCAAGTTGTGGAACAAGTAATAATGATGCATGATATATCACTAAGTAGGTAACTTGCGGAAAGCTAATTTTGAATGCAATGACATCATAAAGTAACTAGGTAAGCATGCATCAACAGTTGTCAGATATCCATATGAACAAGTTACATATATCATCATAAGCAGGGGTTGAACATCTCATGTTCATTCATCACATCAAGTCTCCCGACTTATCTCAAGTATCATCCTTTTATCATCCACACACACTCACACCAAGTTTTGTGAAAACATCTGGACGTAGTTTAAGCAGTACCACCCAATTGTCCTTGATAGTGGAGCCGGCTATTTGAATAGTTTTACACTCTGCAGAGGTTGCACACTTTACCCACAAGACTCGGGGAACTTCCGTGTCATCCACGACTCGCGGTATATAACATACCCGAGGTAAGGACCCGAACAATGCCTTTGCCCTTGCAATACTAAACAAAGAGTCCTCTCGATTGATACCCAGCCCACATGATGTACATCACTCGTAGCATCCATGTGGGGACCAACGGTGTGCCCGGTGCCTATGAAGACAGCGCATGATTGTCCATACTGGCACGTCCTCATATCGAGAGTGACCACGCCACTCCCGCCACTAGTAATGCGGTATCATTGCAAGTACCCACCAAAGTAATCAATAGAGCCCCATACCATAAGGGGTATCGTGGTTGCGCATGTAAGGTTGGGACAGTCGACGAATCTGAAATCTAATCGTTTTTTGAAAACACACCCTCAACTTGTTCCGGCACACCAGTTCTTTCTCAAGTGGTCACCCATCTCATCATCATCTCCCTCGGGCATTAGTGGCACCCGACATGGTTCTTGAAAAGTCTTTGAGATCATCTCTTTCTTTCCATGACTATGCATAATCCTGATCCCACTTGCGTAGCCTCTACTAGTATCCTACCTAGACTCACCCGCATAACCCTGATAAGGTAGTAGGGTCATGCGCGATGCAAGTGCCAATGGTAAAAGGGTCGGAAGCAACCCACCAAATGGGGAGCACCACTTCTCGATCAATGATCGAAACAACAAGGGCTATATGTCATGCATGAAAAAGATTCTTAACGTGGTCAAAGGGCTGCTTGCTTGGCTCAGCAGAGTCTTCGGGGTCTTCAAATTCTTCGGATCCAACTCCCTCGTCAATAGCGCAATCTATCGTCACGAATAAAAGCGATAAAAATAAGCATCCCACAAAAACAAAGCACATAAGCTACTACTAAAAATGCTACCCAACTCTGATAAATACTAAAAGCTATGCTAAAAATATTTGTCTAAGGTTTAGAAGTTCACATGGTTTCTAAAACTATTTAAAATAGGGGCTAATAATGCCAAATAGGGGTTTTGAAATAAAACAGTATATAAAAGATTTTCAAAAATTCACACAAAGGGCACTATTAAATTCTAGGGAATATACTAAGATTTGAGGTGGAAGAATATTTGGAATGAGATTAATATTCAATTATGTGGAAGTTTTGGAAAAAAGGGAGAAAAAGAAAAAGAAAACTAGAGGGGGAGGCCTCTGTGCTTGGTCTAGAGGCGGCCAGTAGCTGGGCCGGCCCAGCTGGCCAGCCAACCAGCCTTGCGCACGGCCAGGTTCAAACCTGACACGCGGGGCCCACCTGTCGGCGACCGCGAGGGGGAGAGAGAGGGTGAGGGAGGGGGAGAGAGAAGCCGACAGGTGGGACCCCCTATCGGATACTTCTCCCACCTAGGGGGAGAGAAGGGAGGCGCTCACCGGTGACGATGCGCGGCACGGCCATGGCAGGCGGAGGCGGGACCAGGCCAAGCTGGGAGTCGCCGTTCCACGGGAGGTCAAAGGGGCCCTGGAGGCAGTCGGAGTCGCCGACGGCGAGCACCTGCGACGGAGGGAGCTTCAGGAGAGGTCGTCGGGGTCGTCTCACACTACAAAGAGGACGGGGCGAGGGGGAATCGGGTCAGAGGGATGATGGAGGATCAACCGAAGGGAAAAGAGGGCTGGAAGCGGTTGGTACCACGAGATCGACGATGCGGTGGCCGCGTCAATCCTCGGCTCGATCCGAGCACAGAGGCGTCGGGAGCTCTCCAGGGGGGCATAGGAGGTCTGCTGAGGAGTGGTGAGAGAGAACAGAGGGGAGAGGGAGGCCCAGGAGGCTCTTATATGGACGCCCAATGGTCCACCGAGCTGGGGTGCGCCGGCGAGCTTGGGGCCAGGGCCAGGGCCGAGCAGAGGGGGCGAGGGCACGTCTGTGGTGCTCGTTGGGGTGGTCTAGGCCGAGGGGGAGAGGAGAGAGAGGTGGGGAAGGGCGCGTGTGCAAGCCCCGCGGTTGGCCGACTTGGGCGGCCGGGGTGCATGCCAGTGGGGCCGGAGGAGGGAGAGAGAGATGGGGCCCGACACCTTGGAGTGTTGTGGACGTCGAGGGAACCTTGGGGGAGAGCTTCCCCCATCCCAAGGCTGTCAGGAGCCCTCGGGATTCCTGCTACAGTGCAGACATGCACTGTAGCACGCTCCAGAGCATGTCTTTTTCCATGCCATGGCATGCTTGCGTGCTCTGGAGGCGCCCCTCCGTGTCCACTAGCTCCTGGACAATTTAGAGAAGCTCTAGGAGCTAGGGGGGGCTAGAGGAAAAATAAATGGCGGGGAAGAGGGTAGAAATGTCCCTCCCATGGTGAAACAAAGGGGTAAATGTGGGTTTTACCCCACTTACCCAATGAGCCCTGGCTAGAGAAACTTACTGGGGGTGAAAGGTAATAACAGATAGCTGTGGTAAAATTTTGGAGGCAAGGGAAATAGTAGAGGTGGTGAAAATAATGGTTTCTAGAATTGACCAGAAGGTGTTTGATGGAGATTAGGGCAAGCAATTGTACTTTGCTGGCCATGATATTTTACAGGATCAAATGTTGGTTGAAAAGAGGCATGACCACCAAGTTTGAGATTGTTTGATGAAAGCCCATAATGTGACTTTGTGGAAACCTAGAAATTAACAAATTCTGGTTCTTGTAGATCTAGTCATGCTAAGCTATTACCCTTGATGCACCACTTAGTGTAGTATCATTATTTGGTGATTATTGCCTGTCCAGAAAGTTTGGGGTCAAGGGGGGAAACTTCACAAAGTAGAGTTGTTCAAATTTGAATCTGGACAGGAAGGCGTTTGGAATACCTTGATGAACCAAAGCAACTTGGATTGGGCTAAAACTTTGCAAGGTCATTACCTATGATAGTGTTGACTTGCTGGACTTTTCCTGGAATTTACTGAGAATATTTCTTATAGATATTTTCCAACAGCTTGATTTGGACAGAAAGGGTTTACACGAGTTTTACCCATGATTTGAGCATGCCCATGTGTTGAAACTCATATAAATAGAAAATATATGTCCACTAGAGTCTCCCTAAATTTTCTCAAATATTTTGAAAGCATTTAAATATTTTTCCCTATGAAAAACTATTTCAAGTCGTAAGAAAAATCCTTTATGTAATATATAAAAATAATCTTTAAAATTAATAGTTGGTTGTTTTGGGGATAAAGAATCCACCCAATTTGAGGACTTGTAGTGCAAACCTCATTTGAGAGGTTTTTTAAAACCTAATTTGGATAAATCCTTTTTGGTCAAAATAAAATTTGGATAAAATTAGTTTTGGGTTGTATTCACATGGCATGGTCATTGGGTAAGTAGCTTGGGTCAAGAAAGATGAGTATGAAGAGGGATAGAATCCAAGAGTGCCATACACAACAATTAACAAGCAAGTAGCCAACAATTCACACAAGCACAAGCAGTGGAAAAGTTTTAATTGGCCCCAAATTTTATAAATCCAAACATCAAAATTTGATACGAACAAAGGGTGTGACAGACCTACCCCCCTTACAAGAATCTCGTCCTCGAGATTCCTAGGCTAAGCACTAATAAGATAAGGGAACTTAGATCTAAGATAGTCTTCACGCTCCCAGGTTGCTTCAGCTTCAGTGTGGTTGCTCCATTGAGACTTGAACTACTTGATGGTGCGGCTTCGGGTGCAACGTTCTGCCTCATCGAGAATGCGAACTGGCCTCCCACGATAACTGAGGTCTGGCTGAAGATTGATGGCTTGATGGTCGATGTCCTTGTAGAGGTTGGGGCGGTTGGGAACTTGGAGACACTTCCGGAGTTGTGACACATGAAAGATGTTATGCACATCCGATAGCTCGTTAGGTAGCTCTAGCTAATATGCAACTTCTCCTCGTCTTGAAGTGACCCTGAAGGGGCCAATATATCTGGGTGCAAGTTTTCCTTTGACGTGGAAACGCTTGGTTCCTTTATGAGGTGTGACCCGAAGGTAAACATGATCTCCGATGTTGAGGTCCAGTTCCCGGTGGTGAGAGTCGGCACATCTCTTCTATCTTGACTTGGCGGTCTCAAGTCACTCTCGAACAAGTTGAACTTGTTCTTCTACTTCGTGGAGGATGTCTGGTCCAAAGTCTAGCCCTTCTCCGGTCTCTGACCACTTGAGGGGAGTACGACACCTGCGTCCATACATCACCTCAAATGGTGCCATCTGAAGAGTCGACCGATAGTTGTTGTTGTAGGAGAACTCGGCAAACGGCAGGCAATCTTCCCACTTGGCTCCATACGCCAAAACGCAAGCACAGAGCATGTCTTCGAGTATCGGATTTACTTGTTCAGTCTGTCCGCCGGTCTGGGGGTGAAAAGCAGTGATGAAGGAGAGCTTGGTTCCCATGGCTTCTTGAAACTTCTTCCAGAATCTTGAGGTGAATTGGGTACCTCGGTCTGATAGAATTTCCTTTGGAACTCCATGAAGACTTACGATGTAGTTGATGTTGAGGTTTGCGAGCTGGCTTCCATCCTCGGTGGTCCTGATGGGAATGAAGTGGGCTACTTTGGTCAGGTGATCGACGATGTCCCAAATTGAATCATGTCCTTTGCTTGAACTTGGTAATCTGGTGATGAAATCCATCCCAACTTTGTCCCACTTCCATTCAGGCACCTTGAGAGGCTGCAACAGCCTAGCGGGTCACTGGTGCTCAGCTTTGACTCTCTGGCATATGTCACATTTAGCGACAAATGTGCCTATTTCCCGTTTCATGCCATGCCACCAGAATCTTGCCTTGAGATCTTGATACATCTTGGTTCCTCCAGGATGGATGGAGTATGGAGTGTCATGAGCTTCTTGCAAGATCAAGTTCTTGAGCTCCTCTTTGTTGGGTACCTAGATGTGATTCCCGAACCATCCAACTCCTTGTTCATCCACTGAGAATCCTGGGGCCTTGCCTACCTTGATCTTACTCTTGATGCCTTCAATGCTCTTGTGTCCCTTCTGAGCTTCTTTGATATCATCCATCAAGGTAGGCTTTGCTTTGAGATTGGCGAGGAACCCAGGTGCAACTAGTTCCAAGCTAAAGCTTTCAAGCTCTTCAAACAAGGCGGGTATCCTTTCCTTAATCATAGCATTCAAGGAACAAGCCTTTCCGCTTAAGGCGTCTACTACCATGTTGGCCTTTCCGGGGTGGTATTGAACACTGAGGTCGTAATACTTGATCAAATCCAACCATCTTCGCTGCCTCATGTTCAATTCCCTTTCGGTGAAAATATACTTCGAACTCTTGTGGTCTATGTAGATCTCACATCGCTTGCCCAGAAGGTAATGTCACCATGTCTTCAAGGCATGAACTCCGCCTGCCAACTCAAGATCATGAGTAGCGTAGTTCTCTTCATGAGAACGTAGTTGTGTGGATAGATATGCTATGACTCTGCCTTCTTGCATTAGAACACCTTCAAGCCCAGTTCTTGATGCATCACAATATATCACAAACTCCTTGTGAATATCGGGGGTGGATAGATCTGGAGTTGTGGCCAATCTCTTCTTGAGCTCCTGGAAGCTTTCCTCGCACTTAGCTGTCCATTCGAACTTCTTGTCCTTCTTCAAAAGCTAGGTCATGGGTCGGGCAATGCTCAAGAATCCTTCCACGAACTTCCAGTAATATCCCGCGAGTTCGAGGAAGCTCCTGACTTCCTTCACGGTGGTAGGGGTTTGCCATTCACTAACGGCTTCAATCTTGGTAGGATCCACTGATAATCCTTCTGCAGTCAACACATGACCCAAGAAGCCAACTTCATGCTGCCAGAATTCACACTTACTGAACTTTGCATAAGGCTCGTGCTCTCGAAGCTTTTCTAGGACCAATCTCAAATGTTGCTCTTGCTCTTCTTCAGTCTTGGAGAAGACAAGTATGTCATCAATGAAGACGACAATGAACTTGTCCAAGTACTCCATGAAGAATTTATTCATGAGGTACATGAAGTAGGGAGGGGCATTGGTTAACCCAAATGACATGACTTTGTATTCATACATGCCATACCGGGTTACGAATGTCGTCTTCGGAATGTCTTGGGGTCTGATCTTCAGCTGATAGTACCCTGACCTGAGGTCGATCTTGGAAACCACCTTGGCTCCATTGAACTGATCAAACATGTCTTCAATCTTGGGGAGTGGGTACTTGTTCTTTATTGTGACTTCATTGAGAGAACGGTAATCAACACAGAGTCGAATAGTTCCGTCCCTCTTTGACACAAATAGAACAGCTGATCCCCAAGGAGAGGCACTAAGGCGAATGAATCCTTTTCTGAGCTGCTCTGCCAGTTGCTTCTACAATTCAGCCAACTCTTCGGATCCCATCCTATAGGCCTTCTTATAGATGGGACTTGATCCGGGCATAAGCTCAATGATGAACTCAATGTCGCGGATAGGAGGCATTCTGGGCAGCTCATCAGGAAACACATTCGGGTATTGACATACCACTCACACTTGATCCAACTCAATTCCCGATAGGCAGTTAGCCTAAGGGGCTTGAGTGGAGGTAGGGTTGGGAACAGACTTGACTTCTACTCCTTGGCTATTGGTCATGGTGACAATCCTCTTGGCATAGTCTAACAACCCTTATTGCTTGGTCAACCAGTCCATGCCTAGGATCACATCCAAGCCTTCTGACTTCAGGATGATAAGGTATACTAGAAAATATACCCTGTTGATGTTAATATCTACTCCCTTACAACCTATCCCAGACTTCATCACTGGTCCCAGGGTTTGAATCAATGTACGACTACCCAGGGATGTAGGCTTCATGCCACTCTCTAGTGCAAACTTTTGGGTGACAAAACAATGCGAAGCTCCACAATCAAACAACACGGTTGTTGGGGTTGATTTGACGAGGAACGTACCCAGTATGATGTCTGGGTCTTCTTGGGCTTCCTCTATAGTGATGTGATTCACATGACCCTTGCCCTTGTTGGGCTGGTTGCGGGGAGCAAGGTATCTTGGGGGTGCTCCACGGCCTTAACCTTCGTTTGGCACATTGGGGCACAGTGCATCTCGCTTCTTGTTGGGACACAACCTAGAGATGTGTCCTAGCTGACCACATCCAAAACAAGCGACTTGCCCAGGTTTGTTGTTGTAGTTCCTGCCACCGTTGTTGTTATAAGATGGTCTGGGATTGGCATAATGCTTAGGCTGGTAGCTCAGACGAGGCCCAGGAGGTCTAGCCTATTGCGGCTGATAGGTTGGCTTGGCTGGGGCTGGCTGCCATGGGCGAGGCTTCTGGTTACTAGAGCTACCCTGGCTAATCATCTTGCGCCTTCGAGTGTAGTCTAAGGCATGACGCTTGTCTTCCAACATGAGGGCCTTGTTCACCAGGTCAAAGAAGGTACGACAGTCGCAGACGATGAGCTAATACCACAGGGTCTGTTGAAGTCCTTCCATGAAGCGCTCCTTCTTGGCAGCCTCCGTGTTGACATCTTCAGGTGCATACCTTGACAGCAGGTTGAACTTCTGCAGGTACTCCTTGACAGAGCCACTTCCTTGCTTCAGCGCTCAGAACTCTCTCTTCTTAATAGCCATGATCCCAGAAGGAATGTGGGCGGTGTGGAATCCTTCCTTGAAGTCATTCCAAGTGATCGCACGCTCTCCTTGCATGACCTTGAATCCATCCCACCAAGCTCGGGGGGTACCTCCAAGGTAGTGACAGGCATAAAGCAACTTCTCACAATCCTCATTTGCAATTGACCAGTGCAACGAGGTCCTCGTTGGTGCGGATATAGTCGTCGGCATCCAGAGGTTCAGTAGTCTCGGTGAAGGTTGGGGGCGAATTCCTCATGAACTCGGATAGTGTGGAGCGGTCATTGTCGTTCCTGCCTTGCTGCTGGTTGTTCACAAGGGCCTGAGCCATGTGTTGGATAGCAGCATTGTTGGCTTGTCATTCCTCCCGGATAACTTAGATAAACTGAGCTATGGTCATGTTCTCCGGTGGAGGTGGTGGCGGGGGAATGTCGCCTTGTGGCTGCACTTGGTGTCCTCTAGCGTGAGCAGCCCTACCAGCTCCCTGTTGCTAGATAGAGTTGCCGGCTTCAGAGTTGGCGAATGAGTTGTTGCGGGTAGGAGTCACCATCTTGTTTGGAGCAGCAACTAGGATAGACGAGAGGAAAAGCAACAATGGAAGAGAGCTCCTCAGGGGGTCGGTCGAGTGCAAGTGTGGTAAAACAAAGGTCGAAAGACCAACATATATATTAAGACAAGATAGAAAATGGAGTCGCTTACATGTCGCCAAAGGCAAAAGCGCAGATGGCATCGAAACACAAACAACACAACAAACAACAGGCACAAATGGTTTCATATGAACCATTACATGGACGCTTTGCTGGCGGGTCTGTGAAGAGCTCTAGGTACTCCTTCGCACTCATGCAATGACGATGTGTGGGAGCATCTCTAGCTGGGGGTATTCCTCCTCTCTAAGCGACAACTGGTCATCCCTCGGGGGCTCCATCCTTCTTGATCTTGTCTGGCTTCGTCTTGGCTTGCCGAAGTAGCTCTCAGGTGTGGTAAAGTTCCTCGCGGAGCTTCAAGGACTCCTTAATCAAGTGGTGAACCAGACTATCGGCACAGAGGCTGAAGTAGGTCTAGAACATGAGTGGTGATCCATCCTCCTTGGTTGGAATCAGCGTCCAACTCTTGCAAAGATCATCCTTTCTGAAGGGATTGTAGCGAGTAGCCGGCTCATCAGCCATCTCTTGAATGATGTCTCGAAGGTGTAGGAGTGCCTTGCCTGTAGCTGACTCGACTGCGAGTATCATGGTCTCCATCTGTGGTCCTTCGAAGAACCAACTGGTCAATGAGTTATTTGCCTTCATGACTACATCCATGTGGTACTCCCTTGTGAAGGCATCGACCCAGTGCTCGTGGTAGAGGAAAACGGGTGGTTGGCGGAACTGGCACTTCTCTAGGCTATCCCCAAGGTGTAAGGTAAAGTCGGATGTCAGGAAGGCTTCGGGTACGACGACCATCTCGAAAGGTTTGAAGGGAGGAGAGTTAGGAAAGTGTTGTGTGAAGAATAGAAGAGGTAAATAGTAAGGAAATCCTAAGCATAGGTGCTAGGTGTAGTTTTTGAAAAACGGTTTTATTCTAACTAATGTCAATGCTAACTAAGGGTTTCCTACAGTCAGGATAGCTCTGATACCAGCTCTGTGGGGACCCCGACTCATAAGTCGTGATCACCGAATGCATGTGTATAGTGATCCCATAGACCAATGCGCACTAAAGACAGAAAAGCTAAATAACAAGAGTCTTACATCCACATTTAGTGTCTTACAAAAATAAAGACCATGAAGTTCTAGTCTTACATAGATGGGGCTACAAGGGTCAAACACTTAAATAAAACAAACAGCGGAAATCTTGATCGAAAGTGTGAATCCATGTCACATCCCTAGCTCTAGCATGCATTAGGATCCACATTGTGATTGCATCATGTTTAAATTCTTTTAAACTTTAAATGGGGATGTTCAAACCCCTAGCACCATTTGAATTCAAATAGGTTCAACCAAAATATTTTTTTCCAATGATCCAAAGTGACCTTGGAAAATGTTCATCTTCTCTGGAACAATGTGGCAACATAAACCAGGGGTGGTGCATATTTTACAAATGTCATTTTGGGTATTGAATTAAATCAATAAATATTCAGATTGGGGTTTTAAAATGCTATAAATATTTTTAAAGCTCCAACAAATTTGAAACTTGGCCAGGGCCCAGAAAAAGTTTCACATTTTTATAAAATATTTTAGTGCCTAAAATAGAACAAATGCAATAGCAGAAATAGTAAAAAGAACAAAATTAAAAAAAGGAGGCCCAGAAGGGGCTGGCGCAGCTGGCCTAGCCAGCCTCGACCATCTTCACCCTCTTGCCAGTAGGCAGGAGGGCGTGTGGCAGGGGGGCACCGGCACGCGCTGGCCACCTCTAGCCTGGCTGCCTGCCCTGGAGGCCTACGGGGCTGCCAACACAACACCCTCCCTGCCATGGATCTCTTGTCCTCTCTCTCTCGCTCTTTTCCCCACTATACTCTCTCCCGCGCATGCCGAAGCCCCCGTCACCGATTCGCCGCCGCAGGAGCCTCCCCGAGCTCGCCCTCGACACCAGCGAGCACCCTGTGAGCCGCTGCGTCCATCTCCCCTCTTCCCCAGCTCTTCTACGCCCCTAGGCCCTAGTGCCGCCATGGCCGAGCTCCGGCCACCGCTTCCGGCATCACAGCCACCGTCTACGGCAACCCCCGCGGACCTGGCTAGCCTTTTTGGGTGCGGGCGAGCGAGGGCTTTGCCCCAGTGCCACTAGTCGCCGCTCGTGTGGCCGGAAGCGCGGACGCCGCCGCGACCGAAGGTCGCCGGCGATGAGCCATCGCTTGAGCCCTGACCGGTGGGGCCCCATCGTCAGGTGATTAGCTTAAGGCTAATCACCATTTTCTTGACCCCTGGGTCACAGACATGTGGGTCGGCCTATTAAATCATCAGTTAGTTTAATTAAAAGAATATTAGAGTAGTATGTCAATGACAGGTGGGGCCCAGCCACCAGGTTTGACCTGGGCCTACGCCTTTGACCTGCTGACATCACAATGACGTCAGGCTGACGAATAAAAGTATTTCTGTATATTAAATAAATTCCAGAAATTAATAAAAACTTCAAAAATTCATATAAAATAATCTGTAAATGATATGAAAATAATTTATGTATGAAAATTAATCAGAAAAATTCAATGAATCCATCTGTACCATTTTCGTGCATGTTAGAGAAACCTAAATAGGTGAACTTCGATATTTTAGCTCAAATACATTATTGAACTCCATATATGAAGTTGAATTTGAACCTTGAATTCAAACCTACTTCATTTAAATCCGTTGCTAGATGCATTAGCTCAAACACATCATATTGCCATGAAATATTCATGCATCATATTGTTGTATTTGGTGTGTATTGAGTTGTTCCCCCTTCGATGGTTGTTCTTCGTGTTAGGAACCGTTTGAAGGATACGGTCAAGTATCCATCTAAGGACCAGTAATGTGTGATTGTATTATTAGGCAAGCAACCCCACTTGAACATATCCGATACAGTCCCACTCTCTCGCTCTTTCTCTCACTTATTGCATCAGGACAAAACGTTTCAACTTTGCATGTTTTGGTAGTTGAACCCATTCCTCTACATGACATGTCATTGTCACAGTAAATAGCTGAACCATGCAACCTAGCATACCTGGTAGGTGCTTGATCCCGGTTGTGCCTTCAACTTGCTATGCTTGCTACACTTAGAGTTGTGTCAGGTCTGATTCATCTGGGTGATGAACCGGAGTGAACTGAAATTTGTTCTGATCATGAGAGTTAAGTTGGGAACACGATTTGGTAAAGGTAGCGATAAGAGGCCGTGTAGGAGTACATCGCGGGTTGTCTCATTGGGACCTTCCTTAGGAACTGAGTCCTATGTATGTTGTCCAAGATTAGCTACTACCACACATTGGGATCCTTAATTGAGTCTCTCGACTTATTAATCGACTTCTTCTTTGTCCAGGAGTTGCAACTAGTTTCTAGTGTTTGTAGGATATGCTAGTAATCTACCAAGTGGCACCCCGTATAGGTGGGCTTGGGACAGAATAGGCATTGTGGACCGGTGTACCAAGCATAGTACCATACGTCGAGGTGGGCTTGGGAACCCTGTTAACATCGTTTGGGGCCATTGAGGAAACTTCGTCCGGACTTCCTTGCGGGTTCAGTCTCAAATAGGCGATAAACCTAGAATAGAGTCTTGTGAGGTTAGTCAGGTCATGGCCGACTCCCTCGTTGGGCTTCCTCTTGAAGGTTGCCGAGGTGCCTTTTTACGAGCACATGGAGGTAAGTGGCGAGAGCATGTGTGACAAAGTACACCCCTGCAGGATAATCAATCTATTTGAATAGCCGCGTCAGTGGATATGGACCACTTGGATACTTATATGGTTCATAGACAATTTCAAAGGTTAATCATAAAAGCTTCAAGACAAGTGTGAGTACCGTGGATGGCACTCTCGTAGGAAGACGGGAGCGGATCCATGGTGGTGTATTGTTGTGGTGTTAGTGGAGTCATGTACGCTTCACAAAACTTTTCAAAGTTATGAAAGTCGTAGTACAGGATAGCCACCGAGTCAAAGCTGGCTTGCTGCATTGAAACCCACAACCTCCTTGTTGATACTGATGCATATGTAGTTAGTTCCGATGTAAGTCTTGTTGAATACTCAGTACTCACTATTGCTTAATTATGTTTTTGTAGAGGAGACACTAGTCTCGCTAGTGGTTTCTACGATAAGATCGATGTTGGCCATTTAGCTTGGGAATCCGAGCCAAAGGTCTGGTTCCTATGGAGGGCCATGTAGATAGACAGGCTTCCTCAGCTTTGTTATTTTCTAGATGTCTGTACCCAGACATGTTAAGCTTCTGCTTGTTGCTTGTATGATTTGTGTGTTGGGTCATGTGACCCCTGCTTGTAATATCACACTTTGTTGGCTCTTATGAGCCTCCTAAATAAATGTTGTGTTGTTGTATGGTTATGTTGTGATGCCATAGTTGTATCTATGCATATCGGGCATGTCGTGCGTACGTGTGACGTGCAATGATATGTATGGGATCCGACACCTAGTTATGTGCCTTTAGTAGTACTGTTTACAGGGAACTACCTCTTTGTGCTTCCACCGAGCCTTGGTAGCTTGCTACTGCTCCGGACACATTGATTGATCGGCATGTATCCTTCCTTGTTGTTGTGTCTGTCCTTTCGGGGAAATTTCTCGTAGTGTAATGGAGTCCATGTAGCCTGCTATGACTTGTCTATGTGTAGTGATGACATTTATGTCCCATGGCGTAATGGAGTCCTTGTAGCTTGATATGACTTGTCTACACACGCTAGAGGCCGACACCTGCATTGCTGGGTTACGTATGCCTGTTCCTATATGGATGTGCCACTTGGTTTCTACGACTAGTCATGTCGACCTGGGTTCTTTGACATTTGAATGCCAGCGGCATACTACATACGTGAGCCAAAAGACGCAAACGATCCCGGCCCAGGTAAGGAGGCAGCCGTGGAGTTAACCGTGCGTGGGGCCGCAAAGTGATGTGATGTGTTACATGCTGGATTCTTATGGCTTAGGATCGGGGTCTGACAACCCATGCCATCTGCCTTAACCTACAAGCATTCTGACTAGGAAGCGTCCTAGTTCGCATGTTCGTCACCAACAAACTCTTCAACGTACTCCTCTTCATCCATGTGTGGGCAATTAAATAACCAGTGGCAAGCCAATGAGTACTTTGACTATACTCGCAAGCAACCCAAGTTGTGGAACAAGTAATAATGATGCATGATATAGCACTAAGTAGGTAACTTGGGGAAAGCCAATTTTGAATTCAATGACATGATCAAGTAACTAGGTACGCATGCATCAACAGTTGGCAGATATCCATATGAACAAGTTACCGATATCGTCATAAGTAGGGGTTGAACATATCTTGTTCATTCATCACATCAAGTCTCCCGACTTGTCTCACGGATCATCCTTCGGTCATCCACACACACTCACACCAAGTTTTGTGAAGACATCTGGATGTTTAAGCAGCACCACCCAACTGTCCTTGACCATAGACCTGTCTATTTGAATAGTTTTACACTCTGCATAGGTTGCACACTTTACCCACAAGACTCGGGGAACTTCCGTGTCATCCACGACTCACGGTATATAACATACATGAGGTAAGCACCCGAACAATGCCTTTCCCCTGGCGATGCTAAACAAAGAGTCCACTCAATTGATACCCAGCCCACATGATGTACATCACTCGTAGCATCCATGTGGGGACCAACGGTGTGCCCGGTGCCTGTGAAGATATCGCATGATCGTCCGTACCTGCACGACCCCGAATCGAGAGTGACCCCACCACTCCCGCCACTAGTAATGCAGGATCCTTCCCAGTACCCACCAAATAATCAGCAGATCCCCGTCCCATAAGCGTTATCATCATTTCTTTCTCAAGTAGTCACCCATCTCATCATCATTTCCCTCAGGCATTAGTGGCACCCGACGGGGTTTTCGAAAAGTCTTTGAAATGAGCTCTTTCTTTCCATCACTATGCATAATCGCGATACCACTTGCGTAGCCTCTACTAGTATCCTATCTAAACCCACCCGCATTGTAACATCCCAAATTTTGGAATGTTATAATAATTATTAGAATGATTGTTTGTTTGCTTGAGTGATTGAAATTGAGTGAAAATTTGAAACTTTTTGAAACTTTTGAAAGTTTAATGAGAGGAAATGAAATGACTTTCCCAAACTTTCACTTTGCATTTTTCTCACCAAGAATTCAAATTCATTTCATCACAAAACCCTAGAGTGAAGATGACATGACTTCTTCCATTTAAAGAAATGAAAAGGGATTTGAAAAGAATTTGAATTTCATTTGAAAAATATTTCAAATTCAGAAAACTTTATGCAACTCAATGATTTTTAGGAGATAGGATAATATGACTTCCTCAAATTTTAAGAAATATGAGTTGGAAGTTTAAAAGAAGGAATTGAAAGAGCTTTTGAAAACCTCTGGATTATTTTGAAAATCCATTTCATATTTGGTCCCTATTCAAAATTTTCAAAGTATTCAAACCCCTGACAAAAATTTGAAAGGAGTAACATGACACTCCAAGCCAGGGGGTAATTTGTGAAGTTTTTTGAATCAGCAAACCCAAAAAGTTATTTGAAAAATATTTGCAAAAGTAAATAAAGCCAATTAAGGCATTTTCTGAAAAATGATTTTTTTAATGTATTCAACTGCCAGAATAAAAATGTCCATTAAATGGCATTTATTATTTTATTTATTTTGATATAAAATATTGACTATATTTGGAATTTATTCGAATGCTTTAAATAGGTTTTATGGCTCTGGAAAAATCATAAATAGAAAAAATGCTAACGGTTTTATAATAAAACGGCCAGCCCACCAGCCTTAAATGCCGAGACCGTTACAAGCCGGTCAACCGACGCGGACCCCATCCTCTCCTCTCCCTGACGTGTGGGACCATCGCCCGCTCCCTTCTCCCGCGCGGTCACCTTCCTCCTCCCACGCGCCCGACGCCGTCGCCAGATCCCCTCGCCGCGGACCCCCTCCCTCCTTTACTCCCCTACCCCGCACCTGGCCCTATAAGTACCCACCCCTCTCCTCCCTCCATTCCTCTTGTTTTCCCCACCTCCCGTGCACTCTCCACGCCGAGATTCGTCGCCGGACTTCACCACGGCCGCCGCGCCATTGTAGCCCCACTGCTCCACCCCGACCACCCCCTCGCCGCCCGAGACCACCACCGAGCTCCTCTCACTCGCCCGCACCTCCACAACCACCTGCCCGAGCCCCGAACCCCTTTGAATGCCGTAGCCATCGACCTCGCCGAAGTCCGAATCGCCCCCGAGTTCATGCCCATCGCATCCATCACCCCCGAGCCTAACTAACGCCACCGACGTGCTCGCCGTACTTGCTGCCGTCGACTAGTGCCCTCGCCGTCGCCGGAGGACCACCGGAGCGCCGCCCACATCGACCACTACGCCTCGGCCTCACCGGAGAAGCCCTCGCCGGCGACCCACCACCGCGGTGAGCTCCACCACCCCTCTCCCCCGTCCGATGTAGATCTGACGATCTAGATTAGAACCTATAAAACCACGATGCGTTTTCCTCTCATTTTTGGTCACCCGCTCGCACGCGCACCCCGTAGCCAATAGCAGAGCGCCACGTCACCCCCCGTCCGTTAGAAGCCACCTTTTCTTTTTTCTGTTTAAATTTCAAAAACAAAATAGTTCTGTTATTATTTTCTTCATATCTTTTATGTTTTTAACTATTTTTAATTTATTCTTTTTGCATTGTGTCACAAATTCCATCTAGTTTCTGTAGATATCAAATTTGATTATGTTTGAAAATTTAAATTTGAATTTAAACAGATTTGATTTAAAACTTGTTTTCTGAATAACTTGAGTTTAAATATATTTTTATATGAATCTTTTTGCTACTGTTTGGTATTACTTAGAACTATCTTCATGTTTAGTTTGAGAATTTTTAGAATAACTTTGATTAGGATTTTAACTAGAAACAGAATCTGTTTAGTTTGTTAATATAGTATAATTAGTTTTATTTTGTTAGTTTAAATCTGAGTTTGTTTTAATTTGATTTAGTAGGTTTTGTTAGTTAAACTTTAGGTGTTTTACTTACTGTTAATAAAAACATAAATTTGCTTAGTTTGTTTCTTTATCAATATAGGAATCACAACTCCTCTTCAAATAGGTTTAATTTGTTATAAAACAGACTAGTTAGTAATAGTTACGGCTTAGTGCACTGCTCGGTGCACCAACTCCCAAATTTGTCCTTAATGCACTGCTCGGTGCACCAACCCCTCTAGCTTTGTCTGTAGATGTCGTGAACATCTGACAGGCACGTTCTGATGACTACTTGATAGTTTAGTGTGTCATGCATTACGGCTTAGAATTGAGGCTCCAAAATGTTTTGAACCTCATGAAACATATGAGATGTTCTAAGAGCTGAAATTGGGATCTCAGGCTCGTGCCCATGTTGTGAGATATGAGATCTCCAACTAGATTCTTTGCCTACAAGGACAATAGCTCAATCGTTGAGCATGTGCTCAGATTGTTTGGGTGCTACAATCGCTTGAATCGAGTGGGAGTTGATCTTCCAGATAAGATAGTGATTGATATAGTTCTTTGATTCACTATCACTAAGCTACTAGAACTTCGTGATGAACTATAATTATGCCAGGGATGGAAATGATGATCCCTAAGCTATTTGCGATGTTTGACACCGCGAAGGTAGATATCAAGAAGGAGCATCAAGTGTTCATGGTTAGTAAAACCACTAGTTTCGAAAAGGGAAAGGGTAAGGAGGGAAACTTCATGGATGGCAAGTCAACTGCTGCTCCAGGGAAGCAACCCAAAGTTGAACCCAAACCCAAGACTAAGTGTTTCTATTATGAGGAGAGTGGTAGCAATAGTACTAGAAGCATGGTGGGCGTGACATCCCTGATGGCGACACGTTGATGGAGATCAAGACGATGGAGAAAATGGTGTCATGCCAGTGATGATGGAGATCATGCTGGTGCTTTAAGGATGGAGATCAAAAGCACAAGTTCATGGCCATATCGTGTCACTTATGATTTGCATGTGATGTTAATCCTTTTATGTACCTTGTTTTGCTTAGGACGACGGTAGCATTATAAGGTGATCCCTCACTAAAATATCAAGATCAATTGTTTTCTCCCCGAGTGTGCATCATTGTGGAAGTTCGTCCTGTCGAGACACCACGTGATGATCGGCTATGATAGACTCTACATTCACATACAACGGGTGCAAGCCATTGTTTCACGTGCATAACATTCGCGTTAAACTTTACGAGCCTAGCATGTACAGACATGGCCTCGGAACTCAAGAGACCAAAAGGTCGAACATGAGTCATATAGTAGTTATGATCAACATGATGATGTTCACTATTGAAACCACCTCAACTCACGTGATGATCGGACTTGAGTTGATGAATTTGGATCATGTATCACTCGAATGACCGGAGGGATGTCAATTTCAGTAGGAATTCTTGAGTAATTTGATTAATTATACTCAGTATCATGAACATAGTCAGTAGTGTCTTTGCAAATTATGTTGTAGCTCATGTTGTAGCTCCCTTGAATTTTTATATGTTCCTAGAGAAATAGAGTTCAAAGATGACGGTAGCAATATTGCGGACAGGGTCCCTGATCTGAGGATTGTCCTCATTGCTACAAAGAGGGCTTATGTCCTTAATACACCGCTCGGTGCGCCAACCCCTCTAGCTTTGTCTGTAGATGTTGTGAACATCTGACAGGCACGTTCTGATGACTACTTGATAGTTTAGTGTGTCATGTATTACGGCTTAGAATTGAGGCTCCAAAATTGTTTGAACCTCACGAAACATATGAGATTTGCTAAGAGCTGAAATTGGGATCTCAGGCTCGTGCCCATGTTGTGAGATATGAGATCTCCAACGAGATTCTTTGCCTGCAAGGACAATACCTCAATCGTTGAGCATGTGCTCAGATTGTTTGGGTGCTACAATCGCTTGAATCGAGTGGGAGTTGATCTTCCACATAAGATAGTGATTGATATAGTTCTTTGAGTCACTATCACTAAGCTACTAGAACTTCGTGATGAACTATAATTATGCCAGGGATGGAAATGATGATCCCTGAGCTATTCGCGATGTTTGACACCGCGAAGGTAGATATCAAGAAGGAGCATCAAGTGTTCATGGTTAGTAAAACCACTAGTTTCGAAAAGGGAAAGGGTAAGGAGGGAAACTTCATGGATGGCAAGTCAGCTGCTGCTCCAGTGAAGCAACCCAAAGTTGAACCCAAACCCAAGAGTAAGTGTTTATATTATGAGGAGAGTGGTCGCTGAAGCGGAACAACCCTAGATATCCGGTAGTAAAGAAGGTTGGCAATGTCAACAGAAGTATATTTGATATACGTGTTATTTATGTGTACCTGGCTAGTACTCCTGGTAGGACCTTGGTATTGGATACCGGTTCGATTGCTAAATGTTACTAACTCGAAATAAAATCTATGGAATAAACAGAGACTAGCTAAGGGTGATGTGATGATGTGTGTTACAAATGTTTCCAAGGTTGATGTGATCAACATCGCATGCTCTCTCTACCTTAGGGATTAGTGACGAACCTAAATAAATGTTATATGGTGTTTGCGTTGAGCATGAACGTGATTAGATCGTGTTTATTGCAATACGGTTATTCATTTAAGTTAGAGAATAATGGTTATTCTACTTACATGAATAATACCTTCAATGGTCATGCACCCAATGAATGGTTTGTTTAATCTTGATCGTAGTAGTACACATCTTCAAAACATAGATGCCAAAAGATACAAAGTGGTACAAATCGCATGAAGAAACTCCATGCTGATGGATCTTTGGACTCGTTCGGTTTCGAATCGGTTGACACATGCAGACTATGCCTCTTGGGAAAGATGACTAAAGACCCCATTTTCAATATGATGGAGCGGGCTAGTAACATATTGGAAGTAATACATGTTGATGTATGTGATCCAATGAGTGTTGTAGTGTGCAGTGGATATCGTTATTTTTCTTGCCTTCACTGATGATTTGAGTATATATGAGTATATTTGCTTAATGAAACACAAGTCTAAAACATTTGAAAAGTTCAAACAAATTCAGTGTGAAGTTTAAGATCATCGTGAAAAGAAGATAAAAATGTTTGTGATATGATCGTGGAGGTGAATATATGAGTTACGAGTTTGGCATACAACTTTAGACGATGTGATAGTTGTTTCACAACTCACGCCACCTGGATGACCATAGTGTGATGGTTTGTTTGAACATCATAGTCACGCTCTATTGGATATGGTGTGTACAATGATGTCTCTTATCATTTTGCCACTATTGTTTTGGGGTTATGCATTAGAGACAAGTGCATTCACTTTAAATAGGGCACCATCTAAATATGTTGAGATGACATCGTATGAATTATGGTTTGATAGAAACCTAAGCTGTCATTTCTTAATGTTTGGGGCTGCGACGCTTATGTGAAAAAAGGTTTTCACCTAATGAGCTCGAACCCAAAGCGGACAAATGCATCTTCATGGAATACACTAAGAACAGTTGGGTATACCTTCTGTCTCAGATCCTTGCACAAAGTGTTTGTTGCCAAAACGGGTCCTTTCTTGAGAAAGAGTTTCTATCGAAAGAATTGAGTGGGAGGAAGATAGAACTTGATGGATGTTGAACCTTTGTTTCAACCATAGAGTTGCGCAGCACAAAAAGATGTTTATGTGGAGCCTACGTTAGTTGAAGAGGAAGTTAATGATGATGATCATGAAGCTTAGGATCATGTTACTATCGAACCTCGTAGGTCGACAAGGCCGCGTACTACTCCTGAGTGGTATGACAACCCTGTCTTAGAGGTCATGTTGTTGGACAACGATGAACCTACGAACTATGGAGAAGCAATGATGTGCCTGGATTCCAACAAATGGTTAGAGGCCATGAAATCCGAGAAAGGATCCATGTATGAAAACCAAGTATAGACTTTGGTAGACATGCTCGTTGAACGGCAGGTCGTTGAGTACAAATGGATCTTTAAGATGAAGACAGACGCTGATTGTAAATGTCACCATTTATAAAGCCAGACTTGTTGCAAAGAAGTTTCCGCAAGTTCAAGGAGTTGACTGCGATAATACTTTCTTACTCGTAGCGATGCTGAAGTCAGTTGGAATTAGGTTAGTAGTTGCTCCATTTTTTCAATTATGAAATCTAGTAGATGGATGTCAAAACATCGTTTCCTTAACAGTTTACTTGAGGAAAGGTTGTATGTGATACAACCAGAAGGTTTTGTAGGTCCGATGGATGCTAAAAGGTGTGCGAGCTCCAGCAATCCTTCTATGGGCTGGAGCAAGCATCTCGGAGTTGGAATATATGCTTTGATGAGGTGATCAAAGTTTTTGAGTCTATAAAAACTTGATGAGAAACTTGTATTTACAATAAATTGAGTGGGAGCACTATAGAATTTATGATAAGCATATGTGGATGACATATTGTTCATCGGAAATAATGTAGAATTTTTGGAAAGCATAAACTGTTGTTTGAAAATAGTTTTTCAAAGGAAGACATGGATAAATCTACCATAATTATTGGGCATCAAGATCTATAGAGATATAGCAAGATGCTTGATGAGACTTTCAGTGAGTACATACCTAGACAAGATTTTGAAAGAGTTCAAAATGGATCAATTAAAGAAAGAGTTCTTGCCTGATTTGTAAGGTGTGGAGTTGAGTGAGACTCAAAGCTCGACCACAGCAGAAGAATGAGAAAGGATGAAGGTCGTCCCCTATGCATTATTCATAGGCTCTGTGTAGTATGCCATGTTGTGTACATACATGTGTGTGCCTTGCCATGAGTCTATCAAGGGGTACAAGAGTGATCCAGTGGATCACTGGACAGCGTTCAAGATTATCCTTAGTAACTAGAGGACTAAGGAAATAGTTCTCAATAATGGAGGTGATAAAGAGTTCGTCGTAAAGGGTTACGTTGATGCAAGCTTTAACACCAATCCGGATGACTCTTAGTAGCAATCCGAATACGTATAGTGGAGTAGCCATTTGGAATGGTTCCAAGTGAAGTGTGGTAGCAGTATTTATAGTATGACATAGAGATTTGAAACGTACACATGAATTTGAATGTCGTAGACCCATTGACTAAAAGACCTCTCTCACATGCAAAGCATGATCGAGCCCCAGAACTCATTGGGTGTTAGATTAATAACAATGTGAATCACATGGTGATGTGAACTAGATTATTGACTCTAGTGCAAGTGGGAGACTGTTGGAAATATTCCCTAGAGGCAATAATATATTAGTTACTATAATATTTCCTTGTTCATGATAATCGTTTATTATCCATGCTAGAATTGTATTGATCGGAAACTCAAATACATGTGTGGATACATAGACAACACCATGTCCCTAGTATGCCTCTGATGGACTAGCTCGTTGATCAAAGATGGACAAGGTTTCCTAGCCATGGACATGAGATGTCATTTGATAATGGGATCACATCATTAGGATAATTATGTGATGGACAAGACCCAACCTATAAACATAGCATATGATCATGTCATTCTATTGCAATAGTTTTTTGCATGTCAAGTATCTGTTCCTATGACCATGAGCTCATACAACTCACTGACACCAGAGGAGTACCTTGTGTGTATCAAATGTCGCAACGTAACTGGGTGATTACAAAGGTGCTCTACAGGTATCTCCGAGGGTGTCTATTGAGTTGGCATGGATCAAGACTGGGATTTGTTACTCCCTGTGACGGAGAGGTATGTTAGGGCCCACTCCGTAATACAACATCACAACAAGCCTTGCAAGTAAAGTGATTAAGTGTTAGCCATGGGATATTGTATTACAGAATGATTAAAGAGACTTCCCGGTAACGAGATTGAACTAGGTATAGAGATACCGACGATCGAATATCGGGCAAGTAATATACCGAAGAACAAAGGGAACTGCATACAGGATTAACTGAATACTTGACATAGAGGATCAACCGATAAATATCTTCATAGAATATGTAGGACCCAATATGGGCATTGAGGTCCCACTATTGGTTATTGATTGTAGAGATGTCTCGGTCATGTCTACATAGTTCTCGAACCCGTAGGGTCTGCACACTTAAGTGTTCTGGTAGTATTGAGTTATGTATGGTGGTGACCGAAGTTTGTTCGGAGTCCCGGATGAGATCTTGCATGCAACGAGGATCTACAGAATGGTCCGGAGGTAAATATTGATATATAGCAAGTCCTGTTTTGGTCGCCGGAAAAGTTTCGGGCTCATCGTTAGTTTACCAGGTGTGCCAGGAGGGTACCCGCGGACCATCGGGAGGGGTGTCACGCCCCGAGGGGCCTCATGGACTGTGGGAGGAGAGAAACCAGACCCTAGTGGTCTGGACGAAGCCTCCACCAAAGTCCATGAGGTTTGAGAAGGAAAAATATCCAAAGGTAGAGAGGTGGAAAGAGTTTCCAAGTGGAAAGGAGGAATCCTACTCCTAATAGGATTGGAGTAGGACTCCTCCAGCTCCAATTTCGGCCAACTCGTGAGGGTTTCAGTCTGCCTCCTCCCCTCCCTCCCTTCTATATATACTAGAGGATTTACAGGGGAAAGCTAACCCAAATTGCCACGTTCTACCCTCTCCTCTGGATTGTTTCAGCTGTGCTTAGGCGAAGCCCTGCTGGAATTGTTCCACCACCATCGCCGCAATGCCGTTGCACTACCGGAGAAATCGTCTACCTCTTGGCTCCCTCTCGATAGATCAAGAAGGCGGAGATCGTCATCAAGCTGTACGTGTGTTGAACGCGGAGGTGTCGTCTATTCAGTGCTAGATCGGAAGGACCATGATCAAGATCGTGACAAGACTCGTGATTGGAGCGCGGGGCGGATCGTGATGGGATCGCGGGACAGATCATGATTGGATCGCGAGATGGATCGTGATGGGATCGCGGGACGCTCAGCGATTTGGATCGTGAAGACGTTCGACTACATCAACCGCGTGTCTTAACGCTTCTCGCTTAGCGATCTACATGGGTATGTAGATCCACTCTCCCTCTCGTAGATGCTCATCACCATGGATAGATCTTGCGTGTGCATAGGAATTTTTCTGTTTCCCATGCAACATTCCCCAACAACCACACCGTCCAAGTTTCCTTCAAGATCGAAGCTTACAAAGACACCATGGAGTTGGTGTGGTGCCCATGTCCATTTGCCACCTCCTCCCGGGATGGGGTTCATCAGGGAACCTGGGGAGATGGAGGCCCACGACAACATGAAGTTGCATGTGATCCACACCAACGACTTGCACAACGTTGTGGACACCATCAACCACTACGAGCAGCACCTCAAGTAGCAGCTTAACAGGATTGTCAGAGTTGAAGTTGAGTACACCAACGACCCAGACCACAAGCAGAAGGCCGCCCTCGTCCATCTCTCCGTCGACAAGACCCATCCGGTGCTTCTCTTCCAATTGAGTGCCAGCGAAGACAAATGCACAACGCTTGATAACTCCCTCCTCTATCCCACATACACTTCTCTTGGATTCTTCATCGACAAGGACATCCAAAATTTAGATTGCTGGCCTGGAGATCGACCACGTCGTCAACATCCAGAGGGAATGGAGGCTGCCCAAAAGCACCAGGTACTTTGACTCACTTGGTGATGTCGCTAGCATGCTCCTGATGACTACTACATCGACATGAAGTACAAGGTGACCGTTGAAGATCAGAAGCGCTAGGAGAGGATGCCCCTGTTCGAGAAGCACATCGAGTACGTGGCAAAGGATGCTTGCGTTGCTTACGAGATATGGAGCCGCATCACCCTCATCTAGGATGGGCTTAGCCGCACAAACCTGGAGAAGACCAAAAAGCATGCCAGGACCTGGGGAGTCTATGAACAGTGAAGATGGAGATGGTGCCAACCATGAAAATGAGATATTGCACTCTAGTCATCTTAGTTTCATAATTACATTTACTTCACATCATGTTTTTTTTACTAAAATTATGTTTGCTTATCGTTGTAGTTTCATTTGTAATCATGCATTTGCTTATGAAATGAACCAGCTTGTTTTCAGTACACTATTGTAGTTCTCCATTAGAATAAACTATAGTTCTCATTACAATATACTATAATGCACTAGCATAAACATACCGCGGTTAGTATGTCAGCTAGTGACGGAAATATGCAGTGCACTACTACACGTAGAACAGAATATTGACAACTCCAGTGCACTTCATATGTTAACAGATAAAGAATATATATATAAAGAAAATGCAAAAAAACTTGCACGCAAAAATAAACTATGAAGTACATGCAGTGTACAAAATGTCATGAAAACTCATGTAGTGCTTTTCTTTACGTACATGCAGTACATATTGTGGATAAATGTAGTGCACATTTGTATGGAAAGCAGCTCATAATGTGTAGAAAAATTATGCACGCGAAAATATAAGAAAAAGATGACTACCAAAGTACCACCTGAACCAAGCCAGTTTCGACAAACGATGCGATACACTATGGATAATCACAACTATTGTTTTGTTCAAAAACAAGAAATATTTTTTAATAAAATTGAATAATCACAACTAAAAATTGTTGTGGGGTGGCACGCACAGCCACTAACCCCAGAAAGTTCACATAAAAAATACTGGCCACTAGAAGTACCAGAAGAAATGTAGTCCAAATCCTATAGTGACGAACTTTGTTATAATGAACAAAGTAGTTATTTTACATTTTGCAATGCAAGTATACTCTACCAAAAAGAAGTGTGGTTCACCTAAAAAATGCAGTTGGCTTTGTAATAAACGACAGTGCGGTTACATCAAAAAGTTCACCCAGATCATTTCAGCAACAGCTATGCATTTAGTTGGGTACCAAATTTGGTATCTGATATAATGTTGTTTCCTCACAAAAAATGCATACTGCACATTTCAACTAGAATTTCACATGTGTACAAGAAGGAAGTTTTTCTTTGTTTGAAATGCAGTCTCATTCTACCGCTTCCTAACTACCACATCATTCATTACTATTAGTATAAAAACTAGGGTCATTCTTAAAACCCACCTACTCCTGCTCGACAGGCACACAACAAAACCACTTTTCTTCTTATCTCCAAAAACAAGATCTAGTGTTCTTGTCACCCCCTGCTCTCTGCTGTTCACCTAACATGGCCATGGACTGTTCCCGCGGCTGCCTGGCAAGGATGGTGCCAATTGCATATGGATGCTAGTACTCCGATGGTATGTAGTTCACCGAGTCCGAGCGACGCATCCACCTCTGGTACCTGCTCACTCGGGACCGTGGGTCCAGGGGCCCGTTTCTCCATTGCCTCACAGCTGCAGACCTGCATGAATCATGGGTATCTCTGTCAATGACTTGTTATTGAACATTTTAGGTTGAAAATCCAGAAATAAATAAATATTTCCGTCACTTTGTCTTATCAAGAATACCCAGATCTTTGTCTTTAGTCAGCTTCTCCAGTAATTAACTCTTCCTGCTTCGATCTAATTTTTTTCTCGCTCTCATACCCTCAGGTGTACGTGCTAATTCGATACGAACCTGAAAGGATGTACACAAGAGAAGAACAAAAGCAGTTCAACGAAACAGTAATGCAGTGCTCTTGCTATTATATTGCATTGCCCATTTATTGAGCTAACAGTGTGTTAGTGCTAAAAACAATATTGTGTATTTTATGAGAATTAGCAGCCAAGTTCGTACACATTCTGGTTCACACATTGCTAATTTTTTCCTTCTTAGTACCCATATTACCAAACAAATTTAGCTTGATGTGTATGAAGATTATACTAACATGTAGCAAACTCTGTGGCCCTAACTTATACAGATCTTTTTCAATCCATGCCCAACTGAAGTAACTGCCATTCATAATAAGGTTTGCTTCTCCAAGATCAGGGAAGCTTAACTTGGAGATAGTGCACAAGAATGGGTATGAATGCATGCAATATGACTACCACATTGACTCTAATGACTACGTCAAGATAGATGTTGGCTAGAAGGAGTCTATTTCCCTAAATGGATTTCAGGAGGAAGAAATGGTGATGGTGATGTTGTACAGGCAAGTGTTCGGGAAAGTTGCATGGAATACAAAAAAATTTGTATGCACACGCAAGATCTATCCATGGTGATGAGCATCTACGAGAGGGAGACTGGATGTACGTACCCTTTGAGATCACTAAGCGGGAAGCGTGACGGAACGCAGTTGATGTAGTCGAACGTATTCGCGATCCAAATCGCCAAGAGTCTCGCGATTCAATCACGATCTGTCCCGATCTAGCACCGAATGGACGGCACCTCCGCGTTTAGCACACGTATGGCTTGATGATGATCTCCGCCTTCTTGATCCAGAAAGAGGAAGTAGAGAGGTAGAGGAGTTCTCCGGCAGCATGATGGCGCTGCTGCGATGGTGGTGGAGTAATCTCAGCAAGGCTTCGCCTAAGCACAGCTGAAACCGATCTAGAGGAGAAACTACGGACAAGAGGGTAGGTTTACACGCGGCTGAAAATATAGTGCAAAAACCATAAAACCTCTAGTATATATAGGATGAGAGGAGGAGGAGTCTTGGTGCAAGGGCCAGCCCCACTTTGGTTCAGCCGAAGTGGAGAGGAGGTGTCCTCCTCCTCCACTCCTAGTAGGATTAGGACTCCTTCCTTATTTCCACCTTTTTGCCTTTTTTCCTCCTTTTCCACTTTGAATTTGTTCCCAACCGGATGGGACTTGTGTGGGACTTTGTCCAACCCACTAAGGGCTGGTATTTATCCTCCCACAACCATGTAGCCTCGTGGGTCGAAACACACCTCTCGATGGTCACTCGGTACCCTCTCGGCACTCCCGGTACACTACCGATGAGCCCGGAACTTTTCCGACGAACAAAACATTACTTCCTATATATATATATTTACATCCGGACCATTCCGGAGCTCCTCGTGACGTCCGGGATCTCATCCGGGACTCCGAACAACCTTCGGTCACCACCATACATAACTCTATACTACCAAAACGCCTCCAAACCTTAAGTGTGCAGACCCTGTGGGTTCGAGAACTATGTAGACATGACCGAGACACCTCTATGGTCAATAACCAATAGCGGGACCTGGATGCCCATGTTGGTTCCTACATATTCTATGAAGATCTTTATCGGTCGAACCTCTATGTCAAGGATTCAGTTAATCCCGTCTGATGTTCCCTTTCTTCTTTGGTATGTTACTTGCCCGAGATTCGATCGTCGGTATCTCCATACCTAGTTCAACCTTGTTAACGGAAAGTCTCTTTACTCGTTCCGTAATACAAGATCCTGTGACTAACACTTAGTCACATTGCTTGCAAGGCTTACTGTGATGTTGTATTACCGAGTGGGCCCTGAGATACCTCTTCGTCACATGGAATAACAAATCCCAGTCTTGATCCATGCCTACCCAACAGACACCCTCATAGATACTTGTAGAGCAACTTTATAGTCACCCAGTTACGTTGTGACGTTTGATACACACAAGGCACTCCTCCGGTGTCTGTGAGTTGCATGTTCTCATGGTCATAGGAACATATACTTGACATGCGGAAACCTGTAGCAATAAACTGACACGATCATATGCTACGTTTGTAATTTGGGTCTTGTCCATCCCATCATTCTCCTAATGATCTGATCCCATTACCAAATGACATGTCATGTCAATGGCTAGGAAACCCTGACCATCTTTGATCAACGAGCTAGTTTACTACAGGCATACTAGGGACAAAGTGTTGTCTATTTATCCAAACATGCAATGTATTTCCAATCAATACAATTATAGCATGGATAATAAACGTTTATCATGAACAAGGAAATATAATAGTAAACACTTTATTTATTGCCTCTAGGGCATATTTCCAACAGTCTCACACTTGCACTAGAGTCAATAATCTAGTTCAAATCACTATGTGATTTACATTGTAATGAATCGAACACCCATGCAGTTCTTGTGTTGATCATGTTTAGCCCTTGGAAGAGGTTTAGTCAACGGGTCTGCAACATTCAGATCCATGTGCACTTTGCAAATATTTATGTCCTTCTCCTCGATGTAATCGCGGATGGAATTGAAGCGTCGCTTTGTGTGTCTGGTCCTTTTGTGAATCCTTGGTTCTTTGACAAGAGCAATGGCACTAGTGTTGTCACAGAACAGAGTCATTGGATTCAGTGCACTGGGCACTACTCCAAGATCTGTCATGCACTGCTTCATCCAGACACCTTCCTTTGCCGCCTCCGAGGCTGCGATATACTACGCTTCGCATGTATAATTGGATACCACGCTTTGCTTGGAACTTGCCATCTTACAGCTCCCCTGTTGAGAATAAATATGTATCCGATTTGCGACTTAGAGTCATCTGGACCAGTGTCAAAGCTTGCATCGACGTAATCCTTTACGACGAGCTCTTCATCACCTCCATAAACGAGAAACTTTTCCTTAGTCCTTTTTAGGTACTTAAGGATATTCTTGACTGTCGTCCAGTGCTCCATTCCAGGATCACTTTGAAACCTTCCGGACATACTTATGGAAAGGATGACATCCAGTCTTGTGCACAACATTGCATACATGATAGAGCCTATGGCTGAAGCATAGGGGATGACACTCATCTTCTCTCTATCTTCTGCAGTCACTGGGCATTGAGTCTTAGTCAACTTCACACCTTGTAACACAGGCAAGAACCCCTTCTTGGACTGATCCATTTTGAACTTCTTCAAAACTTTATCAAGGTATGTGCTTCGTGAAAGTGCTATCAAGCGTCTTGATCTACTTCTATAGATCTTAATGCCTAATATGAAAGCAGCTTCTCCTAGGTCCTTCTTTGAAAAACTCTTTTTTCAAATATTCCTTCACGCTTTCCAGCATTTCTATATAGTTTCCAATCAGCAATATGTCATCCACATATAATATTAGAAACGCTATAGAGCTCCCACTCAGTTTCTTGTAAATACAAGCTTCTCCATAAACTTGTATAAACCGAAACGCTTTGATCACCTCATCAAAGCGCTTATTCCAACTCGGAGATGCTTGCAGCAGTCCAAAGTGGATCGCTGGAGTTTGCAAACTTTGTCAGCATTCTCTGGATCGACAAAACCTTCTGGTTGCATCATATACAACTCTTCCTCAAGGAAGCCATTGAGGAACGCTGTTTTCACATCCATCTGCCAAATTTCATAGTCAAAATATGAAGCTATTGCTAACATGATTCTAACGGACTTAAGTATCACTACGGGTGAGAAGGTCTCATCGTAGTCGACTCCTGGAACTTGTGAAAAACCCTTTGCCACAGGTCGAGCTTTATAAACGGTGACATTACCGTTCGCGTCCGTCTTCTTCTTAAAGGTCCATTTGTTCTAAATGGCCTTTTGCTCTTAAGGTAATACTTCCAAAGTCCATACTTTGTTTTCATACATGCATCGCATCTCGGATTTCATGGCCTCTATCCATTTCTCGGAATCTGGGACCATCATCGCTCCTCCATAGCTCGTAGGTTCATTGTTGTCCAACAACATGACCTCCAAGATAAGGATGTCGTACCACTCAGGAGCAGTACGCGCCCTTGTCAACCTACGAGGTTCAATAGTAACTTTATCCGAAGCTTCATGATCTTCATCATTAACTTCCTCTTCAACTATTGTAGGCTCCACAGAAACATCTTTCTGCGCTGCGCTACTTTCTGGTTGAAGTAAAGGTTCAACAACCTCATCAAGCTCTATTTTCCTCCCACTCAATTCTTTCAAGAGAAACTCTTTCCCAAGAAATGTTTCGTTCTTAGCGACAAACACTTTGCCTTCAGATCGGAGATAGAAGGTATACCCAACTGTCTCTTTCGGGTATCCTATGAAGACGCATTTCTCCGCTTTGGGTTCCAGCTTTTCAGGCTGAAACTTTTTGACATAAGCATCACATCCCCAAACTTTAAGAAACGAAAAATTTGGCCTCTTGCCAAACCATATTTCATATGGCGTCGTCTCAATGGATTTTGATGGTGCCCTATTTAAAGTGAATGCAGCTATCTCTAATGCATAACCCCAAAATGATAGTGGCAAATCGGCAAGAGACATCATAGAACGCATCATACCTAATAAGGTTCGATGATGACGTTCGGACACACCATTACACTGTGGTGTTCCGGGCGGTGTCAACAGTGAAACAACTCCACACTGTCTTAAGTAACTGCCAAACTCATAACTCTAGATATTCACCTCCTCGATCAGGTCGTAGGAATTTGATCTTCATGTTACGATGATTCTCAACTTCAATCTAATATTGCTTGAACTTTTCAAACGTTTCAGACTTATGTTTCATTAAGTAAATATACCCAAATCTGCTTAAGTCATCAGTGAAGGTGAGAAAATAATGATATCCACCACGCGCTACAACATTCATTGGACCGTACACATCAGTATGTATGATTTCCAACAAGTCAGTTGCCCGTTCCATTGTTCCAGATAATGGCGTTTTAGTCATCTTGCCCATGAGGCATGGTTCACATATGTCAAGTGATTCAAAATCAAGTGACTCAAAAAGTCGATCAGCATGGAGCTTCCTCATGTGTTTTACACCAGTATGACCCAAACAGCAGTGCCACAAGAAAGTGGTACTATCATTATCAACTCTACAACTTTTGGCATCAATGTTATGAACATGTGTATCATCACTATCAAGATTTAATATGAACAAACCCCTCACATTGGGTGCATGAACATAAAAGATATTACTCATATAAATAGAACAACCATTATTCTCCGATTTAAATGAGTAGCCGTCTTGCAATAAACAAGATCCCGATATAATGTTCATGCTTAATGCACACACTAAATATTAATTATTCAGGTTCATCACTAATCGTGATGGTAATCGAAGAGAGCATGCCGACGATGATCACATCAACCTTGGAACCATTTCCCATGCGCATCATCACTTCATCCTTAGCCAGCCTCCGTCTATTCCATAGATCCTGCTTTGAGTTGCAAATGTGAGCAACTGAACTGGTATCAAATACCCAGACACTACAATGAGAGCTAGTAAGGTACACATCAATAACATGTATATCATATATACCTTGTTTGCTGTTGGCCGCCTTCTTGTCAGCCAGGTACTTGGGGCAGTTCTGCTTCCAGTGACCAGTTCCCTTGCAATGAAAGCACTCAGTTTTGGGCTTGGGTCCAGCCTTGGGATTCTTTACAGGAGGAGCAACTGCTTTGCAATCCTTCTTGGATTTACCCTTCTTGCCCTTGCCTTGCCATTCTTCTTGAAACTAGCGGTTTTATTGACCAACAACACCTGATGTTCTTTCTGGATTTCAGACTCAGCGACTTTCAGCATCGCAAACAGCTCGGCGACTGACTTGTTCATCCCATGCATATTATAGTTCATCACAAAGCTCTTGTAGCAAGGTGGCAGTGATTGAAGAACTCTGTTAGTGATCGCGTCTGGCGGAAGGGAAATTCCCAACTCCGCCAGAGGAGTCAAATACCCAGACATTCTGAGTATATGTTCACTCATAGACCCATTCTCCTCCATTTTGCAAGCATAGAACTTATCAGAGGTCTCATACCTCTCGATCCGGGTACTCTTTTGAAACATAAACTTCAACTCCTGGAACATCTCATATGCACCATGACATTCAAAACATCGTTGAAATCCCGGTTCTAAGCCATACAATATTGCACGCTGAGCTATTGAGTAATCTCCAGAACGTGCCTCCCAAGTGTTCTTAACGTCTTCAGATGACATGTCTTCGGGTGGGTAACCAAGAGGTGCATCAAGGACTTATGATTTCTCGGAAGCCGTGAGGATGATCCCCAGATTACGGGCCCAGTCAACAAAGTTACTTCCATCATCTTTCAACTTAGCTTTCTCTAGGAACGCATTAAAATTCAGGGGTGCTACTGTGCGAGCCATTGATCTACAACATAAATATGCAAATGTTACATTGACTATTGTTCAAGATAATGAGTTCAGTTAATCAAATTACTAAAGCTCCCACTCAAATTGACATCCCTCAGGTCATCTGAGTGTCACATGATCCAAATTCACCAACTCAAGTCCGATCATCACGTGAGTTGAGGTGGTTTAAATGGTGAACATCATCATGTTGATCCTATCTACTATATGACTCATGTTCGACCTTTCGGTCTCTTGTGTTCCGAGGCCATGTTTGCACATGATAGGCTCGTCAAGTTTAACCCGAGTGTTCTGCATGTTCAACACTGGCTTGCACCCATTGTACGTGAACGTAGAGTCTATCACACCAGATCATCACGTGGTGTCTCGACACGACAAACTTTCACAACCGTGCACACTTGGGGTGAACAGAATTGATCTAGAAATTTAAGCGAAGGATCACCTTATAATGCTACCATCGTCCTAAGCAAAACAAGGTGCATAAAAGGATTAACATCACATGCAAATCATAAGTGACATGATATGGCCATGAACTTGTGCTTTTGATCTCCATCTTGAAAGCACCGGCATGATCTCCATCATCACTGGCATGACACCATGATCTCCATCATCTTGATCTCCATCACATGTCGCCATCAGGGTTGTCACGCCCACCATGCTACTGTTACTATTGCTACCGTTTAGCGATAAAGTAAAGCATTACATAGCGCTTAATGATTGACATGCAGGTCATACAATAATTAAAGACAACCCTATGGCTCCTGCCAGTTGCCGTTATCATCGACATGCAAGTCATGATATTCTATACAACACATGATCATCTCATACATCACATATATGTCATCATGTAATTGTCCATATCACATCACAACATACCCTGCAAAAACAAGTTAGACGTCCTCTAATTGTTGTTGCATGTTTTACGTGGCTGCTATGGGTATCTAGCAAAAACAATTCTCACCTACGCATAAACCACAACGGTGATACATAAGTTGCTTTTCAACCTTATCAAGGACCACCTTAGTCGAATCGGATCCAACTAAAGTAGGAGAAACAGACACCCGCCAGCCATCTTTGTGCAACGAAGTTACACGTCAGTCGATGGAATCGCTCTCTCGTAAGCATACGAGTAAGGTTGGTTCGGGACGCTTCATCCCACAATACCGCTGAACCAAAACACGACCAAGGTAGGAAGCAATCTAAGCATCAACGCCCACAAACTCTTTGTGTTCTACTCGAGATATCATCTACACATAGAACTAGCTCATGATGCCACTATTGGGGAACATTGCATGGGAAACAAAAAAATTCCTACGCACCCGCAAGATCTATCCCTGGTGATTAGCATCTACGAGATGAAGGATCTACGTACCTTTGTAGATCGCTCAGCGGGAATGGTTCAGAAACACGGTTGATGTAGTCGATCACCTTTGCGATCCAAATCGCCGAGCGTCCCGCGATCCAATCACGATCCGTCCCGATCTAGCACCGAACGGACGGCACCTCCGCTTTTAGCACACGTACGGTTTGATGACGATCTCCACCTTCTTGATCCAGCAAGAGGGATCAGAGAGGTAGATAAGTTCTCCGGCAGCGAGACGGTGTTGCGGCGATGGTGGTGGAGTAATCTTAGCAGGGCTTTGCCTAAGCATAGCTGAAACTGATCTAGAGGAGAAACTACAAACTAGAGGGTAGGGTTGCACGTGGCTGAAAATCTAGGACAAAACCCCTAAAACCTCTAGTACATATTGGAGGAGAGGAGGAGGAAGCTTGGCGCAAGGGCCAGCCCCTCTTTGGTTTGGCCGAAGTGGAGAGGAGGAGTTGTCCTCCTCCACTCCTAGTAGGATTAGGACTCCTTCCTTATTTCCACCTTTTTGCCTTTTTTCCACCTTTGCCACTTTGGAATTTCTTCCCAGCCGCATGGGCCTTGTGTGAGACTTTGGCCAGCCCACTAAGGGCTGGTATTTATCCTCCCATAGACCATGTAGCCTCTTGGGTCAAAATAGACGTCCCGATGGTCACCCGATACCCTCTCGGCACTCCCGGTACACTACCGATGAGCCCGGAACTTTTCCGGCGACCAAAACAGGACTTCCTATATATCAATATTTACCTCTTCGAGACGTCTGGGATCTCATCCGGGACTCTGAAAAACCTTCAGTCACCACCATACATAACTCTATACTACCGAAATGTCACCGAACCTTAAGTGTGTAGACCCTGCGGGTTCGAGAACTATGTAGACATGACCGAGACACCTCTATGGTCAATAACCAATAGCGGGACCTGGATGTCCATATTCGTTCCTAAATATTCTATGAAGATCTTTATCGGTAGAACCTTTATGTCAAGGATTTAATTAATCCCGTAGGATGTTCCCTTTTTTCTTCGGTATGATACTTGCCCGAGATTCGATCGTCGGTATCCCCATACCTAGTTCAACCTCGTTACCGGCAACTCTCTTTACTCGTTCCGTAATACAAGATCCCGTGACTAACACTTAGTCCCATTGCTTCCAAGGCTTATTGTGATGTTGTATTACCGAGTGGGCCCTGAGATACATCTCCATCACATGGAGTAACAAATCCCAGTCTTGATCCATGCCAACCCAACAAACACCCTTGGAGATTCCTTAGAGCACCTTTATAGTCACCCAGTTACATTGTGACGTTTGATACACACAAGGCACTCCTCCGGTGTGAGTTGCATGATCTCATGGTCATAGTAACATATATTTGACATGCAGAAAACTGTAGCAATAAACTGACACGATCATATGCTACGTTTATAGTTTCAGTCTTGTCCATCCCATCATTCTCTTAATTATGCGATCCCGTTATCAAATGACATCTCATGTCAATGGCTAGGAAACCTTGACCATGTTTGATCAATAAGCTAGTTTACTAGAGGCATACTAGGGACAAAGTGTTGTCTATTTATCCACACATGCAATGTCTTTCCAATCAATACAATTATAGCATGGATAATAAATGTTCATCATGAACAAGGAAACATAATAATAAACACTTTATTTATTTCCTCTAGGGCATATTTCGAATAGCAAGAACAATCCCTGAAATTTATTATTTTTGCTATGTAGGTTCTCTAAGCTAAAGCAAGCCCTTAGTGGCATATCTGTACGGCTTTGCTTATGTTGAATTCTTTCAAAACGATGTCTATGGGACAACGCAAAATTATGTCCTTCAAATCAGTTTGAACACTGTCTTTTTTAAGTTCAGTGAACTCGGCTCCATCAATATATTGCTAGTTTACCCAGGTGACACACAAAATGTACTTCTCCATTATATGCATGATTTTAAAAGATATATGAGAGTGAAGTCATTTTTGTAATACAAGTGTAGTGAACTTTGAAGTGCGCCTAACACAACAGTGCAGTGTGTTTTGTAGTATCAGTGCAGTGTGAATCGCAGAATCATGATGTATGCACTTTCAAAACACGTCATAGTAAGCAGTTCTTTTCTAAGCAAGAATGAAGTACGTACTACAAATATTGCAGTTCAATTAAACACAAAATGCAGTTGGAACAAAATAAATCCCATAACCGGTAATAAAATATGCAGATATAGTGCAGTCCACAACTTGTAAGCATGTAGTACACAACAAAAATAAGAACAGAACCACAACAATTAGAACAAACAACACAGATCAAGTAATGGAGGTGATTAATAAAGGTCAGGACATCCACTCGCAGTTTGAGTACCAAAGTGAATCGACATGTGAACTAATCAATTATGAAGAATAGAGGCCTCAAGCAATTCAATCAAGCTTACGTTCGAAAATAGAAGCAGACGTACAACATAAGATTTTTTCAAAATCTAAAGTAGATTACACCAATTACTTGTGCAATGATGTACATGAAAACGTAACAAAGATTCAAATCAGTAGGTTCAACACCACATCAACGCGCAAAAATCAGAAAACACATTTACTCATATGAGCGGACGAAGCTTATGACGCCTGCACAATCGATTTTCCAAAATTTGACACCTGATTATCAAATGAATCATAAATTCAGACAAAACATAGGGATATTAATTGAACACTACCTAATAATTCCTAGTTACAAGCCACATTCGGCCACAAAAATAATAAAGCACACACGGACAAGAACGAACAGAGGAAAGCTCGTCCGCCAATCGGTCGATTCGTGCATATTTTAGTAGGATGTATGTAAATTATCAATAATTGTATTCATCAAGCATCCAGAAGGGACAAAAACATCCCATGAGACTCAATTCCGTTCAGAATACGCATGTAGGCCGCCAGAAAAGAAGAAGTTCTCCCATTATACTCATTTGATAGGGATGTAGTGCACTCGCGTTCAACTTGCAGTTTGGAAGTGATGTCAGAATAAATGGTCTGTATATAGTGTGTGTGTGTGTGAGTGTGTCTGTCTGTTTGTATGCATGCGCTCTTGAAATCTCACCATGAATATATTGTAACAAATATCAAGAAGACTAGATCCACCTTGGTCAAATTAACCCGTAGTATATATGCATGTTGGACATATGCCCTAGAGGCAATCATGTATGATGATATTTCCTATGTGTTTATGAATAAAGATAGTCGTTGGACATTATCATTCATGTGTATTAACAAGTATGTCACTTGTTTGTTAGACTATGCATTGTATGATGAGTGTCCTAAACGGTCCCTAGTCGAAAGGGCTCTGTGGACAGGCATGCTGTTAGACTAGCATATGACCATGTAGCAATGGATGTTAGCCAAATAATAAGGACTCGGAAAGATTTGGTCAGATTCGGCATAGTCGGGTCCGAGTCGAGATAAGGCCTGAGTTGGAGAGACACAACTATCTGACGCATCTATAGGTCATGAGTGATTCTCCAGTAGAATCTACGTTCCATATCCTAAGACCTGAGATGGCGCATGTACTCGGGATAGTGACAGACTTGCTTTGTATTGACCAAACGCTACTCCGTGACTGGGTAGTTACAAAGGTACACTACTGGAATAAGGGAATTTGCCGTCTGCCAGTTCTATGTTGTCTATTGGTCGACGGCAAAGAAGGTATGTGTTGTCCGCTGACTAAAAACTGACGGCAAAAATAAGGCTGATGGCAAAGATATAGTTTGCCGTCTGCCAGTTCTTTGCCGTCGGCTAGCCAATGGCAAAGAGACCGAAGACAGCAAAGAGTCCACATGGGACTCACTGGGCCGTCAAGCTGGCTAGGTCAAATGGACCGCCTAGATGATGTCCGCCTAATCTTTGATGTCTGCTGCTTGGCCCTTTGTCATCCACTAGCTGACGACAAAGAGGACGCCTGGCTAAGGACTGTTAACCCCCGCCCCCCCTCTTTGCCGTTAGATGACAAAGAGGTTGGCCTAACAAACTCCCCCGGTCGGCTCCGACCCCCCTCTCTCTAAGTGCATCTCTCACCCCACATGACCACTGGCCTCACCCTCGCCGCCACCCTCACCGACCACCCCTGCCCCACCGCCCTTCACCGGCCACCCCTCCCCACCACTATAACTGCCGCCCCGACGCCCCGAAGAAGAAGAAGAAGAAGGAGAAAAAGAAGAAGAAGAAGAAGAAGAAGAAGAAGAAGAAGAAGAAGAAGAAAAGAAGGAGAGGAGGAGAATAAGAAGAGGAAAAAGGAAAGAAGAAGAAGAAGAGGATTAAGAATAAGAAGAGGAAGAAGAAGAAGAAGAAGAAGAATAGAAGACCCCCGACCCCCAACGCCATTGATCCCCGACGCCCCCGACCCCCGATGACACTGACCCCACTGAACCGCAATGCCACTGAACCCCGACGCCACTGACCACCGATCCCCTATGCCATCGACCCCTGATGCAACACACCCTCGATCGAACTGACTCCCGACACCACTAACCCCCGACCCCTAACACCTCTTCCGCCTCCTGTTGACCGAGAAGGTGCTTTTTGGCCTTCCTTTGCATGTTTATAATTGCCGTCCTTTCGAATTGTCCAACATTATCCGTCGGCAGCTCGAGTATGTGTCGATTGGGTTTGTTTGCCCGTATGCTCTGCTCCAGCTCTGACACAGAATTTCATCAGTGCCTCCCTGTTGTTCTCCAGGTACACATCCTCTCTGCTTACTGCCGAGACGTGTATCAGGAGAACGGCAGGGAGGTGCTGTCGAAATTCTGCGTTGGATCCGGAGCAGAGCATGGGAAAACGAACCAATCTATGCATACTCGGGTGGGATTAGGACTTGTCTTAACCTATAAGCGTGTGGGTTGCATGGACATAATAAACTGACAAACTTGATTAACCGATGAATATATATGCTGAATTATATATATCTATTTCTTGTGTGTCCAGTAGCTAGGCAATATGAGTGATCGTGTGTGGATGTACACTGGTCACACCAGTCAGAAACTTTACAAATACCAAGGGGTTTGTGAGAGCCACTTTTGCAAATGCCTAGGAAAAAACATGGTGCCCCTGTCCCCAGTGCGACAACTTTAAAAAGCAGAGAGAGGTTGAAATGGTTAAACACCTATAGAAGTGGGGTTTTAAGCCTAATTATACGGTGTGGACTTTTCATGGTGAGTCTGCCCAATGTGCCAGAGATGAGGGGGTTCTTCATCACACCGACGAGCATGGTACAGGTATCAAAGACATGGTGCAAGACTTTGATGATGCTCGGGATTTGAATGATGAGATGGAGGAATCTGCAAAGGCATTCTATGAAATGTTGGAGTCTTCAATACGTCCACTCCAAGAGTAGACTGAGCTTTGTTAGCTCGATGTCATCGCGCAAGTAATGGCTTGGAAGGCTCAATTCAACATGGGCAGAGAATGCTACGACGCGATGATGATAATATTTGGGTGCTTTCTTCCCAAAGGGCATGTACTTCTTGCAAACTTGTACCAATCGGACAAAATCCTCTATATACTTAAGATGCCCTATGGGAAGATAGATGCATGTGAGAATGGATGTGCCTCATTTATTCTTGAGTATGCAGACTTGAACTATTGTCGCATTTGCAAGTCTTCCAGGTATGTTTTCGTAGACAACAGTATGGGTGAGAAGATACAGACAAAAATCCCTGTTAACGTTCTTCGCTATATGCCAATCATACCAAGACTTCAACATCTTTTCATGGTCGAAGAGACGACCAAACAAATAACATGGCCCAAATTGGGCAAAAGAACCGAACTAGATGCATATGTGAATCAGATTTTGGTATACACTTCAGACGCTTATGCATGGAACAATTTCAATGCATTACATAAGGATAAAGCGGCAGATCCAAGGCATCCTCGAGTCGCCATCAGCATGGATGGGTTCGATGTGTTCGGTATGACGGCAACCTAATACAGTTGTTGGCCTGTATTTTTCATTCCACTCAATCTCTCCCCGGAGAGATTATGAAAAGAAAGAACGTTTTCCAAACATTGATAATTCCAAGGCCAAACTATCCAGGTAAGAATATGAATGTGTAAATGCATCCGCTTAAGGATGAAATGCAAGAAGCTTGGGATAATTGGTTCAAGACATATGATGCTGCTACCAAAAAAACTTCAAAATGCATGTGTGGTAGATGTACTAGACGCATGACTTGCCGGCGTATGCCCTATTTGTTGGCTGGTGTGTGCCTGGATGGTTCCCACGACCCACGTGCAAGGCAGCTCTTGAGTTCCATTGGCTGCAGGCGGGTCACAAGTATTCTTGCTTCGACACGCATAGACAATTCCTGGATCCTCGCCATAAGTTCAGAAAATACAAGAAGAATTTCATCAAAGGTAGAGTTGTCAAAAACTCTGCACCACCCGCTTTGACATGTGAACATATGTTGGATAAGTTAAACGCTCTCATTTCGGATCCAAATCATCCTGGGTATTCCAAAGGGTATAATATGGAACAAGCAAGCACTCACAAGTCATGCTTATGGGATCTGACTTACTTCAAAGACCTACTTTGACCACACAACATCGACGTGACGCACACTGAAAAGAATATCGCCAAGACCATTTTTGGTACATTGTTCGGCACAACCAGGAAGTCAATGGATAATCATAAGAGTAGAACCAATTAGGAGGCTCTATGTGACAGACCGTTACAAAACATGCGACAAGCAAAAGGAAAGTAGAACTAGACAAAGCCAAAGGCATGGTTCAATCTTGGAAGGTGGCTATGAGGGAAATGATCTTGTGGGTGAAAATGCAATTGATGTTCCCCGATGGTTATGCAGTGAATCTAAAGAGGGGAGCGAGTCTTGATAAACTGAAGAAATTTGGTCTCAAGAGTCATGATTGGCACATATGGCTTGAGCGGGTAATGTCGGTGATGATGTGTGGCTTTATCCGTGAGGATGGATGGCTAGTATTGGCAAAGCTAAGCTATTTCTTCCGTTCTCTTTCTGTTGGAGACTTATTGCCTGGCATGCTAGATGAAATGGAAGAGTTGGCGCCGGAGTGGATTTGCATGTTAGAGAAGATCTATCCATTGGGCTTCTATAATCTAAAGCAGCATTTGATTTTGCATCTCGCGACCGAGGCAAGATTGGGGGGCCTGTGCACAATTGTTGGTGCTTCACAACTGAGAGGATACAGAAGACGCTTCGAGCAAAATGTAAAAATAAACATCAAATTAAAGCATCGATGACTGAGGCATTTATTACTAAGGAGACGGCAAACTTCGTGACAGCACACTACGAACCCAAAAATCGTCATTTGCATATTTCAAAGCCTCGGTACAAAGATGGCGACCCAAAAAAAAGTTGATCCAACCTCAGCCTATTCAAAGGGAAGCTTGCACCAACCGGTGCTTCTAAAGGAAAAACATTGGATGTCGATGAATGGCGCACCATTTCGTTGTATATATTCAACAACCTAATAGAAGTGCGGTCGTACATCGAGTAAGTTGTCGGTACATTATTGGTTCGCAACTTGTAATTGCTTAGAACTTCTCTTATTGCCGGATATTTGATGTACTCAATCGGTTGCCAAATTCTCTGATGGAGTGGTCATTCAAAAGGATTTCGTCGAAGAGTATGAGCTCCTGGCAAAGCAAGGAGGCGGCTATCCCAGTTTCATCTCTTAGTTCAAACAAATGGTAATTACCATTAATGGACCATTTCATTTCTTCATGTTATTTGCGGCTAATGCCATAATCCTTTCGTATTAAAATTGTAGGCTAATTCAGTGTCTATGGACGCTGAGCTAAGACAAGTCGCTAATGGTTTTGACTATAAGGTTCGTTCATTTGACAGATATGACATCAAAGAGTATCGCTTTCGTACATTTGGCAAAGAGCTATCTATGCCCGACCTAAAGACTACAAATTGTTGTGTCTCTGCAATCAGCGAAGGAGGTACAGAGTACCATGGAAGAGTTGAAGCAATTTATGAACTTCTATTCTATGGTGAAAACCCACCGAATGTTGTAGTCTTCAAATGTCATGGGTTCCAACCGAAGCAGACTAGAAGGACTCATGAACATATAGGGCTAGTCTAACTCAAACAAAGCACCCATTTAGATGTGCTCGATGTCTATATTACAGCTCAACAGGCGACCCAAGTTTTGTATCTACTTTGGGCCTACCAAACTGATCCAAATCTGAAAGGTTGTGATGTCGTTTATGAAGTGTCACCACATTTTAGACCACCTCCTCTCAATGAAGATGATTATGAATGTCACATTAACCAAGACACATATGAAGGGGAATTCATCCAAAAAACAAGTATTTCAAAAAAACGTTTCAAGAACCGCTCTACTTCACCCCGGAACATTGAAGTAGACAGCGACAATGAACCTGACTTAACCCCTGAGTCGGAACAGGAAGAGCTAGAACAAGAAGAGGTTACTGATGCGGATGACCTATCAATGCTTAACCGATTACATGAAGGAGGCCTTCCGCACGTTCTTCCTGATAGTGATGATGAGGATGCATTTATTGATGATAGTGATGATGATGATGCATTTATTCATCGCGGAGAATATCTAGACAATCAAGATCATTATTAATTCATGCCAGGTAATCAACTTTCACTCTATACATATATATATATTTCATTCATCTTAGGTATATGATGATACACTTAATTTATATACATTTTATTATTCATCTTGGTATTCAATTTTATGTTGTACTAATTGCCTTTAGTTTTTGTCACGGTAGTTCTTGAAAGCTCGGGGGAAAGGGTCGAGAGCACTCCGCAACTCCTTCTTCATCAGAGGGTGGTGGGATGGGTACTTCCATTCCTGCCAAATCTCTCTAGAGAGCATTGCTCTCTAGTCCGCATACATCGGTGCCCGCTTATTCGTCGACCCTCGTGAGAGGAGGTCGGGGGAAGAAGAGAGGTAATAGATTTACGCATGGGAGAGGACGCCGCAGGAGAGGTAGGGTGGCTGCTATGCCTTCTTAGCCGCCACCCTTAGTTAATTCACCCAAGCACAATATTGCTAGGGTGGACCTGTCTGAGGACGAGTCTACGCGGACTCCAATCCACGAGCCTCGGGTCGATGAGCCTTTGACCTACAAGACTCCTGTCCTAGAAGGTTCGTCCCACGAGACTCTGGAGGAGAGTAAGGATGAGGGCATGTCCCGGCAGACCCAATGGGATGCCTGGCCAGAGGACCCTAGTAGCCATACTGATGGTGGAGGGGATCGCTTTTTTGATAGCAATGAGGAAGTGGCCGAGGAGGCCACCGTCTACCAGCGTGGTAGTACATGACTCCCGCCCATGCCGACGACCCGCTAGCTGAGGTGGTCGATTAGGCCTGATGTGGAGAGGTAAGTGCATGTAATCTTTTTTAACCTTTTTCCTTCACGTTTTTTCAAATATCTAATGTGTTGGCTTTGTCATACTTTAGGTGTTGGTATCAACCCTAGGATTCCCGCAGGCCCAACAACGTCCTTGGTGTCCTTATCAGGAAAAACTTTTTGGGGTTTGTCTAGTTGCCCGGTGAGGGTAAGGTTCCAGAGTTAGGACTGACCTAGGAGCACAACTTGGCTATCCCGGCCCCACCTGAGGAGAGGATCGATGGTGTTTTGTGCCACACGAGGGCGGAGATGGTGATCACACAGTTTGGGTATTTCTCATTTACACAATTAAAAATCAACAGTAGCTAGTTATTGTACTAATAAGTCTTGTCTCGTTTGATTGCAGACCTTCTCTGGGTGTCGGGAGGGATATAAAGAGGCCACGTCAAAGGTTATCTATCAGCAATGTTGTTCGAGTGCCGCGGAAAGAAGATGGGGAAGGAGCATTACATGAAGGAAATTACGTATTCCTAAGGCCTTGTACTTAGTTTCCTTCATTTGATTCCTACACATAGCGCTCAAATATCTCTTTATTAACTTAGGTGCCCCCGAGATGTTGTGCGGATAAGATGGCTTGTTGGGAGGCGTTGGTGGATGGGTGGTGCTCAGAACAATGGTTAGACATCCACAATAATGCTAAGGACTAGCATAACAAAATGGTTGGTGTGCCACACCATCAAGGGAGTGCCAATTTAAATCAGTTTGGTCAGAATTGGGTATGTGGTTAGCTTCATGATTCATGCAATTCATTCTTGATTGTAGCTTGATCTCTTTACTATTACTTTGTTCCTCTCTCTCTTTTAGGCGCATCACAACAAAACAAAGGTGCCAGAGATGTACGACCTCTATGCTATGGCCCATACTGCCTCATACAAGAAGGTCAAGGCATTCTCTGAGTCTGACCTTGACCATCCCGAGAAGTTCACCAACATCTCCTCCCACAACATGCTCGTGAGGTACAAAGATGAGGGGAAGGCAAGGAAAGGGAGGACTTTAACCCAAGCTAGGGGCCTATTGATCCAGAGCTAGTGATGATAGCTGGCGGCGGGAGGCCCCATGGCTCGACTTCCATTGGATATGGACTTATATGTTGCCCTAGAACTCTCCATCATATCATGGCGCGCCAAACGAGCTCCTCTCCTGAGATAAGGGCTCGTCTAGGGCCAGTCAATCTCGCTATCCAGGTTAGTTATATAGATTCAGATATCTTTCCTCATTACGTTGTGTGTGTAACAAAGATGATTACAATGCTAACAAGGAGTTGTGTTGCAGGCTGCTATTCAGAAAGAGAGAGAGGGAACACAGGCGCTTATGGCCGAAACGAGAACGAGATGATGGAGAGAACGGCTATGTCGCTAGAGGAGGAGAGGGCAAAATCTTATGCGTCTTACCGGGCCATCTACGAGCTCTTCCTGGTAAGATTCTTCTTCATATTTCTCAAATATTTCATTTAATGTTCGTTTCATTAATACCGAATAACATTAACTTGTGAAAACTAAATTAATGTGCAGACTATGTGCGAGAAGAACGGCCAGACCGCTCCGTCGATGCCAGTCATTAACACGGCTGCAACAGTGAGTTTCATTTGAATGCTGCAATGATATTTTAAGTGTCATCATGCTAATGAGACATTGCAAATCTTCTTTGGTGCAGCCTAACTCTGGAGTTGTATCGCACAACCCTTCTCCAGGGAAGCCTTCTCCAGGTGAAACCGGCCAGAGCAACCGCGGCGCCTCACCTCCATGATGACATGTCTCTCCTTGATGGAGGAATCCTGAATGTTGTCGCAGGTGTCGTTTTTGTTCTCCTTCTCTTGATATATACCTGGGTATATTGCGGGAGAGGAGAAGGGAAAACGACCATCACCAACTATCGAAATATTAGTGTTAGGTAGTGTCCACCAACATACATCACCATATAAGTGTGAGTGAGTGCGCACCATATATACAGACCATGAAGCAAACCTCGAAGGATCTATCCTTCTTCCATTTTTTTCCGAGTGACACAAATAACCAATAAGAAGAAGAAAACAAGAGGAGGAATATGGAAATAAGAAAAATGCTTCTGGATCTTCTTCTTCTTCTTCTTCTAGTCTTCTTCATCTAACTTTTCTTTCCCGTTTTGCAGATTAGAGTTAATTCACGGAAGCTTGCATTCATGGAGTGCTTTGTGGTTCATGATGTGCTTATGGTTTTGTATTTATGAATAATTTTAAACTTGACACATGTGTGAAACATGCTACTTGTCGTTGGATGATATTTGTGCTTGTTGTTGGATGAATTATGCTTGTTGTTGGATGATAGGATGATATTTGTGTTTGTTGTTGGATGATATTAATTTGTGCTTGTTGGATGATCATCAACATGGCAAGAATATTTTTATTGTGTAATATATACATATTTTTCCTATGAAAATAGTTGGATATAATAAAAAATAGAAAAAACCCAAGGCAATATTGCACTTTGTCGTCTTCCACCCACGGCAAAGCCCCTTTGCCATCTGCCGCCGATAGCAAAGGTGCCACGTGGCACTCACCTGTGCGACCTGGGAGTGCCAGTCCTGGTGCAATTTGGCACGTTTGTTGTGTGGGGGCTGACGACAATGGTGGGGCCGACGGCAAAGGAAGGGTTGCAGACGACAAAGGGGACGGACGACAAAGGTCGGCACGGTAGACTTCAAAGTCATTAGTGCTTTGTCATCGGTGGCGGACGGCAAAGAATGTCGGTAGCCACTAACGAGGGCTAGCCTTAGTGTAGGCCTTCCAAGCTCTTTGTTGTCTTCATCCTCACGTCAAAAAGAATTTGCCGTCCGCTGAGCCAAAGCAGAGGGCAAAGCACTCCTTTACAGGGGTTTCCAGTGCTGGAAATTTTGCCGTCCGACAGTCGACGACAAAGCTTTGCCATCAATGGTCCTTCCCATTGCCGTCAGCTATGGTAGACGGCAAAGTACCCGATTCCTATCGTGGTAGGTTTCGGCCTTGTCAAGACCATGCTGCGAGAAATGGTCGAGCAAGATGGGATTTGCCCCTCCGATTAGGAGAGACATACTCTGGCGCCCTCGGGTGATCCGACCTGGATAAGCATGGCCATGCGATGAGGATTATGAGATAATCCGAAATGTTGTTCGTCTTCACTGGAATGAGAAAGAGGTCGTGCTGCAACAAGAATGAGCATGCTGCCTTGAGCACGAGAACATATACCATGTGGCAAAGGGATAGAAGTGTGAAGTACAGGTTCGCCTAACCAGCTTCATCGGACACCTGGAGTCTGCACGCTTTGCTAGAGGTTGCTACTAACTGGTCGAGGTGGATGTGATCTAACTCACGACTAAGTGAATGAGAACCTAAGGGGTCACGTGCTTATGGGAAGGAACACGTGGGCTTTAGGATCCGTGCGAGGCCCAAGAGTTGAGCCCGCGCCAGATGCCTATATATAGTGGAGGTGCGGCACACCCATATGGTTGATCACTTAGGCATCGTCATTAAGGCTTTGCATGGGTTGCAACTAGCCACCTCCACATAATAATGGTGCTGGTCCCACATTGGTACTACATTTAGCCCAACATTGGTACTACATTGGTACTACATTTTCCCAACATAATAATATTGATCACCTTATTAAAGCATAGAAGGTCCCCCCCTCGTGGATTAATTTAACATAATACAGAAGGGCCAATGTTGCTGGTGCTGGTCCAAAATAGAGCACTATGTGGGGCCATCCCGGGGCAACTCGGGGGATTTCTATCTGGGCATCGTACACTACCTTATCTGTCGTGGCCTGAGAATGAGAGACGTGGCTCCTATCGGGATTGTCGACACGTCGGGCGGCCTTGCCAGACTTGTTTTACCTTTCTCGAACGTCTTGCGCGTGGGATTTTGACGACACTTCGGGCTATCTCGAAGTTGAGATTTTCCATCGGGATTTCACAAATACTACGGGTGATTCTGCGGTTGAGGAATTCCAACGCGGCGTGTGGTTAATTTGTGATGGATGAGTTGGAGCACCCCTACAGGGTTAAATCTTTTGGAAAGCCGTGCCCGCAGTTATGTGGCAACTTGTAAACTTTTTTTAACACTCGGTCATAGCAAACTTTAAATAAACTCAAAGAAAATACACCAACTGTGTGTGTAACCATGACTGTCTCTTCTCGTGAGTCCTTATCTGAGAGAGAACACGATGGGGTTATGTTTGACGTAAGTAGGTGTTTAGGATCACTGAGTGATCATTACTAGTTCACGTCCGTTATGCGTAGACCACCCACTTTACTTTTTGTACTCGTACGTTAGCCACTCAAATAAATGCTTAGTCACTTGCAGCAGCATCACCACTTAACCATACCTCACCCATTAAGCTTTAATAGTCTTGATACCCTTGGAAATGAGATTGCTGAGTCCCTGTGGCTCATAAATTACTACAATAACAGTTGTAGGTACAGGTAATGCGATGCTTTGACGTGAGAGGGATGTTTGTTTTGATTGGTAGTTCTTCTTCTTCATCATCGATCTAGGATAGGTTCCAGGTGGCAGCCTGGGATAGCAAGGATGGATGTCATTTTATCATTTGATTCCGTTTGTAGTCGGACCCTGCTCTTATGTATGATGCTTGACTATGATGTTATATTGATGTGATCTTGATATATCTTGTGGCAGGTGTAAGCCAATTCCATATACTCATCTCTTCTGTACATGTAATTGTAATGATATCCATTCTTGCGAAACAACAAGATGCTCTTCTATGCCTATCGAGGCATTCATGCCAAAATAAGTATAGGATCGCATCTTGGGCGTTACATCAGTATGCACAAGCCTCGTCTCACCCTTGAAGCGCCGTTAAATTAGGAAGTTCATGCTTGACTCGATAGTGTACTTAGCTTGCGGGGCGCGGATGATCTTGCCGCACGGTGAGGTTGTCCAGATACTCTGCTGCTCCGCCTGGGGTGCTTCCTCCTTGCTTACGGGCGAGGCACACTAGGGGCCTTTTTCATGCTCTGTGTCTGCAGGTCCCAGTCCCGTAGATTTCTCTACCGCCATAGTATACGACTGGCCAAGGTCGCAACCACGAGGTGAGACCTCGACTCCCTCGATGCCGGCCGGATCACCAAGGACGGCATCAAGGGTGCCTAGTGGCTATATGACCGGTAAGGCTCTTGAGGCGCACTGCTGAGGAGTCCCCTTTGACACTCAAGCAACTCTACATCGACGAGTCTCAGTCCCGCATATTTACCTACCACCGTGGTATACGACCGTATCACGAAGGACACAACCATGAGGCCTAGCCGTGTTGCCCTCGATGCCGGCCGGATCACCAAGGACCGCATCGAGGGTGCCAAGTGGCTATGTAACCGGTAAGGCTCCTAAGGCACGGTGCTCAGGAGGTCCCTTGACGCTCGAGCGGCCCCCATTCCGCTCTGATGGGTTTTGCCTCAAGAGGCCCAAGCTTTGGGGGACCCTGAGGCTCCATGATGCGATGCCATGCCACGGACGAAGCCCCCAAGCGGGGCTCGGCCACTAAAGTTGCGAGTCCCTGAGGCGACCAGGTCTCGCTATCTGGGACCGGGGTGCCACGGAAAGGGCCTCAACGTGCAACCTCTTGCAAAAATGACGATCCAGAAGAAAGAGAATTCAAGATTGGTAAACGAAAAAGCAATAAGAAAAAAGTCCTCGTCCCTTTTCTTTAAAATTTAAAGCTTTGAGCCCTTTAATCTACGTTTCAAAAGTTGGAAACTCAAACACAAAAAGAAAGCAAGCAAATGCCGCCTCCAACACCTAGGATAGTCTTCGTCTTACCCCAGCACTAAGCATAGGGAATCCATGTTGCATGGGGTATAGCTATTGATGGGCAGTGTTGACTTCTCCGCCAGCATGGAGCTACGCTGCCATATTGCATGGGAGGAACCTCTTTGCGTCCTCATCGGGCTCCGGGCGTATACAACTCGGTCATTATTGTGTGAGAGTGTCACGGCCGTAGATATCTGGGCAAGACCTCGGGCACCGGGCCCGGCAGCTCCCAACTCCGTCAAGCACCATCCCGTGCATTTTTGCTCAGTTGCGCACCCCTATGACCCAAACCCGAATGCGTTGTTCCCAACGTAGCCGCAAGATTGCGCTCCCGCGGCCCAAACATGAGTACAATGCATCCGGCATAGCCGTAAGTGTGTTTCATCGATGAAGCCGCCTCGTGAGGCGTTTGGGCGGTGACAGTGTGCTGCCTCGGGAGACGCATGAGGCCCGGCCTCCCACGGCTGCGCTTATGTTCCAATTGCCGCGGGTGGCCCGCGTTACCTGTGCCTTCCTGCCTTACCCTAGTGCATTCCGCTCGGTACCCCGGGGTTTGGCTCGTTGATGCATGCCCGCGAGGGCAGCAGCTCGCGTCGTGCTCCCACGGGTCTGATGGCATGCTCCCTCTTTCTTCGGCTTGCATTGTTCGAACTTGGTGCTCCTTCGGGGGAAGCCCCCAAGCCCGGCTCTAGGAGGACGTCCGGAGCTTCCCCTACCATTGGGAGGTGTCGGCGCCTGCAACAGGCGCCCGGTCCTAGTCGTCTTCACTAGGCACGATGTAGCATGGTACGTAGGGCTCTACATGATGGCCTGGTCCTCGTACCGAGCTGTCCCATGTGGCGCCTGGAACAGCCCCTCCAGGCAGTGGCGGGGCGCCGCCCTGCACATGCAGCCCACAGATTCTCCTGCGTCGAGCCTCAAAGCGGAGTTGCCTACCTCTGTTGCCGCCGCCCGGTAGGCCGTGTGTCTTCTGATGTGGGTCGATTCCATGACAGTCCGGCACGACTTCACTATTGTTGCTTGCTTGCCTGGACACCTGCGCCATTCGCTCCCTCCACAGCGTGGTGCGCTCGCGTCTGGTCAATCCGGGTTATTGGAGATTCATTGGGTCGCAGGGGCGTGCTGGAGCGCGCGTGGGGTGCCCCATTGTCTTCTCCGTGAGCTCGGTCGCCGTGGCCGGGTTGTGCCTCGAAATTGGTTACCGGGATCCACAGGAGGAGGAGCACACCGTTCGGCAGGCCCCGCCCAGGTTCGCCCAGGGCTGAACGGGGCATGCGGTTAACGGGCTGGGGTATAGTCGCGGCAAACGAGCCCCCAGCGCTAGATGAAGAGAGAGGGACCATGGCTCCACGCGCAATGTCATAACGGGTTGTGACACGAATGCTGAAGGCACCACCGGACCATCATGCACTTGGGTGGCGTGAGGGGCAGCAACAACAGAGGCGACACTGGTGACCTGATATTGCCTGCCCAACACCAGGCCGCTGGGGCACAGGTTCCCGGCAGCAGCGTTGAGGTCGGCGGAGGTTGGTCCGTCGCGGCCATGCACTTGGGTAGAAGCTAGTTGGGCATCGGCCATCGGAATGGCGACGTGGAAGGAGAGACTGGCTTGAGGAGGACATCGACATGCCCCTTACCTCGCACGCCAAATGTTGGATTTCAGGCTCCGCAAAACCCTTAAGGTTCGAACACAGGGCCGTGTGGAAAGGTTTCCATACGGACTGGCCCAACCTATCTCGCTACTTGATGGAGACAACGAAGAACTTGTTCAATGACGAGGAACAGGATGAATAGGGAAGTTTACCTAGGTTCGTGCCGCTGTGAAGCGTAATAACCTACTCCTACTTTGGTGGACTACCTCTCGTGGAGGTTTTGGTGGATGAACTAGTACTTTGAGCTTGAGCCTCTCGAGGGGGGCTCAAGGTGTTCTTGGCTCCTTGTCTTGCAGTGGTGTGTTGCATGGCTAAGTCTTTGATCGGATCGGGGATCTCCCCCTCTACGGTGAGACCTAGCTTGTATAAATAGTGTTGGCCCGGGTCCTCTTGCCTTATCACAGAGGCGGGAAGGAATACTAGAACGACCAATTTTTAAGGGGGATAGGAGTACATCCATGCCCCATCCAAAGGTGGTCTTTGCCTGCAAAGTAGTTGATTGTGATGCAGTGGTGGGCTTAGTGATGACATCCGTCCTGTGGGGCTCGTGGTCGTGGTCTTGCTGCAACGGAAGGGAAACCTTTGGGTGGCTCTTTGGGAACCTGCGTACGTCCTTTCTCCCTTTGCACCAAATAGGAAACTACATCGCCTGGCCCGTTAGAGCCGGCCTGTCCTCCCTTGTGTCACACTTGAATCTTGAGGCCTGGCTTTGCATAGAGATCTCTATTGCTTAGGAGGGAGCCTGAGGGGAGCCCTCCTTGCTGGTCTTGATGACGTTCTTCCTCGTGAGTCAGGGTCCTCACGAGGGCCTTGTCTTGAGTAGTGCCGCTCCAGGCCACCTACGGCTGATAAAGTGGGCCATGTCCTATGCCGCATGTAGCTAGGACTGGGTACCCCCATTCCCAGAATGCCGACACCACTCTCTTTGCACACCCCCTTCATCTTCACCGTCGTTGCGATTCATAAAAGCTCTCGGAAATGTATTAGATACCGACCAAGGGCACCACGGGAGGGAGTGGTGACTCGGTGTTCCAAGCTGAGGCCGGCATCGCACCGAAGCATCTCTTCATGCTGGGTGACGAGGTTTCCCTCCTCGTTGATGAGGTCTCGGGCGGACAAAAACATGTCCATGACATTGCAATCCTTGTCGTGCCTCGGCAGCAGGAGGTTGTCCAACATAGAGACTACTATGACCTCTTTGATGACCACTCCAGCAGCGATGACTCCAACGACTCCGACGGCAGCTAGTCCGAGAACGACGGAGAACAAGTTAGGCATGCTAATAATTTGTCTAAGGTTATAGTGATTTAATGGTTGATCTATACAAATGATCATGTTGCTAATCATCCATCCGGGATTACTGATTGTGCTAATAATTCATAGACAGGTATTAGAATCGATAGGAATGGCCTACATAGATGATTACATGTACCCCCTCTGTAAATAAATAATGTATAAGAGCATTGAGATCACTACTTTAGTGATATAGGGAGTAGTACTTCAAAGTTACTACTCCTAGATTGTTTGACAATTATCAGTTCAAGCATTTATAGTCATTAGTTAATCAAATTTTATTGCACTATAAGTTGTTTGTGATATCATTTTATGCATTTCATTTATCAATGTCATGATTTTTTATTATATGTATAGGTGCTATTTGACGACGTTGACAATGAAAAATATTACCAGAGGAGGTACAAGAAATAAAAGCTCGGGGATCTCTATGCGGGAAAACATAATCGTCGTATCAAGACCCGGAATGGAGGCTTCGGATGCCTATTCTATGCCGAAACGCTTAACCCCGTGTTCGAAAGTGTTGTGGCGCATGCTATAGGATGAGTCGTTGGATCATTTAGGCAGAAGTATTCTCGCAGGGTGGCGCATGCCGCATACACGGAGTACCTAGAGAAAGTTTACGTTTTCGGTGGGTACGATCAGGATTGAGTTATATGTACATGTCCAGTACTACCCTAACTATCTAGTTTGTGCATCTTATATGTATACTTGAGTATGTTTATTATGTTTTAATCTACATGTTGGTGAGACCTTGATTTATGAACTAGTAGTATGTAGAGCAATGAAGTTGCAGTCTTGGCTTCTTCCAATTCATGGGTGCTTAGATCAGGTGTTAAGTCCATTAAAAGTCTTAGCAAGTAAACTCAGCAATGCATTGGTGCTTAGCTTTCGGTTGCTATGCTCCCTTCATTTAATTAGGTATAGACTCAAATTTGACTTTCCACCTAGGTACATGCGCTTAGCATTGGTTCTTCCTAGGGTCACAATGCTACTCTCTCTTCTTAATTAACATGCCACATCAGATTTTTTGCTTAGTTGTCAAACTTAGCAACTTACAAGTTGGAGCATTGGGATGGGGCCTGAGCTGTAACCAGTTTGGTTGATGGAATATTTATATACTAGCAACCATGGGCCAAGAACACGCACATCTACCAGTGAGTGTTGGCATTTTTTAACCCTATGCATATTACGATAAACAAATGCTGGACTTACCTTGAAACTTTTGACCATGGTAAAGAAAGAAGGTGTCACACAAAAAAGGATTTTGGAACCGATTTACAAACTTGGTTATTTTCTAGGATTGAAACCATGTGCGATGACTAACATTGTGCCGCAAGACACATGTCCTGATTGTCCAGAACGCATTCTAGTGGATGTCAAGTCTGGAACCGTAGGATTTACGCAGATCACTGCAGTCCATATCACACCAAAGTGGCACTTACCGCATACGGTTTTTTAAACACTGTCCGGTAACAAATCTTATTATTTCTTGTAGTACATCCTTTGCTTTGCAATAAAATGTGTGGAACAAAATATTGTCCTGCACATAACTGAAGGCTTCAGGGATATCATATTGGCCACAAACGATGCATTTACAATCTTTCTATGTGTACAACTTGATCAAGTTGGTCACTCCTATTTTCACAGCCGTCTCTGAAATTATAGTACACCTAAAGGAGCCTGTGCATATCATAGATGCTATGTTCCCCGACGATGTCATTTGTCCAATCTTTGCTCGAAGTAAGTGTTCTTTTGAGTAATTATGTAGCATTTAAGTAGCAACATAGGAGTAATTGTGTAGGATTTATGTAGCAACATCGAAGTAATTGTGTAGTATTTAATCAACAAATTCTGATTTCATTACCGGACTCTATAAAATTTGTTCCTGCCTAGTAACTTCTAATTAACAATACACTATTCTTCTACCTTGTTCTAACTAAATAATCATTGTCCTCCCACTCCTCCACTCCTATCAGAAAGCACCATATTAACTTAAATATTTCCGTCATTTGTCATACAATTGGTGAACTGGCATCGTATGAGAGTCATATTTTGGCTGTACCATTTTGACTTAAATATGCACTTGATGATTAATAGTTGCACCTTAACATGTAACCGAGTCGATTTAATTATCTTTCTGTCTTGTATTTACCTTACTGATCTCATCGCAAACGAACTATATTATGCAATCGACAACAATCATTCACATCGTCACACCCATTGCTTAGTATTGAACGTCTGCACTCCTTTAAGTCATTGCACACACTTCGTTTTCGCCAACCGTTTGCCATTTAACACCTACAATAATAGGAGCCTCTTCCAGCCGACGCTTGCCCAACCGAGGCGGGTGGGGAAACTTTGTGTAGTTGCACGCGGGAACCTACGCGGTTGCACGGGAATTGGCCAGTCAACAATACATGGACGACACTTCGAGCCACTGCTTGGCCAAACGAACCCCGTGTTCACGCGTTGGTCAAGCTTGCACAACAATCCTCTGTCGGGAACGCGGTGACAAAACGTGCCAATTACAGCCCATCCATCCCCCATTTACTCCGGTGCTCATTTAACCTCTTTTCTACCTTTAACCTTTTACCACAATGCAAGAAGCACACCCGTGACTCTAGATATAAAGAGGAGATCATGCTCGGATCCAATGGCAGCGCTCGTAGCTCCTGTCGATGAAAACCAGCAGTTCAACATTCGTGCCTACATTGACACCCACATAGGGTTCATGGACATTTCAATGGTGTACACCAACGACCCAGTCTGGGTGGAGAACTCCATCCACACCAAGGAGCAGTTACTTGCCGATGAAAACTACAAAGTGGTCGGCTTCGACATCGAGTACACCGGTGGTCCTGTCGGGCATGATCAGAAGGTTATTGTCGCCTAGCTGTCTATGTGTTATTACGCCCTCATCTACCACTATTTCCTGGCCACAAGGCCTTGCGAGCGTTTCATGAGTGTCAACATCCCCGACTACATATTTGGTACAGTGGACACAACCAACGATTAAAAGGTGCTCAATACCATGGTCTTGGCCTTACGGAAACTTGTGGACTTCCAATCTCAATACAAGATCTTGGGTGGTGTGGAGAAGCATAAGGACTCCTTCGTTGATCTCGCCATGGCCATCATCAACCCCTACTACAAAGGCATGAAGGATGTTTGCACGAAGAACAAGGTTGTCTGGCACCGCTCCTCAGTCAGAAGGTTGGATGAACATCGCGTCAAGTACGTGGCCAAGGATGCATACCTAAGCTATGAGATGTGTAGGCAGATAGTTGATATGAGGAAGTGCCTTCGTCCTGTGTTGACCGACACTCGTCATCAGAAGATGTATAGATGATTGGATGATTGTTACTGCTAGTTTAGTATGGATGTACTTGTTAATTGAGGTGTGCAAATGTTATATGTAGTCAGTAATGTAGTTGGATGTTCATTTAAGTTACGTGATCATGTTTTTATTTTGTAGACAGGGCATAGATGGTCCATGGGCCCACAACACACATAGCCTATTATCAAGAATCAACTTTCTTTTTATCTGTCTTCCCACAAAAATCGAATTATTGACATGTTTGCCAGGTATCACACACCTCTTGTTACACCGAATCATTTGTGTTACTTTTGTCATTGCAAACAGTTCATCCGGATGAACAGTATGTGGTACATCACACACACATTTATCTTCTTAAGCATTTGTGTAATTCTAGCTCATCACAAGTAGTTCGTCTGGAAAACTATATGCCACGTATCACACACATAATTGTTTTCTGAATCGTATAAGATGGGTCCTCCATCGCACATAATTCTCGTAATTGACAATAGAGCTAGAATTATAGCGTTCACGAGTCATGTATCACACAAAGTTTCGTAGAAGGGTCTCTAATTTATCTGTCGTCTTTGGACCATCCTGAAGTAGTTATATGTCGAGGGATCGTGCCAAAAGAAGAGCATCGGCGACAAGCTTCACAAGAAGTAGATGATTTGATGATCGTTCTCCATACTCACTCTATGCCGAAATATTTATAATTCTTGTAGGGTAATTTTATTATGCATGTAATAGTTTATTGAGGTGTGCGCCAATGTTATGTGTGAAGTCACTTATGCATTTGGATGCTTAATTAGGTTATGCAATCATGTTGTTATGTGAGTAATTTTTTATTGAGGTGTGCCAATGTTATGCATGTTGTCACTTATGTATTTGGATGTTTAATTTTGTTAAGCAATCATGTTCTTCTACATAGAGCATAGATGTTTGTGCACAGTCTAAGCAAATCACACCGCATATAGATTAAACTACTCAATCTGTTGGTGACGATTTCATTTATCGCTGTGAGTTCTTTACTAGCAACCATTTGCCCACAACACATCTGAGAGTGACTTGTACCATGTACATCACACACATCTGGATCTGAGCAACCGATTTTCTTATTTTGTCTCATCGCAAACAGCTCAAGTAGGCAATGTGTTTTCCATCTATCTCAAACATCTTGATTTGGGTAATCGTTTGTGTTATTTATTGTCATCGCGGATAATTTATCCAGCTGGCCTGTATGTCCTCTATCGCACACATAATCATTTGGAAGATCATTTGTGTTCTTCTTGATCAACACAAACATGTTATTAGGGTTAACTGTTTGGCGTACATTACACACACTTGTATTTTGTTAACCGTTTGAGTTATTTTGTCCCATCACAAACATTTTATCTTGGTGAATTGTTTGCCACCGATCGCATAAGGAACTTTTTTTTGAATCGTACTTGATGGATCTGTCGTTGCACATAGTTTTTTTTTATTTGCGATGATGCTATAACTATACCATTTATGATTCATGCATTGCACATAGTTTCGTCAAAGGGTCTTTGATTGATGTGTCATCTTTGGACTATCCTACAGTAGTGCACCATACTATTAAGAGGGGTACAAGTTCTGAAAGCTTAGATTTATTGTGATGCTTAACCGAGACATATGTGAGATCAAGGGTAATCTCTTTATGCTTTGAATGATTACCTGCTACCAGAAGATGTTGTTCTTTGGTGCTCTAGGACATACCTTTTACACTGAGGAGTTAGAATTTCTTGCTCCGCAAGAACTATTACCGTTGTTCTCAATTTCCCACCTTTGGAACTAGTTGATCCTCATTTAAAATTTTGTCATTTCCCATCGGGAAAGGCTCCGACTATAACTAGGCATGTCGCTGCAACGTTATTCATTGGTTGCTCCCCTTAAGATTTTTTAGAAGATTGATGGTGCAACCCATCTCCAAGAGATTTGAGTTTAAAATCCACCGAGAAAAAAACAAGAGCCAAAACATAGAGAGTGGTTGAGTACGATATTATATATGAGTTAGAGTTTGTGTTCCTATGGCTCTTGAGAGAAGCACACTCTCTAGATAGATTGGTATCGGCTCAAGTGACGAAAATTAATTGTCGTCTCTGAGTCAGTCTTCGGGAGCCAAGAGTGATTTGTGGTTCGTTGAGTGACCAAGAGTAGTTGTGGTCACCGAAGACTAAGTCTATCGAAGGTTTGCAGATCACCGAAAAGTATCTACCACGAGTGAAATCAACTGGAGACTGATCAGCTTTGAGTTGAAGGAGAATAGGATGGAGAGAGTTTTGCTCCTCTATTCAATCACAAGCCCCTCCAACCAAACATAGCTCTTTTGTAGAAGAGTAAACTGGTCTACCAAATCCACGGTGACCATCGAGTACCACTAGTCCACTTTCTATTCTCAATTTACTTTGTTGTGTGAGACAATTATCCTGCTAGGTAGCTCTTATCACTTATATCTACTCGTTCTAGATCATTTTATTTGCAACGTCTGGCATCAACTCATTTGATTATCTTATCTATATCTGAAATGAATACCTTCGTGCATATTCTCATCTAAGTTAACTATGATTATGATATTATTGTTCTTTATTGTTGTGCCACCATCTTGTATGTTAAAGGTATCGGTCTCTATTCTAAGAGTATAATCAAGAATTTCCTCGAGTGATTTTCTCAGCATCCCATCTACTTTATCTATTGCTAGCATTACTTTCGTGTTTCCTTTCGGAGATGTACTTGGTCGTTTTTATCCACTGCTATGTACTGGTTTCGTTCAACTTTCACAAGAAATTTTTATTCTCCCACTCATCCCAATCTGGCCGATATACTGTCAGTCCATACTGCTTGTTACTAGGTGACAAGTGCCATAATTTAAGATCTGAGCCTATTTTATTTTTAGGAATATAACTTATTTTTAGATCCTATCTTGCAAGTTGTATGCACCTATTACATGTTATGATCCGCAGACCCCAAGGTGAAGATAATTGGGATTCACTCCGGTGATGACCCTAGTATGAGGAGTTCATGTATTCACTATGTGATAATGCTTTGTTCTGGTTTTCTAGTAAAAGGACGCCTTAATTGCTGTTATATTTCCATTAGGACCACACCACCAACGATGTTATGGGTTACACAAAAGATGTTATGGAAGTTCTTATTAGAAGCATGTATAAATATATATGAAATACATGCCTACATATGATTGATATATTGGAGCTAGTTTCTGTCTGTTACATGGTTAATATCATCCAAACATACATCGGTACGCCATGCCTTCACTTTTCCCATATTGTGTTTGCTAAGTTACTACTATTGCTGCTGATGTTACAACTGCTACTACAACTACCTTGTTCAATCTCGTTACCGGCAAGTCTCTTTACTCGTTCCACAACACATCATCCTGTGGCTAACTCCTTAGTCACATTGAGCTCATTATGATAATCTCTTACCGAGTGGGCCCAGAGATATCTCTCCGTCAAACGGAGTGACAAATCCCAGTCTCGATTCGTGCCAACCCAACAGCCACTTTCGGTGATACCCGTAGTGCACCTTTATAGCCACCCAGTTACGTTGTGACGTTTGGCACACCCAAAGCATTCCTATGGTATTCAGGAGTTGCACAATCTCATGGTCTAAGGAAATGATACTTGACATTGGAAAAGCTTTAGCAGACGAACTACACGATCTTGTGCTATGCTTAGGATTGGGTCTTGTCCATCACATCATTCTCCTAATGATGTGATCCCGTTATCAACGACATCCAATGTCCATGGTCATGAAACTGTGACCATCTATTGATCAATGAGAGAGCCAACTAGAGGCTCACTAGGGACATGTTGTGGTCTATGTATTCACACATGCATTACGGTCTCCGGTTAATACAATTATAGCATGAACAATAGACAATTATCATGAACAAGGAAACACAATAATAAACATTTTGTTATTTCCTCCAGGGCATACTTCCAACAGTGACAGCCCGGGTCCGACGCTCTAGAAGATTCCCCTTTTATTCCATTCTCGTCGCGTGATTCGTCTGGTTATTGCATTTATCATTGCATCATTCGCATGATCTACATAGCATCGTCACTCATTTTCGAAAAGTTAAATCCGCTCGTAGTCACCGGTTTTCTCCGTTCGTGTCGTTGCCTGTTTCGAGGACAATCGCACTCGCACGCGCGCATGACACCATTTAAAAAAGTATTTAAAAGCACGCGCAAAAATATTTTCAGATTGAGTCAAAAGTTGGTGTGCGGTCTTGTTATATTGTAGGTGGACCGCCTGCCAAATTTCATCGCATTCCGAGTTCGTTTGATACCCGAAAGGTCAAGCATAGCAGTGTGGTCATCGCTTATTCGTCGGATATTTTCGGTGTTTCGAACGTCGTCACGGGCCACCATATCCCTCTCTCCTCAGCCCACTTCCCCTCTACACAGCCCACTAACCCACCTATCACCTACCCCTCCAACCTGATCATCCAATCGCGATCAGGGGGCTCTGAAAGCCCACCTAAACCTAAACCCTACCAAAAACGGCCTCCCTACCCTCTCCCGCATGGGCTTCCGTGCCCGGCACCTCCCCGCCGCCACTTGGCAGCCCTAGATCAGGCCCAACCTCCACCCAACCGTCGTGCCGCCGCCCCCAACCAATGGCACGTGCCACGTCGCCCCAGCAGCCCCTCTCCTCCGTGGGCCCGCCGAGCCCATCTAGAGGCCTACCCGGGCCTGAGTGCCACCGCCGCTCGCCCACAACCAGCAATCCCCGCTCCTCCTGACCTCCTCCCATGCTCCCATGGCGCGCTCACCGTGCAACGCCAGCCTCGCCTTGCCCAGCCTTCGTCGGACCTCCAGGCCAGGCCAGGACCGTCCGTGCCTCTCTCCTTCCCCTGGTTCTCTCTCCCTCTCATGTCTCTCTCTCTTCCCTCACAGGAACCACCGGAGCTCGCCTTGATATAAAAGTCCATGATGCGCCAAGATCCTTCGACGCCGGGAATGGAGTGCCCGCGCCCGATATGCTCTTCTCCGGCCTTCCCCTCGCCGGATCTCACCACCCCTCACCAGATTGCCCCGTCATCGCCTCATTAACCGCAACCGCCGCCATGGCTGCATGCTTCGAGAGTAGGTACTCGCTCGCCCACGGCGACCGCATGGGCCACCGGCTCCTGCTGCTCGAGCCGGCCCACCAACGAAGTCGTAGCCCCGCATCCGACCTGCCTTGCCTCTCCACCGACCGGGCCTTGGCCCATGAAGTGAGCTCCCCTCCATCTCGTATCCCTCGCCCGAGTGCACTTTTTAGTATGTTGCGCCCCCTGTTGACTATTGGTCCAGTCAGATTTGGCCCAATGGTGTTTTTTCCAGTTCCGGCGAATTTGTCTATTATTGCAGGAATTACAGATTTACGTTAAACCCCCTATTGATAATGCATTTCATATCTCTTCAACCGTGCACCATATGTAAAATCTTTATATATGAAGGATGACTATAATTTCGTGTAGATTCACAATATCCAACTGCCACATGTGTTTAAAATGTTTAACTAGTTGATTTCATGCAATTTGTGTAAATGCCATGCTTAAATGATTTATTTAATAACTATTGAACCATAGCTCCCATTAAAAGGTTTTATAGATGTAACTTGACTAGAAAAATGCATAGAATCTCATGGTGACATCCATTTTGCTGTTTAGCAACTCTAAATTATGGTCTGTTCAGATCTGGACCAAACTTCAAATATGCATATGAGGTTGTTCCGGAATTGTTATTCTTTGCTTCCGGCCTCATTTAAAATGCCTAGGTGATGTAGTTCTTTGTGCTTCACGTCTTGCCATGTTTAATAACATTTAACATTGATGAGTACCTAACAGGAGTGAACTAAATAATCAAGATCTGTGGTCAAGATTATTCCTGCTGTGTGTGGTTAATTTGTGATGGATGAGTTGGAGCACCCCTACAGGGTTAAATCTTTTGGAAATCCATGCCCGTGGTTATGTGGAAAACTTGGATACTTTGTTTAACACCCGGTCATAGCATACTTGACGTAAACTAAAATAAAATACACCAACGGTGTGCGTAACTGTGAATGTCTATTCTCATGAGTCCTTATCGAGAGGGAACACGGTGGGGTTATGTTTGACGTAAGTAGGTGTTCAGGATCACTTAGTTCACGTTTGTGATGCATGGACCACCATACTTTACTTTTTGTATTCGTAAGTTAGCCACTCAAATAAATGCTTAGTCGCTAGCTGCAGCCTCACCACTTAACCATACCTCACCCATTATGCTCTAATAGTCTCGATACCCTTGGAAATGATATTGCTGAGTGCCTGTGGCTCACAGATTACTATAACAACAATTGCAGGTACATCTAATGTGATGCTTTGATGTGATCGCAATGCTTGTTCTATTTGGAGTTATTCTTCTTCTTCTTCTTCAATCTAGGATGGGTTCCAGGCGACAGCCTGGGATAGCAAGGATGGATGTCATTTTTATCGTTTGGTTTCGTCCGTAGTCGGACCCTGCTCTTATGAATGATGTTTGGATATGTTGTTGTATTGATGTGATCTTGTTGTAGCTTGTGGCAAGTGTAAACCAATTCCATATACTCATCTCTTCAGTACATGTACTTGTAATGATATCCTTTCTTGTGACACGATGAGATGTTCTTCTATCCCTATCGAGGCCCTCATGCCAAAATAAGGATAGGATCGCATCTGGGGCTTGACAGATACGCCCAGTTGGTAATCATGATATTAGTGCATTGTGTGAACCATATTTGAGTATTTTGCATGTTGTTATGTTTGCACTACAGGAATCTGGGATTTTGTCATCTGCCATGGCTGACAACAAAGGGCAGGACCCCGGATGGCAAAGGCATTTGTCGTCCATCAGCACACGGCAAATATTATGAAAAAGAAAAATCCGGTACAGAGGTCCTTTGTCGTTTGCCTTTTGCAAACGGATGGCAAAGAATCTTTGTCGTGGGGGAGCAGACGCCAAAGAGTATGGACGGTAGACCCACAGGGTTAGGGCCGTCATGTGTTAACGGCAGTCTTTGTCGTCTGCCTAGGGTCCACCCTTTGTCGTCTGCCTTGGGGCCCACTTTTTCGTCCGTGGGCTAATAGCAAATAAGCCTTAGGGAGGAGCGGTTTAAGGCCCTTTGCCGCCTGGGATCCCCCCTTTGCCGTCTGCCTTAGGCCCCCCTTTGCCATCCGTGGGTAGACGACAAAAATTAACCAAAATGTCCCTTTTCTTTTATTTTTTATTATAACAATTTTCACAGCAATATATGATACATATATATATATATATTTCACAGAAATATGTTGTCGCCATACTTATAACCATATTAAAATAATTTTCATCCATACATACATACATATTATGCAAGTTTCATCCGTACCAAACCATATTACACTAGTTTCATCCATACATACATAGTTTCATATCCATATGTAGGAAGTGTCACATTGTTCATCGATACAAAAAAAATACAAGTAACCCAAGCACTCCATCAATGCAAACTTCTGTGAAGTGAATGTAATCTTCAAAATGGAAAATAAGAAAATTAAAAGAAGAAGACTAGATGAACAGGAGAACTAAGTAAGCTTGTTATGTGATTTATGAGAGAACTTAGCTAATTATAGGTAATTTTTATAAAATAGGCCATTTTGGAGCTAATTTAGCTTACTACGTCATTTAGGAGGAAACTAAGCTAACTATATGTCGTTTTAGAGAAAACTTCGGTAAAAATAGGTCATTTTGGAGTTAACTATGCTTATTATGCAATTTTGGAGCTAACTAACCTAATTATAGGTCATTTAATAGCTAAGTTGGGTAAAATAGGTCATTTTGGAGCTAGGTAAGCTTATTATGTCATTAAGGAGAGAACTAAGATAAGTATAGGACATTTTTGGTAAAAAGGCCATTTTGGAACTAATTTAGCTTACTATGTCATTTAGGAGGAAACTAAGCTCAATATAAGTCATTTTAGAACTAACTTAGGTAAAAATAGGTCATTTAGGACCTAACTATGCTTATTACGCCATTTTGAATCTAACTAAGCTAATTATAGGTCATTTAATAGCTAACTTTGGTAAAATAGGTCATTTTGGAGCTAGCTAAGCTTATTATGCCATTTTGGAGCTAACTAAGCGAAGTATAGGCCATTTTCGATAAAATAGGCCATTTTGGAGCTAATTTAGCTTACTACGTCATTTAGGACAAAACTAAGCTAAATATATGTCATTATTGAGCTAACTTAGGTAAAATGGGTCATTTACGAGCTAACTATGCTTATTATGCCATTTTGGAGCTAACTAAGCTAATTATAGGTCATTTAATAGCTAAGGTAGGCATAATAGGTCCTTTTGGAGCTAGGTAACCTTATTATGTAATTTAGGACAAAACTAAGCTAAGTATAGGTCATTTTTGATGAAATAGGACATTTTGGAGCTAATTTTGCTTACTATGTCATTTAGGAGGAAACTAAGCTCAGTATATGTCGTTTTTGATAAAATAGGCCATTTTGGAGCTAATTTAGCTTACTATGTCACTTAGGAGAAAACTAAGAGAAATTTATGTCATTTTAGAGCTAACTTAGGTACAAATAGGTCATTTAGGACCTAACTATGCTTATTATGCCATTTTGAAGCTAACAAAGCTAGTTATAGGTCATTTAATGGCTAACTTTGGTAAAACAGATCATTTTGGACGTGGCTAAGCTTATTATGCCATTTTGGAGCTAATAAGCAAAGTATATGTCATTTTTGATAAAATAGGCCATTTTGGAGCTAATTTACCTTACTACGTCATTTAGGAGGAAACTAAGCTAACTATATGTCATCTTAGAGCTAACCTAGATATAAATAGATCATTTAGGAGCTAACTATGCTTATTCTGCCATTTTGGAGCTAACTAAGCTAAGTCTAGGACATTTAATAGCTAAGCTAGGTATAATAGGTCATTTTGGAACTAGATAAGATTATTATGTCATTTAGGCGAGAACTAAACTAAGTATAGATCATTTTTGATAAAATAGTCCATTTTGGAGCTGATTTAGCTTACTCTGTCATTCTGGACGAAACTAAGCTAAGTATATGCTATTTTTGATAAAATAGGCCATTTTGGAGGTAATTTAGCTTAGTATGTCATTTGGGAGGAAACTAAGCTACCTATATGTTATTTAGAACTAACTTAGATTAAAATAGTTAATTTAGCAGGTAACTCTACTTATTATGCCATTTTTGAGCCAACTAAGCGAAGTATAGGTCATTTTTGATAAAATAGGCCATTCTGGAGATAATTTAGCTTACTACATCAATTAGGAGGAAACTAAGCTAACTATATGTCATTCTAGTGTTAACTTAGGTAAAAATAGGTCATTTAGGAGCTATATATGCTTATTATGCCATTTTGGAGCTAACTAAGGTAAGCATAGGTCATTTAATAGCTAAGGTAGGCATAATAGGCCATTTTGGAGATAGGTAAGCTTATTTTGTCATTTAGGAGAGAACTAAGCTAAGTATAGGTCATTTTTGTTAATATAGGCCATTTTGGAGATATTTTAGCTTACTATGTCATTTTGGAGGAATCTAAGCTAAGTATATGTCATTTTTTATAAAATAGGCCATTTTGGAGCTAATTTAGTTGAGTATATCATTTAGGAGAAAACGAAGCTAAATATATGTCATTTTACAGCTAACTTACGTAAAAAAATAGGTCATTTATGAGCTAACTACCCTTATTATGCCATTTTGAAGCTAATTAAGTTAATTATAGGTCATTGAATAGCTAACTTTGGTAAAATAGGATATTTTGGAGGTTGCTCAGATTATTATGCCATTTTGGAGCTAACTAAGCGAAGTATAGGTCGTTTTTGATAAAATATGCCATTTTGGAGCAAATTTAGCTTACTACGTCTATTAGGAGGAAACTAAGCTAAATATATGTCATTTTTTCTAAAATAGGACATTTTGGAGCTAATTTAGCTTACTATGTCATTTAGGAGAAAACTAAGCTACATATATGTCATTTTAGAGCTAACTTAGATAAAAATAGGTCATTTAGAAACTAACTCTACTTATTATATCATTTTGGAGCTAACTAAGTGAAGTATAGTCCATTTTTGATAAAAATAGGCCATTTTGGAGCTAATTTAGCTAACTATGTCAATTAGGTGGAAGCTAAGCTAACTATATGTCATTTTAGAGCTAACTTAGGTAAAAATAGGTCATTTAGGAGCTATCTATGCTTATTATGCCATTTTGGAGCTAACTAAGCAAATTATAGGTCATTTAATAGCTAAGGTAGCCATAATATGCCATTTTGGAGCTAGGTAACCTTATTATGTCATTTAGGAGAGAAATAAGCTAAGTATAGGTCATTTTTGATAAAATAGGCCATTTTGGAGCTAATTTAGCTTACTATGTCAATTGAGAGGAAACTAAGCTAACTATATGTCATTTTAGAGCTAACTTAGGTAGAAATAGGTCATTTAGGAGCTATCTATGCTTATTACGCCATTTTGGAGCTAACTAAGCTAAGCATAGGTCATTTAATAGCTAAGGTAGGCATAATAGGTCATTTTGGAGATAGGTAACCTTCTTATGTCATTTAGGAGAGAACTAAGCTAAGTATGTGTTATTTTTTATGAAATAGGCCATTTTGAAGCTAATTTTGCTTTCTATGTCATTTAGGAGGAAACTAAGCTGAGTATATGTCATTTTTGATTAAATAGGCCATTTTGCAGCTAATTTAGCCTACTATGTCATTTAGGATAAATTTAAGCTAAATTTATGTCATTTTAGAGCTAACGTAGGTAAAAATAGGTCATTTAGGACCAAACTATGATTATTATGCCATTTTGAAGCTAAGAAAGCTAGTTATAGGTCATTTAATAGCTAACTTTGGTAAAATAGGTCATTTTGGAGGTAGCTAAGCTTATTATGCCATTTTGGAGCTAATAAGCAAAGTATATGTGTTTTTTGATAAAATAGGCCATTTTGGAGCTAATTTAGCTTACTACGTCATTTAGGAGGAAACTAAGCTAACTATATGTCATCTTAGAGCTAACTTAGATATAAATAGATCATTTAGGAGCTAACTATGCTTATTTTGCCATTTTTGAACTAACTAAGCTAAGTCTAGGACATTTAATAGCTAAGCTAGGTACAATAGGTCATTTTGGAGCTACATAACATTATTATGTCATTTAGAAGAGAACTAAGCTAAGTATATGTCATTTTTGATAAAATAGGCCATTTTGGAGCTAATTTAGCTTACTATGTCATTCAGGACGAAACTAAGCTAAGTATATGTTATTTTTGATAAAATAGGCCATTTTGGAGGTAATATAGCTTAGTATGTCATTTAGGTTGAAACTAATCTACATATATGTCATTTTAGAGCTAACTTAGATTAAAATAATTCATTTAGGAGCTAACTGTGCTTATTATGCCATTTTGGAGCCAACTAAGCGAAGTATAGGCCCTTTTTGATAAAATAGGCCATTCTGGAGATAATTTAGCTTACTACATCAAATAGGAGGAAACTAAGCTAACTATATGTCATGCTAGTGTTAACTTAGGTAAAAATAGGTCATTTAGGAGCTATATATGCTTATTATGGCATTTTGGAGCTAACTAAGCTAATTATAGGTCATTTAGTAGCTAAGCTAGGAATAATAGGCCATTTTGGAGATACGTAAGCTTGTTTTGTCATTTAGTAGAGAACTAAGCTAAGTATAGGTCATTTTTGATAATATAGGCCATTTTGGAGCAAATTTAGCTTACTATGTCATTTTGGAGGAAACTAAGCTAAGTATATGTCATTTTATATAAAATAAGCCTTTTTGGAGCTAATGTAGCTTCCTATGTCATTTACGAGAAAACTAAGCTAAATATATCTCATTTTAGAGCTAAATTAGGTAAAAATAGGTCATTTATGAGTAACTATGCTTCTTATGCCATTTTGAAGCAAACTAAGCTAATTATAGGTCATTTAATAGCTAAGTTTGGTAAACTAGGTCATTTTGAAGCTAGCTAAGCTTATTATGCCATTTTGGAGCTAATAAGTGAAGTATAGGCCATTTTGATAAAATATGACATTTTGGAGCTAATTTACCTTACTATGTCATTCAGGACGAAACTAAGCTAAGTATATCTTATTTTTAATAAACTAGGCCATTTTGGAGGTAATATAGCTTAGTATGTCATTTAGGAGGAAACTAAGCTACATATATGTCATTTTAGAGCTAACTTAGATTAAAATAGTTCATTTAGGAGCTAACTCTGCTTATTATGCCATTTTGGAGCCAACTAAGTGAAGAATAGGCCATTTTTGATAAAATAGGCCATTCTAGAGATAATTTAGCTTACTACGTCAATAAGGAGGAAACTAAGCTAACTCTATGTCATTTTAGTGTTAACTTAGGTAAAAAATAGGTCATTTAGGAGCTATATATGTTTATTATGGCATATTGGAGCTAACTAAGCTAATTATAGGTCATTTCATAGCTAAGCTAGGCATAATAGGCCATTTTGGAGATAGGTAAGCTTATTTTATCATTTAGGAGAGAACTAAGCTAAGTATAGGCCATTTTTGATAATATAGGCCATTTTGGAGCTAATTATGCTTACTATGTCATTTAGGAGAAAACTAAGCTAAATATATCTCATTTTAGAGCTAAATTAGGTAAAAATAGGTCATTTATGAGCTAACTATGCTTATTATGCCATTTTGACGCTAACTAAGCTAATTATAGGTCATTTAATAGCTAACTTCGGTAAACTAGGTCATTTTAGAGCTAGCTAAGCTTATTGTGCAATTTTGGAGCTAATAAGATAGGTATATGTGATTTTTGATAAAATAGGCCATTTTGGAGCTAATTTAGCTTACTATGTCACTTAGGAGAAAACTAAGAGAAATTTATGTCATTTTAGAGCTAACTTAGGTACAAATAGGTCATTTAGGACCTAACTATGCTTATTATGCCATTTTGAAGCTATCAAAGCTAGTTATAGGTCATTTAATAGATAACTGTGGTAAAATAGGTCATTTTGGAGGTAGCTAAGCTTATTATGCCATTTTGGAGCTAATAAGCAAAGTATATGTCGTTTTTGATAAAATAGGCCATTTTGGAGCTAATTTAGCTTACTACGTCATTTAGGAGGAAACTAAGTTAACTATATGTCATCTTAGAGCTAACTTAGATATAAATAGGTCATTTAGGAGCTAACTATGCTTATTATGCCTTATTTTTGCTAACTAAGCTATGTCTACGACATTTAATAGGTAAGCTAGGTCGGGCCCCCGATCCTAACTCATATGAATCCAGACTGTAACATATGACATCACTTTGTGACCTCACGCACGGTAAGCTCCACGGCTGCAGCCTTGCCTTAGCCGGGACCGTTTGCGTCTTTTGTCTCACGTATGTGAACATGTCGCTAGCAATCAAACGACAGAGAACGCGGGCTGACACGACTAGTCATAGAACCCAAGTGGCACATCCGTATGGAAACAGGCATACGTAACCCAACAATGCAAGTGTCGGCCTAAAGCACGTGTAGACGAGTCATAGCAAGCTACAAGGACTCCATTACATCGTGAGACATAAATGCCATCACTGCACGTAGACGAGTCGTAGCAGGCTACAAGGACTCCATTACACTTTGAGACATTTCCCCGAAGGGACAGACACATCAGCAAGGAAGGGTACATGCCGGTCAATCAATGTGTCTCGAGCAGTAGCAAGCTACCAAGGCCCGATGGAAGCACAAAGAGGCAGTTTCCCGTAAAGAGTACTACTAAAGGCACATGACTAGGTGTCGGATCCCATACATACCGTTGCATGTCACACGTACGCACGACATGCCCGATATGCATAGATACAACCATGGCATCACAACATAACCATACAACAACTTTTATTTAAGGGGCTCAGACGAGCCTTGCATAACATGTTCTTACAGATAGGGGTCACATGACCCAACACTCAAGTCATACAAACAAGTCATACAAACCAAGCTGAAGCATAAGCTGTCTGAGTACAGATGGATGAAAGGGTAAAAAGGCACATGGCCTGACTATCTACAGCCCGCCATAGGGCATAAGGTCATAGCTGGGACACCAGCTATTTGGCGTCGTCAACATCTAGATAGAACCCACATGATGGGTCCTGGGTCTTGTCTGCAACATTTATTAAGCAAACATGATTACAAACATACTCAGCAAGTCTTTAAAACAGACCTAGTCTATTCATGCTCATGTATCAACAAGGGGAATGGTGGACTTTATGCAGCAATGCCAGCTTTGACTCATGGCTAACCTACACTAGACCATTTTTAGCTCTTTGTTTAGATTTTAGTTATCGCACACGAGTCCACTAACTCCATGACGATACACCATCATGGATTCACTTCCCTCTCCTAGGAGAGTGCCATCCACGGTACTCACATTTGTGTTGATATTTTTATGAGTATCCATTTGATTATCTTTGAATAGCATAAGTTTTCCAATTAGTCTATATCTGAGGACGCGGCTATTCGAATAGTTTCATAACCTGCAGGGGTGTACTTCTTCATACACACTCTCGCCACTTATCGCCGTGTGCTCTTAAAACCATGCACCTCGGCAACCTTCAAGTGGAAGCCCAGCGAGGGAGTCAGCCACGATCGTCAATCAAAGAAGACCTCTAGTCCAGGCTATCGCCTATTTGAGACTGAACCCGCACGAAAGTCCGGCCAAAGTTTCAACTACGGCCCCAAATGATGTGCACAGGGTTCCCAAGCCCACCATTTGGGTGACCATTGGTACACCGTGCCACTGCCTACCACATCGTAACCCACCCCTAGGGTCATCTCTACGCATGGCCTCCAGCATGCTATAAACACCAGAAATTACTTGCAACTGCTGGACTAAGGACTAAGCGATTGAAAAGTCGAGAGGGTCAATTAAGTATCCCAATGTGTGGTAGTAACTAGTGTTGGATTACAAACACGGAACTCAGTTCCTAGGAACGGTCCCAATGAGACAACCCGCTATGTACTCCTACATAGCCTCTCATCACAACCTTTACCAACTCGGTTTCCTCTTAAGCCTATCATATCAGAACGTCATTATTTCACTCTAGTTCATCACCCAGATGAATCGTACCTGACGCAACTCTAAGCATAGAAATCATTGCAGGCAAAGTATGCTAAGCACGTCATGTCACAAGCATCTACCAGGTATGCTAGGTTGCAAGGTTTAGCTATTTACTGTGAAAATGATAGGTCATGCAAAAGAATAGGTTCATCTACCGTGTATGATAGACGAGTGAACGTTTGTCCTAATGCATTAAACAAGAGTAGGAGCGAGAGAGTAGGATGTTATCGGAATGATCAAATGGGCTTGCTTGCCTTGTTGGGTAGAGGAATGGTTCTCTCCTTCGTTGGAATATTTGGGGGTACCCTTAGAAGTAGGGTCTACTGCAATGCAGATAAATAACAATGAATGCACGCAAGTGCAACAATATGATGCATGATCATGACATGGTAGCATATAAGAATGGGCTAGTGCAACTATTGTCCAAGTTAGTTTGAAGTGAGCTTGAATATAGGTTCAAAATTAATCTCCATTTCATATTCCATATATTAACGTGTTATTAAATGCCAATGTTCATCTACATAGGTTGCTCTAACATGCATGATAATAGAACCATTAGATTCATTGGATTTTTCTGATAAATTTCCAGATATACATTATTTTCATCTGAGTTACAGATTAATTTATATGAATTTTTGAAGTTTTAAACATTTTCTAGAATTATTTTAAAACCAGAAATTCCTTTATTTCATCAGCCTGACGTCATCATGGCGTCAGCACTTCACCTGACCGGTCCAGGTCAAACCTGACGTGCAGGGCCCGCATGTCAGCGACACAGGACTAATCCCCGCACTGACCAGGATTTGACCCGCATCTAGGGCCCACTGGTCAGTGGATGGGGGGCTAATTAGCAGGGGAATTAGCCCCTGATGGCCTTCCACGTCAGCACGCCGGAGGCGACCAAAAACATGGCGGTGACTCACTGGACTTGCGCATTCGGTCACCATTTCACACGCGAAGAGCACCAGAAGGTAGCCCGCACACGCGCGCATCTAACGAAGTAGCAGAGGGGGCTCGGGGTCGCCGGAGACGACGACCACGTCGAGCTTGCTGGTGGTGGCGGCTCGGGCAGGACCAACTACTGCGCTAGAGGGCACGGGGAAGTAGGGGGAGAGGGGGAGGAGCAATAGCGGCTCATCTCGGTTCCAGCAGAGGCGACGGCGAGGTCGGGGGAGGTCCGAACAGGGCGAATCGTCAAGGTGGAGCTCCGATGGCCGACGGGGAAGAAACGGCGGTGGCGCGTCATGGAATGCTCCCGACGTCGATTGCCTTCATGGGGAGGACGAGGGGGTCGCTGCGGGGCTATTGGGGGGCTCAGAAGGGCGCGGGGGTGGCAAGAACTATGGCGGCTCGGCGGCGACAAGCTCGGGCATGGCGGGTAGAGAGGGGAAGAGCGAGCGAGAGAGAGAGATCGCGAGGGGGAGAGGGAGAGGAGAAAGCGGCCATGGCGAGGAGGCCTCGCGCTGGCGCTCTCCGAGCCCTCCAAGCCAGCAGCCAGGCAGGGAGGAGGTGGCCGGCATGTGCCCACGCACGGCGAGCGCACGCCCCTGTCCTCCTAGTGAGAGGACAGGGATGACTGGCCATGGGCTAGTGGGCTAGTTCCCCCTAGGCCTCTTCCCTTTTTCTTTTCTTTTCTTTCTGATTTTCTATTTCTGACATTTGTATTGTTTCTTTTTCAGGTACAAATGCTTTGATAAAATATCCCAAATATTTTATAATATCAAGTTTGAATATTTCGAACTCCAATAAAAAGTTTCAGGATATTTTGAAATATAAAGTATTGATAATGCTTTATTTCGCATTTTTAGAGGCTTTGTTATTTATTTTTAAATTGCTATAATTGTTCAAATATTTAAAATGGCCCCTGATATATTCATGTCAATATTTATCAGACATAGGGAACATTTTGTATGGGCATTTTGAGTTTGTTGAGTTTTCACCAACTTTTAATTAATTTGATTCCGATGTGAGCTTGGGGTTTCTTTTAATCCCCATTTCATGTTGATGCAAAATTGAAACATGATGCACACACATGCTATCCTATGACATCTAGCTAGGGATGTGATAGGCTAGCTGCCCACTTTTCGGAGCACCAATGATCCACCAAGGCCTCCCAACAATCCGTCTTATCCACACACCATCTCGGGGCACCTAATTTAATAAAGGGAAATTTGAGCTCTAGAGTAAGAATCAAATCAAGGAAACTAACTACAAGGCCTTAATAATATGTAATTACCTTCATGTAATGCTCCTTCTCCATCTTAGAATCGTGACACTTCGCCTTTTCCTTCCTAATACGCCGCGATGCTTAGTAGTCATGCATCGCAGGGCTGCCTTGCATGTGGGGCATGGGAACCTTCCATGCGCACACCAGCCAACGAATACCACATACGCCGGATAGTGATGCGTCGAGTACATGTACCACATATTCATTTTGAAGTTATTTTGGTAGCGGCGTCGTATGTGTTGATTCCATTATCCCAGGCTTCTTGCAATTCATCCTTAAGCGGTTGCATGTACACATTCATATTCTTCCCTTGATATTTGGGCCCTGGAATTATCAATGTCAGGAAAATGTTCTTTCTTCTATAAACTCTCCAAGGGGAGATTGAGTGGAATGACAAATACAGGCCAACAACTGTATTGTGTTGTCGTCATACCATACACATTGAATCCATCTGTGCTGATGGCAACTCGAGGATGCCTTGGATCTGCCGATTTATCCTTATTTAATGCATTGAAATACTTCTACACAAAAGCATCTAGAGTGTGTACCAACATGTTGTGCCATGTCATCTGTCTAGCCGTCTCTTCGACCATGAAAAGACGTTGAAGTCTTGGTACGGTCGGCAGATACTGAAGAACATTAATGGGGATTTTGGTCTGAATCTTCTCACCCATACTGTTGTCTACCACAATATAACTGGAAGAATTGCAAACGGGGCAATTGTTCAAGACCGCATACTCAAGCCTATCTAAGGCACATCCAATCTCACAGGCAAGTATCTTCTCATAGGGCATCTTAAGTACACGGAGGATTTTGTCTGACTCGTACAGGTTTGCACGCAGTACATGTCCTTTGGGTAGAAAGCATCCAAATATCGTCATCATCGCGTCGTAGCATTCTCTGCCTAGGTTGAATTGAGCCTTCAAAGCATTACTTGTGCGATGGCATTCAGCTGATAAAGCCTAGTGTGCTCGTGGAGAGGACATTTTGTAGACTCCAACATTTCATAGAAGGCCTTTGCAGATTCCTCCATATCATCATCCGAATCCCGAGCATCATCAAAGCCTTGCACCATGTCTTCGATCTCGGTACCATGGTCGTCAATGCGATGAAAAACCACCTCAGCGCTAGCACGTTGGTCAGACTCACCATGAAAAGTCCACATAGTATAATTAGGCCGAAAACCCACTTTTGTAGGTGTTTACCCATTTCAAACTCTGTCCGCTTTTTAAAGTTGTCTCATTTGGGGACAGGGCACCATGCTTTTTAATGGTCCTTTGCAAATGCGGCTCTCACAACCCCCCTGGTTTTTGTTAACCGTTCATTGGTCATGTGTTTATGACTAGGGTGACCAGTGTACATCCAAGCACGATCATTCATCTTGCCTACCTAGTAAACACACAAGTATTATATATATAATTTATCATCGTTAATCAAGTTTGTCATTTTTATTACATCCATGCAACCTACACGATAATAGGTAGAGATAGGTCCTAATCCCAACCGAGTATGTGTAGATTGGTTTCGTTTTCCCATGCTCTGCTCCTGATCCAACGTAGAATTTTGGCAGCACCACCCCACTGTTCTTTTCATACATGTCTCCACAATAAGCAGAGAGGTTGTGTACCTGGAGAACAACAAGGACGCACTTACAAAATTTCGCATCAGATCCGGAGCAGATCATACGGTAAAACAAACCCAATCTATGGGCTATCCATGGATAACGTTGGAAAATTCAAAAGGATGGCGGTTATAAATATGCGAAGACATGTATATTTATAGATGTCATCCTTTCGAACGGGAGAAGCATACGTGTCACGCATACTGATGATTGAAGACACATATAGCTAGCAAGTTTCATCGGCACGAAGAACGGAACGAAGCAAATTAAGGGGCCCGGGGGAGGAGATGTCATTTGTGCTCACCAACGAACCAAGGGTGCTCGTCAAACATACGGGGAGGTCGTCGAACAACTTCACATTGATATTCACCCGATCATAACAAATATGATGTTTTTTTATAAAAAATCAGAAAATATGTGACCTTTACTCATAATTGACAAAACTATGACCTCCTCGGACTCTAGAAGGCCGAAGAGCACCTTTTCGGTCAACAGGAGGCAGAATAGGTGTCAGGGGTGGGGGGATAGTGGCGTCGGTAATCTGTGCGGTCGACGGTCTCTGGCATCGGGGGTCGGGGGTCAGTGGCGTCGGGGGTTAGTGGCTTCGGTGGTCGGGAGTCAGTGGCGTCGATGGTCGGGGGGTAGTGGCATCAGGGGTCGAGGATCAGTGACGTCGGGGGTCAGTGGCATCATGTCGGGCTGTCTGGGTGTCGTGTCTGGGCATCGTGTTGGGGTGTCAGGGTGTCATGACGGGGCATCGTGTCGGGTTTTTTTCTTCTAGGTTTTTTCTGTACTAATAAATAAATCAACCTAAACCTAAACTAACCTAATAAACTAACCTGAACCTAAACATAAACTAACCTAAAACTATAACTAAACTAACCAAAAACTAAAACTAAAGTAACCTAAACCTAAACTAACCTAAAAATAAAACTAAAACCTAAAACCTAAAACTAAAACAAAAACTAAACTAACCTAAACTAACCTAAACTAACCTAAAACTAAAACTAAACTAAACTAAAGTAAACTAAAGTTAAACTAACCTAAAACTAAAACATAACTAACCTAAAAAACAAAAAAACAAAAAACTCACCTTGGAGGGGCTGGTGGAAGGGGGCCAGCGGAAGACGAGGTTGCTGGAGGACGAGGCTGATGGAGGACGGACGCCATAGGGAGGACGTCGGCGCAGCGGCGCTGAAGAAGGTCCACGGGGAGGCAGCACCACGGGGAAGGGGAGGCGGTGCACGTCATTGGGAGGGGCGGCTGGGGAGGGCGGCCCGGGGCGTGGCCGGCCGGGGGAGGGCAAACAGGGGAGGGGCAGCCGGGGGCGGGGCCGGCCGGGGGAGGGCGAACAGGGGAGGGGCGGCCGGGGCAGGGCGGCTAGGGGCGGGGCTGGCCAGGGGAGGTGCGGCGCGGGGGAGGTGGCTGGCGGCGGCGGTCGCAGGGGGGAGGGAGGGTGCAGTGATGGACGGAGAGAGTGAGAGAGAGGAGTGGGGGTGGGGACGGCCTTTAGTAGGGCATCTCCTTTGCCGTCTTCCCCTAGACGGCAAAGAGAGCGAGGGTAGACGGCAAAGGAGACCAAGACAGCAAAGATCCCGTCCATTTTGATCTGGCCAGGCCCAAGGTCCAATGGGACCCACCTTAGGTCTTTGCCGTCTGCCCTAGCTCTCTTTGCCGTCTGGAGACAGACGACAAAGAACTGCACATGGCAAGCAGTGCCTTGGCCACATGCCAGTTCTTTGTCGTTTGCTTTGTGACAGCAGACGGCAAAGAGCATCTTTTCCATGTGTCAGCAGAAGGCAAAGGCCTGGCACATGGCAAATAACTGAATTCCACTAGTGTTGTTTCTCGAAGTTATAAATTTGGCTCTATAATGGCATGATGCTTATCCATATATTCACTTGATGGTATCTTATATGGGGGAATTTACACTTTTCACTTGGTTGTGAGCTTGGGCATCTCTGCTAGGCCTAATGACTTCTAGGATTTTGATGCTATGCATCACCATAAGTTTATCGATTCTTAGACTAATTAGTATGTGTATAAACTAACATTTAATAAGGAGCAAAATGTCCTTATTATTTTGTCTATGCCATCGCTCTTTGATTTTTTGAACAAACAAAGGCATTATATCTATATGAACAAAACCCATGAGCACAACTATCGATGCACTAGAGTTTTTGGGCCATCTGGTGCCCCTTTACTCGTGCACGGGCAGTAGTAGCCACCCCGGTGGCAAGGCCCAGCGAAGACTTGTAAAGCACCAGCACAGAAGACTCAAGGCTACCGGCAAGAGCTTGTCGGGAGGGATTTGGAGCCTCCAGGCCCCCGACAAGGCAATGTCCCGGCAAGGACCGCCAGCGCACAGGCCACGTGTCGATTCATCTAGATACGTGTTGCGGCGTCAATGTTGGAGGGAGCTAAACGGTGCCAATGGGACGGGCCCCCGTCCCGTCCCACTAACAGACTGAGGCCCCCATCGGTGCATTTAATGCTCTTGTCCTACTCCGTTAGGGTTAGGTACAATAGCACTATAGCAGTGTGCATCCCGTGTGCACACTTTACGCCACTGTTGGGATCCCCTTAGGTATAAAAGGAGGCCCAGGGCATTACAAAGGAGGACTTTTGGACTTTGGAACCTTAGACTTTTGGCTTTTGGGCTTTCAGACAGTTGGACATGTAGACAACCCGACAGCCTGACAGTTAGACAACTGGAGGTTCCCAAGCTCACGTAGCAACCATTTATGTCGCTCTTGTAGCTCGAACCTTAGATCACGATCAATATAACCAAGTAGGAGCACGGTTTTATGCATCCTTGCGGCCCAAACCTAGGTAAAAACTCCCCGCGCGCAGCTCAGTAGACCGGCTCTTTGTGCCAGCTCTCCCCCTGCCAAACCAAAATGGGTCCCCGCGATCCCATAGGTGTTCGTTCCCATGACATGTTTGGCGCGCCAGGTAGGTGCAAACCCGTTCGGGTGATCTGCGCCACAACTTCATCATCGCCATGGCCCCCAAGAAGAACGGCCTAACAGGAGTTGGCCCATCCGTGTCTACCATTCCTGTGTTTGTGCAGATAGGAAACGGCTAAGACGCGGGTGTAGGAGGAGGAGGCGGAGGTTTGGAACTTCCGCGACGGTCCGATGATTAAGGCCAAGCAAGCGGCAACGCTCGCCACGGAATGCCAATGGTGACGGTGGGAACCCCCACGCCCCCGGGTCTCAGGACAGAGCGGTACCGCCTGCGGGTGGTATGGCAAACTCCGGGGGCGGAAGAGTATCACCCAGGGCAGCGATGCCGGTGCCTATGTCGCGACCTTCTCAGGCCGCGCATGGAGAACCACGCCACAGCGCCCGTAGTTCTCAACATCCCCACGGAAAAACTCCTGCGCATCATTCCCAAGATGCACGTGACAAGCACGCAAGTGGGAGTGGCATGCCGACGCGGGATCGCATCGGTGCTCCTCCTAACACGGTTAGGATTCAGAGCACGTCATGTTCCTCGCGTCGCTCGCTGCCATCCACGACGGATGAAGCGATGGCGCAAGCGCAACTACTCCTAAACTTCCCTCCTGCTGCGGAGAAGCTTGATGAATGCAGAGCGACCATTCAGAGCCTCCTCAGCCTCGCAGATATGCTTTGGCCCATAGGGCCACCTCAGACCAGTGGAGAAGTGCCCGGAGTCGGTGCGACCTTCGCGCACTCTCCTCCACTACAGCATCATCGGTCACTGACCTGGCAGACCGATGCCTACGATGTCTAGTCAATGGCGTAGTCTGACCCACAAATGTGCTGTGATCAGCATCATGTTCTCCTGGAACGTGGCAAGGAAGATGCCTGAACCGCGATGGAGCAACGGCGGGAAGCGCGCCTCTAGTCAGACAGGCGCGTGGGTCCCACTATAGACAAGTCCGTGCCAGGGTACCCGGTCAGCCTACCTTACGAGGTGGGTTGTCTAACGTTTACCCCTGAGCTGGGGCTAGTCTAGTGGCCCAACACCCGCACGTTCGAACCGGAAGTACCGGAGAAGTACAACGGCAAGACCCATCCATCAGAGTTCCTGAGCATCTACACTATTGCAGTGCAGGCTGCCGGGGGCCGCAATGACAAGATATTGGCCAACTACTTCCCGTTGGTGCTTAAATCCAACGTCAGGTCATGGCTGATGCACTTGCCGGAGAGATCCATCGCCTCCTAGGTGGACCTATGTCACGAGTTCGTTGGCACCTTAACCGGAGGTCATCAAGCTCCTGGCCAGGAGAGCGATCTGCACATCATCCCCCAGAAGGAAGGCGAAACCTTGCGCAGGTACATCTAGAGGTTCAGCCGCATGCACCACAACATCCCAGACGTTCACCATGCCGCTGTTATTAGCGCGTTCCATCAGAACATGCGCAACAGCAAGATGTGGGAAGAGCTAGCAATTGCACTCGGGCTAAAGAAGGGAGGAGACTCCCCGGCGATAATGCCAACACATAGGTCGACTCTGAAGATGAAGACCCTACTGCCCCGACAAAAGAAGGGACGAAGGTGGAACAAGAAGCACAAGGGAAAGAGCATGCTAGCCGTCAAAGGATCCGGCAACCCCGGCGCTACCAAGAAACGCAAGGTTGATGACCCCGGCAATGGTCTTGTCGGGTGCGCCTCCTGGCATGCCCTGGGGGCTGCCGGCAAGCAAGAAGACTCCGTCAAGCAGTATTGCAAGATCCATCGCACCAAAGGCCATGACCTCCAAGACTGCCGACAAGTTGAGCAGCTTGCCGAGAAGCAGAGGGCCAAATATGAAAGGCACGACAAGGAGAAGGGTCAAGATTGTAATGAAGGGTCCGACAAGAAGAATGTTGGCCGAGGAGGCCGCTGCGACAAGGAAGAAGGAGATGATGATGATGTCGAAGAGAACGATGAGTCCGGTGATCATTAGTTTCAGAAGGCTACGGATATCATGTGCATAGAAGGAGGAGCCTCGTCACATTCCTCACACCGCAAACATAATCACTGGGCGTGTGAGGTTAATGCAGTAGAGCCCTCTATCGGCGCACAGAAACCACTGAAATGGTCCAACACTCCTATCATCTTCGATGCCTAGGATCACCCTGATCGCATAATTCAGTCGGGTGCCTGCCGTTGTTGGTCTCGCCAACAATCCGCAACCTCAAGGTGACGAAGATTTTAGTCGATAGTGGGGCAAACCTGAACCTGATCTCGTCCGATGTCATTCCGAGGCAGCAGATTCCCGACGAAGATCTCGAGCCGACAGGCACTTTCCAAGGGGTCAACTCAGGAAGGACTCGGTCCAAAGGCAAGGTCACGCTGCTGGTGATATTCGATAGAGATATCAACTTGAGAATGGAGAAGATTGTCTTTGACGTTGTTGAGAACTTGTTGCCATACAACGGCATTCCCGGGCATCCGACACTGCCAAATTCATGGCAGCCACCCACTTCGCCTACAACGTACTGAAGATGCCCGGGCCAATGACCGTCATTACCATCTACTCCGATAGGAAAAGCGCGCTTATCTGCGCCGACCAACTCTACCAGGGCGCAGTCGCAGCACCTGCCACCAAGGCACTTGCTCCTGCCGCTGAAGCTTCCGGGGGGAGAAGACGGCGAGGCCTCTAGCGCACAGTCCGTCAAGCACACCTCTCCTGTGTGTTGCACTATTGTTGACGATGTGCCAGAGAGGTCCACCGGCAAGAGCAAGAAGTCCAAGGCTGCCCCACCAGAGACCAAGAAGGTGCCCACCAAGGAGGATGGCACCGGGGGAACTTTCACCATAAGTTCCACCCTTGACGACAAATAGGAAAGCCCGCTCGTCGCCTTCCTGCGGGCGAATATCAATGTGTTTGCATGGCAACCATCCGATATCCCCTGTGTTCCCAGGAAGGTGATTGAGCACCACCTCGTCGTCTTTCCACACGCGCGACCCGTCAAGTAGAAGGTCCGGAAGCAAGCTTGGGAGCAGGAGCAATTTATTGCTAAGGAGATCAAGAAGTTAGAGGCAGCTGTCCTGATCAGAGGAGTGCTCCACCCTACATGGTTGGCCAATCCAGTCGTAGTGCACAAGACTAATAGGAAGTGGCGGCTATGCATTGATTTCACAAACATCAACAAGGCCTGCCCCAAGGATCCTTTTCCCTTGCCGCGCATCTTCCAGATTGTAGATTCCACTGCTAGCTGCGACTTATTGTCCTTCCTTGATGCCTATTCGGGTTATCATCAGATATTTATGGCCAAGGAAGACAAAGAGAAGACCACGTTTATCACCCCATGTGGTACGTACTGCTTTTTGCGTATGCCTTTCAGGTTGAAAAGCGCTGGTTCTACCTTTGCAAGAGCAGTCCAGATTGGTTTTGAGCCCCAGCTACATAGAAATATGGAGGCTTATATGGATGACATAGTGGTCAAAACCAGGGAAAAGGCTACGCTCATATCAGTCCTAGAAGAGAGATTTGCTAATCTGCGCAAGATCAACATGAAGCTCGACCCCGAGAAATATGTGTTCAGCATTCCATCCGACAAGCTTCTCGGGTTCTTTGTGTATCAACGAGGAATCGAAGTGAATCCCGACGAGATCAAAGCAATTGAGCAAATCGAGGCACCAAGACGAGTGAAGGACATGTGACGCCTTGCCGGCTGTGTTGCTGCTCTGAGTAGGTTCATCTCAAAATTTGCTGAGCGCGCCCTGGCGTTTTTCAAAATCTTGAAGAAGGCTGGTCCAATGAAATGGACTCCAGAAGAGGAGGCGGCACTGAAGGATTCGAAGAAGTACATTTCCTCTCTGTTGGTCATAGTCGCGCCAAAACCACAAGAGTCGTTGCTGCTATACCTGGCGACAGCGAATAAAGTGGTGAGAGCTGTGCTAGGGGCTGAAACAGAGGTTGACAAAGAAGCAGCGGCAACGACAGGGACGCCAAGTGATGAGCCAGGGCATTCCCCGGCAGGATCTGGTGTCGGCAAAGAAGGATCTGTGTCGTTGGAAGAGATAGTCCAGAAGAAGAAAGGGGTGCAGTGACCAGTCTATTTTGTCAGCTCCTTGTTGCAAGAGGCTAGATCAAGGTATTATGGCATGCAAAAATTGCTCTTCGGCCTTCTCATGGCCTCAAGGAAGCTATGCCATTACTTCCAAGCACATGAGGTCACCATTGTCACCCACTTCCCACTACAGCGGATATTGAGAAACCCAGCAGCTACCGACAGGATTGTGTAGTGGGCTCTAGAACTATCAAGCTTTGGTCTTAAGTTTGAAAGTACTTTAACCATTTAGAGCAGGGCCTTAGCGGAGTTCATTGCATAATGGACCCCAACGCCCGATGAAGAGATTCCAGAGTCAACTCTCCCCAGCAACAAAACCGATCAAGAATGGATCATGTATTTTGATGGAGCCTTCTCGCTGCAAGGCGCCGGTGCTGGAGTGCTGCTTGTCGCACCCACCGTAGAGAACCTCAAATATGTGTTCCAAATGCACTTTCCCCGGGATAGGTCAACGAAAACACTGCTGAGTACGAAGGACTACTTGCCGATCTGATTATCGTGGTAGACCATGGGATCAAGAAGCTTATTATTAGGGGAGAATCTCAACTTGTCATGAGGCAAGTGAACAAATATTACCAGAGCCCGCTGATGGAAGACTATGTAGACGAAGTGAGGAAGTTGGAAGAACGTTTTGATGGCCTACAAATGCAGGACGTTCCACATGTAGAGAATAGCGTTGCCGATGGCTTGTCAAAATGTGCTGCCCTTAAGTTACCTGTGGAACCAGGAACTTTCGTGCTCCAACTAACTAACCCTCCATGACACCATCAACTGGACAAGAGAAGAGAAGAAAGTTAAGTTCCGGTAAGTATTTTTTGGTAGAGCTTCCCAAGGCCGCCAGTGAGAAGATTGCCGGAGGGAACGACAGGCTTGTCGGTGAGTGCTATGCTCCGGCAGAGCCCCCGACTCTTACTGTAGAAGCATATGCTCCCGCCAAGCATGTTGGGGCGCAGCAGACTCCGGTAGGCCCTCAGGCCCTTGCCATCAAGGAAAATGCTCCCCTAGCAGAGGATATGCCTTTAGTCCTTGTTGTCGAGCCCCAGGCTCCAACATGGGCACAACACATTGTCCAATTCCTTCAAACAGGAGAGCTCCCTAAGGAACAAGAGGAAGCAGAGAAAGTAGCCTACCGGTCTCATATGTACCAGTTCGTAGGCAACGTCCTGTACAAAAAGAGATTGAACGGCGTGAAACTCAAGTGCATTTCTCGGGAGGATGGACTGGAGCTTTTGGCAGAGATACACGGAGGCATATGTGCTCCCACATAGGATCAATAGCACTTGCCGGAAAGGCATTCAGGCAAGGTTTCTTTTGGCCCACTGCCCTCCAGGATGCAACTGCATTGGTAACCAAGTGTAAAGCATGCCAGTTTCATTCGAAGAAGCTACATCAATCAGCTCAAGCCCATCAAACAATCCCTCTCTCCTTGCCATTTTCAGTTTGGGGGGCTCGACATCTTGGGCCCCTTTCCCAAATGTTGCCGGGGGCTTTGAGTACTTGTACGTGGCGATCGACAAGTTCACAAAGTGGCCATAAGTGAAAGCAGTGATGAACGTGACAACATAGTCAGCCGTCAGGTTCTTTAAAGGACTAGTTTGCTGCTTTGGTGTTCCCAACCGGATCATCACTAACAATGGCACACAGTTCACGAGTCGCACGTTCATGCAGTATGTCCAAGACCTGGGTAGCAAAATCTATTTTGCTTCCATTGACCACTCGAGGAGAAATGGCCAAGAAGAGCGGGCTAATGCTGAAGTGATGCGAGTCTCAAGACAAGAACTTTTGATAGGTTGTGCAAGTGTGGAAGGAACTGGATTGATGAGTTGCCGGTGGTTCTTTTGTCAATCAGGATGACACCAAATCAAGCTACCGTCGACACACCCTTCTCCCTTGTCTATGGGATGGAGGCAGTTCTCCCCATGGAACTCACATACGGGTCTCCTCGAGTGCTTTCTTATGATGAGCTCGAGCAAGAGCAGTTGCGGCAAGACAATGTGACGCTCCTTAAGGAAGACCGTCTTCAGGCTGCTATGAGAGATGCATGCTACCAGCAAGCCTTGCCCCGCTGCCATAGCCGCAAGGTCAATGCCAGAAATCTTGAGGAAGGTGACCTTGTCCTTCGATGACTTATGTCCACCAAGAATCGAAACAAGTTGACGCCAAAGTGGGAAGGCCGTTATCGGGTAGTACGAGTCAGTAGGCCCGACGGAGTCCGTCTGGAGACTTAGGATGCCGTTCCGGCGAGCAACTCTTGGAATATCAAGCATCTTCGAAAGTTCTACCCATGAGGCGCGTTTGTCGGTCCATCCCTAGTAACCACCTTTTGTACAAGTCTTGCCGCTGAAGCAAGTAATCCTTGGTACAAAGCTAGGCTCAGACCCTATGCGTAGATAAATAAAGATAAGTGGTTTGCAATCCTGTTCGATTCTCATGTTTACTTGTGTGCATGTTTATCTGAAGTGTTGCATTGCACTTAATTCCGGCAAGGACTAACGAACCGCCAAGGTTCCATATACATATTGTCTCTTCTTTCTTTTTTCAAAGGACAGAAGGATCCCTCACGTAAAGCTTTGCCAGGGGGGAATGATGGTACGAATACCTACGAGCGACATTAAAAAAAACCTGCTGGAAGGAGAAAGGCAAAAAAAAGACAACTTGCGAAAACCCCATGTGAATCCTTGCCCTAAAGTTATTTTCCTTGAGCGGTTTGGACTTCTATATGGAAAACCTGCACACACGGGAACCTTGTCGCGATTGGATGCGCCCTCGCTGCATTCGGGACCGCTCAACGACTTAAGTGGCTTCGCCTGCACTCCTTGTTTCGTTTCAAGTCCGCTCAACTATCCAAGTGACAGAGCTTGCGCCCTTATCTCGTTTTCGAGTAAGGCCGACGCCTTCAATGGCCACGCCAAGGACGCCAAGGTGTCTTGCCGACAGTGGCACCCTAGCGGGCTGCTAAGGACCCATTCCTCAAAGCGCTTGCGGTAGGACTACACACGCTGTCAAGATTCTTCCAGAAAGGGCGTAGGGAAAATTCCATACACAAAATCAGTCTAAGAAGGAATATAATGCGCATTCATTCAAAATAGGGTGAAATTTACATAAGATACCGCTTTTTTCTATGTACATATTTATTTTACTTTCTCCCCTAGGGGAGATTACAAGAAGAAAAGATGGAAACGAGAGGCGGGATACCAGAAGAAAAAGATGGCGAGAGCCCCCCGGTAGAAGTCCGTCCTGACCCCTCTGGACCAGCACTGCACGGACAAGCAGGGCTGCCAGATGGGCAGGCAAGAGCCTGGTCCTCCTGCACTAGCATTGTGCAGAGGAGAGGGCCAGAGCGGTCGGAAAGGGGGATGGACCCCAGAAGCCAAAGTCCACGGGCCTGCTGGAGCTGGAATATGAGGCAGCACCCAGGACTGAAGTACCCGACAAGGACATCTTGCCGGGAGGCGGAGAGGCGTGAGGCTAGCAATGATGGTGCGGCTGGCGGTCAGTCCGAGCTCGAATCTTCGGCCTCTAACTTGACTGCCAGAGGACCAAACTCGTCACCGCTGTCTTCGCCGCTGTTCTCCCCGTCACTCTCGCCGGAGGACAGGCTTTCGGCGCTGCTCGTGCTCATTTCGCAGCAGCTGAGGCAGATGCCGGAGCTCCCATATATCTTGATGGAGAGCGTATCGGCCTCCGTCATTTGAAATCGAAGAATGTGCCCACCTGGATATTGTGGGTAAGGCTGAAGGTCTTCCAACCGCGTCTGAGGAAAATGATGCGGCGTGCTGGATACTCAACGTCCAGCCGCGTCGTGCCATTGCAGCACCCTACCACCCGCACCCAAAGGAAGGGCGGTTGGTCGCTCTGCACTGCCCTGGCAAAGAGGCGTGGGAGGGGCAGGTGGCTCCGGAGGGGACTGCCCAGCTCGAGGACGAAGTCCAGCGCCGTCCCCTCTATGTCGGCCTCTTTGATGGAGATGTTTGGCATCGAAAAAGGGTGTGGAGCAGTGCTCTGCCTCCCCCGACCTCGACCTCCACTGCGGCCACGGCCCCTCGCGCCTCCTCCACCATGCGAACTCAAGCCTCCCACCGCCTCCGTGGCTAAAGCGGCGACATGATCCAGACGAGAGCTCCTTCTTGAAGCCGATGAAGGTTGCCTCCCTTGCCCCTGGTCATGGCATAGGGCGGGCGCTACCTGAAGATTGAGAATACGAGGGAGGAGGCGGACTGCAAAGTCTTGCACTCTAAGGGCAGAAGAAGGATGGATGAGATCCACCCCGCCGTACCCAATTTATCGGAGGAAGCACGGGGGCTGGCTCTCCCCCACTCCAAAGGACGCCGCCCACCTCCTCCAATAGCGGTGCCCTCGATCACGAGGCGAATAGCAACCACCCCGTCGCCCATATCCATGGCACTGCAGTTACTGCCTTTTCTCAGGGACTTTAAATCCCGAGTGCCTGTTGCTAGCTCCCCGCTATGCATGCCACGCGCGTGGCGGAAAAGACCTGACATGGTAATTAAAAAACTCAATAGTCGCGCCACACACATATCCCACTACCCGCATTCAATGGGCATTGTGGGGAAGTGCAGCGAGCACAATGATCACAACTATGAGGCCCTGCCATGCATGCCCGTGCATTGTTTGGGCCTAGCCCAACAACGCCTCACAACGTGTATGGCCTAGGCCTGGTGGCTCCTGTCGGTGCACTAGGGTTTTTGGGCCATCTAGTGCCCCTTTACTCGTGCACAGGCAGTAGTAGCCACCCTAGGGGCAAGGCCTGGCGAAGACTTGTCAAGCACCAGCACAAAAGACTCAATACTATCGGCAAGACCTTATCGGGATGGCTTTGGAGCCTCCAGGCTCTCGGCAAGGCAAGGTTCGGGCAAGGCAAGGCCCTGGCAAGGACCGCCAGCGCACAGGCCAGGTGTCGATTCACCTGGACGCGTGTCATGGCATCAACGTTGGAGGGAGCTAAGCGGCACCAATGGGACGGACCCCGTCCAGTCCCACTGACGAACTGAGGCCCCTGACGGTGCATTTAATGCTCTTGTCCTACTCCGTCAGGGTTAGGTACGATAGCACTATAGCACTGTGCATCCCGTGTGCACACTGTACGCCAATGTTGGGATCCCCTTATGTATAAAAGGAGGCCCAGGGTGTTACAGAGGAGGAATTTTGGACTTTGGAACCTCTGACTTTTGGCTTTTGGGCTTTTAGACAGTTGGGCAGTTAGACAACCAGACAGCCCGACAGTAAGACAACTGGATGTTCCCAAGCTCACGTAGCAGTCATTCATGGCGCTCTTGTAGCTCGAACCATAGAACACGATCAATATAACCAAGCAGGAGTAGGGTTTTATGCATCCTTGCAGCCCGAACCTAGGTAAATTCTCGCCGCGTGCATCTCATGAGACCGGATCTTTATGCCAGCTCGCCCCCTGTCGAACCGAAAGGGGTCCCCACGATCACATAGGTGTTCGTTCACATGACAACAACGCCACAGCAGAGGTTGCTCGCCTTGGTAAGGAGGTAGCGTGGAACACCGCACTGAGCTACGACCGCAACCACTACCCAGAATTTGATGGATTCTGCTAATGGTCATAGACCAAGTTAGGACAAATCCTAAATTGCGGGAGTATAAATTCTCATCGACATTTTATTTTCATGTTCATACATTTATTGCACTCATCTGTGTTCATGATTCGTTTGTTTAGCTTTCATTGTGTTTCTTTTGTGTGTTTGATTTTTCTTAAATCCAAATATATTGATCACTTCTTTATGGTGTTTTCTTGTTTAGTTAATTCTTAGTAGTAAAACAAACATAAAAAGATTTTTTGTTTCTTCTTTTCTTGTTTGTTGGGAGCCCTCCCATGTAAACATTTTGTCTCATTTTTTCGTTCTTTCCTTCTTTCTTTCGCCTTCTTCATAAAAACTAAAAAACTCCTAAAATATTTATGGGTGTTTCCCTGAATTTCTTTTATTTCTTTGAGTTGTAATTAGGAGAAGCCTTCGTAAGAACTGTCAAGCGGCTCATGTTATCCTTATTGTTGATCTAATGAAGAGCCAATTATTTGCTTGTCTTCTCCGAATAAAGTTTTTGCATATTTCAGCTTAGTTCACGACACTCTTGCACTATTATAATTTTTACATCACTCGGTTGTGCAAGTGAAAGGCAATAATAACGATAATTTTGATGTGATTATGGTGAAGGAAAGATGGTATGAATTCTTCTTGCTTTTGTTTTGGTAAATATGTTTAGCTCGTAGTATCGATTTGGCACATTATGAGTAAACATATTTGTGATGACAATTAGAGATTATATTTGCTCATGCCATGCTCAAGTAGCTAGGAGTTGATGATATGTTATCTTGTGTGTTAACACGCATTAAAATGGTTAGGATGTAGTATGTTAGGATGGTATCCTCCTTTGAAGAATTCAAGTGGCTTCGCTGGGTGCAAGTTCGAGGCATGTAATAGATTCAAATCTAATATAGCCTCTATTATATTTATGTTCATGGTGTTTATATCATACTCATGCTCGGGTTCATTGTTAATTATTCTATATGCATGATTATGACCATTATCACTCTCTAGTTGCTCGCTTCTCAATCTGTTTGCTAGCTTTCACATGTACTAAGCAGGAATACATGTGCATCCAAACCCCTAAAACAAAGTTGTTCTGAAAGAGTCCACCATACCTACGTATATACGTTATCACCCAACCATTCTAAGTAAATTTGCATATGTCAACTCTAAAATCATAAAATAAACATTTGTTTTGTTTTCTCATACCTTCCATCGAGCGATGGGGGCGGTTAGTATCTTCCATGCTAAGTGTGTTTAACTCAAGGTGAGAGCTCATTCGATCGCCAACTCCGAGAGAGGCTGGTAAAAAGGATGCCAGTCCTGCTTATTATGAAATTAAATGAACAAAAACTCCCCCTAGAAAGTTGATTGTTTGGAGGGCACCCGATGATTCAGCTTGTCCTGGAGGACTTTGTATGGTGGACGAAGAGTAAATTTTTCATCATGTTTGGGAACTGCCATTAACGTGTTTAGTATAGAGCATAGTGATCTCCTTTGTCATGACGTTGACAGGAAAAGAACACAACTCAGAATGTATTCATCTCTGCTTTAAGGTTCGAGCGCTAGCACCTCGCCAATATCTACTCCCCTCTACGAATGATCATTCCTTTACTTTTTGCTATTTTCTTTTATTGTTCAGTCATCACCTTCTCAGTCAAAGAACCAATCCTAAGAGAACTATTGTCATTCTTATGCATCGAGTCTAGTTATTGTTGGACGTGAGCATGACTGGTTCGCTTGTACCATGAATTATAATGTTTATTCATTGCTTGAACTCTCAAGGTTCTCTACATTTATATTTTCGTCTCAGAAAGGGCTAGCGAGATACCATTCTATCATATTGCATCATGATTGTTGTGATAAAATGTTGGAATTTGAGATATAGTTATGCCTTCCTCTCTATATAAAACACTTGATTTGAATAAGATGATTCCTACTGAAATTTCCTTACAAATAGCTGACAAATCCACTTTTATACCTATTCATATTTGTGAGGACTTTCTAGTTGTTGTTGGTTAACATTACTATGTTGATGGACTTCATTATTCTTGTGATGCCCGACGACGACAATATGTTGATTATTCTTGGGAGACCTTTCCTTAACACTTCAGGGCTTATGGTATATTTTCCAAAGAAGCAAAGAAAAATGGGAGCACTACTTGGCTGCCTCGGCCCCGCCGGAGGAGATGATCAACTGTGTGTTGTGCCACACGAGGGCGGACATGGTCATCACAAAGTTCTGGGTAATTTATCCATTACACAACTAAAAATCAATAATAGCTAGTTATTGTACTAATCAGTGTTGTCTCTTTTGATTGAAAAACTTCTACAGGTTTCAGGAGGAATATGAGGAGGCCGCAGCAAAGCTTAATAATTATGAGTGCAGACGCCTGCTATAGAACTTACAACACGAGGCTCGGGTACAGGCTGTGCAAGACTACTATGCCTCGCAGCATATTAAAAAGGCCAAGTCGTTGTCCCGCCGAAAGTTTCTAGGGAAGGAGCAGTACATGAAGGTAATTACCTATTCATAAGGCCTTGTACTTAGTTTCTTTTGCTTTGATTCGTAGTTGTAGCTCTCAAATTTCTCTTTACTAACTTAGGTGCCCTCGAGATGGTGTGCGGATAGGATGGGTTGTTGGGAGTCGTTGGTGATTGAATGGTTCTCTGACCAATGGAGAGTCGTCCACGATGATGCCAAGGCACGGCGTGCCCAAATGGAAGGTGTGCTACACCATCAAGGCAGTGCCAAATTTATCAGTTCGGGCGGAACTGGGTATGTGGTTTGCGTCATGATTCCTGCAATTCATTCTTGTAGTGCTAGGTTTACCCATTATTAATACTTTGTTCCTCTCTTGTAGGCTCATCACAATAAGACAGAGGTTCTAGAGGTGTACGACCTCTATGCCATGGCCCACACTGCCTCATACAAGAAGGTCAAGGCATGCTCCGAGTCTGACCTCGATAATCCCGAGAACTTCACTAGAATCTCCTCCCACCACAAGCTCGTGATGTACATAGATGTGGGGAAGCTGGTGAATGGGGAGGACTTCAACCCGAGCCAGCATCCTATTCATCAAAACCTGGTTATGATAGCTGGCCAAGGGAGGCCCCATGGCATGATAGCCATTGTAGATGGACATATACGGTCTTCGAGCACTCTTTGGCAGATAGAGGCGCGCCAAACGAGCTTCGTCCACGGCCAGTCCAGCTTGCCATCGAGGTTAGTCATACAGACTAAGATAGCTTGCCTCCATTACATTGTGCGTGCAAACAAAGATGATTACAAACGAGGAATTGTGTTGCAGGTTGCTCTGCAGAAAGAGAGAGAGAGACGACCCATGCGCTTTTGGCGGAACTGGCCCGGTGGGTGGTGGAGGAGAAGATCGATCTGGAGGAGAGGACGACTAGGTTGTTGAAGGAGGAGAGGGCACGGTACGATGCGTCTGACCGGGCCATGTACGAGCTCATCGTGGTAAGTTTGTTCTTCATATTAGCCAAACCATGCAATACATGTTCTATTTATTAATAACTAATATGATTGACTTGGCAAAACCAAATGTGCAGACTTTGTGCGAGAAGACCGACCAAACCCCTCTGCCGATGCCAGTCATTACCACGGCTGGAACAATGAGTTTCATTTCAATGTTCATTAGTTACTAGTCTTAACATTTCAGCGTCATCATGCTAACCCAACTGATTTATGGTACAACATAACTCCGGAGCCGAATCGCACGACCCGAGCAACCCCAGTGCTTCACCTCCGTGATGATGAGGAGGGTAAGCCCTAATATGCCACTTACTTGGCTCATTTTCTCAAACAAAGACAAACATAGCACTTAGACAAATTTAGCACTTAGACAAATGTCATATTGTGCATAAGTTAGCTTTCTTTCCTCTAAAATGACATAGTAAGCTTACTTACCTCCAAAATGACATATTGTACCTAAGTTAGATCTAAAATGACATATTGTACCTAAGTTAGATCTAAAATGATCTATACTTTGCGTTGTTTGCTCCACACTGACATAATAAGCTTAGTTAACTCAACAATGACATAATTGACTTGGTAACCTCATAGATGCCATAGACTTAGCTTATTTTATTGCAAAACGACACAATAAGCTTAGTTAGGTAAAAAGTGTTATAATTACCTAGGTTAGCTCAAAAATGACACAAATATGAAATAACAAGAAGAAAAACAAGAGGAGAAAGAGAAAGAGAAGAAAAATGCTTCTTCTTCTTGTTCTTCTTCTAGATATTCTTCTTCTTCTTCTTCTTCTTGGTAACCTCCTAGTTCCCACAGACTTAGCTTATTTTCGTGCAAAATGACACAATAAGCTTAGTTAGGTAAAAATGTGATAATTACCTAGGTTAGCTCTAAAATGACACAAATAATCATTAAGAAGAAGAAAAACAAGAGGAGAAAGAGAAAGGGAAGAAAAATGCTTCTTCTCCTTCTTCTTCTTCTTCTTCTTGTTGTTCTTCTTCTAGATCTTCGTCTTCTTGTTGGTAACCTCATATATGCCATAGACTTACATTTTTTTCTTCCAAAATGATAGAATAAGCTTAGGTAGGTCAAAAATGGCATAATTACCTAGGTTAGCTCTAAATGGCACAACATAAGAAATAAGAAGAAGAAAAACAAGACGATAAAGAGAAAGAGAAGAAAAACGCTTCTTCTTCCTCCTCCTCTTCTTCTTCTTCCAGATCTTCTTCTTATTATTCTAGTATTCTTCTTCTCACTTTCTTATTTCCCATTTTGCAGATTTGATTCACTTCACAGAAGCTTGAATTGATGGAGTTCTTGCGTTTACTTTCTATTTTGATTTTGTATCGATGAACATTGTGAAACTTGCTACGTATGTTTGGATTTGGTATTGATGAAACTATACATGTATGGATGAAACTTTCACCTTTGATTTGGTATGTTTGTTGGATGATCATATATATGTGCTTGTGATATGGCATTGACACAATTTCTATTATATATATATATCATATATGTGCTTGTGAAAATGATTGGATATAACAAAAAACATAATAAAAAGGGCAAATATAGGCACTTTTGCCGTCTGCCACCGACGGCAAAGGGCTCTTTGCCGTCTGCCCCGGACGGAAAAGGTGCCACGTGGTGGCCACCTTTGAAACCTGGGAAGCCCAGGCTGGGCACATTTTGTCTCTTTGTTGTCTGTGGCACACGGCAAAAGGAAAGGGGGCAGGCCCCAAAGATGGCGAGGGAGGCAAACAAAAAAGAAGGGGAGGGTGGCAGACGGCAAAGGGGTTGGGCAGGTAGATGGCAAATGGGGTGGCGGGGGAGACGGAAAAGGGGGGCGGGGGACAGATAGCAAAGGGGGCAGGGTGGCAGACGGCAAAGCGGTGAGGTCTGTTAGCCACCTCTAACGGCAACGCCATCAATAGTTGCCGTCCATGCCCTTTGTCGTCTGCAAGCTGGCGGCAACGATCATTTGCCGTCCGCTGGGCCAAAGCAGACGGCAAAGAACCCCTTTCCCAGAGCTAGCTGGGCCCAAATTTGTGTCGTCCGCTAGCGGACGTCAAAATCCTTAGCCTCCACCTTTGTTCCTTTGCCGTCGGCAGACTGCAAAGTGCTTGATTCCTGTAGTGATGGTTATAATGTCATTTAAATATCCATTGATAGTGCATGCCTACACATTTCTCATATTGTGTTTGCTAAGTTACTACTATGTTGATGTGGTTAGAACTACTACAACTATTGTTACCATTACCGCTACTATCAAAACTATCAAACTACTATGCTACTAATACTTTGCTCTCAAGAATTAATGTCCTGGGTGTGGTTGAATTGACGACTCAACTACTAAGGCTGATAAATAATCTTTGGCTCCCCTTGTGTCAAATTAACAAATTTGGGTAAAATACTTCACTCTAACATTGTTGTGATCCCCCATACTTGTGGGTCATCAAAAAAATTCAACTGTAAATGGCTTCATATAGAAGGATGTCAACAGTGGGCCTCTATGGTAACTGATAACCCACAAGTATAGGGGATTGTGACAGTCTTTGCGGGTAGTATTTCACCCTAATTTAATTATTTGACACAAGGGGAGCCAAAGAATATTTATTGGCCTTCACAATTGAGTTGTCAATTCAATCGCACCATGGATATCTCTTTGTAGAAAAGGTTTAGTAGCAAGGCAAATGATAATAGTAGTAGTAACAGTAACAGCGACAATTTTGGTAATAGTAGTAATAGTTGAAATTGAGTAGTAGGTGTGATAGTAACAGTAATAATAATAATGTAATGCCGAAGATGCGATCATACCCTTATTTTGGCTCGAGGGCCTCGACAAGGATAGATGTGCATCTCGTTGTTTCGCCAGAATAGATATCATTACAAGTACATGTAAAGAAGAGATGAGTATATGTAATTTTCTTACACTCACTACAAGATGAATCATGATCATCTCAATACAACAATACATTCAATCATCATACGTAAAACAATGGTCCGACTACACACGAAATCAAAGGATGAAAACAACATCCATCCTTGCTATCCTAGGTTATCGACCTGGAACCCATCCTATGATCAATTAAGAGGAAGACAAACAACTCCAAAGCAAACAACCATCACACTCAGGTCAAATCATCGCATTACTTGTACCTATAACTATTTTTTTACTAATCTGTTGGCCACAGGGACTCAACAATATCATTTTCCAAGGATATCAAGACTAGCAAAGCTTAATGGGTGAGGTATGGTTTAGTGGTGAGGCTGCAGCAAGCACTAAGCATTTATTTGAGTGGATAACTTACGAGTACAATAATAAGAGGGGTGATATACGCATAATCGGACATGAACTAGTGATGATAACTAAGTGATCCCGAACACCTACTTATGAGTCAAACATAACCCCACTGTGTTCTCTCTTGGTTCAGAACTCACGAGAAGAGACTGTATGGTTACCCACACAGTTGGTTTATTTGATTTGAGTTTACTTCAAGTTTTCTTTGACTGGCTGTTAAACAAATTTCCAAGTTGCCACATAACTACGATCACGACCTCTCGAAAAGATTTAACCCTACAGGGGTGCTCCCACTCATCCATCACAAACTAGCCAAACGCTGCATGGAAAGCCTCAACCACGAGATATCCCTTAGTATCCTTAGAAACCCGGTGGAAAACCTCAACCTCGAGATAGCCCGAATTATCCATGGAATCCCAGTGCACAAGACATTCAATAAAGGTAAAACGAATCCAGTAAGGCCACCCATCGCAACGACAATTGTGATAGGAGACGCATATCTCGATCTCCGGGCACAACCAGATGGGCAAGACGTTGGGTTGGCTGAAACCCCGGGTGTCCACGGGGCGTCGGACATCGCCAGTTTGGACCAACACTCATGAGTAGCACTGGCCCAGTTAGTTGATTAATTATCTAGGCGGTCCAGAACATCCCTATGCAATTTTATTAGTTATAAGGCAAATGTAGTTAACAATGTTGGGCCTTGTCAAAGAGTTTTATCCAAAAATGAAAATCAAGGGGGGCCCATAACAACCCCAAGCATGTTACGAGTGCTCAATGTGGAAAATAACACCGGTACGCAGGTAACTAGGGCGACAAAGGTGGAACAAAACACCAAGCAAAAGGCAAAGCCTTCCACCTTTTACTAAGTGTATATTTGCATTAAATTAAATATCAATAATATTGTGATATCTGAAAAATATCCATGTTGTCACATGGAAGCACCTTGCACCTGCAACTATAAATGCTATAAGAAGGGTTGAGCAAGTAGTAAGTTAGCCAAATAATGGTTTGTCGAGACGGTGGACGGGTTAGAGGATTTTCATGGCAATGTTGGGAGGCTTGACATATGAGTGGTACGTGACGAGACATAGCAATAGAAGCGAGACAACTACCACAACAATGATAGTGGTGGTATCCAGGGATATGGACATCTTGCCAAAGATCTTGCTTCAAAGAAGAACAAATCTGTGAAATAGATGAACGGGACGCAGTCGAAGAATCCTCACACTACGAAAACTTTCGGAACTCTATTGATAAGAAGCAATCCGGAAACAAGCAAAGTACACGGTAAACACCACAACATATTCATGACATGATGCGCAATCAAGTATGATGCACATCTTGTTTAATTATGCATGATATGACAAGATGCAACAATGAAACACTACAAATTAAGTGGACTTCAATATGCAATGAGTAGCATATTGATGAAACTCCACATTTGAATCATTTAGTTCACTCTTGTTTAGGTGCTCATCAATATTAAAAATTGTTTAACATGGGTGGTCATGGCATAAGGTGAATCTAGAATTAAAGCAATTTTAAATGGAGAAGGGGAACATACATAAACCAAAATAATAACTATCCATTTGACGAGAAATGCAGTTATTGTTGTTTTACTAAACAATCATTTGAAATGTATTTAATCATGGCAAGAGGCAAAACATGAACAACTACATGATCCAGGCATTCTAAAGGTGGCCAGAAGCAACATATAGTATTTCCGAAATGACCCCATATGCATATACGAATTTGGTTCAGATCTATGTATCACACATATTATATTTATTAAAATAGAAAATAAAGTGCACCATGTTCTACGCGTTTTTCTAAGCAAGTTACATATATAGGACATTTTCATCGGAGCTACGGTTAACTAGTTATGGAATAAATCCTTTTAACTTGTGTGAAAGTTGCATATTATGAATGTAGGACAAATTCTAAGCATTTTTCATATACATGGTATTTTCATCCGATGCACGGTTATGTAGTTATTAAATGCATGATCTAGATGAACTTTTCTATAAGATATTAATTCACTGGATATATAGGAAATTCGCAGTAGGGAAAAATACTATGATGGCCAAATCTGCAATATCCCCAAAATAGAGTGAGCACGACATAGTAATGATATGCACACGGCACTAGATAGGGCAACTAAGGGCTCACCTTTGTGGGCCTGGCCCAAGTGGTGGCTAGACGTGGCTGAGTTGGATGTGGCCCCACAGGCACCATTGGGCCTGGCCCACGAGCGAATGCAGCGTGCGACACGCTCGCTCTATTCCTCGTTCAGGAACGAGCCGGTGGCGCTGGCGTATGGGGCAATGATGTCTCTTTTCATACTTCGGCACGACATGGGATTGGCGAGAGCTGCCGGATCCGTGCGAGGACCTACAGATCCGGATGTGGGGAGTCTGTTTCCAACAATGACAAGGCTTGGGGGCAGCATGAGCGAGGAGATCGAGCGACGGTCGTGAGCTCCTGAAGATGGCATCCATGGCATGAATGGCTTGCTAGAGCAGACAAAGAGATATAGGTGAGACGGGGAGGAAGGAGGAGGGAAAATGGGAGGAATTGGGCGAACTAGGGTTCACCGGTGACGGGGCTCGCCAGAGTTCCGGTGGTCGACCGACGAGGGGCGGCCATCGGTGGTGCGGGCTCTGTGGTGATCCAGATTGGGACTTGCAGCGAGGGCTTCACTGGTGCGTAGGAGCGCCTAACAGTTCGGGCCCGGGTAGGCCTTAAATGGGCTCGGCCGGCCCTGCACGCTGCAGCTGGGAGGTCGAGCTGGCAGCGAATGAGCGATGGGAGGGACTGTCGGCGTGGATTTCGAGGGTGGGATTGGGGTTCCATTTCAGGTAGGTGTTGTCACAGCCCTATCTAGCCATTGCTTCTCATTGCATTAACCATCATGGCATCATGTTTAAATTCAACATAATCTGAAATGGGGATTAACAGAAACCCTAGCACTTCACCTAACAAAACAATTCAAATAGTTGTGAATTTTCAATGAATCCAAAGTGCCTTCAAAAATGTTCGCTATTTCTGATAAATGTTGGAAACAACATATCAGGGGACATTTTATTTTCACAACAATTATATCATTTGGAAATAATCCTTTAATGCTACTGAAATCAACTAATAAATCACTATAAATAACTTAGAAGCCCTAAATATTCTCAAATTAATTGTGGGACCTTGATATATTTAGTTCCTGACCCATAAATTATTTTATGGTTTTTGGCCATATGGTTTTGGCCCGAACAAAATCGAAATACAAAGCACAAAATGGAAAACGAGAAATAGATTACAGAAGCGAGAGGAAGTACCTGCAGCCCACCTGGCAAGCCCATCCCACCAGGGGCATCCCTGTCTTCTACCTCTTGCCAGAAGGCAGAGGAGAAGCAGGGGACGGAGCCCGAGGCGGTGGCGCCATACCACCTGCCTCCCTGCCCTCCTGTAGCGCTGTCAAGCGGGATGACCCCCCGCCAGAGACGTCTAGATCCACCCCCACTCCATTCTTCCCCTCCTCGCCTCTCTCTGCTGCTCCTATAGCCATGGCCAAGCCCCGTTGTCGCTGTCGCTCATCGCTGCCATAGCCACCATTGTCGCCTCACCTCTCCGGCTCGTCCATGGGGTCCGCCTCGACGCTCTAAAGCTCCCATGTAGACCCACACAAGTCGGAAGGCCACAATCATCGCCATCACCTTCGTCTTCAAGATCGGGTGCCGAATACCACCATTGCCGATTCGCCAGCCTCCGCCCGTCCCTGAGCCTGCTGAGATCACCGGCCGATTCTCAATGAGCTACTCCCCCTTTCCCCTAACCCCACGCCCTCTCATGCACCCTCTAGCTAGCCCCAACCATAGCCAAACTCCGGCCGCCGTAGTTGCTGTTGTTATCGTTGCTGTGGTCCGCCATCGACGCATACGAGCTCGGGAACGAGCTCGTGGACTTCCATAGATGCCATAGAGGCCCGGAACCAGCTCGCTCATGCCCTGCAGCCCCGCATTCGTGCAAGTCTGAGTCGTCGTGGTCACATATCTCGTCGCCGGCCACATATCCGGCGACCTCACAACCTTCCCTGAGCCCCGTTGGATGCGCGCGAGCTTGAGCATCGCGTAGGTCGCCTCTGCTGCTCGAATGGCCACCAGAGGGCCATTTCCGAGCCGCCCCGTCGTCTCAGACCTCGCCGGCGTTGAGACGCCGGCGTGTTTGACCCCACTGAACTATTTTGACCTCCCCTCGGTCATCGATAGGTGGGCCAGCCCCTAGTTAATTTGGCATTAAGTGAAAATAGTTAACTTATTTAATTAACCCGAAAAACTCACTAACGGGTGGGACTAGCCTTACTAATTAAGTTTAGGATTTAATTTAACAATGTTTAGAGTCTTAGTCACTGACTATGCTGATGCAGTAAAGGATTTTACGATTTAAATTAATTGTAGAAATTGTTTAAAACTTCTAAAATTCATAGAAATTCAACCATAACTTAGATGAAGAAAAGTTATATATGAAAAATGGTCAAAAAAATCCAATGAATCTTTTTATGCCATGCTCATGCATGTTTGTGCAAGATAACATAACCAAGGCGGACATCTCATGTCTATGATAATTTAATAAATAGTGTTGGAGTTGGGGTTTAGCCTATATTGGAATTACACTTCACTTAATATGAATATCTATTGCACTAGGTCAATTTAATGCTTTAACATGCCATAGCATACATCATGTTTGTTGCATTGCATTGAATGTGTTCCTTTCCTGTTTGTCGGTGGTGTTCTTTCTTGCTGGATGATGGTTCTGACGCTATGATTGTTGACATTAATGAAGGAAAGTTTTATCTTCAGAGCTGTAAGGCAAGCAAACCCCCCCCCCTTGATCATACTGACATGAAGCCACTCTCTCGCTCTTGTTCTCTTTTATTTCATTAGGAAAATCACGATTCAAATCTTACATGTTCTCGGTAGTTGAACCCATTCCTTTGCATGACCTGTCTTCGCCAGAGTAAATAGTTGAAACCACTTACCATGAGTAGCAAGTGCTTGAGCCTTGTTGGCTTACTCATCCATGCTTGATTACTGTGCCTGCTATGCTTAGACTTGTGTTTGGTCTGATTCATCTGTGTGATGAAAGAAATGGTGGTGAACATGTCCTACTATGTGAGAGCTAAGTGTGTGAACATGATTTGGTAAAGGTAGTAATTAAAGGCCATGTGGGAGTACATGGCGGGTTGTCTCATTGGGACCGTCTCTAGAAATTGAGCTCTGTGTATGTTATCCAAGACAAGATACTACCGCGCATTGGGATCCTTAATTGATCCTCTCAGCTTATTAGTCACCTTGATATCTGTCCAAGAGTTGCAACTAGTTTCTGGTGTTTGTAGGATGTGTTGGGGGCCGTGCATAGCGCTTACCGGAGGGGTAGGCTATGCCGTGGTAGATCCACTAGTGGTCGGGTGTACCAAGTGTAGAACCATCCGTCGAGGTCGGCTTGGGAACCCTGTGCACATCGTTTGTGGCCGTATAGGAAACTTCGGCCATACTTCCTTGCTGGTTTAGTCTCAAATAGGCGATAAACCCGGACTTGGGTCTTGTGTGATTGACGGTCGTGGCCGACGCCCACGCCAGTGCATCAGCTTGAAGGTTGCCAAGATGCATGATGTGCATACGGTGATAAGTGGCGAGAGCATGTGTGAAGAAGTATACCCCTGTAGGGTGATTTAATTTGTTTGAATAGCCACGTCCTCGGATATGGACTACTTGGATTGCTTATGTGGTACATAGACAAGTCAAATGGATACTCTAAAGTGCGCAAGATAAGTGTGAGTGCTATGGATGGCCTTCTCATAGGGAGACGACAGTGGATCCATAGTGGTATATTGATATGGTGAATATGTGGACTCATGTGTGCTATCCCACCTCAAAAGAAAGTACGTGTTGTTGTAGTATAGGTTAGCCAAGAGTCAAAGTTGGCTTGCTGCAATAAACTCCACAACCCCCCCATCATTGATACTGATGCATATGTAGATAGTTCTAATGTAAGTCTTTCTCAGTAGCTTTGTACTCACGTTTTCTTAATTTATGTTTTTGTAGAGGACACGTCGGTCTCATTAGTGATGCGTATTTCGTGAAGTGTGATGGTGACTGGATTAGCTTGGTAATCTTAGACAGAGATCTGGTTCCTTTGGTAGGGTCGTTGTATCTTTTCAGGCTCTTCCAGCCGACTTTAGTAGATGTTTGTACTCAGACATGTAACTTCCGCTTGTTTGTTTGAATGCTCTGAATGTTGGGTCTTGTGACCCCTTCTTGTAACATCTTACTATGTTGGCTCTTTCGAGCCTTCTAAATAAATGTTCTAATGTTGTGATGCCATAGTTGTATCTATGCATATCGGGCATGCCATGCATACGTGTGATGTGCAACGGTATGTATGGGATACGACACCTAGTTGTGTGACTTTAGTAGTACTCTTTACTGGGAAATTCCTCTTTTTGCTTCCACCGAGCCTTGGTAGCTTGCTACTTCTCTACACACATTGATTGACCGGCATGTATCCTTTTTGCTACTGTGTCTGTCCCTTCGACGAAATGTCTGGCAGTGTAATGGAGTCCCTGTAGCCTACTGCGAATCGTCTACGTGTAGTGATGACATTTATTTCCCACAATGTAATGGAGTCCCTGTAGCTTGCTATGACTCGTCTACACATGCTAGAGATCGACAACTGCATTGCTGGGTTACGTATGCAAGTTCCTGTACGGATGTGCCACTTGGGTTCTATGACTAGTCATGTCGACCTGGGTTCTTTGTAATTTGAATGCTAGCAACACATTCACATACGTTTGCCAAAAGACACAAACGGTCCTGGCCCAGTTAAGGTGGAAACCATGGAGATAACCGTGCATGAGGCTGCAAACTGATGTGATGTGTTCTAGGCTGGGTTCTTATGACTTAGGATCAGGGTCCCGATAACGTTGGTATTAGAGCCTGACTACTTGTAGGATTACCACGGCAAACCGGTCGATGTTTAGCCTAGAACTTCTTTAGTTATAGAAGAAAATTGATTGTGGAAGGGAACATAAGGCTCTTTTTACTCCTTTCCTTGTGTCATTCTAATTCCGAGTCACCCTCTTCTTTTCTACGGGGATTAAGAACTAGGCTTTCTCATCTATCTATCAGGATGGCGAGTTACTATGCTGGAGACCAATAGGAAAGTTGTTGTCTTCCTGATCGATGTCTCCATAAGAATTCATTGTTTATTTTGTCAATTGCCTTGCTGGTTGCCTCATATTTCATGCCCGTACTGCCATTATGCTGTCCGGGTTATCCAAGGTTTCTAAACTATCTAATGCAATTGCAAATCCTTTCATCCCGAGTTAATGTCTTTTGGGACAGACAAAGCACACCAATTGTTGTGTTGAGGTACTCCATTACCTTGAAGTTTTTGGTAAAGGTGTTTAGGAAACCATGTTATCACATAGAACTACCCAATAGTCTAGATGTGTTCTGTGTTCCAGTGTGATAATTCTTGCCATCGTTATCGAAAGCATCCTGTGATGCTACTTAGTAAATGGGTATTCTATTTCTGGGTTCCTTAATTCAAGGATCATTCTTCTCACTCCTGACGATAGTATTTTCTTGTTCCTTTAGAATATTAGTAATCTTGCTCTAGCCTTCAAGGTTGGTGGTATATCATTTTTCCAATACCATGAACCAATTATGGCAGATGTTCCCTATGAACTGAAGATCACAACATGAGTGCTCGTGATGAGTACTCCATTCTATGAATGTGACTCTGCAAATCCTACCTTTCGGCATGGATTATCGGGAAGAAACATGTTGAACTTTGTTCAACGTATTCAATCCATGCATCCACAACTCAATGAAAATTACGTGCTCTTGAGTTGCCCCTCTTCAATTGTATTCTGACCTTCAATTATCAATGGATAGTCAAGAGTACTTGTGCATTCGTATTCATCGATGCCAATTATTCTTGTGGTCCCTAAGTCATTGTATTCTGGAATGACTAGGAGAAGCAAACTCTAGTACCTCATCCATTTCTTGGATTTGGTCAAAGTAGTTGTATTCTGCAGATCAAAAGGCCAATCTAGCTTTTCCTCTGTTCTATCTTGAACTATTACAATCTTCGGGTCAGGAATGTCATGAGAATTGCACAACCTCTTATGAATTCCTAATGAAGTGATAATTCACGCCATCATCATTCATTCCTTGGTCTCTATGTTGTTTGTAACCCAAATACCGACAAGTGAATCGCGATGTGTGCAATTAATACTCCTAGCAACTTTCTTGTTTGGTAGTTAATGGGCAATAATCTCATTCTTAGTGTGTTGGTTGCTGAATCACCACTCTAAAGATTGATCATGCTACCTAGTTCATTTTCCATGGTTTACTTTTCGATTAATGAGTTAGGATTGTGTTAATCCTTCACTCTAATGATCATATCATCTGAGCTCAAGAAAATATTGGTGGTTCGTGATTTTCAGAATATCTTCTCGAAAGTATTACCAGGTTGTTTACTAACTGCTATGTTGAGTTTGTGATCAAATTGGTTTCCCTATAAACCACCCCTTCTTCAAGAATCTGTGTTAGATACCCCTGAGCTGGTTGGTTAAGCTCAACAACAACTTGGAGAGTTGGAAGATAAATGCTTCACCAGACTTAGTTCATTCCAAGGGGATGTCTTCTTTTGTGGTTGTGTGTGTTAAAGAAAGGAGATATCTTCATTGATTGATCCGTGAGATAAATTGTTGCACCTATTGTCTTGTACAACTTTTAGTTTGAGTGTGGGTTATCGTTAATTCAAAATCAGAACCAAAGATCCTCCTAATGTTGTTTTACTCGGGGATGTATCCTCGAGCATACACCATGATATATTTTGGTCTGACCAATGCCATCACGTTGTTCTCATAGTTGTGGAGTTCCATTCATAGGGATATCTTGATGAATTGTTGTTGCGCTCATTGGCAACATTCCCGTCTAGTCCATGATTCATGATGGACATTAAGCGGGTGTTGGAAACTTTGTACACAATATCTTCATGTTCCCTACATGATGTATATGATTGGTGTAAGAAGTTACTTGCTCAAAGTTCACGTGCATTTGATGCAAGTTGCCACCGGGAATTCGCGAAAGTCCATTTTGCTTTCCTTGGAATCATCCCACGTCATTCATGCATGCTCAAATGTATGATATGGTCTGGCAGATTAATTACCTCTATTCCGTATGTATTCCCTAGCACCCCAAGCTAATGGTTTACTTGTTCAAAGAAAAGAAGTTAAGTGCTACCCGTGAAGGTACCAAACGGACTTGCACCCAACTTCATTATCCGAAATGATGATTCCCATACAAAACTCGGTAGTGTTTTATTTTAAGATTGCTATGTGGTCACGGTTGTCTTGGATAGTGTGTTCATATGTGTCTTGCAATCCATCTCATGTTTTGGACTTGGCTTCCACGGTTCATCTCCTAAGACTCCCGCAATGTCATCTCGTCGATTTGTGTTCCAAACTTTCCTCTTCAGACATTCTGAGTCTGAAAACATCTTCTCACCAACCAGTTCTGAATTTCAAGCGGATATGATGGTCGGAATATTTCCCAAGAATTATGATATTGGTCTCTTTGCAACCTTGCGAAGTGATGTTCTGGCTAAGGCACTTTACCTGAATACCTACTTTTATAATAACTTGTATCAGTAACATTAGCTATTTCCCATTAGCACTTTGTATGACTTATTTTAGTAGTTGTTCTTCATGGACCTTTTCATGCTCCCGAAGTCCGACCTACACTTGATGTTCTACATACCAAATGTTATTTGTTTGGTTATGCTAGTACATCAAGGAGAATATTAGAAGTAGAGTGCTAAATGTCTCTCGGTCGATCATCGATATTTGATTCCCTTGGTGTATCTAGGGTGGAATCTGATAGAGTGTTATATTCCTTTGCATCCGCATCCTCCATTGTTATTAATCACGGTAGTATGATGTGTTTCTAGGATCCTTGGCATGGAAGTTGGTAAATACATGATCAATATGGAAAGGCCCAAGTTCTTGAGGGCATGATCAGACACTGGGTTATATCCTCGGTATCAATTGGAATGTGCTTTCCATGGCCAAGCTGTTCTGTAACTCTTGTTTACTTTCTGTTCTGAGTATGCCATTCTTTCAATTCCTTCCAATGATTGTTTGTGAATTGCCTTAGGCTTGTATGAATAGTTTCAATGATTATCTATCAAAAGTAATTCTTTTTGCCACTTAAGGGATAATCCTATGAGTCACCTTTCCTATGGTGCCCGTTATGTAATGAAGGGCAAGAACTCCTTGCTACTTTGAAACCCATGCTCCATCCTAGCAAAAGCATGGAATTGTTGCCTACAAATTGAACCTTTGTTATCTGCCTCATTCCTTCATTCCCGTTTTGCGTTTTGAGTCACACCTCAGGAGACGTATTTACAATTCACTGCATGGGTTGATTATGAGTCGCTCAATCTTTGAGAAGATCAATTCCTGTAGAGTTTTCATGTTCACCTTGTCCTTGTGTATAGATGAAGATCCCTAAGGAAAATATGCCAATATCAAGATGATGCAAGGAATGAACATCTTCGAGAAGCACACTTGGATCATGAACATTGTGATAGTTAGTGTGCCCTCTATCCTCTTACACTACGCCTGAATCTCGGGACGAGATTCTTGTTCAATGGGGCTGAGTTGTCACAGACCTAGTTAGCCATTGCTTGTCATTGCATTAACCATCATGGCATCATGTTTAAATTCAACTCAATCTAAAATGGGGATTAACAGAAACCCTAGCACCTCAACTAACCAAACAATTCAAATAGTTGTGAATTTTCAATGAATCCAAAATGCCTTAAAAATGTTTGTTATTTTTGATAAATGTTGGAAACAACATATTAGGGGACATTTTATTTTCACAACAATTATAGCATTTTAAAATAATCCTTTAATGCTACTAAGATCAATTTATAAATCACTATAAATATCTTAGTAGGCCTAAATGTTATGAAATTAATTGTGGGACCTTCAAATATTTAGTTCATGCCCCATAAATTATGTCAGGTTTTCTGGTAATATGGTTTTGACCCAAACAAAATTCAAATACAAAGCACAAAATAGAAAACGAGAAATAAATTAGAAAGATGAGAGGGAGTACCTGCAGCCCACCTGTCAAGCCCAGCCCACCAAGGGCATCCCTGTCTTCTACCTCTTGCCGCAAGGGAGAGGAGAAGCACGGGACGGCGCCCGTGGCGGCGGCGCCATGCCACCAGCCTGCCTGGCCTCCCGTCACGCTGGCGAGCGGGATGACCCCCCGCTAGAGACGTCTGGATCCATCCCCCTCTCCATTCTTCCCCTCCCCGCCTCTCTCTCCCACTCCTATCGCCATGGCCGAGCCCCACCGTTGCTGCCGCTCATCGCTGCCATAGCCACCGTTGTCGCTTCACCTCTCCGACACATCCACGGGGTCCGACTTGACTCCCTGAAGCTCCCATGTAGATCCATGCAAGAGCGATGGCCACAATCATCGTCATCAGCTTCGTCTTCAGTCTTGGGTGCCAAATGCCTCCTACACCGATTCGCCAGCCTCCACCCGTCCCCGAGCCCGATGAGATTACCGGCCGATTCGTAGTGAGCTACTCCCCCTTTCCCCTAACCCCTTGCCCTCGCGTGAGCCCTCTAGCTAGCCCCCATGCCATGGCCAAACTCCAGCTACTGCTGTTGTCGTTGTTATCATCACTGTGATCCGCCATCGACGCATACGAGCTCGGGAATGAGCTCGTGGAGTTCCATAGAAGCGATAGCAGCCCCGAACCAGCTCGCTCATGCCCTGCAGACCCGTGTTCGTGCAAGTCCGAGTCGTCACCGTCGCGTGCCTCCTCATCGGCCACAAATCTGACAACCTCATGACTTCCCCTATGCCCCGTTGGATGCGCGCGAGCCTAAGTGTCGCGTAGGTGGCCTCCGATGCTCGAATGGACACCGATGGGCCATTTCCGAGCCGCTCCATCGTCTCGGACCTCGCCGGCGGGTTTGAACCCGCTGACCGATTTTGACCTCCCCTGGGTCACCGTCAGGTCGGGCCCTCCCCTGGTGAATTTGGGATTTAGTTAAAATAATTAACTTATATAATTAACCCGAAACACTCATTGACAGGTGGGACCAGCCTTAGTAATTAAGTCTAGGATTTAATTTAACCCTATTTAGAGTATGAGTCACTGACTAGTGGTCCATACATGTGAGGTTTGACCTGACCATGGTCTGTTGACTGCTAATGCAATGCTGATGCAGTGCTGACGCAATAAAGGATTTTATGATTTAAATTAATTCCGGAAATTGTTTAAAACTTCTAAAATTCATAGAAATTCAACCATAACTCGGATGAAGAAAAGTTATAGATGAAAAATCATCAGAAAAATCCAGTTAATCTGTTTTTTCAATGTTCATGCATGTTTGAGCAAGATAACATCACCAAGTAGGGAATTTCATGAATAGGATAATTTAATAAATAGTGTTGGAGTTGGGGTTTAGCCTATATTGGAATTCGACTTCACTTAATATGAATATCTATTGCACTCGGTCAATTCAATGCTTTGAAATGCCATAGCATACATCGTGTTTGTTGCATTGCATTGAATGTGTTCCTTTCCTGTTTGTCGGTGGTGTTCCTTCTCGATAGACGATGGTTCTAACACTATGATCTTCAGAGCTGTCAGGCAAGCAACCCCCCCCCCTTGAGCATACTGATATGAACCCACTTTCTCGCTCCTAATCTCTTTTATTGCATTAGGACAATCATGATTCAACTCTTACATGTTATCGGTAGTTGAACCAATTCCTTTGCATGACCTGTGTTTGCCACAGTAAATAGTTGAAACCACTTAGCATGAGTAGCAACTTCTTGAGCCTTGTTGTGTTTATTCATCCATGCTTCATTACTATGTCTGCTATCCCTAGAGTCGTGTCGGGTTTGATCCATCTGGGCGATGAATTGGAATGGTGGTGAACATGTCCTACTGTGTGAGATCTAAGTGTGTGAACACAATTTGGTAAAGGTAACGATGAGAGGCCATGTAGGAGTACATGGCGGGTTGTCTCATTGGGACCGTCTCTAGGAATTTTGTTCTGTGTATGTTATCGAAGACAAGATACTACCGTGCATTGGGATCCTTAAGTGACCCTCTCGGCTTATTAGTCGCCTTGATCTCTGTCCAGGAGTTGCAACTAGTTTCTGGTGTTTGTAGGATGTGCTGGCGGCCGTGCATAGCACTGACCGGGGGGTAGGCTATGGCGCGGTAGATGCACAAGTGGACGGGTGTACCAAGAAAAGAACCATCTGTCGAGGTGAGCTTCGGAACCCTATATAAATCATTTGGGGCCATATTGGAAACTTCGGATGGACTTCCTTGTGGGTTCAGTCTCAAATAGGCAATAAAAATGGACTAGGGTCTTGTGTGATTGACGGTCGTGGCCGACGGCCACGCTAGTGCTTCCGCTTGAAGGTTGCCGAGATGCATGACGTGCAAATGGTGATAAGTGGCGAGAGCGTGTGTGAAGAAGTATACCCATGCAGGGTGATTTAATCTGTTCGAATAGTCGCGTCCCTGGATATGGACTACTTGGATTGCTTATGTGGTACATAGACAAGTGAAATGGATACTCTAAAATGCGCAAGATAAGTGTGAGTGTTTTGGATGGCCTTCTCGTGGGGAGACGGGAGTGGATCCATAGTGGTGTATTAATATGGTGAATATGTGGACTCATGTGCTCTACCCCACCTCAAAAGAAAGTACTTGTAATCATAGTATAGGTTAGCCAAGAGTCAAAGCTGGCTTGCTACAATAAACTCCACAACACCCCTTCATTGATACTGATGCATATTTAGATAGTTCTGATGTAAGTCTTGCTAAGTAACTTTGTACTCACATTTTCTTAATTTATGTTTTTGTGGAGGATACATCAGTCTCATTAGTGATTCTTATGACGTGAAGTGTGATGTTAACCGGATTACTTTGGAATCCCAAACAGAGATGTGGTTCCATTTGTAGGGTCGTTGTAGATATTCACGATCTTCTAGCCGCTTTTAGTACATGTTTGTACTCAGACATGTAACTTTCACTTTTTTGTTTGAATGCTCTGAATGTTGGGTCTTGTGACCCCTTCTTGTAACATCTTACTATGTTGGCTTTTCCGAGTCTTCTAAATAAATGGTGTAATGTTGTATGGTTATGTTGTGATGCCATAGTTGTATCTATGCATATCGGGCATGTCGTGCGTACGTGTGAGGTGCAAAGGTATGTATGGGATACGACACCTAGTTGTTTGCCTTTAGTACCACTCCTTACGAGGAAATGCCTCTTTGTGCCTCCATCGAGCCTTGGTAGCTTGCTACTGCTCCGGATAGATTGATTGACCGACATGTATCCTTCTTTGTTGTTGTGTCTGTCCCTTCGAGGGAATGTCTCGGAGTCTAATGGAGTTCCTGTAGCCTGCTACGACTCGTCTATGAGCAATGATGCCATTTATGTCCCATGGCCTAATGGAGTCCCTCTAGCTTGCTATGACTCGTCTACACGCGCTAGAGATCGACACATACATTATAGGGTTACGTATGCCTGTCCCTGTACGGATGTGCCACATGGGTTCTATGACTACTCATGTCGTCTCGGGTTCTTTATCATTTGAATGCTAGCGACACATTCACATATGTGAGCCAAAATACGCAAATGGCCCCGCCCAGGTAAGTTTGCAGCCATGGAAAACCGTGCGTGAGGCCGCAAAGTGATGTGATGTGTTACAGGCTGGGTTCTTATAACTTAGGATCGGGGTCCCGGGAGGTGTATACCTAGTTAAATAGGCAATGGTTAATGTTTGAGGGAGGTTTCAGTCCGTTTTCCGACCTTCGGATCACGATCCGTCTGCCAGAAGCGGAGGGTGCTAGCAGGGCTATGTGGGCTGTGTAGAGTGGTTTAGGCTGAGAACAGAGGGGAGTGTGAGGCCCGTCACACATCTTTATAAAGCCAAACGTCTAACGAATAAACCGATTATAATGCCTCTATAGGTTTAACGATTTCGGTATCAAACAACCTCTGAATGCGGCGAAATTTGGTAGGCGGTCTACATACAATATAGTATGACCACTCACCAAGTTTCGACCCATTCTGAGAATTTTTTATCCACACTTTTAAAACAATATTTTAACGATGTCGTGGGCGCATGCGTGTGTGGTTGGTCTCAAAACGTTAACGATGAGGACAGAGTCAACCAACAACTATGAACGGATGCAAGTTTTAAAAAATGACGACAATAGAGTGCCGACGCTGTCTAGATGATGCGAATGAGGCGATGATGAATGTGACAAGCAAATAAATCACATGGAAATAATGGAATAAAATGGGAATCTTCTAGAGCGTCTGTCTCGGGCAGTTACAACTCTCCTCCACATACAAGACATCTTGACCCAAGATCTTAGAATGAGAGGAAAAAGAGAAAAGGAAGAGTTAAAACTTGGTTGCTTCTTTGAAAAATGGGTGGAACCAACGAATCTTGAAGATTAGAAAAAGATAGAGAATGGCATGAGGCACAAGCAAGAATTCAAAAGAAATTTGGGCAGCACTTCAGTAGAAAAGAGAGGTGAAGCTTGATAAGATAGAAAGAACTTGAAAAGGGAGCCACAACACTCTAGTTAAATTGATAAGCAAGGAAAGAACATGATCTTAATAACACGAGTTGATGGGATGAAGAGAGCAACAACAAAATGCCTCTAGAACAAGAGAATATAAGCTAGATCGTTGGAAAGGAAAGAACGGAGAAGGAAATGACAACTTCTACCAAAATTGAATTTGGGAAGCATCCTTTACAAAAAATGATTGAACAGAGTTGTTGGAATATCAATAATGAAAACAAAAGCATGTTCTGGGCTTATGTAAACATCTCAAAATTATGAGTTGACAACCAGACACAAATGGAAAACAATTACTTGGTTGAAATCAACGGAGAGATGAAAACTCCTTTCGCCGAGAGGATAATAGTATACTTGGATCATTGATAAACACCATAATAGCAATAATCCTTAGGCAACCCTTTAGGTTACATCTATTCCAAGATAGCTCCAAGGAAGATAAATGGGTTTAAATATCTAAATCTTGACAAATTCTCTTAAAAGACACCTCATGAATCCATAATGATATAACACCATCTCAAAACCTACTAGAGTGCAAACTTTGCATTAAAAAGCAAGGTAAAGAATGCTTGAGGTACTACTGCAAGAATGTTGAAGAATACTTCAAGAAAGCATTACATCCTTAATGGACCACCATGAAGGGCCTTTGTATACAAAAGAATTACGAAAAGAAATGAAGATTGAAAAGAATAATAATATAACCTAGCAAATATTTAGATGAAGCTTCCCGAAGAGATACTTGAGAAAACTTGGAACTCTGGAAAAGAAAAAGATGAACAATTTCGACTAAGGAATTAGATATCATAAACAACTCCAGAAGAAGGATTGAAAACACCTTTATGAATAAGCATAAGAACTATGTTATGCTTATCCTTCATCACGTTAGATTCATGGAAACCAACACATTTGGCATACCACTTATTCTTTTATAAATATTGAAGAGAGAATAGCACAAACTTGAAGAATTCTTAAGCGAAACACCGGTGAGAATTTGGAACAAATGAGAGAATACAACGAAAGAATTGGGATACATGAGAACGAAGAGATCAGGATCCTACTACAGACAACTAGACTGATCCACCGATAAGAATTTAGATACGACCAAAGAAGAAAAATGGAACGAACGAAGAGATCAATTTAGAAGATTTGTAGAATGAATGTTGAAAGGGGAGAGCGAGGAATTCTTCAGAAATGATGGGCTTTCGGAAGATGGAGAAATGAAAATGATAATGAAATTCTTCATATAGAATGGAAGGAATTATTCATGATTGAAAACAATTAGAAATAATAACATCAAGTTGAACCCAGAAGTCTTCCAGAGAACGGATAAAAATTTAAGAGAAACTATCCTTCGATCTTCAAGTTGAGAATGATGATTAGAAACAACAGCATGAATTAACAAGATACTCAAGAACAATGAATAAGGAAAGGTTGAGCAAGTGATGAAAATAATTCAAAGAGATTTTGGAGAAGCAATATGACTGATGAAAATCATTCTTACATCATATTGAAAAGAACTTGAGGAAATCTCCGGAAAGATTCGAAGAGCCAGGTAAGAATTGGGGAAAACCTATGGGTTATGGGACCACTCAAAGAAAACACTGTCCGAATGATTGCTTAGAAAGAGAGATTGTGCCAATATAAACGAAAACTTGATGAGGTGAGAACCTAGAAATGATTTGAAAGGGTTGAATGAAAATAAGAATCTTTTGAGCTATCTTTAGCACTACGGATAGAACAAAGAGAGATGACTAAACAAGATAGGCTTGGATAAGAATTTCGAACACGAGATAGAATTGAGCAAATGAAAAAGGATATGACAAACACCGAGAAGTTAAATTGACTACACCGGAGAAGAATAACCACGAGAACAAAGGATATGAGGATAAATCTTGAAATTGAAACTTGTGAGAATCTCCTCAAGAAATCATGGGATACAATATGGATGAAAAGAAAGCAGAAGCCTCACATGAATAGAAGGGCACTTGGATTCGAATTTAATCATTGAACAAAATAGGTGGGAGGGTGGGGAAAACAAATAAAAACTTGGAATGCATGAAAAGTTCTCTAGAAAGAAATACGAAGATTGATCTTGCAATATTGGAGAGGATTTAAATATGTTGAAGAGAAGCACACCGGTTAAAATAATTCATGAGAACTTCGGTTGAACAAAAGGATTAGAACTCTCATAGAAATATGAGAATAATGCTTAACAAAGATATGAAATCACTACTTGACATTGAAGCAACTCAAATTACTATATTTCAACAAAACAAAGGATGAGGCTTGAAAATTTAGCCAGAAACAAATACATACCCATTACGCACTTGCTGGAAAGATAATACTAGGTAACTACTTGAATTCCCATCTAAGAACTCCTAAAATCTTTCTGGTTATGGATTCTAGTCCAACAGATACACAGAGCAATTACTGAATAAATCACTCAACTCCTAGAAAATAATACTACCCGTCCAGTGTATCACATCTGTCAACACATAACCACAGATGACAATTCAAGAAGTGATGTCCTTCCACAACAAAGAGTCGGATGCATATGATATATGGTATTGGTAGGGGACTTGCAATGCATTCAAACCAAAGATATTCTATTCTTCCATGCATTCTACCTTGTCATTTAATCCTTTGGTGTTATGGATCTGGAAATCGTCATGCACAATGAAAATCAAAGTGTTTTCTTGGATGTTAACCATGGGTAGGCTCAACACCAAAGATATGGTCGACAAGAGGCATTGGCATATGGATGATAGGATTAATTGTGTCCTATTTCCTCTATAGACAAGGGAAACCAGAGACCATCTTTTCTTCCACTGTAATTCTAGTGTGAGAGTGTGCAACTATCTTCAAATCTGTTGGCCACAAGGAGATGACATGAGCAACATTGTGCTGCAAGCTAAGAGAGACTTTGCAAAGCCTTTCTTTCCTGAAGTGGTTTTTGTTGATTGCTCCAATATCTGGATAATCAGGAATGCTAAAGTGTTCATACATGAAAGGCCCGGCTTTAACAAATGGAGAAATGCTTTCATCCATGATATTACTCTCATGCAACATATAATCAAACATGTTTTTAGAGATGAGTTATTGAGATGGGTTTCTTTTCTACCTCCTTGAGGTATTGTTACGTAGTTTTACTAGTTTCAGTTAGCTAGTTTTCCTTGCTTGTCTTATTTTTTTATTACTAATTGTAATCCATGTAATATTGTACCACTTTTGGTAATAAAGTTGAATTGTGGTGGGGGTTGCCAGTCAAAAAAACACATAACCAGAGAAACCTCGGAAACTCATCTACCTCAGACCCTCGTAATCACAACGATACTAAGTATGGTAGTTGTGGGGACCCCAACTCATAAGTCATCATCACTGAATGCACGTGTATAGTGATCCCAGAGATCAATGCTCATAGAACACACAGAAGCTAAATAACAAGGGTCTTACATGCACGTTTATCGTCTTACATAAATAAAGATCATGAAGGTCTAACCTTACATAGATAGGGCCACAAGGGCCAAGCATTTAAATAGAACAAGTAGCGGAAATCTTGATCGAAAGGGTGAGCCCATGCCATCTTCCTTAAACCTACAGGCATTCTGACTGGGAATCGTCCTAGTTCGCATGTTCGTCACCAATGAACTCTTCAACGTACTACTGTTCTTCCATGCCTGGCCAATTAAATAACCAGTGGCAAGCCAATGAGTACTTTGAATGTACTCGCAAGCAACCCAAGTTGTGGAACAAGGTAACAATGATGCATGATGTAGCACTAAGTAGGTAATTTGTGGAAAGCTAGTTTTAAATGCAATGACATGATCAAGTAACTAGTAAGCATGCATCAACAATAGGCAGATATCCATATGAATAAGTTACAACTATCATCATAAATAGGGGTTGAACACCTCATGCTCATCCATCATGCTAAGTCATCGGACTTAGTTCAATTCCCATGCTAAGTCATCGAACTTAGCTCATGTGACCTCTTTGTCACCATCACATCGATACTCACACCAAGTTTCATGAAAACATCCGGACATAGTTTAAGAACGACCTCCAACTGTCCATGACCGCGGATGCGGTTATTCGAATAGGTTTACACTCTACAGAGGTTGCACACTTTACCCACAAGACTCGAGGAACATCCATGTCATCCACGACTCGCGGTATATAACATACCCGAGGTAAGCACCCGAACAATGTCTTTCCCATGGTGGTACTAAACAAAGAGTCCACTTGTTGTAGGTTCCAAATAAATCTTTTGGGAAAAAAGGTCCACCCAATTTGGGGACTTGCAGTGCAAATCTCAAATCAGGGTTTTTTGAAAACCTAATTTAAATAAATGATTTTTGGCCAAAATAATATTTCATAAAAAAAAAATTTAAGTCCTATACACATGGCATGATCATTGGACAAGAGTTCTAGGTCAAGGAAAAGAGTTTTGAGAGTAGGAGAGAGTTTTATGAATTATAGAGCACTAGCAAGCAATCAAACAAGCAACCAAATAACACACAATTCAATCATTTAAGTGCACTAAAAAGTTTTAATTTGCCCTAATTTTTGAGTCATGATAGCTTAGTCATGAGGTAAAACATAGGGTGTGATAGACCTACCCCCCTTACAAGAATCTCATCCCTGAGATTCCTCGGCTAGGTGTTGATGCAGACATTCACAGGTGAGGTAGTCTTCACGTTCCATGTTGCTTCTGTTCCGGCATGGTTGTCCTTCTAGATCTTGAACTGCCTGATGATATGTCTTCGAGTGCACTATTGACTTCGTCTAGGGGTGAACGGGTTTCGCGCAGGGCCTGGCTTGCATGTGTAACCCAAGGTTAGAAGACTTGGCAAAGCAGAGTGTCTACGTGTTGGTCCTGGCGTTATTAGTGACATCCTTATGCCTCACGTTAGGGTAGAAGGGTCGAGTCTTGGTGTAGCTTCCCATTGATGGGGAAGTCCTTATCTTCCTTGAAGCGGGAGGTCTTCAGTCGTAGGTGGTCTCCATCGTTGAGAGTGCTAAGCTGTGTCATTGTCGGCTTCTCATCGAGATCTTCTGCTTGAGTAAGCTGCCCAGGTAGATTCTTCCTTCTTCTCTGGTGGTTTCTCTTCATCGTCATGGACGCACGTTTCAAGAGGGTCTTTGAGTGTTTGGTCTACCCGTCTCTCCGTGGCAAGGTCTTCACGGAGTCTCGTCCCTCAGACTGAGCTTAGAGACTTGGTGTCAAAAAGGGGTTCTACTATATGGGAAGGTTTCAGTGGGGTTCTAGGTAAGCTGACTATTCAGAGTATTGATCATCCATCTAATCCCCAAGGTCTGACGCTTGGCAATTGGGGTGAACTACCTTTGATAGGTGGTTTACCACGATCGAGTAAGGTTCATGTCCTTGATTGAACCAAAAAGGGGCTTAGTAATGAGCTCATGACAGTCGTTCCGCTCCGAGTAGGGATGTCATGCTAACCGTACACCACCAAGGTGGTGGAGGGAGTAAGGGGTGTTATTAGCTCCTCGGTTCCTTCTTAGTCATGAATTGATGGATGACCAGTCATGACAAGGGGTTCTTCAACCCTCTTGCTGTGCAAGGACTTCATCATGCTTGTCGTTGGGACTTCTTGATATTCTAGTTGATCTTGCCGACAAGGGAGTGGTGGTTGACTTCTTTCGCTTCTTCTTCGTCGTTATCGTGGCCTCGCAACGGTAGCGGTTCTTCATCTTTCTTGGGAAGAAAAGTCTTCTTCGGTAGGGAGTGCGCTTCAAGGAGTCCAACTTTTTCAATGTGAACTCTTATGCTCGAGAGGCATGACAATTGGCATTCTTGGGGCTGGTCCAAATAGGACTAAGGTATTCCTCCTCTTATTGGGTAAATAAGTATGTCATCCTGGAGGACAACAACCTATTTCCCTAAGTATCACATAAACACATTGCTCATGGGATATGTGAGAGGAGCGGGCATTCATCCCGGATGGTCACTGGTATCTAGGGTTTGTGGTCCAACCTAATAGAGGTCTTGGTGGCCACCTTACTTATGGAAAGGGTGGGTGGTGGTCATGATGGGGTATCAACCATGGACTTTGACTTAGAGCAAGAGCCTATGGTCTTATCCAACCATGGCATGGTTTGGTAAAGTTTTGGGGATTCAAGGAGCTTAGGATGCGAGTGAACGTCTATCATCTTATCCTCGAGCACGGTTCTTAGATGCCAATAGTACAACCTATTACTCCAAAGAAAATCACCCTATATCCTTGAAGGTATCATCTCATATGAGTCAACTCCAATATTACACATGCTACTCATATCTCCATGGTTTTGAGAGAAGGATTATACCGAAAGATCTCATATATATGCTATAGCTAACTCACATATATCCATGTATAAAAATCCTCGGGATAATTCACAAGCTGCTAAGCTTGATCATGACATTACCAATCCAAGTGTTCAGCTAAAATATCCAAGAACTGGGAGGTTGCATATCTATGCTAAGGAAACAGGTAGTGTACCAATCCGAGATGTCGTTTCCTTCTTACGAATCCAGTTGAAACGATCCATGAATCACGTCCACTATTACATGATCCATTACTGTTACAAATCTAGCATTGATGGCATCCAACATAATCTCCTCGAGTTCATATAATCCACATATCATTGCAAGGACTATTGTCATGAACTTCCAATCTCATGGCCAACTACACTCCAAGGTCGAGCTTATATAGATCCCTAAATTATCCCTAACATCATCTGATTCCTTCTACTAATATCCACCAAGAAATATTGTATCATTATCAAGAACATTGGACTAAATCCAAATTACTCCGAACCATGTGGTTTAATAGATCTTGAGCACCTAGTAGGATCACCTATTTAAATCCAAGTCCTACATCTAGTAAGATCTCCCTACTAATCCAATTTTCTCAAGGGACAAGTAAGTTATGCTACTCTATCAATTTTGACCCACCAAGTTTGTCTACCAACATTAAGCCTGGTAGTCCACCAAAGGGTCTCAAATGCTTCCTCAAGACATCTATTATGGGTAAATCAAATTATTGCCCGCAAATAGTACATGCTCAAAATGATCCTTCCTTATGGCATCAAGGTTCTAGTGATATCATAAGAATGAAGGATGTTTGTTCACTATGATCACTAGCTCCATAATGAACCCGGTCCTAAGAAGGGGGTTATTGAAGCTCAATAAGTGCTCTGGCAAATCCGTGTGTTAAACACGTGATCAGAAGCTTGTGCTGGGGGAGCTTGTGAGGTGTAGGTTGGGATAGGGAGAGGTTTCCAATCTTGAGGGAGCGCATAACTCTACAGGGTTGTGTTCGGTTTAGTACGCTTTGGTCATAATGTTCAATGCTAGCTATCCATCGTGGCGGATCCTTGGTGCATCTTGTCTTGCTGGTCTTCAGTTGACGAGAGGGGAAAGAGATAAAGTAGCATAGAGGAGAGTGCCTAAGGGGGTGGTACAGTGCAAGTGCAATCAAACAAGTGCCAAAAGGACTAAACACAACATCAAGGTAAGGTAGGTGATATGGTCACGCACTTGTTTCCTAGGGCAAAAGTGTGACTTACACCAAAGAACAAACAGGCAAAACAAGCAACACACATCATGGTTCCATTCGAACCATCATACGGAGTCGACTTCGCATGGGGGACACATGACCTGTCCTACCCTAGGGGTTCTCGGACTCATTAGTGGTGCTTGCTTCTTGTCTTGGAGAGGAGTCCGCTTAGTCTTTTGGATCTTCTTCATGTGTCGCTACGTCCCCAGTTGTTGTTCATCGAAACGAACCTCGATGCTCCTAAAGAGTCCTTGATGACTTCGGGTTTGGTGTGTTAACGACGAAGGTGATTCTTCACAGCTGTTGTCGTCAGGGTCTTTAGGTGTCCTCGTGATCATGACAATGCCTTCTTGTCTACTGATATGTCGAGCATTCGAGGGAGGAAATCTTGTTTGTAATCACATTAACAAGGCATGGTAGATTTGTATCCTGCCGGTCACGTTGGTGATATCATCGGCACCAAGAACAGGGGATGATGCAAACCGTTTTCCTGCTCACTATAGTGAGGCGGACCAAATGGCGAGGTTGTCATCCACCGGTGCTTACTGATATAACAACGAGAAGGACATGATTGCTCTATTAGCGATGCATATCAGGACATTGCATGTCTTGTGCCCTGGTCTTCGAAGGCTAGGGTGGCATCATCCTGGGGTTGTGTCAAGGGTGTCACTATGATCTAAGTCTTGACATCGTTAACCTTCGAGAAGGTATCCTCTGCTGGTAGCTCCTTGTCATGGGGTCGTCAAATCTATCTGAATGTCTGGCAAGGTGGCTTCCTTCCAGGTTACCCAGGAGGATTACAAGAAATCCCGTGGAGGGCAGAAGGGTACAATCGACCGTTTGCAAGGTTTTGAAAAGTAGATGAGGAGAGCCAAAATGAAAAATGGTGAAGTGTTAGGCACAATCCATCAGTTTATTTGAAAGCTTAGAAGAGCTAAGAAATATGGTAGCCATTGCAAGTGTTTGATGGGTCTGGGAAAACAAATTTGTCCTAACTAACGTCCATGCTAACTAAGGGATTCCTATAGTCAGTAATGCTCTGATACCAGCTCTATGGGGATCCCTACTCATAAGTCGTGATTACCGAATGCATGTGTACAGTGATCCCACAGATCAATGCTCACTTAACACATAGAAGCTAAATAACAAGAGTCTTACATCCACATTTAGCGTCTTGCATAAATGCAGAGCATGAAGGTCTAGTCTTACATAGATAGGGCCACAAGGACCAAACATTTAAATAGAAGAAGCAGTGGAAATCTTGATCGAAAGCGTGAACCCATGTCATCTTCCTTAAACCTACAGGGATTCTGACTGGGAAGTGTCCTAGTTCGCATGTTCGTCACCAATGAACTGTTCAACATACTACTGTTCTTCCATGCCTGGCCAATTAAATAACCGGTGGCAAGCCAATGAGTACTTTCAATGTACTCACAAGCAAGCCAAGTTGTGGAACAAGTAATAATGATGCATGATATAGCACAAAGTAGGTAACTTGTGGAAAGCCAATTTTGAATGCAATGACATGGTCAAGTAACTCGATAAGCATGCATCAACAGTTGGCAAATATCCATATGAACAAATTACAGATATAATCATAAGCAGGGGTTGAACATCTCATATCCATTCATTATGCTAAGTCATCGTACTTTGTTAATCGTCGTGCTAAGTCATCGTTCTTAGCTCCAGTACCATCCTTGTCACCAACACATGCACACATATTAGTTGTGAAAACATTTGGACGTAGCACAAGAGATCCAACTGTCCTTGACCATGGACACGTCTCTTCGAATAGTTTTACACTCTGCAGAGGTTGCACACTTTACCCACAAGACTCGAGGAACTTTCGTGTCATCCATGACTCGCGGTACATCACATACCCGAGGTAATCACACGAAAAATGCCTTTCCCATGGTGATACTAAACAAAGAGTCCACTCATTGGTGCCATCCCTCATGATATACATCACACGTATTATCCATGAGGGCACGCAACGGTGTGCCCAGTGCCTGTAAAGACAACGCATGGACTTCCACTTCTTGGATGACCACTTATCAAAAGTGACACTTCACTCTTCCACTAGTAATGTGGGATCCCTGCTAGCACCATCCATAGTAATCAACAAAGCCCCGTCCAATAAGGGGTATCGGGGTTGTACATGTAAGGTTGGAATAACGGTCGCAACTTACACCAATCTGTTTCCGAAAACCACACACACTCACTTACTCCGGCTCACCACTTCTTTCTCAAGTGGTCACCCAACTCATCATCATCTCCCTCGGGCATTAGTGGCACCCGACAGGGTTTTCGAAAAGTCTTTGAAGTCATTTCTTTCTTTGCATCACTATGCGTAGTCCCAACCCACTTGTCTAGCATCTACTAGCATCCTATCTACACCCGCCCGCATAACCCTCATAAGGTGGTAGGATCATGCACGATGCAAGTGTCAACGATAAAAGTATCGGAGGCAACCCCACCGAAGGGGGAGCACCACATCATGATCAATCATCGAAATAACAAGTGCTATATGTCATCCATGAAAAAGTTTCTTAACATGGTCAAAGGGTTGCATGCCTGGCTTAGCAATCTCTTCGAGGTCTCCACCCGCTTCTTGTCCACTCCGAGTATTTTGTCTACTTCGTCAACTATTGCTAGAAACAACCGCAATAAGCAACACAACCATTAGAAAATAAATGTGCCTTATAAATAGGATTTTTTTCTAGGACTCCTATGGTCATTAGAAAAATAACCAAGGAGGTTTTGGTGGATGTGGGTCAAGTGGCAGTTTTGAATGGTGGGAATGATGGAAATGATGACCCTTCAAGATGTCAACAGAAAATATTTTCATAAAAATGAGTGGAGCCACTCATAAAATAGGGCATGATTTTAGAAACATGTGGGAAGTGGTTTCACTGGATTTGGAGTTGGTATGAAGTTCCTACGATTTTCCAAAGATGGAATAAATAGAAACTGGGTCATTTATTAGATCCAACAGAATAGCGGCATGGGAAATTTTTTAACCATGTCTAGATAAATATGTAATGACATTATAGCCATCTATGAATTTGGATTACCCAATTTGGAGTTAAATTGAACTCTCTATGGATTTTACAAGAGGGGCTTGAATAATTCAATTTTGAATTTGAATATGAATAGGGAAGAGACTTGTGATGGAAAATTATGGGAGTAGTATCATTAGATAGGTGGAATTTCTAGGAGTATTTAGAAATTTGAATCATCAAAATGGGAGGTCATATGAATTTATTATTAATTTTACAAGTTCTGGAAAAATAGAAATTGGAAAAAGGGGCTTTACCCAATGTGCCATTCGCGCACTGGGCGCAAGATAGCCACTAGGCGCACTGGGCTGGCCCAGACACGCATGCCAGATGCCATGTCGATGGCGCATTCGTCGGATTCGCCTTCGGTCGGAGAAAGCACCAATCCCTGGGGCCGTCTCCACTTAAACCGTTGGGTCCGACCCTTGAGTGGCTTAAAGGTGGGCCCGACCGGCAGGGCTTCTCCCACCTCCCGCCAGGGCGAGACAGGGGAGGCGGGGCCGAGCGCTCGCCGGCGTCGCCCCGGCGGCTCAGACCGCCCCCGGTGAGACTTCGGCCGCTGGCGAGAATAGGGCGAAGGGCCTCACCCGCGGCAGATTCCGGTGATGACGGCCATGGAGCTCGGTGTTCCGGCCATCGGAGGACGAACCGATGAGCGACAGAGGGTGGTGGTGGAGCTAGAGGTGTCCTTGCATGGTTTGGGGGAGAGGAGGGAGCCGGCTTCGTGCGCATTGGGCCGAGGTCGTGGCGGCGACATGGCGGCCGTTGAGAGGGATGGAGGGGACAGGAGCAAGGGGCTCGATGTGGGAGGTCCAAGGGAGCGAGGGAGAGCCAAGGGGTGCGAGAGGGGGGCTCAGGAACGGTCCTATAGGCGGGGCGACCAGGGGGAACTCGGGTGGCCTCGGACGCGCCTAGGGCGCGGTGAGCACGCGCACCAGAGGTGCCTTGGAGGTTTTTGAGCATCGGGGAGGGGCATGGGAGGTCGAGGGGAGGCTAATGGCATGTTGGGTTGCTCTATCGAGGACGGACGCGAACTACAGGACAACGACAAGCGGTAGAGCACCGTTTCTGCATGTTGGTTGAGTGGTCACCATGCCAACCCTTGTCTAGGGCATCTTTTTGGTCGGCCAAAGTTGTCTGGGTTGTGAGGCATGCATGCAGGAGAGCGCTGGTGAGGTAGCAAGGTAAATGGAGCTATTAGGGGATGGTTTCTAGTGTGGGTAAGGTTTTAGCAGCAAACTTGGAGCTCACCCAAAGTGTTGTTACTGTTGTACACTTGTGGTAAGACCTTGTCTACTAGTCAAAGAAATGGAAGGACTATATGTCCCCCAGTTTTGAGCTCAGGGAGATCAATGCACAAGGTACTTGTAGTTCAAGGCTACAATTCCTGCAAAAATCTACTTTTAGATCTACTGCTCATATTTCGCACATGAGTATGCCATATTTGGGTTTGGGTTGATGCAAATGATGCCTTGGAAAGGTTTGGGGCATTTCATTGAACAGGACCATGGGAGAGAGGAAAGAGAAGTGATGCCATGGTAAAAAGAGAGGGAAAATGGAGTTACCCCCCTAATAATTGATCAGACACCAAGGAGAAGTTACATGAGGTAAAATGAGGTTAGAATATGTTGTGGTAAAAAGTTGGAGGCAAGGGGAATCTGTTTGGGTCAACTATGCTTGTCCTCTAGTTTATGGCTGAAGGTGTTTGATGGTGTCCTAGGGCATCTAGGGGTATCCAATGGCCCTGAGATCTACCAAAGGTAAATGGTAAGTCCATTTAGTACTGGTCACAAGTTTTCATCTCAAATGAAGAAAGTTGATAATGCAATCTTTGTGAACCCTAGAAATTAACAGAATCAGGTTTCTGTAGATCCAATTAGTCTAGGGTAATCTCCTTGATTCACCACCTGGTGTAGCATCATTATTTGGGTAATAGAACATGTCCACAAAGTTTACGATCAATACGGGACAGTTGGCAATGTAGAGTTGCTCAAATCTAGATCTGGACAGAGAGGGTTTTGGGATATTTTGGTGAACCAAAACAATTGGGATTGAGATGAGACTTGGCAAGATGACCAAATATATCATATCTGACATGATAGAATTTCCCTGGATTTATTTGAGAATATTTCTTATAGGAATATTTCAAATGCTTGAAATAGGTAGAAATGGTTTTGAAGGGTTTTGTCCAATACTTTGAACATGACCATGTGTTTAAACTCTTATATGTGGACAATATATGTCCACTGAGTTTTCCTAAATTTTGTCAAATATTTTTAAATCATTTAAATAAATTTTTCCTACAAAAGTCCATTTCTGGCCATAAGGAAAAGCCTTTAAATAAAGTAGAAAAATAATCTTTAAAAATAATATTTGGTGTTTTTGGGAAGTTATATATAAACTAGGCTCGAAATAAATCATTAGGGAAAAAGAGGTCCACCCAATTTGGGGACTTGCAGTGCAAATCTCAAATCAGGGGTTTTTGAAGACCTAATTTAAATAAATGCTTTTTGGACAAAATAATATTTGATAAAAAATAGAGTTACGTCCTATACACATGGCATGATCATTGCACAAGAGTTCTAGGTCAAGGAAAAGAGTATTGAGAGTAGGAGAGAGTTTTATGAATTATAGAGCACTAGCAAGCAATAAAACAAGCAAGCAAATAGCACACAATTCAATCATTCAAGTGCACTCGAATTTTTTTAATTGGCCCTAATTTTTGAGTCATGATAATTTAGTCACGAGGTAAAACACAGGGCGTGTCAGGAGTACATCTAGATACGCTCCCCGGTACTGGGTACCGCCAAACTCTTCTTGCCACAATGATTCTTTAAGCAGTTTCAAAAGTCTCGTCGTGAGATACTAAGGAAACTTAGTGATAATGATGTGTCAAGAAACCCCTTGGTGCTCAACCCCTCGACAACATAGATATTCCGAAATACCCGCATGATCAGGAAAAAAATGAGTGAGAAGAGGGGTAGAATTAAAATTGCTACATCTCGATTCCTCACTAGAGGATAGAAGAGGAGTAGAAAGAATCGTACTCTCCGATATATAATTAGACTCAAATAGTTTTTAGTTGACTCGACTCAGCCAAATTTGATCAATCAAGGAGGCTCCCAGGTTGGTACAGGCTCCGGTACCAACTTGTAATGCCCAATATGCGATCCTATCCTTATTTTGGCTCGAGGGTCTCGAAAGGGATAGAAGAGCATCTCATCGTTTCCCAAGAATCAATATCATTACAAGTACATGTAAAGAAGAGATGAGTATATGGAATTGGCTTACACTCGCTACAAGCTAAATCATGATCATCTCAATACAACAATTCATTCAATCATCATATATAATAGCAGGGTCGGACTACGGACGAAATCAAACAATAAAAACAACATCCGTCCTTGCTATCCCAGGCTGCCGGCCTAGAACCCATTCTATGATCGATTAAGAGGAAGAAAAAGAACTCCAAATCAAACAAGCATAGCACTCGCGTCAAATCATTGCAGTACGCGTACCTGCAACTGTTGTTGTAGTAATCTATGAGACACAAAGACTCGGCAATCTCATTTCCAAGGGTATCAATACTAGCATAGCTTAATGGGTGAGGTATGGTTAAGTGGTGAGGTTGCAGAAAGCACTAAGCATTTATTTGAGTGGCTAACGTACGAGTACGAGAATAAGAGTGATGATCTACACATAATCAGACGACAACTAGTGATGATCACTAAGTGATCCAGAACACCTACTTACGAGTCAAACATAACCCCATCGTGTTCTCTCTCCGTTCATAACTCACGAGAAGAGACAGTTATGGTTACGCACAAGGTTGGTGTATTTTATTTGAGTTTACTTCAAGATTTCTACGACCGGATGTTAAACAAATTTCCATATTACCCATGGCCGCAGGCACGACTTCTCAAAAAGATTTAACCCTACAGGGGTTCTCCAACTCATTCATCACAAACTAGCCACACGTTGCATGGAAAACCTCAACAATGGGATAGCCCGTAGTACCCTCATAATACCAGTGGAAAACCTCAACCTCGAGAAATCGCAAAGTATCCTTTCATCCGGGTGCACAAGACATTCGACAAAGGTTAGAGAAATCCTACAAGGCCGTCAAGCTTATCGACAGTCTCGATAGGAGCCGCATATCTCGTTCTCAGGGCACGACCGGATGGGCAAAATGTAGGGTTGGCTGAAACCTCGGGTGACCAGGGGGCGTCAGATATCTCCAGTTTGGACCAACACTCATGAGGAGCACTGTCCCAGATTGTTGATTCATTATGCACGGGGTCCGAAAAGACCCCATGCATTTTATTAGTTATTAGTAAAATGTAGTAACAATGTTGGGCCTTGCTAGAAGATTTTTATTCCAAAACGAAAATCAAGGGGGTCCCCGTAACAACCCCAAGCATTTTAGGGGAGCTCAATATGGAACATACCACCTATACACAAGTAACTAAGGTGGCAAAGGTGGAAAAAAACCACGAGCAAAAGGCCAAGCCTTCCACGTTTTACCAATTTTATATGTGCATTAAATTAAATAGAAATAATTTTTTTATATCTCAAAAATATCCATGTTGTCACATGGAAGCAACTTGCACCTGCAAATAGAAATGCTATAAGAAGGGTTGAGCAAGCAGTAACATAGCCTAACAATAGTTTGCTGCGAAGGTGGACGGCTTAGAGGCTTTTCATGGCAATATTGGGAGGCTTGACATACGAGTGATAGGTAACAAGACATAGTGATAGAAGTGAGACAACTGGCATAAAAATGATAGAAGTGGTATCCAGGCAATAGTCATCTTTCCTAAGATCCCACTTGGAAGAAGAACAAATCCGAGAAGTAGATGAATGAGACGTAGTCGACGAATCCTCACACCCCCAACGCTTTCATAACTCTATTGAGAAGAAGCAATCAATAAACAAGCAAATGACACGGTAAATACCACAACATATTCATGACATGATACGCAATCAAGTATGATGCATGACGGTTTAATTATGCATGGCATGACAAGATGCAACAATCAAACACTACTAATGAAGTGGAATTCAATATGCAATGAGTTGCATATTCACGATACTCCATGTTCGAATCATTTAGTTCACTCTTGTTTAGGTACTCATCAATATTAAATGTTGTTTAACATGGGTGGTCATGGCATAACTTGAAGATGCAATTAAAGCAATGTTAAATGCAGAAGGGGAACATACATAAAACAAAATAATAACTCTCCACATTACAAGAAATGCGGTTAATATTGTTTAACTAAACTATCATTTTAAATGGTTTTAATCATGGTAATAGGTGAAACATGAACAACTACATCACCTAGGCATTCTAAATGAGGCCAGAAGCAACATGTAGCATTTCTAAATGAACCGACATGCATATTATGGATTTAGTTCAGATCCACCTATCACACATTTTATATTTACTAAACAGGAAAATAAAGTGCACCGTGTTATTCTACACGTTTTTTAGGCAAGTTACATATATAGGTCATTTGCATCGGAGCTACGGTTAATTAGATATAGAAAAAATCATCTCAACATGGCATTTATGCAAATTAATGCAAAGAACATTTTTAACATGTGTGAAAGTGTCATGTTATGAATCTACACAAAATTTAAAGCAATTTTCATATATAAACTATTTTCATCAGATGCACGGTTATGTAGTTATTAATGCATGCTCTAAGGGACTTTTTTTGTAAAACATTAATACGGTGGAAAAAAGGAAATTCACAATAGGGAAAAACAGAGGGAGCATGACATAGTTTGGCTATGCATGGAGCGCTGGATAGGGCAACCGAGGTCTCACCTTCATGGCCCTGGCCCATGTGGTGGCTGGACGCTGCTGGGCTGGACGTGGCTCCACGGGCGCAACTCGGCTGACCTGGCTTGGGTTTGCACAGCGGATGGTTGGCGACTGGCTGGCCCACGAGCGGACGCAGCGAGCGGCACATGTCGTGTTTTTGTCATGGCATGATGGCCATCACAACTAGGTGGCGGCTTGAGAGGGGTTGGTCGGAATCGAAATACGCGAGTTTACCCAGGTACGGCCCCTTCGACAGAGGTAAAAGCCTGCGTCCTGCTTTGTGTGCATTTATGATTAAGATGAGCTCAATTACAAGGGTGCGGAATATCTACCTCTACAATCGAGGGTTTCTAATCTGTCTATATCTTAGGACTTGAACTTGTCTAAGACCTGTCTATTGAGACGTCTAAAAACTTTCCTTCTCGGGGTGCCCCACCCATTTATATAAGTTGAAGGGGCAGGTTACATGTAGAGTGCTAGTAGGATTAGGACTTAACCTATTCTGACTTCGCATCACGGTTATCTTATTACGGGCTTCTCTCCATGGGCTTCTGAATCCCGAGCTCCTTATCTCCAGCCGGGCAGCTTACAACCGGGCGACTTACAGCTAGGCGGCTTACAATCAGGTTTATCTTCAAGACTCATCCTGAGGGACTCATCTCCGGGACTCATCTCTGGGACTTATCTTCATGCATTGTGTGTCTCTCGGGTCATAACTATCTGTCGGGTTATAACTGTCTGTCGGGTCATAATTTTCTCTCGGGTCATAACTGTTTGTCGGGTGATAACTGTCTGCCGGGTCATAACTGTCTGTGAGCTTACAATCTGTCAGGTTAAGATCTGAGATGACTAAACAGCTCTGCTTAAGCCCAGAGATGACTTAACGTCCGGGCGACCTAAACCCAGAAATCACTTAACCTTAGGGCGGCTTATCCTTATGAGTCGGGTCTTGGTCGTGGGCAATATCCCTGACATTACCCACCAGGTTAGCTTTGAATTTATTCATTTCAAACTCTTGAAAACATAATATGTAACAGGATCGGCTCACTCAAAAATACCAGTTAACCAACTCCTGAAAGTTCTGAATCTCTGTCATATAAATAAACTAACAGTGGCTCCTTAGAAAAAATAACCCTTATTATCTTCAACTCCCTTGGCTTGATAAAATTCATTTGATGTTGTGCCAACTTTCAATACTTCAGACTTCAATTGAAAAAATCGTATGATATTAGGTTGTCTGAATAGCTTGAAGGAGATAACCTTTGTAAACTTCTCCACATAAAAATATGAGACATGTTTTACTCATAGTTAAGAATTTGAAGGTATACCTTCCTTATATCCATATCACCTCTCGAGGAAATAAGCTTGACAATCCTACTAGGGGTATGAATGGAGGGGCGAAGTCTAGCTACAGCTCAGGTGTTTCACTCAGATGTGTAAGAGTTCAAGCCCGAGAGTGGTAAATACCCTACGTCTCGAGCCCAAAGGATAGTTTGCTTTGCTTGTGGGGCAAGAGAGGATTATAGGTGTACGAACCTTCTTACGGCACCCGATGGTTGTTTATATAGAGTGCACCACCACCAGCCGAGCACCGTAATAAATGATAGTTAAGGCGACATTATAGAAACTGCTGCTCTGATTAGGACGTTACTGATAATGCATGATCACTACAGAAAAGGACGTCCCTTCGGGTTCCTTTAATGCTACGCCTTCGAGGCTGTTGAGCTCCTGTCACCTGAATGTATAACAAAGCCATCTGAGTGACTTTGCGGGTGCATCCGAGTGCATCTTGAGAAATGTCCGGGTGCGGTTTGACATCTAGAGCTTTAGTGCTAATGAGGGTCTATAGGTGGGCCCAGAAGTCAGTCTTGTGACCCCACCCATGGTAGACGACCTCATCAGTAGGCCCCGAGTATGTGAGGTTTTCAATGGCTGAGTGACCAACACTTGGGAGTGCCAATGACACCTCAGAGGTGTTTCAGGAAATGACTAATGTCATTTCCCACTAGGATCCATGCCTCGACGAATTGATGATTAACATTCCTCGGCCAAATATCTAAGTTTGCATATGTGATATTATCTTTGAAGTTGTAGTGTTTCCTTGGAGGAATGATCCGTATGCTCTGCTATTCCATCCCAGTGCTTTGTTATAAAAATTTAGTCATTCGGTTTGCAAACGAATCGTTAGGCGATTTGGAGCACCGAGATCTTCTTTTATAAAGCATAAAGGAGCTCCTGCGCGTTTGAAACTATGGAGGGCGCACGTAGAGTTGCAACAAAGCGGTTGATCCGCGGGATTTGGTGGTAGTTGGCGCGAGCCTCGATAATTGTGCCATAATTTTCGCCATGTGTCCTCGAGAGCCTGAACAGTGGATCTGCGGATTGACGGCGGACAATTTCGCATGATTCCTGCTATAAGAGGTGGAGATATTGTGCATGGGGGAAAGATCTCACTTCTTCTTCCTCCCGTCGACTTCTCCGACACCAACCACCACACCTCATAGAGCATCCCGCCGTGAGACGAACCCAACCTCACCGGAGATGAGCTGTGGAGCGACTGCAAAAGCCGAGCGGCTGAAGTAGGGTTCGCACGGCTCCTACTCGAGCGCTGGCGCGCCTGCGAGGTGGACCCAAGGCGATTGGATGGTGTTGTGGGTCACCAAGGCCCGGTTGCTCGAGATGCAGGACCAGGTCCTCTTGGCCAGAGGGTGTTGGAGGGTACAGGAGGCGGGCAAGGACGATCCTTCGCCATAGGGGAACTAGCGCGTGCTCTTGGGGACTCACCTCGAGCGAGGTTTTTCCCTTCCACTCCATTTGTTCTTCCACCACATCTTAGATTTCTTTGGTTCTCAACTCCATCATGTTCCACCCAATGCCATGGTGTACCTAGCTACTTTCGTATCTTTGTGCGAAAATCTCTTGGGCCGCCACCAGCACCTATTCACTTGCTGCGTGATGACAGTAAAGAAACCCACTCGGTCAAAGGATAAGACCAACATGACCCAGCTATGTGGGGGGTTGGCAATCTAGCTGCGAGGCAAGGGTTGTGTCCCAGCAATCACTTTTCTCGATGCGATGAAAGGTTGGCAAGAGAATTAGTTTTATTTCCAAGATGTTCTAGTCGGAGACAACCAGCCGAGACTTCCTCTTTACACGTCGGAACGCATTCGGCCGCTTCCCAAGATGACTGTAACCAAAGAAGAGAAAGTGGACGTAGACATCCTCGTGATTGCTCTGGTGGCCCTATTGCAGAAGGGTGTCAATGGTCTAGACCTGCTCGAAGTGTTCTTTCAGAGGAGAGTTCAACCACTAGAACTAAGAGTCCACCCTATGTGGGAGTACACTGGAGCACATGACACCACTCTGACGAACCCGAAGAACTTGACGCAGAGACAATATTAGCCAAGATCAAGGCAATCATGGCGGTGCGAGATAACCCCAGGGAGAGCAGGCTGGTGCCTCCGTTCTCACCAGGAAATCCGCCGAATGAGGTAACTTCTAGAGACTTGTTATCCGAATGACATTCTTGTACTTGTTCTTGTATTAGCTTGATTTATTCATTTTCTACTCAGTAGGCTTTCGTGGGCCTAATTGGTGAGATTTCGATTGTGGACAGAATCCGATTGATGTGGCGAGCGATATCGATATCATGGAAGATTCCACCTAAGTGGGGCAAGAATAAGAAGATGACGACGACAAATATGAAGACGAAGAAGAGGACTTAGGCGAGAGCTGCGAGGTGGAGTCCTCGCGTTCGGAAGGCCGTGTGCCCGAGTCCCGCTCCAAGTCATGCCATGACCTGGGGTTTGCTGGCGGTGGTCCGAAGGCGCCGAGTGTTGCCAAGCTGACTACCAATGCTCCCTCGACATATAGTATGAAGCGTGGTCGTGCAGAACTGGTCTCGTCGCCCAAGAAGGTCAAAAGGCGAGCCAAGGTTGTTGCAGCCAAGCCTCGAGAGGCGGTTTCCATTCTGAAGATTAAGACGACCATCCCAGTTGCTTCAGCATAAGAATTTTCACTGGAATGTTGTTGTTTGAGACAATCCAAATGAGTTTTAAAATCCTAATGTTTCCTTTATAGTGCCGACACTTCAACTACTTCGCGTGAATTTCAAACTCTGGAGAAGGAGCGAGACGAAGTAGATGTGGCGTCCTCGAAGGGTAAACTTGGAGACTTTCCTTGTAGATGATGTGATTTTGCTTCTTGCTTATTTCCGAATGATTTTTGAACACTTGTAGCTCCGACTAATTTGATCAACATCGATGTGGTTGACAAATCTGATCTGCCAAATCCTACTACAAACATAGAAGGTGCAATGCAGGAACCATCACTTGCCGGTCCCTTGGCATCATCATAGGGAACTGGCTCGGGCGCTGGAGTCGCACTCGAAACTGGCACATCGACTCTTATGTCGGTTCCTCATGAGATCAACATCTTCTCGCTACACCATGTCCCAGAGGACCAGACAGGAGCGTGCAAAGAGGCGCTGATGCAACTGGAGCGGATGTGCGATAAACTGAAGATGGCATACGATGTGAGCGAGATGCTGCAAAAGAATATCCAAGTAAGTACTCTCATAAGTACCTTCCCCATTCGGCAGCTTGGTCCGTCTGTTTGTGGTTTAAATCCCAAGTGGGTTTGCATATGGGTACACCCACTAGATGTTGACTTTCTAGTGGGGGTGCGGTGTAGTCCCCGAGACTGTCGTCGACTGTAGCAGTCGGCAGTAGTTTGATAGCTTAGGAATATTTTGAACTTAAATTTTCTAGTGGGGCGCGTTAAGGGCACCTATTGGGTGTAGTCCCGAGGCTACTGTCGATTGAAGCAGTCGGCGGGAGTCTTAGAGGTTTGAAGTCTGACCGGACGATCTGTATGTTGTATCTGATTGACGAATCATATTCCTTGTATGACTGAAATTTTTCTCTCCATTTGTTGTTTGTAGTTTTTTGTGAGCTCGAAAGACTCTACAACGCTATGAACGAGGAGGTGCTAACCCTGCGTTTTGATTAAGAAGCTGAGAAAGCCAAGAGCTCCCGACTAGAGCAAGAGAAGAATGCGTTGGAAGTTATTGTTCTTCCTGTCCAACTGACATCGTGAGCGAAAATCTCAAAGGTAAGCTCCCCCAAATGACCCATGCATATTTTTGAACAACCAAATGATGTTTGCTTTACTATGATACCTCTTTCTGTTTCGACATTGATGAGGAGACAAACAAGATCGAGAAAGAATTGGATCCGGCCCGAGAACTGCTCAAGGATAGTGCTCCCATGGCCTTTCTTCATCTAGAATAACGCGTCGACGAATTAGTTTTGTATAACAAGAGGATCCGCACCGGCATCATGGATATCGAAAAGGAGCTCTTCTCTGACAAAGAACCCTCCAAGGACCTCGATGGCATGCCCAAGATGCGATCATATCCTTATTTTGGCACGAGGACCTCGACAGGGATAGAAGCGCATCTCGTCATGTTGCAAGAATGGATATCATTACAAGTACATTTACAAAAGAGATGAGTATATGGAATTGTCTTACACTCGCCAAAGCTACATCAAGATCACATCAATACAACATCATACATCAGAGCAGGGTCTGACTATGGACGAAATCAAACACTAAAATGACATCCATCCTTGCTATCCTAAGTTGCCGCCTGGAACCCATCCTTGATCGGGGAAGAAGAAGAAGAAGAAGAATAACTCCAAATGAAACCAGCATCGCTCTCATGTCAAAGCATCGCATTAACTGTACCTGCAACTATTGTTTTAATAATCTGTGAGCCACTGTGACATAGCAATCTAATTTCCAAGGGTATAAAGACTATTAAAGATTAATGGGTGAGGTATGGTTAAGTGGTGGGGCTGCAGCAAGCCACTAAGCATTTATTTGAATGACTATCTTACAAATACATAAAGTAAAGTATGCTGGTGCACCGATAATGACGTGAGCTAGTAATGATCACTAAGTGATCTTGAACACCTACTTACGTCAAACATAACACCATCGTGTTCTCTCTCGGATAAGGACTCACGAGAAGAGACAGTCATGGTTACGCACACGGTTGGTGTATTTTATCAGAGTTTACATCAAGTTTACTATGACCGGATGTTAAACAACTTTTGCATGTTCCCCACATAACCGCGAACACGGCTTTCCGAAAGATTTAACCCTGCAGTGGTGCTCCAACTCATGCATCACAAATTAACCACACGCCGTGTGAATAACCTTGACCACAGATCTCGTGATCATCCTAGGCAATTCTAAAGGAAATCCGACACCTCAAGATAGCCCGAAGAAGATCATAGTTCCTCACGCAAGACATTCGAGAAAGGTAAAACAAGTCCAGCAAGGCCTCCCGACATGTCCACGATCCCAATAGGAGCCGCGTATCTCGTTCTCAATACACGGCGGATAAGCTAGTGTACGGTGTCCTGATCAAAATCACCGAAGTTGCCCTGGGGTCGCCTCGCATAGTGCTCTAGTTTGGACCAACACTCATGAGGAGCACTTGCTCGGGGGGGGAGGGGGGGGGGTTGGTTAATCCACGGGGTCCAGAAAGTCCCTATGCAATTTTATTAGTTATTAGGCAAATGTAGTAGCGTTTTTGGCCCTTGCCAGACAAGCTTTATCCTAAAATGAAAATCAAGGGGGTCCCCATAACAACCCCGAGCATGTTAGGAGCGCTCAATTATGGAAGATAACACCGGTTCACAAGTAACTAGGGCAGCAAGAGTGGAACAAAACACCGAGCAAAAGGCGAAGCCTTCCACCCTTTACCAAGTGTATAAGTGCATTAACTCAAATAGCAATAATATTGTGATAAAAAAGAATGTCCATGTTGTCACATGGAAGCAATTGCACCTGCAGCTAGAAACGCTATAAGAAGGGCTAAGAAAGCGGTAACATAGTCAAACGATGGTTTGCTGGGAAGGTGGAGGGTTAGATGCTTATCTTGGCAATGTTGGGAGGCTTGACAAACAAGTGGTAGGTAACGTGACATAGCGATAGAAAACGAGACATCTACCATGGCAATGATAGTAGTGGTATCCAAGGAAATGTGTCATCTTGTCTACGATCCCGCTTGAAAGAAGAACGATTCCATGAAGAAGGCGTGCCGACATAGTCGAACGAATCCTCACACTCTCAACGCTTTCGGAACTCTATCAGGAAGGAACAATCTAGAACAAACAATGAACACATGATACAACACAACATATACATGGCATGATGCACAAACAAATATGATGCATGTCCGGTTTAATAGGCAAGGCATGACATGGCATGGCAAGAATAGCAAACAACTACTACATGTTAAGTGTAGTTCAATATGCAACGAGTTGCATATTGATGACACTCCACATTTGAATTATTTAGTTCACTCTCGTTTAGATACCCATCAATATTAAATGTTGTTAAACATGGCTAGAGGTGAAGCATAAGTAAACTACATCACCCAGGCACTTTAAATGAGGCCGGAAGCAACATATAGCATTTCCGAAACGACCTCACATGGAAATTATGAATTTAGTCCAGATATGAACTAACCATATTTTAGAGTTGTCAAACAACAAAATAAATGTCACCATGTGATTCTACATATTTTTATTGTCCAGTTATATATGTAAAACATTTGCATCAGAGCTATAATTTAAAAGTTATTAAATAAATCATTTTAGCATGGCATTAATGCAAATGGAAAGAAATAAGCAAGTTAAACATTTGAAGCACATGTGAGAGTTGAATATTGTGAATCTAAAAAAATCCAGTCATTTTTGATATATAAAGTTTTCTCATGTGATGCAGGGATCTCGAGTTATTAAATGCATGAGTTTTAGGGGGGGGTTCTGCAAAATAGAGATAATTACGAAATTCGCAGAATGTAAAAAAACAACAACGGGATGAATCTGCAATAGGGCCCGAACTATGGACATGGGCGTCACTGTCATGCCCAAAATGCACGCCTATCCATATTAAGGCACGGGGGGCCTCGACAAGGGATAGAGGCGCATCTCGACATTCGCAAGTATAGCGTCATTACATCATACATTTAAGAAGAGAAGAGTAGATGAGCTGTCTTACACTCGCCACATGCTAAATTACAATTCCACACAAAGAGTTCAAAAATCAATTTGAAGGCAGGGTCCAGCTACGGACGAAAAACAAACGATAAAAGCAGATGCGATGATACTATCTTGCTAGCCCCGAAGATCACGACTACGGTCCTCTACTCATCTGGATACATCACATACATCCTTCCACGTTCCTCTTCATACTCCCACTGAAGTTGCGTCATGTCATCGGTCACGATCTCATCTGTACATGTACCTGGATTGTTGTAGTAATATGTGAGCCACGAGGACTCAGCAATCTCGCAGCCGGGTACCGAGACTTTTCATGCTTATAGGTTGGGATGGGGTATGTGTTTAGTTTGCAGCAGCATTAATTATTTATGGTGTCTAATCTTATGAAACATGAAAGTAAATATGTGGTCTACGATAAACGATCTAAACTAGAATGACTTCTATGAGATCCTGAACACCTACTTACGTCAATCATAACCCCACCGTGTTCTCTCTCGGTTCATGTTCACGAGGAGAGACGATCACGGTTACTCATACAGTTGGTGCATTTTATTAGAGTTTACTTCAAGTTAACTATAACCAGGTGCTAAATAAAAATCCAAGTTGCCACATAACTGCTGGCATGGCTTTCCAAAATATTTCACCCTACAGGGGTGCTCCAACTAGTCCATCATAAATTAACCACACTTCGGGGGAATAGCCTCGACCACGGATCTCGTGATCATGCTAGGAAACTCCAAAGGAATTCCAACACCTCGAGATAGCCCAAAGAAAGTCAAAGTCCCACACGCAAGACACTCGAGAAAGGTAAAACAAATCTAGCAAGACCACCCAACGTGTCGACGAACCCGATAAGAGCCGCGTATCTCGTTCTGAGGACACGACGGATAAGCTACGCATACGGAGGCCTGATAGAGATCTCCTGAGTTGCCCCCGGTTGGCCCCGCACAGTGCTCTAGTTTGGACCAACACTTAGGAGGAGGACTGGCCCAAGGGTTGATTAATTATCCACGGGGTTGCAAAGCCCTATGCAAATTTTATTAAGTTATTAACCAAATGTAGTACCGAAGTTGGGTCTTGCCAGAAAAGTTTTAATCTTCACCGAATAAGTAAGGGGGTCCCCATAACAACTCCGAGCATGCTAGGAGCGCCAAATATGGAAACATAACACCGGTAACAAGAAACTATGGCGGTAACAGCGGAACAAAACCCCTAGAAAAAGGCAAAGCCTTCCGCCAATACCAGATGTATAAGTGCATTAAATTAAATAACAAATAATATTGTGATATGCCAGACATCCATGTTATCACATGGAAACAACCTGTACCTGCAGCTCGAACACTATAAGAGGGGCTGAGCAGCGGTAACTTAGCCAAACAATGGTTGCTAGGAGTTATGGTTCTCACGCTACGCTCACGACAAGATACGAAGGAAAAACACAAGAAAAGAAGGCCATGGGCTATTCCTTGGCATTCCAAGGTATCCACTGGTTAGGTAATGAAAAACTAACCACAATAGAGCCAAAGATCAAGCAATTCCATGGAGTATAGCACCCACAAGTCACAAAACACTAAAACAAAGAATCTGCCAGAAAACAACAACTTGGCAACTTTCACAGCCAACAACTTGAGCTACAGGAAGTCCCAAGCCATGAACAAGGTATTTACAGAAACTAGATAACAGTCTTATCAACTTATCCAAGTATTCAGTCTGGAATGGAGGCACACATCAATAAGCATGAAGTTCACAAGCTCGCATGATGAAACAGATTTCTGGGACTTAGTGAAAATAAAGTTTCCTGGAATCTGAGTTAATCTGATAGCAAGTTGAAAGCAGAAACTAATGGTGATAGAGACCACCTCATGGCATGAAATTATCATGATGCTAGAAGATAACATCTACTTCAAATCACTAGCACTGAGCTTGAGCTAATTCACAACATATCACAAGATAGCAACCACTCTTCATGGCATAAAAATAATAGCAGATTCTCAGACTTGGAAATACTTGGAATGGTTGCAAACAGACACATTTTAATGGCTACTTTAGAGCATGGTTCCCACTCATTTGCAAGTTTATCATGAAAAAGATAAATACCATGGCATTCTACACATCAAAGACTACCAGATTCATGTAGGCACAAACATCATAGCATGCATGGATTAAACATGACAAAAATGAAAAAATGGCACTGTGAGATAAAATGACATTTTGTCAAACTTGCTCAAATGACCAAACCAATTGAACCAATGGATTCCTGAGATTTTCTACCCCAAATTCATGTATCATACTCATATATTCACATGGAGCATCATGAAAAAAAACAGATAGAAAAAAATGACAGACATACCTATAAGTGAAAACTTACTAAATATGTCCATAGACATAAATGAACAAATCCAGAATTGGAAATATTGCTATAAATAGAAATAACATATTAAAAGCATTAAATCCTAAAATAATTAAAAGAAAACAACACTAGCAGGGGGGCCCACCTGGCATACTCACCAGGGCTCCCTAGTGTATGACATGTGGCGCTAGGCCTACTTTCATACACACACACACTCTAGCACATTCACACCATGCTGCATCTGGTGGCCCAACAGATCCACACACACACTCACAGACACCAGCATACACACACAACACATCCACATCGGATCCGGCACACAGCCGCACTGGATCTGCACATACACACAACACCTGCACGGGATCTGGTCATTGCTCCGGATCCGCACACAGAACGGCACACCCAACCAATCGGAAAAAAGAAAAAAACACGGGGGGGGGAGTGGGACTCGAACCCACAACCTCACGGTCTTGCGCCCGGATCCTTGCCACTACGCTACGACGCGTTGATTGAACATGGAGGGGGAAGACAGCAAGAAAAAAATAGAGGGCCCCTCCTCTACCTACAGGCAGAGAAGAAGGAGGCGACGCCGGCAACACTCCAGCGACCTCCGGGGCTGGCGACCTACAACGGGGCTACGGGATCTATAGGGGGTTCCATCCCCACGGCTAGCGCGGAAAATCATGGGGATGCGCAGCAGGTTCGCAACGGCGGCAACAACACAGACAACGGCAGCGGTGGCGAGGTACACAGCAGCGACAACACGGCTATGAGCGCGAGCTTCACGCGGGAATAAAGCGGCACACACAGGCAATGGTTGAGCCAGCAGGCCTTACCTGCCTGACACACACGCACACATCTACTGCAATAAAAGACCGGGCTTGAAGAGCACCGGGAGCATCACAATGGTAGCACAACGGCGAAGACTACAACGGCCTAGGGGAGGAGCAGAGGGCAGGGATCGAATGCAGGAGTATACCTCTCCTACCTAGACACGACGACGGGAACGGAGGCGCAGCAGAACAATGACAGCGCCTCGGGGAACTCCGGCGAGGCCCTGATCCAAACGGCAAGGAAGAAACATCGGGCTGCTTGTCCTTGAGGACCCTCCTGGACGCAGGGGAAGAAGAGGAACATGAGGGGGAATACTCCCCGTGCACCAGGTCGTCGAAGAGCGACAAGGACGCCACGTCCGAGCACGAGCAGAGATCGGCCAAAGCATCGGGAGCATCGCGACGGCGGGGCTTGGGGAGAGGCTTACTTAGGGCCGCGGGGGAAGGGGAAGGGAGGAAAGGGGAGAAGAATCACTAGGGTTGCACGCTGGCAGGTTATAAAGGAGGCTCAGGCCCTAATGCCATCTCGACGTCCGTGCCACAGCGGCACTCTCTCTCTCTCGCAAACGCTCTGTCTTTGATGGAAAAGGCGACGGGAGCAGCTCTCCAACAGGAACCAGGCTGGGCTTGCTCGCTAGCCGATGGACCACCAGGGAGAAAACAAAGGCCTAGCACACTCTATGCCTCTCACACACCGAAAACAAAACACGGCAGGTTCTTTCCTATAAACTAAACAGCCACACCACAAAATAAAACCCCCAGACGATACAAAAGGATTTTTAGCAAAACAAAAAATACTTTTGCACTCCAGGAAATAAGACCTATTTTATAAAATTAGCTAGTTGATTTATAGAGCAATTAAATTAAATGGTTTTATTAAACAACAGCCCCTTGTTATTTAAAACCTTAATATCATAAATCTCAAAACATCAAAAGACCAACACACATAGACTTCAAATATTATTGGCTAACTCCTAAACATTTTAAAACAAATAGAACAACAAGTTAATTCTGTTGATTAATGACAATGGAATAAAAGAGATATAGGTTGGCTTGTTTGGAAAACAATAAGAGAGGGGGAAGGAGATGATGCCCACTCAAACTACACATCCACAACAACACTCACATCACTACAAGGTCAAGAAGTACATCACAAAACAATATGCATGGCATGATGATGATATGCATGATTCAAGATGCATGAACAAGACATGGCAAAGAGCACACCCATTTAATTCACATAGGTTACATGCTATTAAAGGTAGGGGCAGAGATTGGGCTGTCACAACTCTCCCACACTACAAGAGAATCTCAACCAGAGATCTAGGAACGAAAGAACTCTGGAAATTCGGAACGGAGAAGGTCCTCACGTTCCGAAGTAGCTTCTTTGTCAGAATGATGAGACCACTTCACCTTGAGAAACTTGATAGATTTGTTGCGAGTCTTATGCTCAGTTTCTTCGAGAATAGCCACTGGATGCTCATGATAAGAGAGGTCTTCTTCGAGATCAATGTCTTGGAGGTCAATGGTACGCTCGGGAGTCTTGAAGCACCTCCGGAGCTGAGAAACATGGAAGACATCGTGCACATTTGCGAAGTTTGGAGGAAGCTCTCATTGATATGCAAGTTCACCTCTCTTGCCAACAATTCGGAAAGGACCAACAAAGCAAGAGCTAGCTTCCCTTTAATTCCAAACCGCTGAGTGCCCTTCATGGGAGAGACTCTAAGATAGACTAGATCATCAACTTGGAAGGAGACGTCCCGATGTTTGTTATCGTAATAACTCTTCAATCAGGATTGACCTGCTTTGAGGTTCTCACGAATGACATGGCACATCTCTTCTGCTTCAGTGATCATGTCATTGCCCAAAATCTAATATTCACCAGTTTCAGACCACTTAAGCGGGGTACGACACTTCCTGCCGTAGAGAATCTCGAAAGGAGCCTTGCCTGAGCTAGCCTAAAAGCTATTGTTGTATGAGAATTTAGCATATGGAAGGCAGTCTTCCCATTTCATGCCGAACGAAATCACACAGGCTCTGAGCATATCTTCAAGGATCTGATTGACTCTCTCAGCTTGACCACTTGTCTGCGGATGGAATGCAGTGCTGAAACGGATCTTGGTACCCATGGCAGTCTCGAAGGACTCCCAAAACTTGGAAGTAAAGAGGCTAACACGGTCAGATGAGATGAGCTGAGGAATACCATGCAAAGAAACTCTACTAGCTGAGCTGCCGAGATAGATTCTTTGACTGGAAGGAAATGAGCAACTTTGGTCAGCTTGTCGATAACCACAAAAATGGCATCGTTGCCTCTCTTGGACATGGGAAACCGAGTGACGAAATCCATCTCCACATGATCGAATTTCCACTCTGGGATAGGCAAAGGCTGAACAAGACCTGCTGGACGTTGATGTTCCGCCTTCAATCTGCGATAAACATCACACTCGTTCATGAACTGAGCAATCTCACGCTTCATGCGAAGCCACCAGAAGGTTTGCTTGAGATCCTGATACATCTCGGAACTGCCTGGATGAATGGATAGAAGAGAATCGTGTGCTTCGTCCATGATAACCTTCCTGAGATCACCTTTTGGAACCACCAGCCGGTCCTCAAAGAACAAGGTATCTTTGTTAACAACTCGAAAGCACGTATACTTCGGAATGCCCTTTGCCACAACTTTTTCTTCACTTTCTTCACGATTGCGTCAAGAAGCTGCGCTTGGTGAACCTGATCTTCCAGAGTGGGAGAGACTTGAACATTGGCAAGAAATACTTGCGGAATCATTTGAAGGTTGAGCTTGCAGAATGCTTCACAAAGCTCAGCTTGAAGAGGCTTCAGAATGAGAGTGTTGCAGTACGCCTTTCGGCTGAGTGCGTCTGTAATGACATTTTCTTTCCCAAGAGTATACTCAATGCTTGGATTGAAGTCCTCAAGCATTTCCACCGAACAAGACTGCCGAAGATTGAGATTGGGTTGAGTGAAAATATACTTCAAGCTCTTGTGATTGGTGTATACCTCAACTGGTCTACCCAACAACAAATGCATCCAAGTCATCAGAGCATGCACAACTGCCGCCAACTCGAGATCATGAGTGGGGTAGTTCTAATCGGCAGGCTTCAACTGACACGAGGTACAAGCAACAATCTTCTTATCTTGCATGAGAACACCACCAAGACCTTGGAGAGAAGCATCGCAGAATACTTGGAAGCGCTTTGATTGCTCAGGAGGAACAAGAACTGGAACTGAAGTTAGTCTCTGCTTGAGCGTATTGAACGCCACATCACACTCAAGAGAACAAACATACATGACATTCTTCTAGAGGAGATTAGGCAGAGGCCTAGCAATTTGAGAGAAGTTCTCCACGAATCTTCTGCAATAACTAGCAATCCCGAGGAAGCTACGAAGCTGCTTCACATTCTGAGGAGGCTCCCACTTCAAGATTGCCTCAACTTTCTCAGGGTGAACTTTAATTCCCTCGGCACAGATCACATGCCCAAGGTACGCCACTTCATTGAGCCAAAACTCACACTTGGAAAACTTGGCATAGAATGGATGTTCCCTTAACGTGTCAAGCACAAGCCTAAGATGCTCTACATGCTCTTCTTCTGTCTCCGAGAACACAAGGATATCATCCAAATAGAACAAGACTAACTCATTATTGAAAGGAGAGAAAACGAACTTCATAATTCTTGAGAAGGTTGGAGGAGCATTGGCAAGACCAAACGACATGACTGTGTACTCATAAGAGCCAAAACTCATCCTGAAAGCGGTCTTAGGAATGTGTGCTTCGCGAATGCGAATCTGATGATAGCCCATGCGAAGATCAAGCTTCGAGAAAACCTTGGCACCTTTCAGTTGTTCAAACAACTCATTGATGTTGGGAAGTGGGTACTTGTGTCTGATTGTCTTCTTGTTTAATGGACGGTAATCGACACAAAGCCGGACTGTGCCATCCTTCTTCTTGACAAACAGAACACCACAACCCCGAGGAGAAGAACTTGGTCTGATCAGACCTAGACGTTCTTGTTCATCTAGCTGCTTCTTCAACTCTTTTAGCTCTTCGGGGCCACGTTTATGAGGGTGCTTGCAAACCGGTTCAGTTTCGGGCTCGAGGTCAACCGCGAACTCGATTGGCCAGTGCGGAGGCATTCCTGGCAATTCTTCTAGAAAGGCATCTTCATACTCACAAACCACTGGAATTTGAGAAATCGCCGAGATTTCACCCTTCTCATTAAGAGCAAAGAGACAGATTGTGCCATCCCGAGCCGCGAAAATAATCACATCTTCTGAAGGATGAGTCAGCTTGACTTCTCTTGCTTGACAATCAACATGAGCCTTGTTCATGGCCAGGAAATCCATGCCAAGCATGAGATCAATATCGGAATTGCCATGAACAATTGGAGAAGCCCGAAAAGAATAATTGCCCATCTTGATGGAAACATTCGGAACCACCACATTTGAACTCATCAATTTGCCCGGGGACACAACACAAAAAGGACTAGGAAGGACTACCGAATTCAAGTCATGCTTCCATGCAAAAGGTCTAGAAATGAAAGAATGCGATGCACCAGTATCAAATAACACTTTTGCAGGAAAATCATTAACTAAGAGATTACCCATGATCACTTGAGAAGAATCCTCTCCCTCTGTTGCGTTCACCATGTTCACCCTTGCTGACTTGGGATTATGCTTCACCATTGCATTGCCTAGAGGCCTGACTGCAGGAGGAGGCGGAAGACGCCGCTGGTTGCACTTGTTGGAGTAGTGACCCTTCTGACCACACTTGTGACAAGTAACCTTAGGTAGCGGATGAAAGTTTCCTGGAGGAGGAACAAAAGCTGCCTTGGATGCCTGGAGTCTCTGCTTATATCCTGGGTTGGGTGGGTGGGAAGAACCACAGCCACCGAACTGCTTCTGCTGTTAAGGATTTGGCACCCAATACTTCTGCTGCTTAGGAACCATCTAATAGCTGGAAGAAGAAGAATATGAATCCCTTGAACGCTTCCTTGAGTTCTCCAACTTGATCTGAGTTGCCTCGACCTTCAAAGCTATGTTGTAGAACTGATCAAACTCACGAGGCTCTTGAAGGACTAGACCTGGCAGAAGCTCATCCTTGAGACCACCTCTGAACTAATAGATCATAGCCTTGTCATCTGGAACATCTTGCTTAGCATAGCAGGCCAAATTCTGGAACTCGATGTTGTACTAATAGACAGCCTTGCTTCCCTGCTTCAGGTGCCTGAACTTCTCACGCATCTCCTCGACAAAGCTTGTCAGAATGTAATGGGCCCTGAAGTCACGACAGAAGTCGTCCCATGTAACAACACGATCGCCCCTAGAATCATTGTACTGCTGCCACCAATTAGCTGCCTGACCCTTGAGCTGGAATGATGCAAATCTGACAAAGTCCTCTGATCTGACATTGCTACACTCAAAATTCTTACTCATATCACAGAGCCAATCATCATCATCAAAAGGCTGCTCACAACAGGTGAAAGGCTCGGGCTGGTTGGCAAGGAACTGGTTGAGCGTCGCAAACTAAGGTTGATTCTGAAAATTCCCTTGAAAGCCTTGCTAACCCTGATCTCTTTCTTGCAACAGCTTGACCAAGATCTGAGTGTTCGCATTAGTTGCGGCCATCACAGCTTGCCAAGCTTCTGGAGGAGGAGGCGGTGGCGGGGTGGTGGAACATCAGCCTGCTCCTCACCACGACCCGGATTCCCGTGAGTTGGTGGAGCCATCCTGGAGATGGACAAAACATCTGCACCTCATTGATAATATGAATTCAATAGCTGAATCAAATGCTTTGAAAGAATTTGAACAAATAACATCACAACCTTCATATTGAAAAATTAGTAAGAATGCTTTCTTCAGTTTTTTGTGATAACATCATCAGATATTAGCAGCCACTTGCAATAACACAAAAGTATTCAGCTAATGTTGCTCGAAAAAAATGTATATGCCCACATACATCCGAAGAAGATGATCCTATATAACTACAAGAGTTCCCACCTAAGAACTTCCAAAAACTTTCTGTTTATGCAATCCAGTGTAGGGGATACAAGGAGGGAATATCTCACACAACTAGCAAACCTAAAACCCAATTGTATCCATCCTTCAACACATAACCAGAGGCTTTCTCAAATCCATTTAGCTCGAATCCTCGAAAGCAAAACGATACAAATCATGGTGGTACCTTGGACGCCTCCCAGTACTGGTTGACTCCGACCTTATCTCACCATGACAAGTATTGAAGTAATTCCGAACACTCTCCGTCCTGAGATATCAAGGAAGCTGAATGATAACGATGTGCCAAAATTCCCTGGAGCTCGACTTCCCGGAAGAAATCAAGTTAGACAGGAGGCACCAAGACAGAACTCCGTCACATCGGTGTCATATAGACTCCAAAATACCCGCGTGATCCTAAAATTTGTTTTGAGCGAGAAGAGGAGGAACAATAAAAAATTCCTAAGTCGAATACATCACCAGAGCATAGAAGAGGAGTAAGAAGAATCCTACTCTCTAATATAACTAGACTCAAAATAGTTTTTTCTAGACTCGACTCGTCCAAGTTCGATCAAGCAAAGGGCTCCTATGGTCGTATGGCTCTGATACCAACTTGTCACGCCCAAGATGCGCGCCTATCCATATTAAGGCACGTGGGCCTCTACAAGGGATAGAGGCGCATCTGAACGTTGGGAAGTATAGCATCATTACATCATACATTTAAGAAGAGAGGAGTATATGAGTTAGCTTACACTCGCCACATGCTAAATTACAATTCCACACAAAGAGTTCAAACATCAATCTGAAGGCAGGGTCCGGGTACGGACGAAAAACAAACGATAAAAGCAGATGCAATGATACTATCTTGCTAGCCCCGAAGATCACGACCACGGTCCTCTACTCATCTGGATACATCGCATACATCCTTCCATATTCCTCTTCATACTCCCACTTGAGCTGTGTCATGTCATCGGTCACGATCTCATCTGTACCTGTACCTGGATTGTTGTAGTAATCTGTGAGCCACGACGACCCAGCAATCTCACGCTCCGGGTACCGAGACTATTCCGGCTTATAGGTTGGGATGGGGTATGTGTTTAGTTTGTAGCAACACTAAGCATTTATGGTGGATAATCTTACAAAACCCGAAAGTAAATATGTGGTCTATGATAAACGATCGAAACTAGATTGACCTCTATGAGATCCTGAACACCTACTTACGTCAATCATAACCCCACCATGTTCTCTCTCGGTTCATGTTCATGAGCAGAGATGATCATAGTTAGTCACACAGTTGGTGCATTTTATTAGAGTTTACTTCAAGTTAACTATAACCGGGTGCTAAAAAAATATCCAAGTTGTCACATAACCGCAGACACGGCTTTCCGAAAGATTTCACCCTCCAGGGGTGCTCCAACTAGTCCATCATAAATTAACCACACTCCATGGGAATAACCTCGACCACGGATCTCGTGATCATCCTAGGCAACTCCAAAGGAATTCCAACACCTCGAGATAGGCCGAAGAAAGTCAGAGTCCCACATGCAAGACACTCGATAAAGGAACACAAATCTAGCAAGACCACCCAACGTGTCGACGAACCCGATAGATCCGCCTATCTTGTTCTTAGGACATGACGGATAAGCTACGCATACGGAGGCCAGATAGAGATCTCCCAAGTTGCCCATGGTTGGCCCCGCACAGTGCTCTAGTTTGGGCCACCACTCAGGAGGAGGGCTGGCCCTATGCAAATTTAGCCGAATGTTGCAAAGCCCTATGCAAATTTTATTAAGTTATTAAGGAAATGTAGTACCAAAGTTGGGTCTTGTGAGACAAGTTTTAATCTTAACCGAATAAGTAAGGGGGTCCCCATAACAACCCTGAGGATGTTAGGAGCGCAAAGTATGGAAACATAACACCGGTAACAAGAAACTATGGCGGTAACAGCGGAACAAAACAACTACCAAAAGGCCAATCCTTCCACCAATACCAAATGTATAAGTGCATTAAATTAAATAACAGATAATATTGCGATATGGTAGACATCCATGTTATCACATGGAAACAACCTATACTTGCAGCTAGAACGCTATAAGAGGGGCTGAGCAGCGGTAACTTAGCCAAACAATGGTTGCTAGGATGTGGAGGGTTAGAGGCTATCATCGCAATTAGGAGGCTGACATTCAAGTGGTAGGTAGCACGAAAGTAGCGATAAGAGCGAGTCAACTAGCAAGCGAAAATAGTATCGGGATCTGGGTACGATCATCTTGTCTGTTGGTTCTTCAGAGGGGCAAGTAGGGGGATCCTCGTAGTTGTACTCGCCTGGATCTTCATACTTAGGTTCAATGTGCGCGTCTACCCAAAAGAAACAGCAAGAATAATGATGCATGCTTATGTGAAGAGTTTCAGCATGGCAATCCTAACTAGTCATGTTTCACATGGAAAGGATTGGTTATTAATGAATCTGAACTGAAACTTATGTTAAGTTATTTAGACATGCATGAACATGGGAAATATGGATGCATCATGTAAAAACGATACAAATGCATATGTAGAACATAAGAAATGGAGTAACAGTTCTCACGCTATGCTCACGACAAGATACGAAGGCAAAACACAAGACAAGAAGGCCATGGGCTATTCCTTGGCATTCCAAGGTAGCCACTGGTTAGGCAATGAAAAGCCAACCACAATAGAGCTAAATATCAAGAAATTCCATGGAGTATAGCTCCCACAAGTCACAAAACACTAAAACAAACAATCTGCCACAAAACAGCAACTTAGCAACTTTCACAGCCAACAACTTGAGCTATAGGAAGTCCCTAGCCACAAACAAGGTATTGACAGAAACTACATAACATTTTTATTAACATATCCAACTAAACAATCTATAATTGAGGCACACATCAATAAGCATGAAGCTCACAAGTTGGCATGATGAAACAGATTTCTGGGACTTAGTGAAAATAACAGTTTTCTGGAATCTGAGTTAGTATGAAAGCAAGTTTACAGTAGAAACTAATGGTGATAGATACCACCTCATGGCATGAAAATTAACAGGATTCTAGAAGACAGCTTCTACTTCAAATCACTAGCACTAAGCTTGAGCTAATTCACATGTCACAAGATAGCAACCACTCTTCATGGCATAAAAATAATAGCAGATTCTAAGACTTACAAATATTTGGCATGGTTGCAAACAACCACATTATAGTGGCTACTTTAGAGCATGGTTCCCCACTCATTTGCAAGTTTATCATGAAAAAGATAAATACTATGGCATTCTACACATCAAAGACTACCAAATTCATGTTGGCACAAACATCATAGCATGCATGGATTAAACTTGAAAAAAATGAAAAAATGGCACTATGAGATAAAATGACATTTTGTCAAACTTGCTCAAATGACCAAACCAATTGAACCAATGGATTCCTGAGGTTTTCTACCCCAAATTCATGTATCATGACAAAAACAAGATAGAAAAAATGACATATATACATATAGGTGAAAACTTACTAAATATGTCCATAGACATAAATGAACATATCCAAAATTGGAAATATTTCTATAAATAGAAATAACATATTAAAACCATTAAATCCTAAAACAATTAAAAGAAAACAACACTAGCAGGGGGGCCCACCTGGCATACTCACCAGGGCCCCCTAGTGTATGACATGTGGGGCCAGGCCCACTGTCACACACACACACACACTCTAGCACATACACACCACACTGGATCTGCTGGCCATGGCAGATCCACACACACACTCACACACACCCGCATACATAGACGCACACACAACACATCCACACTGGATCCGACACACAGCCGCACCGAATCTGCACATACACCCAACACCCACACTGGATCCGGTCATCGCACCGGATCCGCACACAAAACGACACACCCAACCAACCGGAGAAAGGAAAAAACACACGGGGGGTTGGAGCGGGGACTTGATCCCACGACCTCATAGTCTCGTGCCCGGTCCTTATCACTGTGCTATGACGCGCTAACTGAACATGGAGGGGGAAGACAACAGGAAAACAAACAGAGGGCTCCTCCTCTACCTGCAGGCTGAGAATAAGTAGGCGATGCCGGCAGCCCTCCGGCGACCTACAGTGGGGCTGCGAGATCTACAGGGGGTTCCATCCCCGTGGCTAGCGCAACAAATTGTGGGGCTGCACAGCAGGTTCACAACAGCAGCAGAGGCACATACAATGGCAGCGGCGGCGAGGCACACAATAGCGACGGCATGGCTATGAGCGCGAGCTGCACGTAGGAAGGAAGCAGCACACGCAGGCAACGGCTGCGGTGGCAGGCCTCACCTACGCCAACACACACGCACACATCTACTGCAATAAAAGACTGGGCTTGAAGAGCACCGGGAGCATCACAACGGCAGCACGACAGCGATGACTATAGCAGCCTAGGGGAGGAGGAGAGGGCAGGGATCAAACATGGGAGGATACCTCTCCTACCTAGACACGACGATGGGGACGGAGTCGCAGCAGAATGACGACAGTGCCTCGGGGAACTCCGGCGAGGCCCTGATCCGAACGGCGAGGAAGAAGCGTTGGGCTTCTTGGCCTTGAGGACCCTCCTAGACGCAAGGGGAAGAAGAGGAACATGAGGGGGAATCCTCCCCGTCTACCAGGTCGTCGAAGAGCGGTGAGGACGCTACGTCCGGGCTTGAGCAGGTTATAAAGGTGGGACTTGGGGAGAGGCTTACCTACGGCGGCGAGGAAGGAGAAGGGAGGAAAGAGGAGAAGAACCTCTAGGGTTGCGCGCCAACAGGTTATAAAGGAGGCTCGGGCCCTAACGCCGTCTCGACGTCCGTGCCATGATGGCGCTCTCTCTCTCGCAATGCTCTGTCTCTGACGGAAAAGGCGATGGGAGCAACTCTCCGTCAGGAACCAGGCTAGGCTTGCTCACTAGCCGATGGGCCACCAGGGAGAAAACAAAGGCCTAGCACACTCTCTGCCTCTCACACACCGAAAACAAAACACAGTAGGTTCTTTCCTATAAAATAAACAACGACACCACATAATAAAACCCCTAGAGGATACAGAAGGATTTTTAGCAAAACAAAAAATACTTTTGCACTCAAGGAAATAATACCTATTTTATAAAATTAGCTAGTTGATTTATAGAGCAAGTAAATTAAATGGTTTTATTAAACAACAACCCCTTGTTATTTAAAACCCCAATATCATAAAGCTCAAAACATCAAAAGACCAACACACATAGACTTAAAATATTATTGGCTAACTCCTGAACATTTTAAAACAAATATAACAACAAGTTAATTTTGTTGATTAATGGTAATGGAATAAAACAGATATAGGTTGGTTTGTTTGGAAGAGAATAAGACAGGGGGAAGGAGATGATGCCCACTCAAACCACACATCCACAACAACACTCACATCTCTACAAGGTCAAGAAGCACACCACAAAACAATATGCATGGCATGATGATGATATGCATGATGCAAGATGCATGAACAAGACATGGCAAACAGCACACTCATTTCATTCACATAGGTTACATGCTATAAAAGGTAGGGACAGTGCATGGGCTGTCACAGTCAAATACTAACATGCGCCTACGGGCGGGATTTAGGGGCACTCACCCGTGGGCTTGGCCTGGTCGGCGGAGTGGTTGGGCCTTGCGCGGCCGGGCCTTGAGTGTCTGGGCCCTGGCGCAGGCATTGCGGTTGTTTATCCTCCCGATCCCACCTCGATCGAGCGAGCCTTCACCGGTGACGGCAGCAGGGAGGCGGGCCGCTGGTGGGGAGGAGGCTGGGAACATGGGGATGGGCGTCGGGGTTCGGATCCGACCGACCTCCGTCAGGATCTAGCGATTCCCGAGGCTAGCAGTGACTAACGGGGTCAAGGCCGTGGTAGCCAGATGTTCGGCGGCGAGCTCTCTTGAGCATCCATGGCGGCAGATCTTGGGGCGACACGAGGACGGCAAGCAGTAGGGACCACGGCAGTGTGGGAGGTCACCTCCGGCGGGGCGGCGAGGCCTCCGATGGCCGGAGACGGGGAGCTGCTAGCGCGGGGCGCCATGGCTACGGGTGCGGGCATCTACAGGCGGCGGGGTTCGGGCCCAGGTGGGCCACTAGATGGGCTTGCTCTGCTATGTAGAGGGGGTCTGGGCTGAGGAGAGAGGGAGGTTTGCGGCCCATCACATGAGTTTTATAAACCGAAAACGTCCGATGAATAAATCGATGACCACACTACTAAAGTCGTCCATTTAGGTACCAAACGACCTCCGATTGCGAGAAAAATTGGCACGCAGTCTACCTACAATATAACAGGACCACACGGCAAGTTTTGACCCAATCCGAGACTATTGTTCATTCACTTTTAAAACATTTTATAATTCGATGTCGCGGGTGCATGCATGTGTGGTTGGTCTCGAAACGGGCAACAACAAGAACGGAGAGAACCGGTGACTATGAACGGATGCCAATTCGAAAACTCATGTTGAAAAAATGTCGATGCTATGCAGATGATGTGAATGATACTATGATGAATGTGACAACCAGACGAATCACTTGACGAGAAAGGAATAAAAGGGGTATCTTCTGAAGCGTCAGTCCCGGGCTATTACAAATCTCCTCCACTTACAAGCGATCTCGACCCGAGATCATAGAATGAGAAGGGGAAGAGGAATAAGAAAGCAAGAGGAAAAACTTAGTTGCTTGTTTGACAAACGAGTGGAAACAATGAAACATGAAGGATGCAAGAGATGAAGAATGAAATGAGGAACAAGCAAGAATTCACAAGAAATTTCAGTAGCACTTCGGTAGGAAAGAAAGGCAAAACTTGATAAGAAGGAAAAGAACTTGAACATAGAACACAACACTCCGGTAAAATGAATAAGCAAGAAGAAGATGATCTTAATAGAACAAGATGGTGGTTGAAAGAGAGCATCATGACAACGCCTCCGGAAGAAAAGAATAGAAACTAGATCATTGGAAAGGAAGGAATGGAGAACAAAATGACATATTTCTACCACAATTGAATTTGAAATCACACTTGCAAGGAAGGATAGAACGGAGCTGATGGAGAATCAACAACGAAAATAATAGCTTGTTATGGGCTTATGGAAAACATCTAAAAACAATGAGCTGATAACCATCCACTAACAATACAATGATTTCTTGGGAGCAAAAGAGATGAAAGACTTCTTTCCCCAAGAAGAGGACGAAAAGAACTTGGATCATTTATGCCACCATGATAGCAACAAACCTTAGGAAATTCTTTAGGTGAAATCCAACCAAAGATAACCCCAAGAAGACAAGATGGGTTTACTTATCTCATTCTTGAAAATTTTACTTCGAGATTCCTCACAATCAAGAATTTAATAACACCATCTCAGAAGCCAATGGAGAGGAATTTAATTTAGAATTCCAATATAAAGAACACTTGAGCACCTTCAACAAAAATCTTCATGAATACTTCGAGAAAGAATTAACTCCTTGATGAACCACCATGAGGAACCTCCGGATATTTGAGGAAGATAGAAAAGAATTGAAGGTTGAAAAGAACAAGAGTGGGGCCTTGCTATGATATAGGTGAAGCTTCGAAAAGAGATATTTGAGCAACTTGAACACCGCAAAAGAAAATAAGAACCACTTAGAATCGAGAATTAGATATCATGAACAACTACGGAAGAAGGATTGAAATCACCTTGATGAAACTAGAATAAGAATTGATGACAAGCGACGGATTTGGCATACTACTTATTCTTCTTGAAAAGATTGAATAGAGAGATAGAACACAAACTTGAAGAAGTCTTCAACGAAACACCGGTAAGAATTCACACAGGAATGAGGATACTATGATGGACTGAAGATGCAAGGGAACTAAGAGATCACGATCCATCTAATGGAAAACTTCACAAGGCACAGGAATAATTGAGATACGAACGAAGGGAAAACAATTAAGAAGAATTTGAGAACGAAAGCTGAAATTTGAGAACAAGGAATCTTCTGAAATGATGGCCTTCAGAGGATTGAGAAATGAAAAGAACAATGAAATGCTTCGGATAGATATGGAAAGAATTACTCATGATCAAAAATAATTTGAGAGGATAGCAAGAAGCTGAAAGCACACTCTTGAAAAGAACGGACAAAGATTTAAGAGAAACTCTCCTTCGGACTTCAATGATAAGAATGAAAACGAGAACACCACCAAGAATTACTGAGACACTCCGGAAGAATGAATAAGGAAAGGTTGAGCCAACAATGAAAATGATTTAGAAGCAATCTTCGAGAAGGCACATGACTCATGAAAGTCATTCTTACGTCTTATTAGAAGAGAACTTGAGAACATCTCCGGAAAGATTAGAAGATCCAGGTAAGATCCTAGGGAAAACCTGTGGGTTATGGGCCTACTGAAAGGAAACCACCATTGAAACAATTTCATAGGAAGAGGGATTGCACCGGTAGAAATCAAAACTCAATGAAGTGATAACGTCAAAATATTTTAAGAGGATATGAATGGAAATGAAAGTCTTCTAAGATATCTTCAGCACTCCGGATGGAACAGGGAGAGACGAAAAACAAGAGACACTTTGATAGAATTTCCGACATGGGGAAGCATTGAACGAATGAGAAAGGATATGATGAACACCCAGAGCTTGAAACCAATTCACTGGAAGAATAACAACAATAACAAGGAATTGGAGGATAGAGCATTAAACTGAAACTCCTGAGAATCTCCACAAGAATTCACCAGATACAAAATGGAAGAAATGATAGCGGAAGCATCAATGAAGGAAAGGCACTTGGATGAGAATTAATCATAGAAGAGTAGCGCGGGAGGGTGAGGAAAACAAAGAAAACTTAGGTCGGACGAAAAGAACCCCGGAAAGAAACATGAGGATTGATCTTGCAAATATTGAAAGGATTGAATTCACTTGAAGAGAGCACATCGGATGAAAAGAATTGATATGACAAATTGATTGAGCACAAGAATTAGCAATCCCATAGAAATACGGGAACACTACTTCGGAAAGATATGAGATCACCAGTTGACATCGAAGCAACTTGAATTACCGTACTCCAAAAAAACAAAGGATGAGGCTTACAAAATAAGCCAGAACAAGTTCGTGATAGAGACTCCACTCGATATTTTCGTGGTAAGGCTCGCACGGGCTCGATCGTACATTGTATTGTCATATTGAAATGACGCTCGAATATGCTCCCTAGGCATAGCGAACTACAGGGCTTGACGAAGCATATCTGATGATATATATCGATACTATCCTCTGTAAGAATGACTTTGAACAAACAAATCCACTCGATGTCGAACCCCAACATCACATCATGATCTGTTGGAATATAACCTAGGTAACTACTTGAATTCCCACCTAAGAACTCCCTAAATCTTCCGGCTATGCAATCGGGTCCACGGATACAAGGAGAAAAATCCATCACTCAACTCCTAACAATAATAATATTCTCCAATGTAACACATTCGTCAACATATAACCAGAGGTCTCGGAAACTCATCTATCTCGGACCCTCTAAAACACAACGATACTAAGAATGGCAGTACATCCGAACTCTCTCTAGCAATACTGGGGATGCCGGAGTCCTCTTGCCACTACTAGTATTGAAGCAATTTCAAACATCCTCCGTCCTGAGATACTAAGGAAACTGAACGATAACGGTATGCCAAGAATCCCTTGGAGCTCTACTCCTTGATAATACGAGGCACCAAGTATAGAACTCTGTCACATCGACATCATAGAGATTCCAAAATACCCGCATGATCCTTTTTTTTTGAGTGAGAAGACGGTAGAATCTGAATTCCTAAGTCGTAATTCCTCACTAGAGTATAGAAGAGAAGTAAAAAGAATCCTACTCTCCGATATAACTAGACTCAAAATATTTTTTTACTAGACTCAATTGGGCCAAGTTTGATCAATCAAGGGGCTCCTAGGTCGGTATAGTATCTTATACCAACTTGTCACGCCCAAGATGCGATCCTATCCTTATTTTGGCACGAGGGCCTCAACAGGGATAGAAGCGCATCTCGTCGTGTTGCAAGAATGGATATCTTTAAAAGTACATTTACAAAAGAGATGAGTATATGGAATTGGCTTACACTCGCCACAAGCTACATCAAGAACACATCAATACAACAACATACTCAACCATCATACATAAGAGCAGGGTCCGACTACGAATGAAATCAGACGATAAAATGACATCCATCCTTGCTATCCCAGGCTGCCGCCTGGAACCCATCCTAGAGAGATGAAGAAGAAGAAGAACTCCAAATCAAATAAGCATCGCTCTCATGTCAAAGCATCACATTACCTATAACTGCAATTGTTGTTGTAGTAATCTGTGAGCCATAGGGACTCAACAATCTCATTTCCAAGGGTATCAACACTATTAAAGCTTAATGGGGGAGGTATGGTTAAGTGGTGAGGCTGCAGCAAGTGACTAAGCATTTATTTGAGTGTCTAACTTACGAATACAGAAAGTAATATATGGTGGTCTGGATAATGGACGTGAGCTACTAATGATCACTAAGTGATCCGGAAGAACTACTTACGTCAAACATAATCCCACCATGTTCTCTCTTGGATAAGGACTCACGAGAAGAGACAGTCTCGGTTACGCACACAGTTGGTGTATTTTATTAGAGTTTCCTTAAAGTTTACTATGATCGAGTATCAAACAAGTTTTCCAAGTTTGGCACGTAACCGTGGGCACGGCTTTCCGAAAGATTTAACCCTGCAGGGGTGCTCCAACTCATCCATCACAAATTAACCACACGTCGCGGGAATAACCTCGACCATGGATCTCGTGATCATCCCAGGCAATTCCAAAGGAAAACCGACACCTCGAGGTAGCCGGAAGAAGATCAGTGTTCCTCACGCAAGACATTCGAGAAAGGTAAAACAAGTCCAGCAAGGCCTCCCGATGTGTCGACGATCCTGATAGGAGCCGCATATCTCATTCTCAGCACACGGGGGATAAGCTAGTGTATGGTGGCCTGATAGAAATCACCCAAGTTGCCCTGGGGTGGCCCCGCACAGTGCTCTAGTTTGGATCAACACTCATGAGGAGCACTGGCCCGAGTGGGTTGATTAATCCACGAGGTCCAGAAAGTCCCTATGCAATTTTATTAGTTATTAGGCAAATGCAGTACCAATGTTGGGACTTGCCAAACAAGCCTTATCCAAAAAAAATCAAGGGGGTCACCATAACATCCCCGAGCATGTTAGGAGAGTACAATTATGGAACATAACACCGGTTCACAAGTAACTAGGGCGGCCAGAGTGGAACAAAACATCGAGCAAAAGGCCAAGCCTTCGACCCTTTACTAAGTGTTTAAGTTCATTAAATCAAATAGAACTAATATTTTGATAAAAAATGAATGTCCATGTTGTCACATGGAAACAATTGCACATGTAGCTAGAAACGCTATAAAAAGGGTTGAGCAAGCGGTAACATAGCCAAACAATGGTTTGCTAGGAAGGTGGAGGGTTAGAGGCTTATCATGGCAGTGTTGGGAGGCTTGACAAACAAGTGGTAGATAGCGTGAGATAGCGATAGAAAACGAGACATCAAGCCTGGCAATGATAGTAGTGGTATCCAGGGAAATGTGTCATCTTGCCTGAGATACCGCTTGGAAGAAGAATGATTCCATGAAGAAGAAGTGCCAACATAGTCGAACGAATCCTCACACTCCGAACGCTTTGGGAACTCTATGGAGAAGGAACAATCCAGAACAAACAATCAACACATGATACCACACAACATATACATGGCATGATGCGCTAACAAGTATGATGCATGTCCGATTTAATATGCAAGGCATGGCATGGCATGGCAACAATAGCAAACAACTACTACATGTTAAGTGAAGTTCAATATGCAATGAGTTGCATATTGATGAAACTCCATGTTTGAATTATTTAGTTCACTCTCATTCAGATACTCATAAATATTAAATGTTGTTACACATGACAAGAGGTGAAGCATAAGTAAACTACATCACCTAGGGACTTTAAATGATGCGAGAACCAACAGGTAGCATTTGCGAAATGACCTCACATGCAAATTATGAATTTAGTCCAGATCTGAACTAACAATATTTTAGAGTTTTCAACCAGCAAAACTAATGTCGCCATGTGATTCTACACATTTTTCTAGCCAAGTTACATATGTAAAACATTTGCATCGGAGCTACGGTTTAGAAGTTATTAAATAAATCATTTTAGCATGGCATTAACACACATTGCAAGAAATAAGCAAGTTAAACATTTTAAGCACATGTGAGATTTGAATATTGTGAATCTACATGAAATTCGAGTCATTTTTCATATATAAAGTTTTCTCATATGATGCACGGATCTCGAGTTATTAAAGCGTGAGTTTTAGGGTTTTTTCTGTAAAATAGTTTTTCTCGGGATAATTACGAAATTCACAGAACGTAAAAAACAACAACGGGACAATCTGCAATAGGGCCCAAACTATGGACATGGGCATCACATAGTAACATGCGCCTACGTGCGGGATTTAGGGGCGCTCACCCATGGGCTTGGCCCGGTCGGCCGAGTGGTTGGGCCGTGCACGGCTAGGCCTTGAGGATCTGGGCCCTGGCACAGGAGTTGCGGTCGGTCGTCCTCCCGATACCACCTAGATTGAGTGAGGCACAATCGGCGACGATAGCAGGGAGACGAGGCGCCGATTGGGAGGAGGCCGGGAACATGGGGACGGGCGTTGAGGTTCGGATCTGGCCGACCTCCGCTCGGATCTGGCAGTTCCTGAGGCTAGCCGTGGCCGACAGGGTCGAGGCCACGGTGGCCAGATGTCCGATGGCTAGCTCTCTTGAGCATCCATGGCGGCAGAGCTCGGGGCGACGCGAGGACGGCAAGCAGTAGGGAGCACAGCGGCGCGGGCGGTCACCTCTGGCGGGGCGGCAACACCTCTGATGGCTGGTGACGGGGAGCTGCTAGCGCGGGGCTCCATGGCTAGGGTTGCGGGCGTCTATGGTTTGCGGGGTTCGGGTCCGTGCGGGGCACCAGATGGGCTTGGCGGTCTGTGTATAGGGGGTGTGGGCTAAGGAGAGAGGGAGGTTTGCAGCCCGTGACATGAGTTTTATAAACCGCACTGCTAAAATCATCCGTTGAGGTACCAAACGACCTGCGATTGCGTCAAAATTTGGCTGGCAGTCTACCTACAATATAGCAAGACCACATGCCAAGTTTCGACACAATCCAAGACTATTGTTTGTGCACTTTTAAAACATTGTATAAATCGATGCCGCGAGCGCATGTGTGTATGGTTGGTCTTGAAATGGGCAACGGCAAGAACAGAGAGAACCGGTGACTACGAACGGATGCAAGTTCGAAAACTCATGTTAACAAAATGCCGGAGCTATGCAAAGGACACGAATGATGCTATGATAAATGCAACAATCAGACGAATCACATGACGATAAAGGAATAAAATAGGAATCTTCTTAAGCATCGGTTCCAGGCCGTTAGTTTGGAATACACTCTCACCCGGTTGAGAGATGCCCCGAGCCGAGTGAAGATCTGGAAGAAGTCATTGGCCCGAGCCGGAGATGACATTGCTCTCTCACTAGTCCAGGTCCACGGTAAGGGAGTGGACGAGAAGAAACTGAAGTCCTTTGAGGTCACCAATCGGAAGCACGCCAGACTTTAAGATTTCATGGACATGTTCATGGAGGCGGCCACCCGAATCGCAGAAAGCCTTGACCTCAACACGGTCCTTGAAGCAGTGCCTAGCCTCGAGTGATCGCCGGGCTAAAAACCTTCTTTAAATATTTGCCTCAGAATACCGATTAGTATCTATAAGACTTTTAAATGATCCTGAATGTCCTACCGTCTGTCCTTCTACATCGATCGATGCAAATCTCATATGCTTTATCTTAACTTGATATTTTGAGTGCATTATACTCAAGCGATTCCATGATCATGCATGTGGTCTCGAGTGTGTATGGTATCTGCACTTGGCGTGAATTTTAACATAGGAGACGCGGGGTAATGGCTAAGTCCCCGAGTGTAGACAAGACCTTCACTCGGAAAAGTTGTCCTTGGATGAACAATTATGGTCCTGTTCATCTTGACAATTGAGTGTGGAGAATGTCTCTCCCGAGAGGTTCTCTAGCTTAGGAGACATGGAGTTGCGGCTAACGTCCCGAGTGTGGGCAAGGCCCGCACTCAGAGTAGTTTTAAAACTTAGGTGACCCGGAGTCGCGGCTAAGACCCGAGTGTGGGCGAGACCTACACTCGGGGTAGTTTTTCGTTTAGATGCAGAATGATGGTCATGTTCATCCTGTCGGTCGAGTGTGGAGAATGTACCACTCGAGAAGTTTTCTAACTTAGGTGACGCAGAGTCGTGGCTAAGCCCCTGAGTGTGGTCTAGACCCGCACTTGGAGTAGTTTGCTAACTTAGGCTTCGTGGAGTCACAGCTAAGCCCCCGAGCGCGGGCGATACACTCACTCGGAGTAGTTTCTCGTCTAGATGTAAAATCATGGTCATGCTCATCTTAACAATCTAGTGTGGAGAATGTCCCACTCGAGGAGTTTTCTAACTTAGGAGACGCAGAGTCATGGCTAAGCCCCCAGGAATGGGCGAGACCCACACTCAGAGTAGATTTCTAACTTAGGTGACATGGAGTCGTAGCGAACCCCCTGAGTGCAAGCGAGACCCTCACTCAGAGTAGTTTGTCTTCTAAATGAACAATGATGGTCTTGTTCATCTTGACAATTGAGTGTGGAGAATATCCAACTCGAGAAGTTTTCTAACTTACGAGATGCGGACTCACGGCTAAGCCCCTAAGCATGGGCGAGACCCACACTCCGAGTAGTTTGTTAACTTAGGCGACGTGGAGTCGCAGCTAAGCCACCGAGCGTGGGCGAGACCCTCACTCAGAGTAGTTTGTCATCTAACTGAACAATTATGGTCCTATTCATCTTGAGAATCGAGTGTGGAGAATGTACCACTCAAGAAGTTTACTAACTTAGGCGACGTGGAGTCATAGCTACGCCCCTAAGTGCAGGCAAGACCCACACTCGGAGTAGTTTGCCACAGCTTAGGCGATGCGGAGTACTTAGGCGATGCGGAGTCACAGCTAAGCCCCCGAGAGCGGGCAAGACCCTCACTCGGAGTAGTTTCTACTTAGGCAAATTCAGGTTTGCGGCTAAGTGTTTTGTGTTTTATACCCACTTGGGGTGGTAGTCGAATTTCAACAATACACAATGAAACAACGCTTTATTCATCGAGATCACTTGGATTTATTACGAAAGTCTTAATTTTCATTTGTCGCATTCGAAGTGTACAACTTGCGGAGCAGGTCTGCATTCCAAGTCTGAGGTTTTTCTGCATCATCCTTGATGTTGTAGAATGGGTATGCTCCATTGTGCATGACTTTGGAGATAACATACGGTCCTTGACACGGAGGCGCCAACTTGTGGGGTCTCTGCTAATTCAATCGGAGAACCAGATCTCCTTCCTGAAAGGCTCGTCATCTGACTTGTTTGTCGTGATAATAGCTCAGATTCTGTTGGTAGAGCATGGATCTCTTGAGGTACAACTCTTTTTCTTCCTCCAGGAGGTCGAGGTCGTCTTGTCGTGCTGCTTCAGCCTCAACTTCATCGTATTATTCCTCTTGGGGGGAATTATATTAAAGATCACACGGCAGCACGGTTTCCGACCCATAGACCATGAAGAAAGGAGTGCGCTGCATAGAGTGGTTAGCGGTCTTCTAAATGCCCCACAAGAGTGATGATAGTTCTTCAACCTAGGCTCCAGCTGCATGCTTTAGATCTCTAATCAATCGGGGTGTCAATCCTTGAAGGATCTTTCCGTTTGGTCGCTTCGGTTGTCCGTTTGACTGCGGGTGAACCACGGGGGCGTAATTAACCCGAGTGCCCTAAGAGAAGAAAAACTCATGGAATTTGTCAGATTGGAAGTTCCTCCTATTATCTTTAATGATGTCGTGCGGCACAACGAACCTGTAGATAACCTGTTGAATGAAGCTATGGCAAGGCCTGCATCAAGACTTTTGATGGCTTTAGCCTCAACCCACTTAGTGAATTCATCAACAGCCACGAGCAGGTGGGTGAATCCACTCATCGCCGTCCGCAAGGGCCCAACCAAGTCAAGGCCCCACACGGCGAATGGCCAGGTGAGTGGAATCCTGTTCAGCAGGGAAGCGGGCTTGTGGGACTTGTTCTCATAGAACTGACTTATGACACACTTATCCACCAGATCTTTGGCAGCTTCGTTCGGGGCAAGTAAAAACCTGGTCGGAAAGCCTTAGCAGCCAGTGTCCGAGAGGACGCGTGGTGGCCACAAGTTCCCAAGTGAATATCATGTAGGATCTGAAGTCCATCTTACGGAGAGATGCACTTCCGAGTGACCCCTATGGTGCTTTTCTTATACAACTCGTCTCCCAAGACTTCACATAATTTTGATCGACGGACAATCTGGCGGTCTTATTGTTCGTCTTCAGGGTGTACTTGCTGGATCAAACATGCTAAATCTAGCTATTTGCACTCAGGAGTGCTTACCAGCATTTCGTGGACTAGGTCGACCACAGTTGGAACATCAACCTCAGTCGGATTTGAAGGACTGACTGCTTGCGAGGGATCCTCTATGAAAGGATCTTCTGCAATTGTTGGGGCGCACAGATGTTCGAGAAATATATCCTTGGGAACTCCCCACCGAGTGGATCCAATCTTCGCCAGGTTGTCGGCTGCTTGGTTCTCCGCGCGAGGAATGTGATGCAGCTACAAACCTTCAAAATTCTTCTCCAACTTTCTAAGTACGTTGTAGTAACCAGGCATAGCTGGACTCCGAATGTCCCATTCCTTCATCAGTTGATTGACAATGCGTTCCGAATCTCCGTAGACCATTAAACAACGAACACTAGTGAAATGGCCATTCGGAGACCTTATGGGAGGGCTTCGTACTCGTCCTCATTGTATGTTGAATGGAAATGGATTTGGAGGACGTAGTTCAACCGGTCTGCTTTGGGAGAGACGAGAACAACGCTGGCCCCTGAACCATTGAGCATCTTGGATTCATCAAAGAACATGGTCCAATATTCAGAAACACTCGGGGTCGGCTACTCTTGCTCAATCCACTCGGCCATAAAGTCAACCAATGACTGGGACTTGATTACTTTCTTGGCTTCAAACTTGATCTCCAACGGGAGGAGCTCAATTTCCCATTTCGCCACTCGGCCAGCCGCATCTCGGTTACGTAAGATCTCCGACAGGGGAGTCACTACTAGAAAATAATGAACTACCTTGTTCATAGTCAAGTAAGTACCGTAGACCAACTTCTGGTAATGTGGGTATCTCTGCTTGGAAGGAGTCAAAACTTCTGAGATATAATAGATGGGTCTTTTGACTTTGAATGTTTTGCCTGGCTCCTCACGTTGGACTCCAGGATGGTGCTTACCACTTGATTGGTAGCTACAATATACAAGAGTAGCGGTTCCCGACTACCCGCAGGAGCCAACACCGGCTTGGTGGAAAGCAACGCCTTGAGTTCTTCAAACGTGGCTTGTAATTCAGAAGTCCACTCGAATTTGTGGGATTTCTTCATCAATCGGTAAAGTGTGTGTCAGTGTCAAAACCGGCGGATCTCGAATAGGGGGTCCCGAGCTGTGAGACTAGGATCAATGGTAACAAGGGACGAAGGAGATGATGTTTACCCAGGTACGGGTCATCCTATCAAGGTAAAGCCCTACATCCTGCTCGATTATATTGATGGTACAAAGGTTACAGAGTCGATCTACCTCCTGATCGTATAGCTAAAACCCTAGATGAGTTTCTCTACCCTATAATCTAAAACCCTCCCGGTTGATATAGACAACGGGGGTACCTAGGGTTTACACATGGTTGGTCTCCTGTCACGGATGGAGATGTCGATTTCCTTATCTTGACTTGAAGTGCATGACACGCCTTCAAGGCATCCTTCTAGAACACAAGGTCTTAATGTATATGGCCCCTCCTACAAGAGTCAGAATACGGCCCACTAGGCCGACCTATTGGGAGATAGGCCAACGGACCGACTCAGGGAGTCCTAGATTAAGGGTCCTCAGGAGACCGACCTAATCCTATTGGGCCGGTTATATGGGTCGTTTGCTGAACATTGGATCGATCCAAATCCTTGTCTCCAGGAAGCAAGCTTCGGGAATTGCGGCTTGTCCTCCACATTTGATGTAGAGAATAGGCATGTTTATCCCTTTGACGTGTAAGTGACCACATGTAAACCCTAGGTACCCTCGGCGTCTATATAAGCCCGAGGTTTATAGGTTGTAGACGGGGACAACACATCTAGGGTTTAGCTCTTTGGTCTCGAGATAGATCTACTATGTAACTTATACATCATCAATACAATCAAGCAAGACATAGTGTATTACCTCTATAGGAGTGCCCGAACCTGGGTAAACATCGTCTCCCTTGTCTCCTATTACCATCGATTCTAGTGTCACAGCTCAGGACCCCTTACCCGAGGTTTGCCGGTTTTGACACCGACATTGGTGCTTTCACTGAGAGTTCCGGTATGATCGCCCAAGGAATGGTGGCTCACCTTGTCACCAATGAAGAGGGCCGCAACACGGACACTTTTGTCCCCGGACAGCTCTTTGCCTTCGGCAGCATTGTGCTGCACGCCGACCCGACCGACCATCTAAGCTGTGTCGGAAGTTTCACCACCGATCAAGAGGTCTGATTCGGGAACGTAGAGTTCACAGTAGACTTTCGGGGCAACATGTCATTAACCGAGCACACAGTATCGCCTGCCATGCCCGAAGAATCTGAAGCTTTAACTTCAGATTCCTCATTTGATCAGACCCACGGGATAAATCCCGCCAATGACCTAACTCGTACTCTGGATACGGCCATTGCACCTGACGTTCGGATATTTTTTCTTGCCGAACACTCCACTCGTCTAGACGTGTCGGAGGTCAATTCCGAAGGCTCTGGAAAGGTTGACCCTATCGAGCTCTCGACACTCAGCAAGGCCCTAGATCGAAACTCGTTGATGAAGATTACCGACAATCCCACTCCGATCTATGCTCGTATCGGTCACAGGGCGGGTTAGGAAATTTTTTTTGGCCCACCCACCACCCACTTGGTAGCCACAGTCGAAGATTTAACCGACATGCTAGAGTATACCTCGGAGGAGGCAGAATACATGGATGACGAGGATTGCAATCCCACCCTCATTAACACCGGGCGGTGGGCCGCTACCTCCACATACGATGTCTACATGGTGGACACTCTAGCTGCTAATGGCGAGAATATGCCTAATAATGACAGTGACAAGTCGGATGAAGCGCCGTCAAGGCACCGGAAGCCGCATAAACGGGCAAAAGGCAAAAAAGGGGAGGAAAGCTATCATCGGCACCAGGGACGGAGTTACCCTGGAAGACCTCGGCGATCCCACTACCCCTGAAAACCTGCTAGAGGGTCAGGAGAGGCCTGAAGACCAATGCAACCCCGACGACCTCAATGTTTCCGAGGATGACAACTACGTCCCCATGTCGAGGAGGAGAACATCTCGGAAGTCGATGACTTTGACATTCCCGATAACCATGTAGATCAGGAATTGTTGAAGAAAAACCTTATAGCCATAGCCCGTAGCCCAAAAACAAAAGAATGGCAGCTTAAAGGCGAACAAGATAACCTCAACGATCGGTGGACGTGAGTCCTCATAGCTGAGGAAGGATACAGTACCGGTCTGTCGGACCAACCTAAAAGCTATCCACGCAGAATACTGCTGCCGAAATTCGATGACGATCTCATTGATACATTGTCTCCTAAACATACCCCATACGATAAGCCAGACCGAGCTCCTTGAGGAAGAGACATGATGGCTGACGAGACCTGTTATAGACTGGTGATGCCCCGAAGAAGGGGAATGGAGCCATTAGAGCCGGATGATAGGTTTGACCTATGACACGACCTGGACTATAGAGCAGGTCGTACGAGATCCATCTATGGATCCAGAGGGTACTTACCCGATAGACGGGACGGGCACAGGTCGTGGCTCGACCACAATAATATAGGCCAGGAACGCAAGCGGACTAGAAGAGACGTCGAATACCGGCGAGACATAGCTTGGGTCAGAGGTGCCGCCCACCCACTATGTTTCATGGACAAGGTGATGCAGCATCAGTTCCCAGAGGGGTTTAAACACGTGAACATAGAGCAATGTGATGGGACAACTAACCCCACGGTTTGGATTGAGGACTTCTTCCTCCACATCCACATGGCGTGAGGAGACGATCTCGACGCCATCAAATATCTCCCCCTAAAACTCAAGGTCCCAGATCGGCACTGGTTAAATATCCTCCCCGAAAACTCCATTGGATTCAAGGAAGACCTAGAGAATGCATTCCGATCTAACTTCCAGGGCCCCTATGTTCGGCCACCGGATTCCTCCAATCTAAGCAACATCATTCAGAAGCCCACAGAGTTTGCGTGGCAATTCTGGAATCGGTTTTTTGACCAAGAAAAAATAGATTGTTGACTGCCCGGATGCTAAGGCAATAGCCTCATTTCAGCATAATATTCCGAATGAATGGTTGGCCCGCCAACTCGGCCAGTATAAACCTTGGACTATGTCCGCCCTTACATCACTCATGACCCGCTTTTGTGCGAGCAAAGATAACTAGCTAACAAGACACAGCCACAACTCCGAAGATCCTGGAACCTCCAAAGTTCAGACGGTAATGGAAAACAAAAGCGCAACAAGAACAAGTGCAGACATAACAATAGTGATGTCAATGACAAGGCCGTTAACGCCAACTTCCGCAATTCCGGACCTGGGCAGCGGAAGAAGCCTCATAAAGCCAATCGTGACGGATCCACCCCGCCGGAGAAGGTCATGGAAAGGCCTTGCCAAATCCATGGCACTTAAGAGAATCCCGCCAACCACATGCACCGTAACTGTTGGGTGTTCAAACAGGCTGGCAAACTCACACCCAAGGATCAAGGCAAGAGCACTTGCAGCGAGGATGAGGATGAGCCTCAGGGTCCAATGGGTGGCATACAGAAGAAATATCCTCCAGAGATGAAAACAGTAAATATGATATATGCCACCCATATAACTAAGAAGGAGAGGAAGTCTGCCCTTCGGGAGGTCTACGCTATAGAGCTTGTAGCCCCAAAGTATAACCCATGGTCGGCATATCCGATCACCTTTGATCAAGGTGATCATCCGACCAATATCCTTCATAGGGGGTTCGACAACCCTCATCCTCGACCCCATTATAGACGGGTATCACCTCACAGAAGTTCTAATGGACGGAGGAAGTAGCCTTAACTTGATTTAGTCCGACAAGGTGAAAAAGATGGGTATAGATCCATCAAGGTTCAAACCAAGCAACACTACCTTTAAAGGAGTGATTCCAGGCCTCGAGGCCCGGTGCACGGGCTCCATAAGTGTGGAAGTAGTGTTTGGTTCACCTGACATCTTTCGAAGCGAAGACTTGATCTTCGACATTGTACTCTTCCGCAGTGGCTATCATGCCTTTCTCAGCCTAATAGGGTCTGCTCGCTTTAACAACGTCCCACACTATGCATACCTCAAGTTCAAGATGTCTGGCCTGAAGGTGGTCATTACTATCAATAGCAATACAGATCACTCTCTCCGAACTGAGGAACATGTGTTGGCCCTAGAGGCCATGTTCAACTACAACGATGATCGACAAACGCCGACATCTGCCGTAAAGGCACGCAAGGTTGGGAAGCGAGCACGGCTTCAGCCCAAGCACTCAGATCCTTTCTCTCCTCTTAAATAGGGACTCTCCCCCCATTGCACAACCCTAGGACCATCGAAGTACATGCCAAGGAAGCACAACTTTGCACTTAAAATTCCATGGGCGAGGGTGGGGAAAAAAGGTACATATTCGGCTGAACCGAACTCCTACCATCAAATGTCTTCAGACACACTTCAAGTATCGTCAAGGGCCTGCTAAAGGCATAAAGCTTATCCACACTTCGATGACTTCTCAAGACCTTGTTTACAAGCTCCGTTCGCCGAACAGTACCACCTATCGAGGTGCACCACTCCCAGGAGGCGCCAGAATAGACAAGCGACAGGGCACATCGAGGACGTAAGGTCACCAATCGAAGACCCCTGGTACAACCACTCCTTTAAAATTTATTTTTTCAAATACTTGTAAACTGTTGCTTAGGCAATCCAAGAAATAAGAGTAGTTCAGAAACACACAACATGACTATACATGTTTGTCTCGTTGTACTTTTTGGCACATATTTTCCTCCCTGTTCTCGCCAAACTGTTTGGTATACGATGATGCAACCGGCTAATAGACCGGGTGATCGAGTTTTAAAAAATCGCCTTACATGCAATTGATTATGCGTTCGGCGTCTTGGAATTCGCTTTATATACATTGGTTCCGTACAATGTCTTGGGTCAATGGTTGGGTTGCTCGATTCCTTTGCTTGCCCCTCTACGTTCCACTCGTTTGGTCCAATGGGCAAAGGGAGAACCCCTACAATTGTGTTTCGGCTAGTCTAGTCAAGCACCTATGGGGAGAAAGTCGAAAACTGACTGTCATAGTATGAGAAAATCGTTCTGTGAATCCGAGCTTAAAGTATTATACTCAACCACCTTCGTTTTCTGATAGCTCCACCGCCTTCGTTTTTCGATAGCTCGGCTAAGGGATATAGTGCATTGGTAGAGACACCCCATGTAGTATCTACATGGGGGCTAAAGTTGACGACTCACAATTTTAATTTTCAACGGTTACACAGGATTTATAAGGAACGCAAAACATTGAAAGCATGTTAAATTATAACCATAAAACGTTAATCTGTCTTCGGACACATTACAATCTACTCATACATGTTGTCCTTCGAACACTACGACTCTATCACTTGAGCACCCTCCATTACTCCAGAGAAGTATAGCTCGGGGCATCGATGTTCCTTTCCAGGAGGTGGAGGAGCAGTGGATATCTTCATTGGATCGAGCCCCGGCCAGTGCACCTTGGCCTTTGCGAAGGTCATCCGAGCTCCTTCGATGTAGGATGAGTGCTTTAGTGTGTCGATCCAGGGCAAGGCATTAACCAGCTTCTGCACCAGTCCAAAGTAACTACCCGGTAGTGGCACATCAACACATAGCCGGATACAGAGATCCTTCATGGCCGGCTCCACCATCTAGTGCAGTTCCATAAGCTACTTCAGCTGCGCAGTAAGAAGAGGAGAGTGCTCGGGGGATTCAAACTATGCCCAAAATAGACGAGCTTCATCTCCTTCTCCCCGCGAAGCATAGAGCTTATTCACCTCCGATGCGCTCCTCTGGAGGTCGGAGCAGGTGCCTGAGGAATGCCACCCCTGGGTAATAATCTCGAACTTGCTATTCCCGAAGGCACACTGCAATAAGTATGGCTTACCATCTGTTATAACCTTTGCTTGGCGAACTTTCTCGTCGAAGAACCTCCTATCCACCCGCTCCATTTGGAGTTCTGTTTTCAAGGTGGATAGTTCGGCGGCCTGCTCCTTGCCATTCTGCTCAAGGACCTCACACTTGCGGCCGGCGTCCTTCAGCTCCTATTGGATCTCCTCCACCTGAGCCTCGTGCTTGTTGGTGGTGCCTCTTAAGGCTGACAGCGCGGAAGCCTCTTGTTTAGTCGCCTCCCTCTAGACTGAAGCCTCCTATTTGGCATTTTGTAGCTCGGCCTTGAGCTTCTCCATTTCCCTCGCCGAGGTTCTGTAAGCATCAAGAATAAGAACACTGCATCGATAGTAGGATGACCAATTTTTTTTGGATACTGAGTAAGGCTTACCTTGTGCCTCGTCGAATCTCTTGTTAAGAGCATCAAGCTCGTCTTCCGAGCTTTTGACGTTCCGATTCATCTCGTCTAGCTCGGTAGCATTCACATCTGCCCCCGATGACGAAGCCTGTAAAAAGAATTTTTTTATCAGGTTACATGGGTTCAAAATTACTGAACTACCATCAATCTAATCCTTTGTCCAGTCTACTTAAGGGGAAGTTAGAACGTTCCGAACATGTAATTTGGTATATAATACAAAAAATGATCCATGACTGACACATAGGTGAGTCTTTTCAAACTCAACTAGGGCTTGGGGGCTGCCATGTATATAATGATAACACAATAAAATTAATATCTTACAAATACAGTGTCGCGTGGCTCACCTGAAAGCCCGCCAGGGGACCCTTGAAGGCCTCTTTCAGTCCGTTGTCGACGGTCTGAATGCTCTGCAATACCGCACCCATAAGGGTGTGATGATCCTCGGAGATGAAGGCACTCGATAGAGCCTCCCCCATGACCGGCCACCCACTGGTCGGTGGTACTGGAGGTACTCGGACAACCCGATCACCGACCGGGGATTGAACCGGTGCCTCCGAAGGAGTGTTGTACTCTGAAGATGTCCTTGGTGGAGACTGAACATCTACTCTTCTGGTATCCTCAATATCGGGGTGGGGTCCCGCCTTTGGTCTTTGGTGGTCGGGGCGTTAGCCTCGACCATGATACTGTCTCCCCCACCACTGGTGCCCGGCTCCAAAGGAGCATGCTGTGATGACACCTCCGTGGTGTCCTTCGCGGCGCCCGGAGGAGTGGGATGCGACACATTACTACTCTCCGCTAGATCGGTGGGCAGGGTCTCCCCAACAGAGATCTGGTCGGTAGGGAGGACGCGTGGCAGGCTGCATAATCAGTAAATGCTCACATGTTAGTAACCCTCAAAACCTACCGATGATAGTCGAGGAAGTATTCGGATCCTTACCTCCGAGCTGGGGGCTTGACCCTTAGGTTCCTTCGTGGAACCCTCTCGAAGTCAGTAGACTCGCTATCCCAGACCAAGCTGTTGTCAGACAATATTACCTATGCCCGACGTGTTTTATTTTGGGCAGGAGGGGGTACCTCCACCATGGCATCCGATGACACCGCCCTCTTTCTTGCGAGGGGGAATTGCCTTCCCCCTTGTCGTCATGCTCTTCCTCTTGGTTGGAGGAAGCATGGATTTCTAGGAACACAATGTTCGGCACATCCCTCATACATAGGCCGTCTTGGCCTAGTTTATTCTTCTTCTCCCTCTTTTGGCGGCACCTCGTAAGGCGCCTCGACGAGCATCTCCGCCAACAGCCTGTACCTCATGTCTTCGGGCTGAGGCGCTAGGAAGTCAATGCTCGTGGCATTGCTTAGCCATTTCTACAAAGGTGATCGAAAGGCTGTTTTAGATTTTCTTTAGGGAAAAAACAATAAAACAAAACTATATTATACTAGAGTAGGAGGCTTATCGGCGTGCAGACCCCGATCCTCCTCTTCAGGTGGCCTGTCCTTCTGCGCCTTGAACAGCGCCTTCCACAACTTCTCCCGCGTAGTGCGGAAGAGGTGACGAATCATGGGCTCATCGTCGAGCTAACGAGCCCACATGGGAGTATCCCAGCACTGGCAGGGGAGGACGCGTCGCCGGAGCATGACCTGGAACACGTTGGTCAGCATGATGTCGTTCTTAACCATGGAGGCAATGCGTTTCTGCAGGTTGTCCACCTACTTGTTCGACCCCCGGTCAAGGCCCTTTCGAAGCCACGAAGTTAATCTGGTGGGGGTACTGGATCTGAATTCAGCTGGTGCAGCTCGGCCTTCCTCCCTTGGCTCTTTCTGCCATAGTTTGACGATGTCAATGAAGGTACCAAATGGCCATCCGATGCGGGAGAGTTTGCCGATGACAGCCCCGCCGCCGTCTACATGTTTGCCTACAACGCACCTTGGATTGATATTAAATATCTTAAGCCAGAGTTCGAAGTGTGGCTCGACTTGCAAGAAGGCCTTGAAGACGATGATCAAGGCCGATATGTGCGTGAAGAAGTTCAGCGGGAGGTCGTGGAAGTTGAGGCCTTCGAAGAACATGAGCCCCCTGATGAAGGGGTGGAGCGGGAAGTTCAGTCCCTAGATGAAGTGGGGAATAAAGACCACCCTTTCTCCTGGCTTGGGAGTGGGGATCACCTGGCCCTTCTCCGATGCGCGGTCGAAGATGTTGGTGGGGAGGTAACCGGCATCCTTGAGGTCCTGAATGTCCCTAAAGGTGACCATGGAAACGTCCCAGTTGCCGTTGGAGCGGGATCCCACCATGGATTACCTCGAAGGGGGAGTGGTGGAAAACCTAGATCTGCGCCGTGGAGGCTCAGAAGATTGGGGAAGTAGAGAATGTGAACGGGAAACAAGGTTAGGCCTTGGGGTTTTCTTTCCCTATTTATGAGGCTTATCGTTGTGTGGCCTCCCTTTGGTGCGTCGTGAATCCCTCCTCTTCCTAAGATGTGCGTGCCATTGCACGCGCATGATTAAAAGTGTGAAACGGGGCACGATCATGCATTGATGGATCGTGCTGATGAAAACAGCCTCGAACCGTAGAACGAGTTTTTGCAATAGTTTAGCGGTCGTGGTGGGCCATGACTTTCGTTAGAAAGGTCATCAAGTGACACTATTCTACTCCTTGACGTTTGGCCTTTAGGGCCGCCCAATTCACGATGTACGAACGCACCTCTAATTGGAAACTACATGTCATAGAAGGCCGAATAACACTCGGCGGGTAGAACTCACCTCGCAAGCCGAAGACTCTGACTATACGAAGCAGATGAAACTAAGACCCTTGGTGTTGGAGGCAAATTCGGGTGCTACTGAGGGAGTCCTGGATTAAGGGGTCCTTGGAAGTCCAACCTATTCCGTATGGGCCGGACTATATGGGTTGTTTGCGGAACATTGGATCGATCCAATGCTCTTTCTCCAAGAAGGAAGCTTCGGGAATTGTGGCTTGTCCTCCATGTTTGATATAGCTAATAGGCATGTTTATCCCTTCGTTGTGTAACCGACCATATGTAAATCTTAGGTACCCTCGCCGTCTATATAAGCCAGAGGGTTTTAGGTTGTAGACAGGGACAACTCATCTAGTGTTCAGCTCTTTGATCTCGAGGTAGATCGACACAGTAACCTATACACCATCAATACAATCAAGCATGTCAAAGGGTATTACCTTGGTAGGAGGGCCCTAACTTGGGTAAACATCGTCTCCCTTGTCTCCCGTTACCATCGATTCTAGTCTCACAGCTTGGGTCCCGCTAACCAAGATCTGTCGGTTTTGACATCGACACCAAGGACCCCTTAGTCCAGGACTCCCTCAATAGTCCCCGAACTAGCCCCCAATTCCAAGGGTCTTATGTCTAGCAGCTTCATGAGATCAAAGACTTCGTCTTGCGGGGTGAGTTCTTCCTCTCATTAATGATCGGTGGAGACTAGTCCGGCTTCCGATGACGCGTAATTTTACCGATCATACGATCGTCCGCAAACCATGAATTGCTTAGTCCCGAAGGCTAAATGGCGAAGTGTAAACGGTGTTTTTGATGCACTTTCCGACGTTTGTGGCCTACCTTGAATGTTGAACCAGTTATGAAAACAAGATTCAGGGATCAAAGCCGTTTTTACATCGACACGACTCATCAATGCTTAAATCGTGCTCCACTTCACACGGGATATGATTAACATCTGAGCTTAGTTTACATGTGTATAACGACACACACATCTTTGGAAGCGGAAAGATTTGCTGCGCAGTATGGGCGGCTAATTGGCTTCTTGCCTCATAAAAAGGAAAAAAGGCCTATTCATGCATCTCATTCCCATCCTATGCTTCCTCAATCTCCCCAAGCTTCAAGAGCCCAGATCCAGTTCTTCCTTGACTTCTCCTTCAAGCCTAGCCATGGCGGGTTCTGCCTCCAATGGCAAGTGGGAGACCTCCTTGGTCACTGACCAGGACATCTGGGACTTAAAGGTCGACGACTACCTCCCCGCCAACGTCTTCCACAGTGTCGCATAGGCTAACCAGCTGGTCCCCACCCCCAAACCAGGCGAGAGGGTGGTGTTCGTCCCCCATTTCATTCGAGGACTGAGCTTCCCGCTCCACCCCATCGTTAGGGGCCGCATGTTATTCTATGGGTTGGACTTCCATGACCTTCCCCCAAACTCATTCATGCATATCTCGGCCTTCATTATCGTCTGCGAATCCTTCCTGCGGGTTGAGCCGCACTTCGGCCTATGGCTCAAGGTCTTCAACGGCAAGCCAAAGACCATTGCGGGCGAGCACGCCGACTGTAGAGGGGATGTAATCAGCAAGCTCTCCTGCGTCGGATGGCCGACTGGCACCTTCATCGACACAATCAAAATCTGGTAGAAAGAATTATTCTACATCACAGAACCAAGGGAAGAGGGCCAGGTTACACCAGCCATACACGGGGCCAGAGAAGAAGGAGAAGAAGAAAGGCATTCGTAGATTCTACATCACCGAACCAAGGGAAGAGGGCCAGGTTACACCATGCCTACTCTACCCATGAGGAAGAGCATGAGGACGAGGGGGAAGGTGATTCCCCCTCACAAGAAAGTAGGCGGCATCGTCGGACGCTGTGGAGGATGTACCTTCTCCTGCCCTAAAGAGGGCGTGTCAGCCGAGGTTGATCCTAGCCAATGACAACTCGGACCCTGATGCCGAGTCCGAGGACTTCGAGAAGGTTCCTCAAAGGAACCTAAGGATGAAGCCCCCAGTTCGAAGGTATGAATCCAAAGACTCCATGAGTCATTTATGCAAAGTTTGTAATGCTTTAAATCTACGAATGCCTCTTGATCCGTAGCCCACCACGCGTTTTCCCCACCGACCATGTTTCAGATGGGGAGCCGGTGGAGAGTGGGATTAAGTCACACCCCACACCTCCAGGGGCCATGAAGGATGCCATGGAGGTGTCATCCCACCAGGCTCCTTTGGAGCCGAACATAGGCGGTGGGGGTGATGACGCCATGGACAAGGTTAATGCCTCGGACGCCGAAGACCGGGGGGACAAGGCCCTCCTGGCCACCAAGGAGGAAGAACAAAGGAATCTCCATCCTCTTTGAGGCCATCTCCATAGTGCGCTGTGCCACCAGAGCTACCGCCTCAATCGCCGATCAGAGATCGGATTAACCGGTCACCACCGGCACCACCAATGATTGGATGGATGGCCATGGAGGAGGCTCTATCAAGCGCCTCCATCTCTGAGGATCACCGCACTCTTATGGGTGCTATTTTTCAAGGCATTCAGTCCATTGATCGCGGACAGGAGGAGGCCTTCAATATTCTCTTGACGGGCTTCCAGGTGAGCCACGTAATACCCTTTTGCGAAAAAATTAATTTTATTAGGTTTGTGCTATCATTACATATATAGTAGCCCCTGATCCTTGGGTGAGTTTAGAACGACTTACTAGGTGGTGAAATACCCCATAGTAACCAATGAAGCTCAAGACATAATTTGACCCATACTGTTCTAAAAGCCCTTAAGAGGACCGAGCACAAGGTCGTATTCTTGACAGTTCGGGGGTTTGGACACACATTGTCTGATATATATTTATTGTTTGTAGGCCTCATCATCGGCGGCGACCCTCAATTCCATAGAGCTTACCGAGCTAAATTGGAAGCTCAAGAGCTCCGAAGAGGAGCTCATGCCCTGAACAAGAGGTTCGATGAGGCGCAAGGTAAGCCGAATTGTAATATCCGGGTTTTATATCATTAAAGATCCACACTGGTGACCTAGTATAATTATACATTTATTTTTTACACAGCTTTGGCCAAGGATGTCAAGAAGCTGAAGGCCGAGCCTAAAAAGATGAAGCTAGAGTCCATGGACGAGAAGGTAGTAGTTGAACAAGCAGCGGCAGCGCCTCTGGATTAAAAATCGCGAACGCTAAGCATGAAGCCCGGGTGGAGCAGGTGCAACAGGAGCTCAAGGATGCCAGCACGAACTGTGAGACCCTTGATCAGAAAGGCATGGAGCAAGCCACCGATATATCCACGCTGAAATCCGAGCTCCAAAAGGAGTGGGTGGATAGGCGGTTCTTTAAACAAAAGATCCGCCAAGTGAAAGCTATCATAGACAGTAAGCCGTATTTACTATAGTGTACCCTTGGTGATACCAGGTTTGCATTGCTCACCCAGGTGTGACGTTCCTCAAGCGCCTATTTGGATCTCCAAAAGAGTGTAACGGACGCGAACCAATACTATGCTTCTCCAGAAGAAGGCGATGATAGCTTGAAGCCCCTGAACCAATACTCTTTTGGGCACAGTTTGAAGCCCCCGAGCGCTCTCCTCTTCTCATCGAGTAGGGGAATCAGCTGATGGAGCCACATAGGATGGCGGAGCCGGCCATGAAGGATCTTTGCATCCGGCTATGGCCCGACAAGCCGTTGCTGAGTAGCTACTTCGGTCTTGTGTGCAGGCTGAGGAATGCTGTACCTCGAAGCGCTAAAGCGTTCTACTTGCATCGAGGGAGCTCAGATGACCTTTGCAAGGTCCATGATGCACTGGCCAAGTGTAGCGACCCGACTCAAAACGAGTCAAGCCTCTGTGTTTTCTGTGCCATCCCTGGATCAGTATGCTGGCACACACAGTACATCCATGTATATATCAACGTGCAATCACATGTAATTAACGTAAAACTGATATATACCTTAAAATAGCAGCGGAATACAGTCAACGGGAGTGGAGTCCCAATAACACCAACGGCAAGTTGAGTGCAGACCGTAACCCTGAATCGTACTCTTACCCATCGTAGAAGAGTATCTGCAACATAAGACGTTGCAACGGTGTAGGTCAGCATTTTTGAATATGCCGGCAAGATCACCATAGCAGAACAGAAGATAGAAACTATACTATATGCAATAAGGCTTTATGGCTCTGTGGCTAAGTTTTTGCATAAAAGCTGATTTTATTTTCCTACAACAAAGGAATATCAGGAATTTCACTATGGAGTTACCTATCATGACATGGTTCCGCCAACCAATGTCTCAATGCCCATAAGTATCATGAGTTGCCCACAATTAGTTATCAGTCCAGTGTTGAGAGTTCAGCGATAGATCCAAGTCCAGAGGCTCAAATTGTCCGTAACCGGGGACACGGCTAATCGATTAGGTTTAACTCTGTAGAGTGTTGCACACATTCCCCACAATATTTGGTCGCCTCCGTTTGATTTCTCGCACTTCAGGGTGTTTGAGAAACGGATGACCAAAACATGGTCTTCCAAAGGGTTTCCCTGCGACTCTGTCGATGCCCATCCTTTCCTACCGTTCTTCTACATCTCGTAGCACCGCCTGTCCAGGGTCACCATGATATCCAACCAAGCCAGAGCCCATAATGACTTGTGGCTGTGCAGGTAAGCTTCCGGGTATGAAGTATTCATCCTTCCCTTTGAGTCTCGGTGAGGCTTTCCGCGTGAATACTGGCCATCTCCAGCAACACCTAGGCAAATCCACTGGCTTCTCCAGGGTACCATTCCAACCATCCCTCACCCAGTAGTGTGTATTGAAAAACTTGTTTCTCGAGTCTCGAAGTCTTGAGGTCTTGAATATGCAGGTCTTGAAGAAGCCTTCATGAAGTCGTCGTTTTGACGTGGAGTCCTTCTTCACACCACTCACGAACACTCATACCAGACCCCGTCTACTTTAGCGTAGCATTGCACTAACTAGCGTTCCGGGGGCTTTAGTAACAAGTGGTGGGTTCCTACCTCATGCATTCTACTCAACTACAAGAATTTCAATAACACTACGGGAGGGATTTGTTGAATGATGTCACTACATGCAATAAAACATAAGTATGAAAAGATGGTCAAAGTGAACTTGCCTGATTGATGATCTTTGTACGTGAGTGACTCTAAATAACAAGCTTCGCACTCCGGATAATCTAACGAAGCAAACAAGAGCACTCAATAAGCATACAACAAAATATTGTAACTCACAAACATCAACAATGAACTAGTAAACAATCAAGACAAAACAATGCACTAATCACAAGCAAGAAAACACACAAAGTTTTGTTTTCTAAAAGATGATTGATAAAACACTACTAACATAATGAAAACATTTTTATAATCCAAAACAATAGTTGACAGCAAGAGGACAATAAAATATTTTATTAATAAACAGAATAAAATCAATTTAAAGTTTTCTTAAGAAAATTCTTAGTATGGTACTAAAAGTTGTAGTAAACAATGCTATATGAAGCAACTATAGTTTACTAACAAAATAGCAAAACAAAACTTATTATTTATTCATAAAACATTATCTTCACAGAAAAGAAATTTACTAAAAAAATTGTCTTAGAAAACAGAATTTGATTATTTAAACTCTGTTAAAAAGAATCTATTACTAAACTAGTTGGTTTTATCAAATTAACCTAATGGAAAAAGGAGTTGTGATTCCTAACAATAAAGGAAATAAACTAATCAAATTTATATTTTTATTAACAGTAAGTCAAACACTAAATGTTTAAGCAACAGAACCTACTAAACAAAATAAAACTAAATCTAATTGAAACTAACTAAAAACTAAATAAGTAAAACTATACTAACTAATAGGCAGAATCTGTTTATAGCTAGAAATATAATCAAAATCATCCCAAAAATCCTCAAACTAAGCAACTAATAGTCCTAACTAATACCAAGCAGTAGCAAAAAGATTCATATCAAAATCTATTTTTAAACTCTAGTTATTCAGATTTGAGTGATTTGAGAAAATTTGATTTAATTCAAATTTTAGAGTTCAAATTTAAAATCTAAAACTACAGGGTGAAACTACATGAAAAATGTGAGCTAATGCAAAAAGAATTAATTAAAAACATTTAACATATTAAAAGTTATAAGCAAAACAAAATTTGGATTTACTCTGTTTTCTAAACAAATCAGATAAGAAAAACTACATTCTATCGGCGAGGGGGCTACGTGGCAACCTGTGAGTGGCTAAGGGGGGTGTGCGAGCGGGTGTTACTGGCGGACGGCCGATGGCTAGAGAAAAATGGTTCGGGGCTAATGGGTTCTAATCCTAGCCGTAGGATTTATATCAGATGGATGGGGGGGGGCTCACCGTGCAACTGGTCGCCGGCGAGGAGGTGATTCCGGCGGCGGCGGCGCGCGCGCGAGGTGAGGGGCGACCGGTGCGAGATTTGCGGTGGTCGGGTGGGACCAGGGTCTCAGTGAGAGGGGGAACGCGGCAGGGGCGTGGGTCGGCCGGTAATTAGGGGATTCGGCATTAATAGAGGTGGGCCGGCCCGATCCGTTATAAAAACTTTGCTTTTTAATAAACAGAGACAATCAAAAGCCTTTAATGAACATTTTTATTCTGTTATTTGAACACTTTGAAAATTTTTAGGAGTATTATATATCAAAATTAACAGAATAAAATATTCCATTTAATTAACATTTTATTCTGTTATTTGAACACTTTGAAAAAATATTATTTTCACAAATTGCCTATTTGTTTTTAAATCATTTTTTTGCAAACATTTTCAAAATAACTCCTGGTTGTTTTTGTTCAAATAAATCACCATTTTTTCCCTGGTGTGCAGTGTCATGTTGCTCCTCTCAAAAAAATCCTTTGCAAGGGGTTTGGAAGCTTGCAAATTCAAGTAGGGAATTCAAATGAAAGTGAAACTCCATATGGGATACTTTCAAATAGTTTTTCAAACTTTCAACTCCTATTTCATACAATTTGAATAAGTCATATTATCCTCTCTCATGAAAATCATTGAGTTGCATAAAGTTTCTGAATTTGAAATATTTTCAAAATGAAATTCAAATCACATGGGAAAGTCATTTTATTCCCTCTCATTCAAAAGTTTTCAAAAGTTTCAAATTTTACTCACTTTCAATCACTCAAACAAACAAACATTCATTCTAATATTTATTATAACATTCCCAAGTTTGGGATGTTACACCAAGGCTCGATCCGACCGAGATGTCCATCTCACCTCCGCCCCCTGCAAAGGAGTAAAGTTGCCCGAAGCGATACTTCTCCGCAGTGATGGAGGGTGCTCTGGTGATAGAGGCTCAATGCCCGAAGGATAAATTTTATAAATGAGCGTGTGTAATATGTTTGAAGACTGTTTAATGCTTTATGATGATGTTGCATGGTTTATCATGTCTTTTCAGTTTTGCATTCTTTGTGACTCCCATGTGGCTATTTAATCTAAAAGTTGCGAGTCATCGGCTTCAGCCCCCGCACTATACGAAGTGTCTCTACCTTCGCATTGTGACCCTTAGCCGAGTAATCGGTGCCCGAAGGCGGTAGTGCGAGGGGACAAGGCAATCAGACAATGACGCTTTATTGCTTTCACTTAGTCGTAGGAGAGTGAAAAGGAATGTTGGGGATGATGACTAGCCCCCAGTGGTTTGTGATGTTCGGATGAACCGCAGCTAAAGCCAGTATCACATGGTTTGTACGAGTATGAAACCCATCGTATGACATGGAATAACCTCTAATGATTATTTAGTATGAAACTTATGTTCGGATTTGCAGACCGGTTCTCACTTACTATGACAGTCAGTTTTTGGCTTTCTCCCCTAAGATGCTTGACCAGGCGAGCTGGAAACACAATCGAAGTGGTTCTCCCTTTGCCCTTTTAGCCGAAAGAGCGAAAAGTAAGAGGGCAATCATAGGAGCCGGGCAACCCAACTATTGACCCAAGACATAGTTCTGATCCGATGCATATAAAGCAAAATCCAAGTTGACAAACACGCAATCAGTTGTGTCAGAGTGATGCTTAGGGTGATATTGTAAATTCAATCCCCCGTTCTATTGGCCAGTTGCATCGTAATGTATATCGAACAGTTTTGCAATAAGCATTGATGTGGGAAGACCAGAGTATGTAGCATAAGATATAGCGATGAGGCCATGCATAATGGTCTTTTATTTGCTCAACAATTCTTATAACGCAAATTGTTGAAGCAACTGTTTATAGGTATTAAGAGATGAAATATTTAATTTACAACGGAGAGGTTGTAGCGGGGGTCTTCGATTGGTGGCTTGACGTCCTCGATGAGCCCTGTCGCCAGTCTACTCATGTGCTTCCTAAGGATTTGCATTCCTTTAAGGGTGATGTTGTCGACGAGTGGACCTTGGAAAAGAGATCTTGAGAAGTCGCCGAAGTATGGATGCGATTTACGCTTTAATAGGTTCATAATGGTACCTAAGGTATGTCGAGCACGTGTATTGGTAGTAGTTCAGTCTAGCCGAACACTTACCATTTGATGGTTGTTCCCCACTACAGCCCATGGAATATTGAGTGCAAAGTTGTGCCTTCTCAGCACATGTTTACCGGGCACTAAGGATGTACAATGGGGAGCATGTTCCTATTTCTAGGGAGAAGAAAGTTCTGGGAGTTCGGACTGAAACTAAGCTCGTTTGTCAACCTTACATGCCTTTATGGGAGATTTTGCCATTTGCCGATCATCGTCATAATGGAATTCGGACGCCAGGGCCACTGCATGTTCCTCAGTTCAGAGGGAACGCTCTATGTTGTCGTTGACAGTAATGACCCCCTTGGTCCCGGGCATCTTGAGCTTGAGGTGTGCATAGTATGGGATGATGTTAAAGTGAGTGAAAACTATACGACCTAGCAGGGCGTGATAACCACTATGGAAAGGTACAACGTCGAAGATCAAGTCCTCGCTACGGAAGTTACCAAGCGAACCGAACACTACTTCTAGGCTCATAGAGCCCTTGCACCGGGTTTCGACGCCTGAGATCACTCCTTTAAAGGTAGGGTTGCTAGGTTTGATCCTTGATGGATCTATACCACCTTTTTAACTGTGTTTGAGTAAATCAGATTGAGGCTACTTCCTCCGTCCATTAGGACTTTAGTGAGGTGATACCCACCGATAATGGGGTCTAGGACGAGGGCAGCTGAACCCCCATGATAGATAATGGTCGGGTGGTCTCTTCAATCAAAGGTGATTGGGTACACCGACCATGGGTTATACTTTTGGGATATAGGCTCTATGACGTTGACCTCACGAAGGGCGCGCTTCCTCTACTTTTTGGGTATGTGAGTGGCATATATCATATTCATAGTCTTCACCTCTGGAGGGAACTGCTTCTGTCCGCCATTTATCGGACCACGGGGCTCATCATCCTCCTCATTACATGGCCCCTTGCCTTGCTCCTCGGCTGTGAGTTTACTAGCTTATTTGAATACCCAACAGTTACGGTTGGTGTGGGTGGTGGACTTGTATTGAGTGCCATGGATCTGGCAAGGCCTCTCAATGGTCTTGTCCAGTGGGGTAGGCCCGTCATGATTGCCTGTAGGAGGCTTCTTCCATTGTGTGGATCGTGGGTTGTGGAACCTGGCATTAATGTCTGTATCACCGGCATCACTATTAATGTGTCAGCGCTTATTTTTGTTGCCTCTTTGTTTACCCTTTCCTTCCCGAACTTAAGAGGTTCCGGGGTCTTCGGGGTTGTGGCTCCGTCTAGCTAGCCAATTATCCTCGCCCGCACAACAGAGAGTCATGAGTGATGTAAGGGAGGACATTGTCCTGGGCTTGTCATGATAGAGCTAGCAAGCCAGCAATTCATCCAGAATATTGTGCTTGAAACAGGCTATGGCCTGGGCATCCGGGCAATCAACGATCTGGTTTTTCTTGGTCAAGACTCGATTCCCGAATTGTCGAGTGGACTCTCCTGCCTTCAGGACGACTTTGCTTAGGTCGGAGGAGTACGGAGGTCGTACATAGGTGCCTTGGAAGTTAGATCAGAATGCATCATGTATATCCTCCCAACACCCAATAGAATTTCTGAGGAGGTTGTTTAACCAGTGCTGAGATGGCCCCTTAAGTTTTAGGGGTAGGTACTTGATGGCGTGAAGGTCGTCTCCTCATGCCTTGTGAATGTGGAGGACGAAATCCTAGATCCATACTATTGGGTCAATTGTTCCGTCGTATTTCTCTATGTTCACGGGTTTAAATCCGTCCGGGATGTGATGCTGCATCACCTCATCGGTGAAGAACAGTGGGTGAGGGGAGCCTCTTACCCGTGCTATGTCATGCCGGTAGTCGGTGTCTGTTCTGGCCTGATTTCGTTCCCGACCTCTATTATTGCGGTCGAGCCAAGGTCAGTACCCATGTTGTCTATCCGGGGAGTACCCTCTGGATCCGTAGATGCATCTTGTGTGGCCTTTGATGTAATCCAGGTCATGACGCAGGTCGTACCTGTCCTCGGGCTCTATTCGCCCATTTCCCCTTGTGCGGGGTATTGTCGGCCTATAACCGGCATCGCTAGCTGTCCTATCTCGTCCCCGGGGACGGCGCTCTGGTTGGTCGTATGCAGTGTGTGTGGGAGATGGTTTATTAGGCACCTCGTCGTCGAATTACGGCAGTAGCCATCGGCATGGGTAGCTCCTGGGTTGGTCCAATAGACAGACACCATACCCTTCCTCGGCTAATAGGACCCTCGTCCATCTATCATTGAGGTTATCTTATTCGGCCTGAAGCTATCATTATTTTGCCTTCAGCTTCGGGCAGTGGCTATAAGTTATTGCCAAAACTATTTCAGATCCTCAAGGTTTTCGGGGACGACGAAGTCTTTAGCTTCCGGGCTATCCTCCTCCTCTATAGGGGGGAGGTAATTGTCGTCCTCGGAATCGTTTGTATCCTTGGGGTCGGGCCGGTCCTCCGGCCTCTCCTCGTCCTCTAGCAGCTGCTCAGGGATATCGACATTGCCGAGGTCTTCCGGGGTATCATTTCCCCTATGCCAGCAATTGCTTCCCTTCTGCTTTTTGTCTTTGACCGTTTGTGTCGTGGTTTTTTCACGGCAGATGTCCGAGGACTTATGTTCGAGGCCATCGATAAGGGGATGGACTCAAAGGGGTTGGTTGGGACGAAGGACACGAGTTTACCCAGGTTCGGCCCCTCAAGAAGTGGTAAAAGCCTACATCCTGCTTGTGTTGTATTGATTGGAGTATCGATTACAAGGGAGCGGATTCGCTTGACCTAGTTCTCGATTAGTTGGTTTCTGTCTAAGTCACCCTGGGTCCCTCCTTTATATAGGAGGTCAAGGCCATGGGTTACACAAGTCTCACACGGACCCTTCAACATATCTGACTCTATCTCTATGTCGCCGTACCATCCTGGGCAAGCCGCCTCCGGGTGGCTTAACTGCCTAGGTCTTCATGCCACCTTCTGTCCGGGCCTTGTCCTGACCCATCTTGGTAAGCTGCCATACGACCAGGCCTACTTCTCTAGGCCCATCTGCCTTGGTCTGGATTATGAGCCGCTAGGTATGACCCGGCCCCACCTGGGCGGGTCTTACATGAGGTTATATCCCCAACATTAGGCCCCAGGTTGATTTGAGCTTGCTCATCTCAATCTTCCATCTTACTTGTCGGCGAGTCTCACTCTTTATCACCTGAAAGTACGATATGTAACCCGCCGTGATGCCGGATATGCCAAAAAGATATCCTAACAACCACAACGGATGTTTTCATCATTAAACTGACGGCTCGAAAATCGAGGCATCCGTCTAGGTCGGTCAGTTTCTGTCGCCTTGATTCCCGCGCCTGTTTCCACTTTCCAGCCTCTTAAATAGGACTGTGAAGGGTCTTTCTCATTTCCTCCGCCGCCTGCACCTCTTCTTCTTCCGCTCGACGCCATCGCCCCTGAGCTCCCTCGCTCCGATGAAGCTTCATCGTCGTCGTCGCCCTAGGCTGTTGCATCAACCTGAACGGACCAAAGCATTGCCTGCGCCCGCCGCATCACTTCCGGTACGTCTTTCTCCATCCCCTAGATCTATAGCTTCATGTGACAAATCCATGCTGTTCTTCGGCCCCGTTAGAGCGCAAGTTCCTCGTAATGCCGAACGACACATAGCCCAGTAAATCTTGTAATGATCATCTTCCCGTTGCGGTAAATCATGTGAAATCACCAATAGCCCAATACAAATCTGTAGTTGCTTCCTTTTACTGCCCTCAAACTTTCCCAGTTCTTCCTCAGTTCATCATTAGGTTTGAAATAAATCAGTTTTTCCTCTGTTTGTAAATTTGCAATTATAAAGATAGGATGTGAAACCTGTTTTCCACACTTAGTTGTATTTTTCTTCATCTCTCTGCCAACTTAACTCGCCATATAAACTTCCGTCTCTCGCCATAAACTGCATCGGCGGCTTAGCTTCGTAGAACTTAGATTTCGTTAGCCGCCCTTAGTTGTTTGTCACCTTCTAACTCGCTGCGCACTATTTCTTTCCATAGTTTTAAGATGCCATTATGCCTCGTGCATTCTCTTCCTGTAATTGGGTCGGCTCTGCAGTTGCTGAGTAATTTTTGAAAGATTGCGTAGACGCAGGGACTTTGCCAGCCAAAAATGTCATTCATTGGCGGGTTCTAGGCAATGAGAAGAAACCCATCCCCCAAGAGGGCGAAGTAGTCATATTCGCGGAACACCTTGCACGCGGTTTCAGCCTGGCCGGCTCTAAATTTTTCCGAGACGTCCTTCATATCTTCAAGCTGCATCCTCAAGATATTGCACCCAACTCCGTCTCGAATATGTACAACTACCAAATCCTCTGTGATGTTTACTTCCAAGAAGAGCTATCAGTTGACCTCTTCTGTGAGTTTTTCTACGTAAACTGTCAGATAGAAGTGGCGGCTGGCCCAAGCTTGGAGCTCGGTGGAGTCTCCATTCAAAGAAGACGGGATATGACCTTTCCGGTTGTTCGAATGCCAAGTCACGCCAAGGACTAGAACAAAACCTGGTTTATTGCAAAGACACTTCTCTAGAGGGAGAACGTCCATTGTTGGGTTATCGTCCGACCCGGCTCTGCACCATAACTGAACTCCCTATCCGGATGTCAACCTCCGAACGGGCGAAGTATGCTCCGGCTTTCGCCAAAATTAGAGCCCTCATGGCCAATGGTCTGACAAGGATTGATCTGACCCGCTGCTGGATCTCTTGGAGAGTCATGCCTGTGAGCCGGAGAAGCCATCTCATGTCTGAATATACTGGTGATGCCAATGACCCCCTCTACTTTAATCCTACCACTTTGTCAGAAGACAACATCGTTGCCGCCATCAAAGGCCTTATCCATGAGTCTCAAGAATCTTGCCGCACCATTGGATTACCACCCTTCTGTGCCGCAAACCCGGCCCCAGAAGTAAGGGAGATTCTCAATCTCCTTACTTCCGCGTTAGCTATCCATGTATGTTTGCAATCTTTAACCTCTTTCGGTGGCTTTTTCTTTTAGGCTAACGCCAGCTTCTAGAAAAAGAAATATTTCCCTCCTTCGAAGAAGTCGAAGGAGAAGGCCGGTGGCCGAAAGAAGAAAATTGTACCTCAAGAGCAGCATGAGGTTGATGACTTAAAGGTAGATTTTGACTCTGTTGGCAGTCTTATTATGCACCTTACTGATAGTACTAACTCACAGAACGAAACGGAGACAAGCCACGCAAACGTTCCTGAGGTAACCTATGATTCATCTGACTCAGAACATCTTCCACCAAACTAGATACGGCGGGTCATCCGAAAAGTCCCATTTTCTCATCCTCTTGCTTACTTAGACCGCAACTTTCTTTTGAAAAAGCAACAACATCTCTCCCGAAACCAAACCCGGAGCGCCGTCTCTGAAGATATTATGGCCGGGTTGTCCAACTCTCCGGTTCAGCGGAATTGGCCGGCTGAGATATTTGTTTAACTTGGTTTCATTTTGTAAACCTTTCCTTACAACTTTACTCTTGTATTTATTTTGGTTTAACTGCTTTCAGGAATCTCCCCTTCATCCGGCGACTCTATGGCAACTAAGCTACTACCTCTGAAGATCAACCTAGAGTACGTGCTTTCATGCGTGCATCATATCCTTTGTCATCCTTGAACTTTATACAATAACCTTATGTGCTTTCCAGGGCTCAAGTGAAACGAAGGAAGAGCGACGGGTCTACCTCTGCCCCCACTACCCAATAGCTGGAGCCTGCCAAGCCGGACTCTGCTGCAGCACATGCTAATCCCTCTGCAGCCTCAAAGGATGTGCCTGAAGACGCTTGTTGTTCTGTCGAGCCGGCGGCCCATGAGACGACAACTGAGAGTCCTCCAAGGACCAACTCTAAGCCGCCAAGCCCTTCAACGGCCGTCGATGATCAAATTCTTCCAGACGTCATCCTTACTGGTACCGGTTTTCAAAATCCTCAACCTCATGTGCTGACAAAGCACACTGAGAAAACTGAAGCTTCTGAGAAACTGGACTTTGAGTTCCCTGTGCTGGAGAAATTGACTGCCGACGAACTACATGCCGGTTATCTGAACCGTCTCTCCACAAGCCAGAATATGGAGCTCAAACATGTTAATCTGATGAAGAAAAAATATGAGGTACTCCTTCCTTTCCTTATACCCTTATGTAGCCGCCAAGAGCCGGTTTAATATTTGCTAATGGTAAACCGGGTCTTCCAATCCATATCATAAGTACAACCACTTAGCCTATAGCTGTTGGGGCATGGGAAACAAAAAAATTCCTACGTTCACGCAAGACCTATCCACGGTGATGAGCATCTACGAGAGGGAGAGTGGATCTACATACCCTTGTAGATTGCTAAGCGGGAAAATTTTGAAAAACGCGGTTGGTGTAGTCGAACGTCTTCGCGATCCAAATCGCCGAGCATCCCACGAGCTCATCACGGTCCGTCCAGCAATCCAATCACGATCCGTCCCGCGAAATCATCATGATCCGTTCCGCGAACTCATCACGGTCCTTCCGATCTAGTGCCGAACGGACGTCACCTCCACGTTCAGCACACGTACAACTCGATGACGATCTCCGCCTTCTTGATCTAGCAAGAGGGAGCGGAGAGGTAGACGATTTCTCCGGCAGCATGACAGCGCCATGGTGATTGTGGTGGAGCCATTCCGGCAGGGCTTCGCCTAACCACTGCAAAAATCCGATCTAGAGGAGAAACTATGCACTAGAGGAACGGGTAGCACGTGGCTGAAAATCTGGTGCCAAAACCCTAAAACCCTCTAGTATAGATAGGAGGAGAGGAGGAGGAGGCTTGGCTACCAAGGAGCCAGCCCTTGGGTCAGCCGAACCAAAGAGGATTGGAGGATTCCTCCTCCAACCCTAGTTGGACTAGGACTCCTCCTTATTTTTGGCTTTTTGCCTTTTCCACCTTTTTCTCTTTGGGCTTTTCTTCCCGGACACATGGGCCTTGTGTGGGACTTCCACCATCCCACTAAGGGATGGTATTTACTCTCCCATAGCGCCATGTAGCCTCTTGGGTCGAAATACCCCTCCTAATGGTCTCCCGGTACACTACCGCCACTCCCGAAACCTTACCGATGAGCCCGAAACTTTTCCAGTGACCAAAACAGAACTTCCTATATATCAATCTTTACCTCCGAACCATTCTGGAGCTCCTAGTTACGTCCAGATCTCATCCGGGACTACGAAAAACCTTCGGTAACCACCATACATAACTCTATGCTACCGAAACATCACCGAACCTTAAGTGTAGAGAGCCTACGGGTTCGAGAACTACGTAGACATGACCGAGACACCTCTACAATCAATAACCAATAGCGGGACCTGGATGACCATATTGGTTCCTAGATATTCTATGAAGATCTTGATCGGTCGAACCTCTATTTCAAGGATTCAGTTAATCCCGTATGATGTTCCCTTTGTTTTTTGGTATGTTACTTGCCCGAGATTCGATCGTTGGTATCTCCATACCTAGTTCAACCTCGTTACTGGAACGTCTGTTTACTCGTTCCGTAATACAAGATCCCCTGACTAACACTTAGTCACATTGCTTGCAAGGCTTGTTGTGATGTTGTATTACCGAGTGGGCCTTGAGATACGTCTCCGTCACACGGAGTAACAAATCCCAGTATTGATATATGCCAACCCAACAGACACCCTCGGAGATATCTGTAGGGTACCTTAATAGTCACACAGTTACGTTGCAACGTTTGATACACACAAGGCACTCCTCCGGTGTCAGTGAGTTGCATGATCTCATGGTCATAGGAACAGATACTTGACATGTAGAAAATACTAGCATTAAACTGACACGATCATATGCTACGTTTGTAGTTTGGGTCTTGTCCATCACATCATTCTCCTAATGATGTGATCCCGTTATCAAATGATGTCACATGTTAATGGCTAGGAAACCTTAACCATCTTTGATCAATGAGCTAGTCTATTAGAGGCATACTAGGGACATGATTTTGTCTATGTATCCACAGATGCATCTAAGTCTCCGATCAAGACAATTATAGCATGGATAATAAACGATTATCATGAACAAGGAAATATGATAATAACTAATTTATTATTGCCTCTAGGGCATATTTCCAACAATCTCCCAGTTGAAGTAGAGTAAATAATGTAGTTCACATCACCATGTGATTCGCATTGTTATGAATCTAACACCCAATGAGTTCTGGGGCTCGATCATGCTTTGCATGTGAGAGAGGTCTTATAGTCAACGGGTCTGCAATATTTAGATCCGCGTGTACTTTGCAAATCTCTATGTCAAACCGTAAACACTACTACCACACTCCACTTGGTAATATTCCAAATGCATGCTCCACTATACGTATTCAGATTGCTACTACGAGTCATCCGGATTGGTGTTAAAGCTTGCATCAACGTAACTCCTTACGAAGAACTCTTTATCACCTCCATAATCGAGAAACATCTCCTTAGTCTTTTAGTTACTAAGGATAATCTTGACCACTGTCCAGTGATCCACTCCTGGATCACTTTTGTACCCCCTGACAGTCTCATGGCAAGGCACACACCAGGTGCGGTATACAGCATGGCATAATATAGAGCCTATGGCTAAGGTATAGGGGACGACGTTCGTCCTTTCTCTTTCTTCTGCCGTTGTCGAGCTTTGAGTCTCACTCAACTTCACACCTTACAAATCAGGCGAGAACTCTTTCTTTGACTAATCCATTTTGAACACTTTCAAAATCTTGTCAAGGTATGTACTCATTGAAAGTCTCATCAAGCATCTTGATTTATCTCTATAGATGTTGATGTTCAACAATTAGGTAGCTTTATCCAGGACTTCCTTTGAAAATCACTTTTCAAACAACCGTTTATGCTTTCCAGAAATTCTACATTATTTCCGATCAACAATATGTCATCCACATATACTTATTAGAAATTCTATAGTGCTCCCACTCACTATATTGTAAATACAAGTTTCTCGTAAACTTTGTATAAACTACAAAACTTTCATCACCTCATCAAAGTGTATATTCCAACTCCAAGATGCTTGCTTCAGTCCATAGAAGGATCACTGAAGCTTGCACACCTTTTAGCATCCTTAGGACTGACAAAACCTTCTGGTTGTATCTCATACAACCTTTCCTTAAAGAAGGAAACGATGTTTTGACATCCATCTGCCAGATTTCATAATTGAAAAATGCAGCAACTGCTAACAAAATTGCAACATACTTTAGCATCGCTATGAGTGAGAAAGTCTCATCGCAGTAAAATCCTTGAACTTGGTGGAAACTTCTTTGCGACAAGTCTAGCTTTATAAATGGTGACATTGACCATCAGCATTTGTCTTCATCTTAAAGGTCCATTTGTACTCAACGACCTGCCGTCCAACGAGCAAGTCAACCAAAGTCTATACTTGGTTTTCATACATGGACCCTTTCTCGGATTTCATGGCCTCTAACAATTTGTCGGAATCCGGGCCCATCATCGCTTCTCCACAGCTCGTAGGTTCATCGTTGTCCAACGACATGATCTCCAAAACAAGGTTGTCGTACCGCTCAGGAGCAGTACACATCCTCGTCGACCTACGAGGTTCGATAGTAACTTGATACGAAGCTTCATGATCATCATCATTAACTTCCTCTTCAACTAACGTAGGCTTCACACAAACATCTTCCTGCGCTGCGCTACTCTCTGGTTGAAACAAAGGTTCAACAACCTCATCAAGTTATATCTTCCTCCCACTCAATTCTTTCAAGAGAAACTTTTCTCAGGAAAGGACCCATTTTAGCAACAAACACTTTTTGCTTGGATTTGAGATACAAGGTTCACCCAACTGTTCTTAAGGTAATCTATGAACATGCATTTGTCCGCTTTGGGTTCGAGCTCATTAGGTGAAAACATTTTCAACACAAACGTCACAGCCCCAAACATTAAGAAATGTCAGCTTAGGTTTCTGCCAAACCATATGGTGTCATCTCAACGGATTTAGATGGTGCCCTATTTAAAGTGAATGTAGTTGTCTCTAATGCATAACCCCAAAACGATAGTGGTAAAATGATAAGAGACATCATAATTCGCACCATATCCAATATAGCACGACTATGACGTTCGGACATACCATCACACTATGGTGTTCCAGGTGGTGTGAGTTGTGAAACAACTTTCACATTGTCTTAAGTTGTATACCAAACTCTTAACTCAGATATTCACCTCCACGATCATATCGCGGACATTTAATCTTCTTGTCACGATGATCTTAAACTTCACTCTGAATTTGCTTGAACTTTTTCAAACGATTCAGATTTGTGTTTCATTAAGTAAATATACACTATTATCTACTCAAATCATCAGTGAAGGTAAGAAAATAACGATATCCACCGCATGCTACAAGACTCATTGGATTGCATACATCAACACATATCATTTCCTATAAATCACTTGCCCACTCCATCAAACCAGAAAACGGGGTCCTTAGTCATCTTGCCCAAGAGGCATGGTTCGCATGTCTCAACCGATTCGAAATCGAATGAGTCCAAAGATCCATCAACATGGAGTTTCTTCATGCGCTTTATACCAATATGACATTTAGCGGCAGTGCCACAAGTATGTGGTACTATCATTATTAACTTTGTATCTTTTGGCATCAATGTTATGAACATGTGTATTACTACGATCAAGATTCAACAAACTATTCTCACTGGGTGCATGACCATTGAAGGTATTATTCATGTAAACAGAATAACCATTATCCTCTAACTTAAATGAATAACCGTGTTGCAAGAAACACGATCTAATCACGTTCATGCTCAATGCAATACACCAAATAACATTTATTTAGGTTCATCACTAATCCTGAAGGTAGAGAGAGCATGCAATGTTGATCACATCAACCTTGGAAACATTTCCAACACACATCGTCACCTCACCCTTAGCTAGTGCTCCGTTTATTCCGGAGCTTTTATTTCGAGTTACTAACATTTAGCAACTGAACCGGTATTCAATACCCAGGTGCTACTAGGAGTACTAGCAAGGTACACATCAATAACACATATATCAAATATACTTCTGTCGATGTTGCCAGCCTTCTTATCTACCAAGTATCTAGGGTTGTTTTGCGTCACCGACCTCTCTCCTCATAATCGAAGCACTTAGTCTCGGGTTTGGGTTCAACTTTGGGTTGCTTCATTGGAGCAGCAACTAACTTGCTATCCATGAAGTTTCCGTACTTGCTCCTGCCCTTCTCGAAACTAGTGGTTTGACTAACCATCAACACTTGACGTTCCTTCTTGATTTCTACCTTCGCGGTGTCAAACATCGTGAACAGCTCAGGGATCATTATTTCTATCCCTAGCATTTTATAGTTCATCACCAAGTTCTAGTAGCTTAGTGACAGTCACTTGGAGAACTATATCAATCACTATCTTATCTGGATGATCAACTCCCACTTGATTCAAGCGATTGTAGCACCACGACAATCTGAGCACATGCTCAACGATTGAGCTATTCTCTTTCATATTACAAGCAAAGAATCTTTTTGGAGATCACATATCTCGCGACACGAGCATGAGCCTGAGGTCCTAATTTCAGCTCTTAGAACATCTCATATGTTCCGTGACATTCAAAACGTTTTGGAGCCTCAATTCTAAGCTATAATGCATGACACACTAAACTATCAAGTGGACATCACAACGTGCCTGTTAGATGTTCACAACATCTACAAACGATGCTAGAGGGGTTGGTGCACTGAGCGGTGCATTAAGGACATAAGCCTTCTGTGCACCAATGAGGACAATCCTCAGATCACGGACCCAGTCCGCAATATTGCTACCATCATCCTTCAACTCTATTTCTCTACGAACATATAAAAATTCATGGGAGCTACAACATGAGATAGTAATCTACAACATAATTTTTTAAAGACACTACTGACTATGTTCATGATAATGAGTGCAATTAATCATATTACTTAAGAACTGACACTCAAATTGACATCCCTTCCAGTCATTCGAGTGATACATAATCCAAATTCATCAACTCAAGTCCGATCATCATGTGAGTTGAGGTGGTTTCAATGGTGAACATCATCATGTTGATCATACTACTATATGACTCATGTTCGACCTTTCGGTCTCTTGTGTTCCGAGGCCATGTATGTACATGCTAGGCTCGTCAAGTTTAACCTGAGTGTTCTGCATGTGCAACACTGGCTTGCACCCGTTGTATGTGAACGTAGAGTCTATCGCACCCGATCATCACGTGGTGTCTCGACACGACGAACTTTCGCAACGGTGCACACTCGGGGATAACACAATTTATCTTGAAATTAAGTGAGGGATCACCTTATAATGCTACCATCGTCCTAAGCAAAACAAGGTGCATAAAAGGATTAACATCACATGCAAATCATAAGTGACATGATATGGCCATGAACTTGTGCTTTTGATCTCCATCTAGAAAGCACCGGCATGATCTCCATTATTATGGGTACGACACCATGATCTCCATCATCTTGATCTCCATCAACGTGTCGCCATCGGGGTAGTCGCGCCCAACATGCTTCTACTACTATTGCTACTGTTTAGCGATAAAGTAAAGCATTACATAGTGCTTAATGATTGACACGCAGGTCATACAATAATTAAAGACAACCCTATGGCTCCTGCCGGTTGCCATACTCATCGACATGCAAGTCGTGATAATCTATACATCACATGATCATCACATACATCTCATATATCACATCATGTAATTGGTCATATCACATCACAACATACCCTACAAAAACAAGCTAGACGTCCTCTAATTGTTGTTGCATGTTTTACGTGGCTGCTACGGGTATCTAGCAAGAACAATTCTCATCTACGCAAAAACCACAATGGTGATACACTAGTTGCTTTTCAACCTTCTCAAGGACCGCCTTTGTCAAATCCGATCCAACTAAAGTGAGAGAAACTAGCACCCGCAAGCCATCTATGCAACAAGTTGCGGTTGAGGGAACCGGTCTCTCATAAGCGTACAAGTAATGTTGGTCCGCGCCGCTTCATCTCACAAGACCGCTAAACCAAAACATTACCAAGGGAGGAAGCAATCTAAGCATCAGCGTCCACAAACTCTTTGTGTTCTACTCGAGATCTCATCTACACATAGACCTAGCTCATGATGCCACTGTTGGGGAACGTCGCATGGGAAACAAAAAATGTCCTACGTTCATGCAAGACCTATCCATGGTGATGAGCATCTACGAGAGGGAGAGTGGATCTACATACCCTTGTAGATCGCTAAGCGGGAAGCGTTAAGAAACGCGGTTGGTGTAGTCGAACGTCTTCGCGATCCAAATTGTCGAGCGTCCCGTGATCTCATCACGATCCGTCCCACAATCCAATCACGATCCGTCCCGCGAACTCATCACGATTCGTCCTGCGAACTCATCATGATCCGTCCCGCGAACTCATCATGATCCGTATCATGATCTTGATCACGGTCCTTCCGATCTAGCGCCGAACGGACGGCACCTCTGCGTCCAGCACACGTACAGCTCGATGACGATCTCCGCCTTCTTGATCCAGCAAGAGGGAGCGAAGAGGTAGACGACTTCTCCGGCAGCATGACAGCGCCGTGACAATGGTGGTGGAGCAATTCCGGCAGGGCTTCGTCTAAGCACTGCAAAAATCCGATCTAGAGGAGAAACTATGCACTGGAGGAATGGGTAGCACGTGGCTGAAAATCTGGTGCCAAAACCCTAAAACCCTCTTGTATATATAGGAGGAGAGGAGGAGGAGGCTTGTCTCCCAAGGAGCCAGCCCTTGGGTCGGCCGAACCAAAGGAGGATTGGAGGATTCCTCCTCCAATCCTAGTAGGACCAGGACTCCTTATTTTTGCCTTTTTGCCTTTTTCCACCCTGTTCACTTTGGGATTTTATTCCCAGCCGCATGGGCCTTGTGTGTGACTTCCACCAGCCCACTAAGGTCTGGTATTTACTCTCCCACAGCCCATGTAGCCTATTGGGTCGAAATACCCCTCCCGATGGTCTCCCGGTACACTACCGGCACTCCCGGTACACTACAGATGAGCCCGAAACTTTTCCGTTGACCAAAACAGGACTTCCTATAGATCAATCTTTAACTCCGGACCATTCCGGAGCTCCTAGTGACATCCGGGATCTCATCCGGGACTCTCAACAACCTTCGGTCACCACCATACATAACTCTATACTACAGAAACGTCACTTAACCTTAAGTGTGCAGACCCTGCGGGTTCGAGAACTGTGTAGACATGACCGAGACACCTCAACAGTCAATAACAAATAGCGGGACCTACATGCCCATATTGGTTCCTACATATTCTACGAAGATCTTTATCGGTCGAACCTCTCTGTCAAGGATTCAGTTAATCCCGAATGATGTTCCCTTTGTTCTTCGGTATGTTACTTGCCCGAGATTCGATCGTCGGTATCTCCATACCTAGTTCAACCTCGTTACCGGCAAGTCTCTTTGCTCGTTCCGTAATACAAGATCCCGTTACTAACACTTAGTCACATTGCTTGCAAGCCTTGTTGTGATGTTGTATTACTGAGTGGGCCCTGAGATACCTCTCCGTCACACGGAGTAACAAATCCCAGTCTTGATCCATGCCAACCCAATAGATACCCTTGGAGATATCTGTAGAGTACCTTTATAGTCACCCAGTTACGTTGCGACGTTCAATACACACGAGGCACTCCTCCGGTGTCAGTGAGTTGCATGATCTCATGGTCATAGTGACAGATTCTTGAAATGCAGAAAATAGTAGCATTAAACTGACATGATCATATGCTACGTTTGTAGTTTGGGTCTTGTCAATCACATCATTCTCCTAATGATATGATCCCATTATCAAATGACATCACATGTCAATGGCTAGGAAACCTTAACCATCTTTGATCAACGAGATAGTCTATTAGAGGCATACTAGGGATATGATTTTGTCTATGTATCCACACATGCATCTAAGTCTCCGATCAATACAATTATAGCATGGATAATAAACGATTATCATGAACAAGGAAATATGATAATAACTAATTTATTATTGCCTCTAGGGCATATTTCCAAAAGTATCCCCCAAGTATCGGCTTAATATGTAAATATTGAGCTGGTACTCAGTGTTAAGTAGTTTGATCAGTGGTAGCTCCCAAGTTCGGGTAAGTATAAAAATAAAGGGCCGAAACTTCCCTATAGATTGAATAAAGAGCCATATGTAGCCCCCAAGTGATGGCTTATCTTTGACGAATATGAGCCGAAACTTCATTGTAGACTAAGAAAACATCGCTATAGCCCCCAAGTGCCAGCTTAACTTGATGAAGATGCGCCAGAACTTTCATTGTATACTTGGAGAACATCGTTGTAGCCCCCAAGTGTCGGCTTAATTTGATGAATATGAGACAGAACTTTCATTATAGACTTGGAGAACATCGCGAGAGCCACCAAGTGCCGGCTTAACTTGATGAAGATGAGCCAGAACTTACCTGTAGTCTTGGAGAACAAATAGACATTAGCCCCCAAGTGTCGAGTATATTGCTTGCAATCTGCTTGAGACTTGCATTATATTTCCTTAACTTAACCATATGGTAATATGTTATCTTGGCGACTTACCCCTCATTTGCTCTTTGTATGTCACACGAAGCTTTAAGCAAAGCCTAGTCTAAACTGAATGGCTTAAAGAGCAATCTGGACTCCCAGCAAGCGGCCCGAAGTGAAGCACAGGAGAAGTGTCGGCTTGCCGTCGAAGAACTTGTAAAAGTTAAATCTGATTTTTCTGCCTTTAAGAAGGCTTTTGACATGGAGCAATCTGCCCTGGCCAAACGTGCAGACGATGCTGGCCAGCGGCTCATGCTCGTATCCGACGAGTTGCACTCCCTAAAGCGCCATATCTCAAAGATGACTTCTGCTATCTTTGGTAAGTACTAAGGACTCAGCCAATAGCCTTGAAAAATTGCACAGGCGGCTTATAACGTAAAATCCTTATTGTGTAGGTCAAAGAAGCCGTCAACTTGGTGATGACAGCTTGTTGCAGCTGAAACCTGTCTACACTTTGTGAGAGCAATTGTACTGCAGGACTCTTTGCACTATCAGAGCTATGCTGAACAAAGAAAGCATCCCCAAGTTCATGAAAGGAGTCATAGAAGTGTTGTCAACTCTGCCAAAGCAAATTGAAGAACTCAAAAAGTTAGTCGCCCGGAAGGGGGCCATTGTAGCAATAATTCGGGCTTTGGCCTTTTCCCCGGAGCTAACTCCTGAAGAGATGATGGATGGATTTCACAGAAGCCGACTATGCTCGTTGTATGAAGGCCTCCATGGTCCTTGCATGAGTGTTGGCGGAACAAGTGAATTTGTCAACATATCAGGCGGCTTATAACGTTGAGAACAAGCGAGTGCGTGCCCCAACCTTTGAGGCCAAGGATTTAACTCCTGCACGCCGTAAGCATCTCTTTGCCCCTGACATTGACCCGTCTCCCATCTTTGAAGAGGCCAACTTTGAAGCTTTAACCAACTGCAACTGGGACATGGACAATCTTCAGATCGAGGAGGTCAAAGACCCGCCGCAGGATGACCCGCCATCCAGTTGATCAACTTTATCTTGCCATGGTATAACCCAGCTTCTTTGACCCGCCAAAACTATTGAGCGGTGTAAAAAACTTTAAGTCTCGCTTTTTGAGCTCTTTGGAGAGCGTTGTAATAGGACTTAGGAAAACCTTGTCTTGCTTGAACTGTGTCATCGTGCACAGAGGAATTCGCACGGCTTAATATACTATGTCCGCCTTGTGCTTCAATTCATACCAGATGTCGTGGCGGTTCTTCTTAAGAAAACGGCTTGTAAGGGCAGAATACTTTCGGCACTGTTCTCAGGGCGGCTTAGAATAGCACAACCCGGAGATGTTATATCTTTCCTGACTTCCTTTTTTCAATAACTCATGTATCGGTTCTTCTGGGTGGACTTGCTACTAGAACTCGTTATCAGTACAGGGTCTCTATAGAGATCGGCCTTCAACTTCGTTGAACGGCTCAGGGTCTCTAAGCGAGGTGAACTGATAGCAGCGTACAATCCCAGAAAGAGACGCGGCAGGGCATGAGTAACTTGGTAGCCCATAGACTGCCTCTCACGTGACATAAATCCGTCGTTTTAACCTTAAACAATGTAGGGTCTTTAAAAGATTAACTGTCTAAGAGGACGAAACGGGCCACATAGCGGAGAGTCGGCAGTAGATGAGAGAGTTTATCCTCGCTTTTCATAAGCGGGCCCTCATGTGACAAGAGCCGCTGGTTTAGCCTTAAGTAGTACAAGTTCTCTATCGAGATTGGTCGTCAACTTCCTTGAACCGACTCAGGCTCTCTAAGCGAGATTAACTGGTAAGAGTTCGCGGGTCACATAGCGGAGCAGCATCAACTTACAGGCAGGTTTAACCCAAGCTTGCGGTGGCTTAAGAGCCGATCAAGAGGGTATGTAAGCTAAACCAGTGGGTTTGAAGCCCCCAAATGACCTTGTTGATAGAGTCAACTTTTTGGGTATATAACCTTCCTGACTTTGGCTTAAGAGCTGATCAATAGGGTCTGATAAGCTAAACCCAGTGGGTTGGAAGCCCCCTAGATGATCTGTTCACGGAGTCAACTTTTTGGGTATATAACCCGCCTGACTTTGGCTTAAGAGCCGATCAATATGGTCTGATAAGCTAAACCCAGTGGGTTGGAAGCCCCCTAGATGATCTGTTGACGGAGTCGGCTTTTTTGGTATATAACCTGCTTGACTTTGGCTCAAGAGCCAATCAATAGGGTCTGATAAGCTAAACCCAGTGGGTTGGAAGCCCCCTAGATGACCTTGTTGCGCAAACTGAGATACACGAAATGGCAGAGGCCCCGGCTTGCAGGGATGCCAACTTTATTCATATATATATATGATATGTACAATGATGGTGTACAATGTCAAGTCTTGACAACTCAAGTATAGTAAGGTCACAGATGAGCAATGTTCCACGACCGGCGGGTCTCCTTCCCAGAAGTGCTTGATTCGTCTCGTATATCAATGAGGTAAATGACCCGTTGTTGAGATTTCTGCTGACCACGAAAGGTCCTTCCCATGGAGGGGATAACTTGTGTGAATCTGTCTGATCTTGAATCAACCGCAACACTAAGTCGCCTTCTTGAAACGTCCGGGTCTTAACTCTGCGGCTATGATAGCGATGCAGGTGTTGCTGATAAATCGCTGATTGAGCCGCTGCCAGATCACGCTCTTCCTCCAAGGCATCCAACGCATCTTGACATTTTGTTTCATTATCCGCCTCAACGTAACGCGCCACCTGTGGTGAGTCATGACGTATATCGCTTGGTAACACGGCTTCCACGCCATAAACCATGAAGAAAGTCGTATAGCCTATTGATCTGTTGGGAGTAGTTCTGATGCTCCATAAGACAGACGACAACTCCTCTACCCAACAACCCGTCGTTCGCTACAAAGGAACCATAAGCCAGGGTTTGATACCTCTCAAGATTTCTTGGTTAGCATGCTCTGCCTGACCATTTGATTGTGGATGAGCAACCGCAGAAACGTCAAGTCGGATGTGCTCACTTTCACAGAACGCTTGCATAGCCCCCTTGGATAAGTTCGTAGCATTATCTGTGATGATACTATGAGGGTAACCAAAGCGGTAGATTTGCTTTTTAACACACTGAACCGTCGTAGCCGCGTCACACTTGCTGACCAGCTCAGCTTCTACCCACTTGGTAAATTTGTCCATGACCACCAAGAAGGTGGTCTTCTTGTCCTTGGATCTCTTAAAAGGCCCGACCATATCAAGCCCCCAGACTGCAAACAGTCAGGTAATTGGAATCATGTGCAACTCTTGAGCCGGGACGTGATTACGCCGACCGAACTTCTGACATCCATCGCACTTGCGAACCAAGTCTTATGCATCCTTATGAGCCGTCATCCAGAAGAAGCCATGTCGAAAAGCCTTGGCCACAAGAGATTTTGAGATGACGTCATGACCACAATTGCCAACATTAATTTCATTCAAGATTTCCTTGCCTTCTTCAGCTGAGACACAACGTTGAAATACGCCAATGACACTGCACTTATGTAAATCACCATTGATGATTGTCATAGACTTAGACCGCCTGATGATCTGCCTTGCGAAGTTTTCATCCATAGGTACCTCGCCGCGAGTCAAGTACGCCAGGTAAGGAACGGTCCAGTCAGGAATAGCATGTACAACAGCCACCAGCTGCCCCTCCGTGCCAGGTATAGCCAAGTCTTCCTCTGAAGGTAACTTAACCGACAGGTGACGTAGTACATCTAAGAAAACATTAGGCGGTAGCGGCTTACACTAAGAGCCCAGCCCTGATAGTGCGTCAGCCGCCTCGTTCCTGCGACGATCAATACGATCCACTTGATAACCCTTGAAATCACCAGCAAAGAAATCCACCACCTGACGATAAGCCGCCATCTGATGGTCCTTGGAATCCCAAGTGCTTGAAACTTGCTGGGCTACAAGGTCTGAGTCGCCGAGACATCTAACCCGGCTCAGGTTCATATCCTTAGCCACCCGGAGGCCATGAAGTGGAGCTTCATACTCAGCTGCATTGTTAGTACAAGGAAACATTAACTTTAGCACGTAACAGAACTTGTCACCTTTAGGGGAAGTTAAGACAACCCCTGCCCCTGATCCTTCCAATTGCGTGGATCCATCAAAGTGGGTTGTACAAGATGTGTTATTCAGATTTTCCTCGAGCGCTTGACACTCCGTCTAGTCATTTATGACATTCACCAAGGCTTGAGACTTGACCGCCGTGCGAGGCAAGTACTTCAGATTAAGAGGTCCAAGCTTCAATGCCCACTTAGCAATCCTGCCGGTGGCTTCTCTGTTTTGAATTATGTCTCCCAATGGGGCAGATCTAACTACTATGATCTGGTGCCCCAGGAAATAATGCTCTAGCATCCGATTGGCCATGAATAGCCCATATACGAGCTTCTACCAATGTGCATACCTCTGCTTGGACTCTGTTAGGATTTCACTAATGTAGTAAACTGACCTCTGAACCGGATATTCCTTCCCTGCTTCCTTACACCCAACGACGATCGCAGCGCTGATTGCCCTGTTATTAGCCGCCATGTATAAGAGAAAAGGCTCCTTCTCTGCCGGAGCAGCTAAAACCGGCACCTTAGCGAGTTGCTTCTTGAGCGCCTCAAATGCCTCACCCGACGCCGTACTCCAGAAAAATTTGTATGTCTTCTTCATCATCTGGTACAAAGGGATGGCCTTCTCACCAAGGCGGCTTATGAACTGACTTAACGCAGCGATCCGTCCCGCCAGGCGCTGAATATCATTGATGCATGCCGGCTTAGACAAGTAAGTGATAGCTTTGATTTTATCTTGATTAGCCTCAATGACACGGAGAGAGATGAGAAATCCTAAGAGCTTGCCCGCAGGAACGCCAAAAACACACTTAGTCGGGTTAAGGATCATCTTGTAGACTCGTAAGTTATAAAAAGTTTCCTTCAGGTCATCAAGTAGAGTATCCTTCTTCCTTGACTTGATCACAATATCATCCACATATGCATGAACATTGCGTCCTATTTGACTGTGAAGACAGTTCTGCCCGCAATGCTGATAAGTCGCCTGGGCACTCTTGAGGCCAAAAGGCATAGACACATAGCAGAAAGCACCAAAAGGCGTGATGAAAGCCGTCTTCTCTTAGTCCTTGACTGTCGTCTTGATCTGATGATACCCAGAATAAGCGTCCAGGAAGCATAAGCTCTCACAACCCGCCGTTGCATCAATAATTTAGTCAATACGGGAGAAGGTAAACGGGTCAACCGGACAGGCCTTGTTAAGATCCATGTAATCCACACACATACGCCATGTGTCGTTCTTTTTAAGCACTAGCACCAGGTTAGCAAGCCACTCTGGGTGAAACACTTCAACGATGAAACCCGCCACCAGGAGCTGGGCCACCTCTTCCCCAATGGCCTTGCGCCTCTCTTCATTAAACCTCCGAAGGAACTGTTTGACCGGCTTAAATTTGGGATCCACATTAAGGCGGTGCTCAGCAAACTCTCTCGGTACACCCGACATGTCACAAAGCTTCCATGCAAACATGTCCTGATTCACACGGATGAATTCGATGAGCGTGTTTTCCTATTTGGAATCCATATTGGCCCCAATGGTGAATTGTTGCAATGAGTCACCCAGAGTGAAATCCACCAATTTGGTATCATCCGCCGAAAACTTGAGGTGCGGCTCAGATTCTATGGTGGGCTTCTTGAGCGGAGTCATGTCCTCTGGGTCAACATTTTCCTTATAGAAATTGAGATATGCTTCAGGGCAACTTGACTCTGCATAAGCTGTTTCTCCTTCCTCACACTCAATAGCCATTTTCCGATCACCATGCACTGCAATCGTCCTGTTTAAACCAGGCATCTTGAGCTGTAAGTAGACATAGCAAGGCCTCGCCATAAATTTGGCATAAGCCGGGCGTCAAAATAGGGCATGATATGGACTTCTGATCCTGACCACCTCAAAACACAAGGTCTCCACCCTATAGTTGTGTTCGTCACCAAAGACGACTTCCAAAGAGGTCTTACCCGCTGGATAAGCTGACTTGCCAAGCACCACACCATGAAAGACTATCGAGGAAGGCCTAAGATCCTTATCAAGCAACTTCATCTGATGGAAAGTGTCATAGTACAAAATATTAATGTTGCTGCCATCATCCATAAGCACCTTAGTAAACACATATCCTCCCACTTGGGGGGCAACTACCAAAGCCAGCCGCCCCGGGTCATCAACATGCGGCGGGTGATCCTCTCTACTCCAAGTTATGTCATACTTAGACCACTTCAAGTGTTGCGGGAGAGACGGTGTAATTGCATTAACCGCCCGTTTGTGCAACTTCTGATCTCGCCTGTCAAGTCTGGTTGTAAAAACATGATATTGACCCGAGGTGAGCTGCTTCGGATTACTCTCATACTCAGACTGGTTACTCTGTTACTGATTATTGACACTAAATTGCTAATGATTCCCTCCTTCATTGCCCTGGCCCTGATAGCCGGGTCCTGAGCCGCTAGAGCCAAGGCTAGCTCCTGACCCACCTGGCCTTGAGCCGCTTGGCGGGCCGCCATGACCGTTGTGACGCTGCCACAAGCTGTAGTCCCAAAACTGTCGCATAATGTGGCAATTCCTCCACATGTGACCCGCCACCCTATCGGGCCGGTTGTGCTCCGGACAAGGCTTATTAAGAATCTCTTCCAAGTTGAAAGGAGTTTTACCCTTATTAAAAGGTTGTCTAAAGTTCCCATTGCCCTTAGCACGATTGTTCCCGACACTGGTGTTGGCCACCAATTATGACCCGCCATCTGGATTCTTCCTCCTGTCCTGGTTGTCATTACCTGCCGCACCCTTGCCATTGTTATTCTTCTTGCCCTGACTAGGCTTCTCCTCATCAAAGCCTGGATCCTTCGTATTGTCTGAGTCTGCGTACTTCGTGAGAGCCGCCATGAGCTCCCCCATGTCCTGACACGAGCGCTTGAGCCGGCCAAGCTTCTGTTCAAAGGCGTAATGTGGCAATTCTTCTACAGAATCAAAACTGCTTGAGCCGCCGTAATCTGTTCAGATGAGTGGATGATAGTTGAGACCGCCAGACCCAATGATGAGCCGACTCATCCTGTTGTTGCACATAATGATCCAAATCCACAATCATCATGGTCTACTTGCACGTTCCTTGGAAGTTTCTGACGAACATCGCATTTAACGTGGCCCAGGAATTAATGGTGTTGGGTGGCAATCCCTTCAACCACGTGCGAACCGGCCATTCCAGCATCTTGATAAAATACTTAGCACATACTGCATCGTTGACGTCTAACATATTCATGGCCAGTTCATAGCTTTCAATCCAAGCCTCTGGAGGTAGGTCGGTAGTGTAATTTGGGACCTTGCGAGGGCCCTTGAAATCTTTTGGCAGACGCTCATTCCGCAAAGACCGCACTAAGCCCGGCACTCCCACGGCCCTGGTGGTTACTCCTTCTCCCACCGAGATGGAAGGTGCAGGTTCTTGATGAGCCGCCGTCGCCTCTTGCTATCGTCTCGCCCGGTCCACTAGCGCCTGAGCATCCAGAACCGCCTGATCATCTCGCGGCGGGCCCCAGTGCCGATCACTGCTAGAAAAATCGCCGACGACTCATAACGCCGGGTGAAGCTATGTCTGGGGATGGGGGTTGAATGCACGCGACTCCGGCTATAGGTGTACTTCTCCTGCTAGGCCATCGCCGTCTGTAGGTATCCAATAGCGTTTCGTACCTCTTCCGCGAAAGGCGCCTCGTCCGGGATAGGGATCGTTCCAAGCTGGGTTGCCGCCACCACCATGCTCTTTGTCGGGTTTGAATAATGACTCGCCAGCATTGGGAAAGCCATTAGTGCGGCTTGGTTCCGTCGAGGCGGGTTAAGCTGCTGCTATTGAGCCGCTGGCAGACTTCCGGGTGCTTTCACTGTCCGTCCCATTCCTGGCGTGTTAAAAAGGTTTTTGGCCTCGTACCGTTCCCGCAAGCGGGACTTGTGCCTCGTCCACTGAACCGCCACTGCAGATTGCTTCTCCAGCTCAAGGCGGAAAGCATCCACCCTAAGGCGCTCTGACTCCGCACCGACATGAGCCTTTAGCACGTTGATCCCCTGTTGGACTTCAGTCATCTGGTCCTTCAGTATTGCGATTTCTGCATTCCGGGCGGCTTGATTCTCAGCCGTGACCTCAGTCGCCACCAGGGTTTTAAGCTCGTTCATCAGATCTAGAAGAACCTAAGCCCCGGAGGGTCAGCCGCCAGCGGGTCAGCCCCCGACCCTGCTGCCCAGGCGGCTGTATTGCTCGAGCCTGGCGCTAAGCCCGCCATGAAGATGAACGCATGAATCGGCAGCCCATGATCGTCCGACTCATGGCGCTTTGACTCGGGGTCAAGCTCGTCGTAGCCCCCGAGCCTTTCGTCTCTCCGCTTGAAGATCCATACTCCGAACAGACGAGAGTCTCCTGTGACATGGAACCTCAAGATCCATGCCCTGAGTGAAGCCGACGAAGACATGTCTCCTGCCCGGGTTAGCACGGGCGGGTTGCACGTGTCGGGCAGGTTGCGTGCACCGAGCCGGCTCGACGATGTTGGTGCAGACGTCCGGCCCGAGTGTGGATCCGCTGATCTTGCCGATGAAGACGTGGATTCCATCAAAGGGAACCCGGAAATCGTAATCGACAGAATCGGCCTGGGGGCCCCAATCGGCGTCGTCGATGTAGAGCTGGCCGCGATGGCTCTTGTTCATCCTGCCAACAACGTACCCCTCGATCCCTGGGTGAGATCCCTTTTAGAACTCAACACCATCGAGCGCTAGCCCCACAGTGGGTGCCAACTATCGTGGTTTTGTCACGGCAGATGTCCGAGGACTTATGTTCGAGGCCATCGCTAAGGTGATGGACTCAAAGGGTTGGTTGGGATGAAGGACAAGAGTTACCCAAGTTCGGCCCCTCACAAAGAGGTAAAAGCCTACGACCTGTTTGTGTTGTATTGATTGGAGTATCAATTACAAGGGAGCAAATTCGCTTGACCTAGTTCTCTATTAGTTGGTTTCTGTCTAAGTCACCCCAGGTCTCGCCTTTATATAGGAGGTCAAGGCCACGGTTTAGACAAGTCTCATACCGACCCATACAACGTATCTGACTCTATCTCTATGTCGCCTTACCATCATGGGCAAGCCGCCTCCAGGCGGCTTAACTATCCGAGTCTTCATGCTACCTTCCGTCCCCGCCTTGTCTCGGCCCTTCTTGCTAAGCCGCCATATGGACAGGCCTACATCTCATGGCCCATCTGCCTTGGTCTGGATTATGAGCCGCTAGGTATGACCCAACCCCACCTGGGTGGGTCTTCCACGGGGTTATATCCCCAACAGTTTGCGCGGTTGCTGGGGCCATGATGGTGCTTCACCCTATTTATCGCCATTGTTTGCGGGTGTGTGCTCGCCATTATCGGCCGGAATATCCACCATGTAGAGAGGGGTTGGATCATCGTCCTTTTCATCCAAGTCTTCCACCTCCTCGTAGGCCTAGTCCAACATATCGGTTAAGTCTTCGACAGTGGCTACAAAGTAGGTGATGAGTGGGATAAAAAATCCTCTTGACCCTCCTCAAGCCTGATATGAGCGTGAATCGAGGTTGGGTCGTCAGTAATTTCCATCAAAAAGATTTGATCTAGAGCCTCATGAGTGTCGAGAGCTCGATCGGGTCAGTCTGCTCAAAGCTTTTAGAGATAACCTCCGACGTGTCCGCACAAGAAGTGTATTCAGCAAGACCTGGTACCTAGTCGTCTGGTGCTATGGCCGGATCCATACTGAAAGCCAGATCATCGCTGGGGTTTGTCCCGTAGGCGGGCTCGAATGTGAAATCTGAGGTTAAGGCCTCTCAGTCCTCGGGTGCATCAGATGAGATTGCGATCCCTGTCGTGGATTTGTCACGGCAGATGTCCGGGTGAACGGACTTAGGTTCGGGGCAGAAATGCAACTATGCGGCGGCTTGAAGGGGTTGATCGGAATCAAGAGACGCGATGTTTTACCCAGGTTTGGCCCATCCGATGGAGGTAAAAGCCTACGTCCTGCTTGTCCTGTATTGATGATGATGAAGACCTCTCGGTTACAAGGGTGCTAATTGCTATCTCTAATTATGAGAGCCTCTAATATGTCTATCTCTAACCTCTTGTGTTGTCTAAACTTGTGGACTTGTGAATCTTTTCCCTCTAGGGGTTCTCTACCCCTCCTTATATAAGTGGAGAGGGTAGGTATACAAATAGAGTCCTACTAGGAGTAGGATTAGGACTAGTCTCTCTAGAGTCCTATTCCGGGTCTTATTTCCTTTAAGGGAATCCTTCTCTTTTTGGGCCTTCTCTTGTGAGCCACCTGGCACCAGCTCACCCGCCGGGTCTTGGGCTTGGTCGTCCTGCGACCCGTGATGCCGGATTATCAATGAAACGTCATGTCTTTATCGGGTCTCCTGTGAGTCGCCAGGCCGGGTCATACCACGGGGTATATCCCTGACATTAGCCCCCAGGTTAGCTTGAATTTATTCATGGTAAGATCCAGAAATAAGAATAATAAATATGTTAAGTGACCGGCTTGCTCCTTTGGCCGGGTTATAAAATGGCTCCTCAGAAATCCGGGTCTTCCTACATACGAATGAACCGTCTTGAAAATCGTCTTGCTTGTCAATGTCCTTTGAAAAAATATTGGGAATGGAATACCCATATGCCATTGAGTCAGCTTCCAATACTCTTGGCAGGTCATCTGTGCCGGGTCATAATCATTGATGATGTCGGCTCATTATGGTTGATGACGCTGGGTCAAATAACTAGAATCCAGCTGACTTGATAAAAATATTGGAATGAAAATCCATCTGATGTAAACCGGACTTCCATTGTTGTGAAGCAGGACGCCTTATATAAAATCTGGTGGGTTATGCTCTTTTGATAATGCCGGGTCATTTGGTGACGCCGGGTCTAACAACTGAACTCCATAATTAATATCTTGACAATTCTCCTCAAAGTTTTTGATATGCTATATTACCTATAGCCCCCAAGCTCCGAGATTATCCATGATAATTTGGTGCTTTGCAATAATATTTGGACTGTGTAGCCCCCAAGGGCCAGGATGACCTACTTGCAGCAACCTGGGACTTATAACTGTCTTATACCTTATGAAACTTCGGCGGGTGTAGCCCCCAAGGGTTGGCTCATCAGAAAGCTTCAGCGGGTGTAGCCCCCAAGGGCCGGCTCATCAGAATGTGATGCACCGGGTCTTCAATTTGATCCTCATAATCTGTTTAAACAGCTGAATACTGTAGCCCCCAAGTGCCAGGTCGCATGCCTGCAGTGACTTGGGACTTTGAAAACTTGATCTGAGCGGTGTAGTCCCCAAGTGCCGGGTGAGTAAGAATTACTGGGCTGGGACTTTAGAAAAATATAGAAAAGGCGGCTCATCTCCTTGAGATAACATGTTCTTGCTGAAGATGTAATGATTTGAAAACCGGCTTGCATTAGCACCCAAGTGCCATGGTGCGTGCTTGCAGCGACATGGGACTTGCATAATTGATATAAACTGGCTTTGAATAGTGTAGCCCCAAGTGCCGGGTCATCTGCCTGCGGCGACTTGGGACTATGTAAGAATAATATGACTCACCCCAATTTGTTGGATGAATCCTTAACCATGGTTGTAACATAACCCGAAATGAATATCCTGAAATAATTCCTTTGTCTCTGACATGAAATCCCTGCTCATGGTTGCGGTGCAACCCGGCAAATATATATTGGAGAAATCCATGAGTGTTGTAGATTACTACAGACGATAATTGAAGAAATCCGAGGACCAACCAATTAGATGCCACAGCATTATATCTGATAGGGCGGTTCTTCAAGAATAATCAACTTTCCAATATAACGATGGCTCATCTTTAATAAACAAGACCTGCAAAAAACATGACAGAATATGCCCTTTGTTGCTGTAAGGGCGGCTTGAAAAAGCACAACCCAGAGATGTTATATCTTTCATAACATTGCTCCTTGTTTCATAATCTGGCTCTGACCCGGCTTGATAAACCGGCATGACATGTGAATATGATGAAATATATGATGCAATGTATGATGCCATGTATGATGCAAGATGCAATGTATGATGTAATGTTAACTTGTCAACATTTTTTGGCATAAAGCCGGCGGATAGGCATTAGAAACTGTATCCGAAGGTAGGAAGCCGCCCTCGCCGCGGCTCATTTTCCTGAGCCGGATTTTTGTGGCATAAAGCCTGGTGTCGCGACTCATTTTTCTAAGCCGGGATTTTTGTATCATAACATGCGGTGCCGCGACTCATTTTCCTGAGCCGAGATTTTTGTATCATAACACCCGGTGCCGCGACTCTTTTTCCTGAGCCGGGATTTTTGTATCATAACACCCGGTGTCGCGAATCATTTTCCTGAGGCGGGATTTTTGTATCATAACACCCGGTGCCGCGACTCATTTTTCTGAGCCGGGATTTTTGTATCATAACACCCGATGCCACGACTCATTTTTCTGAGCCAGGATTTTTGTATCATAACACCCGGTGCCGCGACTCATTTTCCTGATCCGGGATTTTTGTATCATAACACCCGGTGACGCGACTCATTTTCCCGAGCCGGGATTTTTGTATCATAAAACCTAGTGCCGCGACTCATTTTTCCGAGCCGGGATTTTTTTATCATAACACCTGGCTAATAGGCATTAGAATTTGTACCCGGAGGTAAGAAGCCGTCGTTTGCCAATCTTAGTTGATATACCAATCCGAATATTTTTGAACTCTTCTTGTCAGTTGCTATCTTGTAAATCACCATCTTGTATAAAGAAACGGAAGAAGCTCCAAGCGATAATCCAATAAACCAGGCACCTATGTTTGAATGGCGCATCACGGCTGTTCGTCCTCTTGGGCAACTTTTAATCTTCCGTTAGTAATGTAATAGCCCCCAGGATTGGATTTTGCTCTTGCAAAGACCTGGGGTTCTCGTTGAAAACGACCAAATGTGTCTCGCGATGTCTGTAGCCCCCGAGTCTTAAGTTGACTCGAAGAGGCGGCTCGAGAATCTCCACCGAAAGTTGTGATTGGCCGTGGTGAGTTGTAGATTATCTTGTATGAATTGTTTCAGTGATCCGGTCGATGGTTTGTTCTGGTTGTTTGTTGAAGCGAACCAAATTGCATTGGCAGTGACTTGTGCGCCTGTCCATTGGGCGGCTCATACTGGTGTATGTAACTACTAGCATGTTGATGTAGACGTAGAAACCATCCGCGACATTGTAAGCCGGTGCTGTTGTGAAAGACGCCATGACGTTGTAAGCCGGCGTGGGTGGCGAGAGACGGCCATGGCATTGTAAGCCGGTGCGATCGCGAGAGACGGCCGTGGTGTTGAAAGACGGTGCGGTCATGGTGTTGGAAGCCGGTGCTCGAGTCCCTTGAATAATGCGACACGAACAAACATCAATGCGGAATGATGCTGGTGCATGCTCCTCCTTTGCGATATGATAGTCACTTTTGGTAGTGAACTATTTTTCCTGCGGAAAAAATAGTACCGAACGGAGTAATTGATCTACAATTATTTAATATGCAATGATAAAACAAATAAGGAAAATATCACCTGGTCGTCTTGGAATTTGAAACATATATGAACACAGGCAGATGAGCGACCGTAGTGTTAGAAACCAGCGCACGGGGGTGTGGACGAACGAGCCGGCCACGTTATTGGAGACCAACGCAGATGCACGAGTCAGGCGTAGAGCAGGTGCGAAGGTGGACGCACAAGCAGACGTATATATAGACTGACGTGTGAATTACCGGTGTAGTACGTTTTCCCGATGAACACAGACGTTAGTATTGTTTTTCATGTAACTACTTTGCCTCGGTTGATGCTCTTGTGATGGCCCAGTCCTGTGCTAGCTGAAATTCTTCTTTTTCTTGAGAGTAGCAATGACCATGAACGCCGAACGGGAGTAGCGACAAATAACCTCAGGACTTTGCCCAATCGCGAAATTATAGCAACTTGGTCAATGCGCTGATCCTGCACCCCGCACACTACATCTTTCTCTCTTTTTTAATCTGTTTGCCTAGATCTTCCCGCGAATTACCTCAAGACTCAACGAAAAGTTGGTTTCCGGCGGATCTCCGGATTCCTATGAAATCTCAATTTTGAATAATGATTACCTAGGATGCCGTTGCAAAGTCAAACCCCTTCAGCGCCCGAGTCGGCTCTGAATTGAGAAGCTATTCCTTTTTTTCTTTTTTTAGATCATGCAATACGGCGGCTCTAGTCATTGTCCTTTGTTCCTTTTTCCTGGCAGCTTTCCTTGTGTGCATGCAGCCGTTTCTTGCGATAGAATATTTGGACTTATGGATCACCTTGGTCTTCACGTGGTGGAGTACTAATCGGAGTTGTACTATTGTTACTCTTTGCTCGTACGAACAAAACTGGCTGCCAATTGATTTACAGGTTTTCGATCTATACATGAAGACACATCAGTTGGTCAGATCCCTTGCTCAAGCCTCGAGTTGATATGCATGTGCCTCGGTTGGTCGGTCAAATGAAACCAAGGACCAATCACTTTCCGCTGCAATTTTCTTCTCGGTCTACTTGACGTGAACACTAAGGCCAACGCGAAGCAATCTTGCGTGAGCCGGCGCCTGGCGACCTTTTTCTAATGGCGGCGGCATAACAGGCACCAATCCTAATAGAATGATGAATTTGCTGGCTCTGCACAAGGTTGTCCCACGTCGGGTTATCCAGCACGATTTGTTTTGTGCTGGTTTTTCTTCATCCGATAAATCGCGAGCTTCTCAGTCCCTAAAGAATTCCCTCCAAGAACACAATACCACCATGCGGAGCCCCACGGTGGGCGCTAACTATCGTGGATTTGTCACGACAGATATCCGGGTGAACGGACTTACGTTCGGGGCAGAAACGCAACTATGTGGTGGCATGAAGGGGTTGATCGGAAACGAGAGACGCGATGTTTTACCCAGGTTCGGCCCCTCCGATGGAGGTAAAAGCCTACGTCCTGATTGTCTTGTATTGATGATGATGAAGACCTCTCGGTTACAAGGGTGCTAATTGCTACCTCTAATTATGAGAGCCTTTAATCTGTCTATCTCTAACCTCTTGTGTTGTCCAAACTTGTGGACTTGTGAATCTTTTCCCTCTAGGGGTTCTCTACCCCTCCTTATATAAGTGGAGAGGGTAGGTTTACAAATAGAGTCCTACTAGGAGTAGGATTAGGACTAGTCTCTTTAGAGTCCTATTTTGGGTCTTATTTCCATTAAGGGAATCCTTCTCTTTTTGGGCCTTCTCTTGTGAGCCGCCTGGCACCGGCTCACCCGCCGGGTCTTGGGCTTGGTCGTCATGCGACCCGTGATGTCGGTTATCAATGAAACGTCATGTCTTTGCCGGGTCTCCTATGAGTCGCCAAGCCGGGTCATACCGCGGGGTATATCCCCGACAAGCCCGTTGAGCGAAAGATCGCCCCGAGAGTCTACGGAGAACTCTAAGTTCCCGAATCTGACCATTTGATCAGGGGCGAAACTTGCGACTCGGCCAACAAGGTTGGTCGGGTCAACATGCAGCACGATGCTGCCAAAAGCAAAGATCTGTCTAGGGACTTCTTCGTTAATGACAACGCGAGCCATCGCTTCCTTTGGTGATCACAGCAGAACTGTCAATCACATCACCAATGTTGGTGTGAAAACCGGCGGATCTCGGGGTAGGTGGTCTCGAGCTGTGAGACTAGGATTGATGGTAACATGGGATGAAGGAGACGATGTTTACCTAGGTTCGGGCCCTACTATGGAGGTAAAACCATATGTCCTGGTCGATTCTATTGATGGTATGAAGGTTACAGAGTCGATATACCTTGACATCAGAAAGCTAAAACCATAGATGAGTTTCTATGCCATATAATCTAAAACCCTCCCGGTTTATATAGACACATGGGTGGTCTCCTCCTGGGGATGGAGAAGTTAATTTCCTCTTCTTTACTTGGAGTGCACGACGCTCCTTCAGGACTTCCTTCTAGAACATTGGGTCTCGATGTATCTGGCCCCTCATGTGACAGCCAAAATGCGGCCCAATAGGCCAATCTATTGGGAGACAGGCCAACGGCCCGAGGACTCCTTAGTCTAGGACTCCCTCAGTGAGAGAGCTTTTTCACCGAGTCTTTAGACGAATCGACTCAAGGCCGCAAGGCAACCTATCAACCTTTGCACATCATGTAGGTGCTTTGGCTGCTTCATTTAGACTATTGCACCGATCTTGTCCTAGTTAGCATCGCTCCCTTGTTCGGAAACGAGGAAACCGGGTAGCTTTCATGCAGGTACTCCGAATGTGCACCTGGATGGATTCAAATTTATTCCAAAGCGCCATAAATTAGCGAAGGTTTCAGCAAGGTCTTCCAGGAGGTCAGAAACTTTCCTAGACTTGACCACAATATCGTCCATGTAGGCCTCGACGTTCCGACTGATCTGTTTCTGCAAGCATTTCTGAATCATTCGCTGGAAAGTAGCACCAGCATTCTTCAAACCAAAAGGTATTGTGATGTACCAGAAACAACCAATTTAGGTGATGAGGTCCATTTTTATTTCATCAAGGATGTATATTCGGATTTGTTTGTACCCGACGTACGCATCCAGGAATGATAGGCATTCACATCCGGTAGTAGATTCCATTATTTGGTCTATGCGAGGTAAAGGGAAATGATCCTTCGGACATGCCCGATTGAGGCATTTGAAGTCAATACACATTCGGAGTGATTTATCCTTATTGGCCACCAAGACGACATTCTCGAGCCACTCAGAGTGGTATACCTCGCGAATGAACTCAATGGCTAGGAGTCGTGCTATTTCTTCGCCAATCACCTTGCGCTTCTGTCACGCCCAACATGCGTGCCAATTCATATTAAGGCATGGGGGCCTCGCAAGGGATAGAGACACATCTTGTCGTTCACAAGTATAGCGTCATTACATAAGAGATGAGTATATGAGTTGGCTTAAATTCGCCACATACTAAATTACAATTCCACACAGAGTTCAAACATCAAGATGAAGACAGGGTCTGCCTACGGACGAAACCAAACGATAAAACAGATGCAAATGATACTATCTCGCTATCCCAAAGATCACGACCATGGTCCTCTACTCATCCGGATAAGTCATGTACATCCTGCCCCTTTCCTCGTCATACTCCCACTGGAGCTCCGCTAGATCATCCTGCATGAACTCATCTGTACATGTACCTGGATTGTTGTAGTAATCTATGAGCCACAAGGACTCAGCAATCATGCGCCCAGGTACCGAGACTATTCAAGCTTAAAGGTTGGGATGGGGTATGTGTTTAGTTTGCAGCAGCACTAAGCATTTATGGCGGCTAACCTTACGTAACATGAAGATAATTATATGGCCTACGATAAACGTTCGAAACTAGAATGACCTCTATGAGATCCTGAACACTTACCTACCTCAATCATAACCCCATCGTGTTCTCTCTCGGATCATGTCCATGAGCAGGGACGATCACGGTTACTCACACAGTTGGTGGATTTCATTTAGAGTTTACTTCAAGTTAACTATAACCGGGTGTTAAACAAATATCCAAGTTGCCACATAACCGCGGGCACGTCTTGCCGACAGATTTGACCCTGCAGAGGTGCTCCAACTAGTCCATCACAAATAAACCACACTCTGCGGGAATAGCCTCAACCACGGATCTCGTGATCATCCTAGGCAACTCCAAAGGAATGCCAACACCTTGAGATAACCCGAAGAAAGTCAGAGCCCACACACAAGACACTCGATAAAGGTAAAACAAGTCCAGCAAGACCGCCTGGCAGGCCAGATCCCAATAGGTGTCGCGCGTATATCTGTCTCAGGGCACTTCCAGGTGGGTCTAGCTACAGGGGAAAAACTAATCCTCAGGTTGCCTCGAGGCCGCCCTGCAGGCCCACGTCGGGGTAGCCAAGCCCACGAACACTGATGACGAGCACTGGCCCGAGTTGTTGATTAATTATCCATGGGGTAGCTAAGCCATATGCAATTTTATTAAGTAGTTAAGAAAATGTAGTACCAATGTTGGGTCCTGTCAGACAAGTTTTAATCTTAACCGAATAAACAAGGGGGTCCCCATAACAACCCCGAGCATGTTAGGAGCGCAAAGTATGGAAACATAACACCGGTAACAAGAAACTATGGCGGAAACAGCGGAACAAAACACCTAGCAAAAGGCCAAGCCATCCACCAATACCAAGATATATATGCGCGTTAAATTAAATAATAGATAATATTGTGATATGCAAAATCCATGTTATCACATGGAACAACCTAAACCTGCAACTAAGAACGCTATAAGAGGGGCTGAGCAGCGGTAACTTAGCCAATCAAAGGTTTGCTAGGATGTGGAGGGTTAGAGGCTATCATGGAAATTTAGGAGGCTGACATTCTAGTGGTAGGTAGCGCAATTGTAATGATAAGAGCGAGACAACTAGCAAGCAAAATAGTATCGGGATCTGGGTACGATCATCTTGTCCGTTGGTTCTTCAGTGGAACAAGTAGCGGGATCCTGATAGTTGTACTCACCTGGCTCTTCATACTCAGGTTCAACGTTCACGTCTGCCCAAAAGAAACAGCAAAATAAACAAACAACCATGCTGCAATGCACAAGCAAGAATGATGCATGCTTATTTGAAGAGTTATTTAGCATGGCAATCCTAACTAGTCATGTTTCACATGCAAAGGATTGGTGATTAATGATCCTGTATAGAACCTTATGTTAAGTTATTTAGACATGCATTAATATGGCAATTATGGATGCATCATGCAAAAACGATAAAAATGCATATGATGAACGTAAGAAACGGAGCTACGGTTCTCACGATACGCTCACGACAAGATTCCTTGGCATTCCAAGGTAGCAACAGGTTAGGAAATGAAAAACCAACCACAATATAGCCAAAGATCAAGCAATTCCATGGAGTATAGATCCCACAAGTCACAAAACAATAAAACAACCAATCTGCCACAAAATAGCAACGTAGCAACTTTCCCAGCCAACAACTTGAGCTACAACAATCCTACAACCATAAACAAGGCATTGGCAGAAACTACATAACATGCTTGTCAACTTATCCAACTACACAATCTGTAAAGGAGGCACACATCAATAAGCATGAAGCTCACAAGTTGGCATGATGAAACAGAAATCTAGGACTTAGTGAAAATAACAGTTTTCTGGAATCGGAGTTAATCTGGTAGCATGTTGACAACAGAAACTAATGGTGCTAGAGACCACCTCATGGCATTAAAATTAACCGGATGATAGAAGATAACATCTACTTCAAAACACTAGCACTGAGCTTGAGCTAATTCACAACACATCACAAGATAGCAACCAGTCTTCATGGCATAAAATAACAGCAGATTCTCAGACTTAGAATTATTTAGCATGGTGTAAACAGCAACATCAAGTTAGCTACTTTGCAGCAAGTTTCCCACTTGTATGGATGATTCTCATGTCAAACAAAAATACCATGGCATAATAGGCATAAGACACTAACACTTCCATGTTAGCACATGCCCCAAAGCAAGCATGGATTAATACATGCAAAAAATGGCAAAGTAGCATCATAGCAGAAAATGACAGTTTTATAAACTTGCTCAAAGTTAAATCTAATTTTACCACTGGATTACTTGGATCTTTCTACCCCAAAATCATGTATCATACTCATATAGTCACATGAAGCATCATGGCACAAACTATACTAGCAAAACAACCACCTCTCTTATAAGAGAAAACTTACTTCAAATGCACATGAGCATATTTGAACATGGCCAGATTTGGTAATATAGCTCAAATTGGAAAAGATCTATTTAACTCTACTAAACATGACACATGCCACAATAATAAATAGTGTATGACAAGTGGGGCATGCCCACTTGTCACCCCCCCAAAACCTACACATCTAAACCACACACACACATGGCATGCACATACACACATACACACATATGCACAAGTGCACATGGGCACTCCCACACTCATGAAAACACCACCTGTGAGTGTGGGTGTTCATCAAACACACACATATGCACACATATATGCAAAAATGCATATAGGCACATACACATGCATGTGATATCACACTCACATACATACACCAATATGCATATATGCACACCCACATATATGCACTACACACACACATATATAAATAGAAACAAAATGCAATCATCTTGAATGTAGGTATACACATACACACACATGTACACACAAAACAAAAGAAAGAAAGAAAACAATGAAAAGAAGAAAAAAAAATGCAAAATGTGGTATCGAACCCCAGATCTCTTGGTATTTTCCCCCACGCGCTACCACTGCACCATGGCTCAGCTCACGACAGGAAGGAGGAGGAAAACAACTAGACATATCTGTCATGCTTAGCCTGACAAAACTGACGAAAACAACACTCCGGAGACAGCAAATGCAGCGGTGGCTCCGACGGCTATAGGGCATCTCCGACGGTGCAAACTACACGCGGGGCGAGCGGGAACCTATGGGATCCAGTCCCCTGCTCATCTCGCGACGAGGAGGACTAAGGCGTTGCCATCAAGGCGTCGCCTTTGCGTAGAACAGCAGCGACGGGAACGCATGACGATGGCAAGCAAGCAACAGGGAAACAGAGGGGAAACATGTGGCGGCTCACCAAGGGACGTGACAACGGCCAGGACGCGTCGATGGAGAGGAGAGCCGGAGACGCGGCGGCGACGAAGAGGACGAAGACCGGCGATGACCCGCTCCCTTGCAGATGAGGGCGACGACAAGCAGCACCATGGGGAGGTGCTCCTCACTTTCTAACGGCGGGAATGGAATGCGGACGACGTCCCTGAGCTCCACGCCATCTCCACCGGCGACGAGGGCACCAGAGGCACGAAGGCGATGGCGAGGACGACCGGCGTGCTCTAACTGAACCTGAACTACAGAGTTACCTGACGAGGAGGAAGAGAAGGGAAAAAGAGGGAGAAGGGGAGCGGCGGTGGTGCGAGGAGGAAGAGGGAACCCTAGGGGGTCGGCACGGACGCCGAGGGGGCTAAATAGCTCGGGGTTGACAGCGACGCGACGGAGGAACCTCACGGCGACGGGCACGCTCTGGCCCTGCTCTCACTCTCAACATGACAAACGATGGACGGGGCAGGTAGCCGCTAGTACCTGGGCTGGGCCACGCTGGGAAGGAACCGACCTAGTTCTTTCACTCTCTCTCACAGAACAAAACAACAGGGAGTTTTTCTCTTTTTAAAATAACAACAACACAAGAAAAAAAACAGAGTGAAATAGAAGGATTTTGGTAGAACAAAAATACTTTGACATTGAAAATAAAATGCACTATTTACTAAAAATATCAAGATTATTTTTAGGACAAGTAATTTAAATACTTTTAAATATAGCCAGCCCCCTGTTATTTAATACCCCAAATACATAAAGCTCAAAACAACACAAGAACCACACACCCAATCTTAAAACATTATAGGCTACCTCTTGAACATTTTAAAACAATTTAATTAGCAAGTAGAATCTGCTGATAAAATGACAAGGGAATAAAGCGGTGTTTGGTTGGGTTTTGTTGAAATGAAAAAGAGAGGGGAAAGGAGAAGGAGTGTTGCACCACATACACTCACACCACATCACTCAACACAAGAAAACACCCAACCACAATAAGGTCACATCACAAATAAGACATGGCAAGATGAATGATATGATGCATGATGCATGAATGCATGAACAAGACATGTCAAAACAAGGTTCAACTCATATCATTAAACTCATGCCAACAAGGTTCACATAAGATTACATGCCCAACAAGGTAGGGACAACACTTGGGCTGTCACAACTCTCCCACACTACAAGAGGATCTCGACCCGAGATCTAGGAAGGAAAGAACTCTGGATATTCGGAACGGAGAAGGTCCTCACGTTCCAAAGTAGCTTCTTTGTCAGAATGATGAGACCACTTCACCTTGAGGAACTTGATAGACTTGTTGCGAGTCTAATGCTCAGTTTGTTCGAGAATTGCCACTGGATGCTCACGATAAGAGAGGTCTTCTTGGAGATCAATGTCTTGGAGGTGAATGGTACGCTCACGAGTATTGAAGCACCTTCGTAGCTGAGAAACATGGAAGACATCGTGCACATTTGCGAAATTTGGAGGAAGCTCTAGTTGATATGCAAGTCCACCTCTCTTGCCAACCACTTTGAAAGGACCAACAAAGCGACGAGCTAGCTTCCCTTTAATTCCAAACCGCTGAGTGCCCTTCATGGGAGAGACTCTGAGATAGACTAGATCATCCACTTGAAATGAAACATCTCGATGTTTGCTATCATAATAGCTCTTCTATCGAGACTGACTTGCTTTGAGGTTCTCACGAATGACATGACATATTTCTTCTGCTCCAGTGAACATGTCATTGCCCAATATTTGACGCTCACCGGTTTTAGACCAGTTAAGCAGGGTACAACACTTCCTGCTGTAAAGAATCTTGAAAGGGGCCTTGCCTGAGCTAGCTTGAAAGCTATTGTTGTATGAGAATTCAGCATATGGAAGGCAGTCTTCCCATTTCATGCCGAACAAAATCACACAGGCTCTAAGCATATCTTCAAGGATATGATTGACTCCCTCAACTTGACCACTTGTCTGCGGATGGAACGCAGTGCTGAAATGGATCTTGGTACCCATAGCAGTCTAGAAGGACTCCCAAAACTTGAAAGTAAAGAGGCTTCCATGGTCAGAAGAGATTAGCTAAGGAATACCATGCAAAGATATTATCCTTGACGTATACAACTCTGCAAGCTGAGCTGCCGAGATAGATTCTTTGACTGGCACGAAATGAGCAACTTTTGTTAGCTTGTCGATTGCCAGAAAGATGGCATCATTGCCTCTCTTGGACATGGGAAACCTAGTGACGAAATCCATCTCCACATGATCGAATTTCCACTCTGGGATAGGCAAAGGCTAAAGAAGACCTGCTGGACGTTGATGCTCCCCCTTCACTCTGCGACAAACATCACAATCGTTCACAAACTAAGCAATTTCACGTTTCATGCGAGGCCACCAGAAGGTTTGCTTGAGATCTTGATACATCTTTGAACTGCCTGGATGAACGGATAGAAGAGAATTGTGTGCTTCGTCCATGATGACTTTTCTGATATCACCTTTTGGAACCACCAGACGGTCCTCAAAGAACATGGTATCTTTGTCATCAACGCGAAAGCACTTATACTTTGGTATGCCCTTTCCCACACCTTTCTTCAATTTCTTCACATAGCATCAAGAAGCTGCACTTGGTGAAACTGATCTTCCAGAGTCGGAGAAACTTGAAGATTGGCAAGAAATCCTTTCGAAATCATTTGAAGTTTGAGCTTGCGGAAGGCTTCACAAAGATCGGTTTGAAGAGGCTTCGGGATGAGACTGTCGTAGTACGCCTTACCGCTGAGTGCGTCTGCAATGACATTTTGTTTCCCAGGAGTATACTCAATGCTTGGATCGAAGTCCTCAAGCATTTCCACCCAACGAGACTGCCGAAGATTGAGATTGGGTTGAGTGAAAATGTACTTCAAGCTCTTGTGATCGGTGTACACCTCAACTGGTCTACCCAACAACAAATGCCTCCAAGTCATTAGAGCATGCACAACTGCCGCCAACTCAAGATCATGAGTGAAGTAGTTCTTCTTGGTAGGCTTCAGCTAACGCGAGGTATAAGCAACAATCTTCTTATCTTGCATGATAACACCATCAAGACCTTGGAGAGAAGCATCATAGAAAACTTGGAAGGGCTTTGTCTGCTCAGGAGGAACAAGAACTGGAGCTGAAGTCAGTCTCTGCTTGAGCGTATTGAACACCACATCACACTCAGAAGACCAAACATACTTGACACTCTTCTGGAGGAGATTTGACAGAGGCTTAGCAATTTGAGAGAAGTTCTCCATGAATCTTCTACAATAACTAGCAAGCTCGAGGAAACTCCGAAGTTGCTTCACATTCTAAGGAGGCTCCCACTTCAAGATTGCCTCAACTTTCTCAGGGTGCACTTTAATTCCCTCGGCGGAGATCACATGCCCAAGGTACATCACTTCATTGAGACAAAACTCACACATAGAAAAATTGGCATAGAATCGATGCTCTCTTAACTTGTCCAACACAAGTCGGAGATGCTCTGCATGCTCTTCTTCTGTCTCCGAGAACACAAGGATATCATCCAAATAGGCCAAGACGAACTCATTCTTGAAAGGACAGAAAATGAAGTTCATCATTCTTGAGAAGGTTATAGGAGCATTAGCAAGAGCAAATGACATGATGGTGTAATCATAAGAGCCAAAACTCATCCTGAAAGCGGTCTTAGGAATGTCTTCCTCGCGAATGCGAATCTCATGATAACCTATGCAAAGATCAAGCATCGAGAAAACCTTGGCACCTTTAAGTTGCTCAAACAACTCATTGATGTTGGGAAGTGGGTACTTGTTTCTGATTGTCTTCTTGTTCAATGGACGGTAGTCGACACAAAGCCGGTCCGTGCCATCCTTCTTCTTGACAAACAAAACACCACAACCCCATGGAGAAGAACTTGGTATGATCAAACCCAGACATTCTTGCTCATCTATTAGCTTCTTCAACTCTTTTAGCTCTTCGAGGCCAAGTTTATAAGAGCGCTTGCAGACCGGTTCAGTTCCGGGCTCAAGATCAATCACGAACTCGACTGGCCGGTGCAGAGGCATTCCTGGCAATTCTTCTGGAAAGACATCTTCATACTCATTCACCACCGGAATTTGAGAAATCGCCGAGATTTCACCCTTCTCATTAAGAGCAAAGAGACGGAATGTGTCATCGCGAGACGTGAAAATAATCACATCTTCTAAAGGATGAGTCAGCTTGACTTCTTTTGCTTGACAATCAACATATGCCTTATTCATAGCCAGGAAGTCCATGCCCAAAATGAGATCGATGTCGGAATTACCAAGAACAGTTGGAGAAGCCAGAAAAGAATAATTGCCCATCTTGATGGAAACATCCGGAACTACCCAACGAGAACTCATACGCTTGCCCAGAGACACAACTTGCAATGCCGCAGATAACTCTTCCTGATGAAAATTAATCTTGGATGCAAATGGATATGACATAAAAGAATGCGAAGCACCAGTATCAAACAAGATTTTTGCAGGAATAGAATTAACTGAGAGATTACCCATGATCACTTGAGAAGAATCCTCTGCCTCTGCTGCATTCACCATATTCACTCTTGCGGTCTTGGGATTATGCTTCACCATTGCATTGCCTGGAGGCCTGATAGGAGGAGGAGCCGGAAGACGCCGCTAGTTGCACTTTTTTGCATAGTGACCCTTCTGGCCACACTTGTGACAAGTCACCTTAGAAAGCGGACAAACATTGCCTAGAGGAGGAACAAGAACTGCCTTGGATGCCTGGTGTCTCTGCTAAAATCCTGGGTTGGGTGGGTGGGAAGAACCATGGCCACCGAACTGCTTCTGCTACCGAGGAGGACGAAACGGAGGAGGATTTAGCACCCAATACTTCTGCTGCTTAGGAACCATGTGAGAGCTGGAAGAAGACGAATTTGAATCCCTTGAACGCTTCCTTGAGTTCTCCAACTTGAGCTGAGTTGCCTCAACCTTCAAAGCCATGTTGTAGAACTGATCAAACTCCCGAGGCTCTTGAAGAACTAGGCCTGGTAGAAGCTCATCCTTCAGACCACCGCTGAACTGATAGATCATCGCCTTGTCATCTGGAACATCTTGCTTAGCATAGCGGGCTAGATTTTGGAACTTCGATGTTGTACTGATAGACCGACTTGCTTCCTTGCTTCAGGTGCCGGAACTTCTCACGCATCTCCTCGACAAAGCTTGTGGGAATGTAATGGTCCCTGAAGTCACGATGGATATCGTCTCAAGTAACAACACGATCGCCCCTGGAATCCTTATGCTACTGCCACCAATCAGCTGCCTGACCGTTCAGGTGGAATGATGCAAATCTGAAAAAGTCCTCTGGCTTGACATTGCTGCACTCAAAAATCTTAGTCATATCACAGAGCCAATCATCAGCATCAAAAGGCTGTTCACAACAGGTGAAAGACTTGGGCTGGTTGGCAAGGAACTAATTGAGCATCGCAAACTGAGGTTGATTCTGAAAATTCCCTTGAAAGCCTTGCTGACCCTGATCTCTCTCTTGCAACAGCTTGAGGAACATCTGAGTGCTTGCATTGGTTGCGTCCATCACAACTTGTCAAGCTTCTAGAGGAGGAGGAGGCGGTGGTGGTGGAACATCACCATACTCCTCACCACGACCCGGATTATTGCGAGTTGGTGGGGCCATCCTGAAGATGGACAAACACATCGGCACCTCATTGATAAGATGAATTCAATACCTGAATCAAATGCTTCAAAGAAATTGAACAAATAACATCACAGCCTTCCTACTGAAAAATAGTAAGAATGCTTCTTCGGTTTATGATAACATCGTCAGATATTAGAATCCACTTGCAATAACACAAAAATATTGAGCCAATGTAGCTCGAAACAAATGTATATGCCCACATACATCTGAAGAAGATGATCCTACATAACTACAAGATTTCCCACCTAAGAACTTCCGAAAACTTTCGGGTTATGCAATCCGGTGTGGGGGATACAAGGAGGAAATATCTCACACAACTAGCAATCCTACACCCCAACAGTATCCATCCTTCAACACATAACAAGAGGCTTTCGCAAATTCATCTATCTCGAATCCTCGAACTCACAACGATACTAAACCATGGTGGTACCCCAGACGGCTCCCCAGTACTGGGTGACTCCAACCTTATCTCACCACGACAAGTATTGAAGTAATTTCGAACACTCTCCGTTCTGAGATATCAAGGAAGCTGAATGATAACGATGTGCCAACGTTCCCTGGAGCTCGACTCCCCGGAAGAAATCAAATCAGACAGGAGGTACCAAGACAGAACCCTGTCACATCGGTATCATATAGACTCCAAAATACCCACGTGATCCTAAAAACAATTTGAGCGAGAAGAGGACTACAATCAAAATTCCTAAGTCGAATACCTCACCAGAGCTTAGAAGAGGAGTAAAAAGAATCCTACTCTCCGATATAACTAGACTCAAAATAGTTTTTTACTAGACTCGACTCGGCCAAGTTCGATCAAGCAAAGGCTCCTATGGTCGTATGGATCTGATACCAACTTGTCACGCCAAAGATGCGCGCCTATCCATATTAAGGCATGGGGGCCTCGCAAGGGATAGAGGTGCATCTTGTCATTCGCAAGTATATCATCATTACATCATACATACAAAAGAGATGAGTATATGAATTGGCTTACACTTGCCACATACTAAATTACAATTCCACACGGAGTTCAAACATCAAGATGAAGACAGGGTCCACCTATGGATGAAATCAAATGACAAAACAGATGCAACTTATACTATCTCTCTACCCCAAAGATCACGACCATGGTCCTCTACTCATCCGGATAAGTCACGTACGTCCTGCCCCTTTCCTCGTCATACTCCCACTGGAGCTGCGTCAGATTATCCTGCACGAACTCCTCTGTACCTCTACCCTGGATTGTTGTTGTAATCTATGAGCCACAAGGACTCAGCAATCCTGTTCCCTGGTATCGAGACAATTCAACTTAAAGATTGGGATGGGGTATGTGTTTAGTTTGCAGCAGCACTAAGCATTTATGGTGGCTAAACTTATGTAACATGAAGATAATTATATGGCCTATGATAAATGTTCGAATCTAGAATGGTCTCTATGAGATCCTGAACACTTACCTACGTTAATCATAACCCCACCGTGTTCTCTCTCGGATCATGTCCACGAGAAGAGACGATCATGGTTACTCACACAGTTGGTGCATTTTATTTAGAGTTTACTTCAAGTTAACTATAACAGGGTGTTAAACAAATATCCAATTTGCTACATAACTGCGGGCATGGCTTTCCGAAAGATTTGACCCTGCAGGGGTGCTCACACTAGTCCATCACAAATTAATGACACTCCGCGGGAATAGCCTCGACCATGGATCTTGTGATCATCCTAGGCAACTGCAAAGGAATTCCAACACCTCGAGATAACCCGAAGAAAGTTAGAACCCACACGCAAGACACTCGATAAAGGTAAAACAAGTCCAGCATGACCGCCCGGCAGGCTAGATCCCAATAGGAGCCACGCGTATCTCTGTCTCAGGGAACTACTAGATGGGTATAGCTACAGGGAAAAAACCAATCCTCAAGTTGCCTCGAGGCGACCCTACAGGCAGCCCGTTTCGGACCTACACTCATGAGGAGCACTGGCCCGGGTTATTGATTAATTATCCACGGGGTAGCTAAACCCTATGCAAGTTGTTAAGAAAATGTATTACCAATGTTGGGTCCTGCCAGACAAGTTTTACTCTTCACCGAATAAACAAGGGGGTCCCCATAACAATTCCGAGCATGTTAGGAGCGCAAAGTATGGAAACATAACACCGGTAACAAGAAACTATGACGGTAACAATGGAACAAATCACCTACCAAAAGTCCAAGCCTTCCACCAATACCAAGATATATATGTGCATTAAATTAAATAACAAATAATATTGTGATATGCCAAATCCATGTTATCACATGGAACAACCTGCACCTGCAACTAAGAACGCTATAAGAGGGGATGAGCAGCGGTAACTTAACCAATCAAAGGTTTGCTAGGATGTGCAGGGCTAGACGCTATCATGGCAATTTAGGAGGTTGGAATTCAAGTGGTAGGTAGAGCCATTGTAATGAGAATGTCGAGACAACTAGCAAGCGAAAATAGTATCGGGATCCGGGTATGATCATCTTGCCTGTTGGTTCTTCAGTGGAACAACTAGCGAGATCCTTGTAGTTGTACTCGCTTGGCTCTTCGTACTCAGGTTCAACGTTCGCGTCTACCCAAAAGAAACAGCAGAATAAACAAACAACCATGGTGCAATGCACAAGCAAGAATGGTGCATGCTTATTTGAAGGGTTTTTTAGCATGGCAATCCTAACTAGTCACGTTTCACATGCAAAGGATTGGTGATTAATGATTCTGGACAGAACCTTATGTTAAGTTATTTAGACATGCATGAACATGGAAATTATGGATGCATCATGCAAAAACGATAAAAATGCACATGAGGAACATAAGAAATGGAGCTACGGTTCTCACGATACGCTCACGACAAGATACGAAGGCAAAACACAAGACAAGAAATACCTGGGCTATTCCTTGGTATTCCAAGGTATCCACTGGTTAGGAAATGAAAAACCAACCACAATAGAGCTAAATATCAAGCAATTCGATGGAGTATAGCTCCCACAAGTCACAAAACAATAAAACAACCAATCTGCCACAAAACAGGAACATAGCAACTTTCACAGCCAACAACTTGAGCTACAACAATCCTACAACCACAAATAAGCCATTGACAGAAACTACATAAAATTCTTATCAACTTATCCAACTACACAATCTGGAAAGTAGGCACACATCAATAAGCATGAAGCTCACAAGTTGGCATGATGAAATAGAAATCTGGGACTTGGTGAAAATAACAGTTTTCTGGAATCTGGGTTAATCTGGTAGCATGTTGAAAGCAGAAACTAATGGTTCTATATACCACCTCATGGCATGAAAATTAACAGGATTATAGAAGACGCCATCTACTTCAAAACACTAGCACTGAGCTTGAGCTAATTCACAACATATCACAAGATAGCAACCACTCTTCATGGCATAAAAATAACAGCAGATTCTCAGACTTAGAATTATTTAGCATGGTGTAAACAGCAATATCAAGTTAGCTACATTGCAGCAAGTTTCCCATTTATATGGGTGATTCTTATGTCAAACAAAAATACCATGGCATAATAGGCATAAAACACTAACACTTCCATGTTGGCACATGCCCCAAACCAAGCATGGATTAATACATGCAATAATGGCAAAGTAGCATCATAGCAGAAAATGACAGTTTTATAAAATTTCTCAAACGTGAAATCTAATTGCACCAATGGATTCCTTGGATTTGTATACCCCAAAATCATGTATCATACTCATATAGTCACATGAAGCATCATGTCACAAACTATACTAGCAAACCACCCACCTCTCTTATAAGAGAAAACTTACTTAAAATACACATGAGCATATTTGAACATGGCTAGATTTGGTAATATAGCTAAAATTGGTAAAGATCTATTTAACACTACTAAACATGACACATTCTACAATAATAAATAGTGTATGACAAGTGGGGCATGCCCACTTGTCACACCCCCCCCAAAACCTACACATCTAAACCACACACACACATGGCATGCACATACGCACATACACACATATGCACAAGTGCACATGGGCACTCCCACACTCATGAAAACACCACCTATGAGTGTGGGTGTTCATCACACGCACATATGCACATATATATGCACAAATGCATATAGGCACATGCACATGCATGTGATATCACACTCACACACATACACCAATATGCATATATGCACACTCACATATATGCACTACACACACATATATCTAAACGGAAACAAAATGCAATCATCTAGCATGTAGGTATACACATACACACACATATACACACAACACAAAAGAAAGAAAGAAAACAAAGAAAAGCAAAAAAAGGCAAAAAAGGGGGGTATGGGGATCGAACCCCAGACCTGTTGGTCTTTTCCCCCATGCGCTATCAATGCGCCATGACTCGGCTCACGACAGGAAGGAGGAGGAAAACAACTAGACATATATGTCGTGCTTAGAATTACGAAACTGACGAAAACAACACTCCGGCGACAGCAAATGCAGCGGCGGCTCCGGCGGCTACAGGGCATCTCCGGCGGCGCAAACCACGCGCGGGGCGAGCAGGAACCTACGGGATCTAGTCCCCTGCTCATCTCGCGACGAGGAGGACGGAGGCGTTGCCATCAAGGTGTCAGCTTCGCGCGGAACGGAGGCAATGGGAACGCACGGCGACGGCGAGCAAGCAATGAGGTAACGGAGGGGAAACATGTGGGGGCTCACCGAGGGGAGGCGACGATGACCGGGACACGTCGACGGGGAAGGAGAGGCAGAGATGCGGCGGTGATGAAGAGAACGAAGACCGACGATGACCCGCTCCCTTGCGGACGATGGCGACGGCAAGCGACACTATGGGGAGGTGCTCCTCACCTCCTAGCGGAGGGAATGGTACGCGGAGGACGTCCCCGCGCTCCATGCCATCTCCACCGGTGACGAGGGCGCCGGAGGCACGAAGGCGACGGCGAGGACGAGCGGCGCGCTCTAACTGAACCTGAACTACAGAGTTACCTGACGAGGAGGAAGAGAAGGGGAAAAGAGGGAGAAGGATAGTGGCGGCGGTGCGAGGAGGAAGCGGGAACATTAAGGGGTCGGCACGGATGCCGAGGGGTGCTAAATAGGTCGGGGTTGATGGTGACGCGACGGAGGAAGCTCACAGCGACGCGCACGCTCTGGCACTGCTCTCACTCTGAACCTGACGGACGACGGACGGGGCAGGTAGCCGCTAGTACCTGGGCTAGGCCGCGCTGAGAAGGAACCGGCCTACTTCTTTCTCTCTCACACAGAACGAAACAACAGGGACTTTTTCTCTTTTTAAAATAAGATCAACACAAGAAAAAAACCTAGAGTGAAATAGAAGGATTTTTGTAGAACAAAAATACTTTGACATTGAAAATAAAATGCACTATTTACTAAAAATATCAAGATGATTTTTAGGAAAAGTAATTTAAATACTTTTAAATATAGCCAGCCCCCTATTATTTAAATACCCCAAAAACATAAATCTCAAAACAACACAAGAACCACACACCCAATCTTAAAACATTATAGGCTACCTCCTGAACATTTTAAAACAATTTAATTAGGAAGTAGAATCTGTTGATAAAATGACAAGGGAATAAAGGGGTGTTTGGTTGGATTTTGTTGAAAAGAAAAAAAGAGGGGAAAGGAGAAGGAGTGTTGCACCACATACACTCACACCACATCACTCAACACAAGAACACACCCAATGACAACAAGGTCACATCACAAATAAGGCATGGCATGATGAATGATATGATGCATGATGTATGAATGCATGAATAAGACATGGCAAAACAAGGTCAACTCATACCATTAAACTCATGCCAACAAGGTTCACATAAGATTACATGCCCAACAAGGTAGAGACATCACTTGGGCTGTCACAGCTTCTCTACGGAGGATCGACACAAGTACTCTTTGACTGGCTTAAGTTTGGGATCAGTTCGTAGTCGGTGCTCAGCCAGCTCCCTGGGAACACCGGGCATGTCTGACGGCGTCCATGCGAAGATGTCCTAGTTCTCACGGAGGAACTAGATGAGATCGGCTTCCTATTTCTCTTCGAGTGACGTGGATATGTTTGTCGGTGCGGCACTTGCACCAGTCGGATGAACATGGAGTTGCCTGGTCTCGCCGGCCGATTGAAAAGCCGACTCGGAACGGGCTGTTTTGACCTAAGCAACTCAGCTGTGTCCACCTCCTTCTTGTATCCTTGGAGTTCCGCTAATAGCACTTGTTCATTGGCAATCTTGGCACCCTGCTGGAGGCATTCCTTAGCCACGACTCGATCACCAGTCACACTGATCACGTCATTTGGCCCTAGCATCTTCAACTTGAGGTAAATGTAATATGGTCTGGCCATGAAACACGCATAAGCAGGCATGCCCAAGATCGCATGATAGGCATTGCGAAAGTCCACAACCTCAAAGGTCAACCGCTCCTTCCGGTCATTTTTCTCGTGTTTCCCGAATACCACTTCCAGTGGGATCTGGCCGAGTGGTTCCGCCGTCTTCCCAAGGACTATCCCATGCAAATGCATGTTGCTCTTGCTCATTCGAGACATCTGGATGCCTAGGGCTTTGAGAGAGTAGGCATAAATTATGTTGAGTCTGTTGCCTCCGTCCATAAGAAAATTGTGCAGTTAGACATCATTCACGACCGGATTGATGACCAATGGCTGCCTCTCGAGGGTGGGTATGTGGGGCGGATGGTCGGAATGGTCAAACGTAATCGAAGTCTTAGCCCAGTTGAGGTGATTGTAAGTAGTTGAAACTACCATGTCAACTTCCTGATTGACAACCTTCAACCATCTTTTACTCTCGACATCCACAAAAATATGTTCAAGACCTTGTCGACTGGTGGGAAACCTAGGTTTGTTCTTCCTCTTCGTGAGCATAATATTTGTGTTCCATGGACTCCTTGCCCATAGCCTGCTTTAGTAGGCAACATTCCCGAGTGGTGTGCTTCGGGAGCACAACGTTGTCGTCTTCATCTGTCTTGCTATCAACATGGCAAGGCTGATCGAATATGTTAGGCTTGGAATCAGAATTCTTACTCGGAATCCACTCTTTCTTCTTTTTCGGCTTTGGTTTGCCCTAGCCCTGTCTGGAGACGGCCGCAACCACTGCCTTCGCGGGAGCATCAGCCTTTCACTTATGTTGCTCTCCTTTTCTTGCGTTGCCCCCCGATTGAGGGGCGTCACCGGTACGTCCTTTGCTATTCTGGAGGCGGTCTTCTTCTTCGTTGTTGGCGTACTTGTTTGCTACTTCCATGGCCCGACTAAGGGATAGATCCCCAGCTCGTCCAAAGTTGAGAATCAGCTCTTGGTACCGAGTGCCTGCCTTGAAGGCGCAACTGGCCTGATGCTCAGTTACATTCTCCATGGTGTTATGCAACATGGTCCAACGTTGTATGTACTCTCGCAGAGTTTCATTGCTCTTCTGGACGCAATATTGCAGTTTTGTCAGCCCACCCGGGTGCTTGTAGGTGCCCTCGAAGTTATTGACAAAGACTCAGGCTAAATATTCCCAATAATAAATACAGCTCGGTGGCAACTTGTTCAACCACGCATGCCCTGATCCTCCCAACATGAGCGGAAGGCGCTTCATAGCTACGAAGACATTACCTCTGCCGATCTAAACGGCCACTCAGTAATCCTCGAGCTTTCTGCAGCCATGCCGAGTCATCAACGATGAAGCTGAGGGATCCGAAGAAGATCTCACCGCTGGGAGTCATCATGATGATCAGAGAAATGGAAGTTCCACCTGCACCTGAATTCGTCAGACGCGCAGCCCCACGATGGGCACCAATTGTCGATGGAATAAGCTTGACAATACTACCAGGGGTACGAATGGAGGGGCGAAGTCTAGCCACGTCTCAGGATGTGTACGAGTTCAGGCCTCACATGGGAGTGGTAAAGACCTTACGTCTCGAACTCGGAGGCCGGATTGCTTTGCTTATGGGGGAATAGAGGATTACAGGTGTCTGAACCTTGTTACGACGCCCGGTGGTGGCTTATATAGAGTGTGCCACCACCAGCCGAGCGCTGTAATAAATGATAGTTAAGGCGACATTGCACAAATAGCCGATGTAATTAGGACGTTACTAATAATGCATGATAACTACAGAAACGGACGTCCCTTCAGGTTCCTTTAACGCTGCGCCTCCGAGGCCATTGAGATCCTATCACCCGAATATATGACAAAGCTGTAACGCCCAAGATGCGACCCTATCCATATTTTGGCTCCATGCCTTAACAGGGATAGGAACACATCTCGTTGTTTTGCTAGAATGGATATCATTACAAGTACATGTGTAGAAGAAATGAGTATATGGAATGGCTTACACTCACCAGAAGCTACATCAAGATCACATCAATACAACAACATATTCAAGCATCATACAGAAGAGCAGGGTCCGACTACGGTCGAAATCAAATGATAAAATGACATCCATCCTTCCTATCCTAGGATGCCGCCTGGAACCCATTCTAGATCGATGAAGAAGAAGAAGAAAAACTCCAAATCAAACAAGCATCGCTCTCATGTCAAAGCATCGCATTACCTGTATCTGCAATTGTTGTTGTAGTAATCTGTGAGCCACAGGGACTCAGCAATCTCATTTCCAAGGTATCAAGACTAGCAAAGCTTAATGGGTGAGGTATTGTTAAGTGGTGAGGCAGCAGCAAGCAACTAAGCATTTATTTGAGTGACTAGTTTACGAATACAAAAAGTAAAGTATGGTGGTATACGCATAACAGACGTGAACTAGTAATGATCACTAAGTGATCTTGAACACCTACTTGGGTAAACATAACCCCACCGTGTTCTCTCTCAGATAAGGACTCGCGAGAAGAGACAGTCACAGTTACGCAAATAGTTGGTGTATTTTATTTGAGCTTACTTCAATTTTACTATGACCAGGTGTTAAACAGAGTTTCCAAGTTGCCACATAACCGCGTGCATGGCTTTCCGAAAGAATTAATGATGCAGAGGTGCTCCAACTCATCCATCACAAACTAACCACACGCCATGGGAATAACCTCGACCATGAATATCATGATCTTCCTAAGCAATTCCATTGGGAAACCGCCACCTCAAGATAGTCCGAAGAAAAATCAGAATTCCTTGCGCAAGACATTCAAGAAATGTAAAACAAGTCTAGCAAGACCGCGCGACGTGTAGTCGAACCCAATAAGAGCCGCGTATCTTGTTCTCAGGACCTAACGGATGAACGATGGTTACCATGCCAATCACCGAGTTGCCCCGGGCGGCGTTAATAAGCTGCTCTAGTTTGGACAAACACTCATGAGGAGAACTGGCTCGGGTTGTTGATTAAAGATCCTCAGGTTAATTACTCAATATGCAAGTTTATTAGTTATTAGGGAAATGTAGTACCAATGTTGGCCCTTGCCAGATGTCGTCGGAACAAGCGTGACAGTATAAGGTAGGGGTACGAATGGAGAGGGCAGAGTCCTAGCTACGGTGAGGGTGTACACACGGATGTATGAGTTCAGGACCGTCTCATTGAGGTAACAACCCTACATCTCAGTGCTCGGGAGCTTTGTCCTGTCGAATGTTGAGATTACAGCGGTTGAGAACCCTTGTGACTGAGGGGAGAGGCGGCTTATACAGATTTCACTACCCCTCATAATGCCCTAGCATCTAAGGGTCCGATCATGGGTTTAAAGACTACTATTACTGGTAACGTACGTAATAAAAGCTACTAATGACGTAAAATGTAACGCCTGCCCGTTGGCCTCCTGGAGGTGGCTTCTGGTCTTCGTGCGTCGAGTGGACACGAGGTCTTCCAAGTGATAGTCGACCATCGAGTGAAGGAACAAGTCTCCGAGTGGATTGTCTATCGAGTGACTTGAGCGCCACTGGGAATCTAGTCGGAATCTTGTCCGTGATCTTCAACTCCTGCAATGTCATGTCCTTAGGTAGGAGGGTCTAGGTCATGCCTAGGACCCTACCCTAGGTACATATCCTCATCATTAGCCCCCAAATGGATCGGGGTTCGAGTGGCGAATGGGTATATCGATGCCACTTTAACATAAGGTATCAAATCTTCGAATGATATTCGGGACTTCAATGAAACTTGTGTCGACTGAACTCTTCGCCATTCGCCCAGGTCCGTTCAGCCTTCAAAATACCCGAGTGAATGTTCCGTGTCAATTTTGGTCCGAATGACCCGAAGGAATCTTCAGGGGTGGCGGGTCGATCTGTCAGACCCGGATTTCTCGGGATATGAAAATTTGGGAAGTGCGTGCGTGCGATGATGATGCCACGATCAAAGCAAGTGGTAGCATGATGCCTCGATCTTCGCGCCAGTCATTTCGCCACGTACCGGACGCAGATTGTGGTTGGCGTGCGCGGTGATCTCGCGGGTCCACCAGTCAGCGAGGCACTCGGCGGAATATAAATTTGGAAGCGCTGCGGTTCTCACAGTAGTTTCCCCAAACTTCATATCTTCCTCCGCCTCCCCTGTCTCCAGCACGTCATCTTGTTCTTCTCCGACTAGAGTAGCCGTCGTGATGACGACGAGTGCGACAGAGAAGCTGGAGCACGCCAAGAAGTGGCGTCAAAGAACAACAGCAAGAAGCCCTCAACGGCTCGGTTCAAGATATCGGCGTGATGGATGCAGGGGGCTTTCTTCCCTCGGTGGTCACTCGTGAGGACATGAAGGTCCTGGTCGCCGATGGGCTTGTGGCGGACGGTGCCTGGAGGCTGCCAGAGGGAGAGCGCGAGCCGGAGCCGCGCTACGGGGAGCGGGTCCTCCTCCTCTCCCACGTCGAAAGAGATTTTTCCATGCCTCCCCACCCATTCATTAGGGGTTTTCTGAACTTCATGAGCGCTCAGCTCCAGCACTTCCGACCGAATGCGATTTCATATCTGTCTGCCTTTCTCACTTTGTGCGAGTGTTTTCTGGGTTGTTCTCCTCATTGGGGGCTGTTCAAGCACATCTTTACAGTCAGATCCTAGACTATGAAGAAAGCTCTCCCTGCTGATGGGAAGACTCATGTGCTTCAGTTGTGTAGGGGTTTAGGACTTCAGAAAAGAGCCTGTAGTTCTTTCCCTGCCATGACTTTTCCTGAATCTTTTAGAGGCTGGCAGTCGATTTGGTTGTAGTTCAAAGATGTAGCATCTCCCAACATGTCGACTGGGCTTCCCCCCTATACAACTGACCATCTAGCAGTCCCCAAGTCTCTGAGGGTGACCGAAGAGGAACATGTCCAAGTGGGAATCTTGGTTGAAGCTATGGTGCAACTGATTCGGGGTGGGGTGACTAGCATGGATCTGTTGGAGACGTTCCTCAGTCGACGTATTTAGCCACTCCAAGCCAGGGATCACACCATGTGGTACGCGAGCCCTAAGGACTCGACCAGGACGCACCCAAAAGAGGTTCTGCAAAAAATAGTCAAGCAGTGGCTTCGCAGCATCACTAGAGCATGCGACAATCCTTTGGGAGCCAAGAGGATCCTACCTTAATCGTCCGAAAACCCGCCGAAGAATCTGGTAAGTTGTGTTGTGTCGACTAACGTACTTGTCCCGTCAAGTGGTAAATTGATTTTTGAACTGACTTCTTTGTTTGAATTATGCAGGAGTGGATGAACATGCACTCGCCCGTTCCTAACGGGAACCAAATTGAAGATGGTGTTGTGAGCGAAGGCGGTAGTGTGGACGGCGACGGTTCAGAAGACTCCGACGACAAGTACAAAAACTCGGATGAAAACAAGCTATAAGTCAAGTCACCACCTTGCTTCGAATGCCACTCCAAGTCTCGCCAAGCTGCTACGGCTGTTGAGGATAGGGCTCCGGGCCCAAGCGAGAAGAACCCGAAGTGGAGCCGCCCCTCGACCATTGAGTCGAGTGAACGAATTGCAAAGCAACCCAAAGTGACAATGGTCAAACCTCACAAACCCTTACCTTGCATGAAGATGGTTGTTCCTGTCGGCTCCACGTGAGTGTTTACTTTTGAATTTTCACTGTCGACTGTGACTTGAAATCCTTGTCGTCTGAATGTTATTTGATCCATCAGAGCTGCTACCTCGGTGATGTCGCCTTAGCATGATGGATGGGATGCCATGGATGTAGACAGTACCGATGCAGCCACTTCTCACAGAGGTAATCAACTCTTCAGTTTTGCTTATTGAATATGATTTGTCGAATGCCAAAGTTAATTATGTCGATTGATAGTTGCAGAAATCATCCAGCTGGAAGATGATGAAGAACACCCTGGGGGTACGGGAGGTGGAGGTGAGACCTTGAGCACCCCATGCATACGCACAAGAAGAACTCTATCTACGTAGACGCCTCAACGGTCGACCGCGGAGTCTTCCCAGGCGATGAGTGACTCGATGCGCATCAGAACTGACCCAACAGTGCCTCTGGTGAGTGATCCTCCAGCTGTTTCTACCATCGTGATGTTGACTCCAACCGGTCCTGTCCACACTACCTCGACTGCTCCCATAATTACGGCGCTTGCGCCGATGACGACTTTTCCTCTGCATTGCATTCCGTAAGATCAGACCGAAGCTCCAAAGGAGGCCATGTTCCAACTGGAGCAGGTGATGCTGCGCACCAAGGAGGCATACGAGGCCAACAAGTTGGCTTATGATACTAGCACAGTGCTTCGCATGAAAGTCCGAGTAAGTTTGATTGTAAGTACATTTCCGATTGAATTCATGTCTTCTTTGACTGCACACCCAGTGGGTGTTTACTTTCCATTCATAGAATGTTTTGGAGCTCTCCACTCGAATAGATCAGGTCTTAGTCGAGTAGGTTTTGGTTTAGTAGGGGCACGCTAAGTGCACCCACTGGGTGTAGTCCCTGAGACCACTGTCAAGTGCTTGACTCAGCAGGGGTCTTAGAGTATGTTGTATGTGGGATACGTTTTCCCTTAACCATGCTACCCTGCAGCTAATTTGTAGGTTTCATGGGTATCAATGATAAACCATGATATGCAACTACATAAGGATAGACTTCACTTCACGAAGCGTAAGGGGTACGTCACTCGACAGATCGAGTGACAGATGTTCCATTGATGGATATTTTCTGCCACTCGACAGATCGAGAATTGGTGGATCCAGTGAGGGCACGATAAGTGCACCTACTGGGTGTTGTCCTCAAGATCGCTGTCATGTGCTTGCACCGGCAGGGGTCTTAGAGTTTGTCGTATGCAGGATACGTTTATTTTCCACCTCGCCACTCCGAGGCTACCTTGTAGGTTTCATGGATATCGTTGATCAACCATGATATGATGCTACATAAGGATAGACTGCACTTCACTGAGTGGGGTGGGGTGCATGTTACTCGACAGATCGAGTGATGGAAGTTTGACACGGCAAACATTGTCGACTGTTTTATAACCAGTGGGGGCACGCTAAGTGCACCCACTGGGTGTAGTCCCCGGGGCTACTGTTAATCGCAGACAATAAGCAGTAGTCTTGAAAACTCAAAATCGGATTTTTTGTCGTACGTGGAGTACGAGCAACACTCTACATGTCGAGTGTATGTATTTTTTCTTTTCGACCAACCAGCTCCAAAGACGCTGCTTCAAAGGTGCCGAACGGGGTCGACGGAACACTCAACGGATCGTGTGTTTACCGTTCCAGTGGGGCACTCTGAGTGAACCCACTAGGTGTAGTCCCCGAGACCGTCGTCGAGTGCTCGCACTGGTGGTGGTCTGATAAAGACTGTCTTGAACTTGTTTACAGTATGCAGAGTACACGAGCCACCCGACATGTCGAGTGTACTTTTGGTTAAATCATGTTCCCCCTGGGTGAAGGTTTCATGGACATCATTTCTCAACCATGATATGACGCTACTCTAGGGCAGTGGGGCGGGGCGACGTGTGCTGCCCAATCGACCATTTTTGGTGTTCTGCATTTCTGTGCTGGAATTTTTTGTTGATTGAATTTCTATCATTTTTTATTTCAGAGGGCTTGTGAACTTGGAATGCAGTATAAGGATCTTGAGGCTGAAAGGAACCAATTGCCCGCAGACTTGGATACCTCCAATAATGCTTTGGAGAGGGTGCGTGCCGACCTGAAAACTCTGGGAGGTAACTTTCTTCGACCCACTACATTCTCATCTTCACTTTCCATGCTTTGAACCGAGTGCTTTGACTCGAATAGATGTACGCAATGAAAACTGTCGACTCCAAGCGTGACTCAACAATGTTGTTTCTTTAGATTCCATGAAGAAAGCGCTGGAGGACAAGGACAAAGTGCTCGCCGATGCCCAACATGTGGCAAAGGATAAAACTAAAGCTGCTGACAAGAAGCTGGCTGCCGCGAAGAGGATGGAAGAAGAAAACTCGAAGCTGAAGCAAGAGCGTGTGGACCTCATCAAGAAGACTGAGCAATTAACCAAGAGGAGCAATGGCCTGGAGAGGCATCTAGGAGAGTTCTCGAGGAAAATGTATATTTGGCTCGACGGTGAGTTTTTCTATCGACTAAATTTTATGGAATCCTTGATGACTACATCACACCAGTCCTTATCCCATTCTCTCATCCTTCTTTCCCAAAATTCTGTCAAGACTTCGAGAAAGAGACCAAGGAGATCAAGCCCAACCTGGATCACACCAAGTCACCTGTTGGGGACGCGGTGGCCATGAACATGCTCCGACTCAACTTCAGGCTTCAGGGTGTCCAAGCATATGTTCTTCGATTGAAAACTGCAATGGAGAGGATCGACAAGGAGCTATGGCCTGAGGACACTCTTCAGCTCGACCTCACATATGTGATTACACGCCTGAATGACCTCCCCAGTCGAATGCAAGCCCGGAAGATATTTGGTGCCCGCTGCGGTGCGGACGTGGCGTTCTCCCTTGTGAGGGTCCATTGTAAGGAAGTGAGGGAAGACAAGTTGAAGGAGCTCCGAGTGGGTAACACGAAGAAACTCCAGTTTGAAGATTTCATGGAGACCTTCATAGACGCAGCTACCAGGATCACAGACGGCATCAACTTGGACACTTTCGTTGAGCCAGCAAGCCCGTCGGGCACTTAAAAACATGATCTTTGGAAGAAAACTTTATTCGCCTTATTATGCCGAGTGAAACTCTATCAGCTTTAAAACTTCATTCGGGCCTTAGGCCTGAGCACTTTTGCTTTCTTGCCAAACTTTTAAATAAGATTAACCCTTTGGATTTATCCGTATTTTGCTTTCAATCATTTATTCGACTAAGTTTGTTTTCTAGGCTTCAAAAACATGTTCGCAGCTAAGCCCCCGAGTGTGAACATTGCTCAACACTTGGAATATTTTTGACCCTAAGCGAGGATTCACTCGTGGCTAGGGTGTCGAGTGGAAGTATTTCTATCTACTCGACAAAGAACTTTAACTTAGGCGAAAACATGTTCGTAGCTAAGTTTCCGAGAGCGAGGATTGCTTGACACTCGGAATATTTTGACCCGATGCAAAGATTTATTCGCGCCTAGAGCATCGAGTGGAAGTATTTCTATCTACTGGACGAAGAATTTTAACTTAGGCGAAAACATGCTCGTAGCTAAGTTTCCGAGAGCGAGGATTGCTTGACACTCAGAATATTTTGACCCTATGCGAAGATTTGTTCGTGGATAGGGTGTCGAGTGGATGGATTACTATACACTCGGCAAAGTTTTTAACTTAGGAGAAAGCATGTTCGCAGCTAAGCCCCCGAGGGTGAGGATTGCCCAACACTCAGAGTATTTATGAACCTAAGCGAAGACTGATTCGCAAATAGGTCGTGAAGTGAATGGACTGCTATTCACCCGACAGGGTTTTTTAACCTAGGCGAAAGCATGTTCGCAACTAAGCCCCCGAGTGTGAGGATTGTTCGATACTCTGAGTATTCCCAAGAGTGATACAGTACAATCGGAATCAACAATATATAATGCAGAAGTTTGAATTGCATAGATGAAGTACTCTTATTACATCAGAAGACTCTTCTATCTCTATGTATAAAAACGTCGGACCAGATCTACATTCCAGGCTCGTGGTTCATCTATGTGCTTCATGAGATTGTACGGACGATATGCTCCATTGTTTAGCACTTTAGTGACGACGAAAGGACCTTCCAACGTAGGAGCAAGCTTATGAGGTCGGTGTTGATTCATTCGGAGTACCAAGTCCCCCTCATGAAACGATTAACTCTTTATATTCTTCGCATGGAAGCGCCGCAAATCCTGTTGATAGGCTGTAGTCCAGATCAAAGACATCTCTCGTTCTTCCTCCAGAAGATCAACACCATCCTGCCTTGCCTGTTCAGCTTCAGCCTCAGAATAAAGTTCCATTCGGGGAGAATTGTGAAACAAATCACTCGGTAGGACAGCTTCAACACCGTAGACCAGGAAAACAGGAGTCCGTCCAGTTGACCAGTTTGGCGTAGTTCTCAGGCCCCATAACACAAACGGCAGCTCAGTTACCCAGGCATCAGTGGCATCATCCAGGTCGCACATGAGACGAGGCTTCAGACCTTGCAGGATGAGGCCGTTGGCTCGCTCGACTTTCCCATTGGTTTGCGGGTGAGCGACCGATGCATAATCCACCCGAGTGCCCTGGGATGTGCAGAAGTTCCTGAACTCTTCCGAGTCAAAGTTGGTGTCGTTATCCGTGATAATATCGTGAGGAACACCATACCTGAAAATTATCTCTCTCATGAATGTGACTACTGTGCGGCAGTTCAATTTCTTGATGGCCTTGGCTTCTATCCACTATGTAAACTTGTCGACTGCAACCAGCAAATGAGTGAAACCACCTTTTTAGGTCCGAAAGGGACCAACCATGTTGAGTCTGCAAACAGCAAATGGCCAGGCAAGGGGAATCATGTTCAGAGCAGAGGCCGGTTTATGTGACAAATTTGCATAGAACTGGCATCCGTTACAATGATCAACAATGTCTTTGGCCATCTCATTAGCCCGTGGCCAGACGAAACCAGCTCGGTATCCTTTAGCGACGATTGTCCGTGAGGACACATGATGGCCGCAAGTTCCCGAGTGGAGCTCATCCAGAATCATTCGACCTTCTTCGTGTGAGATGCAACGCTGCGTCACGCCAGTCGCGCTTTCACTGAACAGCTGATCTCCCATCAAAGTAAAGGCCCTGGATCTGCGCACTATCTGTCGAGCCTCTGTTCCATCTTCATGGAGTTCTTGTCGGAGGATACAAGCAATGTAAGGTACTATCCAATTAGGAACAACAACCAGAATTTCCATGACCAAATCGATTACTACAGGGACATCGACTTCAGTCGGATCAATGGAGCTCCAAGCTTGCGGGGGCTCTTCGGTGAACGGATCCTCTTGTACCGATGGAGTGTGTAAGTGCTCTAGGAACACATCACTGGGGAGGGGCCGTCGAGTGGACCCAATCGTTGCTAATTCGTCGGCCGCTTGATTTTTCAATCGAGGAACATGATGAAGTTCCAGGCCTTCGAATTTCTTCTCCAACTTTTTGACGGCATTGCAGTACCCAGTCATAGCGGGGTTTCGAACATCCCACTCTTCCATCACTTGATTCACCACCAAATCTGAGTCACCATAAACCATCAGGTGCTTGACGCTGAGTGAGATAGCCATGCGCAACCCATACAAAAGTGCTTCATATTCTTCCTCATTGTTGGGGGAATTGAAGTGAATTTGCAAGACATAGCTTGGCTTGTCGCCACTGGGAGATATAAAGACAACACCAGCACCGGACCCATTCAACAATTTAGAACCATAGAAGAACATGGTCTAATGTGTCAAGTGAACTTGCATTGGCTGTTGGTGTTCAATCCACTCGGCCATAAAATCTGCCAATGCCTGGGACTTGATTGCTTTCTTCGCTTCAAACTTGATGTCAAAATGTCCAAGCTCGATTTCCCACTTAGCCACTCGACAAGATGCGTCTGGATTGCTGAAAATCTCGGACAATGGAGCATCACTGACGACTGAAATCGAGTGGTCATGAAAATAATGTGCTACCTTCTTCGCTGATAGGTAAATACCATAAACCAGCTTATGGTAGTGTGGATATCTTTGCTTCGAGGGGGACAAAACGTCAGACACATAATAATCCGGCCGCTGGACTTTGTAAGCATTACCCTCCTCCTCTCGCTCGACAGTTAACACCATACTAACGACCTGATTAGTGGTCACGATGTACAGGAGCAATGGCTCTTTGCTGCATAGAGGGGCAAGCACCGGCTGGGTGGAGACGAGGGCTTTGAGTTCAACAAACGCTGCCTCGGCTTCTAGAGTCCACTGGAATGTATCGGACTTCTTCATCAATTGGTACAGAGGTAATGCCTTCTCACCAAGACAAGAAATGAATCGACTCAATGCTGCCAGGCAACCTATGAGTTTCGAACATCGTGCACTCACATGGGGGTCTTCATCGGGGTAATGGCACTGATTTTCTCAGGGTTAACATTGATCCTCGTTTGGAAATGAGAAAACCGAGTAACTTGCCACCAGGTACGCCGAAAGTACACTTGGCTGGATTTATCTTTATGTCGTATCTCCTCAGATTGGCGAATGTTTCGGCCAAGTCAGCCAGCAGGTAGGAACCTTTGCGGGACATGACCACTATATCATCCATGTACGCCTTGACATTTTGAGGGATTTGGTCGAGTAAACACTTCTGAATCATGCGCATAAAAGTCATGGGAACGAGCCTGATAGTAAAAGGTAGGGGTACGAATGGAGAGGGCAGAGTCCTAGCTACAGCGAGGGTGTACACACGGATGTATGAGTTCAGGCCCCTCTCGTGAAGGTAACAGCCCTATGTCTTAGTGCTCGGGAGCTTTGTCATGTGGAATGTTGAGATTATAGTGGTTGCAAACCCTTGTGGTAGAGGGGAGGGGCGGCTTATATAGAGTTCGCTGTCCCACATAATTGCCCAGCATCTAAGGGTCCGATCGTGGGTTTAAAGACTGTCGTTACTGGTAACATACGTAATAAAAGCTACTAATGACGCAAAACCTAATGCCTGCCCATTGGCCTCCTGGAGGTGGCTTCTAGTCTTCTGGCGTCGAGTGGACACGAGGTCTTCCGAATGACAATCGACCGTCGAGTGAAGGAAGAAGTCTCCGAGTGGATTGCCTGTCGAGTGACTTGAGCGCCACTAGGAATCCAGTTGGAATCTTGTCCGTGATCTTTATGTCCTCCAATGTCATGTCCTTAGGTAGGGGGGTCTAGGTCATGCCTAGGATCCTACCCTAGGTACATATCCTCGTCACCAGACAAGCTATATCCTAAAACAAAAATCAAGGGGGTCCCCATAACAACCCCAAGCATGTTAGGAGCGCTCAATATGGAACATAACATCGGTACACAAGTAACTAGGGGCACCAAAAGTGGAACAAAACAACCAGCAAAAGGCCAAGCCTTCCACCTTTTACCAAATATATATGTGCGTTAAATTAAATAGAATAATATTGTGATAACAAAGGTATGTCCATGTTGACACATGGAAGCAATTGCACATGCAGCTAGAAGCGCGATAAGAAGGGTTGAGCAATCGGTAACATAGCCAAACAAAGGTTGCTAGGATGTGGATGGGTTAGAGGCATATCATGGCATATTTGGGAGGCTTGTCAAACAAGTGGTAGGTAGCATGACATAGCGATACAAAACGAGACAGGTAGCATGGCAATGATAGTAGTGGTATCCAGGTAAATGTGTGATCTTCCCTGGGATCCCTCTTGGAAGAACAATGAATCCACAAAAAAGACGAGCCAACGTAGTCGAACGAACCCTCACACTACGAACGCTTTTGGAACTCTATCGAGAAGAAGCAATCCGGAACAAACCATCAACACACAATACACCACAACATATGCATGACATGATGCACAAATCAATAAAATGCATGTCCATTTAATTATGCAAGGCATGGTGAAGCACATCAAACAACTCCTACACATTAAGTGAAGCTCAATATGCCACAAGTTGCATATTGACGAAACTCCCTATTTGAATTACTTAGTTCACTCCCGTTTAGGTACACATCAATGTTAAATGTTGGTAAGAATGGCAAGAGGTGAATCATAAGTAAACTATCTATCTAGGCTTCTTAAATGAGGTTGGGACAACTTATATTATTTCTGAAACAACCCCATACATTAATTCTGAAATTGCACCAGATCTTAAATAACCATATTATATATTTTTTAAACAGAAAAATAAAGCATACCACATGATTCTATGCGTCATTCTAGTCGATTTACATATATGGCACATCTCAAACGGAGCTACGGTCTAAAAGTTGTGACACGCACAAGATGAACATGACATGAATGAAAAATGCATGGAAATGACAACCACATGCACTTCAATACATGTATGCAACACCATAATATGATTCTACATGAAATTCTAAGCAAGTTTCATAAATGGCATGCCCAAAACGGAGCTACGGTTCAACCATAACAACCAACATAAGTTTAGGTATAATCTGCCCAAAACAGCAACATGGCATATTGCAACCCACAAATCAACAAGCTACAGCCACCTAAATTCACAACAAGGGCATGGTAGTGAATCATACATGATGCAGAACAATTCATCTATTCACAGCAAGTTGATAAGAAGCATGGATCAATAGGGAATGAGCTCACAAGATGGCTAATTGGAAACAGTTCCAGACTTGGTGAAAATAGCAGTTTTTAACAGTGCAGTTTTATCATGAAGGCATATTGATAGAAGTAAAACTATATTCTATATGGCATATTTTGGCATGAAACTTAACATCATGCTAGATGACATTATAAGCTACAAATAACTCCATTGCACCAACCACAAAAGGGTTCTAGATCACTAGCAAAACACATGGCAAGCCAGCAACAAAATGTTACAAATTCCAAACTTGGAGAAAAATTAGCATCTCAAAACAGCACATTTTTTATAGCATGTTAGCAACAAGAAAAAAACACCTAAATATCCATTTGCTCATTTCTGGATCTAGGGACTTGAGCACTAGCGGCTCGAACTGCCTCTGCCTCTGCCTATGCTGTAGCAGATGTGGGATGATATGGGTCCATCACCGCGATGTTATCCTCAAGTTCTGGCTTGAGGGGCAAGTGTGGATGATCTAGAGCAAATATGTGCTTTTCCAGCTAAGACTTGATAAGCATCTGGATGTAGGGTGCATAGCAGCAAGAGCGCTTCTGATCAGCAGCAACCCTCTTGACTATCTCAATAATCAAGTCCATAACTCTAATCCTGGTGTGTCCGTCAAGGTGGATCAACATGTTAATGGAGTAGCCTCGGATCATCTTGTCATCTCCTTACTTGGGCATCAAGGTATGCCTCACAATAGTGTTCATGGTACGGAAGCCTGCTTGCAGATAGTAGATGGATCCTAGCTTGTGAGATTCTACTTTGTTTACAGAGATAGTAATATACATATCCTTCATGGCATTTTGGCTTTCCATGGATTCTGAGCATACATCAAAATCACCATCCTGAACCTCTGGAACTCTTAGAAGTGCAGCCCACTCATCAACAGTAGATTCATACCTTGCTCCTTCAGTCATCCATACAATTCTACCATCTCCGTAGAAATGTGTAGTGGAGTGGAATTGCATGATCATCTCATCGTTCCATGCAGTAAGCTCCCTGCCAATGAACGCATCCAGACCAATGCAATGGAAATTATCTTGGACACTTGGAAAGTAGTCCTCATTCGACTTAATGACTTTCCAATCAACATATCACATATCACTAACTTTTGGGCTCTTGTCTAGGAGCACTGTTTCAGAAAAGTCTTGCTGCTCTCTGGTGTAGATTATGTAGTCAACAGCAGTTTTCTTCCTCTGGGCATATGGATTTATAGCTCTCCAAGCCCTCAATCCCGAGTATTTCCTCTTCTTCATATCTTCAACAACTAGGTGGCTGACATCATGTACTGGAATATGTGGTCTGAGCTTCATCAACGTTGTCAAGTCATCATCATCTTCAAATCTAGAAGCAGTTCACTTGTTATTCTGAGAAGATGGAATCTGCCTGGATGTCCTCTTAGGCTTCTCAGCAGCAGCCTTCCTGGATATACACTTGGTGCTCTTGGATGTGCTAGTCTTTGGCATAGCATCAGCCATAAGTTTCTTGGCCTTCTTCTTGGGAGGAGACTTTGCAGCTGGCTCATCCTCCTCTTCCTCAGTAGCAGCACCAGCAGCCTCCTCTGGACCTTCATGCATGGAGGTAGGCCTGCCAATCACATGAATAATCCTCTTTCTGGCTTTCTTCTCCCCTGTCTTCTTGGGCATAGACTTCCTTGGGGGATCAATGGATATTGTGGCCCTAGCACTCTCATGTGATTTGATAGTTTCAGAGCTGGCATAGACCTTGCTGACAACTCTCCTGGAAGAAGTAGCTTTAGTAGCAAACTTCGTAGCAGCCTTTTCTTGCTTCTTGGCAAGAATCTGCTCATGGATAAAATCTGAATCCTCCTTGTCATGGAATTATCACGGCAGATGTCCGGGTGAACGGACTTGGATTCGAGGCCATCGCTAATGGGGTGGACTCAAAGGGGTTGATCGGGACGAAAGACACAGATTTACCAAGGTTCGGCCCCTCAAGTCGAGGTAATAGCCTATGTCCTACTTGTGTTTGTATTGCTTGTGTATCGATTACAAGGAGCTAGAAGCTTCACCTAGTTCTCGATAACCTGTCCTCTAAGTTGCCTCGGTTCTGCCTTTATATAGGAGGTCAGGACCACCGGGTCATTAGAATTGTTAACCGAGTCTTATTGTATGTCTGAGTCTCTCTCTATCTTCTTGTCCAAGCTATCTTTGAGATGGCTTACACGCCCGGGTCTTCTCCATCTGGGCCATCGTACGACCCACACCTTGAGCCGCCTATCTTCCTGGGCCACCAGTCTTACGGCTCACCCTTGGGCCGGCTCACGAGCCAGCAACATGACCCGGAGCCTCAAGGGCGGGTCATATTGCGGGGTTATATCCCCAACATTAGGCCCCAGGTTGAATTGAGCTTGCTCACTTCATCCTTCTCTTCTGATTTTGGCTAGTCACCCGGAAATGACCCGGCGTGACGTCATGAGATCCGCTGACGTATCATCGAATCTTTCATTAAACAGTCATCCTGAGAATCGAGACGTCCGCCTCGGTCAAACGGTGTCGTCACCTGGATTTTCGTGCCTTCCTCATTCCCTCTTTAAATACGACTTGTACGGATCGACGCCTTTCACTCTTCCAGCTCACGCCTCTTCTTCTTCTTCCTGTCGCCGCCGCTCCAGCGTCCTCGTCGTCCGGCGCCGTCTTCGCAGCTACACCGACCGGGCCGCTGCATCACCCTGATTCGTACCAGAGACCTTCCGACTCCGCCGCAACATCTCCGGTGAGTTCTCCTTCTTCTTAGATCGCCCAGCACCGTAATAAGGTTTCACTGGGGGCTCCGCCGCCGCTGCTCGGGCTCCGCCACCGCCACCGCGAGTATATCTCGACGTCGTTGGCGCCTTTAGATTGCGCTCTCTCCTCGCCACCGCACGCGGGCCGGCAGCGCGTAATGCGCGGACTGCGATGGCTTTGGTCCATTTTCTTTTCTTCCGCTGTTCACCGCTAGGTCAGGATTAAAATCCTTTTCTCTGATTTTGTAGATCCGTAGCCATAGTAGTAGTTTGTGGAATCTGTTTTTTAGGACTTAGCCGATTTTCAATCTTCCTTTCATCTATTGAGTCGCTAAGCTTCTCCGGCTCTCATCAACCGGGTCTTTCCACATTATCCATAGAACCCTTAAACCTGTAAGCCGTCATAAATATTTGCTTGCGCTTGACTCATCACGCCCGTTACCTTTCAAAGTATTTAAGCCACCAATATGTCTCGTGCGTCCAACTCATGCAACTGGGTTTCTTCCTGCATTACAGAGGAGTACTTAGCAGGTTATGTTGAAGCGGGTACTCTCCCTCCCAAAGAGGTCCTCAATTGGCGGGTTCCGGCTAAAGAGACCCGGCCTTCTCCCCAAAAAGGAGAGATAGTAGTCTTCACTATTCACATCGAGCGAGGGTTCATGCCGCCCGGCTCTATGTTTTTGAGGGATGTTCTTCATTTTTACAAGATGCATCCTCAAGACTTGGCACCCAACTCCGTCTCAAACATCTGCAACTTCCAAGTTCTCTGCGAAGCTTATTTGCAAACTAAGCCATCCATTGGGTTCTTTCGAGACTTCTTCTATGCCAACCGCCAAACTGAAATGAAGGGTGGTCCGAGTCTGGAGGTGGGCGGAATTTCTATTCAACGCCGCCGAGACATCATCTTTCCTGCCACTCCAATGTCGAGTCACCCAAAGGATTGGAATAAGACGTGGTTCTACTGCCAAGAGACCTCTCCTGAGAAAGAGCACTCGTTGGCGGGTTACCGCCCCTCCCGGCTTAGGACAGACACAAAGCTTCCCGGCCAACTCTTAGCCTCGGAGCATACCAGATACGAGCCGTTCCACGCCAAGATCAAAGTGCTCCTGGCCAATGGTTTAATAGGATTGGATTTGATCCGCTGCTGGATTTCCTGGCGGACCATGCCTTTAAGCCGCAAAGGTCGGCTTATGTGCGAGTACGAAGGCAAATATGACAGCTCGTTGTGCTTCAGCAAGTCAACACTGATAGAGGATGATATTACCACTACCATCCAGAACCTTGTCAATGAAGCCTCCAGCTCATGCAGTGCCATCGGCCTGGCGCCTTTCTGCGTCAATAATCCGGCTCCCGAAGTAAGTTAATCTCTTCCCATCTGTCAATTAGATATTGCTTGTACTTTGTTGATTTGCTATACATTCTCCGGGTCATTCCTGTAGACCGACTCAGACTTCTGGAAGAAGGAATATGTTGCCCCTCCAAAGAAACCTATGAAGAAGGGTGCGACCAAGAGGGCTAAAAAAGATGCCCCGCAAGAGAATTTGTTTGACCCGCCACCATCATCTAGCTCAGAGGTAATACTTTAATTGCCTTGCTTGATCTTTTACCTTCCTGCTTTATTAATGCTTGTTTTACTCGCAGGATGAAGTGGAAACCAGCCGCGCCAATGCTCCTAAGGTAAATTATGCTTCTTCCGGCTCAGAATGTTTCGTCCCCCGAAAGCCGCGGCGGGTTATCAGAAAACTTCCTCTTTCTCACCCTCTTGCTAACCTCGCTCCCGATTTTTTCTTGAAAAAGCAACAGCAGGCCAAGCATCGACAGACTCGAAGCACCAGCTCTACTGAGCTTGTGTCTGGGTTACCAAATTCTCCGGCTCCAAAGAAACGTCCCGCAGAGGTGTATGTCTCTACTTTTCCTTTGACTTTCCTTTGTAAACTTGACACTTTCTCATCCATATGTCTTATTCTTTTTAGAAATCCCCTTCCTCTGGCGACTCTTCGGCGTCAGTTCTACCACTGCCCAAGATCAATCCGCTGTAAGCATTCCTTACTATGATATCCGGATGTCCAGCTCTTAATATGATAGCCACATCTTCGACTGCTGATCTTTCTTTTTCGCAGTGCTCAAGCCAAGCATCCCAAGACCAACAAGCCCTTCCCCGGCCCTGTTATCCAAGAGCCGGAGCTCAAACAACTAGAGGAGGCTGAAGCAGAAGAAAATCGACCAGCTGCCTCCACAGAACCGGCTGCTGTCGATGTCATCATGGAGAGCCCTCCATGGGCTCCTTCAAAACCGGCGACTCCTGCCAAGACCCCTACAACTCCAGATGTTGTTATCACCGGGTCTGGTCATCAAACTCCTTCGGCTCATGTGCTGACCAAGCATACAGAGCCGACCGAGGCCTCAAAGAAGCTGAACTTTGACTCTTCGTACGAGAAGATGACAACCGAGGAGCTCCATGCCAGGTATATAAACCGGGTTACTACCAGCCGGGATCTGGAACTTCGGCTGGTCTCTTTAGTGAAGAAAAAATACGAGGTACTCTTCTTGTTGCCATACCCTTACTTAGCCCCCAAGGGCCGGTTCAATGTACTCAATCGTTGAACCGGGTCTTTATTTAACTTTCTATTAGAAAACATTCATAGCCATTGTCCCCTAGAGTCGGCTTAATTTGCCAAAATCGAGTCGGATCTTCCTTTAGATAACTTAAACCGCCAGTCGTAGCCCCCAAGGGCCGGCTCAAGCTTGATAAAGTTGAATCGGATCTTTTGTGTAGATATCTTGAAGAATCGCCTGCAGCCCCCAAGGGCCGACTCAAAAGTTAACAAGGTTTGAGTCAGGGCTTCCATTAGAAGTAAATTGAAGAGCCATAGTGTAGACCCCAAGTTCCGGATTAACTTTGAAGAAGATGAACCGGAACTACATTGCATACTCAAAGATAAAACATACATTAGCCCCCCAAGTGTCAAATATATGGCTTGCAATCCGGATTAACTTTGAAGAAGATGAACCGGAACTACATTGCATACTCAAAGATAAAACATACATTAGCCCCCCAAGTGTTAAATATATTGCTTGCAATCTGTTTGAGACTTGCATAATCTTTGGTGTCAACACTCATCATTTGATATGACCTTTCCTTCGGCGGCTTATCCTGTATTTTGACGTTTTGCGGGAAACTTTAAGCGAAGCCGGGTCTCAATTGGCGGATCTGAAGGCCAATTTGGCGGCTCAGCAAGAAGCCCGAAGCATTGCTGACGAGAAGTGTCGGCTTCTCTCTAAGGAGCTAGCAAATGCCACTGCTAAGCTTACCTCTTTGAAAGAAACGACAGAATCTGAAAAGGCCGCTCTGACCAAACGGGCGAACGACGCCGACCTGCGACTTATAGCTGTGGCGGAGGAACTCCAAGGCCTGAAGCGGCACATAGCGAAGATGTCAGCCGCCCTATTTGGTAAGCTTCTGTTTTACTTTGCATTTTAACATTGCTATTGAAAAACTGGCGACTCATTAGCTTTATCCGGCTTATCCAGGTCCCAGGAGCCGACAGTTGGCTTCTGATAGTTTTCTGCCACTGAAGGCCATCTAAAACCTTTGCGGAACAGCTATACTATGGCGCCATCTTCATGATCAAGAGTGTTCAATATAAGGAGAAGATCACCACTGCTCTGAAAGGGGTCTTGGAACTCTTCTCCACCATGCCAAAACAGATTGAAGAACTGAAGAAATCAGCTTTTCGTCAAGGAGCGGTCGCCGGATTGAGCCGGGCTCTGGCCTTCACCCCTGAGATGATGCCGGATGAAATGATGGATGGCTATCCATCGAAGAAAGACAACGGCTTAGAATTCACAGAGGCGGACTACATCCAGTGTGTCAAGGACTCCCGCATCATGGCGTCTGTACTTGCAGATGAAGCCAACTTAAATGTCTACCAGGCGGCTTATGATAGCGAGGATAAGAGGATCCGCGGGCCTCTCTACGAGTGGAAATCTCTAACACCCGCCCGAAGTAAGGAACTCTTTCGTAATGATCTCGACACGTCTCCCTTTTTTGAGGAAGAGTTCTTCACCACGTTGGCTGACTGCAACTAGGATTTGGAAACTCTCCAAATGAAACCAGTAGAAGAGCCGGAGAAGGATGATTTGGCCATATGATTTTGCATTTTGTAACCTTCTGAGCGATGGCTCATGCAATGACCCCCCGTGGGTGGTAGAAACTTGGTAATACCTTTGCTCCTTCTGAGAGCAATTTTTGTAATAGCTTAAGGATGACTCTGTCGTTCTAAAGATAGTGCCGGCTGTATATATTTCCATCTCTTTGTGTATACTTTCCCTCTCTCCGTGTTTCAATTTGATGTGTTGCCGCCTCTCCATTGATTGATCTCTCCTTTGCATAAATATACCTTGAGCTTTTCTAATGTGGGGTGTTTGTCTGTAAAGACTTCATTCCTTGTCCAGAAGATTAGAGCCGGATAATATCTTTGAAAAGTTGAATTTTGTCAACTGGAGCAACATGGCTCCGGCTCTTGTCGGATGAATCCATTAAGGAGCCGGTTGTCTTAGGATAATGTAAGCTATACCTGATGGTAAGAAGCCTCTATCGACAACTGCCGCTATTGATGAACCGGAAGCGGCCTAAAGCCGACTGTATGAAGGGTAATGTAAGCTATACCTGATGGTAAGAAGCCTCCTTTTAACAGCAAATGTTGTATGCACGAACACCAGCTGTCGATGGGAGATGTAAGCTATACCCCAAGGCAAGAAGCCTCCATCGACAACCGTGGCTAATGATTAGCCTGAAACGGCATAAAGCCGGTTGTTTGAAGGGAGATGTAAGCTATACCCAAAGGCAAGAAGCCTCCTTCAACAGCTGCAGTTGTAGGCGCGGACGTCGGCTGTCGATGGGTAATGTAAGCCATACCCGAAGGCAAGAAGCCTCCATCGACAACCACGGCTTACTGATAAAGCCGATTGTTTGAAAAGAGATGTAAGCTATACCTGAAGGCAAGAAGCCTCTTTCAAGAGCTACAGTTGATAAGCACATGAGTTTTTGCGTAAACGCCGGTTGTTAGGGTGAGATAAGAGAACCCGTCGGTAAGAAGCCCCCTTTGACAACCGCGGTTAATAAGTAACCGGAAGTGGCATAAAGCTGGCCATTAGGGTGAGATAAGCGATACCCGTCGGTAAGAAGCCCCCTTCGATGGCCGCAGTTCATAAGCAACTGGAATTTGGTGTACACGCTGTTGTCTTAGGGTCATGTAAGCTATACCAAAGGTAAGAAGCCTCCATCAACAACAACGCTTAATGTAACCAAATTAGGCATAAAGCCAACTATGCAAGGGAGATGTAAGCTATACCCAAAGGCAAGAAGCCTCCTTGCAACAGTTTAATAACAGCTGGCTGTGCAAAGGAGATGTAAGCTATACCCGAAGGCAATAAGCCTCTTTGCAACAGTGCTTAATGGGGCGTAAAGCCAACCATGCAAGGGAGATGTAAGCTATACCCGAAGGCAAGAAGCCTCTTTGCAATAGTGCTTAATTGGGCATAACGCCGGTTGTGCAAGGGAGATGTGAGCTATACTGGAAGGCAAGAAGCCTCCTTGCAACAGTGTAAAAGCAGACTGTGCAGGGGAGATGTAAGCTATACCCGAAGGCAAGAAGCCTCCCTGCAACAACGCTTGATAGGGCATAAAGCCGGATGATAGATCAGCTGTTTTGACGGCGAACAAACCACTTCAACTCAAATTTTTGAGTCGGAAAAATTTCATCTTGATTGCAAAAAGATATACATAAGAGCAGAGGCCCCAGTCTTTGCGGGGATGCTAGCTTTTACTCATGTAAGCATGATATATATAATGATAGCGGCTTTCAATGCCTGCTAAGTAAAGTATGGTCGCAGATGTGCGATATTCCATGGCCGCAACGTCTCTTGACCTGCGGTTTCCGACTCATCTCGCATATCAATGAGGTAATATGACCCATTGTTAAGGTTTCTGCTGATCATAAAAGGCCCCTCCCATGGTGGAGATAACTTATGCAATCCAGATTGGTCTTGAATCAACCAGAACACCAGGTCACCTTCCTGGAACGTCCGGGTCTTCACCCTGCGGCTATGATAGCGTCGCAGGTCTTGTTGATAAATTGCCGACCTGGCTGCTGCTAACTCTCGTGCTTCATCCAAGGCATCCAACGCATCTTGGCGTTCTACCTCATTGTCTATCTCAACATAAGCCGCCACCCTTGGTGAGTCGTGCCGGATATCGCTGGGTAGAACCGCCTCAGCACCATACACCATGAAGAAAGGCGTGAAACCAATAGATCTGTTAGGGGTAGTTCTGATGCTCCAGAAGACGGAAGGCAACTCCTCAACCCAACATCCAGGTGTCCGCTTCAAAGGAACCATGAGCCGTGGTTTGACTCCTCTTAAAAGTTCGTGATTGGCTCGCTCCACCTAACCATTAGACTGTGGATGTGCCATGGCTGAAACATCAAGCCGGATATGCTCCTTCTCATAGAACACTTTCATAGCTCCTTTGGATAGATTTGCTCCATTATCCGTAATGATACTATGCGGGTAACCAAAGCGATAGATCAGCTTCTTAATAAATTGAACCGCTATAGCCGCACCACATTTGCTGACCTGCTCTGCCTGTACCCACTTAGTAAATTATTAATCGCCACCAGAAGGTGTGTTTTCTTATCCTTGGATCTCTTGAAAGGTCCTACCATATCAAGGCCCCAGACCGCAAACGGCCAAGTGATTGGTATCATCCTCAACTCTTGAGCCGGAACGTGAGCACACCGGCCAAACTTCTGACAGCCGTCACACTTACGGACTAAGTCTTCTACATCCTTGTGAGCCGTCAACCAGAAAAACCCATGTCGAAAAACCTTGGCCACTAAAGATTTTGACCCGGCATGATGTCCAGATTCGCCAGCATGAATTTCACTCAAGATCTGTCGGCCCTCCTCCGGTGAGACGCGACGCTGAAAGACACCCGTCACACTACACTTATGTAACTCACCATTAATAATCGTCATAGACTTAGAATGCTGGGTGATCTTCCTGGATAGATCCTCCTCCTGAGGCAACTCGCCGCGTGTCAGATAAGCCAAATAAGGAATAGTCCAGTCTAGGATAGCATGCAGAGCCGCCACCAATTCTGCCTCCGGGTCAGGAATAGCCAGATCCTCCTCAGAGGGTATCTTGACAGTTGGATGATGCAATAAGTCTAGAAAAACATTAGGTGGTACTGGCTTTCGTTGAGAACCTAACCGTGATAAGGCATCAGCCGCCTCATTCCTGCGACGATCAATATGATCCACCTGGTACCCCTTGAAGTGACCGATAATGATATCAACCGCCTGTCGATAAGCCGCCATCCGTAGATCCTTGGAGTCCCAAGTACCTAAAACTTGCTGAGACACAAGATCTGAGTCGCCTAAACATCTGACCCGGCTTAAGTTCATCTCTTTAGTGACTCTGAGACCATGGAGCAGTGCCTCATACTCAGCTACATTATTAGTACAAGGAAACATTAACCGGAGCACATAACAAAACTTGTCACCCTTCGGGGAGGTGAGAATAACCCCTGCACCAGACCCCTCTAGCTGCTTGGACCCATCAAAGTGTATAGTCCAATATGTGTTATCCAGCTTCTCTACTGGTGCTTGACATTCTGTCCAATCATTTATGAAATCCACCAAAGCTTGAGACTTTATTGCTGTACGAGGAACATATTTGATGTTAAGAGGACCCAGCTCTAAGGCCCACTTGGCAATCCTCCCTGTGGCTTCTCTATTTTGAATGATATCTCCCAACGGGGCAGAACTGACCACGATTATCTGGTGCCCCAAAAAGTAGTGTTTGAACTTGCGGTTAGCCATGAAAACTCCGTATACCAGCTTCTGCCAATGCGGATACCTATGCTTAGACTCTGCCAAAACTTCACTGATGTAATAAACCGGCCTTTGCACAGGATATTCCTTCCTTGCCTCCTTGTGCTCAACCACAATTGCTACACTGACCGCTCTATTGTTAGCCGCCACATAAAGGAGCAACGGCTCTTTCTCAACCGGAGTGGCTAACACTGGCGGCTCAGTCAACTATTTTTTAAGAGCTTCAACTGCTTCAGCCGCTGCCTTGCTCCACTTAAACTTGTCTGTGTTCTTCATCATCTGGTATAAGGGAATGGCCTTCTCCACAAGCCGGCTTATGAACCGGCTCAATGCAGCAATCCGTCCCGCAAGACGCTGAACGTCATTAATGCACGTCGGCTCTCCTAAAGAAGTGATAGCCTTAATTTTATCTGGGTTAGCCTCGATGCCTGCTCAGAGACCAAGAAACCCAAAAGCTTCCCTGCTGGAACACCAAAAACACACTTCGTTGGGTTAAGCATCATCTTGTAGACACGAAGATTGTCAAAAGTTTCCTTCAGATCCTCTAGGAGAGTTTCCTTCTTTCTGGATTTAACCATGATGTCGTCTACATAAGCATGAACATTTCGGCCAATCTGACTGTGAAGGCAGTTCTGGACACATCGTTGGTAAGTCGCCTAGGCACTCTTGAGCCCGAAAGGCATGGAGACGTAGCAGAATGGCCCAAAGGGTGTAATAAACGCCGTCTTCTCCTGATCTTTCATTGCCATCTTGATCTGATGATAACCTGAATATGCATCCAGGAAACATAAAATTTCACACCCGGCTGTAGCATCAATAATTTGATCGATACGAGGGAGTGCAAAAGGGTCAGTCGGGCAAGCCTTGTTAAGGTCCGTGTAATCTATACACATATGCCAGGTGCCGTTCTTTTTGAACACTAGCACCGGGTTAGCCAACCACTTTGGGTGAAAAACTTCCACTATAAAGCCTGCAGCCAAGAGTCGGGCAACTTCCTCCCCAATAGCTTTATGTCTCTCTTTGTTGAACCGTCATAGAAACTGTTTAATCGGCTTAAACTTCGGATCCACATTAAGGTTGTGCTCAGCGAACTCTCTCGGTACACCCGGCATGTCAGAAGGCTTCCATGCAAAGATGTTCCGATTCTCACAGATGAATTCGATGAGCGCGCTTTCCTATTTGGGATCCATGTGAGCCCCAATGATGAACTGCTTGGATGAGTTGCCCGGATTGAAATCTACTGCCTTGGTATCATCCGCTGAAAACTTGAGTGGCGGCTCAACTTCTGTAGTAGGCTTCTTCAGCGGAGTCATATCCTCCGGGTCAACGTTCTCCTTGTAGAACATCAGCTCCTCCTAGGCACAACTAGACTCTGCATACGCCGCATCTCCTTCCTCACACTCAAGAGCCGTTTTCCGATAACCGTGAACGGTAATTGTACCATTTAAGCCGGGCATTTTGAGTTGTAAATAAACATAGCAAGGCCTAGCCATAAATTTGGCATAAACTGGCCTCCCAAACAGTGCATTATAGGGACTTTTGATTTTAACCACCTCAAACCACAAGGACTCCACCCTGTAATTATACTCATCGCCAAAAGCCACATCCAAAGAAATCTGGCCCACCGGGTATGCCGACTTACCCGGGACGACACCATGAAAGACGATGGAGGAAGGTTTAAGGTCTTTGTCAAGCAACTTCATCCGCCGGAAAGTGTCATAATAAAGGATGTTGATACTGCTGCCTCCGTCCATGAGCACCTTGTTCACCATATAGCCATTCACCTGAGGAGACACAACTAAAGCCAGCCAGCCCGGGTCATCTACCTGCCGCGGGTGATCCTCTCGGCTCCACATTATGTCATACTTAGACCATGGTAAGTACTGCAGGAGAGCCGGAGCAACCGCATTAACTGCTCGCCTCCGCAACTTCTCGTCTCGTTTATTGTGACCGGTCGTGAACACGTGATACTGTCCAGAACTGAGCTGCTTCGGGTTACTCTGAAACCCGGATTGATTGCGCTGCTGCTGCTGATTTTTGTTATTGCTGCTGTTGCCAGGATGTTGTTGGTGCCCCCCCATGGTTATTCTGACCCGGATGCCCGGCTCCTGAACCGCCGGCACTGAATCCAGCCCCTGATCCGCCGTGCCCTGAGCCGCCAGGCGGGCCACCGCCCTGATTATTGCATGGTTGGGAATGCTGGTTTTTGAATCTCTGCATGATAAAGCAATCACCCCACGCATGTAACGCCGGCTTATCAGGCGTGCTGTGCTCCGGACAAGGCTTCCTAAGGGCTTCTTCTAAATTCAAAGGACCTTTGTTCCTTTGGTGAAACGGCCTGAATTTTCCGTTCCCCTTGGGATGGTTCTGTTCTGTGTTGGTGTTTGCCACTAGCTCTGACCCGCCATCAATGTTCTTCCATTTATATTGATTCCCATTGGTCACAAAGCCTTTGCCTTGATTGTTCTTCTTCCCTTGATTGGCTTTCTCATCATCTGAGCCTGGATCCTTGGTGTTATCTGAGTCGGCATACTTTGTCAGGGCCGTCATGAGGTCTCCCATATCCTGACACGTGCGCTTGAGCCGGCCGAGCTTCTGTTTCAATGGAACAAAATGACAGTTCTTTTCCAGAATAAGCACCGCTTGAGCCGCCGTGATCTGCTCTGAAGAGTGAATAATGGTCGACACCCACCGGACCCAATGATGGGCCAACTCATCTTCCTGTTGAACACAATGGTCCAAGTCTACAATGGTCATAGGCTGCTTACAGGTCCCCTGAAAATTCTTAATAAACTTCGCTCTCAGCTTCGCCCATGAACTTATCGTGTTAGGCGGCAGACCTTTCAACCATGTGCAAGCCGGACCCTCAAGCATCATGATGAAATATTTGGCACATACCACCTCACTGACGTCTAGCATCTCCATGGCCAGCTCATAACTCTCAACCCAGGCCTCAGGAGGTAGATCAGCTGTGTAATTCAGAATTTTTTGAGGCCCCTTAAAATATTTTGGTAGTCGTTCACCTCTCAGAGCCGGAGTTAAATATGGCACCCCTACGGCTCTGGTACTAAGTACTCCCATTGAGACAGAAAGCCGCGGCTCTGGACGGGTTGCCGCTATCTCTGCCTCTCGCCTGTCCCTCGCCCGGTCCATGAGGGCTTGTGCGTCTAGAGCCGCCTGCTCGTCCTCCGGTGGTCCCCGACGTGGATGACTGCTGGAACACGCGGGCGACTCGTTGTGCTAGCTGAAACTTCGACTGGGGAGGGGGGTAGAGAGAACCCGGCTCCGGCTGTGAGCATATCTCTCTTGCTGGGCCATGGCCGTCTGTAAATATCCAATGGCGTTTCGCACGTCCTCCGCAAAGGTTGCTTCATCTGGGATGGGAATCGTCCCAAGCCGGGTGGCCGCCGCCACCATGTTCTCGGCCGGGTTAGAGTAATGATCCGTCGGTGTCGGAAAAGCTCTAGGTGAAGTTTGGTTATGCTGGGGTGGATGAGTTGCTGGGCGTTCCATCGGGCGGCTTTCTGGCGCCCCCGCAACCCGCCCCGCACCAGGGGTATTAAACAGGTTCCTTGCTTCGTAACGTTCTGGCAGACAGAATTGATGCCTCCTCTAGTGCACCGTGACTGCTAACCTTTGTTCCAGCTCCAAATGGAAAGCATCTGCCTTGATACGCTCCGCTTCTTCCTCCATCCGGATCTTCAGCTCAGCCATCCTTTGTCGTTCCTCTACCATCCGGCCCTTGATCCGTGCCACCTCTAGATTCCGGGCTGCTTGATTATCCGGTGTTACTTCCGTGGCCATGAGAGTTGTAAGCTCATCCATCAATTCCACTAGAACCTGAGCTGGCGGCAGCAGGCTATCACCCGCTGTGGCGGCTCCCGCAGCCGTGTGATCGGCGGCTAGAGCCGATCCCGCCCTGAACACCGCCGCATGAACCGGGGGTCTCGGAGCATCTGACTCAAAGCCCTCTACCTCAGAATAGGTGTCGTAGTAGCCCCCAAGGCCACCGTTACTGAGCCGATACACTGACTCTGTCTCCCCATTGGAAGACTCATCTTCCGAGCAAAGAAGAGTTCCCTGTGACCCGGACGCTTCCAGGTCCATACCTTGAGTGAAGCCCACGAGAACAAGCTTTTGACCTGGATGGGCACGGGCAGGCCGCACACTACACGTAGATTGGAAACGTCGAGCCGGCTCGACGATGTTGGTGCACATGTCCGGCCCGGGTGTAGATCCATTAACCTTTCCAATGAAAACCTGGATCCCGCCAAACGGAACCAGGAATCCATACTCCACAGAATCAGCATCAAGCCCCTAGCCGGTGTCATCGATGTAGAGCCGACCGCGGCGACTCTTGCTCATCCTTCCAACCACGTATCCCTCGAGCCCTGGGAGAGAGCCCTTTGAGAACTCAACACCACCAAGCTAGCCCCACGGTGGGTGCCAACTGTCGTGGATTTATCATGGCAGATGTCCGGGTGAACGGACTTGGATTCGAGGCCATCGCTAATGGGGTGGACTCAAAGGGGTTGATCAGGACGAAAGACACGGATTTACCTAGGTTTGGCCCCTCAAGTCGAGGTAATAGCCTATGTCATGCTTGTGTTTGTATTGCTTGTGTATTGATTACAAAGAGTTAGAAGCTTGACCTAGTTCTTGATAACCTGTCCTCTAAGTTACCCCGGTTCTACCTTTATATAGGAGGTGAGGACCACCGGGTCGTTACAATTGTTAACCGAGTTTTATTGTATGTCCGAGTCTCTCTCTATCTTCTTGTCCAAGTTGTCTTTGAGACGGCTTACATGCCTGAGTCTTCTCCGTCCGGGCCGTCGTACGGCCCACACCTTGAGTCGCCTATCTTCCTGGGCCACCAGTCTTACGGCTCACCCTTGGGCCGGCTCACGAGCCAACAACATGACCCGGAGCCTCCAGGGCGGGTCATATTGCGAGGATATATCCCCAACACTCCTCATCTGAATTTAGCTTCTTTCTGGTCCTTGTAGCAGCTTTGGGCAACCCATGGGAGCTGGGGGTGACTGGATCTGAAAAAGAATTAGACTCTAGGCTTGTGCCTCAACTCATATCAATCCCTGATTTGCCAAATTTTGACTGTCCTTAGCATCTGACTCACTGACCCTATGAATAGAGTATAGAATAGAAGAAGTAGATGAGTCATCACAAAAATTAGGCTGGTATTTGAAAGTTTGCACAATAGATTTTCAAAGTTTTTGCATTCTGTCAAATGAATATCGGTACAGCCAAAGCAAAAATTTTGGTGCCACCGAGACTGACTGTCTCTCTTAACAGAACCTTGGCACTCTTTTCGGTGAGACCGAAAAGAAGTACTCGGTTCCACCGAAACTGTTCTCAGCAACACAGAAAGACAAATCGGTGAGACAAATTTGTTTGCTTTGGTTCCACCGAGATTCGTCGGGCGGATGGCAAAACCCTAGAAAATCTAACATTCGCTAGACTATTGGAATTTTAAGTGGATAGGAGTATGTGCAATGAGTGGCTTATAGATAAAATCAAATCCAATGCGCAAGAATCGGATGAGGAGCGCAAAGGAGGTCGAATTCGTACCCTAACTTGGCGCGGATCCGCTACGGCGGCGACGATGGAGAGTATTTCGGCGACAGTGACGATTCCCAACAGCAGATCCGCTATGACCAAGCTAATGCATTTTCATTTTACGCTTCCAACTTGCAAAATTAGTGCCATCAAAGTAGTACCTCTACGGTGATAATTTCCCTCACTATATGCCGTACTTCACCTAGGTTGTGAAACCAATGCAATGGAGACCAAAGCTCTAATACCACTTGTAGGATCGAAAGTAGATCTAGAGGGGGTGATTAGACTACTTGACCAAATAAAACTATGCTTTTCCTAATTTTAATTCTTGGCAAGTTTTAGCCTTCGTAGCATATCAAGTACACCCTACACATGCATGTCTAAGAGTATAGTAGCGGAAAGTAACAACAAGCATGAGTGAAAAGGATAGGGTAGAAAGATCAAGTGCAACTGTAGACACAATGATTTTTCCCGTGGTTCCGATAGGTGGTGCTATCGTACATCCACGTTTATGGAGTCTTCAAACCACAGAGGGTAACGGTCGCGAGAGTGCATGGAGGGCTCCACCCATAAGGGTCCATGAAGTAGCAACCTTGACTATTCCATACGGCTTTTGACCATGAAGGACTAGCCTCACTATGGGTAGATCTTCACGAAGTAGGCAATCTCCTTGCCCTTACAACCTTCTTGGTTCACTCCACAATACGAAGTAGGACGCTCCCAAGCGACACCTAACCAATCTAGGAGGCACCACCCTCCAAAAGGTAATAGGCTCGATAATGACGATGAACTCCTTGCTCTTATGCTTCAAGATGATAGACTCCTCAACACACAATCACTCTCTCACATATTTGGTTTTGTAGAAGAGATGGGATTGGTGGACAGCAACTTGGGGAGGCTAGAAATCAAGATCCATATGGTTGGAGTGGAAGAACTTGATCTCAAGACAAGGGTAGGTGGTTCTCTCTCAGAAAACTGAGTAGGATAGGTATGGAATAGTTCTGAGTGCTTCTCTTTCGAGTAGGTGGTGGTGAAGGGGTATATATAGGCATCCCCAAAAATCCAACCGTTACACACAAAATGACCAATTTGGTGACACCAAAATGTTATTCTTGGTGGTACCGAAGGGAGTAAAAGGTGGCAACTTTAAGATCTCTATGAGATCGATATAGGAATCTCGGTTGCACTGACAAGGTGACCAATGGTCCTAATTGCCAAACTCGGTGATGTCGATTCAACATTCTAGGATGGACCGAAAATGTGAACTTGCATAAAAAAACTTGGCAACCCAACTCGGTGGCATTGAAAGCAGTGCCGGCTGCACCAAAGTGTTAGGGTTTTGCTGAGTCCGTCTAGGGTTTGGAGTCGATGGCACCTGGCACCTGGGTTTGTTATTAATTACCAAAACCACCAAGGGAGCAAATGTGCTTTCAGAGGGAAGGCACGGCGAGGCGGCCAGTGAAGCGGGCATAGGCTGGCTCAAACGCGGCAAGGTAACCCGCGGCCGCAACGGCGAACCAACTCGAGGTGTGAGGAGGTGGTGGTCGATGCGGTGAAGGCAAGCTGGCGGGGCGACCATGGTGCGGCAGACGGAGATCGAGTCAGGGGCTGCTCGAAAAGGAAATCCTCATCAAGACGGATTCGACTTTGGTTATAGCATTAATTGTTGTTTGTCTTCCTCTCTTGAATTGGGAATCCCAATCAAGATGGATTCGCCATGAGCAATGGGCAAGAAGTGCACCATTGGGTCTAAATGTCTGATAAAAATTGTTCGCATGATGATGTGTTCGGTGTCACGGGCCACTGGTGATTTGGCTCACACAAACTTATCCACGCCTATGCCGAGGATATTTGTGATCTGATAGAGGCGACTTAGCAAAAATCCTTGTCCGCCTCGATGGATCGTCCGGATTGGAATCGATCTCCACCACTTCGTACGAATTGAATTGGCAGCAGATGAAAAAACATGTCGGTCTCGGCGACTTGCAGCGGTGCACCCGGCGCACCCCTAATTTCACATGCACTCAAACCTTGTACTACAGATCCAAATAATTTATGACCCAGTTCATAGTTATTTGCTGGCTCTGCATGTGGTTGTCCCTTTCCGGATAATCCGACGCGACTTTGATCTGTACCAACTCTTCTTCCGGCACATAGCGAGTGTCTGAATCCCTTTGCAGATCCATTCAAGAACATAACACCATTGGTTCCCGCCCCATGATGGGCGCCAACTGTCGTGTTTTTGTCACGACATGATGTCCTTGTGAGATAACTTAGGTGTGAGGCCATCACAACTAGGTGGCAGCTTGAGAGGGGTTGGTCGGAATCATGAGATGCGAGTTTACCCAGGTTCGGCCCCTCCGATGGAGGTAAAAGCCTACATCCTGCTTTGTGTGCATTGGTGATGAGGATTATCTTGATTACAAGGGTGTGCAGAATCGCTACCTCTAGACTCGAGGGTTTCTAATCTGTCAATCTCTCATGACATGAACTTGTCTAAGACGTGTCTATTGAGACGTCTAAAAACTTACACTCTCAAGATGCCCCACACCTCCTTATATAAGTTGAAGAGGCGGGTTACATGTAGAGTCCTAGTAGGATTAGGGCTTCACCTATTCCGACTTCCCATCGTGGGTTTCTTATTACGGCCTTCTCTCCATGGGCTTCTGAATCCCGGGCTCCTTATCTCCAGCCGGGTGGCTCACAGCCGGGCGGCTTACAACCGAGTTTATCTTCAAGACCCATCTTTAGGGAATCATCTCCGGGACTTATCTTCATGCATTGTGTGTCTGCCGGGTCATAACTGTCTACCAGGTTATAACTATCTGTCAGGTTATAACTGTTTGTGAGGTCATAACTATCTGCCGACTTACAATCTGCCGGTTTAAGATCTAAGATGACTTAACAGGGCTGCTTAAGACCAGAGATGACTTAACGTTCGAGCGACTTAAACCCAAAAATGACTTAATCCTTAGGGCAGCTTATCCTTATGAGTCAGGTCTTGGTTGTGGGGAATATCCCCGACAGCACACTCACTCCAGTCCTCGTTCAGGAATGTGCCGGTGGTCGTGGCGTATAGGGGCAACGATGACTCTTGGCATACTCCGGTGCGGCATGGGATAGGCGATGGCCGCTGGATACGCGTGAGGACCTACAGATCCAGACGTGGGGAGTCCCTTTCTGATGACAATGAGGCTTGAGGCGGCACAAATGAGGAGATCGGATGACGGTCGTGAGCTCGTGAAGATGGCATCCATGGCATCAACGGCTTGCTATAGCAGACAAAGAGAGAGAGGTGAGCCGGGGAGGGAGGAGGGAAAATGGAAGGAATGGGTGAGGAACAGGGAGACCTGGGGTTTGCCGAAGTTAGGGCTCACCTGAGCTTCGGTGCTCGACCCGTGAGTGGCGTCTATCGGAGGTGCGGGCACCGTGGTGATCCAGATCGGGGCATGTAGCGACGGCTTCATGGCTGCACGGGAGCGGCTGGCGGTTCGGGCCGGACGAGCCTTAGATGAGCTCGGTAGGCTCTACACGCTGGAGCTGGGAGGTGGAGCTGGCGGTGCGTATTTCTAGGGTGCGATTAGCGTTCCATTTCACGTACGTGTAGACCTGCTTAAATAGGCAGGGTTAAGGTTCATGTGGTGTTTTAGTCTATTTTTGGACCTTCGAATATCAATCCGACGGTTCAGAAGCAGAGGGGGATAGTAGGATATGTGGGATGTGTAGAGTGGTTTGATATGAGAAGAGAGGGAAGTATGAGGCACGGCACAAGTTTTTATAAACCGAAACGTCCGACGAATAAACTTGCTACAATGTCGCTATATGTTTAATGATTCGGGTATCAAACGACCTCCGAATGCGATGAAATTTGGTAGTCGGTCTACCTACAATATATTACGACCGCTTACCCAGTTTTGAATCATTTTGAGAATGTTTTATACACACTTTTAAAGATAATATTTTAAGATGTCACGCGCGCGTGGGTTTGTGGTAGGTCTCCAAACATCAACGACGAGAACAGAGTGAACCGACAACTACGAGTGGATGCAAGTTTTGAAAAATGATGGCAACGGAGTGCCGATGCTATCAAGATGATGCGAGGATGAAAGTGAAAACCAAATAAATCACATGGCGGTAATGGAATAAAACGGGAATCTTCTGGAGCATCATTCTCGGGCTATGACAACATACCTAGCAAGATTTACTATATGTAAATTGTAGGCACGTGGATTGATGATGGATAATGACTTAGATGAAATCAATCATGTAAGAGTTACACACTAGGGCGACACAAAACTAGCTCCAATTTATCAATATAATGTAGGCACGTATTTCATACATACTTGCTTCCGATAAGAACGTGCATCAAATCTTTTGTCCTACCCTCCCATGGCAGCGAGGTCCTTTTGGAAATGAAGGGATATTAAGGCCTCCTTTTAATAGAGAACCGGAACAAAGCATTAACACATGGTGAATACATGGACTCCTCAAACTACGGTAATTGTTGGAAAGAATCCCAATTATTGTCAACTTGGGGTATGCAGATCAAGACACGTAATAGGTGCATACAACTTGCAAGATAGGATCCAAATCAATCTTATATTGGTCAAAACATAACATGTTCAGATTTGAAATCATGACACTAGGGCCCTAGTGAAAAGCATTGAGCATAGCAAAGTCATAGCAACATCAATCTCGGAACATAGTGGACACTAGGGATCAAGCCCTATCAAATTTAACCCACTACCGTCCAGCAAGCCTGGAAAGGAATTACGCACTCCCGATGGTGAGCATCGTGGCGATGTTGGTGAAGAAGGCTTGGTAATGACGACGACGATGATTTCCCTTCTCCGGAGGCCAAAACGGACTCCAGATCAGCCCTCCCAAGGAAGAACAGGAGGTGGCGGCGGCTTCGTATCGTGAAACGCGATGAAAACTTCTCTCTGGTTTTTCCTCCAAAGATTTGAATCTATAGGACTGGAATTAGGGTTGCGGAAGCCTCACGGGCCCCACAAGCCATCAGGGGGCAACTAGGGAGTGGCTGCGCCCTCTTGGCTTGTGGCCCACAGGCAGCTCCCCTCTGGTGGTTCTTCGCTCCATAATTCATCATATATTTCCAAAATAATTCACAAAAATTGATGACCAATTCCGAGAAATTTTATGTCTGTACAAACATAACACCATGGTAGTTTTTGTGAAAACAGCATCAGTCCGGGTGAGTTCCATTTAAATCATCCAAATTAGAGTCCAAAACCAACGCAAAAGTGTTTGGAAAATTAGATACGTTGGAGACTTATCAACTCCCCAAGCTTAACTCATTTCCTTTCCTCAAGCAATTCAGTTGATAAACTGAAAGTGATAAAGAAAACTTTTACAAATTCTTTTGTTCTCGTCATTATACACATGCTTAGCTAGTGTTCAAGTTTTCAGCATAAATCATAAACAACTACATCCATGATAACAATTAAACATCACATTAACTCATGGATATACATAACTATCGAGGTATACAAACAGGGGTATTTGTTTTCCCCTCACGTGTGCACGGACGACAAAGCCACTAACGCGACAACTAGACAACCTAGCAATGATCAAGACGGACTACAACAAGCTTTACGTAGCAGCCCAACATGGATTGTTGGTTGTCAAGGATTCCACCAGTGCTTGCCAGGGACCTGAACGCACGCACCCTCTTGAAGCCTCGGCATGTCATCCCTCAGCAAGCGCGAGCTAATCTATCACCGCTCCACCTCACAACAAGGCCAGTCACTTGTCGATGCGTTGTCAGGCCCCCAGGTGGCTAACAAGCTCTCGCTAAGAACGTGTCTACATTCTAGAAGGAAGATTACCCCTCTTTTACACCCGCCCTTAAACATGTCGAACTTTGGGAGAAACGACGGCTAGAGCAGTGGTATAAGCTGCCAAGAATGCACCCCTGCACGCCACCTAAACTAGCAATTATGGTATTTTGTCTCTAATGCTAGAGTTAGGTATGATAAGCTCTGATAGCTATCTAATCACTAGGCATTGTCTGTTTTGCCACTGTGGTTGTCCCTTGCAATATAGAAGGAGGCCCAAGGAAACCAAGTTCAGGATTCGGGCCTTTGTGCAGTTGTACGCGCGCAGTAACTCCCCCGAAGTCATCCCTTGCCGGGTGGGAGCATAGCGCACTCTTAGTGTTCTCTTGATCAATCAACGAAGGAGGAGTAAGGTTTTACGCTTCACAGTGGCCCGAACCTAGGTAAATCTCCGTGTTGTCTCACTATCTCAGCTCTTCGTGCTTGTGTCCACGCCCCCTGCCAAACCACAAAGGGGTCGATGGTCCCATTGGTGATCTTGTGCATCCAGCCCCGATATCTTTGGCATGCTAGGTAGGGTGCATTGCGCTAGTGCGTAACTAAGATCAGGAGCGGTGTGTTGGCAGATGTATTCATCTCTAATGGAGTAGCCACGACGTGCCTCTGATTGAATAAGGAACGAGCCGAATCATGGCATCATCCCTTCCAAAAATTGCAAATTCCGAGCCAAACACTAGAGCAAAATCCTTTGGTAGGCATCCCCGCCATGCGAAGCACGACAAGGTCTCGTCAACAAATTCCTCTTCCACGTTAGCCGTTACGAGGCTAGCAGATGCGAAGGTAGGGAATTAGAATAAAGGAAACTAGATTAGTCATGATGCCTCCTTATTAGCTGTTACTTATGATTGTATTGACCCGGCAGATTTGTGTCGAAGGTTATGCTTATAGCTCACTGTCACATCTCTAGCTAGACATTGTTTGGCTCTGCATTGTGCATCATGGCATCATGTTTAAACTCAACTGAATTTGAAATGGGGATGTCAAACCCTAGCACCTCATTGAATAAACAAAATTCCAACAATTGAATTTTCAATGATTTCAAAATGCTCTCTAGAAATGTCCCCCCCTCTTTGATAAATGTTGGCAACAACATACCAGGGGTGAACTATATTTGCACAAATATTTTGGAAAATTTAATAAATCAGCAATGTTCTGAAATGACCAATAAAGCCCTATAAATATTTTAGTTGTTTCAAAAATTCTGGAAATAATTGTGGGGACTGGAAATAATATGTATAATCCCAAAAATTATTTTAGGATTTTTGACTTTAGTGGTTTTGCCCAAACATAATTAAACAGATTGCAGAAATAGAAAAAAGGAAAGCAGAGGGGAGAAGGACTTACCTGGCCGGCCCAGTTGGTGGCCCGAACCACCAACCCCCTTGTCAGTCGACTTCTTCGTTGCGCCAGTGGACAGGGCGCGCGTGGCCATGACGCGTCGGCGAGCGCACGACCACGTCCTGCTTGCCTGATCGCCATGGACGATGCCTAGCGCCTCCACGCACGTCCCCAAAGCCCACTCGATCACTCCCGCTCTCTCTCCTTGCCTCTCCCTCGCTCTCTCGCTTGCGACCAAAGCGGCCATGACCGCACCACCATCGTACATGCAACCACCAGCCTTCCGCATCCCTCTACTGAGCCTAGACGCCCCTCCTCGACAACCTGTTCCTCCTCGATGAAGTAACCTTGCCGGAGATGCCCCACAGAGCCGCCTCGACAACGTCCTCTTCCTCGAACCCACCATACCCTGGCGTCAAATTCACTGTCTGTGAGTCGTCCTCGAGCTAGCCGACCACCTCTACGTGATCTCTGTGAGCACAGGGTCCTTTTCCCCCTTGCCCCATCATCGATTGCGTCCTCTAGGGTGTAGGACCGCCATGGCTAGAGATCACCGCCACTCGGGTTTGTCGCCGGCACCACTCGAGTGACCTGTTGTCCACCTCACTGTGTGCAACTAACTTGCGGCCGATCATAGGTGCTATAGGTGTAAAAAATGGACGACTACTCCCCCCAGCGCTGATCTCGACATCGACCGAACTCCGACCGCCGCCGCAGTCGAAGTTGTGCTCGAACCAGCCCATCCCCGGTTGTCCTGAGGCCACCGTTAGAAGCGGACGAGCACCAGCTCCTCGACAAGCACTTCCGCGCAGCAAACAGCACCTTGTGTCGTGTTTCTGAGCCATCCACCGTCTCGGGCCTCACCAGCGTTAAACACCGGCGGGTTTGACAACCACTGGCTAGATTTGACCTCCCTTGGGTCACTGGCAGGTGGGGCTAGCCCCTAGTTAATTTGGAGTTAAGTTAAAATAATTAACTTATTTAATTTACCCTAAACACTCATTGATAGTTGGGACCAGTCTTACTAACTAAGTTTAGGACTTAATTTCACTTTGTTTAGAGTCTGAGTCACTGACATGGGGGTCCCACTGGTCAGGTTTGACCTGGACCGGGTCAGCCGACCTGCTGACATCACGATGATGTCACGCTGATGCAGTAATCAATTTTTTATAATAAAAATAATTCAGAAATTCTAGAAATTATTATAAACTTCTAAAAATCATAGAAAATAATCTATAACTCAGATGAAAATAATTTATATATGAAAAATGATCACAAAAATCCAATGAATCTATTTATGCCATCATAAGGTATGTTTGAACAAGTGAACATCACCAAGCGGGACATTTTATGATTAGGGCAATATATAATATATCATTTGGAGTTGGAATTCAAACTTGTTTGAATTCCACTTCAATTAAATTGGCTAATTATTCCTGTAGGTCAATTTAGTACCTTAACTTGTCATATCATGCATTACGTTTGTTGCATTGCATTGAATGTGTTCCTTTCTTGTTTGTCAGTGCTTGTTCCCTCTCGGTAGATGATGGTTCTGACGAGGTGAACATTGACACTAATGAAGAGAAGTATATATCTTCAGGACTGTCAGGCGAGCAAACCCCCTTGAGCATATTTATATGAACCCACTCTCTCGCTCCTACTCTCTTTTACTGCATTAGGACAACAACGGTTCAACTGTTAGCTGTTCTCGGTAGTTGAACCCATTTCTTTGCATGACCTGTCTTTGCCACAGTAATTAGTTGAAACCACTTAGCATGAGTAGCAACTACTTGAGTCTTGTTGTGCGTACTCGTCCATGCATGCTTACTTACTGTGCCTGCTATGCTTAGAGTTGTGTTGTGTTGGGTCAGATCCACTTGGGTGATGAATCGGAATGGCAGTGGTCATGTCCTACGGTGTGAGAGCTAGGTGTGTGAACACGATTTGGTAAAGGTAGTGATGAGAGGTCATGTAAGAGTACATGGCGGGTTGTCTCATTGGGACCGTCCTGAAGAACTGAGCTCTATGTATGTTATCCAAGACAAGATACTACCACACATTGGGCTTCGGTAAATCGACCCCTCTCGGCTTATTAATCGCCTAGACCTCTGTCTAGGAGTTGCACCTAGTTTCTGGTGTTTGTAGGAAAAGTGTTGGCGGCCGTGCATAGCGCTGCGCAACGGGGTGGACTATGATGCGGTATAGGCACAGTGGCATGGTGTACCAAGTGGGACCCGAACGGTGGGCTTGGGAACCCTACACACATCGTTTGAGGTCGTAGCGAAAACTTCGGCCGGACTTCCATGCGGGTTCAGTATCAAATAGGCGATAAACCTGGACTAGGGTCTTATGTGGTTGACGGTCGTGGCCGACGCCCACGCCAGTGCTTCCGCTTGAAGGTTGCTGAGATGCATGACGTGCATATGGTGATAAGTGGCGAGAGCGTGTGTGAAGAAGTATACCCCTGCAGGGTGAAATAATATCTTCGAATAGCCGCGTCCTTGGATATGGACTACTTGGATTGCTTATGTGGTTCATAGAGAAGTGAAATGGATACTTGTAAAATATGCAAGATAAGCGTGAGTGCTATGGATGGGCTTCTCATAGGGAGATGAGAGTGGATCCATAGTGGTGTATTGATTGGTGAATATGTGGACTCGTGTGCACTTTCCCACCTCAAAGAAAGCACTTGTAGTCGTAGTACAGGTTAGCTAAGAGTCAAAGCTGGCTTGCTACAATAAACTCCACAACCCCCTTCATTGATATGGATGCGTATGTAGATAGTTCTGATGTAAGTCTTGTTGAGTACTTTGTACTCACGTTTGCTTAATTTATGTTTTGCAGAGCAGACGTCAGTCTTATTAGTGATTGTTCCAACGTGAAGGTCCATGTTGACCGGATTAGTTGGGGAATTCTAGACACAGGTCTGGTTCCTTTGGTAGGGTCATTATAGCTTTTCGGGCTCCTTTAGCCACTTTTGTAGATGTCTATACCCAGACATGTTTAACTTCCGCTTGTTTGTTTGATTGCTCTGAATGTTGGGTCTTGTCCCCTGTTTGTAACATCTTATTGTATTGGCTCTTTCAAGCCTTCTAAGTAAATGTTGTAATATTGTATGGTTATGTTGTGATGCCATAGTTGTATCTATGCATATCGGGCATGTCGTGCGTATGTGTGATGTGCAACGATATGTATGGGATTCAACACCTAGTTGTGTGCCTTTAGTAGTACTCTTTACGGGGAAATACCTCTTTGTGCTTCCACCGAGCCTTGGTAGCTTGCTACTGCTCCGGACACATTGATTGACCGGCATGTATCCTTCTTTGCTGTTGTGTCTGTCCCTTCGGGGAAATGTCTTGTAGTGTAATGGAGTCCTTGTAGCCTGCTACGACTCGTCTATGTGCAGTGATGACATTTATGTCCCATGGCATAATGGAGTCCTTCTACCTTGCTATGACTCGTCTACACATGCTAGAGATTGACACCTGCATTGTTGGGTTATGTATGCCTGTCCCTGTACGGATGTGCCACTTGGGTTCTACGACTAGTCATGTCGGCCTGGGTTCTTTGACATTTGAATGCTAGCAACACATTCACATACGTGAGTCAAAAGACGCAAATGGTCCCGGCCCAGGTAAGATGGCAGCCGTGGAGATAACCGTGCGTGAGACCGCAAAGTGATATGATGTGTTACAAACTGGATTCTTATGGCTTAGGATCGGGGTCCAGATAGCTTTGGTATCAGAGCTTGACTGCCTGTAGGATTACCAATCTGGTCGATGTTGAGTCTAGAACTGCTTTAGTCATATAAGGGAATTGATTGTGGAAGGGAACGTAAGGCTCTTTTTACTCCTTTCCTCGTGTCATTCTAATTCTGACTCACCCTCTTCTTTATTCTACGGGGACTAAGAACTAGGCTTCTCATCTATATATTAGGATGACGAGTTACTATGCTGGAGACCTATAGGAAAGTTGTTGTCCCCTGGATCAGTGTCTCCATAAGAATTCAATATCTTGATGTCAGTTGTCTTGCAAGTTGCCTCATATTTCATGCCCATACGGCCATTATGATGTCCGAGTTATCCAAGGTTTCCAAATTATCTGATGCAATTGCAAAACTCTTTCGTCTTGAGTCAAAGTCTTTCAGGCCAGACAAAGCACACTAATTGTTGAGTTGAGGTACTCTATTAACTCGACGTGTTTGATGAAGGTGTTTAGGAAACCATGTTGTTTCAATGAACCACCCAATAGCCAAGTTGTGTCTTTTGTTTCTAGTGTGATAATTCTGGCCGCCATTATCAAAAGCGTGATGTGATGTTACTTAGTCAATAGGTATTCTGTATTTGGGTTCTTGAACCCAAGGATCATTCTGCTCATTCCCATTGATAGTATTTGCTCATTCCTTTAGGATATTAGTAACCTTGTTATAGTCTTGAAGGTTTGTGGTATATCATTCTTCCACTACCATGAATTAGTTATGGCAGAAGTTCTTTGTGAACAAAATATCACAACGTGAGTGCTCTTGATGAGTTCTCCATTCTATAATTGAGCGACTGCCAATCCTACATTTCTGCATGGATTGTCTAGAAGAAACATATTGAACTACATTTGACATATTCAATCCATGCATCTACAACTCAGGAAAAATCAGGTGCTCTTGAGTTGCCCTTCTTCAATTGTATTCTGACCTTCAGCTATCAGTGGATAGTCAAGGGTATGCCATGCATTGTCTTATCGATGTCGACTATTCTTGTGGTCTGTCAAGCCATTCTATTTCAGAATGACTAGGAGAAGCAAACTCCCGTACCTCATCCATTTCTCGGATTGGGTCAAAGCAGTTGTATTCCGCATATCAAAATGCCAATCTAGCTTTTGCTCTGTTCTACCTTGAGGTATTACCCTCTTCATGTCAAGATTATCATGAGAACTTCACTTCCTCTTATGAAATCTTGATGTAGTGATACTTCTCGCCATCATCATTCGTTAACCGGTGTTTGTGTTGTCTGCAACCAGAATACCGACAAGAGAATCGTGATATGTGAAATCAATACCCATAGCAACTTTGTTGCTTGGTAGTTAATGGACAATAATTTCACCCTTAGTGTGTTGGTCATTGAATAACCACTCTAGGAGTGATCATGCTACCTAGTCCATTTTCCATGGTGCACTTTTTGATAAACGAGATAGGATTTTGTCAATCCTTCACTTTGTTGATCATATCGTCTTGCCTTGAAAAGCAAGATTCCTCTCGAGCTTGATAACATATCGGTGGATCATGATTTTCTGCATATCTTCTCGGAAGTTTTACCAAGGTGTTGCTTAACCGTTATGTTGAGTTCGTGATCATGGTGGTTTTTCTATAAATCACCCCTTCTCCAAGACTCTATATTGGATAACCCTGCACTAGTTGGTTAAGCTAAACAACAAATTGGAGAGTTGGAAGATAGAAGCTTGATCTAACTTAGCTCATGTTAAGGGGATATCTTGTGTTTTTGTGCTTGTATGTGTAGAAGAAAGATGATATCTTCATCGGTTGATCCTTGTGACCAATTTATGCACCTATCATCTTGTACAACCATTGATTTGAGTATGGGCTATCGTCAAATCAAAATCAGAACCAAAGATTTCTCTAATGTTGTTTTACTCGTGGATGTATCCTCAAGCATACACCGTTATATCTTTCGGTCTGACCAATGTTATCACCTTGTTCTCATAAGTTGTGGAATTCCATCTATATGGATATCTCGATGAATTGTTGTTAAGCCCATTTACAACCTTTTCATCTCTTCCACGACTCATGATGAACATGAAGCTAGTGTTGGAAACTTTTTAGGCATATCTTCATGTTCCGTTCATGAAGTATATGCTAGGTGTAAGAAGTGACTTCCTCTCAGCTCACGTGCAGTTGATGCAAGTTGTTGCCGTGAATTCGAGAAAGTTCATTTGCTTCCTTTGGAATCATCCCAAGTCAATCATGCATGTGCGAAGTATTCTATGGTTTGGTAGATTTGCAACCTCCGTTCCATATGTATCTCCTAGCACACCAAGCCACCGATTGATTTGTTTAAGGAAAAGAAGTTCCTTCTTAAGAGCTAATCATACGACTTATGCAAGGACTTTGTTACCCCAATGATGCTTCCATCCAGAACTCGGTAGTGTTTTGTTGTAAGCTCTCCATATGACCACGATTGTCTTGGACACCATGTTCACGTGGGTCTTGCAATCCAGCTCATGTTTTGCAGTTGGCTTCCGCGGTTCATTTCTCGAGAATCTTGCAACGTCATCTCTTCGATTTGTGTTGCAACCTTTCACTTTCAGACATGCTGAGTCTGGAATATCCTTACACCAACAATATCTGAATCTCAGGCAGATATGATGGTTGGAAAGTTGCCCAAGAATTATAATATTGGTCTCGCTGTAACCGGTAAAGTGATGTCGTGGCTAACACACCTGTCGGAAGATTTATTACTACAATATCTTGTATCAGCAAATTTAGCCACCTCCCCATGAGGTTTTTGTACAACTTATTTGGAAGTTGTTTCTCATGGACCCTTTGAGATTCCGAAGTCCGACCTTTAAACTTGATGTTCCAGATACCAAACTTTACCTATAATTGGGTTGCGCTAATTCATCAAGGAGAACATTAGAAGCGGAGTGCTAAATGTCTCTCGGTCGATAATCCAGATTTCACTTCCTTCGCATAGCTAAGGTGAAATCTGAGAAAGTTTTGTCTTCCTTTGCATCTGCATCCTCCATCATTATTCATCATGGGAGTATGAGGTGTTGCCTGGATCCTTGGCACAGATGTTGGTAAAAACCCTAATGAATATGGGGATGCTCAAGTTCTTGAGAGCACGCTCAGACACTGGGTTATACTCTCGGTATTAATTGGGATGTGCCTTCCATTGCCGAGTTGTTTTATAACTCTAGTTTTCCCTCTGACCTGAGTATGTCATTCTTTGAATTCCTTCCAACGATCGCTTCCGAATTGCCTTAGGATGGTATGAAGAGTCTCAATGATCTCTGTATCAAAAGTAATTCTTTTTCCCACTTAAGGAATAATCTTACGAGTCACCTTCCCTAAGGTGCCCGTTATGGTATGAAGGGCAACTAACTCCTCGCTACCTTGAAACCCCGTCACCATATGTTTTAGCGTGGGATTGTTGCCTACCAACTGGACCTCTGTCATCTGCGTTATTCATTGTTCTCGATGTGTGTTTTGTGTCCCATCTCGAGAGATGTTATTACGTCTCATTCCATGAGTTGGTCATGAGTCGCTCGATCTTTGTAAAGATCGGTTCTTGTAGAGCTTTCAATCCCTGTTGTCTTTCTGTTGGATGAAGAGCTCGAAGGCAAAGAAGTCAAGATCAGCATAATGCAATGAATCAACAGCTGCGAGGAGGGCATGTGGACCAAGAAGGTTGTGGTATTTAGTGTCCCCTCTGTTCTCTTACCCTACGGCTGAATCTCGGGACGAGATTCTTGTTTAGTGGGGGTGAGTTGTCACAGCCCTAGCTAGACATTGTTTGGCTCTGCATTGTGCATCATGGCATCATGTTTATACTCAACTGAATTTGAAATGGGGATGTCAAACCCTAGCACCTCATTGAATAAACAAAATTCCAACAATTGAATTTTCAATGATTTCAAAATGCTCTCTAGAAATGCCCCCCCCCCCTCTCTAATAAATGTTGGCAACAACATAGCAGGGGTGGACTATATTTTCACAAATATTTTGCAAAATTTAATAAATCAGCAATGTTCTGAAAATGACCAATAAAGCACTCTAAATATTTTAGTTGTTTAAAAAAATTGGAAATTATTGTGGGGGCTGGAAATAATATGTATAAACCCCAAAAATTATTTCAGGATTTTTGACTTTAGTGGTTTTGCCCAAACATTATAAAAGAGATTGCATAAATAGAAAAAAAAGGAAAGCAGAGGGGAGAAGGACTTACCTGGCTGGCCAGTTGGTGGCCCAGCCCACCAACCCCCTTGCCAGTCATCTTCCCCGTCGCACTAGTGGACAGGGCACGCGTGGCCACGATGCGCCGGCACGCGCATGGCCACGTCGTGCCTGCCTGCTCACCGTGTACGATGCCTAGAGCCTCCACGCACATCCCCAAAGCCCACTCACTCACTCCCGCTCTCTCTCCTTGCCTCTCCCTCGCTCTCTCGCTTGCGGCCAAAGCGGCCATGACCGCACCACCGGCGTACATGCAACCACCGGCCTCCCGCATCCCTCTAGTGAGCCTAGATGCCCCTCCTCGACGACATGTTCCTCCTCGATGAAGTAACCCATCCGGAGACGCCCCACAGAGCCGCCCCGATATCGTCCTCTTCCTCGGACCCGCCGGACGTTAGCGTCAAATTCACCGTCTGTGAGTCGTCCTCGAGCTAGCCGACCACCTCTACGTGATCTCGATGAGCACCTGGTCCTTTTCCCCCTTGCCCCATCATCGATTGTGTCCTCTAGGGTGTAGGACCGCCATGGCCGGAGATCACCACCGCTCGGGTTTGTCACCGGCTCTGCTTCAGTGACCTGTTGTCCACCTCACTGTGCGCAACAAAGTTGCGGCCGAGCGTAGGTGCTATAGTTGTAAAAAAACGGACGACTACTCCCCCCAGCGCCAATCCCGACGTCGACCGAACTCCGGTCGCCATCGCAGTTGACGCTTTGCTCGAACCAGCCCACCCCCAGTTGTCTCAAGGCCACGTTGGACGCGAACGAGCACCAGCTCCCCGACAAGCCCTTCTGCGCAGTAAACAACACCTTGTGCCTTGTTTCCGAGCCATGCCACCGTCTCGGGCCTCGCCGGCGTCAACGCCGGCGGGTTTGACCCCCACCGTCTAGATTTGACCTCCCTTGGGTCACTGGAAGGTGGGGTCAGCCCCTGGTTAATTTAGAGTTAAGTTAAAATAATTAACTAATTTAATTAACCCTAAACACTCACTGACAGGTGGGACCAGTCTTACTAAATAAGTTTAGGACTTAATTTAACTCTGTTTAGAGTCTGAGTCACTGACATGGGGGTCCCACTAGTTAGGTTTGAGCTGGACCGGGTCAGACGATTTGCTAACGTCATGATGACGTCAGGCTAACGCAGTAATCAAATTTTTGTAATAAAAATAATTCAGAAATTCCAGAAATTATTATAAACTTCTAAAAATCATAGAAAATAATATATAACTCAGATTAAAATAATTTATATATGAAAAATGATCAGAAAAATCCAATGAATCTGTCTATGCCATCATGATGCATGTTTGAACAAGTTAACATGACCAAGTTGGACATTTCATGATTAGGGCAATATATAAAATATCATTTGGAGTTGGAATTCAAACTTGTTTGAATTCCACTTCAGTTAACTTGGCTAATTATTCCTCTAGGTCAATGTAGTACCTTAACTTGTCATATCATGCATTACGTTTGTTGCATTGCATTAAATGTGTTCCTTTCTTGTTTGTTGGTGCTTGTTCCCTCTCGGTAGACGATGGTTCTGACGATGTAAACATTGACACTAATGAACAGAAGTGATATCTTCAGGACTGTTAGGCAAGCAAAACCCCTTGAGCATACTGATATGAACCCACTCTCTCGCTCCTGCTCTCTTTTACTACATTAGGACAACAACGATTCAACTGTTACCTGTTCTCGGTAGTTGAACCAATTCCTTTGCATGACCTATCTTTGCCACAGTAATTAGTTGAAACCACTTAGCATGAGTAGCAACTGCTTGATCCTTGTTGTGCTTACTCATCCATGCATGCTTACTTACTGTTCCTGCTATGCTTAGAGGCATGTCGTGTCGGGTCAGATCCATCTGGGTGATGAATCAGAATGGCAGTGTTCATGTCCTACGATGTGAGAGCTAAGTGTGTGAACACGATTTGGTAAAGGTAGTGATGAGAGGTCATGTAGGAATACATGGCAGATTGCCTCATTGGGACCGTCCTTAAGAACTTAGCTCTGTGTATGTTATCCAAGACAAGATACTACCACACATTAGGCTCCGGTAACTCGACCCCTCTCAGCTTAATAATCGCCTAGACCTCTGTCCAAGAGTTGCGACTAGTTTCTGGTGTCTGTAGGAAAAGTGTTGGCGGCCGTGCATAGAGCTGCCTGATGGGGTGGACTATGATGTGGTATAGGCACAGTGGCACGGTGTACCAAGTGGCACCGGAACGGTGGGCTTGGGAACCCTGCGCACATCGTTTGAGGCCGTAGCGGAAACTTCGGCCAGACTTCCGTGCGCGTTCAGTCTCAAATAGGAGATAAACCTGGACTAGGGTCTTGTGTGGTTGACGGTCGTTGCCGACGCCCATGCCAGTGCTTTTGCTTGAAGGTTGCCGAGATGCATGACGTGCATATGGTGATAAGTGGCGAGAGCGTGCGTGAAGAAGTATACCCCTGCAGGGTGAAATAATCTGTTCGAATAGCTGCGTCCTCGGATATGGACTACTTGGATTGCTTATGTGGTTCATAGATAAGTGAAATGGATACTTCTAAAATACGCACGATAAGCGTGAGTGCTATTGATGGACTTCTCGTAGGGAGACAAGAGTGGATCCATAGTGGTGTATTGATTGGTAAATATCTAGACTCGTGTGCGCTTTCCCACCTCAAAGAAAGCACTTGTAGTCGTAGTACAGGTTAGCTAAGAGTCAAAGTTGGCTTGCCGCAATAAATTCCACAACCCCCTTCATTGATACTGATGCATTTGTAGATAGTTCTGATGTAAGTCTTGCTGAGTACTTTGTACTCACGTTTGCTTAATTTATATTTTGCAGAGAAGACGTCAGTCTTATTAGTGATCGTTACAATGTGAAGTTTGAGGTTGACTGGATTAGCATGGGAATCCCATAAAGAGGTCTGGTTCCTTTGGTAGGGTCGTTGTAGCTTTTCAGGCACCTCTACCCACTTTTGTAGATGTCTGTACCCAGACATGTTTAACTTCCACTTCTTTGTTTGATTGCTCTGAATGGTGGGTCTTGTGACCCTTGTTTGTAACATCTTATTGTATTGGCTCTTTCGAGCCTTCTAAGTAAATGTTGTAATGTTGTATGGTTATGTTGTGATTCCATAGTTGTATCTATGCATATCGGGCATGTCGTGCATATGTGTGGCATGCAACAGTATGTATGGGATTCGACACCTAGTTGTGTGCCTTTAGTAGTACTCTTTATGGGGAATGCCTCTTTGTGCTTCCACGGAGCCTTCGTAGCTTGCTACTGCTCCGGGCACATTGATTGACCGGCATGTATCCTTCTTTGCTGCTGTGTTTGTCCCTTTTGGGAAATGCCTCGTAGTGTAATGGAGTCCCTGTAGCCTGCTACGACTCGTCTACATGCAGTGATGACATTTATGTCCCATGGCGTAATGGATTCCTTGTAGCTTTCTATGACTCGTCTACACACGCTAGAGATTGACACCTGCATTGCTGGGTTATGTATGCATGTCCCTGTAGGGATGTGCCACCCATCAGAATGCTAAGGACCTGTACCTCAAAGCAATAGCAGCAACATGTTGTTGGGGGGCAACCACAGTGCACAAACAAAAGTAATTATACTAATACCGGAAAGAAAGCAAAGGTGGGATACCGTACGATCATATAAAAACAACAGTTCAACAACTTCAAAGAAAAAGTAGCACACGTTGTGATACGATTTACACATTGTGTCTTAAACAGAGGAACAACCCAAGATTACTTTCGGGGATCCCCCTATACCCTTCGAACGGTGAGAAACCTGTCGGCAAGAGGAGCAGCTTTCTCTTTGGTAGCGTAAACGTCAGCATCCAGCGGCAGCTTCTTGAAGCCTACACAGAGGTCGAGCTCCGGATTGAAATATGCCAGATTGGTCAAGACCATAAAGAGGACATTGCAGGCCAGCCTCCGGGATTCATCGGTGAAGCAGGCGTCTCTATCATCTTCAAACTCTTTTATCCCCACGATCAAGCCCTCGAAGAAGAGTGTTAGCTTGATGCTTTGGACTTCCTGTTGGTTGATGGAGAAAGCCCAGCTCTTCATGTTCATACTCAAGATCTATTTAGTGAGACATTCAGGAATGTGGGTCACATTCCTAATTCATAGGTCACGCTATTCGACTTGGTTCTTTAGCCTGTCCTCAGCTTCTTCCCGGAGAGATTGAGCATCGGCTAGGTTCATTTGTAATAGCTTCTCACTTTTTCTGGTAGACTCAACGTCATCCTCCAGAGAGTCGATCTTGGACTTAAGGTCAGAAATGACACTGTGTCGGTGCACTAGAGTTTTGGGCTCCCCTATGCCCCTTACTCGTGCACAGACAGTAGTATCCACCCTGGCAACAAGGCCCGACAGGGAGCTGCCAGATACAAGCACAGAAGAATCAAGACCCCCGACAAGACCTTGTCGGGATGGACATCAAACCCTCAGGCAAGACCATAGCCCGACGAGCCCTGGCAAGGCGAAGCCCCGATAAGGCACCGCCAGCGCACAGGCCAGGTGTCGCCCTGCATGGGCTCATGTTGTGGCGTCGGCAATGGAGGGGCTAAGCGGTGCCGATGGGATGAGCTCATGTCCGATCCCATGGGAAGTCAGAGATGCCTGACGGTGCATTAAATGCGCCTATCCTACTCCATCAGTGTGAGGTATGATAGCACTGTAGCTTTATACACCGCGTGTACACACTGTACGCCACTATTGGGATCCCCTTTATAGTATAAAAGGAGGCCCAGGGCGATACGGTAGAGGACATTTTTGGGGGACCTTGGCACTCGTAGACTTTTAGCTTTTCGACTTTGGGCCTTCTAGCTCACATGCGTAGCGTCTGTTCATAGCGCTCCCGTAGCTAGAAGCCTAAGGACAACCAAGCAACAGTAGGATTTTACGCATCTTTGCGGCCCGAACGTGGGTAAAATCCCCACGTGTTGTTTGTCACACCTGCTCTTTGTGCGAGCCTTCTCCCTCGCCGAACCGAAAGGGGTCCCTCCGATCCCATAGGTTTTCGTTCCACATGACATTTTTGGTGCACCAGGTATAGGGGGATACGTTGTGTGAAACTGTTCTGGTCATCAGCGCGTTAGTTCCTTCATACCCATCTTTGCCATGGCCCCCAAGAAGAAGGGCCTAACAACAATTGGCCCATCCGCGTCCGCTGTCCCTGTATCTGCATAGACAGGCGATGACATAGACGCAGGTGGAGGAGGAGGCGGAGGTTCAGAACTTCCACGACGCTCCGGTGATCAAGGCCAAGCAAGTGGCGACGCCCGCCACGGAGACACCCATGGCAGTGGCGGGAACCACCACGCCACTGGATCTCGAGACGGAGCTATGCTGCCTATGGGTGGTATGGTGAACTCTGGGGATGGAAGGGTATCTTCCAGGATGCTCACGTCGGCGCCTACGTCGCGACCTTCCTAGGACACGCGCGAACAGCCGCGCCACGGCGCCCACGGTTCTTAATGTCCCCATGGAAAAGTTCCTGCACATCACTCCCAAGGTACGCGGGACCAGCATGCTCGCCAGCATGCTAGCGAGAGTGGCATGCCATCGCACAACCGCGGTGGAGCTCCTTCTAATAGAGTTACAAGTCAGAGCACCTCATGTTCCTCGCGCCGTTCGCTGCCGACCACGTCGGAAGAAGCAATGGCAAGAGCACAGCTACTCCTAAACTTCCCTCCTGCTACGGAGAAGCTCGACGAATGGAGAGCCACCATTCAGAGCCTCCTCAGCCTCACAGATAAGTTTCGGTCCACCGATCCGGCTCATGCTAGTGGTGAGAAGGCTGGGGTGGTGCGACCACGGTGCACTCTCCTCCACAGCAACAACGCCGGTCACCGACTCGGCGGACCGACGCGTACGATGGTTACTCAACGGCTTCAACCGATCCACGGACTCGCCGTGACCAGCATCAAGTTCTTCGGGAGGGAAGCAAGGAAGATGCTCTAACTACGATCGAGCAACGGTGGGAAGCGCGCCATCAATCTGATAAGCGCGTGAGGCCCATTGTAGACAAGCCCGCACCAGGGTATCCTGCCAGCCTACCTTACAAGGTTGGTTGTCCAGCGTTTACCCATGAGCTATGGCAAGTCCAGTGGCCCAATTCACGCATGTTCAAGCCAGAAGTCTCGGATAAGTATGACGGCAAGATTCACCTGTCAGCGTTCTTGAGCATCGACACAATTGCGTTGCAGGCTTTCAGGGCTCGTGATGACAAGATATTCGCCAACTACTTCTCGTTGGTGCTTAAGCCCAACATGAGGTCGTGGTTGATGCACCTGCCGGAAGGATCCATCACCTCCTGGGCAGACCTGTGCCACAAGTTTGTTGGCGCCTTTACCGGAGCCCACCAAGCTCCTGGTCAAGAAAGCGATTTGCACATCATCCCTAAGAAGGAGGGCAAACCTTTGCGTAAGTACATCCAAAGGTTCAGCAGCGTGCACCACAAAATACCGAACGATCATACTGCCGCTGTTATCAACGTGTTCCATCAAAATGTGCGCAACCGCAGGATGCAGGAAGAGCTAGGAATGAACAAGGTCAGGGATATTGCCGAGCTTTATACTCGCGCTAAAGAAGGGAGGAGGATCCCCAGTGAAGATGTCGGCGCAGGTGTCGTCTCTGAGGATGAAGACACCACCACCCTGGCAAAGAAGGGCCGATGGCAGAACAAGAAGTGCAAGGGCAAAGCCGTGCTTGCCATCGAAGGATCTGGCAACCTCGGTACCGACAAGAAGGGCAAGGTTGACGAACCTAGCAAGCATGTTGCAGGGTGCGCCTCCTGCCAGGCGATGGCGGCCGCCGACAAGCCAGAAGGCTCCGGGAAGCAGTATTGCAAGATCCATCGCACCAAGGGCCTTGATCTGCAAGACTCCCGGCAAGTTGAGGATATTGGCGAGAAGCAAAAAGCCGAGTATAAGAGGGGAGACAAGGAGAAAGGCCATGATGGTGTGGAAGGTTCCGTCAAGAAGCGCGTTGGCCAAGGAGGTCGCCGCGGCAAGCCCAAGCAGCAAAAAGACCGGCCCTCCCGCGGCCACAACAAGCAAGAAGGTGATGATGATGACGTCGAAGAGGACAACGAGTCCAACAAGCATGAGTTCCATAAGGCCACAGATATGATGTGCATCGAGGGAGGTGCCTTGTCACATTCCTCTTGCCGCCAACTTAAACATTGGGCGCGCAAGTTAATGCGGTGGAACCCTCTATCGGTGCCCAAAGACCTCTAAAGTGGTGCAACACTCCTATCAATTTTTTATTCCGAGGATTGCCGTGATCCCATCACTGCGGTCGGGTGCTTGCCGTTGTTGGTTTCGCCAACAATTTATAACCTCAAGGTGACGAACATGCTAGTCGACGGTGGGGCGAGCCTGAACCTGATCTCGCCTGATATCATCCAAAGGCTGCAAATTCCTGATGATGATTTCGAGCCCATAGGCACTTTCCAAGGGGTCAATTCAGTGAGGACTCAGCCAAAGGGCAAGATCACGGTGCTGGTGACGTTTGGCAACGATATAAATTTGAGAACAGAAAAGATTAGTTTTGACGTCGCCAAGATCTCGTTGCCGTACAACGGCATCCTTGGCCACCTAGAGCGGCCAAGTTCATGGAGGCCACCCACTTCGCTTACAAGGTGCTGAAGATGTCCGGGCCAATGAGCATCATCACGATCAATTTAGACAAGAAAGGCGCACTTATCTGCGCCGACCAACTATACCGGGAGGCAGTTTTGGCACTTGCCATCGAGGCACTTGCTCCTGCCGTTGAAACTCCCTGGGGGAAGAAGACCGGCAAGGCCTCTGGCACACATTCTAGCAAGCACGCCTCCTCCTGGTGCTGCGCTCCCATTAACGATGTGCCACAAAGCTCCACTAGCAAGAGCAAGCAGTCCAAGGCAGCTCCGCCAGAGACTAAGAAGGTGCCCGCCAAGGAGGATGGTATGGGAGGAAATTTCAGCATAAGTTCCATCCTTGACGACAAATAGGAAAGCGCGATCATCGCCTTCCTACGAGTGAATGTCGATGTGTTTGCATGGCAAACGTGTTATATCCCGGTGTTCCTAGGAAGGTGATTGAGCACCACCTTGCCGTCTGCCCACATGCACGGCCCGTCAAGCAGAAGGTCCAGAAGCAAGCTTTGGAGCGGCAAAAGTTTATAGTCGTAGAGATCAAGAAATTAGAAGCGGCTGGCTTGATCAGAGGAGTACACCATCCAACGTGGTTGGCCAGTCCAGTGGTAGTGCACAAGGCGAATGGAAAATGGTGGATGTGCATTGACTTCATAGACATTAACAAAGCCTATCCCGAAGATCCTTTTCCCTTGCCGTGCATCGACCAGATTGTGGACTCCACCGCCGGCTGCGACTTGTTGTCTTTCTGTGACACCTATTCAGGCTATCATCAGATTTTCATGGCCAAGGAAGACGAGGAGAAGACTGCATTTATCACCCTATGCGGTACGTATTGCTTTTTTGTGTATGCCTTTTGGGTTGAAAAGTGCTGGTTCAACATATGCAAGAGCGGTCCAGATTGGTTTTGAGCCCCAGCTGCATAAAAATATGGAGGCTTATATGCATGAGATAGTGGTCAAAACCAAGGATAAGGCTACGCTCATATAAGACCTAGAAGAAACATTTGTAAATCTGCGCAAGATCAACATGAAGCTCAACACTATGAAGTGTGTGTTCGGCGTCACATCCGGCAACCTCCTCGGGTTCTTTGTATGTCAACATGGAATTTAAGCAAATCCCAACAAGATCAAAGCAATTGAGAAAATTGAAGCACCGAGACATGTCAAAGATGTGCGTCATCTTACCGACTGTGTTGCTGCTCTGAGTAGGTTCATCTTAAAATCTGCTGAACGCACCCTGCCCTTTTTTAAAATCTTGAAGAAGGCAGGTCTGATGAAATGGACTCCGGAGACAGAGGCAGCACTACAGGATTTGAAGAAGTACCTCTTCTCGCCGACAGTCCTAGTCGCGCCAAAACCACAAGAGCCGTTGTTCCTATATCTTGCGGCAACCAATCAATTGGTGAGTGCTGCACTAGTGGCTGAGAGAAGTTGATGAGCAAACAACGGTAGCGGCAGGTCCACCAAGCGACAAGCCAAGAAATCCCCCGGCAGGGTCTGGTGTCGGCAAGGAACTATCTGCGCAGTTGAATGAGATAATTTAGAAGAAGAAGATGGTGTAGTGCCCAGTCTATTTTGTTAGCTCCCTTTTACAGGGGGCTAGGTCAAGATATTATGGCATACAAAAGTTGCTCTTCGGCCTTCTTATGGCCTCGAGGAAGCTGTGCCATTACTTCCAATCATATGAGATCACCGGTGTCACTCGCTTCCTACTGCAGCGGGTCTTGCTAAACCCGGAAGCTACCGGCAGGATAGTAGAGTGGGCTTTGCAACTGTCAAGCTTTGGTCTCAAGTTTGAGAGCACTTCGACCATCGAGAACAGAGCCTTGGCGGAGTTCATTGCAGAATGGACCCCAATGATGGATGAATAAGTTCCATTGTCAACTCTCCCCGACAGGGAAACTGATCATGAGTTGTTCATGTATTTTGATGGGGCTTTCTCGCTGCAAGGCGCCGGTGCCGAAGTGCTGCTTCTCGCACCCAGCGGAGAGCACCTCAAATATGTGACTCAGATGCACTTTCCCCGGGAGAGATCAACGAACAATACTGCTAAATACGAGGGACTGCTTGCCGGTCTTAGGATCGTGGCAGACGTTGGGATCAAGAAACTTATTGTCAGGGTGATTCTCAGCTTGTTGTCAGGCAAGTGAACAAACATTAGCAGAGTCCATTGATGGAAGCTTATGTATATGAAGTGAGGAAGTTGGAAGAACGTTTTGACGTCCTGCAAATGGAGCACGTTCCGCATGTAGAAAACAGCGTTGCTGATGGCCTGCCAAAGTGTTCTGCCCTTAAGTTGCCTGTGGAACCAGGAACTTGCGTGCTCCGACTGACTCAACCATCCGTGGCACCATCAACTGGACAAGAGAAAAGAAGAAAGTTGAGTTTCGGAAAATATTTCTCGGCAGAGGTACCAGAAGCCGCCGGCGAGGAGGTTGTCGGGGACAATGTCAGGCTTGCAGGTGAGCGCCATGCTCCGGTAGAGCCTCCGGATCTTGCCATGGAAGCGCATGCTCCCACATGGCTTACTGGGAGGCAGCAGGCTCCGGCGGGGCGTCAGCCCTTGCCATTGAGACAAATGCTTCCCCAGTAGAGGATATGCCTTTAGTCCTTGTTGTCGAGCCCCAGGCTCCAGCATGGGCACAACAAATCGTCTTTTTCCTTCAAACAGGAGAACTCCCTGAGGAACAAGAGGAAGCAGAGAAAGTAGCCCGTCGGCCTAATATGTACCAGTTTGTGGACAACATCCTCTACAGAAAGAGACTAAATGGTGTGAAGGTCAAGTGCATTTCTTGGGAGGATGGACTGGAGTTGTTGACAGGGATACATGGAGGCATATGTGGCTCCCACATAGGATCAAGAGCACTTGCCGGAAAGGCATACCGGCAACATTTCTTTTGGCCCACTACCCTCCAGGATGCAACTGCGTTAGTAACCAGGTGTGAAGCATGCAGTTTCATTCGAAGAAATTACATCAACCATCTCAAGCCCTTCAAACAATCCCTCTCTCCTGGCCATTTTCGGTCTGGGGGCTCAACATCTTGGGCCCTTTCGCCCGCACTGCGGGGGCTTTGAGTACGTATACGTTGCAATCGACAAGTTCACAAAGTGTCCAGAAGTGGAAGCAGTGAGAAAGGTGACAGCATAGTGAGCCATCAAGTTCCTCAATGGACTAGTCTGCCGCTTTGGTGTTCCCAACAGGATCATCACTAACAACGGCACACAGTTCATGAGTCGCACCTTCATGGTATATGTCCAAGACTATGGCAGCAAAATCTGTTTTGCTTCTGTTGCCCATCCTAGTAGCAACGGGCAAGAAGAAAGGAATAATGCCGAAGTGATGCGAGGCCTCAAGACAAGAACTTTCGACAAGATGCACAAGTGCGGAAGGCACTGGATTGATGAGTGGTTGGTGGTTCTTCGGTCAATCAAGATGACACCAAATCGAGTTACTGGCTAGACACCCTTCTCCCTCATATATGGGGCGGAAGCAGTTCTCCCCACAGAACTCATATACGGGTCGCCTCGAGGGCTCCTTGAGGAAGACCGTCTTTAGGCTGCTGTGAGAGCTACACGCTATCAGCAAGCTTTGCATTGCTACCATAGCCGCAAAGTTAATGCCAAAGGTCTTCAGGAAGTCGACCTTGTTCTTTGGCGAGTTCAGTCCGCTAAGAGTTCAAACAAGTTGACGCCAAAGTGGGAAGGCCCTTATCGGGTAGTACGAGTCACCAAGCCTGGCGCAGTCTGCCTGGAGACCGAAGATGGCATCCCAGTGAGCAACTCCTGGAATATAGAACATGTTCGCAGGTTCTAACCATGAGGCACGGTTGCCGGGCCTCCCGGGAACCACCTTTTATACAAGTCTTGCCGCTGAAGCATGTAATCCTTGGTACAAAGCCAGGCGCAGACCGTGTGCGTAGTTGAATAAAGCTAAGTGTTCCGCAAATATTATTGATTCTCATGTTTACTTATGGGCATGTTTGTCTAAGATATTGCATTACACTTAATCACGGCAAGAGCTGATGGGCCGCCAAGGTTCCACACCCATATTTTCTCTTCTTTCTTTTTCTCACGTGACAGAAGGTTACCCTGCGTGCAGCTTTGCCGGGGGAAATAAAGGTATGGATACCTATGGGCGACGTTCAAAAAAAATCTTGCCGAAAGGAGTACGGCAACGAAAAGATAAGTTGCGAAACCCCAAGTGAATTCTTGCTGTGGAGTTATTTTCCTTGGGCGATTTCGACTTCTCTATGGAAAACCTGCACGCGAAGGAACCTTGTTGCGATTGGTTGTGTCCCTATTCTGTTTCGAGTCCACTCAACAGTCTATGTGGCTGCACTGAAAACACCAGGGTCCCTTCCCGACGGCAGCCCTGCCAGCAGGCTACTAAAGTCCCGCACCTAGGGCTCGCGGCAGGGGTGTGTGTGCCGGCAAGTTTCCAATCAAGCGTAGGGTGAATGAATACAAAGAGAAATCAAACAAGAAGGATAATGTAATAGTTGTTCAAAACATAACAAGCAATATTACATCGGTCTTGTCGAGGTTCTAACATAAGGTAAACTATTCTTGGCATGCATGGCGGCGATGAGTAAGGCAGCTAATCCTGGCGATCGCCTTCAACCCGCTTGAGTTGGCTTACCCTGTCGACGATGGGCGCGACGAGTTCCTCAAGCGCGTTGATGTCTATGCCCTTCGGCAAGTGGTCGAGGACATTGGAGAAGTTGATGAAGGGGTTCTTATATGCCACCTTGACGAGCACCTTGTAGTGAACGACCTGGTAGAGCTTGCGCGATTCGCTGGCCAGGTAGGATGCCTAGTGGGAGTGAAGCTGCTCCAAGGCACCAAGCATATAGTAAAAGAAAAAGGTCACCTTGGCACTCGTGGCACTCTGCATCGGAAGAGTACATGGGGCCTTCCAGGCCCATGGCAGACAGCTGTGTGGCAAGCCTCTCCGCAAGTCAACGAGCTTCTCAGTCTAGACTTGTACTCCATGTACATAGTCGTTGTGGACGGTAGTTGCACTCTTAACCAGCACCTTCTCATCTTGGAGATCCTTGACTAGAGCCTTCTCGGGGGTCCTGGCGGTCTGGAGAGTCTTGGTCAGCATAGCCAGCTTCAGGTTCACGTCATCAATGGACTCACTGGCTTAAGAGAGCTGCTTGGTCTTGCCGGATATGGTGACATGCATCTCCATCAGGCTGGCGAGGGCTTTGTCTCTTTCAGACTTTAGTAACGAGACCTCCTTGCCGAGATCCTCAAGGTCGACCTCCATCTTCTTCACCCTATCCACTAGCAAGTTCATGGCGGCCTCTGCGGCTTCGGCAGCGTCGGCAGCCTCCTTCAGCTTGCCGGCATGATCTGCAGTTAGAGCCTCGAGCGTCTCCTTCTGTTTCTGCTCCAGCTCCCGTGTCTGCTGCGTGACAAGTTCTTCGATCTCCACTTCCTTGCCACTATGTTTGTTTGCAAGCGCCTTCTCCCGAATGACAAGGTCTTCCTCATAGGCATCATGCCCGATACAACACTCCGTCAAGCGAGCGTCTTCTGCAGCAGCCCATTGTTTGGCCTCGTCCTGCGCCTGCTCGGCGTTGGACTGTTGCATGTAGAGTTGGCTCCATCCTTGGCTCAATTGCGCTTGACTAGACTTTACATCCTGGGAAGCTTGGCCAAACCATGCCTGAGTTTCTTCGACGCGCTCCTGGAAATTGGCCTCCGCCTCTTGCATAACTGTTGCCCTGGAGTCCAGTTTCTCCTTTCGGGCGCGCTGAAGCACTTGAAGCTTCTGGAAGCTATCGCCCATGGTTTGGAGGAGTTGCTCTTCTTGGGATTTGTTGTTGCTCGCACTTGGTTCATCAACAATCTCGAGCCTGGCAGCAGTAATGATCCCCTCTTCAAAAACTTCCCCTTTAGATGACACCCCAGTACTTGCCATGCCGGGGATGCTGACGAACAAGTTATCGCCAACCCTGAGGTACTTGCTCGACAAAGGGGCTTCCGATGTGGGCGGTTGATCCTTGACGGTTGCCTTCCCGACAGCTGGGGTCTCTATGGCCAGCATAGCGCCTGGCGCTCCTATGGCAGGAATGCCGTCAGTACGATCACTGGCCCCCACATCGGCCTTCTCAGCCTCTTCCCGCGCGGCCTTGGCGGCCTCAGTGCAAGTGGCCTCGGCAGCAGCATTCTTGGCGGCCTTGGCGGCAGCACACTTGATGGCCTCCTCAGCAGCGATCCTGTCGGCCTTAGCGGCAGCATCCCTGGCGGTCTCTTCTATGATGGTGTCGACATCCATGCCCTCCATCGAAGCTAAGGTGGAAGTTCAAGAAGACAAAAAAGATGAACATCATAAATAGTACCTGCACCAACGATAGTTGCCGGTGGAGACCTGCCGGTGCCCATGCTTGCCGGCTCTCCCTCGTCGCGATGAAGCACGCTAGAGGAAGTCCTCACCGGGGATCCATACCTGGGCCACGTAGATGACGAAGGCGGTGTATCAGGGACGGCCTCTAATGGTTCTTCTTGTCGCCGCCCTCCTCCTGCATGTCAGTAAAGATGCGCACCCCAACACTTTCCATCGGGAAGTGAGTAATGGGCTCACATTCGGGGCTCCGCTGGGGCTGAGTTGAGGGCTGCGCCACGGGCTAGCCTCCGGGTTGATGATGGTCATCTTTGGCACGCTTGAGGCACTTGTCAGAGGCTCCTTAGCCGTCGAGGTCCTCGCCCTCTTCATCACCCTTTGCGCAAGAGTTTCTGCATCCTTGTGGAGGCAAGCCAAGGCAAAGCAAATGAGTAAATTAAAACCAAAAATTCAAAAGGCAAAAGATACAGCAAAATTCATACTCCTCATCTTCTTCTTCCGAGCTAAGGGCTGAGAGGTCAAAGGTGACCTCCACCATGGTGCCCGTGGGGGGAGGTGGAGGGGTGCTCCTGGATCACATGGCCACGGCGGGTGCAGGTTGCTGATGAGCTTCTTGCCGCCGCGGGGCCTTGCTGGCTGCTCCCTTGCCGGGGACTGTGCTGCTCGCGGGAGCATGGCTGACCGGAAGCCCAGTGGCGATGCTCCAAAGGACGCTCCTCTTCCTTGTCACAAGGGACGGGGCCTCCTCGAGCAGCTCCTCCTCAGCTGTGTCTTCACCAGGACAGCCCCAAGAAGATGTGCCGCTTTGGTTCTCAATGGTCCCGCACTGCCCGACGAGATTTTCGTCCCGCAGTATTTCCCCTCTGTCGGTTCCATCTTCCAACAAGCTGGAGCTGCCAGCCCACGTGGCAAGATCTGCTTCCTCTTTCCTATTATCGATGTACGCCATTTCCTCCTCGGTGGTGTCGCGGATGAGGCCCTCTTCCTCGTAGATGTCCCTCTCCGTTAACGTATCAAAGAATTCTTGCGCCTACTCGGCAGGCAGCTCAATCCAAGACGCATCAAGGCTTTGGGCATCAAATGTCGGCATCATGGCAATGATTATACCTAAAGAAGAGTTGTTACACAGGGGGGTTATGCCTGCTGACAGCTGGCATACCACAGCACTCCTGAACAGTTTCTGGCAGAGAGATCCATGTTGCATAACTGTCAGATTGGGGTTCAGCCCGGGGCGCAACCTTATGATGTCCGTCACGTTCCAGAATTCCCAAGCTGGCCTCCCCTTGTTCTGCAGAGGAGCAATGCCTCAACAAAGGAAATCGGCGCCTATCATCTCTACGGTGACGCCGGCATTTCTGAGGCGGTGAATCCTAGTCGTCGCGACCGCGAGCTTTCCATCATCAGGGTTAAGGGCAATCTAGCCGTCACCACGTACCATCTTGGTCTGCCACGGCAAGCAGAAAGGATGGAATTTCTCCTCCTGAATCCTGCACCATTTGCCTCGCCACTCGTCCCACCACTCACAGTAGGCCCTGTTTGGGTAGACCTCCTTGGTTCCTTGCCGCGGAATCCAAGCGACGGCACTAGTAAGGGCTCTGCCTTCTTGGATGCGGGGAGTAAAGTAGTGGCAGAAAAGAGCGGTGCTAGGGACTACTCCGGCAAAAAATTTGCAAAGATGATCAAAAACTGACATACACGTCACGGCATTTGGCGTAAGATCCGAGAGTTGGAAGTCGACAGTGAACATGATGTCATTGAAGAAATCCGAGAAAGGGGGGCAGATCCCACACTAAAAATAATCATCGAAAAAATGATATTTATCTAGGCCACCCTTGGAAGGACCTGGACTCAAGCGGGTGGGGGGATGCGCCGTCGTCTCCGTCGCCCACATACATCGGTATCGCTCCTTCAGAGCACCTACGTCAAGCCCCAACAGATAGACGGCGTGCTCCTTCCGCATCCTCACCAGCTTGTTCTCCAGGACAACTTCTGCATCCTTGCCCTTGCTAGCCTTGGGTGGCATGGTGGCTATGGGGGTGGGGGCTAAAGACGGAGAGGGCATGGAGGCGAGGATGAATGGGGGAGCTCTGTTTCGGGCTTGGGGAAGAAGGCGACGGTGGTTCTCAGATTGGGAAAGACAAGAGGTAAATGAGCAGCGCCTCTACAATTTCCTCTTTATGGGGAAGACACGGGGCAACCTCTTTGCTAAAATAATGTAGAAACGCTTCGCGGGCGCACTGCTGCAACGGCCGTGCCGCGCACATATCCCATGCCCCGCATTCAATGGGCATCATGGGGAGGTGCGGTAAATGCATTAATCACAACCACAAGGCCCTGCCACACATGCCCGTGCACTATTTGGGACTAGCCCAACAACGCCTTGCACCGTGTGTGGCCCAGTCCCGGGGGTTCCTGTCAGTGCACTAGAGTTTTGGGCTCCCTAGTGCCCCTTACTCGTGCACAGGCAGTAGTAGCCACCCTGGCAACGAGACCCGGTAGGGAGCTTCCAGATACAAGCAGAGAAGAATCAAGACCCCCGGCAATACCTTGCCGGGATAGACATCAAACCCTCAGGCAAGACAAAACCACGGCGAGCCCTAGCAAGGGGAAGCCCTGGCAAGGTACCGCCAGTGCACAGGCCAGGTGTCGCCCCGCCGGGGCACGTGTCGTGGTGCCGACGATGGAGTGGATAAGTGGTGCCGATGGGACGAGCTCCTATCCCATCCCGTGGGCAGACAGAGATGCCTGGCGATGCATTAAATGTGCATGTCCTACTCCGTCAGTGTTAGGTATGATAGCACTATAGCTTTGTACACCCCGTGTATGCACTGTATGCCACTGTTGGGATCCCCTTTAGAGTATAAAAGGAGGCCTAGGGTGATTCAGTAGAGGACATTTTTTGGGGAAATTGGCACTCGTAGACTTTGGGCTTTTTGACTTTGGGCCTTCTAGCTCACATGCGTAGCGGATGTTCATAGCGCTCCTGTACCTAGAACCCTAAGGACACCCATAATACAACCAAGCAGTAGTAGGGTTTTACACATCTTTGCGGCCTGAACCTGGGTAAATCCTCACGTGTTGTTCGTTAGTCCTGCTCTTTGTGCGAGCCTTCTCCCCCACCTAACCAAAAGGGGTCCCTCCGATCCCATAGGTGTTCGTTCCACACGACACATTGTTAGGCGCTTCGAGGTCTTGACCCTTGGAGGAAAGTTGTGTTTGCACTATATCCAATGTGGTTTGCACCTTCCGTGCTTCCTGCTTGAGGGCTCCAATCTCCTCGCGGCTCTTGTCGAGGTCCTCCATCAGTTTGCTCAGTTGAGTTTCAAGGGTGGTATTAGCAGCAGATGCAACAGCATGGTCATCGGAACCTTTCTTCAGCTGGTTTGTGGCCTTCACTGATAACGTGTGAAGGACGGCTTTGTGGCCATCTTGCAACTCCTTGGTGTGTTGCCGAACATGGGATTCCATGTCCTCCTCCTTGCCGTGAAGGGAAGTAGCGAGGGTTTCCTCCCGGGACGAGATTTTTGTCTCTCTGGTGTCCAGAAGTGGCTTGTGCTCCGCGAGATGATTCTTCTCGACTGCAACCTCCGCTGGGGTAGTGGATAGCTTCTCATGCTCTCGCTTGAGAAAACAGATTTGCTGGTTATACCAGTCTTGCAGATCCTTTCTTTGGTCCTCAACTGCTGCTCCGCAAGTCCAACTTCCTTGCACTGCGTCTTGATGGATTGCTACTTGACATGGTACATGTTCTGGACATCCTTGATGTCGGTCGCCATGGTATCTAAGAAGGCCAAGTCCTGAGCACTGTCCCCAGAATCATCAGCCTCCTCGACTCATTCGAGGAACAGCTCCAGTATGCGTGTGATCTCTTCATTGATATCCACGTCCGCTGAGAAAGATGGACTGGCAATCGTTGGAGGCAGACGTGTGGTAACAAATGCCAGCTGATTCAGGGGATTCTGCAATGAAGACGCCAAGGGATAGCTGGGAAAAAGAGGTCTCATGGATTGGAGCGGGTGTTTTTCCTTGGTGGGTACCTCCGGGCTTATCACGTTGTTGGAATCCAGCTCTTTCCTTTCCACTGGCTCCTGAAGTTCCCCGACAACCATCTCGTGACCTTCCACGGCGGCAATCTTCGCGGCCTCCTTAGCGGATTCCTTCCTAATGCCTGCGACCTCCTCGATCAATTCAGGCTATTCCAGAAGTGGGGTGCAAAGCCAAAGTAACACATGGATTGATGAGATTCCAAAATAAACTAGATCATGCAAAGAAGAAAAGGATGGAAATAAAAGCATGACAGTTTTCCCTACGAAAATTGTCGCGGAAGAGCATTACCTTCCCCCGCAATGTTTGGTGCTGGTGCGAGGTCCGTTGCCGCCTTGACGGCGATGTCTTCGGCATGAGCGATCTCTTTGGCAAAAGCCCTTGCCAGAAATTCCTCTTCACAAGGAACCGTTGACAAGAGACCTTGAGAAGGGGGCTCCTCATGGGAAACTTTCCCCTAACGGATCTCCCCCATCTCCTTGGCGGGTGAAATGGGACGTTCCTCATCCCTGTTGATGAGGGAATTTGGCACTTGGACCTCATGACATGGACTTGGTCGGGGGCTGGACACGAGATTCTCCTCCACGTCCTTTGTCGGGCTCATGCCCTCAATGGACCCCATCCCTGTTGAGGACTTAGTTTGTTTGGCCTAGCACACCAAAGGCTCCTCCTCTTCATCCATGTCAAAAGATGGTCACTCGGGCAAAATCACAAAGATATCAAGAAAAGTCTGCAATCAACGCTGAGTTAAAACAAATTACTAAGAAGCCATGAACATGGAGACCAACTTGTATGATGCGCGAGGCGGAGTTAATCTGCTCCTCTTCAGAGTCATAAGAGTGGATCTTAGTGGAGTGGCCAAAACCTTCGACAGAGGGGAGTTCAGCAGCAAGGTTGGGCTTGACGGGGGGCTAAGATCCACCCCCATGGTCGTCCGTCACTTGACGGTCATAACCTGTGCTTGTGAGAGACGAAGGGATTGTCCTCGCGCTGCCGCATGTCCGCCTCCTTGGAAACTGTCCTTTTCACCTGCGGCAGTCCCCGCGGATGTGCGGGAACTGCCGTTTCCCGGCTGGCACGACAGCGAAGACGGCATCCTCACTCCGGGGCCTGGAGGCCTACCTCAATCCCTTCTTCATCCACCTCTGTATCCTTCGTCTCCTCCGCTTCAGCCTCTCCGCGGGTCTCTATAGATGGGGCTTGGAATCCCCCAACCCCTCCAGGATCAACTCCGGCAGCATCCTCTTGGGTGGGTCCTTTGCTCTCCTCCACGGAGGAGTCGTGGCCCTCAATCTCGTCTTCGCCTGTTCCTCCAGAAGTTGTGCCCTTAATAGCTTTGGCTAGTTTGTCCTTCGTGACCCGCTCGGAGATGAAGGCTTGCTCCACATCCCTAGTCAGCGCAAATACATTGTCCTCCGCCCGGACAAACCTTTCCTTCAAGCCAGAGCACCATGCTATCTCGACCTCCAGAGATGGCAATGGCCAGTCAGCTTTGACTCCCGAGGCGTCGCAATCACGCATCCATCGCAAGATCTAATTTCGGGCCGTATTGAGGTGCAGCAAAACAACTTTCGCTAGCAGATGGAAGGAATTTAACCTACCAAAGAGTTGGTCGCAGAGCCACCTATGTCCATATATGGTAAGGTTGTTGTCAGGGCCTGGATACAGCTGCATCCAGTCAGCGGGGCCATTGTCTTCCCAGGCAGGCATGTCCCTCTTCTCCAAGGGGGCGATGCGGCACCGAAGGAAATCAGAGCCCACACCTTCAATGGTCAGCCCGGCAGCCTTGAGACGATCGATCAATTTCAACGTCGGGCGGAGTTTGTCGTTTGTGAGGCCTAATTTTCTCGAGTCAGGGCTGCGTGAAACACATTCCTTCCGCGCAGAATAGAAATCAGGGGCCTTATCATCCTTAATCCAGCACCAGTCGCCCCTCAATCCTTCGCATTTTCCGCATTGTCGGCCAGGAAGGTAGTCCCAGTCTTCATTCTTGTCTAGGGGAATCCAACTTATGTTCTCGGAGTCGTGGGATTTTTCCTTAATCCGAGAAATGAAGAAATGCCTAAACAAATCTACATTGGGGGCGACTCCAACGATGTTCTCGCACAGACGGGCAAAGATCACCATGCATGCCATTGCATTAGGAGTGAAGTCCAGGAGATGGAATCCATAGACCGCCATCATGATGCTGAAGAAGTCAGAGAATGGAGGAGAAAGCCCGCACAGGAAATAAGGGCAGAAGAAATGATCTGAATCGAAAGACGTCTTGCCCTTCGGATTACACGAGATTTGTGCCCCTTGGTGTCCCTCCCTCACATATAGGCATACCTGCCGACCAGGGTGATGGAATCAAAGGTCGATGGGGAGCTGACCACGTCCCTCTGCAGCTATTTCTCCATCCTTTCTGCCCTTCTCTTCCGATCCTCGACCGCTGGCTCTACCGATCCTGCTGCCTGCTTGCCCTTAACAGCAACAGTTTTCTTCCCCATCCTTGGGCTTGTGGAAGGGGAGGGGCGGTCCAAGCAGTTTCGGTGGAGTGGAGGTGACGGCGAGAGTAGTTCTTTGTGGCTTGAGGAAGAAGATGGGGGACAGAGATATGGATGTGAATGAGCATTGCTTCCGTGCGCTTTCCCCTTTTATGTGAGGGGCCAGCGTGGGGGCTGGCTCTTCGCTATTTCCTCATTAAAACTGACATTTCCTTACTGGCATTTCTTTTTTATTTCACCAACGGCTACTATTCCACGACCCGATGGCCTATGATAATTACGCGGAGTGGACGTGGGACAGATACGTAGTTTTTCTCCAACGCGCGTCCATGCACCGTTTGGGGCCTAACTCGACGTGCCACGTGACACGTGCAGCTTAGGCCCAGGGGGTCTGTTGGGGTATACAAACAGGGGTATTTGTTTTCCCCTGACTCCTGAACGGACGACAAATCTACTGACGCGGCAACTATAGCCTGTCGGGGAAGCTCACGAAAACAACCCAGCAATGATCAAGATGGACTACAATAGGCTTTACGTGGCAGCCCAGCCTAGACCACTGCACACCAAGGACTCCACCAGTGCTTGCCAGGGACCTGAACGCACTCACCCTCTTGAAGCCCCAGCATGTCATCCCCCAACAAGCACGAGCCAGTCACTTATCGATGCAGTGTTGAGACCCCAGCTGGCTAACATGATCCCGCTAAGCATGTGTCTACATACTGGAAGGAAGTATTCCCTATTTTACACCCATCCTTAAACGTGTCGAAGTGCGGGGAAACGGACAGCTAGAGCGGTGGTATAAACTGCCAGAAATTCACCCCCGCACACCACCTAGACTAGCAATGATGGTATTTTGTCTCTAATGCTAGAGTTAGGTATGATAAGCTCTGCTTGGTATCTAATCACTAGACATTGTTTGTTTTGCCACTATGGTTGCCCCTTGCACTATAAAACGAGGCCCAAGGCAACCTAGTTCAGGATTCCGACCTTTGAACAGTTGTATGCGCATAGTAACTCCCCCGAAGACAACCCTTGCCGGGTAGGAGCATAGCGCGCTCTTAGTGTTCTCTTGATCAATCAACCAAGAAGGAGTAGGGTTTTACGTTTCATAGCGTCTGTAACCTTGGTAAATCGACGAGTTGTCTCACTATCTCCGCTCTTCGTGCTTGCGTCCATGCCCCTGCCAAACCACAAAGGGGACGATGGCCCCATAGGTGATTGTGTGAATCCAGCCCCGATAGTAACCAACTAGAAAGAAATAATAAAGCATCTCACATGCCAACAATTTGTCAAAACAATCATGATATAATATGGTGACATGGTCTCTTGCTAGCGCTTCCTGAAACCACAAAACATAGATGTAGAGCACCTCTAATGTTCAAGCAGAGACTTGTAGCGACCCGACTCAAAACAAGTCAAGCCTTTGTGTTTTCTGTGCCATCCCTGGATCAGTATGCTGGCACACACAGTACATCAATGTATATATCAAAGTGCAATCACATGTAATTAACGTAAAACTGATATATACCTTAAAATAGTAGCGGAATACAGTCAACGGGAATGGAGTCCCAATAACACCAACGGCAAGTTGAGTGCGGACAGTAACCCTGAATCGTACTCTTACCCGTCGTAGAAGAGTATCTGCAACATAAGACGTTGCAGCCATATAGGTCAGTACATTGAATGTACTGGCAAGATCACCATAGTAGAACAGAAGAATAAAGACTATTCTATATGCAAAGGCTTTGTGGCTCTATGTCTGAGTTTTTGCGTAAAATCTGATTTTATTTTCCCTACAACAAAGGAATATCAGGAATTTCACTATGGAGTTACCTATCATGACATGGTTCCGCCAACCAATGTCTCAATCCCCATAAGTATCATAAGTTGCCCACAATTAGTTATCAGTCCAGTGTTGAGAGTTCAGAGATAGATCCAAGTCTAGAAGCTCAAATTGTCCGTAACCGGGGACACGGCTAATCGATTAGGTTTAACTCTGCAGAGTGTTGTGTACTTTACCCACAAGATTCGTTCCCTCCTGATAAGTCCTCGCACTGCCTGGTGTTTGAGAACAGGATGAACGAAACATGGTCTTTCAAAGTGTTTCCCTGACTGTCCGACAGTGCCCATCCAATCCTAACATCGACTACATCTCGTAGCACTGCCCAGCAGAGTCACAACAAAGATCAACCAAGCCAGAGCCCATAATGACTTGTGGCTACACAGGTAAGCTTCCGGGCATGAAGTATTCATCCTTCTCTTTGAGTCTGGGTGAGGCTTTCCGCGTGAATACTGGCACTTCTCCAGCAAAACCTAGGCAAATCCATTGGTTTCTTCAGGGTGCCTATCCAACCATCCCTCACCCAGTAGTGTGTATTGAAAACTTGTCTTCTCGGGTCTGAAAGTCTTGAGGTCTTGAAGATGCAGGACTTGAAGATGTCTTCATGAAGTTGTCGTCTTGACGTAGAGTCCTTCTTCACACCACTCACGAACACTCATACCAAACCCCGTCTACTTTAGCATCGCATTGCACTAACTAGCGTTCCCGGGGCTTTAGTAACAAGTGGTGGGTTCCTACCTCATGCATTCTACTCAATTACAAGAATTTCAATAACACTACGGGAGGGATTTGTTGAAATGATGTCACTATATGCAATAAAACATAGGTATGAACAAAATGGTCAAAGTGAACTTGCCTGTACTGTTGATGAAGATAAAGATCGCTCTCATACATAACTTGATAGACTATTCGTCACTCTCCGATGAAAATCTATATAAACAAGCATTTCATTCATATAAGCAATCATACTAACAATCAATTCTAACAATCAAAAGTAAGACAAAACCAAAGCAACAAGGTTGATGAAGGAAATACTTAAGACAAAATCAACAAAGTTTTCATAAAAGCAACTAAGGTAATTTCCCACTACAAGCAACTATTTTCAACAAAACAAAACCAAAAACAAAGTAAAATATAACAAAAGAATTTTTGTAAATATTTTTCTAGCAAAAAGAATTAATTTTGAAGAACAAGTAAAAACTATGAAAACAACATACTAAACAACATGAGTATTTGCCTAATGAACTTAACTACAAGCACAACCATAAACTAAAAGAAAAGAAATTATGAAACAACTAAGTTAACAGAAAGTAATTAAATAAAATATTTATTATAAAACATAATTAAATCATCTAAAACTTTTGTGAAATGAGTTTCTACTAAAACTAAATTGTTTTATAAAACATTACCTAATGAAGAAATTATAGTTTCCTATAATAATAGAGTAAAACTAAACTATTTTTGTTTAAAACATTTCTTAACAGAAAGGAATCACTACAGATTTCATTTGAAAACAAAATCTAATTACTTAAAACTTTGTTAAAATTAACTATTACTAACTAGTCTGTTTTTACCAAACTATGCTTAGTTAAAAATATAATGTTCCTATAACAACATAGTACTAAACTAAGCAAATTATTATATTTTTTTAACAGCAAGTATAAATCCTAAATTTAGAACAACAGAACTAAATTAAATCTAAACAAAATGTATATCATATTTAGATTTTCAAAACAAAACAAAGTAAATCAATCTACTTAAACTAATAGGAAACTAAACAGATTCTGTTTTTAGTTAAAACCCTAATCAATTTTATTCTAAAAATTCTCAAACTTCACCTACTGATAACTAGGATCACTAGTGACAAGTAGCAAAAAGAATCAACTCAAAATTCATTTTAGAACTCAAGATATTCAGAAAACAAAATTTAAGTCAAATCTTTTGAAACTCGAATTTAAACTATTCAAACATAGTCAAACTTTATATCTACAGAAACTAGGTGAAATTTGTGACCTAATGCAAAAAGAATTAAATTAAAACACCTAAAAACATAAAAGATATGATTAAAACAAAAATAAAAGTAAATCTGTTTTGAAAAAACAAAACAGAAAATGAAAATTCCCTAACTAACGGTCAGGGGGTGACGTGTCGCTCTGTGATTTGTCCAGGAGTGCGTGTGCTAGGGAGTTTCGGGCGGACGACCGGAGTTTAACGCATACCGGTTCGGGGTTTTTATTTGTTATAATCTGGATCGTTGGATCCAGATCCAACGCACACAGAGGGGGGAGGAGCTCACAGTGGAGGGGGTCGCCGGCGATGGTTCTTCCGGCGAGGCCGAGGAGGTGGGGCGACGAGGAGGCGTCTCCGGTGGTCCTCCAGTGTCGGGGATGGCTCCGTTCGACGCGGGCAAGGATGTCGTCGAGGTAGGTGGCATCGGAGGGACTCGGGGATGACGGAGTCGACGTGCACGAGCTCGGGATGGTTTCGGGATGGTGGTGGCCGAGGGAAATTCCGACGAGGGTGGTGGTGTGGCGGCTCCGATGGGTCTCCGGCGAAGCAGAGAGGTGGGGAGGTGCGCATGAGTGTAGGGAGGTCGTCGGAGGCCTCAGGAAGGCTCGGGGACGGGTGTGGCGACGGTTACGAGGGCAAAAGGTGCGGCGGCTACTGGTTGCTCCGGCGATGGATTCCGGCGAGGAGAGGGGCTCGGACGAGGGGGAAACTAGGGGAATGGGTAGAGGAGAGGAAGGGGGTACATAAAGGGGCTCGCAGGTGGTCGGGGAAGGCACGAGGGGAGAGATCCACGGGAGAGATCGCCGGTGGTCGTCGGACGCGTGGGAGGAGGAGGATGACCGGCGATGTTTGCGGTCGGACGGCGGGTCCCACGCGTCAGAGGGAGAAGAAAAAAGGGCGCGGTCAGCGGTGACCATTACGGAGGGAATTCGGGGCTTAAGGGCAGTGGGCTGGCCCGTTTTAATACACGCGTTAATTTCTCTTTTTAATAATTTCCAGAGCGTTTTCAAACACATTTAAAGCATTCAAAACATTTACAAACATAGTGAATATATATATCAAAATGACCGGAAAAAGATTTCCTAAATCATGAACATAATTTCAGAGTAAAATAAAATACTTGCAGAATCATAAAAAAATCAAACAGTGCTACTGTTTAAAAAAATGCAATTAAAACATTTTGAAAATATCAAAATGACTTCAAATTTAGATTTCTTCATTTTTATTTCGAAAAAAATCATTTTACCCTATTTTCCATATATTTTACTTTTGAAGAAAAATAAATTTTTAACACCACTTTCAAAATGGCTTTGAAACTTAATAGAAAATATTTCAGAAATAGTTTTTGTGAGTTTTATAATTTCAAAGATGGTTCAAATGATCCCTGGTTTGGAGTGTCATATTACTCCTCTCAAAACTTTGTCAACGGTTTTGAATGTTTTGAAAGTTTTGAATAGGGACCAAATATGAAATGGATTTTTCAAAATAATTCAGAGGTTTTCAGAAGCTCTTTCAAGTCCTTCTTTTAAACTTCCAACTCATATTTCATATAATTTGAAGAAGTCATATTATCTTCTCTCATGAAAATCATTGAGTTGCATAAAGTTTTTGAATTTGAAATATTTTCGAATGAAATTCAAATTCTTTTCAAATCCCTTTTCATTTCTTTGAATGGAAGAAGTCATGTCATCTTCACTCTGAGGTTTTGTGATGAAATGAATTTGAATTCTTGATGAGCAAAGATGCAAAGTGAAAGTTTGGGAAAGTCATTTCATTCCCTCTCATTCATCTTTCAAAAGTTTCAAAAGTTTCAAATTTCACTCACTTTCAATCACTCAAACCAACAAACATTCATTCTAAATTTATTTTAACATTCCAAAATTTGGGATGTTACAAACCTACCACACTTAAAATGAATCTCGTCCTCGAGATTCGGAGGGGCTAGCAAGAAAAGGTTAGGGCTTTGGGGTCTTCTAACAGATCCACTGTCCTGGAAAGGTGTGGGGTCTATCACACTTCAAATGAGAGTTACTGGTCTCTCAAAATCATGGTAATCCTGTGGGTGTAGCTGTCTGTTCACATTCTTCACGATAGCTCCTTCGGTGATGCTCTTCCGTTATATCAAAATCTTGTGTCCTCATAACAACATGTATTTCCTCCGATACTGGGTCTCTTAACTGACATGACTCACATTCATTCTAAATAACTTATCGAAGATCTCATGGTGGTCTACCATTAGTGGTTATCCTGCAGTGAAATGGGTCTTGGCTTCATCCCTCACCGTAAAATTCCTACGTGTGACAGCAACTGTCATGTACAAGGGGTTTTACATCATACCATTCTAAGGCTTAAACAAAAGCTTCAAAGAACGTCGTCTCTTTACTATGGGTAAGTCACTCAGAATTACCATTCTGAATAGCAAGAGAATGATTAGAGTAAGTCGTCATGGTGGCCAAACCATGTCGCACTGAAATCATTACCTTGTATAAGGTTTAGTGAATCTCGTATTCTAACACTTGGTCTTCCTCACAAGCGTTGCAGAAATTTCTCTTGTCAACGGACAAAGTTCGGGTAAATCCATTGATTCTGCAAGATAAACAAATAAAACATCTATCATTTCTTCACAACTCTCAGGTTTTCGTATACTCCTAAGAAATCGTTTGCTGATCAATCGTAGCTTCTTCCAAGTTTCTTCCTTCACAAAGGTGGGGATTGATCCTTATCAATCCCGAGGTCAGTGACTTGTGGGTTCACTTGAATACTTGAATAGCTTTAACTCACTCTTGGGGTTACTATCGTTCCATATTCCAACATTACCTCTGGTTCACTCCATTATACTCTTCAGGTAACAAATCACAAACTTATTCTTGTCTAGATTCCACTCTACGAAATCCAATTTCCTTTCCATTGGTCCGTTTAACCTTGGGTATGGTTTCATCACAATAATTCTTTTTCTCAATGTTCCAGCTTCGAAAGCACTTTGTCACTAAGGTTATCATCTCCACAGTTTGAGGTGGTTCCACATTCTCTTCACCTGTATTCACTTATCCAAACTCCTTTAATCCGGAAAAGGTACTTGTGGTTACTACCACACTTAAAATTAAATGCACTCATGTCTTGCGTAGACCATATTTTTTTTCCTCGTATCCTCGAAAATTGGTCAGAGATCTTTGTTCTTAGAGTGGCAACTCATATAATTCAACACAGGAGAATCATAACACCATAAATTCCATTGACTCATGAATTTATTACAAACTCTGAGACTTCCATTACATAACTTCAAAATGGTAAGAGTGCTACCTATTACATATTACTTCCAAAATCCAAAACTCAAACTACTCATGTTTAGCCTTCTTCTCAGGGCATTTATCGGCATAGTGGCCTAAATTCTTGCACCAGAAACACATGATTTGACTCAGATCCTTCTTTGCAGAAATTGGGTTGTTCTGAGAACGGCTTCGGTCTCACTTCCTGGGCTTCTTTGTTCTGATCAAACTTTCAATTTCCTATGGATCAAACTCCACTTCTTCTGTTGGGAAGTTTCCCAGATACTCTTTTCTTTCCTTCGTACAGTCCTGTGAGAAATGTCCTTCTTCTCCTCATGAATAGCAGGCATTGGAGTAAAATCTGGTTAGGCCTTCTCCATTAGGGTCTTCAACATCTTCCTTCATCACAAGTCCTCCTAAATTTTCTCTGAAGGCTTCCTTCATGGTTTCCTTCTGCTGCTTGATGACTTCTTGTACCTTGGGGTACATTTGGCATTGAGCCGGGTAATGCGTAGTTCCTTCGCACAAGAAACATGTCACCTGCCCAGTTGGGCATTCCTCAGCTCGGAGATTTTCTTCACAATGAGGGCATCCTTCCTTGTGTTCTTCTTGGGTGTGTCCTATCTCTCCACATATCCTGCGTGCACAAATCTTCTTCGCAACAGGGCTTCTGGGTGTTGTTGACAACATGAGACTTTTGTAGAGTCATCTTGAATTCTTCCCAAGTGATTGATACTTGCCTATCATGGATATCTTCATACATCTTCCACCAATTTGCAGCACCTCCTTCAAAATACTGAAGAGCATATTGGACCATCTCATTCCTTGTAACAAGGTTACTCCTTAGGTGATCATCCATGTTCTGAATCCACTCTTCTGTCTCTAACTGAGTCATCGATCCAGAATACACGAGTCAAGCTTCATTCATCATCTATTGGGTTCAAGGTTTTGGGGATGAGAGAGAAAGGAGGGGATACACACAATACAGACAATGGTTTTGAAAATAGATTTTAGTTGTGACTGTCGAAAAATGTACACACAAATGACAGCTCACAATTCATCGTATCTAACGTAAGTATACAACAGGGGTTTGGTCTTCTAGGGCATAATATCTTGGAAATTCTTCATGGTCTTCAATTTCTTCAGATCAGTATAATCTTCAATCCTTTTTGTAGCTCTTCCATAATGCAATACATCTTTGTCTGAGTTGGTCACCAGTTGTCTGATATCTTGTCCTTCTTGGAGGGCTTCAGTTGATCCTTCGTGTGGTCAAAAAGGAAGGGTTATTTTCTAACTCTTTGAAGTAGGAGAGATCATTTAATAAAGATCAAATAAGATGATAAGTAAAGGGTCTTTTGAAAACAAAGTCTTCGAGAAATCATTTCCTACGGGCTTTCCAGTTTCTAGGGTCACGTCCTACAGTCAACATGTGCTCTGATACCATTTCTATAGCGACCCGACTCAAAACGAGTCAAGCCTCTGTGTTTTCTGTGCCATCCCTGGATCAGTATGCTGGCACACACAGTACATCAATGTATATATCAAAGTGCAATCACATGTAATTAACGTAAAACTGATATATACCTTAAAATAGCAGCGGAATACAGTCAACGGGAGTGGAGTCCCAATAACACCAACGGCAAGTTGAGTGCGGACCGTAACCCTGAATCGTACTCTTACCCGTCGTAGAAGAGTATCTGCAACATAAGACGTTGCAGCCATATAGGTCAGTACATTGAATGTACTGGCAAGATCACCATAGTAGAACAGAAGAATAAAGACTATTCTATATGCAAAGGCTATGTGGCTCTATGTCTGAGTTTTTGCGTAAAAGCTGATTTTATTTTCCCTACAACAAAGGAATATCAGGAATTTCACTATGGAGTTACCTATCATGACATGGTTCCGCCAACCAATGTCTCAATGCCCATAAGTATCATAAGTTGCCCACAATTAGTTATCAGTCCAGTGTTGAGAGTTCAGAGATAGATCCAAGTCTAGAAGCTCAAATTGTCCGTAACCGGGGACACGGCTAATCGATTAGGTTTAACTCTGCAGAGTGTTGTGTACTTTACCCACAAGATTCGTTCCCTCCTGATAAGTCCTCGCACTGCCTGGTGTTTGAGAACAGGATGAACGAAACATGGTCTTTCAAAGTGTTTCCCTGACTCTCCGACAGTGCCCATCAAATCCTAACGTCGACTACATCTCGTAGCACTGCCCAGCAGAGTCACAACAAAGATCAACCAAGCCAGAGCCCATAATGACTTGTGGCTACACAGGTAAGCTTCTGGCCATGAAGTATTCATCCTTCTATTTGAGTCTGGGTGAGGCTTTCCGCGTGAATACTGGCACTTCTCCAGCAACACCTAGGCAAATCCACTGGTTTCTCCAGGGTGCCGTTCGAACCATCCCTCACCCAATAGTGTGTATTGAAAACTTGTCTTCTCGGGTCTCGAAGTCTTGAGGTCTTGAAGATGCAGGACTTGAATATGTCTTCATGAAGTTGTCGTCATGACGTAGAGTCCTTCTTCACACCACTCACGAACACTCATACCAAACCCCGTCTACTTTAGCATAGCATTGCACTAACTAGCGTTCCCGGGGCTTTAGTAACAAGTGGTGGGTTCCTACCTCATGCATTCTACTCAACTACAAGAATTTCAATAATACTACGGGAGGGATTTGTTGAAATGATGTCACTATATGCAATAAAACATAGGTATGAATAAAATGGTCTAAGTGAACTTGCCTGTACTGTTGATGAAGATAAAGATCGCTCTCATAAATAACTTGATAGACTATTCGTCACTCTCCAATGAAAATCTATATAAACAAGCATTGCATTCATATAAGCAATCATACTAACAATCAATTCTAACAATCAAAAGTAACACAAAACCAAAGCAACAAGGTTGATGAAGGAAATACTTAAGACAAAATTAACAAAGTTTTCATAAAAGCAACTAAGGTAATTTCCCACTACAAGCAACTATTTTCAACAAAACAAAACCAAAAACAAAGTAAAATATAACAAAAGAATTTTAGTAAATATTTTTCTAGCAAAAAGAATTAATTTTGAAGAACAAGTAAAAACTATGAAAACAACATACTAAACAACATGAGTGTTTGCCTAATGAACTTAACTACAAGCACAACCATAAACTAAAAGAAAACAAATTATGAAACAACTAAGTTAACAGAAAGTAATTAAATAAAATATTTATTATAAAACAGAATTAAATCATCTAAAACTTTTGTGAAATGAGTTTCTACTAAAACTAAATTGTTTTATAAAACATTACCTAATGAAGAAATTATAGTTTCCTATAATAATAGAGTAAAACTAAACTATTTTTGTTTAAAACATTTCTTAACAGAAAGGAATTACTATAGATTTCATTTGAAAACAGAATCTAATTACTTAAAACTTTGTTAAAATTAACTATTACTAACTAGTCTGTTTTTACCAGACTATGCTTAGTTAAAAATATAATGTTCCTATAACAACATAGTAATAAAGTAAGCAAATTATTATATTTTTTTAACAGCAAGTATAAATCCTAAATTTAGAACAACAGAACTAAATTAAATCTAAAATATAATGTAAATCATATTCATATTTTCAAAACAAAACAAAGTAAATCAATCTAATTAAACTAATAGGAAACTAAACAGATTCTGTTTTTAGTTAAAACCCTAATCAATTTTATTCTAAAAATTCTCAAACTTTACCTACTGATAACTAGGATCACTAGTGACAAGTAGCAAAAAGAATCAACTCAAAATTCATTTTAGAACTCAAGATATTCAGAAAAACCAAAATTTAAATCAAATCTATTCAAATTCGAATTTAAAATATTCAAACATAGTCAAGTTTTATATCTACAGAAACTAGGTGAAATTTGTGACCTAATGCAAAAAGAATTAAATTAAAACACCCAAAAACATAAAAGATATGATTAAAACAAAAATAAAAGTAAATCTGTTTTGAAAAAAGAAAACAGAAAATGAAAATTCCCTAACTAACAGTCAGGGGGTGACGTGTCGCTCTGTGATTTGTCCAGGAGTGCGTGTGCTAGGGAGTTTCGGGCGGACGACCGGAGTATAACGCCTACCGGTTCGGCGTTTTTATTTGTTATAATCTGGATCGTTGGATCCAGATCCAACGCACACAGAGGGGGGGGAGGAGCTCACAGTGGAGGGGGTCGCCGGCGATGGTTCTTCTGGCAAGGCCGAGGAGGTGGGGGCGACGAGGAGGCGTCTCCGGTGGTCCTCCGGCGTCGGGGATGGCTCCGTTCGACGCGGGCGAGGACGTCGTCGAGGTAGGTGGCGTCGGAGGGACTCGGGGATGACGGAGTCGACGTGCACGAGCTCGGGATGGTTTCGGGATGGTGGTGGCCGAGGGAAATTCCGGCGAGGGTGATGGTGTGGCGGCTCCGGTGGGTCTCCGATGAAGCAGAGAGGTGGGGAGGTGCGCACGAGTGCAGGGAGGTCGTCGGAGGCCTCAGGAAGGCTCGGGGACGGGTGTGGCGACGGTTACGAGGGCAAAAGGTGCGGCGGCTACCGGTTGCTCCGGCGACGGATTCCGGTGAGGAGAGGTGCTCGGACGAGGGGGAATCTAGGGGAGTGGGTAGAGGAGAGGAAGGGGGTACTTATAGGGGCTCGCGGGTGGTCGGGGAAGGCACGAGGGGAGAGATCCGCGGGAGAGAGCGCCGGTGGTCGTCGGACGCGTGGGAGGAGGAGGATGACCAGCGATGTTTGCGGTCGGACGGCGGGTCCCACGCGTCAGAGGGAGAAGAAAAAAGGGCGCGGTCAGCGGTGACCATTACGGAGAGAATTCGGGTCTTAAAGGCACTGGGCTGGCCCGTTTTAATACACGCGTTAATTTCTCTTTTTAATAATTTCCAGAGCGTTTTCAAACACATTTAAAGCATTCAAAACATTTACAAACATAGTGAATATATATATCAAAATGACCGGAAAAAGATTTCCTAAATCATGAACATAATTTTAGAGTAAAATAAAATACTTACAGAATTATAAAAAAATCAAACAATGCTACTGTTTAAAAAAAATGCAATTAAAACAGTTTGAAAATATCAAAATGACTTCAAATTTAGATTTCTTCATTTTTATTTTGAAAGATATCATTTTACCCTATTTTCCATATATTTTACTTTTGAAGAAAAATAAATTTTTAAAACCACTTTCAAAATGGCTTTGAAACTTAATAGAAAATATTTCAGAAATAGTTTTTCTGAGTTTTATAATTTCAAATATGGTTCAAATGATCCCTGGTTTGGAGTGTCATATTACTCCTCTCAAAACTTTGTCAAGGGTTTTGAATGTTTTGAAAGTTTTGAATAGGGACCAAATATGAAATGGGTTTTTCAAAATAATTCAGAGGTTTTTAGAAGCTCTTTCAAGTCCTTCTTTTAAACTTCCAACTCATATTTCATATAATTTGAAGAAGTCATATTATCTTCTCTCATGAAAATCATTGACTTGCATAAAGTTTATGAATTTGAAATATTTTCAAATGAAATTCAAGTTCTTTTCAAATCCCTTTTCATTTCCTTGAATGGAAGAAGTCATTTCATCTTCACTCTGAGGTTTTGTGATGAAATGAATTTGAATTCTTGATGAGCAAAGATGCAAAGTGAAAGTTTGGGGAAGTCATTTCATTCCCTCTCATAGATCTTTCAAAACTTTCAAAAGTTTCAAATTTCACTCACTTTCAATCACTCAAACCAACAAACATTCATTCTAAATTTATTTTAACATTCCAAAATTTGGGATGTTACACGATTAAACATTATAATCCAGGGTAGTTAAGTAGACTCAATGCATAACAATGATCTCTATGGTCTCTTGAAGTTAGTAAGAATATGACGACTCAACACAAAACTAAATGGATAGGTCATCCGAAGAGGGAGCAATGATTTGCAGAGGTGCCAGAGCTCAGAGTTTAAAACTAGATTGAAAATATAGTTTTTGGGTGGTGCACTTTTCTTGTCAAGGTTAAGACAAAGGTTTTTCAGTTTCCTCCATGCTAAACTCATTATTGGCGGTTCCCGAACAGAATGCAAAGTTTACTCCTATCCACCATCCATACACAAACCATGGCTGGCCGAATCCACGGGTGCCTGCCAACATATCTATTGTCCCAAGGAGTATTGTTTTAATTAATTTTGATTTCACAAGACTGGGCATCCTTTTTACCAGCCTCTCTTGTGCAATGATGGAAAATAAACGAGCGTCCTGAGAATAACTTGCTTAGAAAGGAATAAATTGACCGCCTCGTCGCTCCATGAGCGGGAGGAGTGCACAAAGCAGATATTTATTTGAAGATCATAGGTTGCACATGCAAATTTAATTGGAACGGTAGGGTAATACCGTGTATAGGTAGGTATGGTGGACTCTTGTGGAATAACTTGGTTTAAGTATTTTGGATGCACAACCAGCATCCCTCCTTAGTACAGGTGAACGCTAGCAATAGATTGAGAAGCAAACAGCAAGAGAGAAAAAACGGTCATAAGCATGCATTGTGAATAATTAACATTGGACATAGCATGAGTAGTATGTGAACACTCTACATTTAAACATCATGAAGTCAAACAGCTCGAATTACTCGGTGAGAAATACCATACTATCGTACCACATCATAACTGTTTTAATGCATGTTCACACACAAGATAAATCATTATCCACTCCTACTCCGTCTGTCCCAACATAAGTAACTCAACTTTGTACTAGTACAAAGTTAGTACCAACTTGAGTCACTTATTTTGGGACGGAGGGAGTACTATTTAAGCATGGCATGAGAAATTATAATATCAAATTGTCATCATAAACATGTTTACTCCTGTCATGTTGAATCAAGATGTAATGAGCTAAACATATTTACGAAAACAAAACACAAGAAGAGTTCATACCAACTACCTTTCCCATGATAACTTCATCAAATATTGTCAATATTGCCTTTCACTTGCATGATCGAATGATGTGCGAATAATAATAGTGCAAGAATATCGTGGACTAAACTGGAATCTACGGGGTAGTTTTAGAAAAAGGAGAAGACAAGGTAATATTGGCTCTCTCTTAGATCAACAATAAGGCATATAGGATCCACTCAACATTTTCATCGTGGTCTTCTCCTTTCAACGACTCATCAAAAAGAAAATAAATTAAGAGAAACACACTGAAATATTTTTAGAGCTGTTGTTTTTCTCAAGAAGGCAAATAAACTAGAGAAAAAACAAGAACGATAAAAACTATTTACACAGGAAAGCTACCAACATGCAAATCAAATATTTTTATATTTTATTTTTAGTACTACAGCCAACTAAAACGAAAAGAAAATCTAAAATAAGTGAGAATTTTTTTTGGATTTTCAAAGTTTTTCAAACTCACAAAAAGAAAGTGAAAAAATAAAGCTAACATGGGTACACAAAGAAAGAGGATGAACACCGATAATTTATATGAAGTGTGTCAACATGAATGTAATGTCAATGGGAAATACGTACTCCCCCAAGCTTAGGCATTTTCCTAGCTTGGTGATCACCACTCCTGATCTGGTAATAGTTGAAGTGATAGCTCGTAGAGGCGATCCTTGTCACCGCATCCGCCAAGAAAGCGGTCTACATTGCTGCCTTGTACTCCCGTACCTCGTCCTCAAGAACATAATATCTCTGTCGACCCTAAAAATCAAAGAGGGGAGGTGCAGGCAAAGTGACAGAAACAGACATATATTTATTACACATTAGGTTGTACTCATAGCCCCTAGCATTGTTCACATTGAACTCATGATGGCACATATCCTCATAGTCTAAATATCTCTCAGGCAAATAGGATCATTAGGTTGAGGTGACACTCTTAATTGTGAGGCTAGGTGGGAGGCATAAATTCATCCATACAAATCACCGCTATCTGTGTTAGATTGCAGCCTGCGGGCAACAATTGCACCAAGATTATAATGCTGTTCGCTGGTCATAGTAGTGTGAATAAGGCTCGAATCAGGGGCACATAATGCACTGCAATTTTGTTTCCCTACTACGCATTTCCCATTAAACTGTGCAAAATAATGAATACAGGGAAAATGAATACTATTTATCCTAGCTTGTGTCATTCCTCTATCCTCTGCAACGCAAAGACTCTAGAGGAACATATTATAATCAGTTTTTGATGGCTTCTCAAGTGATCCCCAAAGTTGAAGTTTGCATGCAATAGAGAATTCTTATAGACTCATGCTAAAGGATTTATCATAGAGTTTAAATAGCACTTTAGAAGTATTATGTTGATAACGAAATCCATGCTTGAATGTACGGGTAAGGTTATAGTGTTGGACATGCTTATCTGCAAGGAAGTTAGTGAGGCCTGCATTATAAATGAAATGATCAAATTACTCTTTGATACCTGCACCTCTCATGAACAGATCGCTTGGCCACCGGCAAGATTTGGCATCGGCCATGACTATCTGGTTGGCCCTAGTCTCAATGTAAACTTGTCGTACTGAGCCTCTGCTTGATCCTCACCCTGAGAACGCCTCTTTGAAGGGTTCCTCGTGAAGAAACTCATCTTCCTAAGCACTAATTTCTGAAATTTTTGACCCGGAAATTTATGTCAATAGAACTTTGTAAGAATGATAGCAACTACTCCTATGGGTGCCTAGAGGCCATATCAAGCATTCATACTACTTAGAACTGAAAGAACTCAACATGCAAGATAATACTCCATAGTACCAATTATACCAAAATATGCAAAATATAAACCACTAGAGCAAAAACTAATTTGAGGAATAGAGGACTCACATACCAAGGAACAATTCCCCAAAATAGTTTCACACACGAGGTTCCAAGCAAAGAGATCGAAAATTTCAGTTTCGGGTGGAAGAACATGGGAGAGAGAGAGCTAGGAAATTTTTTCTAGAGGTAGAGGGTTAAGTGAGCCAAAGGGAGGTAGGGGGATGTGGGACCCACAAGCCATCTAGGCATGACCACGGGGTGGTCGCGCCATGTTGGCTTCTGGCCAGAGATGCACCTCCCTGTTGTGATTTTTATGACAAAAGTTCTTATATATTGTAGAAACAATTATGTTAAAATTTTGTAACAATCTAAGACTTTCTATTTTTGGGTCATTTTTTAGTGCACGGGATAATCAAAAAACAGGAAAATCAAACTATTTTATTTTTCTCGACTAAAAATAACAAAGAATAAACTTGTGATTCGGAGAGCTGTGAATACTGAATTTATCAATCACATGTGTTTCAAAAAGGATTCTTTAATAAGGTTGATCAAGTCTTATTAACGACCGTTTCTGATGGACATGAAACCGAAGAATTTTCGTATAGCACTAAGTTACCGCAATGGGGATTTGCATCTCCCCAACAATAAGATTATAATATTTCTTCTTGGCAGTACGTAGAGGGATTTTAAAATCTCCAATCATAACCGTGGCACTAGGATCAATGACATTAATATTATTAACCAAAGTTTGCTTCTTTGGAAAATGCACGGTATGTTGCTTGCCATTGACATGAAAAGTAACCTTGCTTTTGTTGCAATCAATAACTTCCCCTGCAGTATTTAGAAAGGGTCTACCAAGGATGATCGGCACATTGTTGTCCTCGGTCATATCAAGAATAACAACGTCTATTAAGATAGTAACATTTGCAAGCACAACAAGTCCTTGCAGATTCCAATAGGTAAAGCAGTAGATTAATCAGCCATTTGCGAAAATATCTCAGTAGGTGTGAGTTTATTCAATTCAAGTCTTCTATAAAGGGATAAAGGCATAACAATAACACCCGCTCCTAAATCACATAAAGCATTTTTAACATAGTTTCTTTTAGTAGAGCAGGGTATTGTAGGTACACCCGGATATCCTAACTTCTTAGGCACTACACCATCAAAGGAATAATTAGCAATCATAGTTGAAATTTCAGTTTCAGATATTTTCCTTTTTGGTAATAATATCCTTCTTATACTTAGCACATGGAGGCATTTTCAATATATTAGTCAAGCGACTGCGCAAAAATATAGGTGTGATCATTTCAACCCAGCGATCAAACTCTTCATCATTCTTATATTTAGTAGACTTATGAGGGAATGGCATGGGTTTTTGAACCCATGGTTCTCTTTCCCTTCCATGCTTTCTGACAACAAATCTCTTTTATCATAACATTTATTTTTAGGTTGCGGGTTATCAAGAATTTCAGCACGTTCAATTTCCACATCATCATCATTTTGTTTGTTATCATGTGGTTCAGCATTTATGTGAACATGATCATTATTATTATTTTCATTATCACTACATGTAGGTTCACTATCAAATTGCGCCTCAGTCGGCATAAGAAATAGAAACCTCCTTATGTTTCTCATCAGGTTTTCCATAACAGGTTCACTAGAAGTATGCAAGTTCGTATCATCGTTCTTTTTCTTCTTAGATGAACTATGTGTATCTTCATTAATTCTCTAAGAATCATGTTCAATTCTTTTAGGGTAACCTTAAGTATAAAGAGGTTCTTGAGTCATTCTTCCTCCTCTAGTCACTACTCTATCAACATGATCATTCATATTATTATTTGGATGACATTAACGATTTGGTATATGTAAAGCATAGGCGTGTGGATCGGTGATGGATAATGATTTGGATGACATTAATCATGTAACAGTTACACACTAGGACGACACAAAACTAGCTCCAATTCGTCAACATATTGTAGGCATGTGTTCCGTATAAAGTCGTACGTTCTTGCGGTAAGAACTTGCTTGACATATTTTGTCCTACCCTCCCGTGGCAGCTGGGACCTATTGGAAACTAAGGGATATTAAATCCTCCTTCTAATAGAGAACCGGAACAAATCATTAACACACGATGGATACATGAACTCCTCAAACTGCGGCAAGCACCGGAAAGAATCCCAATTATTGTCACCTTGGGGTATGCGGATCAAGACATGTAATAGGTGCATACAACTTGCAAGATAGGTGTAACATCTCGAGACCGACACTTCAGATGCCTTCTAGGTATTTCGAGTGTCGCCATGTGTTTCATTTGTTTGTTCAATTCATCATATCATAATTTGCATTGCATCGGCACTCCTTCACCATCAATTTTCTAAAAATGCATCATTCCATATGTAGTCATTTTTTTGTAATGTTACGAGAGTGCTTACCCGGTCTTTGAATCATTTCCGTATCAAGCTCCAACTAAGTTTCATCCAAGTTCCAAGAAACCGAAGCCAACCTTCCATCTTATTTATTGCAATGGCATGCAAATGTTTGGTTTTTACTTTGTCTAATGTTTCTCCAAAATTGTCCTTAAATCATATAATTTGTTGTATAGAATTGCCAAATCATTTTCAGGCTTGTCTAAATTGCTGATGTATGGTTCTCGTATTTAAACAAATGTGAAAACATTCCACAACCCATTTTTATTTTGTGCTCCAAAAATGACCAAACAATTTTATAAAATAATGCATGTTACCATCTTTCAAAAACATTTTGAATCTCTCTTGAATTCTTTGTGAAACTATGTGCACATTATTTTTTTCTTTGGTTGTTGTTTTAATTTGCGAAGGCTCTACAGAGAGTGAGAGGGAGCGCTCCAGCCCCTCGCTAAAGCCCAGCTTACCTCCTCGCAACGTAGCTCACTTACCTCTCAACCAAAGCCACCCCACAAGCATTGATCCCCCTGTACGGCAAAGCATCCATAGGAGGAACGTCGACAACAGGGTTGATTTTACGGCCAGACAGCCGCCAAGGCTCCTATAAAGTGTGCACTATGTTGGAAATTGTGACATCCCTAACTAGATGTCATAGGATAGCATGTGTGTGCATCATGTTTTAATTTTTGATCAACATGAAATGGGGGCTAAAAGAAACCCCAAGCTCCTATTTGAATCAAATTAATTCAAAGTTGTGAAAACTCAACAAATTCAATATGCCCTTACAAAATGTTCCCTATGTCTGATAATTATGGACATGATTATAACAGGGGCCATTTTAAATATTTGAACAACTATAGCAATATGAAAATAAATGATAAAGCCTCTGAAAATGCCAAATGAAGCATTATCATTATTTCATATTTCAGACTTGATATTACAAAATATTTGGGATATTTTATAAAGGTATTTGTACCTACAAAGAAAATAAAACAATGTTAGAATTAGAAAACAGAAAGTAAAAGGAAAAAAAGGGAAAGGAAACCAACCTATGCCCAGGCCAGGCCGGCCCACCTGGCCGAGGGAGGTTGTCGTCCTCCTGGCGGCCAGGAGGACGGGCGTGTGGTCGGAGCACGTGCACGGGCGCGCCTCCACGCCGGCAGATGTCTGCCTGCCTCCCCCTTGCCAGCGCGACGGGGATAAACTCAGAGAGTCATCCCCATCGCCCTCTCCCTCTCGCTCTCGCTCGCCTCTCTTCCTCTCCCCCTCTGTCGCCATGGCCGCCGAACCTCCGCCACGTAGGGCCGTCGCTCCAGCCGCTCCCCTGCCTCGCTAGGTAGCTCCAGAGCTCTGCCTCATCGCCCTCTTCCTTCTCGCCAAGCCGCGCATCGCTGGGAGCACCTCATCGCCGCATCGCCATCGCCTTCAACCTCCGGCCGCCGGCGAAGAAGTGAAGCTCGCAGTTGCTCCAGGCCTTCCCCGAGCCTGCTCTCGATGCCGCTACAACCGTCGTGAGCCCGTTGCCTTTTTTCCCCTTTTCCCCCTTCAATAGTTCGTTCTAGCGCCGGATCCTCTCGGGTCCGAGAGCTCCTCGCCACCGGCGGGACGTGGCCATCGCTGCAGCGGCCCAAGCTCGCAACTGAGCATGTAGTCGTCCTTAGGATGATCCCAGGCAACTCTAGGAACCCTCAGGTGGCTCGTCTGAGCTCCGGCTCGACGAGCCCGTGCTCGTTCGACCTCCGGCTCGACGAGCCCTTGCTCGCCCGAGCTCCGGCAGCCGCCGTGCTCATCGCCAGCGCCAATTCCGGCCATCCCAGCCCTTGGGAGGTGTCGGGCTCGACGCGCACGAGTGAGTAGAGTAGATCGTTGCCCTCGGCTGTCCGTTTGGTCGCCGGAGGAGGATTCCCGTCCCCCTCCTCCATCCCTAACATCGCCGAGTGCTCAACGCCGGCGAGTCAACCAGTTTGACCACCAGGGGTTTGACCCCTGGGTCACTAGCAAGTGGGGCCGGGCCGTGTTAGTCAAATCCCGATTAGGAATCTAATTAATTAATATAATTAATCGAATTAGTCAGTAACATTGGGCCGAGTGTTGATTAAGTAATTAGGATTAGTTTTAATTCTCTAATTAAGTGATTGAGTCACTAACATCAGGGCCCCACCCTGTCAGGTTTGACCTGGCCTGGTGAGTTGACCTGCTGACGCCATGATGATGTCAGGCTGATGAATAAAAGGAATTTCTAGTTTTAAAATAAATCCAAAAAATGTCTAAAACTTCAAAAATTCATACAAATTAATCTGTAACTCAGAAGAAAATAATTTATATATGAAAATTTATCAGAAAAATCCAATGAATCTAATGGTGCTATTATCATGCATGTTAGAGCAACCTATGTAGAAGAACATTAGCATATGCTAATAGGTTAATATATGGAATTTGAAATGAAGAACGATTTTGAACCTATATTTAAACTCACTTCAAATTAACTAGAACATTAGTTGCATCAGACCATCCATACATGCTGCCATGTCATGATCATGCATCGTATTGTTGCACTTGCGTGTATTGATTGCTATTTATCTGCATTACGGTAGGCCCTGCTTCTGAGGATACCCCTGAGTATTCCAACGAAGCAGAGAACCTTCCCGCTACCCAGCAAGGCAAGCAACCCCCTTTATCATTCCGATAATATCCCACTCTCTCACTCCAGCTCTTGTTTATTGCATTAGGACAAACGTTCACTTGTCTATCATACACGGTAGATGAACCTATTCTTTTGCATGACCTGTCATTGTCATAGTAAATAGCTAAACCTTGCAACCTAGCATACCTGGTAGTGTGCCATGATGTGCTTGGCTTAGTTTGCCTGCTATGCTTGCTGTACCTAGGGTTGTGTTAGGTCTATTTCATCTAGGTGATGAACTGGAGTGAAACCATGTTGTTCTGATGTGATAAGATTACGATGAAGTCGATTTGTTAAAGGTAGCGATGAGAGGCTATGTAGGAGTACATAGCGGGTTGTCTCATTAGGACCGTTCTTAGGAACTGACTTCCGTGTTTGTGATCCAAGACTAGATACTACCACATGTTAGGATACTTAATTGACCCTCTCGACTTATCAGTTGCTTAGTCCTTAGTCCAGGAGTTGCAAGTAGTTTCTGGTGTTTATAGCATGCTGGAGGCCGTGCGTAGTGCTAACCCTAGGGGTGAGTTACGACGCGGTAGGCAGTGGCATGGTGTACCAAGGGTCACCCGAATGGTGGCTTGGGAACCCTGCGCACATCATTTGGGCCGTAGAGGAAACTTCGGCCGGACTTCCATGCGGGTTCAGTCTCAAATAGGTGATATCCTGGACTAGAGGTCTTATGTGATTGATGGTCATGGAAAACTCCCTCGCTGGGCTTCTGCTTGAAGGTTGCCGAGGTGCATGGTTTTATGAGCACACAGCGATAAGTGGCGAGAACGTGTGTGAAGAAGTACACCCCTACAGGGTATGAAACTATTCGAATAGACGCGTCCTCGCATATGGACTACTTGGAAAGCTTATGTTGTTCATAGATAATCAAATGGATACTCATAAAAATACCAAGACGAGTGTGAGTACTGTGGATGGCACTCTTCGAGGAGAGGGAAGTGAATCCATGGTGGTGTATTATCATGGAGTTAGCGGACTCGTGTGCGATATCTAAAATTTAAAGAAAGAGTTAAAATTGTGTAGTGTAGGTTAGCCATGAGTCAAAGCTGGCATTGCTGTATAAACTCCACCACCCCCCTTTGTTGATAAATGAGCACGAATAGACTAGGTCTGCTTTAAAGACTTACTCAGTACGTTTGTACTCATGTTTGTTTAACAAATGTTGTAGATGAGACCCAGGACCCATCAGGTGGGTTCTTTCTAGATGTCGACGATGCCGAATAGCTGTTGTCCCAGCTACGACCCTATGCCCTATGGCAGGTTGTAGATAGTCAGGCCATGTGCCTTTTAACCTTTCATCTGTCTGTACTCATACAGTATATGCTTCTGCTTGGTTTGTAAGAACTTGTTTGTATGACTTGAGTGTCTGGTCATGTGACCCCTATCTGTAAGAACATATTACGCAAGGCTCGTCCGAGCCCCTTAAATAAAAGTTCTTGTATGGTTATGTTGTGATGCCATGGTTGTATCTATGCATATCGGGCATGTCGTGCGTACGTGTGACGTGCAACGGTATGTATGGGATCCGACACCTAGTCATGTGCCTTTAGTAGTACTCTTTACGGGAAACTGCCTCTTTGTGCTTCCACCGAGCCATGGTAGCTTGCTACTGTTCCGGACACATTGATTGACCGACATGTATCCTTCTTTGCTACTGTGTCTGTCCCTTCGGGGAAATGTCTCGTAGTGTAATGGAGTCCATGTAGCCTTCTACGACTCATCTATGTGTAGTGATGGCATTTATGTCTCACGGCGTAATGGAGTCCTTGTAGCTTGCTATGACTCGTCTACACACGCTTGAGGCCGACACCTGCATTGCTGGGTTACATATGCATGTTTCCGTATGGATGTGCCACTTGGGTTCTATGACTAGTCATGTCGGCCCGGGTTCTCTGTCATTTGATTGCCAGCGACATGTTCACATATGTGAGCCAAAAGACGCAAACGGTCCCGGCTAAGGTAAGGCTGCAGCTGTGGAGCTTTCCGTGTGTGAGGCTGCAAAGTGATGTGATATGTTAGAGTCTGGATTCATATGACTTAGGATCGGGGTCCCGATAGCGTTGGTATCAGAGCCTGACTGACTGTAGGATTACCAACCCAAGCCGGTCAAAGTTGAGTCTAGAAACACTATAGAAAAGTAGGGGAATTGATTGTGGAAGGGAACGTAAGGCACTTTTTACTCCTCTTCCCATGTTATTGTATTCTGAGTCATTCTCATCTTTTCTACGGGGATAAGAACTAGGCTTCTCATCTATTGCTTAGGATGACGAGTTACTAACCATGGACCACTACCTAGCTTGTCTACAAGAGAATGTCGGTACTCAAGTATTGTTGGTGTGACAAACAGATAGAGAAGAGATTTGAGTCTAGGAAGTCGAGTGGTTGTGCTTTTCCAATCTTTTGCAGTTGTCTCAAAATCCTTTTTGAGCAATTACAGCCGTTATGCTGTCCAATTTCTTCTAGAGTCTCTAATGTCTTTGCATCATTCTCTGTTTCAGATGCCTCCTCGTCCTTCCCGTCAGGTGGTCCGTCTAACCAGGAGCATCAATGTATCGGGTCACACGGCCATATTGGTTAGAGTTATGATGTAGGCTGGTTACCGTTGGTACCCAGAGTACACAGTGGAGGAACAGTATCGAGATTTCAACCACAGCCAGTATCTGTGTACTGTTAAGATATATCCTTCATATCTTGGAGCTGTAGAGCCGCTTCATTGGACTTATGGACTAGGTGTCACCATAGATATGGCGGTTCAGGAGGCCGCCTGCACCAGGACGACTATCATGAGGTTTCACCATGGTCTGCTTCAGAACATAGAGTTCTGTTATGTTCCTGCTTCTATGGGAGGAGAGGATGGTTATCTTAGCGCAGCCTACTATGATCATTCCCATGAGGATCCTAGGCTGCAGGTGACTGCTCAGATGTTGGAGAACAGGGATCGTGATGCATGTGCGCTTCGCATGGAGCTCTATGCTACCCGTGCACGTCTTTGGACAGCCCTGACGCAGTTGGCACCTGTCGTGCAGACAGGCTTTGGAGATTTGGAGATGCTGAACCCATCGCGGACTCATCTGCCAGCACGCGTAGACTGGACCGATGTTGGAGGCATCACCCCTCTTCGAGGACCGTTGTTGCCGCTAGCAAGGGGACCAAGGCCACATTCGTGTCCTTACGGTTTCCAGGGATCACAGGCTAGAGTGTTTCTAGATCCTCAGGTTCAGCTCCCAGGTCATGGGGGTAACCTATATGAGGCATTCTATGGTGATGCTTGAGTACGTGGATGTTAGTACTAGTATGTTAGTTGTCGTATCGCTACAGTCCTATGTTTCTTGTGGGATATGATTGAGGTTGAGAGTTGAGTTCCGGAGGTGTAGATAGATAATGTATAGGAAGCTTGTAATGTCTCCGATGAGTTGTGTCATCTCTCTGTAGTTTTTTTTCAGCTTGGGCTTGTACTAAACTATGTCATGCTGTGTATGAATCATGGTGTTCATATGGCAGTTGTTATTACCATGTTGTTTGGATGTTTACCCTACATGCCATGTTTTTCAGTACATTCCTTATCTCATGCCTTAGAGTTGTTGTCCTCTATGGCTAAGCTGTGGGTTTGTTTTCCCAGGATGGTGGCAACTAGGAATAACCCCGTGCCTGCCCCTGAGCAAGGCGAGGGAAGGCAGCCAAGGCAAGAGGACCTGCCACATGCGCCTTCTTTGGCAGAAGTGGTGCTTGAAGCTGGAAGGAACAAGAAAGAGACCAACAGGCTGTTGGAATGAATTGAGCAGAACACAACGCATGCTCCCCGCAATGATCACAATGATGGCATGTCACTCGGTGATTTCATCAAGCTATGCCCACCTAAGTATCATCATTCGGTCGACCCACTCGACGCGGATGACTGGCTGTCCAGCATGTTCCGCAAGATCCATCTACCAATGTTGCTCCCCGTGCCACTGTGGTCTGCTACAAATATGGAGAACCAGGACACTACTCTCGTGATTGTCCTCAGAGCAATGCTAAGCCCGCTGGACGTGGGAAGCCAGGAAAAGCCTTCTATGTGAAGCCAGCTCCTGCTCGTGGATGAGTGAATTATGTCTCTGCTAAGGAAGCCATTGAGGATGCTGATGTTATCCTAGGTACACTACTTGTCAATAGTCATCCAGCATCTGTTCTATTTGATACTGGGGCATCTCATTCTTTCATCTCAAAAAGTTATGCACACTTGCATAACATGTCTTTTTGTGATATGCCTACTCCTTTAGTAGTTCAGACTCCTGGTTCGAAGTGGCAAACTTCTAGAGTGAGCCATGATAATGAGATTCTGGTGGATAGGCTAGTCTTCCTAGCATCTTTGGTATCCCTCAAGTCTTCGGACATCAATATCATTCTAGGCATGGATTGGATGAAAGCCCACTATGCTAAGATTGATACTCATAATAGGAATATTCAACTTACACATCCATCGGGTGAGATAGTTAATGTCTCCACTCGAACAGCCAAGCGCCAACTCTATTCCCTCAATGCTAGCCCTATTCCAGAGTTACAAGATATTCCGGTAGTTCGTGACTTTCCGGATGTCTTTCTAGAAGAACTGCCAGGAATTCCTCCTGTCAGAGATGTTGAGTTTGTGATAGAGCTCATTCCAGGGACTGTCCCAATAGCCAGAAGACCCTATAAGATGGCACCCTTAGAACTAGCCGAACTTAAGATCAAGCTCAATGAGGCTTTGAAGAAAGGTTTCATCCGTCCTAGTTCTTCTCTTGGGCTTGTCCCGTCCTCTTCGTCAAGAAGAAGGATGGATCGGATCAGATGGTTGTGGATTATCAGCCAGTGAATCTGGTCACCATAAAGAACAAGCATCCACTCCCCAGGATCAACGATTTGTATGATCAACTCGCTGGATCCTCTGTCTTTTCCAAAATGGATTTGAGGTTGGGATACCATCAAATCAGAATTAGGAACGGGGACATTCCAAAAATGGCTTTTGTTACTCGTTATGGCCAATACGAGTACACCGTTATGTCCTTCGGTTTAACCAATGCCCGAGCCACCTTCTATAGCTTGATGAATTCGATCTTCATGGAGTATTTGGATAAATTCGTCGTGGTTTACCTTGACGACATACTCATCTATTCGAAGAACAAACAGGAACATGCCGTGCATCTAAGGCTGGTATTGATGAAACTTTGAGAGCACCGTCTGCATGCCAAATTCTCCAGGTGTGAATTTTGGTTGTCAGAAGTGACCTATCTAGGCCACGTGATCTCAGGTAAAGGTATTGTTGTCAATCCCGAGAGAGTTTAGGCCGTCCTTGACTGGACTCAACCTGAATCGGTTAAGCAAGTTCGGAGTTTCCTTGGCTTAGCAAGCTATTGTCGCCGCTTTGTAGAGAATTTCTCCAAGGTTGCAAAACCTCTGACTGAACTCCTCAAGAAAGATAAAAGGTTCGAGTGGACTCCACAATGGGAGCACAGTTTTTAGGAGTTGAAATGACGACTGACCTCTGCTCTCGTTCTGGTGCCACCAGACTTCTCCAAGGACTTTGTTATCTATTGTGACGCCTCGCGGCAAGGATTAGGTTGCATTCTTATGCAAGATCGTCATGTGATTGCATACGCATCTCGATAGTTGCGTCCACATGAGGATAATTATCCATACATGATCTTGAGCTTGCAGTTGTGGTCCATGCACTGAAAACCTGGCGACATTACCTTCTGGGTCATCGTTGCGAAATTTACAATGATCACCAAAGTCTGAAATATATTTTCACCCAGCCGGATTTGAATCTCACGCAAAGATGGTGGGTTGAGTTGATTACAGATTACAACTTAGGGATAACTTACACCCTGGGGAAAGCCAATGTTATGGCTGATACACTAAGTGGTAAGTCTTATTGTAACAACCTGATGCTACAACAAGGTCAACCACTTCTCCATGAGGAATTTCGGAAGTTAAACCTTCACATTGTTCCTCAATGATTCCTATCCAACTTGGTGGCGAAACCTAATCTTAACAAGATCAAGGAGAATATTGCTAGCGGAAACGCTAAAGATTTCTCCAAGGACGATGAAGGTGTTGTGTTCTTCCAGAACCGGTTGGTGGTTCCCAAGAGCACACGCTTAAGACAGCTGTTCCTTAAGGAGGCTCATGATTATCCTCTCTCAATTCATCCGGGTAGTACCAAGATGTATCAGGACCTATGCTAGAGGTTCTGGTGGACTAGGATGAAGAGAGAAATTGCACAGTTCGTTGCTAATTGTGACGTTTGTCGTTGCGTGAAAGCAGAACATCAAAGGCCTGCTGGCACCCTTCAACATTTAGCTATTCCCGAATGGAAATGGGATAAGGTTGGTATGGATTTCATTACCGGATTTCCCAGGACCAAGAGAGGGAATAATGCTATCTTTGTGGTCATTGACCGCCTTCCAAAGTGGCTCATTTTCTTCCTGTTCGGGAGAGTATAACCGCTAGCCAGCTAGCGGAGTTATATCTTTCTTGAATAGTCTCTCTTCATGGTGTTCCATTGGAGATTAACTCAGACCGCGGAAGTATCTTTACTTCCTGATTTTGGGAAAGTTTTCAAACCGCTATGGGGACTCATCTACCCTTTAGTACCGCTTTCCACCCGCAATCAAGTGGTCAAGTTGAGCGAGTCAATCAAAACCTCAAAGACATGCTCCGAGCTTGTGTTATATCTTTCGATATGAACTGGGAGAAATGTCTTCCATTTGCCGAATTTGCTTATAACAATAGTTATTAGTCAAGCTTGGGCAATGATCCTTTTGAAGTTCTCTATGGACGAAGGTGTCGAACACCTCTTAACTGGTCAGAAACCAGAGAGAGGCAACTCTTTGGACCGGATATGATCCAGGATGCAGAGGATCAAGTTCGCATTATTCGTGAAAAGTTGAAAACAGCCCAATCTCGTCAAAAGAGCCAATATGATCGCCATCATAAGGCTGTGACCTATGAAGTTGACAAGAAGGCTTACCTTCGGGTTACACTTCTGAAGGGTACCCATCGATTCGGTATCAAGGGCAAGTTGGCTCCTTGTTACATTGGACCCTTTCGCATTCTTGCTAAACGAGGAGAGGTTGCCTACCAATTGGAACTTCCTTCACATCTTTCCAAGGTTCATGATGTCTTCCACGTCTCGCAACTCAGGCATTGCTTCTCGGACACTGTCCGGGAGGTAGACCATGAAGCGCTTGATCTCCAAGATAACCTTACATATCGAGAATACCCTGTTTGTATTCTTGATCAAGTTGAGCGTACCACTCGGCGATGGAACATCAAGTTTCTCAAGGTTTGGTGGTCACACCATTCTGAAAAGGAGGCCAAAAGGAAAGAGAAGAACGTCTTCGACTAGAATACCCCGCGCTCTTCCCAACGACTTCAAAATCTCGGGACGAGATTCTTTTGAGTGGGGTGAGTTGTCACATCCCTAACTAGATGTCATAGGATAGCATCTGTGTGCATCATGTTTCAATTTTGCATCAACATGAAATGGGGGCTAAAAGAAACCCCAAGCTCATATTTGAATCAAATTAATTCAAAGTTGTGAAAACTCAGCAAATTCAATATGCCCTTACAAAATGTTCCCTATGTCTGACAATTATGGACATGATTATAACAGGGGCCATTTTAAATATTTGAACAACTATAGAAATATAAAAATAAATGATAAAGCCTCTGAAAATGCCAAATAAAGCATTATCATTATTTCATATTTCAAAATATCCTAAAACTTTCATTGGAGTTTGAAATATTCAAACTTGATATTACAAAATATTTGGGATATTTTATACAAGTATTTGTACCTGAAAAGAAAATAAAACAAATGTCAGAATTACAAAACAGAAAGTAAAAGGAAAAAAAAGGGGAAAGGAAACCTACCTAGGCCCAGGCCAGGCCGGCCCACCTGGCCCAGGGAGGTCGTCGTCCTCCTAGCGGCCAGGAGGACGGGCGTGTGGCCGGAGCGCGCGCGGGGGCGTGCCTCCATGCCAGCAGTTGCCTGCCTGCCTCCTCCTCGCTAGCGTGACGGGGATAAGCTCAGAGAGCCATCCCCATCGCCCTCTCCCTCTCACTCTTGCTCACCTCTCTTCCTCTCCCCCTCTGTCGCCATGGCCGCCGAAGCTCCGCCGCGTAGCGCCGCCGCTCCAGCCGCTCCCCTGCCTCGCTAGGTAGCTCCAGAGCTCTGCCTCATCGCCCTCTTCCTTCTCACCAAGCCGCGCATCACCGGGAGCTCCCCATCGCCGCATCGTCGTCGTCTTCAACCTCCGGCCACCGACGAAGAAGTGAAGCTCGCAGTTGCTCCAGGCCTTTCCCAAGACCGGTCTCGGCGCCACTACAACCGCCATGAGCCCGTGGTCCTTTTACCCCCTTTTCCCCCTTCGATAGGTCGTTCTAGCGCCGGATCCTCTCGGGTCCAAGAGCTCCTTGCCGCCGACGAGGACGTGGCCGTTACTGCAGCAGCCCAAGCTCGCAACTGAGCACGTAGTCGTGCTTAGGATGATCCCAGGAAGCTCTTGGAACACTCAGGTGGCTCGTTCGTGCTCCGGCTTGACAAGACCGTGCTCGCCCGAGCTCCGGCAGCCGCCGTGCTCATCGATGGTGTCGATTCCGACCATCCCAGCACCTAGGAGGTGTCGGGCTCAACACGCGCGAGCGAGCAGAGTAGATCGGTGCCCTCCACCGTCCGTTTGGTCGCCGAAGGAGGAATCCCGACCCCCTCCACCGTCCCTGACGTCGTCGGCGGCTCAACGTCGGCGAGTCAACCAGTTTGACCACCAGGGGTTTGACCCCTGGGTCACTGGCAAGTGGGGCCGGGCCCTGTTAGTCAAATCCCGATTAGCAATCTATTTAATTAATATAATTGATCTAATTAGTCACTGATAGTGGGCCCATTGTTGATTAAGTAATTAGGATTAGTTTTAATTCTCTAATTAACTGATTGAGTCACTCACATGAGGGCCCCACCCTGTCAGGTTTGACCTGGCCTGGTCAGCTGACCTGATGACGCCATGATGACGTCAGGCTGATGAAATAAAAGGAATTCTATTTTTAAAATAATTTCAGAAAATGTTTAAAACTTCAAAAATTCATATCAATTAATCTGTAACTCAGAAGAAAATAATTTATATATGAAAATTTATCAAAAAAATCCAATGAATCTAATGGTGCTATTATCATGCATGTTAGAGCAACCTATGTAGAAGAACATTGGCATTTGCTAATACGTTAATATATGGAATTTGAAATGAAAAACGATTTTGAACCTATATTCAAACTCACTTCAAATTAACTTGGACATTAGCTGCATTAGATCATCCATACATGCTGCCATGTCATGATCATGCATCCTATTGTTGCACTTGCGTGCATTGATTGCTATTGATCTGCATTACGGTAGGCCCTGCTTCTGAGGATACCCCCGAGTATTCCAATGAAGGAGAGAACCTTCCTGGTACCCAGCAAGGCAAGCAACCCCCTTGATCATTCTGATAATATCCCACTCTCTCGCTCCTGCTCTTGTTTATTGCATTAGGACAAACGTTCACTTGTGTGTCATACACGGTAGATGAACCTATTCTTTTGCATGGCCTGTCATTATCATAGTAAATAGCTAAACCTTGCAACCTAGCATACCTGGTAGATGCTTGTGCCATGATGTGCTTAGCTTACTTTTCCTGCTATGCTTGCTATGCCTAGGGTTGTGTCAGGTCTGTTTCATCTAGGTGATGAACTAGAGTGAAACCATGTTGTTCTGATGTGATAAGCTTACGATGAACTCAATTTGGTAAAGGTAGCTATGAGAGGGTGTGTAGGAGTACATAGCGGGTTGTCTCATTGGGACCATTCTTAGGAACTAAGTTCCATGTTTGTGATCCAAGACTAGATACTACCACACGTTGGGATACTTAATTGACCCTCTCGACTTATCAGTCGCTTAGTCCTTTGTCCAGGAGTTGCAAGTAGTTTCTGGTGTTTATAGCATGCTGGAGGCCATGTGTAGCGCTAACCCTAGGGGTGGGTTACGACGCGGTAGACAGTGTCATGGTGTACCAAAGGTCACCCAAATGGTGGGCTTGGGAACCCTATGCACATCGTTTGGGGCCGAAGCGGAAACTTCAGTCGGACTTTCGTGCGGGTTCAGTCTCAAATAGGCGATAGCCTGGACTAGAGGTCTTATGTGATTGACGGTTGTGGCCGACTCCCTCGCTGGGCTTCCCCTTGAAGGTTGCCGAGGTGCATGGTTTTATGATCACACAGCGATAAGTGGCGAGAGCATGTGTGAAGAAGTACACCCCTACAGGGTATGAAACTATTCGAATAACCGCGTCCTCACATATGGACTACTTGGAAAGCTTATGTTGTTCATAGATAATCAAATGGATACTCATAAAAATATCAAGACAAGTGTGAGTACCATGGATGGCACTTTTCGAGGAGAGGGAAGTGAATCCATGGTGGTGTATTATCATGGAGTTAGTGTTCTCATGTGCGATATCTAAAATTTAAAGAAAGAGTTAAAATTGTGTAGTGTAGGTTAGCCATGAGTTAAAGCTGGCATTGCTGCATAAACTCCACCACCCCCCTTTGTTGATAAATGAGCACGAATAGACTAGGTCTGCTTTAAAGACTTACTGAGTACGTTTGTACTCATGTTTGTTTAACAAATGTTGCAGATGAGACCCAGGACCCATTAGGTGGGTTCTTTCTAGGTGTCGACGATGCCGAATAGATGGTGTCCCAGCTACGACCCTATGCCCTGTGGTGGGATGTAGATAGTCAGGCCATGTGCCTTTTACCCTTTCATCTGTTTGTACTCAGACAGTTTATGCTTCCGCTTGGTTTGTAAGAACTTGTTTGTATGACTTGAGTGTCGGGTCATGTGACCCCTATTTGTAAGAACATATTATGCAAGGCTCGTCTGAGCCCCTTAAATAAAAGTTGTTGTATGGTTATGTTGTGATGCCATGGTTTTATCTATGCAAATCGGGCATGTCATGCGTACGTGTGACGTGCAATGGTATGTATGAGATCCGACACCTAGTCATGTGCCTTTAGTAGTAGTCTTTACAGGAAACTGCCTCTTTGTGCTTCCACCGAGCCATGGTAGCTTTCTACTCCTCCGGACACATTGATTGACCGGCATGTATCCTTCTTTGCTGTTGTGTCTGTCCCTTCGGGGAAATGTCTCATAGTGTAATGGAGTCCCTGTAGCCTGCTACGACTCGTCTACGTGCAGTGATGGCATTTATGTCTCATGGCGTAACGGAGTCCTTGTAGCTTGCTATGACTCGTCTACACATGCTTGAGGCCGACACCTGCATTGCTGGGTTATGTATGCCTGTTTCCGTACGGATGTGCCACTTGGGTTCTATGACTAGTCATGTCGGCCTAGGTTCTCTGTTGTTTGATTGCTAGCGACATGTTCACATACGTGAGCCAAAAGACGCAAACGGTCCCGGCTAAGGTAAGGCTGCAGCCGTGGAGCTTATCGTGCATGAGGCCGCAAAGTGATGTGATATGTTAGAGTCTGGATTCATATGACTTAGGATCGGGGTCCCGACAGCGTTGGTATCAGAGCCTGACTGACTGTAGGATTGTTAAGGATTCCTAACCATAGACATGTGTTGTCATTTGATAATAGGTTCACATAATTAGGAGAATGATGTGATGGAGAAGACCCAACCGTAAGCATAGCATTTGATCATATTAGTTTGTTGTTACTGCTTTCTTCATGTCAAGTATCTGTTCCCAAGACCATGAGATCATGCAACTCCCTGGCACCAGAGGAATGCCTTGTATTTATCAAACATCACTTCGTAACTAGGTAATTATAAAGGTACTCTACAGGTATCTCCATGGGTTATTGTTGGGTTCGCATGGATGAGACTGGCATTTGTCACTATGTATGACGTAGAGGTATCTTTGGGCCCTCTCGGTATTACAGAACGAGTAAAGAGACTTGCCAAAAACGAGATTGAAATTGGTATGGAGATACCAACGATTGTATCCCGGGCAAGTAGCATACGGCTAGACAAAGTGAACTGCTTATGAGATTAACTGAATCCTTGACATCATGGTTCAACTGATAAAGATCTTTGTGGAATACATAGGAAACAATATGGGCATCTAGGTCCCGCTATTGGTTATAGACCGGAGAGATGTCTTGGTCATGTCTACATGATTCTCTAACCCGTAGGGTGTGCACGCTTAACATTCGGTGATGCTAAAGTAGTATTGGATATGTACATTGCTGAATGAATGTTGTTCAGAGCCTTGGATGAGATCCCTGACATCATGAGGAGCTCCACAATGGTCCCTAGATAAAGATATATATATATGTTAAGTCATATCCAGGGTTCCAGAAAATGTTCGGGATTTTTCAATATTGTATTGGGAAGGTTCTAGAAGGTTCCGGAGTGGGGCCCACCTGCATGGACACCACATTGACGTGGGTACTAGGGAAAGTCCTCACACCCCTAGTTTAGGCACATCAATATCCCCCCTTAAAAGGGATAGGATCATATCCCAAAAGGATAAGATCGAGATCCCTAAAAAGGGGGATAGTGGTCGATGGGAAAGTAAAGGAGGGATTTTCTTCCTCCCCCCTTGACCAACAACCCTAGGGGATTGGAGGGCAAGCCACCAGAACCTCCAAATCCTATATAAAGGTGGGGAGGCTCCAGGGGGCTGCACACCCTTCCACGGCTGCGGCCCTCCTCCCGTCTCCCCTGTTTCTTCCTCGTACGTCGTTTCGGAGGTGCTTGGGGAAGCCCTGTCGGCACTACGACACAACCATCTCCACCATGTCGTCATTATGGTTGAGATCTCATTTACTGCTCCTCCCTCTCTTGCTAGATCAAGAAGGAGGAGATGTCATCAAGCCACACGTGTGCTAAACACGAAGGCGACGTCCGTTCGGCACTAGATCGGATTGGATCGTGAAGAGTACGACTACATCAACTTTGTTATATATGCTTCCTCTAGTGATCTACAAGGGTATGTAGATACACTCCCCCTCTCGTAGCCATGGATAGATCTTGCGTGTGTGTAAGAATTTTTTTGTTTCCCATGCAACATTCCCCAACAGTGGCATCATGAGCTAGGTCTATGTGTAGATGATATGCATGAGTAGAACACAAAGTGTTTTTCGGCATTGATGTTCAAATTGCTGACCTCGTTAGTCTTATTTTGATTCGGTGGTATTGTGGGATGAAGCGGCCCAGACCAACCTTACTTGTCCTCGTACAACAGACCGGTTCCACCGACAGACAGTTAACTTAGTTGCATGTCGATGAGTACGACAACCGGCAAGACCCATAGGGTTGTCTTTAATTTAATTCATGACCTACATGTCAATATTTAAACGCCATGTAATTTCTTTACTTTATCGCTATGTGTTAGCAATAGTTGTACAAGCAATAGTTGGCATGATAACCACATGACGACAGGATGATGGAGATCATGGTGTCATGCCGGTGACGATGGAGATCATCTCAGTGCTTTGGAGATGGAGATTAAAAGCACAAGATGATTATGGCCATGTCATGTCCCTTATATGATTTGCATGTGATGATTATCCTTTATGCATCTTATTTTCTTAGGACGACGGTAGCATTATAAGTTGATCCCTCACTAAAATTTCAAGATAAAATTGTGTTCTCCCCGAGTATGCACCATTGCGAAGGATCTTCGTTTCGAAGCACCCCTGATGATCGGGTGTGATAGACACTATGTAGGCATACAACAGGTGTAAGCTAGTTTTACACACATGAAATACTTGGGTTAACCATGATGAACCTAGCATGTTAAGACATGGCCTCGAAACGTAGGAGACCAAAAGGTCGAACATGAGTCATATAGTAAATATGATCAACATGGAGATGTTCTGTCGGGACCCTGATCCTAGGCCATAAGAATCCAGCATGTAACACATCACAACACTTTGTGGCCTCACGCACGGTTATCTCCACGGCTGCCACCTTACCTAGGTCGGGATCGTTTGCGTCTTGTGGCTCACGTATGTGAATATGTCACTAGCATACAAATGTCAAAGAACCAGGGTCGACATGACTAGTCGTAGAACCCAAGTGGCACATCCATACAGGGACAGGCATACGTAACCCAACAATGCAGGTCTCAGTCTCTAGCGTGTGTAGACGAATCATAACAAGCTACAAGGACTCCATTACGCCGTGGGACATAAATGTCATCAATACACATAGACGAGTCGTAGCAGGCTATAGGGACTCCATTACACTGCGAGACATTTCCCGAAGGGATAGACACACCAGCAAAGAAGGATACATGCTGGTAAATCAATGTGTCTCGAGCAGTAGCAAGCTACCAAGGCTCGGTGGAAGCACAAAGAGGCATTTCCCCGTAAAGAGTACTACTAAAGGCACACAACTAGGTGTTGAATCCCATGCATACCAATGTATTTCAAACATACACACAATATGCACGATATGTGTAGATACAACATGGCATCACAACATAACTCTATGACGGATGTATTTATTAAAGACTCATAGGATCCAACATAGTGTGGTATTACAAACAGGGGTCACATGACCCAACACTCAAGTCATACAAGCGACAAGCAGAAGCAAAACATGTCTAGGTAAAGACATCTACTAAAGTGGCTGGAGGAGCCTGAAAGCTACAATGACCCTATGAGAGGAGCTAGACTTCTGTTTGGGATTCCCAAGCTAATCCGGTCAACATCGAACTTCGCGTCATAAGAAACACTAATGAGACTGACGTCTCCTCTGCAAAAACATAAATTAAGCAAACGTGAGTACAAAGTTACTCGGCAAGACTTACATCAAAACTATCTACATATGCATTAGTATCAATGAATTGGGTTGTGGAGTTTATTGTAGCAAGCTAGCTTTGACTCTTGCCTAACCTGTACTACAACTACAAGTAGTATCTTTGAGGTGGGATAGCGCACACGAGTCCACATATTCACCAAATCAATACCCCACTATGCATCCACTCCCGTCTCCCTACGAGAAGGCCATCCATAGCACTCACACTTATCTTGCGCATTTTAGAGTATCTATTTCACTTTTCTATGAACCACATAAATTCTCCAAGTAGTCCATATCCGAGGACGCGGCTATTCGAATAGATTCATAACCTTGCAGGGGTGTACTGCTTCACACATGCTCCTGCCACTTATCGTCATGTGCACATAAAAGGCACCTCAGCAACCTTCAAGCAGAAGCCTAACGAGGGAGTTGGCCACGACCATCAATCACGCAGACTCTAGTCCAGGTTTATCGCCTATTTTAGACTGAAACCGCACGGAAGTCTTGCCGAAGTTTCCGTTACGACCTCAAATGATGTGCGCACGGTTCCCAAGCCCATCGTTCGGGTGCCACTTGGTACACCGTGCCACTATGTCTATACCGCATCACATCCCAACACGGGGCAGCGGTATGCACGGACGCCAACACTTTTCCTACAAACACAAAAAACTAGTTGCAACTCCTAGATTGAGATCTAGGCGATTAAGAAGGTGAGTGGGGTCATATTTCCGGGCCCAATGTGTGGTAGTAACTGTCTTGGATCACAAACACTGAACTCAATTCTTAAGGACAGTCCCAATGAGACAACCCGCCATGTACTCCTACATGGCCTCTCATCGCTACCTTTACCAAATCGTTTTCACACACTTAGCTCTCACACAATAGGACATGAACACTGCCATTCTGATTCATCGCCCAGATGGATCAGCCCCGACATGACACGACTCTAAGCATAGCAAGCACAGTAAGCAATCATGGATGAGTAAGCACAACAAGGCTCAAGCAGTTTCTACTCACGCTAAGTGATTTCAACTATTTACTGGGGCAAAGACAGGTCATGCAAAGCAATGGGTTCAACTACCGAGAATAGGTCATTGTTGTCCTAATGCAGCAAAAGAGAGCAGGAGCGAGACAGTGGGTTCATATCATATGATCAAGGGGGTTTGCGTGCCTAACAATCCTGAAGATATTACTTCTCTTCATTAGTGTCAAGGATCACATCGTCAGAACCATCGTGTATCGAGAAGGAACAAACACTGGCAAACTGTTAGTGCATCTAGTGCCCCTTAGTGATTTTGGTGTATTGAATACTTATAGGTTAAGGCACTAATGTGTTTGTGAGTATACACAGCTCTATAAGTCGATGAGGATTTTGATATATTCGAAGGTTATCGACCCCTAAAAATGTATGTCTTCAAGTGAAGACTTTGCTAAAGACTTTCTAAAGACTTTGGTGAAGACTTTGTGAAGACTTTGAAAATGAAGAAGTTGGTGTGACCTTGAAGATATGAATGAGGAATATGAAGAGTGAAGACTTTCGTTTTCGTAGTTTCATTTCCTTTATTTGAGTCATAGGAAACACCGTACTGTTAAAGGGGGCCGAGGTAATACTAAGGAAAATTTCCAACTAATGCTCAACTCCAAAATCCTCAACCCATACAATTCTTCGAGTGAAGCCTTTGGTAATCTCTTACGGTTCAGACAAGTTTTTCTGTGACAGAGACGAAGGTCTTCTGGTCTCTGAGGAAATTGATCTGACTGAGGAGTTAGGATTTCTCCAGTGCGAATTGCCTACAAGTAAGGATCATGATAAGCTGAGGACTTTCATAGTTCGAAATTCCGACCGTTGCTGTGCTTAGCACTAGCTCTCCCCAATCGTTCATATCCACATAACGGTCATATCATTGGGGGCATTTATGTCTTATCATGTCAGGTTGCACCCTGGCTATAAATAGCCGACCCGCACAACCACTAGCTGGTTGGCTGCTCCGAGATAGAACTAACACTTGTCATTTGAGAGCAACCCATCCTCTGAGGACTTTGAGAGAAAATCATCAGTGAGGAAAAACACACAACCAAACCATAAAACCCATAGTGATTGAGCATCACTGAAGAAATTCCTGTGTGGAACCGACTCTAGTTACCTTTGAGGATTGTGCATCCTCCAGACGGTTAGGCGTCATGGTCTAGTGCTCCTGCAGTCAATTGGGGACCACGAAGTGACCTTGGTCTAGAGCATCCAGCAGTAAATTGTGGATCGTCGGGTGACCAGTTTGTGAGGGTTTTGGAAGTCTACCCTGAAGACTTACCACGAGTGTTGGGCGAGGACTGTGTGACCTTAGCTCAAGGAGAATAAGGTAAGGACTGTGTGTCCTCTTGTTTAAATACCAGGCCCCTCCAAACCAGACGTACGACTATCACAGCAGTTGGAACTGGGTCATCAAACCATTGTCTTCATCAAGCTACCTGGTTCTCTTTCCTCAACCTCCTTATTCCTCATAAACCTGTTGATGAAATTGATTGTTACTATTTGAAGAATTTGACCGAAGACTTTCGAAAATTCCTCACCTCAAATTCTTCAAGTTGCCTTGTTCATCACTGCTTATCCTTATCACGCTACTCATTGTTCGTGCATGTTTCATTTCATCATGATGACTAAGCTGATACTATGCTCCTCATGCACCTAAGTACTTATTCCGCTGCTAGTTATTCATCACATTTCAAATTCCTCAAAGTTGAAATTCCTCAAGTGATGAATTTGTAAAAATCGCCTATTCAGCCCCCTCTAGCCGATATAACGCACTTTCAATTGGTATCAGAGCAGGTACTCCCTCGCTCTGTGTGATTTTGGTTTAACCACCTGGAGTTCTAGTTATGTCGACTGCGGGTATGATCAAGGTTTCCACGGGATGTCCTACTTTCGATGGGACAGACTACCCCTACTGGAAGAACAAGATGCGTATGCACCTTGAAGCTATTGACAATGATCTCTGGTATGTTGTGGAAAATGGTGTGCCCTCTGTCGCTCCAACTGTTACTGCTGCTGATGTGACGAGATTCAAGCAACTCGATTCTCAAGCAAAGAATATCACCTATGGTCATCTGAGCAAAGGTCAGTATCGCAGAGTGAGTGCTTTGGAATCTTCTAGGCTTATCTGGGATAGGCTGTCCAAAGTCAACGAAGGTGTTTCCACTCAACGTGACTCTCGTGTTGATGTTCTTCGCAATATCTTCAACCGCCTCAAGAGACTTGACAATGAAAATGTTCAACAAACATTTGATCGCCTCACTGATATATCCAATGAACTTCAAGCACTGGGTGCCACTGATATCACTGACCATGAAGTGGTGAAGAAACTGCTACGATCTCTCGATTCCTCATTTGATACTCTCGTTTTGCTGATTCAAGAATGTGGAGATTTTTAAGCTGTTGATCCTGCTGATATTCTTGAGAGACTCAATACACATGAATTCCAACAAGCTGAAAAGAGAGACCTCTATGGGCCAAGCTATGGAAGATCTAGTGCTCTGATGGCAAAAGCAATTTCCTCATCTGAAGAAGAAGATTCGGACAGCAGCCTTGGTGATCCTGAAGAACTAAGTCAGGAACTAGCTATGCTTGTGAGGAAATTGTAGAAGTTCTCAAGAAGAGGTGGATTTGGAAAGTCATCAAAAGGTGGCTTGAGGAAATCAGATTCCTCAGAAGATTACAAAAGGAGAACATGTCATCGTTACAAGAAGCCTGGCCATTTTATCTCTGATTGTCCTCTCTGGGAAAAAGACTCAAAGAAGAAGAAGAAATACAAGGATGACAGTTCTGATGACTCAAAGAAAAAGAAGAAATCTTCTAAATCCTCATCTGCAAAGTCCTCATCTTCAAAGTCCTCAAAGCACAAGAAGAATGGTTCCAGAAAGGCTCGAGCATTCATCGGCAAAGAAATGGATTCTGAGGAAGAATCTGGAGAATATGAAGAAGAGGAAGAATATGAGGAGGAATCAGAATCTGGTATCGCTAGCCTAGCTCTCGCTACTGCGTTCGTCAGCAAGTCCATCTTCAACAATGAAGAGTATGACCCCTCCAACGACTCTAACGTCAGCAATGATGATTATGCTCCCACTTATTCCTTTATGGCAAAAGGCTCAAAGGTACACAAACATCATTCCTCATCTGAATCAAGTGAAGGTGAATCTGATGAATATGTGAAACCTAGCTATGCTAAAATCGTTAAAAAATTGCCACTAAGCAACAAAGTGCACTTGAAAAGCTTCAGAAAATGCTAGACAAAAGCGATGATCTGTTAAACCGTGAAGTGGATCAGACCCAAACTCTGTCTGTTGATCTTAAAAGTCTTCAAACAAAGTATGATGACCTTCAGAGTCATCATAACGACCTCTTAGCCGATCGTGAGAAGATTTCATATGAATTTCTTCAAAGAAAGCAAGATCTTGAAAAGCTGAGGGTGTCAAATGAGGATCTCCAAAGGGAAAACGATTCCTTACTGGCTCAACAGATCAGTACCGCTCAGGAAGAATTTGTTCCACCTTGTTTGAAATGCATCGAACGTGAAACTGCTAATTCTTCACCTGAATGTTCAAATGCTTCTATTGCTGCAATTTCTTCAACTATTCCCATGGTCTTAAATTCCTCATCTGAGGATACCACTAGTATCACTGATGACAATCCAGGGTTGAAGGAATTGTATGTGATAGGCATATACAAAAGTCTCAAAGGGCATCAAACCCTTTGTGATGTCCTCAAGAAGCAGATTCTGAACAGGAACCCTAGGAAAGAGGGCGTTGCCTTTGTGAGGAAACTCAATGCTGATGGATCCTACTAGACACCTGAGCAGTACCCCCAAAACCTCATGGGTTGCTGCAAAAGGATCTCCTGTGGATCCATCCACTTTATCTGGCTTTACTTGTGAAACTTCATATTCCTCTGTTGAGTCACTTGACTCCAATTACAGATTCGTCAAAAAATAGTCAAGTGAAGTATTTGCCAGATATGTTGGAACTAACTGCAGGAACGGTTCTCCTATGAAGAAAATCTGGGTTCCCAAGAGCTACCTACAAAATCTTCAAGTGAATGTCCTCACGACACCACTCATGAAGAATCGGAACCCCAGATCAAATTCCTCATATGGACCAAAGCCCTCACTTGGACCAAATTCCTCAAACGGTCAAAATCATCATTCTCGTGTTAATGCCTCTGTTTCGCAGGGAAAACCTAAGAGTTATGAATATGTCCATTATTCTTCAAACCATTATGTTCATAAGTCCTCGAAGAATTTCTCTGTTTATTCGTTTGAATCTAACCCTCGCCCTGTGAAACGAAGCGCACTTGCTTCAATGCCTCCCTTCTCACATGGTGCTCGCAGAATGATGAATTCTTTGCCACCCCTCCAGATGTGGGTGGCGAAGAAAACAAACTGAAATCCTATGCAGGGTCAGGTCTCCAGATGAACTTGAACATCTGATGAATTTGCTGGAGACCTGAGGAAATGCTTGAAAGGACGCAAGTTAACCATGATGAAATGCATTCTTCATTTCTCACGTCCTCACTCTACTTGCTTACTATCTTGTGTGATGAAATTATGTCTGATGAAATTGATATCATATTCTTCACTCTGAAGCATATGAGTTTGTAAGTTGTACTAATACATCTGCAGGATGATACTCTAAAAGCTACTGAGTGGGTTCTCGATAGTGGATGTACAAACCACATGACGGGTGACAAGAATCTACTGATGAATTTGCCACTCACTCCATCTCCTCTAAAGCATATCACCTACGCAGACAAAGGAAAAAGCAAGGTATTGGGACTTGGTAAGGTTGCTATCTCAAAGGACCGAACCATGGACAAGGTGATGCTTGTTGAATCCCTTGGGTTCAACCTTATGTCTGTCTCAATGCTTTGTGATCTTGATATGGTTGTCGTATTTGGAAAATATCGTTGTGTTGTCATCATGGAATCTGCCAATTCCAAAGTCTTCGAAGGCTTTAGGAGAGGAGACTTGTATATTGTTGATTTCTCTATAGGTCCTCAACCTGCCACTTGCTTACTTGCAAAAGCTTCAGAAGGCTGGTTGTGGCATCGACGACTTGGACATGCTGGTATGAGGAATCTGCACACACTCATGAAGAAAAAGCACGTCATTGGCATCGAGGGTGTCAAATTCCTCAAAGACCACCTTTGTGGTGCATGTGAATCTAGGAAGATGACCAGATCCAAGCATCCCTCGAAGACAATCATGACCACTACGTGACCTTTTGAATTGCTTCGTATGGATCTCTTTGGTCCCACTCACTACTCCATACTAACAAATTCTTCAAGTTTGTATGGATTTGTCATTGTTGATGATTACTCTCGTTACACATGGGTGCATATCATTCTGTACAAAAATGAAGTACAGGATGTCTTTAGACGATTTGCTTCAAGGGCCTCCACTAACTTTGGCGTCAAGATCAAGCATATCAGGAGTGATAATGGGACTGAATTCAAGAACACTAACCTTGATGAATATCTTGATGAACTTGGTATTACTCATGAGTTATCTGCTCCTTACACTCCTCAGCAGAATGGCATCATGCAGCGCAAGAACAGGAATCTTGATGAGATGGCTTGAACCATGCTTGACGAATACAAAACCCCTCGTCGCTTCTGGCCTGAAGCAATTGATACTGCATGCCACATCATCAACAGGGTATATCTTCACAAATTCCTCAAGAAGACTTCATATGAGCTCATGACAGGCAAGAAACCCAATGTAAGTTATCTCAAAGTCTTTGGTGCAAAATGCTGGATCAGAGATCCCCACCATAGTTCTAAGTTTGCACCGAAAGCACATGAAGGTTTTATGCTTGGTTATGGAAAGGACTCGCACACCTACAAAGTCTTAAACACATACCATCACAAGGTGGTTGAAACTGTAGATGTGTGGTTCAATGAAACTAATGGCTCGCAAAGAGAGCACATGCCTTCTGTGTTAGATGAACAATCTCTTGAGGAATCCATCAAGCTGAAGGCAACTGAAGATGTCATACCCACTGAGGAAATCATTCCAACAAATGAAGACTCTCATGCTGATATACCTGAAGAAAATGGTGCTAATGAAACTTCTCAGCCTCGTCAACGTGCCCATCCAAGAGTAGCAAATGAAGTGCAGATTGACAAAATCATCGATGACATCAATGCACCAGGTCCTCTCACACGCTCAAAAGCTTCACATCTAACTAACTTTTGTGGGCACTTTGCCTTTGTCTCTATCTTAGAGCCCACCAAAGTTGATGAACCATTCAAGGAGCCCGAGTGGATTCAAGCTATGCAAGAGGAATTGCATCAGTTCAAGCTCAACAACGTGTGGGACCTTGTCAAGCGGCCAGATCCTCGCAAGTATAACATCATAGGTACCAAGTGGATATACCACAACAAGCAAGATGAAAATGGTCTTGTGGTGAGGAATAAGGCTCGACTTGTAGCTCAAGGCTATACACAGGTTGAGGGAATTGACTTTGATGAAACTTTTGCACCTGTTGCTAGACTTGAAGATATTCGCATATTACTGGCTTACGCTAACCATCATAATATCATCTAATATCAAATGGATGTGAAAAGTGCATTCCTCAACGGTAAGCTTGAGGAAGAAGTATATGTTGCTCAACCCCCAGGTTTTGAAGATCCTAAGCATCCTGACAAAGTCTTCAGACTAAACAAGGCCCTCTATGGCCTCAAGCAGGCCCCTCGGGCGTGGTACGACACCCTGAAGGAATTCCTCATGAAGAAAGTCTTCAAACCCGGTTCACTCGACCCTACTATTTTCACGAAATCCTATGACAATGAACTGTTCATATGCCAAATATAAGTTGATGATATTATCTTTGGATGTACTGACAAACGTTACAATAATGAATTTGCCTATATGATGAGTGAAGAATATCAAATGTCTATGATGGGAGAGTTGAAATTCTTCTTAGGTCTTCAAATTCGTCAGCAAGACAATGGCATCTTCATCTCACAAGAGAAATACCTCAAAGATGTTTTGAGGAAATTCAACATGCAAGATTGCATAGGCATCAAAACTCCAATTCCTTCCAACGGCCATCTCTGCACTGATGAAAATGGTAAAGATTTCGATCAGATGGTATACCGCTCCATGATTGCCTCCATATTGTACCTATGTGCATCTAGGCCTGATATAATGCTAAGTGTCTGCATGTGTGCTCAATTCCAAGCAACACCGAAGGAATCACACCATAAGGCTATGAAACGTATTCTTCGATACTTAGCTCACACACCAACACTTGGATTGTGGTATCCCAAGGGCTCAAATCTTCACCTCGTCGGATACTCTGATGCTGACTATGCTGGAGATCGTGTGGATCCCAAGTCAACCTCAGGCACATGTCATTTCCTCAGACGATCCTTAGTCTGTTGGTCCTCGAAGAAGCAGAACTGTGTTTCACTCTCTACTGCAGAAGTTGAGTACCTTGCTGCTGGCTCGTGTTGTGCTCAGTTACTATGGATGAAGCAAACCCTCAAGGACTACGGCATCAAGCTGAAGAATGTGCCTCTTTACTGCGACAACGAGAGTGCCATCAAGATTGCGTACAACCCTGTTCAGCACTCCAAGACCAAGCACATCTAGATTCGTCATCACTTTCTTCAAGATCATGTACTCAAGGGCGACATCTCCATCAATCACATTCCTACTGAAGAACAACTGGCCGATATCTTCACAAAGCCCTTGGATGAAAAGAGGTTTTGCAAGTTGCGGTGTGAGCTAAATATCTTAGAATCTTCTAATGTTCTTTGATGAAGAACACACATCCTAACACGTATGCAAAATTGATGACTTAGATGTGCAACACACGAAGTAATGGTTTTTTCAATCAATGAAGAACAAATCTCTAAGTGTGAAGAAATTAACGAAGAATTTGATTCTCAGAACTCTACGACAATTGTAAGCGGTGTCTGAAATCATCATTCTTATACGGTGGGTTACGCCACCAACCAAAAGTTGAAGTTCTTCAAAATTGAGCACTGTTGCAAATTCTTCAAATTATCAAATTCCTTAAATTTGCAAATTCCTCAAGTTTTCAAATTCTTCAAAACTTTTGAGACCCATATTCTTCATTGACTATATATATATATGAGTTTTTCAATGTCCTCAACAGCATTCACTTATTGCTAATTCTTCAAGTTGATTTTCATCTAAGTGAATGTGATCAGACCCTTTCCCCGTCTATGCTAAACTCAACCCAGTCTGTTCACAAATTCCTCATATGCGTTCTACTTTGAAACTTGTTCAAAGTCTTCACTGTGTCCTTGACAGTTGAAGAATTTGCGAACGAAAACTTTGAAATCTTCACTACAAAAATTTTCAGCGGTTCCCGCTCAAACTGTTCCGATTCCCGCGCCTGGATTACCCACGATCCTCCACAATCTTCACTACCCAGATCGTGGGTGACACCTGTCGCGTGGAGAGCAAGGGTCAGGGGCAATCCTGTCCAAAATCTTCGAGAGGATCAGTTTTCACTTCCTCTATAAATGCCCCCTTCCCATCAATTGTGCTCGGTTACTTCGCATCTCATCTCTCTCCCGAGCTCCAACCTAGCGCCGCCGCTAAAGTCATCGTCGTCGGTGAGGAAGAGCTTCGCTGCCTCAACCTCGTCATCGTCGTACTCGCATCGGCCGCGGAAATCTTCATCCCGCCGCCGCTGTAGCTGTCTCCTTCTGCCAAGCTAGGGCGTGGGAGATCTGAACGGACGAACCTCCTCATTTCATCTCTGTGTTCGTCTTGTTCTTCACCAGGGTAATTAAAATTTATTTTTACTGCCCCTGTTTGATCCTCAACTACAACTACTATTGCTCAATAGGTGTTTACACGTTCTAAATCAAATACACAAGCACCTTACATCTCCTCGTACTTGATAAGTAATGACTTTCTTCAAGATTCCACAATTGTGCGAAATCTCAAATTTGCACAACTCTGGAACCTAAGGCTAAGAACACCTAGTAAAATTCCTCAAGACATCCATGGTCAAATTCCTCACACCTATCTCTCTTAAATTTCTGAGAACGCATATGACCTCTTCAAATTCTTCGCACCTATATTTTGTTCACACGTACAACATGTCCGCTGATGAATCACTAGGTTCTCATCAACTTAACTCATTTGCAGCGCTACTAGAAGAAAATCTGTGTACCTCTTCAGAATCTTCAAGAGTTCATATTCCTCAAGTGAAGAAAATGTCTGATGGAAAGAAACCTCAGAAAGGAGGGAAAAAGCCAGATGTGCACACTGCATTTGAGATCCTTGAGGATCTGTATGATGAATATTGCACACCTGACGAAGAAACTCATGGAAAGGAGACGACCAAGCAGAGCAAGATTCGTCTACAAAAGATTGAGAGGAAATGGGCCACAGGATGGAGAGAATATCGTTATGTAACTCCTAAATACATGATGAAATTCACTGTGAAACCACCTTGCAGCAGGCCTCCTCTTGCTCCTAACCAAATAGCTGATCCTACTAGCCTCAAATCTGGTGAGGACTTTCCTGACATGTGGGAAAAGCAACAAGCCAAGTTGGCGAGGAAAGCCAAAGAGGCAGTGAAGAAATTCAGCGAGGGTTCTGCTGCTGCTGCCTCTGCCAGAGCTTCTGCTAGTGCTCCGAAGAAAATGGTAAAGAAACCTGCTCTAAAGATTGTTTCTTCAACATCAAAATCCTCAGTAAAAATTCCTCAAGGTCAAAGGCCTCAGCCCAGAAAACTTTCTGCACTTGGAACTATTGCTGCTCAGTCATCTGCAACAGCTACAAAGTCCTCAACCCCAGTGCATCTGTCAACATGCAAAAGGACTGAGGGTTTCATCGTAGTTCCGAAGCTCACTTCAAGCCCCTCCACAACTGCAAAGTCTTCAACCAGTCCCTCTGCGCTTAAACTGAAGAAGACAGCTGAACGTGGTCAAAGACCAAGCTCTCACACCAGCAAGGCTCTAGTTACAGTCCCCTCGGATTCTTCAGAGGGTAATGATGATGATGATGATGATGTTGATGATGCGGAATTGGTAGAAATCATCAGACAAAGTCAGCACAGGGCTGCTAGAGCAAAGGGTAGCTCTGTTCCTCTCATGTTGGATCCCAAGTTGATCCTCAACTTCATTCATATATGGCATGAGGACCCAAGCACTCCACTTTCCTCACTAAATCTGCCTCCTGAAGTGGATCATGTCCTCACCCACTTCATCTCTGAAGAACAATGGAAGAGAGAGCAAGCTCAGAGAGCTAAGAGGAACAAGACTCGCAAAGAACAGTTTCTGCGCAAAAATGTGATGAACTTGACCCCAAATCAACTAGTCACAGTTCAGTCGGAGATTCGCACTCTCTCTTTGGATCAACGGAGATATGATGCTGAATGGAGGGGCACCAAGGTCAGACTCGTCAAGGCTGCTCAAGCAGCTGTAAAGGATCACAACACCAGGGTTGCAGCTCGATCGCAACCACAAATGACTCAATCTGAAGAAATTGCTCGGACTACAAATGAAATTCTTCAGGCAGCTGATGAAAATGCTCAGCCTGATGAAACTGCAGTAAGAAATGCTTTTGCTCTAGAAGCAACTGCCAGTGCTGCTGAGGAAACTCAGACCGCTAATGAACATGCTAGGGCAACCTCCAATGTTGTGCCTGAAGAAACTAAACCAACTAGGATGGCTGCATCAGTTGTTCCTGAAGAAAATGCTACTACTGAGAAAAATCCCCTCAAAAGAAAAGCATCAACTTCTGAAGCCCCTGTGTTGAAGAAGTCGAAAACTTTGACAAGTTCCTCAGCTATACCACTTGATGCAACTCCAATTTCCTCGGCACCAGCCTATGCTATTGTGCCAATTGGGGAAGCATATGACATTCCTCAAGAAGAAGAGAATCTTTCGGCTGCTTCCTCAGAGCCCCTTGATGAGGAAATAGTCATTTATGACACTGCATCAGCTCCCAAGGTATCATCGCCCCAGCTTCTGCTAACTGCTAGCGCTGAAGAAATTGATGAAGAAGTTGACATTGGTGACACTACTCCTGTCATCAATGATGAATATTGGGAATCTGCACATCCCAATTCACCTGTGGCAACTCCCTTGATGTTGATTCCTCAGTCACCTGCATAAACTGACGAAATACCTGAAGATTCTGAACACCTGTCCCTTCCAGACCTTGAAGAAATTCCAGCTGCAACAGCTGAGGAAATTGATGCTCCGGCCACTGCTGTTCCTTCCATGCCAATGGAGATCAAGGGGCATACACGGACAAATCTTCAACCCAAGCCAAGACTGCCTCTCAAAGGCTCTGTTTGTCCCAAATTCCTCAAGACCAATTTCTTTGATGAACACATGTTCTTCTGTGGACCAAACCCCTATGACTCTGCAAGGGCTGGTCGCAACAGGTTCTGGACTCCCACTCAACTGAATTATTATGCTTCAGTCCTCTATGAGAAGAAGAAAGTCTTCGAGCACCATCAGATTCCTCACGCGGACATGGAAAGTCTTCCATCATTTACTCCTGTGCTTCAAGTTCTATATGATGCTGGACTTCTTCCATTTTGTGTTGACATCTGCGATTGTAATGAGGAAATCATCCTTCAATTCTATGCCACGTTGCATATCAGTAGAGATTCCTTAGACATCAACTCTTGGATACTAGACTAGATGATTGGCACAACACACTTCACTGCTCAAGCGTCTAAATTGCTTCAGTGTGTCCCAGTCCAAATTCCCTCAGAAGAAGCTCGCAAGTTGTTTGATCAACCTCCTCTACCCAGTCAACTGATGAATGTGCTGATGAAGACACTGCCATCTGGAAAGCCTCAACGCCAAGTCTTCTTAGTGAAGGATCTGCTCTATGTGCCTCGCACAGTCTATCGCATATTGACAATCACACTGTGTCCTCATAAGGGTCACAACTCTAAAGAAGAAGAAGTTGAAGGAATCATGAAGAATATGCTCTTCAACGTCATCCATGGTATTCCCATTAACTTGCATGATTTCCTCATGAGGACTTTCGCCAGTGCTGCTGTCGCTCCATTTGACCAGAAGCCATATGCTCCCTAGATTATAAAATTCATCAGGGATAAGTCCTCAGTGCACTACAAGGGTGATTTCCAGAATCACTTCAGTTTCCTGCCACCCATTGAAGTCATCAAGAGTACAATTTCATCAGTTGAAGGGAAAGGCAAGTCTGTTATTGATGAAGGAACATGTCCCCTGGATGGACAGTTTCGCAAGGCCGCTTCCTTCTCCACAAATGATGACACTGCCACACGAGACTCTGATGCAAAGGCCTCAGCTCCCAAAGAGTGTGCCCCTCGATTGATGACTGACCGCGAACTTCTTATAAGTCTTCATCAGAAGGTCGATCGCAATCATAAGTGGATAAAGCGTCAACTTGGGTATACAGAATATGACTGTGACGCAGAACACTGTCAAGAGGAACCACTACTACGCTCATGAAAACCTCAAGCGCTCTTGGGCTGTGCTAAATCACATCATGTCTTCTGAAGAATTGGATGAGCTTAACTTTGAAGAATATCCTGACTTCGCTCGCTGTCCTCAGAAGAAGTTCAAGAAAGTCCAAGTTCCTCTGATGGTCACCAGTTCATATTCTTCATCTCGCGAGCGTGATGAAGATGAAGACATTGACGATACTGCTGTTGGCCCTGCATCAACAATCGACCCTGACAACGCTGGAGCTCCTTCTTCACCAACAAGATGAAATTCCTCATGGGGCGTTAGTCATCACTTTTTCTTCCCTTTTGGTCTTCGATGACAAAGGGGGAGAAAATTTTAGTTAGTCTTCAAGCGGGTCTTCATATATATGGGCTATTTTTGTTTAAGTTGCAACTCTCGCTCTTTTGAAGTTTTTGGTTATTGAGTTGTAAACTTAAGTCCGATGGTGGTCTGACACTTTTGAACTATTTCCTCGCATGTTTATTTCCTCAAATACCTTAATGCATGCATGCTGAGTTTTGTCAGACACCATTTTCCTCACACATTTCAAACTCTTCATTTCATATATTCAAATGCGTGTATGAATTACAAGATATAGGGGGAGTTCTCCATGTTTTGAACCTGCCATGTGCATTTGCAGCCCAAAGCAAATTCCTCAAATATGCACATCTTCAGGGGGAGTTCTTCTATATCTTGCAATCAAATTCCTCAAAATCTGTACTTTCACTTCGTATGTTTATCCCCGTTCAAAACTTAACCGATTTGTCATCAATCACCAAAAAGGGGGAGATTGTTAGTGCATCAAGTGCCCCTTAGTGATTTTGGTGTATTGAAGACTTATAGGTTAAGGCACTAATGTGTTTGTGAGTATACAAAGGCTTTATAAGTTGATGAGGAGTTTGATATATTCGAAGGTTAACGACCCCTAAAAATGTATGTCTTCAAGTGAAGACTTTGCTGAAGACTTTCTGAAGAGTTTGGTGAAGACTTTGTGAAGACTTTGAAAATGAATAAGTTGGTGTGACCTTGAAGATATGAATGAGGAATATGAAGCGTGAAGACTTTCGTTTTTGTAGTTTCATTTCCTTTATTTGAGTCATAGGAAACACCGTACTATTAAAGGGGGCCGAGATAATACTAAGGAAAATTTCCAACTGATGCTCAACTCCAAAATCCTCAACCCATACAATTCTTCGAGTGAAGAATTTGGAAATCTCTTACGGTTCAGACAAGTTTTTTAGTGACAGACACGAAGGTCTTCTGGTCTCTAAGGAAATTGATCTGACTGAGGAGTTAGGATTTCTCCAATGCGAATTGCCTACAAGTAAGGATCATGATAAGCTGAGGACTTTCATAGTTCGAAATTCCGACCGTTGCTGTGCTTAGTGCCAGCTGTCCCCAATTGTTCTTATCGACATAACGGTCATATCATTGGGGGCATTTATGTCTTATCATGTCAGGTTGCACCCTGGCTATAAATAGCCGACCCCCGCAACCACTAGCTGGTTGGCTGCTCCGAGAGAGAACTAACACTTGTCATTTGAGAGCAACCCATCCTCTGAGGACTTTGAGAGAAAATCATCAGTGAGGAAAAACCCACAACCAAACCATAAAACCCATAGTGATTGAGCATCACTGAAGAAATTCCTGTGTGGAACCGACTCTTGTTACCTTTGAGGATTGTGCATCCTCCAAACGGTTAGGCGTCATGGTCTAGTGCTCCTGCGGTCAATTGGGGACCACGAAGTGACCTTGGTCTAGAGCATCCAGCAGTAAATTGTGGATCGTCAGGTGACCAGTTTGTGAAGGTTTTGGAAGTCTACCCTGAAGACTTACCACGAGTGTTGGGCGAGGACTATGTGACCTTAGCTCAAGGAGAATATGGTAAGGAATGTGTGTCCTGGGACTGTGTGTCCTCTAGTTTAAATACCAGGCCGCTCCAAACCAGACGTACGACTGTCACAGCAGTTGGAACTGGGTCATCAAACCATTGTCTTCATCAAGCTACCTGGTTCTATTTCCTCAACCTCCTTATTCCTCATAAACCTGTTGATGAAATTGATTGTTACTGTTTGAAGAATTTGACTGAAGACTTTCGCAAATTCCTCACCTCAAATTCTTCAAGTTGCCTTGTTCATCACTGCTTATCCTTATCACGCTACTCACTATTCGTGCATGTTTCATTTCATCATGATGACTAAGCTGATACTATGCTCCTCATGCACCTGAGTACTTATTATGCTGCTAGTTATTCATCACATTTCAAATTCCTCAAAGTTGAAATTCCTCAAGTGATGAATTTGTAAAAATAGCCTATTCACCCCCCCCTCTAGTCGATATAACGCACTTTCACAAACAAGAAGAAGGAACACATTCAATGTGATGCAGCAAACATGATGTATGATATGGCATGTTAAGGTACTAAATTGACCTAGTGCGATAGGTAGTCATATTAAGTGAAGTGGAATTCAAATAGATACTAAATTCCAACTCCAACACTATTTATATAATTATGATAATCATTAAATGTCCTAGTTGGTGATGCTAACTTGATCAAACATGCATCACCATGGCATAAACATATTCATCTGATTATTCTGATCATTTTTCATATATTAATTATTTCCATCTGAGCTACAGATTATTTTCTATGATTTTTATAAGTTTTAAGCATTTCTAAGATTTTCTATGATTTTTAGAAGTTTTAAACACAGTAAGCAAGCGGCGGCGGCTGCGGTGCACTGCAACAATGGCAACGACAGCGTCCGCGGAGGCCGGAGCTCGTCTTCAATGAGGAGGCTAGTTAGGGGGCACGCACGACAGCAGGAAGAGAGAGGAGAAGAAGAGGAGCTCACAGGGAACACGTATCGAAGGTCAGTAGGCTCGGAGACGTGCTGGAGGCGGCAAATTGACATGGTCGATTGTCGGCAGTCGGTTGAGGAAATCGCGACGACGACGATGCTGAGAGCCTTCGGGTCCGATTCCTTCGGCGAGGATCTTCAAAGCGTCGAGGCAGAGCTTTTGGTCAAGTTTGGGAGGCAAGGTGATGGCGGTAGCTCGCTGGTGATGTCAGCATGGGCTCGGGTCTGGGGAGGAAGAAGAAGAGAGAGAGGGAGAGTGCGAGGGGGCGAGAGACAGGGCGTCGCCTCAATCCAGACGAGTCTCCAGGGTCCGTCCATCCTTCCATCTGCTCAACGGCAAGCAGGCGGTGGCTGTGGCGCGTGCCGGCGCGCACTGGCCACGCCGAGGAGGAAGACGACAAGGAGCTCCTGGTGGTATGGTCTTTAGTTGGGCCGGCCAGGTAAGTTGTCTCCCTCTCAGCATTTCTAATTTATTTCAGTATTTTTCTATTTTTTGCATTGTGCTTTGCTCTATAGAAATAAAACAACCTTTTTGAAAAACTTAAAACTTGTTCATGTGGTTTAATAGATTATTCCTCACACATGAAACATTTTGTTTTCCTATTGTGGGCAACTTTATTTATTTAAATAAAAAAAAGTAGCTGAAATAATTCCAACAATAATTTTCCCTGGGTTGAAATATTTCTTTTGAAACCTAAAATTTATTCATTTAGTCCATTATTTGATTTGAGGCAATTCCCATTTGCAAGGGGTTTATGAAGGCCATTTTAGTTCATTGGTTCAATTTTGTTTTGGATTTTGGTTTAATCTGTGAGGGGTTGGGTTAGGTCATCCCCATTTCATGTTTAAGGGGAAAATTAACATGATGACATGATGCACATGCAATAACAAGCAGAGCCTAAGCTAGGGTTGTGACATGTTCACCATTGAAACAATATCATCTCACGTGATGATCAGACTTGGGTTGGTGGATTTCGATCATGTCACACTTAGACACCCCGAGGAATGTTAATTTGAGTGGGAGTTCTTTAGTAATATGATTAATTGAACTCATTATCATGAACATAGTGAAAATGTCTTTCTAAATTATGTTGTAGATCAATAGCTTGCATTGTAGTTCCCCTGTATTTTGATACGTTCTTAGAGAAAATTGTGTTAAAATATGATGGTAGCAATAAGCGGACTGGGTTCGTGATCTGAGGATTGTACTCATTGCTGTGAAGAAGACTTATGTATTAGATGCAACGCTCGGTGCGCCACCCCCTCGAGCATCATCTGTGGATGTTGTGAACGTCTAGTTGACACATTCTGATGACTACTGGATAGTTTAGTGATCCATGCTTTACGACTTAGAATCGGGGCTTCAAAGATGTTTTGAACGCCATAGAGCATATGAGATGTTCCTAGATCTGAAATTTCTATTTCAGGCTCATGTTCGTGTTGAGAGGTATGAGACCTCTGGCATGTTCTTTGACTACAAGATGGACTAGAATAGATTAGTCAGTGAGCATGTGCTCAGAATGTATGGGTGCTGTAATCACTTGATCAAGTAGGAGTTAATCTTCCAGATAAGATAGTGATTGACAGAGTTCTCCAGTCACTATCGCCAAGCTACTAGAGCTTTGTGATGAACTATAACATGCAAGGGATGGAGATGATGATCCTGGAGATATTTGTTGTACTTAAGGGCACGGAGGTAGAAGTCAAGAGGAGCATCAAGTGTTGATGGTAAGACCACTAGTTTCAAGAAGGGCAAGGGCGGGAAGGGAAACTTCATTAATGGCGAGCCAGTTGCTGCTCCGGTGAAGAAACCCAAGGTTGAACCCAAACCCAAGACTAAGTGCTTCTATTGTAAGGGGAGCTATCACTGGTAGCGGAAATGCCCCAAAACATGGTACATAAGGAGGCTGGCTACGTCAACAAAAGTGTATATGATACACATGTTATTAATGTGTACCTTACAAGTACTCCTAGTAGAACTTGGGTATTAGATACAGGTTCAATTGATAATATTGGTAACTCGACAAAAAGTTGTGGAATAAACAGAGACAAGCTAAGGGTGAGGTGATGATGTGTGTTGGAAGTGTTTCCAAGGTTCATGCGATTACCATCGCAGGCTCCCTCTACCTTCGGGATTAGTGTTAAACCTAGATAAATTTATTTGGTGTATGCGTTTGGCATTAACATGATTAGATCATGTCTATTGCAAAATGGTTATTTATTTAAGTCAGAGAATAATGGTTATTATGTTTACATGATAATACTTTCTATGGTCATGCACCCAATCTGAAGGGTTTATTGAATCTCGATCGTAGTGATAAATGTGTTCATCATATTGATGCCAAAATATGCAAAGTTAATAATGATAGTACCACATAATTGTGGCACTACTGTTTAGGTCATATTGATGTGATGTGCACGAAGAAGCTCCAAGCTATTGAATCTTTGGACTCACTCGATTTTGAATCACTTGAGACATGCGAATCATGCCTCACGGGCTAGATGACTAAGACCCCATTTTCGGTATGATGGAGCCCGCAAGTGACTTATTGGAAATGATACATACTGATGTATGCGTTCCAATGAGTATTGAACCATGCAGTGGATATTGTTATTTTTCTTACCTTCACTTATGATTTGAGTAGATATGCATATATTTACTTGATGAAACACAAGTCTGAAATTTTGAAAAGTTCAAGCAATTTCAGAGTGAAGTTGAAGATCATCGTGAAAAGAAGATAAAATGTCTATGATATGATCATGGACATGAATATCTAAGTTACGAGGTTGGTATGCAAGACAATGTGGAAATTGTTTCACAACCCACACCATGTGGAACACCATAGTGTAATGGTGTGTCTGAACATCATAATCGTACTCTATTGTATATGGTGCGATCTATGATGTCTCTTGTGGATTTGCCACTATTGTTTTGGGATTATGCATTAGAGGAAACTACATTCACTTTAAATAGGGCACCATCTAAATCCAATGAGACGACACAGTACAAATTAGGGTTTGGCGAGAAACCTAAGTTGTCATTTCTCAGAGTTTGGGGATGCGACACTTATGTCGGATAAGCTCGAACCAAAAGCGGAAAAGTGAATCTTTAGAAGATACCCTAAAGTAATAGTTGGGTATACCTTCTATCACATATCTGAAGGAAATCTCTTGTTTGCCAAGAATGGATCATTTACACAGAAGGAGGTTCACTCAAGAGAAGTGAGTGGGAGGAAGGTAGAACTTTATAAGGTTATCGAACCTTCTCTTGAATTGGAAAGTAGTGCATGAAAGGAAGGTGTTCCTATAATGCATACACCAATTGGAGAGGAAGCTAATGATGATGATCATGAAACTTCAGATCAAGTTACTACATAACCTCGTAGGTCAACAAGGACACATACTGCCCCTGAGTGGTTCGGTAATCCTATTTTGAAAGCCATTTCGTTAGACAACGATTAGCCTATGATTATGAAGAAGCGATGGTGGGCCTGGATTCCGACAAATAGCTAGAGGCCATAAATCTGAGATAGGATCTGTTGCATTTCGGGCTCCGCAAAACCCTCAAGGTTCAAACATAGGGGCGTGTGCAAAGATCCCCTGCAACCCCGCCCAACCTAGCTCGCAACTCGATGGTTACTATGGCGAACTCGCACAATGACAAGGAATAAGATGGACATAGCAGTGTACCATGGTTCGGGCCGCTGTGAAGCATAATACCCTACTCCTGTGTTGGTGGATTTCCTCTTTGGGAGGTGTGGAGGATGAACTAGTACAGTGGGCTCGAGCCTCACGAGGACGCTCAAGTGGTATTCTTTGATCTTTGCCTTGTCGTGGTTCATCGAGTGGCTAAGTGGTGGATCGGATCCCCTTCTATGGTGCGGCCTTGCCTCTATATATATAAGTGGCCCGGGTCCTCTTCCCTTATCACAATGGCGGGAAGGGATCCCACAACGACCAAATTTGAAGGGGGGCACGAGTACATTCGCCCCTGTCCAAAGGTGGTATTTGCCTACAAAGTGGCTGTCGATGATGCAGTGGTAGGCTCGGCAAAGACATCCGCCCTGCGAGGCTCGTGGTCGTGGCCTTGTTGCACTTCAATGGAAACCTTTGGGCGACACTTTGGGAACCAGCGTATGTCTTTCCTCCCTTTGCTCCAAAGGGGAAACTGCACTGCCTGGCGCGCTAGCGCCTGCCTTTCCTTCCTTGCATCACCTTTCACTCCTGAGGCCGGGCTCCGCATATAGATCTTCGTCGCTCAGAGAAGGCCTGAGGAGGCCCATCCTTGATGGTCTTGGTGCCATTCTTCCTCGCAATCCTAGGGTCCTCGTGAGGGCCTTGTCTTGAGTACAGTCGCGCTAGGCCACGCCTGGATGACGTGGAGGGCCATGTCCTGGGCTGTAGGCTGTCAGGGTTGTGTACCCCGTTCCCAGAACACCGACAGTAGCCCCGGGCCCAAGGCACGCTTGAGATGGCTTCAGGGCAAACCCTTGAGGGTGGCCCGAAGTGCCGCGGGCCCCAAATGCATGTTGGGCATCCTCGTGGCCACCGCCCGAATCGACGAAAGCATGACTTCTAGCGCCGAGCCAATACTGCTTTCCTCTTTGCCGTGCTTGCTCTTGCTCCTAGATCCTGGCCTTAGCTAAGACCTCTCCAAATCTGACGTTGCTCCATCTTTCTTTTGAATGGCTCCTGCTAGCAAGCCAAAGCCAGAGGCCGAGAGCTTAGCCTCCGCTCCCATCTCACCGACACTTTCCGAGTCCATCATTGCCAAGGGCGGTGACCTAGTCCCGGTGCTCCCGTCGACAATGGACGAGACCAACGAGTGCGGGCGGGCCTTGATATGGGGAGGCTCCTCGGAGAGGTGGCCCTCTAAGGGAGTCCTGAATTAAGGGGTCCTCAAGAGGGCGACCTATTTCTATGGGCCTGACTATATGGGCCACTTACCGAACACATGATCAATTGAAGGCCCTATCTCCAAGATGGAAGCTTTGGGAAGCACAGCTTGTACTCCATGTTTGATTTAGCGAATAAGCATGTTTATCTCTTCGGCGTGTAACCGACCATGTGTAAACCCTAGGTACCCTCGGCATCTATATAAGCCGTAGGGTTTTAGGTTGTACGGACAGAACAACTCATCTAGGGTTAGCTATTCGATCTCGAGGTAGATCAACTTTGTAAACCCCATATCATCAATACAGCCAAGTAGGACATAGGGTATTACCTCCATAGGAGCACCCGAATCTGGGTTAATCTGTGTCCCCTTTGTCTCTAGTTACCATTGGTTCTAGTCTCACAGTTCGGGACCCCCTACTCTAGATCTGCCGGTTTGACACCGACATTGGTGCTTTCATTGAGAGTTCCACTGTGAGCACCCAAGGAATCGATGTCTCGCCTTGTCATCAACGAAGAGGTCCACAACATGGACACTTTCATCCCCGGACAGATCTTCGCCTTCGGCAGCGTTGTGCTACACGCCGACCCGACTGGCCATCTAGGCCGTGTCAAGAGCTTCTCCCCAGATAGAGAGGTCAGATTCAGGAACCTAGAATTCTCCGTGGATTCTTCAGGCGACTTGTCACAAACCGGGCTTGCGGCTTCACTTGCCACGCCTGAAGACTCCGAGGATTGAACCTCGAGTTCCTTCTTCGATCATGCCAACGGGGTTAACCATAGTGGTGTTCAGTCTAGATCCGTCCATAGTGTCACAAGGCCTTACACTCGTTCTTGCCAAACATCCCTCTCGTTCGGGCACATCGGAGGTCAATTCCGAAAGTTCTGAACAATGTGACCAATTGAGCGCTCAGCGTTCGACGAAGCCCTAGATTGTACCTCGTCGATGAAAAATTCTAACGATTCAACCCTGATCTATGCTTTGATAGGTTACAGAGCGGGTCAAGACGAATTTTTCGACACACCCAACACCCACTTCATAGCCACAGTTGAAGACTAAACCAACATGTTGGACTATGCCTCTAACGAGGCGGAATACATGGATTAAGAGGATTGCGCCCTAACCCTCGTCAATACCGGGTGATGGGATGCTGCCTCCACACGATGTCTACATGGTGGACACTCCTGCTACTAATGGTGACAAAACGCCCAATAATGATGGCGACAAGTCGGGTGACGCACCGTCAAGGCGTCGGAAACCTCATAAGCGGTCAAAAGGCAAAAAGGGAAGGAGAACTATTATCGGCACCGGGGAAGGACATATCCCTAAGGACCGTGGCGATCCTAATATCCTCGAAAACCCGTTAGAGGGTCAAGAAAGGCCTAAGGACCAGAGCAACCCCGACGACTTCAACGATTCCGAGGACGACAACTATCTCCCTCCTGTCAGCAGGAGGACATCCCGGAAGCCGATTACCTAGACATTCCTGATAACTCTGAAGATCAGGAACTGTTCAGAAAACGGCTCGTAATAACGGCCCACGGCCTGAAAGCAAAAGAATGGCAACTTAAAGTCGAACAAGAAAACCTCAACGATGGATGGACTAGAGTCCTCTCAGCTGAGGAGGGATACTCTATCGGTCTGTCGGACGAGCCTAAGAGTTATCCGCATAGAAGGCTGTTGTCGCAATTTGACGACGAGCTCACTGATACCCCATCTCCCAAACATACCCCATACGACAAGCCGGACTGCCCTATTCGCAGGCACGACAGGATGGCTGGCGACACCGGCTATAGACCAGCGATGCCCCGAAGGCGGGGAAAGGAGCCACTAGAGCTCAATAACATGTTCGACCTGTGAGTGGACCTAGATCACAAAGCAGGCCGTACAAGATCCATCTATGGATGAAGAGGCTACTCGGCCGATAGACGGGATGGGTACAGACCATGGCTCGACCGAAGCAATAATAGAGACCAGGAATGTAACCGAGATAGAACAGACACCGAATACAGGCGTGACATAGCTCGGGTTCGAGGCACCGCTCACTCGCTATGCTTCACCGAAGAGGTGGTGTTGCATCAGTTCCCGGAGGGATTTAAACCAGTGAACATCAAACACTACGATGGGGCAAAGTATCCAACCGTATGGATCGAGGACTTCCTCCTCCACATCCACATGGCCCAAGGAGATGATCTCCATGCCATCAAATAACTCCCCCTCAAACTTAAGGGGCCAGCTCTGCACTGGCTAAACAGCCTCCTCGAAAACTCCATCGGATGCTGGGAAGACCTGGAGGATGCATTCTGCTCTAACTTCCAGGGAACCTATGTTCGGCCGCCGGATTCCTCTGACCTAACCAATGTCGTTCAGAAGCCCGGACAGTCTGCTCGGCAATTCTGGAATAGGTTTTTGACCAAGAAGAACCAGATTGTCGACTACCCGGATGCTGAGGCAATAGCCTCCTTCCGGCATAATATTTGGGATGAATGGATGGCCCGCCAGCTCGGCCAAGATAAACCATAGACCATGTCCTCCTTTACATCCCTGATGACCCGCTTTTGCACAGGCGAAGACAATTGGCTAGCAAGACACAGCCACAACTTCGAAGATCCTGGAACCTCCGAAGTTCGGGACGGCAACGGGAAACCAATTCGCAACAAAAACATGCACCGACACAATAATAGTGACGCCGATGATATGACTGTTAACGCAGGTTTCCGCAACTCCCGACCTAGGTAGTGGAAAACTCCTCCTAAAGGCAATCACAACGGACCCACTCTGCTGGAAAAGATCATGGAAAGGCCTTGCCAAATCCATAGGACTCAAGAGAAGCCTACCAACCACACACACCGCAATTCTTGGGTGTTTAAACAGGTTGGCAAGCTCCCACCCAAGGATCAAGGCAAGAGCCCCCGTAGCAAGGATGAGGATGAGCCTCGGGGCCCGATTGGTGGCAGTCAAAAGAAATTTCCTCCAGAAGTGAAAATAGTAAACATCATATACGCCACCCATATACGTAAGGAGAGGAAGCGCACCCTTCGAGCGGTTTACGCTGTAGAGCCCGTAGCCCCAAAGTATAACCCATGGTCGGCATATCCGATCATTTTTGACCGGCATGATCACCCAACCAATATCCATCATGGGGGTTCGGCGGCCCTCGTCCTAGACCCCATTATAGATGGACATCACCTCACAAAAGTCCTAATAGACGGAGGAAGTAGCCTTAACCTGATTTACTCAGACACGGTGAAAAAGATGGGCCCGATGACGATGAGGCCATTAGCCACGGTGAAAACAAACGGGTCAAGTCCGTGCCGGTGAGGCCATTAGCCAGCAGGGCTGAAATCTTCAAGAAAGACGGAGCATACGTAACGCACTCCGTGTCGCTCATCCGTTCGGGCAGCTCAGTATTGGTGTAGAGCCGGGTTGGACGATAACCCGGAAGTGGATTCTCCTCAGTTAGAGAGGTATCCTTGCAATAAAACCAGGTCCAGTTCCAGTCTTTGGGATGACAAGGCAGAACAGCTGCAGGGAAAGCCATATCCCTTTGCCTTTCGATTGACACCCCTCCAAGCTCAAGACTCGGCCCAACTGCTAGTTCAGTCTAGCGGTTCAAATAGAAGAAATCCCTAAAGAGGTTCGCTATGGGTTCCTCCTGCAGGTAAACCTCATAGAGGACTTGAAATTGACAAAAGTTGGTGATAGAATTGGGGCCAATATCTTGAGGGTGAAGCTTGTAGAAGTTCAACGCACCTTGGAAATTTTTTGACCCAGGCGGCGAGAAGCCGCGGAGAAGATGATCTGTGAACAAAACTACTTCTCCTTCCAAAGGCGTGGGTCTGACCTCTTTTCCAGGAGCCGCCAATGAATGACATCCTGAGCCAACAGGACTCCCATAGTTATGAATTTCCTTAAGGTTGCTTCGGTAACCCCGGAGGCAACCCAGTCACACGAAGTGGGGGCTTTGTCCATGGTGGCGGGATAAACAGTGTGAGAAATAGCAAGGTCATGGCGGGTCAAGTAAAACCTAGCAGTATGGGGAGACAAAGCTAAGACGGAAATTGTGCTCGGCGTGATAAGATGGTGTTTTAAGTCGTCATCTATTCTGAGACCAAGGCAAGTAAAAATGGTTGCTACATGAGCCGGCAGTATGATGGTGGGTTAAAGAGATAGCTAGTGCCGAAAAAAAATTTGAACTGTTGACAAATAGGTTGTGTTGACAACTACAAATATGGCAAGATCTATGAGCGAGAATAAAATAAGAAATATTCTAAACCTAAATAGATGGAAGAACAGACAGTTCGTGCGCAGTGATCTATCCAGTTTTCTGATATACGACAAGTGGAGATACATGCTAAATGGAGTTCTACGTCCGAGGCCTGATGTTTGGAGGCCCGAAAGGTATTCTATCTACTTAACTTCAACCACTACGGCAAGCGGTGGCGAACGCAGAGGAACGACAGCAAGCCACTATACATCTAAGAAGGAGAGAGGAACTAACCTAACGAGCACAGAGGAGATGGTCGAAACGCTGGTGAGTTCTAGTCCGGTTAGGTTGATGCGGTGTCCTGGGTCGATGAAGACGAGGAAGGAGGGCGACGGTGGCGGAGCTTCGGTTGCACGAGCACTAGAGGAAGAAGATAAAGAGATATGGTGGTGGCGGGGAGGAGAAAAGAAATGGGACCCCCTCCCTTGCCTATTTATGATATGGGACACAAGAGTTCTCTCGAGAATCGAGGAGGCACAATGATGATTTGACCAAAAGAGACGCCTCAATTTTTAGAACGACCATTTAATGAGACGATCTGTTGTGATGTCATGGAATATTTTTTGAATATATCCAACGTGACGTCACGGCGGGTTAAAGATTTATTTTCAGGTGAGTAAGTTTGTGAGACTCGCTGCCGAATGGTCTGAAGATTGACATGAACAGATTCAAATCAATCTTGGGCCTAATGTTGGGGATATAACCCCGTGGCGAGACCCGCCCAGGAGGGGTCGGATCACACCTGGCGGCTCATAATCAAGACCCTTAAAGCGGGCCTAAGAATTGAAGACAAGACTACATGGCGACTTACCAGATGGGCCAAGAGGGAGGCCCGGAGACGGAAGATGGCGCTAATCCCAGGCGTGTAAGCCGCCCGGGAGACGGCTTGGCCAAGAAGGCAAAGCGGCTTAGAGACAAGATTGAAAACCTTGTGTAAGTCGGTTTGGACTCTTGTAACCCCAGGGCCTCGACCTACCTATATAAAGGCGAGTCCCTGCGACGGCTTAGGATAGGAAACAATTGATCGATAGCTAGGTCAAGCGAATATACTCCCTTGAAACCGATACTCCATCAATATAGCATAAAGCAGGACGTAGGATTTTACCTCTTTCCGAGCAGCCAAACCTGGGTAAACCCATGTCTCTCGTCCCGATCAACCCCTTTGAGTCCACCGTCTTAGCGATGGCATCGAACCTAAGTCCTATGACATCTGCCGTGACAAAACCGCGAGAGCAGCCATTGGGAGCTCCGCCATTGGAGCCCAGTAGGATACCCCCTCTGTATTTGGGGTGTGGGTGTGCTTCTTGCGTTGTGGGGAAAGGATGAAGAGAGACAAGGTTAAATGAGCGATGGAGTAAATGGGGGCTGGACGAGTTGTAATTGGCACATCTTGTCACCGAGTTCCCGGTGGAGGATTGTTGTGCAAGCTTGACCAGCACACAAACAAGCATTCTCGATAGTTTGTTTGGTCATGTGGTGGCTCGATGTGCCGCATATGTATCGTTGGTGATCCCTTTCCCATGGGCAAACGCACACGGCCACCCGCCAAGCTCGGTTGGCCATGCATCGGCTAGAAGAAGCTCCCATCACTGGGGGCACTAAATGGAAAATGGTTCACAAAAATGATGCGTGTGCAATGTCTTAAAGCAGCATACAGGTTCAACACTAAGCAGTGGTGTGGAATATGCAATGCAGGTGTGACTTGGAAGGACGATGCGGGTTTTGTTAAGCGGGGACGAAGCCCCCATTCCGGGTCCTGATACGACAATTATACGTTCCCGCATAGAGCTCCTTGAGATTTTGTTTCTTGTACTTTCTCTGGACATACGTATCGCTGCCAACATCGTCAGATAGCACCTATACATATAATAAAAAATCATGACATTGATGACTAATATGCATAAAATGATATCACAACGAACTTAGTGGAACAAAATTATTAACTAATCATTTTAAATGCATGAACCACTTATTTTCAAACAAAAGAGGAACTATGAAGTAAGTACTACTCCACATTATCACTAAAGTAGTGATCTACATGCTCTTATATAGTGTGTATTTACAAATGGGTACATGTACAATCATCTATGTAGACCGATTATTAGCAAAATTATCATTTGTACAGGTCAACCATTATATAACTATAAAACCTTAGACATAATACTAGCATAATCGTATGTACGTTTGTCACTTATCCAAGTCACTTATCATTTACCTACCAAACAATCAATAAGTACACACTAACACGGATCTATCGAATCTTACTCTGACTACATGGATTGAAATAACGTGAACCCCGGACGAAATCCAAAAAAATGAGGAAAACATAACTAATCAGAGATACTGTATGATATACTTCCAAAATAGGGAGGGGGTCTAACCTATTCTCCGTCATCGTCGGAGCTCTCGCCGTCGTCGGCGGCGGCGGCGGAATCAGTGGAGTGGTCATGAGAGAGGTCGTAGTAGTATATGTACAACACTGCCTCCTGTTGGGGAGGCATACGACGTCACTGTCGTGCTTCTGTCCGTGTGAGACCCCATCGGCCGGGAGGGCAACCACGTCGCCTTGCATCAAGAGATTCTTAGTTGCTTCACCAGCCCCGGCTTCGACCCCCGCATCATCACTCCCTCCGATGGTGCGCTTGGTCACCATCTGATACACTTCCAAGAGTGTTTACGGCAGGGAACGACAGCGAGGACTATAACCAGCGGTACATGCGCAATTAATATAGAGTGGTTGGTAGCTAAGCGGGAGACGGGTAAACAGCTCGCCTCCCAATGAGCCTGTGCAGCTGTCTTCTCGCATGCCTCACACGTGCTCACACGTCTCCCTTCTAGACCTCGCAAAGGACTGCTCGCACGTCTCCCGGTTAGCCTGGGTAGAGGACTGCTCACACACGTCCCGTCAATTCACACACCAGCTCGCACGTCTCCCGGTGAGCCAGAGCGGCCTGCTCGCATGTGTCTTGTCAATTTACATACCTGCTTGCATGGCTCACGGTCAGCCTAAGCCGCGGACTGCTTGCATCATGCGCCCCGACGACTCACATCCGCTCGGACAGCACATGGGGCTCGTGGTGGTACGTAATATTTTGTTGGTACCAACACATGTGGTTGAATACTGTAATCGTTCGTGATGGTAAAGTGACAAGTGTGTGTACTAAGCACCAACCTTTAATAAGCTCCGATTTGTAAGAAAAGTGTATCAAAAATTGTCTCTAATTAGGCCAAAAATTAGCACACTATATATAAAGAGAGAGACATATATATATATCATGAAACGGAATCCCAGGTTTCATGTTTTTCAGTGGATTTTTGGATTCACTTCAATTTGAAATAAGTTTTCGATGTTTGATGTCGAGCTGTCTAAAAACCATTTTTTAATGTTTTCCATGATGCCAAGATGTTTGAGGTTCCTTACCATTTATTGCATGGCGACTAAACACATGAACCTAGGGGGACATATGATTTCCCCAATGATTTCCTGGAAACTCAATTATTGCATATTTTTTGAATGGTATATGGACATTTTATAATTATAACACGGACTGATGTGTCATGTGTTTTTTGCATAAAAATAGTTTGACACGCCTCGAAGTGGTGTTTTCGGTGATGGCCGCGCAGGGGATGGGGGGTTCTTTCTGTTTACTTAGTTTGCACTAGCCTCTATGTGTAGGATTGTCCATTTTTTGAGGTAGTTGCCACCCCAAATTATCAAAATTGTGCATTGAAATGTTTGAAACAAGGCAAGTCATGCATGTGTTTAGGACACATGCATACAATGGTGGTGGGCCCTCGGACAATAACCCTTTGTGAGTTATTAGTGGTCCGCACATTCATTGGTCCATGTGGTCTATCACATTTGAGCCGCATCGGTAGGGGTTTGACCAAGGTGGGTTAAGTTAATCTCCTTTGTGTTGCGTAGATTATGGTGAGATTCCACACCAAAGATTGACGTGATATACTCATGAGTACCTCCTACCGCTCAAAGTTGATGGGGTGCGTGGGAGGAGACATACATATTGCACGCAATTTTCTTTAGCGTGGGGAAAATTTCCAATTTGCGAAGCACACACTGTATCAAAGTTGTGCACTTGGCATTTTGAATCAAAAAACATGCCCATCCATATGCTTGTGTCACATATAATCTATGGTGGTCCTAAGTGTGGCTCCCTCACATGGTACTCTGGGACGTGTCACTCTATGGGGGCCATGTGTGGCACCTATATATTATATACTGTTTTGACCAATGTGGATCCTTTTTGGTATGCGTGCATGGGGCCCTGTTTTGGATACTCTAACTTTAGCTAGAGGTTGGAGTTAGTTTCTAGCTCAGCACTAACCCTAAACTAACTCTAGCCAAAGAGATGTTTGGATGACAGGGTTAGATTGACAATAGATGCACTTGATGGAGAGAAAAGTAACTTTTCAGTGAGCCCCACGAGAACTAGCTCCAATTAGCACCTCTTGGCTGGTGGGATAGAGAGGGCCCCATGAGAACTAGCTCCCATTAGCACCTCTTGGGTGGGATAGTTTTTGTGTGTGGGTTGGATGCAAGTAGCTACAATATAACCCTCATGTTTGAATACTTAAGGGCTATTTGAGCCCCAACTAGCTCAAACCAACTCTAAGCCATGGATCCAAACATGGCCTATATATATGTGTGTGTGTGTGTGTGTGTTGTGATCGATCCTCTTCGTAAGTCGACTTCCAATTTCTAAGGCTAGTTACATTAAAGTTCCATTGGTTACTAACTAAACAAACACTTAACTACTTATATGTGTGGGCCTCATGCAGTGGGCGTTTGTTTTGTCAAACATTGTCTCACGTGTTTATCGGCATCATCACACCCCGACACAACCATGTTCATGTGGGTTGTCACTTTGGCAGGTGTCTGTAGAGATGTCTATTTGACCAAGGTGGATTCTTCTTGTTGGTATATGTGCATATATTATACGTAGTTGATATATGCATCGACATTTCAATTCTAACAAAAAATAAAGTGCATCGTACACATTGAATCGCTCCTATTGGATCGAATTGTGGGCATGTTTGGGGCTCTATATGCATGGGTTGTTAACCTCGGTACATGGACATTCTGGTTCGAGACACACACATGTGGTGGCGAAAGTTGTCTGTTAGTATTTGAAAACATCACACAACGCTTTCATACATATGTGCCTGGGGCCATGCATGTGCGTTGGTGCTGTCTACAGACACTCCCTCACGTGGTTATATATGGACGACATGCCAAATTTGTGGATCCATGTGGTCTATCACTTAAACCGGCCCATATATACCACAGGTTAATTTGACCAATGTAGATATAGTCCTCTCATTATTTGTTATGATATAGTTCATGGTGAGATACGAGACAGAAGTTTGAGTGCATACATTTATATATAGGTCATGGTGTTTGTTCAAAGCATGTGTATGCGTGGGGCGGGGGCGGGGGAGGGGCATCACAATAGTACTATACGTACGTATACATGAAACCTATTTATGAGGTCAGGTACTACACACCGTTCAACTTTCGAGCCACATCAAAAGGGTTTGCACGCACGAAATATCACACCACCTTAAGTAATTAGTTGATCCACACACATGTGGTTGCGGTCTGACCCATCTTGTGAAGTTTCCGAGACGCGCCCATCAGTGGGCCCGTGCAATCTACCCTCAGAACTAAAACACGGGGGATGGGGTGATCATGATGGAGTTCTATTGGTTTTGTGTTATGGTAGGGTGAATTTGCAGTTGTAGTATAAGTTTGTAAGTTTATATATATACTGAGCTACCATCCCCTCATCGACTCGAAGGTGTGGGGGGGAACGGGACAGGGGTCATAAGCCAACATTGTCATGTGCTCTGCAGGACATTGTGTGTCACATGAACGTTGTGCATTCCGTATTTGAGCACCACAACAACCTTTCCATACATACATTTGGTCCACAAGCAGGTATGCTTGTGCGATGACCCTTGATTTATCCTTTTTAATTTCCAATGTTGTTATATAAATGGCAAGGTAGTCTTTTTTGAAACTTAAATAGCAGATGAGTCGAAGGAGACAACTATGTGCTATTGTGTATGCAGTAGAGTAGTAGACACGCTTCCTGCATGCTAACTATGTGCCATGCTTGATTCTAAAAAATAAGTGTGCCACGCCCAGCCCATGGTTGTCATGTAACTACAGACCACCTTGCACCAAGCCTCATAGAGAAATATTCAAAATAGTTACCCACCTTAATCAATTTAAAAATTGATGGTTCCATGGGTTTATCTCTTTGAATTGCACATAGGTATCATGTTCGGGCCGAGTGCGGATTTTATTCCTCCGGCGCCACTTCAAACCCTTCATAAAAAAATTAGTTTGTCCCGGCTTTACATTCCCTCCAAGTAAAATTTAAAATAGTTGTGGCATTTCCTCAGACACCACCTAGGTCCCTCCCACCCCCACCCCACACAACTCCCTTGCTTGAACCCTAGCTACCTCGTCATCGCCGCCGCCGCCCTCGACCCTGCTCCATGTTCCACAATCAAACTCTTCTTCTCTCCCCGTCCAGGTTACGAACCCATCTCTATAACCTTGCTGCCCTGAATTTCTTAGATGGCGCCTGCTAAACACCCCCTTACTCATGGATCTGCACTGATCCCCACTGCAGACTATCGCAACCTTATTGAGGAGCGAATGGCCAAAAGGAGGTATATCGCAGACTTTCTGATGGATGATGCCGAGGTGGCTGCCGAGGCCGACAGAGAAGCTGACTCCCATGACGAGGTGCCCACCGGGATCGCCGGGGAAGTTGACAACGATTATGAGGTGGATGCAGAGGCCGCAGAGGCCACCGGGGAAGCTGACTATGATATTGTGGTGGCCGCCTAGGCCGCCGCGGAAGCTGTCCACGATGACGAGGTGGCCACCGAGGCTGCCTCGGAAGCTCACTAGAATGACGAGGTGGCCTGTGAGGCCACCGGGAAATCTAAACAGTACCAGGCTATAAGACAGCGGGTTCCCGAATGGATGCATATCGACGAAGCCGGCTACAACGTCAAGCTCATCGACAGTGACGGCTTGCCGCAGGCTATGTCATGGGTTACCTGGCCCTACCCCGACCCCTCGGGTTCGACCCCCGTCGACCACATGTAAGCCCGCTGATGTACTCCGCTTTGCTCTCAAGAATTTTCCTTCCGTCATCTCCATGGAGCCTCTTTTGTTATTTTTGAAGGACACGTTCTATGGTGCTGGCTTGGAATCATCAGCTGCCAAGTCAGACCTCATCGACGAAGCCAACACCGACAACGACACCCTAACCATCTCTTCCAAGGGTAAAGAGCCCATCTGTGACATCAGGGAGGGTACCCTGCATCCCTGCTCTTCCAAGGGGAAGGATCCCATCTATGACAACAAGGAGCACACCCATAATCCGTGCTCTTCTAATGGGAATGAGCCCATCCGTGACAGGTGAGAAAACCCATCTCATGTCAAATTACTTCACTCATGCTAAATGTATGGACTTTGAAGTTGAATTTAATCAATACCTGTCACAAGATCCAAATATGATTCATGTTAAACCTGGTGCAGTTAACACATTCATTGTTTATTTATGTTCTTTTGCATTTGATGTTATGTTATACAATTTCATGTTTAAGCATCGGCTACGTTCTATGCAATTTTGACAATACAGTTCGAATGACTATTTTTGGTTGCTATCAAGCCTGTTGTAATGAGCATATGCCTTGTTTAACTATTTTTCCTAGAGATGTTGTTTGTACTGGGCATATGTCCTGGTACAATTGCTATATAGTATGGCGTGTTTATTTCAGTTATTCACGTTGTGAAGTTCTATATCTGCAAGTATGCACTTTCCAGTTCAATTTCAACATACCAGTTTCAACGGTCATTTTGTTCCTGTTAAGCCTGGTGTAATTAACACACCCATTGTTTATTTCTATTTTTTCACAATGTGATGTTCAGTTATACAATTTGATGTATAAAAACGAGCTACATTCTATGCAATTTCAACCATACAGCTATGAATGACTATATTTGGTTGCTGTTAAGCTTGTTGTAGTGAGCACAACCCTTTCCATTTTTATGTAACTATAACTAGTGTGCTTAAACGTGCACAGTACCAGCTAGAATAACAATATTTAGTTGTAGTTAAATGCTAAGCCTATTGCAGTTAACATGCATCTCCACTTATTATTAGCTTCGCTAGCGTGCTTAAACATGTACAATGGAGCTATAATTTTGTGATCATGTTGTTTACCATGCATATATTTTGTTGATGTTTAGCCTGTCAGTACTTAACATGCCTTTCAGTGTACTTACCCAGAACTATATCGGGAACAACTGTTGTTTTTCATCGAGGTTAGATTCATCACATGGCTTATATATATACTCCATGTGCCCCAAAGTATAAGATGTCAATACATCAAATATGTGAGTACTTTGGATGTAATAAGATCTTATATAATTGGACATGGAATACTGTACTACGTCATTGTGCAATTTATGTTTACCTACTAATACTAACTTGTTGCTTGTAGGTACATATGTCACTGGTAAAGACCCGCGTGTCGACCCTTTTTGCATATGGGGCAATGAGATATTCATGAACCAGCATCAAGTGAGGAAACTTATAAAGGTTGATAATAAAATGGGACAAAATATGACAATTAAACTATTTTTTCACACCTTATCCAAGACAACAGTGAACTCCAGGATGGTAACTATGAACTATCTACCCTTCTTTTTACTGTCCATAATGAGTTGTTAGCTTGCAAACTTACAACGTGTGAATCTATTTTGTTTGTAGTGGTTCTCAAAGCAGTTTACTCAGGATTACCTCTCAAACTACATGATTGGTGGACGTGCAAACGTTGAATTATATCTACCAGGCCACGATGACTACCTAGATGTCCTCATCAACACAGAGAAGGATGGGTGGTCCACCATCACAAGGGGTTGTCCTAGAGTCATCCGTGCATTATGCATGGAGGAGGACACAATATGGGCATTCCGCTTCACCTTGTACAACTGCCAGAGTGTCTTTTGCCTCTTGCTTTACCACGTAAAATACAAGTATGCAATCATGGTTCATCATTATTTATCTGGTCCTAATGTAATTATTATTTCTTGCTGTAATTCTTGAACATATGTACCTGTGAATGGAATAATGCATTGGTTGTTGAACCTATGTCTATGTAAGATGGTTATGAAAAACAAAATAGCCTACTATCGAATTCAAATCATGTAGAATTTTAAATTGTGACTATTAAAATAGCCGAAAACTAAGCTTTGCAGGTCATTACACTGCACACGGTTTGTAAAGCAGAACGTGTGTGATATACCTCATGATTCGACACGTTTCAGAGAGAGAAACCGTGTGCCACAATGCACACAATTACTGTCTATAAACCGTGTGTGATGTTAGACAATATCAGAAACGGTTAAGCATACCTAGATGTTTTGCGACAGTCTCCTTATCATACACGATTAATAATGTTCAATTGTTTATTATGTCGTATGCATCGGACACGAGTATGACACTTGGAGCATTTGCGAACCTTCGTATATCGCAAATGATGTTGTAGGACAAAATGTGTGTGATTATCTCCTTACCATACATGATCTACTATTATGAATTGTTTGCAACTCGGCACCCATCATAAACGTTGCGCTACAGAATTCCGCGTGCAATGTTAGTGTGATCTCACACGAATTGCAACAATGGGCCGTATGGGAAGGGCGCCAAATCTCAAACGGTTGACAGGTGACTCTCGTTTGTGATAGATACGGAAATCCCATATGCTTTGTTTTGCTAAACGTTTGCGTTTGTTGGCCTCCATCGCCGATGATTTTGCCGTGTCGTGTGGGATGGACCCCCTATCGCCCACACAGGCAAGGCGATAATTTACAACAACATCACCAAAAGGGGTTAAAAACCATTTGTATAGCACGTCGCTCCACTAGTGAGCCGCCCCATTCCGAGGCTCCTGGCCACCTCGGGATCCCCCTCTGGCCACATGGCCCTCCTCGGCATTCGGGACACGGCATCATGTTGCCCCCCTCATCTCTCCCCGTACAGCGGCCTCCCACACGCGCGTCGCGGCCACTCGGTTCGTCCAACCGATGGCTTCACACGTGCGACGCGCTCAGCTCCTCCCCAGCTCTCTCTCTTTCTTCCCGCGCCCTAAACAAGCCCCACGAGCACCGCACGAAGGCCAGGACCCCCTCCCGTGGCTATCTGAGTCGTTCCCGCGGGTGGCCATGGACCCCGTCCATGGTGAACCTCGCGGTTTCTATTTAAGAAAGACCCCACCCCTCTCATCCCTCTCCTCGCCCCCTCCATCACCTAATCTCTCCCCTGTGCCACACAATCTTCCTCCCCCACTCTATGTGCTTGACGTGAGCCGGAGCTCCGCCGCCTCGGGCTACCGTCATCCGGCTAGTACGAAGCCTCTCGGCTCTCCATTTCCGCTCCATTCGCTTCCCCTACTCCTCAGGAGTCTAATGCCACTCTCCATCTGTTGATTTGCAGGCAAGGGCGACCACTTCATCCTCGCTACCTCGGCGCCGCTTGGGTTCCTCACCACCGAGGAAACCCTCACCTCTGGTGGCCCTCTCCACATCCCGTAGAAGCGCGTCAGCTAAACCAAGCAGACGGTGCCCTTCGGTTGGATCGCCATGGCCTGGATCGCTGGCGGTGAGCTCTCCTGCTTCCCTGACCTAGGTTAGGGATGACAGGTGGACCCCACCTGTCATCCCCTCACCCACACTCCTTCTCGTTGCCAGGCCAGGCCTGCGTGCAGGTTTCAAATAAAACTTGACACGCGCGTGCCTCCTCGCCTGGGCGCAACACCCCCCCCCCCTTCTGGGCGGGCTCTGCTCGCCGCTGCTGGCCCAAGAGCAAAGTACTCTTTTATTTTTCCATTTTTCTGGCATTTGCCAAAAATTCTTCCACCATAATCTTAGAATATTCTATAGTATTTAATAGTGCCACCTGTAAAAATGTTTGAAAAAAAATTATGTACTATTTTATTTAAAAAAAACTTTTAGGCGTTTTTAGCCACTGTTAAAATAGTTTTGAAACCTTTTTACACTAAGAAACCAGAGACAAGTATTTTTAGTATTTTTAGTTTTTAATCTAGTATTTTACAAAAATTGTTGGGACATTTTAGAGTAGTTATTTTTCTCTGTTTTTGCTATATGCTTGTTTTTTCCCGTTTATATCGCGACGATAGATTGCGTTGTTGACGAGGGAGTTGGACCAGAAGACTTTGAAGACCTCGAGGAGTTTGTTGAGCCAGGCAAGCAGCCATTTGACCATGTTAAGAAACCTTTTTTATTGAATGACATATAGCACAATACTTTCGATATGTTGATCATGATATTATGGTGACCACCTTTATGGGTGTCACCTGTTATTTTCTTGTTGATACTTGCATCATGCATGACCCTACATCCTTATTAGGGTTATGCGGGTGAGAGTAGATAGGATGCTTAGTAGTTGCTACGCAAATGGGATGGAAATATGCATGGTGTTGTAAAGGAAATGTTTTCATAGACTTTTCGAAAAACCCATCGGGTGCCACTAATGCCCGAGGGAGATGTTGTTGAGCTAGGTAATGACTTGAGAAAGAAGTGGTGTACCGGAGCAAGTTGTGTGAGTGTGTGTTTTCGAAAACGGATTAGATTTAAGAAGTGTTGATTGTCCCAACCTTACATCTACAACCACGGTACCCCTTATGGGATGGGACTATGTTGATTACTATGGTTGGTGCTAGGAGAGAGCCCGCATTACTAGTGGCAAGAATGGCACGGTCACTCTTGATACGGGGTTGTACCGAAATGGATGGTCATGGGCTGTTTTTACAAACACCACGCACACTGTTGTGTTCCCTCTTGGATGATACGTGTGATGTATATCATGAGGGATGTCACCAAAGAGTGGACTCTTTGTTTAGTATCGCCATGGGAAAGGCATTGTTCGGGTGCTTACCTCGGGTATGTAATATACCGTGAGTCCTTGATGACACGGAAGCTCCCCGAGTCTTGTGGGTAAACTGTGCAACCTCTACCGAGTGTAAAACTATTCGAATAGCCGTTTCCATTGTCAAGGACAGTCGGTTGGCCCTGCTTAAACTATGTCAAGAGCTTTCCGACTTGGTGATCTCCATTCCTGAGTCCATACTATCAGTTTAACATCTCTATGCCCATGACTTGTGAAACAAAGTCATCAACCGAACCGTATACTAGTCAAAGGACATGTGTCTGCCTAACCTTATGAACTATGGATTATTAGAACAATCATCATACAATGTATAGTTTCACAAATAAGTCGCATACTTATTGATACATATCCCTGAAGATGTTCAAGGACAATACATAAGAATCATGGATACATAGGGAAATATCATCATCACATTAATGCCTCAAGGGCATATATCCAACATGAAAAACTATGGTTCGATGGATAACCTCGTAAAGGCATCTTCAACGCGGACCCTCAAACCAACCACATCCATCCAAACCACATGGTTAGGACGTGTTGATGGGCATTCAGACCGATGTCACATATGCGTCAGACAACCCTGGCCCACTCAAAGCCCTTTCCTTCACCCACGCACTTTCCCGCCTGAAGCGGTTAGCAACACATTCATGTAGGCCCAGAGTGTACATGACCTCTCACTGGAGCTGGCATGTGATGGCCGAGAGCGCTACCCGTGCAGCTTCCGAGTGCACCTGTCTTCTCTCCGTGTTCATTAAACATGTGCAGTGATACGGCCATTTTGCATCATATTTTCCTATTGTTATTTATATTACTTTTGAAATTATATTACTTATTATGATGCAATTATAATGCACATTCTCTCTTAAAATGCAAGATACGTCAAAAGAGGGAGAATGCAACAGCTGGAATTCTGACCTGAAAAAGCTACAATAGAGATAGCAATTCTCGTGAGCTCAAAATAACGTGAAATTGTAGGGGGATTATTTTGGCATATAAAATCGAGAAGAGACTCGATGGGACCACAAGCCAAGGAGTGTGCCCAACCCTAGGTGCACCATGGTGGCTTGTGGGCACTAATACGTCCCCAACGTATCTACTTTTCCAATCACTTTTGCTCTGATTTTGGACTCTAATTTGCATGATTTGAATGGAACTAACCCGAACTAACGATGTTTTCAGCAGAACTACCTTGGTGTTATTTTTGTTCAGAAATAAACTTTCTTGGAATTGGACGAAATTTTTGTGAACTATTTTGGGAATATATGATGAATTATGGAGCTAAGAACCACCATAGGGGGGATGCCTATGGGCCACAAGCCAATAGGGTGCGGCCACCCCCCTGCCCATGCCTTGATGGCTTATGGGGCCCACGAGGCTCCCTCGACCCTAACTCAAGTCCTATAAATTCACATCTTCGGAGAAAAATCAGAGAGAAGTTTCTGTCGCGTTTCACGAGACGAAGCCGCTGCCACGTCTCGTTCTTCCTCGGGAGGGTTTATCTGGAGTCCGTTTTGGGCTCCGTAGAGGGGAAATCGTCGTCGTCGTTATCACCAGCCCTTTTTCATCAACATCACCATGATGCTCACCAACAAGAGTGAGTAATTCCTTTCTAGGCTAGCTGGACGGTGTTGGGATGGGATAATATTGATCATGTAATCGAGTTAAGTTTGATAGGGCTTGATCCCTGGTGTTCACTATATTTTGAGATTGATGTTCCTATGACTTTGCTATGCTTAATGCTTCTCACTACGGCCTGACTGCCATGGTTTCAGAGCTGAACATGTTATGTTTTCATGAATATAAGATTGATTTGGATCCTATTGTCATCCCAAGATGCAGTACTATCCTCATCCGGGCTCGAGGGTCTTGATAGGGATAGAAGCACATCTCGTCGTTTTACTAGAATGGATATCGTTACAAGTACATGTAAAGAGGATACCGTGACCATCTCAACTCGTGAGTTCTAAACTGAGCGAGAACATGGTGGGGTTATGTTTAATCATAAGTAGATGTTAAGGATCACATAGTGATCATTACTAGTTCACATCCGATTATGCGTAGATCATGCTTCTTATTCTTGTACTCGTAAGTTAGCCACTCAAATAAATTCTTAGTGCTTGTTGAAGCCTCACCACTTAACCATACCTCACCCATTAAGATTTCCTAGTCTTGATACCCTTGGAAATGAGATTGCTGAGTCCCTATGGCTCACAGATTACTACAACAATAGCTGCAGGTACAGGTAATGCGATGGTGTGACATGAGCGTGATGCTTGTTTTATTTAGAATTCTTCTTCATCATCGATCATAGGATGGGTCCGAGCATGGAAGCCTAGGATAGCAAGGATGGATGTCGTTTTTATCGTTTGATTTAGTCTGTAGTCCGAGCCTGCTCTTATGTATGATGATTGAATATGTTGTTGTATTGATGTGATCTTGATGTAGCTTGTGGAGAGTGTAAGCCAATTCCATATACTCATCTCCTCTTTACATGTACTTGTAATGATATCCATTCTTGTGAAACGACGAGATGCGCTTCTATCCCTATCGAGGCCCTCGAACCAAAATAAGGATAGAATCGCATATTGGGCATTATATGTTTGTAGTGCAGAAATCTTTTGGAGCGGTCTAAAAAGGCATAACTTTTGCATACGAACTCGGTTTTTGCTCCATGACCTATCCAACTGAGGGAACAAAAAGTTGGATATGACTTTTAGTCGCTTTACCACTTTTGGTGGGTTTTTTGAGGTCAAAATACGCTTCAAATAGTGTTTCGGATGGTTTTATCTTCAGGTAGAACATCTGACTTATTTTCTCAGGGAATGCTTGTGATTTGGTGTAGCCCATGAATGTTGCTTGTGAATTATTGTTTTGTGATCTACATGTCATGAGTGCAGCAACTGGCACGAGACCTATAGTTTTATCATTATTGCATTAATGACTTGCGTGTTAACATGAGATGCCCCATAATGTAATTTATTATTTATAGCTATTAGTTTGTAATAACATAGTATCTTATATAACACTTGGCAGCTGAAATCGTGGCGTGAGATCACCACAACGACAACCATGCATGGAGATGAACATCACCATGGGAAACACATGGATGTGTGGATGGAGATCAACATACGGTGCCAAAAGGGGATATACCCTTTTGTGCGCCCTTCTTTCGCATGGTAGATGTTTTAAGTGGGGTGATCCCTTAAAGAATGTCCAGTAAAATTTTGCCTCCCCAAATGCTACACCATCACACATCAATTATACTTAGTGGTGGGCTTATAAAATTAAGGTGCCACTTGGTCTCCTTGAAGTGGTGGGTTTGTGCCAGACACTTACATGAGCATTAATTATCTTGTCGGGCTACCAGCATAGCTCTGAGCCTCGACGCATAGGAGTTCGCGTTGCATGAGATGTCCCTAACAAACAAGAGTCATATAGAGATATAGTTAGCAAGTGTTGCTTACCGAGTGATCTAGTCTTCTAGCAGTGATGCGAAAACTCACTAATTGATATGTTCATCCTAGACCACGAATCACTAAGTATCAACGGAGTGATGTTGATTTTAGTGGGAGTAATACTATTATTAAAATGTGGATTACTCTTTAGGAATACATGTCTCAGTGTTTTGCATATTTCTATTGTAGATCAATAGAACCACATGCTCAACCTAGTTTTGCTTGAAATCAATCCTCGAAAAAGATAAATTAAATGTAACATACTTTACCACCTAGTATAGAAACCTGATAATTGTTCTCAGGCATTTTAAAAAGGAACATGTTCTAGATGATCCACTTCCAGAGGAACCTGCTGATAATGCTAATGCCACAGCCACAAATGCCCACCAGAAATTCGTTGATGAATCAAACGAGATCACTTGTCTCATGCTGGCCTCCATGGAGGCTAATATGCAACAGTAGTTCAAAAATGTTGAGGCTTTCGATATGATCGAGAACCTCAAGAGCATGTTTCACATGCAGGCTAGGACTAAAAGGTTCAACGTTTGGAGATTCGTGATGGAATGTAAGCTGCAAGAGTGTGATCCACTCAGACCGTATATGATCAAAATGATCTGGTACATGCAAGCTTTGGTTCGGTTAGGCATCCCACTCTGAGAGAAGTTGTCTAGACATACAATTCTTTGTTCTCTTCCAGCTAGCTATGTGATATTCATATCGAACTACCTCATTGAATTGCATGGGATGCTGAAGGTGGCAAAGCAGAATATCAAGAAAAGCACCCATCAATCCAACATCAAATGTTGATGGTGCTGAACTAGGCTAAGTTCAAGCAGAGTTGGTGTTGTAAAAAGGCTAAGGGAAAGGAAAGGGAAAGGAGAAGGATGCAACTCCGACTGTAGCCGATGCGCCCAAGTTTTATTCCATTGTCGTCGTGTGATTTGGTTGTTTGTTGCATTCATCATCGCATCATCCGCATTTCACTAGCACTCCATGTCGCTGGTTTTGAAAACTTGCATCCGTTCGTAGTTGCCGGTTCTTCCCGTTTTTGTCGTCGACCGTTTCGAGACCCACCACACATGCACATGCCCGCGGCATCGTCAAAATATTATTTTTAATAGTGCATATAAAACTTTCTTGGAATGGGTCGAAAGTTGGCGTGCGGTCTTAATTTATTGTGGGTAGACCGCCTGCAAAATTTCATCGCATTCAGAGGTCGTTTGAGACCCGAACCATTAAATATATAGTGGTACTATAGTCGGTTAATTCATCACACGTTTTGGTGTTTTAAACAAATCGCCGGGATACCCGTTTTCTCTCTCATCTTTGCCTAGCCTCTCTACACAGCGAACCGACCTGCTCAACCTTGTCTGAAAACACCCCTGGTCCCGAACCCGGCGGTCGTGACAAGTGGGTTCGGATCAACCTCATAATACTCCAAACCATCATCGTTTTTTTCATTGGACTACCAAAACAATTTTTCCCGACCGTCTGAATGAAATCGAAGGTCCAAAACTGTGCAAAGATCAAACCTTGCCCAATTAAACCGCCCAACCCTATATTTTAGGCAGCTTATCCCATCCATCCCATCTTTGCGCCGCCACTTCTTCCACCTCGGGTTTCCCCAACCCACCAAATAGAGAGAGACATCCACCTCTCCTCGTGTGCCCAGCCAAGAGAGCCCCCGTGCAGCCACTCCACGACGCTCGAGTGCCTGACCCCTCGCCGCTCTCCACATGGTTCCAGGGAGAGGAGTTCCTCCCATGGTGCCCATGCCCTCGTCCCCGAGTTCCTGCATGACCCCGCGCTCGTCTCCTTGCCAGAGCGTGCCACCGACGACTGTCGTCGACCAGGCTAGGTCGCCCTGCTTTTTTCCTTCTCCTTGACTTTTAATCCCTCTTCTTCTTTAATCTCTCTCTCTCCTTCTCGTGTTGCCGCAGAAACCAGAGAAACTTTGTCCCGATGCCATGGACAGGAGCTGCCGCTCCCATGTTCCACCTCTTGCTGGTCGACGCGCGCTATCGTCCCAAGCTTCATTTGCCCCAGGTCTTTTATTCCTCCTCATCTGCGCCATCTCCTAGAGTTTCGTCGCCCCGCCCAGTAGCTCCAACTCCAGCCGTGGACGCACATGCTGCTAGCTCCGACCAGGCTGCCTCCATCTTCGGTGACCTCGTGCAAGAGCTTTGTGAGCACTTGCATCCCTTCTCCTCTTCCCTATGGTTCATTTCCTTCCCATAGTCATCTTCCCATTGGAGCTGATACCCATGGCAGCTATGGCCACCAAGGCCGCAAGCTACATGCACCCGCGCCCCTCTTGTCCCTCACACGAGAGGGCACACACACACTACATCCGCAGCACCCACCCACACTATTGCTGCACGCGCGCACCACACATGCCCGCGGCCCCGGGACGATCCATACGAGGGCAGTGTTCTGCCTGTGTAGTGACTGTTTTGGGGAAGCCTATGTTCTTCATTTCGTGTTGCTATAGATTCGTTAAAGGGAGTGTTATGTGCAGCAAAGTCCCCTCTGGATCGCAACCTCAAACTTAGCGCATTGGTTAGCATGCCTTATTTCTTCGTAGCCTACCAGGTATCAAATCCCCACAGCTGTAAACCCCCTATTTCCTAATTATGTTCATTTAACGTCGAGCCCCTGTTCTATCACAAGCATGTAGGCGGCCCAGTTGGTCAATGATATCGGCACCAACCAGGAGGTTGGGGCTTCAATTCCTAGGCGCCCTTTTTTTTGGTTATTTCTCTTTTGTTTTTCTAGCCCAACACTCACACATGTTGAGCCTCACAGTTCATTATTCCACACTTAGCCAATTCCACCAAGTCCCCTCTGTTTGTTTGTTTTAACAACATTTAACATATTTCAAGTTGGCATAACTTGTATTCTATATAGAATTGTGACTCATATGAATTTTGATATACATCTTGTGAACCATCTATTGGTACCCTTTTTCCATGTAAAAAATCGCTAGCATGTTACTATCTCTGTTTTGTAGTGCACCATGATATAAGGGACATAATCTGTTAAATGTTGTAACTTTGAGTATGCCTAGCTTTTGATACATTGTTCCATTGCAAAATATTTAGGTATGTAAAATGTTTAGATTTTTATATAGCCTCACAATATCCGACATTCATTCATGATAAATATATTTAAATTGTTGTTTGGGTTAAATTTGCCTAATCACTGACTAAAATGGTCTATTTCATAACTAAATAACCATAGCTTCGAATTAAAAAACTTTATATGTAACTTGACTAGAAAAATGTGTAGAGTAATATGGTGCACTTTATTTATTGTTTAATAAATATGAAAATATGAGTAGGACAGATCTGAACCAAATTCGTAAATTGTAATGAGGTCGTTTCGGAATTACTATATGTTGTTTACGGCCTGATTTAAACTTGCCAAGATAGGTGATCTACTTGTGCTTCACCTCTTGTCATGGTGAACAACATTTAATATTATTGAGTACCTAAACGGGACTGAACTAAAAATTGGAATGTGGAGTTTCGTCAATATGCAACTCATTGCATATTGAACTTCACTTGATGTGTAGTAGTTGATTGTTGCACATTTCCATGCCTTGCATATCTAAACCGGACATGCTTCATATTTTTTTGTGCATCATAACATGCATATGTTGTGGTGTTTACCGTGTCATCTGTTTGTTTCTGGATTGCTTCTGCTCGATAGAGTTCCGTAACCGATTCGGAGTGTGAGGATTCGCTCGGCTACCCTGGTTCGTCTTCTTCATCGATTCGTTCTTCTTCCAAGAAGGATCTCAGGCAAGATGACATTTCCCTGGATACCACTACTATTATTGCTATACTAGTTGTCTCGCTTCTATCGTTATGTCTTGTTACCTACCACTTCAATGTCAATCCTCCCAACATTGCCATGAAAATCCTCTAACCCTCCACATCCTAGCAAACCATTGTTTGGCTATGTTACCACTGGCTCAACCCCTTCTTATAGCTATGCTAGTTGCAGGTGCAAGTTGTTTTCATGTGCCTAAATAGATATTTTTGAGATATCAAAATATTATTTCTATTTAATTTAATGCACATATATACTTGGTAAAAGGTGGAAGGCTTGGCCTTTTGCTCGTTGTTCTGTTCCACCTTTGCCGCCCTAGTTACTTGTGTGCCGGTGTTATTTTCCATATTGAGCACTCCTAACATGCTTGGGGTTGTTATGGTGACCCCCTTGATTTTTGTTTTGGGATAAACTCTTCTGGCAAGGCCCAACATCGGTACTCCATTTGCCTAATAACTAATTAAAACTTGCATAGGGACTTTCTGGACCCTGTGGATTAATCAACAACCCAGGCCAATGCTCACCATGAGTGTTGGTCCAAAACAGAGCCACTTGCGGGGACACCGCGGGGCAACTCAGGGGATTTCTATCAGGCCACCATACGTATTGCTCATCTGGTCATGTCCTTAGAATGACATACGTGGTTCCTATCGGGTTTAGACACGTCAGGCGGTCTTGCTAGATTTTTTTACCTTTCTCGAACGTCTTGTACACGGGATTCCTAAGATACTTTGGGCTATCTCGAGGTTGACGTTTTCCATGGGAATTCTGAGGATACTACGGGCTATCTCATGGTGAAGGTTTTTCGACGCAGGGTATGGCTAGTTTGTGATAGATGAGTTGGAGCACCCCTACAGGGTTAACTCTTTTTTGAGAAGGCGTGCCCGTGGTGATGTTGCAACTTGGAAATTTGTTTAACATCCGCTCATAAAAAACTTGAAGTAAACTTAAATAAAGTAAACCAACCATGTGCGAAACCGTGACCATCTTGACTCGTGAGTTCTAAACCGAGCGAGAACATGGTGGGGTTATGTTTGATCGTAAGTAGATGTTAAGGATCACTTAGTGATCGCTACTAGTTCACATCCGATTATGCATAGATCACGCTTCTTATTCTTGTAATCGTAAGTTAGCCACTCAAATAAATGCTTAGTGCTTGTTGAAGCCTCACCACTTAACCATACCTCACCCATTAAGATTTCCTAGTCTTGATACCCTTGGAAATGAGATTGCTAAGTCCCTGTGGCTCACAGATTACTACAACAATAGCTACAGGTACAGGTAATGCGATGGTGTGATGTGAGTATGATGCTTGTTTTATTTAGAATTCTTCTTCATCGTCGATCATAGGATGGGTTCGAGCATGGCAGCCTAGGATAGCAAGGATGGATGTTGTTTTAATCGTTTGATTTAGTCCGTAGTCGGAGCCTGCTCTTATGTATGATGATTGAATATGTTGTTGTATTGATGTGATCTTGATGTAGCTTGTGGCGAGTGTAAGCTAATTCCATATACTCATCTCCTTTGTACATGTACTTGTAACGATATCCATTCTTTTGAAACAACGAGATGCGCTTCTATCCCTATCGAGGCCCTCGATCCAAAATAAGGATAGGATCGCATATTGGGCATTATATGTAAGTGGTGCAGAAATCTTTTGGAGCGATCTAAATAAAAAGGGCATAACTTTTGCATACGAACTTCGTTTTTGCTCCATGACCTATCAAACTGAAGGGAATGAAAAGTTGAATATAACCTTTAGTGGCTTTACCACTTTTGGTGGGTCAAAATCCGCTTGAAATAGTGTTTCGGATGGTTTTATCTTCAGGTAGAACATCTGACTTATTTTTGCAGGGAATGCTTATGATTTGGTATAGCCCATGAATGTTGCTTGTGAATTATTGTTTCATGATCACATGTCATGAGTGCAGCAACTGGCACGAGCCATATGGTTTTATCATTATTGCATTAATGACTTGTGTGTCAACATGAGATGCCACATAATCTAATTTATTTTTAATAGCTATTAGTTTGTAATAACATAGTATCTTACGTAACACTTGGCAGCTAAAATCGTGGCGTGAGATCACCACGACGACAACCATGCATGGAGATGAACATCACCATGGGCAAAACATGGATGTGTGGATGGAGATCGGCATGCAGTGTCAAAAGGGGCTATACCATATCACTACATAAACTATGTGTGGAAGTTTATCCCTTTTATGCACCCTTCTTTCGCATGGTAGATGTTTTAACTAGGGTGATCCCTTAAAGAATGTCCAGTAAAATTTTGCCACCCCAAATGGTACACCATCACACATCAAGTATACTTAGTGGTGGGCTTATAAAATTAAGGTGCCACTTGGTCTCCTTGAAGTGGTGGGTTTGTGGCGGACATTTACATGAGCATTGATTATCTTGTCGTGGCTACCAGCATAGCTCTGAGCCTCGACGCATAGGAGTTCGCATTGCATGAGATGTCCCTAACAAACAAGAGTCGTATAGATATACAGTTAGCAAGTGTTGCTTACCGAGTGATCTAGTCTTCTAGCAGTGATGCGAAAACTAACTAGTTGACATGTTCATCCTGGACCTTGAATCACTAAGTATCAACGGATGATGTTGATTTTAGTGGGAGTAATACTATTATTAAAAATTTTAATGTGAATTACTCTTCAGGAATACATGTCTCTATGTTTTGCATATTTCTATTGTAGATCAATAGAACCACATGCTTAGCCTAGTTTTGCTTGAAATCAATCCTCGAAAAAGATAAATTGAATGTAACATACTTTACCACCTAGTATAGAAACCCGATAATCGTTCTCAAGCATTTTAAAAAGGAACATGTTCTAGATGATCCACTTCTAGAGGAACCTGCTGATAATGCTAATGCCACAGCCAGAAATGCCCACCAGAAACTCATTGATGAATCAAACGAGATCAGTTGTCTCATGCTGGTTTCTATGAAGGCTAATATGCAATAGTAGTTCAAAAATGTTGAGGCCTTCGATATGATCGAGAACCTCAAGAGCATGTTTCACATGTAGGCTAGGATTGAAAGGTTCAACGTTTGGAGACTCGTGATGGATTGGAAGCTGCAAGAGTGTGATCCACTTAGCCTGTATATGATCAAGATGATCTGGTACATGCAAGCTTTGGTTCGGTTAGGCATCCCACTCTGGGAGAAGTTGTCTAGACATATAATTCTTGGTTCTCTTCCGAGTAGCTATATGACATTCATATCAAACTACCTCAATGACTTGCATGGGATGCTTAAGGTGGCAAAGCAGAATGTCAAGAAAAGCACCCATCAATCCAACATCAAATATCTATGTTGCAGAACTCGGCTAAGTTCAAGAAGAGTTGGTGTAGTAAAAAGGCTAAGGAAAAGGAAAAGGAGAAGGAGAAGGAGGCAACTCCGACTGCCACCACTGCGCCCAAGTTAGGACTGTACACAAGGACCATTTGCTTTCATGACAATGAACCCGAAACACTGGAAAGGAACTGCAACAAGTGGCTCGCGGAGAAGGGCAAGAAGGCTAGAAGTGTGACTTCTTCTTGAGCTACCATAGATGAAATCATGTAAAGATGAATTTTTTTCCTATGTATTCATGAGCCTTGTGTATTGTCCTTGAACATTAACAATGATATGTATCAATAAGTATGCAACTTGTTTGTAAAACTATATGTTGTATGATGATCGTTTAATAGTCCCTAGTTGATAAGGTTATGTGGACACATACCCTTTGCCTATTATGTGATTCGATTGATGACTATGTTTCACAAGTCATGGGCATAGAGCTGCTAAACCGATATTATGGACATGACGATGGAGATCACCGAGTAGAGCAGACCCACTTTGAGACGTGCCGAGATATTGTCATCTGTTAGTCTCAAGTAATTTTTGTATGCCATGTCCTAGACATGAGGTCCTCGCATGTTCTCGCGACGAGGATCGACTAACTTAGAGTCAATGAAACGCTACTCTATAACTTAGTAGTTATCAAGGTAGCTTTTGGGTGAGTCGTGGCCACGAGACATGGTTGACCAAGCTGGGATTTGCCCCTCCTATACAAAGAGGTATTCTCTGAGCCCTCTCGAGTGATTAGATTTGGAAAGCATAGCCATGCAACATGGGTTAAGAGTTAATCAGGTTCAAGAATCTGTATCACGGTTTCGAGAAAAGAGGTCGAACTAACACAAGGGTAACCAAGTACTCGCCTTGAGCTCGGTAACATATATCATGAGGCAAAAGAAATGTTGTATATGCCACATTGTCGAGATTTGTCTAATGAATTTACTCAAACAAGGGAGTTGGCACGTTCTGCTACGAGCCGCCACCAACTATCAACTCTAGTCGTGTCCATGTGTACGTGAACCTATAGGGCCGCACACTTGATTTGATATCCTCCCTTAAGAGTCCTCACCGCCACTCCAACACCCCCATGCCGCGTGATCGGACCTCGCAGTATGCCGCCTGATGTCGATCCTTGTATGTGTGGATACCTTGGGAGTCATCACATCTGCGGTGCTTGGACGAACCGTTCGAGGGAACCGCAAGGAACTATTTGAGGGATCTGCGAGGAGCTGTTCGTGGGACTCCTCATTAATGGGAGATCGACCGAACGACTACACGCATCATCAACTATACATCGTCATTTTTACGCTAGCATAGTGTACCACATGTTCCAAAAATTTGGTCCCTGCAGGCCATCCATCCAACGGTGACCCCCATCGGTCCATAGAGCAGTCCGGACTGTAATTCTTCCATAAACCGGGACCATGAGGTGGGCATCGTAGGAGTCCAGACACGATCCAGTTAAGACTCTAACTACCCAAGTCGACCCAAAACTAAGGCAGAGCCCGTGCTTTTGTAGCTAACCCACGTTGTTTCCATAGAAAAATCCCACACTCTCTTGTTCCATCCCGCCGCTCTCCACCCAATTCTCATCCTTTTTCGTTGTCGCCGACACATCGACCGGCAGGAGAAGCTACCGGAGACGATTGTGATGGAGGTGGTGGTCGTGGTCATGGACGTGAAGGTGGCGAATGTAGTGCAGGGTGGAGCCTAGGACATAGGGGCCCACTGTCGTTGCCGACAGAGCAGATGCCGCCATGGCAAGAGCATTACAAGGATCCGTACTACTATGTCGCCAAACATCTCGGTAGGCCGTCCTCGACATCTGCTGACGGGCATGTGCCCTACAACATCGATGTCAATGTGACGCCTTTGCTTTTCTCAGAGTATTCATTGTCGCAGCTTGTCCGGATGCGGACATCGTGCATGGAGGAGCTGGGTGCCGTGCGTGTTGTTTGCTTGTATGCCTAAAGTGAGCGAGTCAACATACGATGACATGGACAAGGAGATGTTTGAGATCATTCACGGTGGAAGCGAAGGAGGAGGTTGCTACGAGGACGGGCAGGTGGATGACTCGCATCCCACCCAGGTCGGGTCGTAATCCCAGCCAGGCTCACAGCTGGGCGACACCCAACCCAGGGTACACCCAGCTGGGCAAGGACACATCAACAAGATGGGGTTGTCGAACAACAGAAGCGCAAGGAAGAAGGCGATGGTGATGATCCATATGAATTTTATGCCGATCCAAAGAAGAAGGATAGAGGAGAAAGATTTAATATGCGGAGAATGAATTGTTGTGCAATGCATGGTTGGCCACTAAACTTGATCCGATAGCATGGAGAAAAAGGGCACAACATTCACTTGTCGTTCCATGAACACAAACATTCGAGCCCTACTCTGAAGCGCTCCACAATCATGGTGCAAAGTCTCTCAACCATCGATGGTAAATCATCCAAGAGGACTGTTAAGAAGTATTGCGGCCACTCGAGGCAACTGATTGCATGATGGCCAAGTGGTGCGTAAATCACCGAGAAATTAAGTTGTTAATATATGTAGACCATTTGATTGAATATGCATTGTTTTGTAGATCATTTGATCAGATATGCATTGTTGTTCAGATCATTTGGCAAGATATGCGTTGTTGTGTAGATCATTTGGCCGGATATGTGTTGTTGTGTAGATCATTTGGCTGAACATGCATTGTTGTGTAGATCATTTAGCTGGACATGCAATTCGTTGTTTTGTATATCATTTGGCTGGATATGCATTGTTTGGTGGATCTTTGATCGGATAATCATTGGTGTGTAGATCATTTGGGCAAATATGTATTGTTAACAATGTTGTATTTTTGTAACCATACTAGGCGTGTACTATGCTCATGAAGTGGGATAAGAACTTCATCATCATGCATGCATTGTTGGCTGAAATAGAATGGACAATCCAAGTGGATTCTATACATTGCCAAGACCGTCACCCATGACACTGAAAAAGAAACTAGTGATCAAAACAACCCAACAAAAGAACCATCCAGAAAGGTTAGAAGAGAGTTTTGGAGACAGAAGTGGGAGGAGGAGAAGGCGACGCGATAAGAGGTAGTGGGTAAAATGACAGAGCGGTTCGAGGACATCTTGTCAAAGAAGGAGGGATATGTTAAGCGTTCTGACATTAAGGAAGAGAAAAGGCGAAAATGTTTAACATGTTAATAGTGATGACCAAGAAGAAGCTCAAGCTTGAACGGAAGAAGGCCATGCTTGAAGAGAAGAAGGTTGAGATCACAACCGCTTCAAGGGCATCTTGTCAAAGAAGGAGGCATACGATAAGTGTTCCAACATTAATGAAGAAAAAAGGCGAAGATGTTTGACATGTTGATGGAACAACCAAGAAGAAGCTCAATCTTGAACGGAAGAAGCTCATGCTTGAAGAGAAGAACATTGAGATTATAGCTACTTCGAAGGAGGCCAAGATGTTGACCTTGAAGATGAAGAATTTAGATGACGACGCAAGAATGATTGTGCAAGTTGACCGTTTCAAGATGTTGAAGCGACATAAAGAAGAGATGGAGGCGAAGGGAGATATGAAAAAGACGATGATGAAGGAGGCAGCCGAGATGGCGGATAAGGAGGCAAAGCGACGACGACCGAGTGAGCGTGGAGCTTTGGACATTTGTCTGCCGGTGGATCCCCCGTCGTTGTGCGATCGGCTACTAGCGTTGTGTCACATCAATCATGTGGCATCGAGCCTTGTGTCACATCAATCATGTGGCATCGAATCGTTGGATAGGAAAGTGCTTGCGTGCTAGTACCCGACATCGAATCGCTGGATTAGAACTGTGCTTGCATGCTAGTACCTGACCTACGAGAAGTGGTGCTACAGATAATTGTTGCCTCGTAGAGAATGCCCTCTGGGTGTGCCGTTGTGGTCAAAAATGCTTGCGGCATTGCCTTGTGGCACCGGCATATAACATGCTTCAATTATCGGTCCGGCAAGGCAAAAATCCAAATTTGTCAACGAGCTGATACTCTTTTGTGGTCAGGCACATAAATCTAAGCATACTTGTCTCTTTTTGGTTGTGATCCAGACATTGTGGTCGGATAACACTTGAGGCATTGCCTTGGGGCACCGGCATGTAACATGCTTCAATTGTTGGTCCGACAGGGCAAAAAATCCGAATTTTTCAACGGACTGATATTCTTTTGTGGTCAGGCACATAAATCCAAACATACTTGTCTCCTTTTGATTGTGATCCGGCGATGATGTGACCCAACACAAACGGATGTGAATTTCAAAATAATCGTACTGACGGACATTTAGGTGACAACTTTGGATATGTGCCCATGAGCTGGTCCCCTGTTCCGCAGATGGATGTAGTGTCCGGATTAGGAGTTAGCGTTCAAGATGCTGAAGAGCACCTCCAACGCGGCGATCCATTTCGTCCGCGCGCGTTCGTTTGGGTCGGCGCGGACAGAAAAGTCGGCCCAACGCGTCGACCCAAACGGACGCACGTTCGCTTTTCGTCCGCCTGTCGACCAATTCCCTGCTCATTTTTTGAGCCGGATTTGCGTCGGCGCGGACACGAGACGGACGCGCGCGCGCCCGCCTACTCATCCCCTGGCCCGCTGGTCGATGGCACATTGGCCATCCTCTTCCATTCCAACAGCAAACCCTCGCCTGCCTCCTTCGTCACCGACGCCGCCGCCCATTTTTCCGGTGCCTCTGCCAGCTGTCGGTGCCGCCACCTGCAATGTCGCCACCTCTCACGTCGCTCGCCACCTCCATCTTGCCTCCAGGGAATCGAAAGCTTCCTAACCCCACTCCCCCGACACAGCCGCGACCGCGGCCAAGAAGCCGCCTCGATGCCCCAGCCAGACCCTTCGTCCTGACACCGGCACACTCGTCGGACGCCGCCAGGGCAGCTAGCTGGTTTGAGGGTGGCGCTACTCCCTTTGTCGGACGGCTCCTTCGTCTATGCCCGTAAGTTGTTCGACAGTTTGCCAAGGTACAAATGGACTCCGCCGACGAGTTCTTTTTTCACAATTTCCTTTGTGACTGACGATTCCTCGTCCGATGAGGAGGAGGAGATCTTGGTTGCCGTGTTGGTCCATCACCACCTCAATAGCCAGCGACCGTTGTTTCGTGGCTTCATTTCGGGGCACCTTCTGACGTTGAATCACAACCGACAGAGCGGGCATTTCCTTCTTTGGAAGGACTACTTTGACACAACGAACCCGTTGTTCAAACATCAGAAATTCCGCCGCCGTTTCCGTATGAGTGGGCACCTTTTCAACCGTATTAGAGAGGGGGTGGTCGGCTACGGTGACTATTTCGAGTGCAAAGAGGATGCCGTTGGAAAGATTGGCTTCTCCTCTTATCAGAAATGCACTGCGGCCATTCGAATGCTTGCATATGGAGTGCCCGATGATCTCATTGACGAGTACGTCCGTATGAGCGAGTCTACATGCCTAGACTCCCTGTATAAGTTATGCAAGGTTGTTATTGTTGTGTTTGGTCCTGAGTACTTGAGTGGAAGAACTACCCTTTTGCTTGGCAAGGAAAGTATAAGGACCATGTAAAGGATTGCACTGTCATACTTGAGGTCATGGCATCTCAAGATCTCTAGATCTGGCACTCTTTCTTTGGCATGGCCGGATCACATAATGATATCAACGTGCTTCAACGCTCGCCAATATTTGCTAGGCTTGCCAAAGGCAACAACCCACCGGTTAATTTTACCATCAAGGCCACTACTACGACAAAGGATACTACCTGTGTGACGGTATATATCCTCAATGGACCACTATTGTGAAGACAATCCCTAATCCCGTCGGAGAGAAGAAGAAAAGATTTGCCAAAGAACAAGAGAGTGCTAGGAAGGACATCGAGCGTGTCTTTGATGTTTTGCAATCTCGATGGGGCATTGTTCCGTATCCTGCTAAGAGTTGGAGCACGAAAAAACTGTAGGAGGTGATGACTGCTTGTGTGATCATGCACAATATGATCATAGAAATAAGAGTCCGGAACATATCTACGATCAAGGGTTTCAGTTGCAAGGTGAGAATGTTGTGCGTGAGTATGGAGGAGCGATAACGTTTGAACAATTCATCCAATTTCATCATCACATGTCTGATTAAGAATAAGAAACACATACGCAACTACAATATGATTTGATTAACTACAATATGATTTGATTGAGCATATATGGGCTCGTGTTGACAACCAATAGATGTATCCTTTTTATTCGACTTCCAAAACTATGTGAGAATGAATTATTTTTATTCGGCTTATAAAACTATGTTATTTATTATTTGGTTGAAACTATGGTTGTGGACTATTTGTTTGCTTGTGAAATAATGCAAAATTTGTGTGTAAAACAATGCAAAATTTATGATATGCGTTGAAAATAGGCAGCCAGACACATATGGGTCGACACGTTGGGCACACTGCCTACCCAAATCTCAAACTGAACGAACGCCAAGCAGGCGACCAACCCCGACCAACCCAGACGGACAAAAAGACGGACAAAAATGCCGTCCGTTTGGATCAACCGGTCGTTGAAGTTGCTCTAACACTGTTGCACGAAACAAGAGGTTTCCACATAACCATGGGATTTCATATGATTATTGTATAAATAAATATCATGAACATGTCGCAACGTGCCTCCCAGTGACTATCACTTGAGAATCAAAACATGTCGCAACAGCGCTGAGGCACAAACCAAGGGGGACAAGTTTCCCCTGGCGGCCATTTGAAAGAAAAATAAAAGGAAGATATGTTTAGATGCACCGTTCGAACATATCAAGGATTCCAGTATACTAAATAGAGCACGCTGCTGATTCAATACTTACAAAGGTGTATTTACAGAGTATTTGCAGGACTAAGTACCTATATGTTCAGGTTACCATATGAGATGTTAATCCAAGACACTTAGTCAAGCCTGAGGTCTAAGTCGTCTCGTTGAACTGCATTTTCTGCACAGGACCACGATGGAGCAGAAATCAGTCAAGAGTCCGTACAGGGAAAACATACAGTGAAATCTATCAGAGTCTTTTACTACATCAAATCCAAGATGACAAAATCAGCTTACAGAACAACAAAGGCAACAAACATCAAATCAACAAATGTGATTGTCCATTGTTAATTTTAAAAATTTCAATAATTAACTTCAGAATTAGATAGACATTATTCAGCCACAAACAACATTCTCCTTGCTATTTGTATCTGTCCAATGAAGATGTTAAATTTCCCTTCCCAGGAAAAATACAGATCATCCTAGACGAAGAGGCTTAATAGTCCCTGTATCATTATGTAAGTATAAACCAGGCCCACAGTAAGCTGCCCCCGCATGCACCATGCCTCGGGTTATGAGGAGATTAACAAACTGAGAAATCCCAGAATATTTTCAGGTATTCCGATGCATGAGAACTATTAACAACCTATCTAATATGAGCGAGGAATAAGCTCAAAGCTTTACCCACAGTAATGATAATGGGACTTCCCAAAATTAGTGTTTTGGCGATACAGCTGCTTTCAGGTTCCACATGTGAAACCTGCAATCAGGACAGTTAACCCTAATGTCCTATCAAGCTTAACTACATGTTTGCGGTGACTGGTGATCTGAACACTGCATTAATATAGTAAGTTAATCATGGAACTACAATTTCATATCATGAATTTAGGGAAAATAAGGTAAAGTAACAAACTGGTAGAAATAGTGCATAATGCAATTAAAAGTCAGCCCTATTTAAATACATAATAGATCACCTAAAGGAAGTAATACACACTTCCTGCAATGCCCACACCGTTCCAAAGTAAACTTGGACTACTGAATCTCGTAGTAGAACAAAATGCAACACCACACACAACGGTACTAAGAAATCAAGTTACACCCTATCAAACAAACTTCAACGAACAAGCAGATGCTCCGTCACAATCACTATGAAGTAATTAGAGTCCTGCCCAATTAAAACACAGAAATACAAAACCTAATAAAATAAGTAAAATGCAAAGGCATGTCCTGTAATGCCGACACTGTTCCAAAGTAAATATGGACTACTGCCCTTATAGTAGAACGAAGTGTAACAGCATATGGAAATGGAACTAATAGATCATTGGGATAATGAGCTAAAACAAAGTTACCTTTCCACAAACAGGACATGCCTCACTTCTTTCCATCCACTCATAGATACAGCCGAGGTGGAAATGATGTGAGCACTGCATTACTATCCTAGGATTCTCCGAAGTATAATCTGCAATTTAGATAGGTAATGGTCTATCAAGTTATCAGATTTGAGATTTATTTCAATTAACCAGCATAAACATAAATTTATGACACATGCGAATAATTTATTCAACATCCACGCTGTTCTAAAGCAATGGAATATGCATAAAAGATTGGGTTACCCAAGAAATTAAATTTAGAGCCACAAAAGTTTGAAACGATGAATTGATTTGGTCATATTCGTCCATGCAATATAACATAATTAGCGCCTATTATTTCTAGATTGCTCTACTTCAAGTTTTGCTAACACTATGGAACTAATGCGCTGTACAAAACTGACTCGACATCTTCCTAATAGACTAATATACTGAAGGTTAGTGAGCATTACCTTCAAGACATGTTGGGCAGACATCTTCATCTTCAGTAGATGGAGAAAAGTAGGTGATATAATTTCCAGATTCCTTTCGGGACAACTTATCTCCATAAGCAGAGGTGCATCTTTTCATTTTTGTGTCATAGTTTGTTTTACTTGGCTTGTCGACCGAACTCATTGTTTCCATTTCCTCATCATAATTTGGTCTGAGTGGTTCTGATTCCTCTGGTGAATGGCTTGAAGGATCATGCCTTGATGCAAACCAGTCGCGCAGAGGAGGAGAGAATCTAGGATCATCATATGGCAGTGGTCTTGGAGGTGAACGATATGTATCGAATGAATTTTCAGATGAATCAAGAGGGGTGGCTTCTATAGCTTGAGAAACAGAGTGGACAGTTCCAACTCGGAATAAAACAGTGTACTGAAAAAAGGAGATACAAATGAAATGGTTTCGGACCTGTATAATCTCAATTCATTTTAAAGTAACCGAAAGTGCCTATCTGCTCCCGAGCTCAAATGAGAGCTCGGGTGAACAGTAAAGTCGAAAAAAAATTCAAAAAACTGAGTTGTTTTCAAAAAATTTTACTGTTCACCCGAGCTCATTTGAGTTTGGTAGCAGAAAATCCGCGTCCGGAGGAACTAACTTACTACAAGATACAGAAAATTCGGCAGGTTAGTGGAACAAGAAACAATTTGCACTGGTTGTGCCATGTTTTTGGTTTCTATGAGTTCTCATTCACACCAGGTGTTCACTGCAAAAGGCTAGTTACTAGAGAATTAAAAGTTATGTATAAACAAGGCGACAGTGGAGAACTAGATACTTGTTGATTTGTTCTTTCTTGTGCTCGTATGATGTGATAAATCTTGTCCGAGACTACATGTAATCCGACAGAAGAGCACATTGTTACCATCGAAATCAGTATAATCATATCCAATCCAGGTGCTTAATTACTTTTGCATAGCGGGTTGTGCTTAACAGAAAACAGCAGGATTTGCACTTGGCTACTTGCACGTCAAAAGATTGTGATCTTCTAGGACCGAAAACTAACTAATCTTTATCACACCAACCTTATGGGTGGCAATCAAGCAACGGGGACGAGACTTACAGCGTTGATGAGCTGCTGCGTAAAACACCTGAGGCACATGCAGTTCCTAAACGCACCAGAAGTCTGGTTGCCATGGTGGTCGGGGTAATCGGCTTGCAAACAAGAGCAGAAAGCTCCCATGACCCCCCAAGAAAAGCCCTGAAAAGAACTCCACGAACCAAGACCCTGCAGCCGACGGGCCACCGACAGGGCACCAACTCCTCAAAAGTAGCAGCAAATCGCCCCCCAACGCCGGCCTCTTGGCTACCCTGGGGACAGGGCTCCTGGAAAGGATACCTAACAATGGAGACAAATCAGGCCGCGCGAGAGAAGATCGATCGTATCATTGGAGAAATGTTGTCCAATCCGATGATTGAACTCAACCCCCGAATTATTTTTGGTGGAAACAAACGTGCCGTAGGAGTAGCATTAGCTCAGGATACCTTGATAGTTTATTGCAGAAGAAACATCCGGCGGAATTCGATTGCAGACGGAGAGCCGATAATCGAAGCAGGCTAGGGTTTGATTACACCAAAGGACGGAATCGCATCAGGCCAGCGCTTCAAGGGCGTGAGGAACAGGCATAGGAGGGGGGGAGGGGACCGTCGGAGGAGGCAGCGAAGACGCCCTTGGCTTGGCTTGGAGGCGTCAGGAGGACGAGGAGGCGGGGGTTTCGGCGACGCGGGGCAAAGGGGATTGAGGGAGGTGAGAGACTTTTGTGTGACGGAATCGAACACTGCACAAGGAGAGGGGCGGAGGTGCCCAAGTGAGGTGATGAGCCGCGCCTAGCAGGCTTCTGAGGCCCTCAGTGATTTCTTCGACCTTCTCTTTAGCTTCATATAACCATATTTGTGGAGAAAAAAAATTAGATAAAATAGTTTATCGCGTTTCACGATACAGTATCATCGTCACCTTCTATTCTTCCTCGCAAGGACAGATCTGGAGTCCGTTTTGGTCTCCGGAGAGGGGAAGTCGACGTCATCGCCAACACCAACCATTTTTCATCATCAATTCCATGATGCTCGTCGTTGTTCGTGAGTAATCCCATCGTAGGCTTGCTGGACGGTGATGGGTTGGATGAAATTTATCATGTAATCGAGTTGGTTTTGTTAGGGTTTGATCCCTAGTATCCACTATGTTTTGAGATTGATGTTGCTATGACTCTGCTATGCTTAATGCTTATCACTAGGGCCCGACTGCCATGATTTCAAATCTGAACCTATTACGTTTTCTGAATATATGTGTGTTCTTGATCCTATCTTGCAAGTTGTAGATACCTATTACGAGTTATGATCTACATCCCCCAGGATGACAATAACTGGGATTTTTTCCGGTGATTACCGTAGTTTGAGGAGTTCATGTATTCACTAAGTGCTAATGCTTTGGTCCGGTTCTTTATTAAAAGAAGGCATTAATATTCCTTAGTTTCCATTAGGACCCCGCTGCCACGGGAGGGTAGGACAAAAGATGGCATGTAAGTTCTTTTCCACAAACACATATGACTATATATAGAATACATGTCTACATTACATTGATAAATTGGAGCTAGTTCTGTGTCACCTTATGTTATAACTGTTGCATGATGAATGCTATCCAGCATAATTATCCATCATTGATCCATTGCCTACGAGCTTTCCACATATTGATCCTTGCTAAGTTACTTCTCCGTTGCGACTGTTACAATCACTATAAAACTGCTACTGTTACTTTTGCTACCGTTATCGTTATTTCCATACTAGTTTGCTACTAATTACTTTGATGCAGATATTAAGTCTTATAGGTGTGGTTGAATTGACAACTGAGTTGCGAATACTCGAGAATATTCTTTGGCTCCCCTTGTGTCGAATCAATAAATTTAACTGTTGCGATCTCCTATACTTGTGGGTTATCAAGATCTTTTTCTGGCGCCGTTGCCAGGGAGCATAGCTCTATTTTCGGAGTCACTTGGGATTTAAATTTGTTAATCACGATGAAGAATCTGAAATATCCAAAAAACAAGATCTATCCCTCTACTACGAGGGGAGGTAAGCAACTGCCATCTAGCTCTGCACTTGATTCACCTTCTGTTATGAGTAAGTTTGTGACAGCACCACCTGCTAGTAATTCTGATATGTCGCAGGTAATTGATGATGCCACTTCTGCTATGCGTGATGCTTATGATAATACTTTGCTTGATAATACTGTGTCACTGGATGAATTTCTTGATGAACAAATTGCTAGAGTCAATGCTGAGAATTATGATACTTCTAAAATTGATGAAATTATTGGCATTGAACACTATGAGACACCTGCTAGACCTAGCTCTCCTAGGTATGAATTGCCTGATATTCCTGAGGATTATGTTATGGAAGGAGAGGTGATCTTAAGAAATTACTTTCTTGCTTGTAATGGTAGAGATGATCTTAAGAAATTACTTTGCAAGTGGAAAGAAAAAAATTTGAGTGCTAGAATGAAATGTGATCCTAAGTTTGCTACTTCGCCTATCATTGTTACTGATAAGGATTATGAATTCTCTGTTGATCCTGAGTTAATTACTTTGGTTGAATCGGATCCTTTCCATGGTTATGAATCTGAAACTGTTGTCGCGCATCTTACTAAACTAAATGATATAGCCACCCTATTTACTCATGAGGAAAAAATTCATTATTATTATATTCTCAAGTTGTTTTCCTTTCTCGCTAAAGGGTGATGTTAAGATATGGTTTAATTCTCTTGCTCTTGGTTGTATGCATAGTCCCCAGGATACGATTTGTCACTTGTCTAAAAAATATTTTACCGCCCATAAGAAACAAGCTGCCTTGTAGGAAATATTTAACTTTGTACAAATTGAAGAAGAGAGTCTCCCACAAGCTTGGGGGAGGCTTCTCTAATTACTTAATGCTTTGCCTGATCATCCTCTCAAGAAAAATGAAATACTTGATATTTTATATAATGGACTAACCGATGCTTCTAGGGACCACCTAGATAGTTGTGTTGGTTCTGTTTTCAGGGAACCAACTATTGAACAAGCTGAAATACTATGGAATAATATATTAAGCAATGATAATGATTGGACTATTTCCGAACCACCTTCGAAGCCAACTCTGAAGAAAAGAGGCATTCTATTTCTTAGTCCCGGAGATATGCAAGAGGCAAAGAAATCTATGAAAGAAAAAGGTATTAAAGCTCAAGATGTTAAGAATCTACCACCTATTGAATAAATACATGGTCTTGATAACCCAACACGGGTAGTAGAGGTAAATTCTCTTCGTAGATTTGATGAAAGCGATATTCCTTATGATAAGTCTGCTAGCCAATGCTTGGCTGAGTTTGATAATTTTGTTGTTAAGCAAGAAAATTTTAATGCTTATGTTAGCACACAATTAAAACATAATGATTTCATGTTTGATCGCTTAGGTGATTATATGAGTAGAACTATCAATGATCTTAAACTGATTATTAAACATGCTTCCATGGTAACTACTCAAGTAGAACAAGTACTTAAGACAAATAATGATTTGCTTAATGAGATTAATAGTAAGAACAATGATCATTCTGTTAAAGTTGTGACTAGAGGTGAAAGAATGACTCGGGAACCTTTGTATCCTGAGGGTCACCCTAGGAGAATTAAACAAGATTCTCAAAGGAGTAATATTAATGCACCTAGTCGTTCCAATAATAGGAGGAACAAGGATGATTATAGAACCTTGCATGCTGCTAGTGAACCTGTTGTAGATACACCTCAAAACCCAAATGATATTTCTATTTCTCATGCTGAGACACAATCTGGTGATGAACATGAGCCTAGTGATAATATTAATGATGATGTTCATATTGATACTCAATCTAGTAATGATAATGATGTGGAGATTGAACCTGTTGTTGATCTTGATAACCCACATCCTAAGAGCTAAAGATATGACAAAAGGGATTTTATTGCTAGGAAGCATGGTAAAGAAAGAGAACCATGGGTTCAGAAACCCATGTCTTTTCCTCCTAAACCATCCAAGAAAAAGGATGATGAGGACTTTGAGCACTTTGTTGAAATGCTTAGACCTGTCTTTTTGTGTATGCGCTTGACTGATATTCTGAAAGTGTTTCCTTATGCTAAATATATGAAAGATATTGTGACTAATAAAACAAAGATACCGGAAGTTGAGATTTCCACCATGCTTGCCAATTATACTTTTAAGGGTGGAGTACCAAAGAAATTAGGAGATCCAGGAATACCAACTATACCATGCTCTATTAAGGTGAGTTATGTTAAAAACCGCTTTATGTGATTTGGGAGCTGGTGTTAGTGTTATGCCTTTCTCTTTATATCGTAGACTTGATTTGAATAAGTTGACACCTACTGAAATCTCTTTGCAAATGGATGATAAATCAACTGCTCTACCTATCGGCATTTGTGAGGATGTACCTGTCGTAGTTGCAAATGCTACTATCTTAACGGACTTTGTTATTCTCGACATTCCCGAGGACGACAGTATGTCGATCATCCTTGGTAGACCCTTTTTGAATACTACAGGGGCTGTTATTGATTGCAATAAGGGCAATGCCACTTTTCATATTAATGGTAATGAGCATACGGTACACTTTCCGAAGAAACAACCTCAAGTTCATAGTATCAACTCCGTTGAAAAAATTCCAACAATTGTTATTGGAGACTTTGAATTCCCTCTTCCTACTGTCAAGAAGAAATATGATATACTTATTGTTGCGGACATACATATCTCCATTGAGGTAACTTAGTGTTATTCGAGAATTCTTTGGTTTCATGTTATTCGAAAGAAGTTTGTTAATAAGACTTGATCAACCTTACTGGTGGATTCCTTTTGCTGAGCATGAGATGGGTGAATTTAGAAAGCACAACTCCCTGTACCCAACTATTATTTTCCGTTAGTTAGATTAAATTAAGTAAGAATGCTATTATTTTTCTATTTTCTGAGTTTCCCGTGCAATAAAAAAGTGACCTAAAAATAAAAATTCTTCAAATTTCTTGAAAATGGAGTATGATTTTTTTCTGGAATATTGAAAAATTTCTGGCACTGAGCACACTGCAGGGGGCTGCACCAGTGGGCCACAAGCCCACAAGGCGTGGCCACCCCTGGTCGCGCCTAGCGGGCTTGTGGGTCCCACGTGCCCCCCTCCACTTATTCCAGCACCCATCCACTTCATCTTCCTTCGAAAAAAATCCCACCATTGCTCAAACCGGTGTTCTAGCTCATTTGGCTGCCATTTTCGATCTCCTTGTTCAAAGCTTCATTCGCGAAATTGTTTTGGGAGATTGTTCTTCGGTATGTGACTCCTCCAATGGTCTAGTTATTTTTTGTTCTAGTGCTTTATATATTGCAAATTTCTGCTGTTGTGGTGACCTTGTTCTTGAGCTTTCATGTCAAATTTATATGGTCCCAATTAGTTTTGATGCATGATATAGCCTCTAGGCACTTGAGGGAGTAGTTGCTATGAGTTTTGTTCACCTTTATTTTGAGTCACTAAAAATTTCAGAATTTTTCAGGACAAGAAAAAAATGTTGAGCAAGGTGTTTCAAAGTGTTTCATCGAGCAAGAAGGCCCCGAGACTCGCGATACATGAGCCCAACCTCGAACCATCATGGGAAGCACAAGTACGATGTTGTGAATGGCCATCAGATCAATTCATGAGTGATACAGGTTTCAAGGAAGAATTCTACACATACACAAGAAATGCTGGCCTTGAGGAATTCGTGTCGGACAAATGCAAGCAATACTATCATCTCACGGGTTCTTTCGTGCGGAGGTTTGAATTTTCGCTCAATCATGATAAACCTTCTATGACAAATCATATACCTTGGACATAGAGGATTTTAATCACGCTTGCAAAATCCCACAATGGGACAGTTATAGTGATCCGCACAAAACTGAATATAATGATTTTCTTGCTAGCATTACCGTTAGAGAAACTAGAAATATTACATAGGCTACCATGGGGAGCATTCACTTCCTTGCCATACATTATTTTTGCTCTATTCATAGGTATTAACGGTAAAACTGAGCATAGCCACCTTTGTGCAACCGATCTTTGTATTCTTAAGAACGCAGCAATGGGCAAAAGGAGATATAACTTAGGAGCCATTATTGCTAGAAGGTTGCATAATAATGCTAAGGATGGAGATTTATTTGGTGAGATTTATGCCACTCGTTTAGCTAATTATCTTGTGGTACCCACACGCGGAAATGATATTGAGTTACCACCTGCTTTTCTTGATTATGAGGCTTTGGTACGTCTTCGGTTTCTCGAAAGGAATGAACAATCTCTCCAGTACCGACTAATTTTTGACAGACAGCATGCTGTCCATGTTACCCTTCCTGCTCCTGCCTTCTTTAACTTTTAGGAGAAACAAAGATACATTATAACCATAGAGGAGGCAGAAGAGTACGAGAGGAGCGCGGAATCAGCTCACCTTCACGCTGCAGTCGTTCGGGCGATAGCCGCCGCAGCCTAGTACAACCCCAACTATGACTTCGAATATTATCTGGGCCAGCCATGGTCCTCGCCAACTTAGGCCAAAATCCTAAGCTCGAGGGAGTATTTATTTCTCACCGACTTTACATTCATGTTCACACACTTATTCTTAGTAGTCGGTGTTCATACTCTTTCAATGTACCATCCATGGTAGTTTATTTTCTTGTTTCGCTTTCTTCTTGTGTGTTTAATTAACTTTGAGAAAAATACAAAAAAAAATAGTTCTAGCTTTATTTCCAGTTGCTTAGTTGTAGCATTAAAAACAAAACCTAAAAAGATTTCTCGTTCTTCTTTTGCTTGTTGGGAGCTTTCCTGTGTAAATAGTTTTTCTCTTTCTTGTTTTGATTTTTCTTTCTTTGGGTCGTAAGGGGAAGACCATAATGGAAATGTTGAGTGGCTCTCATATGCATTATTGTTTATTTATTAGAGAGCCCATGTTACCTTGTCTTATCCTTTGAGTTTTTGGTTGTAGATTCCAGCTTATCATTGCACGTGCACTCTTATTATTATCCACACCGTTCGGTCGTGCAAGTGAAAGGCAATAATGACGATATTTGATGAAAAGATTGAGATGGAGAAAAGCTGGTATGAACTCGACCTATCTTGTTTTTGTAAATATGATTAGCTCATCGTTCCGAATGCAGTTCATCATGGGTGAAACATATTTGCAATGACAATTAGAGGTTATAGTTACTCATGCCATGCTTAATTAGCTAAGAGTGGATAATGGTTTGTTTTGGGTGCCAACATGCATATTAAAATGATTGTTATGTAGTATGATGGGATGGTATCCTCCTATGAACGATTCAAGTGGCTCGACTTGGCACATGTTCATGCATGTAGTTGAAACAAAATCAACATAGCCTCTACGATATTTATGTCCATAGTGATTTATATCGTACTCATGGTTGCATTCAATGTTAGTTAATCTCAAAGCATGTTAATGACTGTGTCGCTCTCTAGTTGGTTGCTCCCCAGTCTTTTGCTAGCCTTCACTTGTACTAAGCAGGAATACTGCTTATGCATCCAATCCCTCAATCCCAAAGTTGTTCCATATGAGTCCACCATACCTACCTATATGCGGTATCTACTTGCCGTTCCAAGTAAAGTTGCATGTGCCAAACTCTAAACCTTCAAATAGACATTATGTTTTGTATGCCCAAATCGCTCATGTGGCGACTGGGGACTGTCAGTATTGAACGGACGTGGACCGGTCAGAGGAGACAACACCAAACTGTAGCTAAAGCAATAAGCGGTACAACCGCCCGGGGCACCGGTAGTACCAGAATAACCGCAACAACCGGCATACAACCGCCCAAGAACCGCTCCAAAACATAAACTACTCCGGTGGTAAAGCGGTACATGGATGGTACAACCTCCGGACCAATTCTGGAGCAGTACAACCACTCCAAAAACCGGTTGTACCGGTCAACCGGTACAACCGCTCTATGGGGCGGTACAACCTCTCAATGTAAAACAAGTAATACTAAAACAGCACAACTTTTGCATATGAGCTTCGATTTGAGCAAACTCAAGCTTGTTGGATAAAGGACAACGAAAGCTATAAAACAATGACTAGTTAAATTAAGAAAAAGCAATTGATAATAAATGCCACTAGGATAAGGAAGATGGTCTTCTCAATAAATATCCAACAAAATCTCCAACACCGGAAACATAATATGATGCATACGAAATCTTTTTTCAATGAGCTTGAACTTATCACGATGAAGACCGTAAGCCCAAAACTCACACAGAGTAAAACCAAATAAGTACCAAGAAAGATGATGATGCAATGATGCAAATGGTTTGAGCTCTTAACGAACGATACGATCAAGCTACTCACTTTAGAGCCCCCCTTGATAGTACGGCTATCGATCCTATAACCCGGTCTCATAACTACCACTATGAGACCGGTAAAATGGAAAACCTTATAAAGGTCAAACCTTTGCCTTGCGCATAGTTCACTTGATCTAGATGATGACGATCTTTTCCTTCTCAAGATGGACCACCTGTCTTGATTGCACCGGCTTTATGAAGACTAGTAGATTGCTCCCCCATACTCCACTATGGGTGAGCCATTCTTCGGCACATCTTCACTAGTTCATTGTCACCATAATGGACGGCAAGCTTCAAGCATGATCTCTCCATGATGATTCACTTGAACTTGCACACCGCAACCTTGATGATGATCACCACTTGATGTCATCTTCCATGGGTTGTATGGGATCTTCCTCTTGATGCGATCCCATGGAAATATACCTAACCCCACAAAGAACTCTCACAAGGAACATTGGTTAGTATACAAAGCGTAATGGACAATGCTTACCATACCATGGGATCACCTGATCCCTCTCGGTACATCTTGTACGCTTTGTGTGTTGATCAACTTGATTCACTCTTTGACTTAGTCTTGATCAACCTTGTATCTTATCTTCTATCTTCATAAAGATGATGTCTTGAAGGTAATCATGAATGTTCACACAATCTTCTTCTTAAAGACATGCTTGCAATAAGGTCAACTCTCACAGGACCAATCTTTGGATAAACCTTGAATACCACCTTGGTCATCATATAAACTCCTTGAAAACCCAACAAATGTACTTCAAGAAGTACCTATGGACAAATCCTTCGAATATAAACCATTAGTCCATATATAGGGGTGTCATAAATTACCAAAACCACACATGGAGAAATGTGCTATTACAAGTAGCTTCCATGCTAGGTGGGTTATTCTCACGATACGTGTTGATTCATTATAAGTAGAATATAACTCAAGGCAACCATTAGTCCATATATAGGGGTGTCATCAATTACGAAAACCACACATGGAGAAATGTGCTCTTACAATCTCCCCCATTTTGGTAATTGATGACAACCATTTCCAAGAGAGTTTATGTCACATCCCTAGCTAGATGTCATAGGATAGCATGTGTGTGCCTCATGTTTCAATTTTGCATCAACATGAAATGGGGATTAAAACAAACCCCAAGCTCACATTGAATCAAAATAATTCAAGTTGGTGAAAATTCAACAAATCCAAAATGCCCTACCAAAATGTTCCCTATGTCTGATAAATACGGACATGATTATAACAGGGGTCATTTTAAATATTTGACCAACTGAAGCAATTTAAAAATAAATGTTAAAGCTTCTGAAAATATCAAATAAAGCATTATCATTATTTTAGTTTTCAAAATATCATGAAACTTTTTAGATAAGTTTGAAATATTCAAACCTCAATATATAAAATATTTGGGATATTTTAAAATAGCATATGTGCCTGAAAATAAAATAAAAAAATGTCAGAAATTAGGAAAGAAATAAAATAAAGAAATGGGGGAAGAAAAGCCCACCTAGGCTTACCTGAAGAAGAGGCCCAGCCCACGGGGGGCAGCATCATCTTCTTCCTCCTACCAGGAGGAGAAGCAGCTGCGTGCCACCCCTGCGGCCGGCCGTGGCCGCGCGTTGGCCACCTCCTCCCTACCTTCCTGGACGCCTCCTCGTCGCGCTGGCGAGAGGATAGGCTCGGCCTCTGCCCGAGCCTGTTTCCCCCTCACCATTCCTCTCTTCCACCACTCCTCTGTTCTTCCTCGCCGAACTGAAGACACCACCGATTCGCCGTCTCTCGTGTGTCCCCGACCACGCCAAGATGCCAGAAGACCCTTCGGTGAGGCCCCGGTCCGTTTCCCCTGGTCCCGATGTCGTTCCTCTCCTCTAGCCCCATCTGTAGCCAGAGCCGAGCGGAGCTCGCCGCCGGCCATGGCGTAGCCGTGGCCACATCGGCCAAAGCTCGCTCCCGACCATGGGCTCATGCTCGTAGAGCTCCGAGCCTGTAGCCGCCCTTAGCTCCGCCTCCCGCAGCCCGTAGAGCCATAGCCGGTCCTGCCCGAGCCGTCGCCGCCGCTCAGCTCGACGTGGCCGTCGTCTCCGGTGGCCCCTGAGCCCCCTCTACTGCCTTGCTAGACGCGTACGTGCATGGGCTATATCCCTCTGCCCTCCGCGTGCCAAATGGTCGCCGGAGGCATGATTCCGACGAGTCGCCGCCGTGCGGATGGTCGTCGCCGGCCCCGCTCCGGTGGGCGCCGATGTGGCCAACATCAGGGGCTAATCCCCCTAATTAATTAGGCCTCCTGCCACTGACCAGTAGGCCCCAGGGTGGGTCAAACCCCTAGTCAGCATGGAGTTTAGGGCCGTGTCACTGACGCACGGGCCCCGCACGTAAGGTTTGACCTGGCCTGGTCAGCCGACCAGCTGACATCATGGTGACGTCAGGCTGACGCCATTAATCCTTTTCCAGTTTAAAAATAATTCCAGAAATTATTTAAAACTTTAAAAATTCATATAAATTAATCTGTAAATCAGATGAAAATAATTTATATATGAAAACTTATCAGAAAAACCAATGAATCCAATGGTGCTATTATCATGCATGTTAGAGCAACCTATGTAGAAGAACATTGACATTTACTAATAGGTTAAAATATGGAAATTGAAATGAAGAACGATTTTGAACCTATATTCAAACTCACTTCAAATTAACTTGGACAATAGCTGCATTAGCTCATCCATACGTGGTGCCATGCCATGATCATGCATCATATTGTTGCACTTGCGTGTATTGATTGCTACTTATCTGCATTGCGGTAGGCCCTACTTCTGAGGATACCCTCGAGTATTCCAATGAAGGAGAGAACTTTTCTGCTACCCAGCAAGGCAAGCAACCCCCCTTGATCATTCCGATAACATCCCGCTCTCTCTCTCTCTTGCTCTTGTTTATTGCATTAGGACAAATGTTCACTTGTCTGTCATACATGGTAGATGAACCTATTGTCATAGTAAATAGCTAAACCTTGCAACCTAGCATACCTGGTAGATGCTTGTGCCATGATGTGCTTAGCTTACTTTGCCTGCTATGCTTAGAGTTGTGTCAGGTCTGATTCATCTGGGTGATGAACTAGAGTGAAACATTGTTGTTCTGATGTGATAAGCTTATGATGAACCCGATTTGGTAAAGGTAGCGATGAGAGGATATGTAGGAGTACATAGCGGGTTGTCTCATTGGGACCGTTCTTAGGAACCGACTTCCGTGTTTGTGATCCAAGACTAGTTACTACCACACATTGGGTTCCGGTAGCTCGACCTCTCTCGACTTATCAGTCGCTTAGTCCTTAGTCCAGGAGTTGCCAGTAGTTTCTAGTGTTTATAGCATGCTGGAGGCCGTGCGTAGCGCTGACCCTAGGGGTGGGTTATGACGCGATATTCAATGGCACGGTGTACCAAGGGTCACCCGAATGGTGGGCTTGGGAACCCTGTGCACATCGTTTGGGGCCGTAGCGGAAACTTCGGCCGGACTTCCGTGCAGGTTCAGTCTCAAATAGGCGATAGCTTGGACTAGAGGTCTTATGTGATTGAGGTCGTGGTCGACTCCCTCGCTGGGCTTCCGCTTGAAGGTTGCCGAGGTGCATGGTTTTATGAGCACACTGCGATAAGTGGCGAGAGCGTGTGTGAAGAAGTACACCCCTGCAGGGTATGAAACTATTCGAATAGCCGCGTCCTCGGATATGGACTACTTGGAAAGCTTATGTTGTTCATAGATAATCAAATGGATACTCATAAAAATATCAAGATAAGTGTGAGTATCGTGGATGGCACTCTCCCAGGAGAGGGAAGTGAATCCATGGTGGTGTATTGTCATGGAGTTAATGGACTCGTGTGCGATATCTAAAATTTAAACTGAGAGCTAAAATTGTGTAGTGTAGGTTAGCCATGAGTCAAAGCTGCAATTGCTGCATAAACTCCACCCCCCTTATTGATACATGAGCATGAATAGACTAGGTCTGCTTTAAAGACTTGCTGAGTACGTTTGTACTCATGTTTGCTTAATAAATGTTGCAGATGAGACCCAGGACCCATCAGGTGGGTTCTTTCTAGATGTCGATGATGCCGAATAGCTGGTGTCCCAACTATGACCCTATGCCCTGTGGCAGGCTGCAGATAGTCAGGCCATGTGCCTTTTACCCTTTCATCTATCTGTACTCAGATAGCTTATGCTTCCGCTTGGTTTGTATGAACTTGTTTGTATGACTTGAGTGTTGGGTCATGTGACCCCTATCTGTAAGAACATATCATGCAAGGCTCGTCTGAGCCTCTTAAATAAAAGTTGTTGTATGGTTATGTTGTGATGCAATGGTTGTATCTATGCATATCGGGCATGTCGTGCATACGTGTGACGTGCAACGGTATGTATGGGATCCGACACCTAGTTGTGTGCCTTTAGTAGTACTCTTTACGGGAAACTGCCTCTTTGTGCTTCCACCGAGCCATGGTAGCTTACTACTGCTTTGGACACATTGATTGATCGACATGTATCCTTCTTTGCTGTTGTGTCTGTCCCTTCGGGGAAATGTCTCGCAGTGTAATGGAGTCCCTGTAGCCTACTACGACTCGTCTACGTGCAGTGATGGCATTTATGTCTCACGGCGTAATGGAGTCCTTGTAGCTTGCTATGACTCGTCTACACACGCTTGAGGCCGACACCTGCATTGTTGGGTTACATATGCCTGTTTTCCATACGGATGTGTCACTTGGGTTCTATGACTAGTCATGTCGGCCCGGGTTCTCTGTCGTTTGATTACCAGAGACATGTTCACATACGTGAGCCAAAAGACGCAAACGGTCTCGGCTAAGGTGAGGCTGCAGCCGTGGAACTTACCATGCGTGAGGCCGCAAAGTGATGTGATATGTTACAGTCTGGATTCATATAACTTAGGATTGCGGTCCCGATAGTTTATATAAGGAAATAAGCACAACCAAGCACACACACATGCATAGTAGTGCATGGGTGTGAGATGCAAATGCTTAAGCAATAAAAGCAAACCTCTCTAAGCTTTCCAAGCTGAAACTCTCTAGACTTCTCCCCCATTGGTATCGATTGGGAAAAAAGCTTAGAAAGCCAATATAATAGGTGTTCCTCCAAAAGGTGTATGTTTCTCAAAATATGAGTGTAATAAAATACACATATACAATGATAAGTAGTTGGAGTAAAACAAACTATATTGAGGATCCAAAGATTGCAAAAAGAATCGTATGGCACAAAGACATACACCAGAGTGAAGCAAGCAATCAAAAGAAACCAATTGGAACAAACAATCACATGGTCCTATGAGCCATATGAATGAAAGATATTATGATATGGGCAAAAGAGTGTTTATAAAGAAACTACAGGAGCTCCCCATGATTTGTGCACAATTAAGAAATTTTGTATTTGACTACAAATGCACAAAATAGGATCATGACTCCCCCAAAATCAATATAAACACGGAACAAATGCAAGTAAGTAGATAAGACAATAAGAATATCACTTTCACCAAACATATAGTTGAGCAACATGTAAAAGAGGTTTAAGAATAGGCTCAACCAAAATGATGTGTGTGAGTCATGACAAAGCACTTGAGAAGACTAATATAAGGATGGGCATTAAGCATCAACATAGTCTTGATGAAATGAGACATAAAGTGCAAGACATATCCTTCCCACACACAAGCCACTGGCAAATGGGTTCACAAGCTTACTAAAAAGAAAATTAAAAACCAAAGCTTGTGACAACCCCTGGTGAAGATAGGAAATAATAGCCTTGTCAAGAGGAGGAATACCAATCGAGATGGCAAAACCCTTGTGAAGACAAGCATGAGGAAAATAATCTTCACCACCAAGGAGTGCATCAAGATGCAAGGATATAAGATCCGCACTCAAGACAAATTCTTTCACGAAACCATCAAGGAAATAAAAAGGGAATGCAACGGTGGACGTGAAAGAAAAGAGGATATCAATTAGAGATGTAACTTCTCTCATGTGTATATGATACTAGGTAGAGGACAATCATGATAATATATCCACAAAAATGATGTACACACGAAATCGTTACAAGTAGGAACGAACAAGATATCTAAAAGGAAGTCATAAATATACTAGTAAGATCTTTGCTTGAAAGCAAACACATAGCCTAATATTTTCTTATTGTACATAAATGAACTCCCAATACACGAACATCAAATACATCACAACTAGCAATATGACATCATCATTGAGACGCTTTGAGAAAGGAAACAAGTACCACAAGAATGACTCAAGAAATTCATGCCATGATGCAACCTATAAAAGGTTGGATGTGAGAAACGTATGCATGAAGTAGATACTTGTTACCGAGATAGCATTGGATTGATGTAGTAGACAATGGTTCTTCGATCATCCTAGCATAGCTCCAATAAGCACATGGTGTCAACACCTTCCTTGTAAGTGAGCCGAGTGTCCAATGTATCTCCAATTGTTCCTAGAACAACACCACGAACAAAGTGGTACCCAAACTTATTGGGACCAAAAAGTTAGTGGACCAACAATACATAGGACAAACGCCACAAAAATATGTGCATATAGATACGAAATTGAATTTCATGCACACTTTAGCCAATTTATGTCATAGAGGAGTTTCCCCTATATATTGGGTCAAGGAAAGAGAACATGCCAACGAAAGTACATGCAGTAAATATGCATGCTCAAGTCTTTCAAGAATCAAATCAACACACAGTTGGTAAGATACCGAAAGATAAGGTATCAAGTGAAAATAAGATACCAAACAAAAAATTATCACTTGACGGATACCAACTAAAAGATACATCAAGGAATGAGATATCCATTGACACATGCCAAATAGAAGGAAACAAGATACCAATTGAAGGAAAACAAGAGTTATCAAGTTCCCAAAAGAGAGCTAGGTTCCAAACAAACCAAACCCTCCGCAAATTTTCATGATGGCACAAAGCACCATAGAGAAAAGGCTTGCCTTCCAGCAAAACACACTTGTTTGGGATCAAAAGATTTTATGATAAACGCATAAAGAGAATGTTCTAAAAAAATAGGATAGCTCCACCAAGAGATGCGCATTATATAGAATTTGCATGTGAATACAAAATGCGCAAGATGGGATCATCACTTTCCCTATATCTATAGAAAGACTAGACATGTTCAAAAAAGATCTGCTAGAGGTAAGGAAAACAAACAGATAAACAAAGTCATATGAAGATGATTAGCAATGTCTACCACATAAATGAATACCAATTGTCAAAGGACAAGAAGTATTTTGAAATAATTCCTATTGGTAGATTGCAAAGATATCCAAAATCATCTTCACACCTACATCATAAGCAAATGACACTTGTAGAGCTAACATGCCACCTAGGAACAAGATAATTTACAATATCAATTCTAAGTTGCAATACCTCAAATGTACAAATTTTCTAGGCTTGTAATATGCACAAAGCATATTGCTCCCCCATAATGTGATAACCCAAAATAATTGACAAGTGGCAAATGAAATCCAACAAGAGATAGTTAATGGACCATTTAGAATTTGAATTTCTCATGAGAAGACATACCACATAAAAGTTAGATAATCTTGTAATATCAAAACTAGGTGATATTCCTCATGTACACACATTTGTAGGATCGTGAAGGGCACAAAGAACATCACTCCCCCAAAATGGTATAATCCATTAAGTCCTCACAAGAGCCAACTAAGATAAGACAAGATGCAAAAAGGCTCAACAAAATATGCACACGTAGATGATGTGGAAACCAACATACCCATACTTGATTACTCAATATAAGCAAGACGGAGGCACACCATATACAAACACATGCAAGGTACAAAACCACAACATGCAAAGGGGCAAGTAACTAACAATGTAAACAATTAAAGTACAAGTTACCGCAAGGAGGCACATTGGATATAAGATAGAAACTCGATAACCCAAATGACTTGGCTTGAGATAATATGAATGATGAAGATCCCTTAATTATTCATGATGTAGCCAAGTCACCAATGCCCTCCAATAGTACCTATTGATCAAGTTTGAGCTTGTTGGTCCCCAACTGAGTTGGGTCCTAAGAGGTTAGTCACAATAGGCTTGGCAACCCAAATGGTTCGTTTCTTGACACCACTTTGAGTACCAACAAACTTGGTAAACACATTGCCAACCTTATCCTTCCCAAGAGAATAGATGTAATCAAGGATAATTGGGTTGGATACTTTACCATTAGTGCATGAAGAAGCAAAGTGACCCTTCTCACGACATAAGTAGCAACATCTACCCTTTACGTTCTTCTCAATTGATTTCTAAACTTGAGGAGCGTTGACTTGTGTCTTCTTGGGAAGTGGCCTTTCTTCAACTTGACGTTGAGCATGAGATTGAACTTGTGGCCGCTTCCCTTGTTGCTTGTCACTATGGGGCTTATTCTTCAATGGGCAAGATCTAACATGGGCCCCTTCTATTTTGCACTTGAACCAAACAATCTTGGCCGAGTTCTTGACTTGTTCTTTGCCCTTCTTGTTGTTGCTCTTGGACTTCTTCTTCTTTTTCGAGTTGAATCCAAGCCCACCTTTGTCATTTGGGGATTTTTCCCCACAGAAGATATTGTTGAGTGTGGACTTCCCTTCATGACTCTTTTCCAAGTCTTTCTTCAAAGAAGTGACTTGGGCCTTGAGCTCTTTGATTTCCTCTACATGGTTAGTATCAATACAAGTACTAGAGGAGGTATAAGATTCATCATTAGAGCAACAAGGCAAGGAAAGTAATTCATCACAAGATGTAGCAACATTATGAGTAGATGAACTACGAGGACTAGCACATGGCAATAAAGCATTTCTACTAGATGTAGTGCTAGTGTCCACATGAGGCTCACTAGATGTTACCTTAGTAGTACTAGCCTCATGAGCTATTTTTAGCACATCATGGGATACTAGAAGATCACCATGAGAGCTCAAGAGCTTTTCATGACTTTCTTCGAATTTCCCATAATTTCTAGATAGCAAATCAAGTTGAGCCCTTAGCTCAACATTCTCCTTAAAAATGGATGCTTCACAAGGAATATAGTTAGTAGCACAAGCATCGTCATTAACAACAAGAGGAGAAGGCAACTTGGCAAGCTCTTTAGCATATGAAGCTTTAAGTTGAGCATGAGACTGGGTGAGTTCAATGAGCGAACTCTTAATGACCCTTGAGCCATTTTCGAGGTGCACAAAGTCCTCTAGGAGTTTAGCATGTGCAACATCCAGCTTATCGTTTTTAGTTCTAAAATATTAGCCACCTCGAGAGCTCTATCATGGGATACCTTTAATCTAGATAATTCTAGAGAAAAGGTCTCCTCGAGAGATTCCTTGGTGGTTTGTTCATTTTCAAGAGCTTGAGATAGCTCCACGATCTAATTAGCGTAATCATGCTCATGACCTTCCATTTTATCAATGGTGGCCTCATGCTCCTAGAGATGAGCTTCCAAATCCTCAATATATTTCTTGCCCTTAATGGCAATAGACATGATTTCCATGAAGTTGGAACGAGCAATTTTATTCTTATGAAGAGCTTTAAAAACCATTTATCCCTTAATTTTTAAGGAAGTAATATTATCACTCTCTTCATCATTATCCTCATCCTCATTATCATCAACATCCTCATCATGAGATATATTGGGATTCAAAGTAGGAGATAACTTTGAAGCCTTAGCCATAAGGCAAAAGTGAGAAATACTATATGATGATGTAGGATCCCTTGATGCACCATTCAAGACCACATCTTGTTCCGTGGATAGTTCCTCTACATTGTTAGCACACCAACTCAAGGAAAGCGATGCATTTTTATCATGACAACAAGACATGGCAAGCATATCATCATGAGATTTAGTGAAGCAATTTCTACATGAGATGCAAGGACTATCAAGACAAGCATGTGAAATACTTAGAGTGCTCGAAGTGTTGAAGTCCAAAGATGAAGCACTGCAATAAGATAGTGATGAAGAATCATCAACAATAAGCCCACTATGATCATTACAATGAACACCATTACTCACCATAACATTACCTTGTGGCAATCCACATGTAGGTGAAGTAGATGAAGTTGAGAAGGGAACACGACCAGAGGTGGAGGGAGAACAGTCATCCCTACAAATCTTGGACACACCATATTTATCTTGAAGCTTTGTCCATAACTCATGAGCATCCCAGAATGGCATGAGTTGAAATATAACTACATTGCTCAAAGCATCAAAAAGCACATTAGAAGCTTGAGCATTGAGATACGAGTTTTTCTCATCCTCTAAATATATGTGTTGAGAATCCTTTAGAGGAGAAAAACCCATATCTACAATTCGCTCTAAATTTGGGTCCGTGACCTTAAAGTGATTAAGGATGCGAATTACCCACACATCAAAATTTGTGCCACTGAAACTAAGAGTGTCAGAGAATCCTAATCCCCTAGTCGACATCTTTACTCTCTAGGTTGTTAAACCTAATAATGAGAGACCTAGCTCTGACACCAATTGAAAGGACGTGGATGTCGCCTAGAGGGGGGGTGAATATGCGCTTTAAAATAATTACGGTTTAGGCTTGAACAAATTCATAATAAAACCATCGTTTAATTAGTCAAGCACAAAACCTTAAAACAACTAGGCTCACCTATGTGCACCAACAACTTATGCTAAGCAAGATAAACAACTAAGTGATAGCAAGATATATAACAAGAAACAATATGGCTATCACAAAGTAAAGTGCATAAGTAAAGGGCTCGGGAAAGAGATAACGGAGGCACGTGGAGACGACAATGTATCCCAAAGTTCACACCCTTGCGGATGCTAATCTCCGTTCGGAGCGGTGTGGAGGCACAATGCTCCCTAAGAAGCCACTAGGGCCACCGTAATCTCCTCACGCCCTCGCACAATGCAAGATGTCGTGATTCCACTAAGGGACCCTTGAGGGCGGTCACCGAACTCATACGAGGAAGGTTGGGGCAAACTCCACAACTTAATTGGAGGCTCCCAACAACACCATGAAGCTAACCAAAATGGATTGTGGCTCTGAGGTGACCTCAAATGATCGGGGCAATCTCCACAACCTAAGTGGGGACCCCGAAGCTTGCACCACAATGATTGAGTTCTGAGGCACCACCAACCGTCTAGGGTGCCAAAGCACCCAAGAGGAACAAGCTCTAGGGTGCTCAAACACCCAAGAGTAATAAGGTTCTCAAACTTCACTTCCACGTATCACCATGGATAACTCAAACCTATGCACCAAATGAAATGACAAGGGCACACGGAGTGCCCAAGTCCTTATCTCCCAAATCCCACCAGAACAACTAATTCTATGGAGGAAAGTGAGAGGAAGAACAAAGAAGAACATGAAGAACTCTAAGATCTAGATCCAAGGGGTTCCCCTCACATAGAGGAGAAAGTGATTAGTGGAAATGTGGATCTAGATCTCCTCTCTCTTTTCCCTCAAAAGGAGCAAGAATCATTGGAGGGATTGGGAGATAGCAAGCTCAAAGAGGGTCAACAATGGGGGCAAACACGACCTCAAAAGATGGGGACCATTGGGGAAGAAGATCCCCTTAAATAGATCCCCATGAATCTTCCCGTTATTTGTAGAATAGCACATGGGCGGTACAACTAGTATGAAGACCGGTACAACCGGTCAAAGCAGACAACACCAACCTGTAGAAAAAGCAATAAGCGGTACAACTGCCCGGGGCACCGGTAGTACCGGAATAATCGGAACAACCGGCCTACAACCGCCTAAGAATCGCTCCAAAACATAAACTAGTTCGGTGGTAGAGCGATACATGGCCGGTACAATCTCCGGACCAATTCTGGATTGGTACAACCGCTCCAAACTCCGGTTGTACCGGTCAACCGGTACAACTGCTCTATGGGGCGGTACAACCTCTCAATGTAAAACACGTAATACTAAAACAAGCACAACTTTTGCATACGAGCTACGATTTGAGCAAACTCAAGCTTGTGGGATAAAGGACAATGAAATCTATCCAACAATAACTAGTTAAATTAAGAAAAAGAAATGGAGAATAAATGCCACTAGGATAAGCAAGATGGCCTTCCCAATAAATATTCGGCAAAATCTCCAACACCGAAAACATAATATGATGCATACGAAATATGTTCTCGATGAGCTTGAACTTATCACGATGAAGGCCGTAAGCCCAAAAACTTAAATAGAGAAAAACAAAATAAGGACCAAGAAATATGATGATGTAATGATTCAAATGGTTTGAGCTCTCAACGAACCATACGATCAAGCTACTCACTTGAGAGCCCCCCTTGATAGTACGACTATCAATCCTATAACTGGTCTCCCAACTACCATTATGAGACCGGTAAAATGGAAAACCTTATCAAGGTCAAACCTTACCCTTGCGCATAGTCCACTTGATCTATATGATGATGATCTTGTGCTTCTCAAGATGGACCACCTTTCTTGATTGCGCCGGCTTGATGAAGACTAGTAGATTGCTCCCCCATACTCCACTATGGGTGAGCCACTCTTCGGCACATCTTCACAAGTTCATTGTCACCACAATGGACGGCAAGCTTCAAGCATGATCTCTCCATGTTGATTCACTTGAACTTGCACACCGCAACCTTGATGACGATCACCACTTGATGTCATCTTCCATGGGTTGTATGGGATCTTCCTCTTGATGCGATCCCATGGAAATATACCTAACACCACAAAGAACTCTCACAAGGAACATTGGTTAGTATACAAAGCGTAATGGACAATGCTTACCATACCATGGGATCACCTGATCCCTCTCGGTACATCTTGTACGCTTTGTGTGTTGATCAACTTGATTCACTCTTTGACTTAGTCTTGATCAACCTTGTATCTTATCTTCTCTCTTCATAAAGATGATGTCTTGAAGGTAATCATGAATGCTCACACAATCTTCTTCTTCAAGACATGCTTGCAATAAGGTCAACTCTCACATGACCAATCTTTGGATAAACCTTGAATACCACCTTGGTCATCATATAAACTCCTTGAAAACCCAACAAATGGACTTCAAGAAGTACCTATGGACAAATCCTTTGAATATAAACCATTAGTCCATATATAGGGGTGTCATAAATTACCAAAACCACACATGGAGAAATGTGCTATTACAAGTAGCTTCCATGCTAGGTGGGTTATTCTCATGATATGTGTTGATTCACTATCATTCACGAGAAAGTGGTTAGTAATCGGGATGCCGAGTTCCATGCTCGAAATAAAAAGCAAATATAATTAAAAAAACACCCCCAGGACTATGTTTGTATGTATGGTACGCGTGGATTTGGCTCGCCGTGGAGTGTGTCTGATTGGTGGAGGGGGAGTAAAAACTTTATCATTCTGTTTGGGAACCGCCTATAATGTATCTAGCATGGAAGATGTTGAAAACCTCTTGGTCGTTATGTGAGCAATGAAAGCATATCGCTCAAAAATCATTACTTATCTCTGGTTTAAAAACTCGAGCTCTGGCACCTCCGCAAATCAATGCTTCCCTCTATGAAGGGCCTTTCCTTTTACTTTATTGTTGAGCCATCATCTTCTTATAAAAGGCACCAGTTAGAGAGCACCACATTCATTTGTATGTTTTGCTGTTAATTCATATTGAGTATGACCATGATTGGATCTCTTTCACCGCGAATTACAATGTCTAGTCAGTCCTTGTTCTTTAGAGGTGCTCTACATTTATGTTTTGCGATCTTAGAAAGGGCTAGCGAGATACCATTTTGTCATATTGTATCATGATTGTTTTGAAAAAGTGTTGTCATCCGAGAGTTATTATTATTTCTCGCCAGTTGATTATGTCATTGATATGAATAAATGTGATACCTAAATGTTATTGTGAACGTGGTTAGTCCATGATCTTTGCTGAAAATATGAACATTAGTTAGACGTATTTACAGCAACAAGATCAAACAGAGTTTGTAAAAGTTTTTCTTTATCACTTTCAGTTTGCACGGCCACCCCCTGGACGCGCCTAGCAGGCTTGTGGTGCCCTCGTGGTTCCTCTGACCTCCTCTCCAGCTCCATATTGTTGGGGAACGTTGCATGGGAATCAAAAAAAATTCTACGCTTCACCAAGATCAATCTAGGAGATGAGCATCTACGAGAGGGGAGAGTGGATGTACATACCCTTGTAGATCACCAAGCGGGAAGCGTTAAGAAACGCGATTGATGTAGTCGAACGTCTTCGAGATCCAAATCGCCGAGCGTCCCGCAATCCAATCATGATCCGTCCCGATCTAGCGCTGAACGAACGGCACCTCCGTGTTCAGCACACGTATGACTTGATGACGATCTCTGCCTTCTTGATCCAGCAAGAGGGAGCGGAGAGGTAGATGAGTTCTCCGTTAGCGCGACGATGTTGCGGCGATGGTGGTGGAGCTATTCCAGCAGGGCTTCGCCCAAGCACCGCTGAAAAACCGATCTAGAGGAGGTAGCACGTGGCTTTTTTTCTGTGTCCAAAACACCCTCAAACCTCTAGTATATATGGGAGGAGGGGAGGAGGAGGCTTTTACCCCAAGGGTCCAGCCCTTTGCTTTGGCCGAAGTGGGAGGGAGGAGTCCTCCTTCTCCACTCCTAGTAGGATTAGGACTCCTTCCTTTTTCCCACTTGGGCCTTCTTTCCACCTTGGGTTTCCTTCCCTAGCCACATGGGCCTTTTGTGGGACTTCGTCCAGCCCACTATGGGCTGGTATTCCTCCTCCCACAGCCCATGTAGCCTCTTGGGTCGAAATACCCCTCCCGATGGTCCCTCGGTACCCTCCCGGCGTTCCCGGTACACTACCGATGAGCCCGAAACTTTTCCGGTGACCGAAATAGGACTTCCTATATATCAATATTTACCTTCAGACCATTCCGGAGCTCCTCATGAGGTCCGAGATCTCATATGGGACTCCGAAAAAGCCTTCGTTCACCACCATACATAACTGTATACTACTGAAACATCATCGAACCTTAAGTGTGCAGACCCTGCGGGTTCGAGAACTATGTAGACATGACTAAGACACCTCTACGGTCAATAACCAATAGCGGGACCTAGATGCCCATATTGGTTCCTACATATTCTACGAAGATCTTTAATGGTCGAACCTCTATTTCAAGGATTCAGTTAATCCCGTATGATGTTCCCTTTGTTCTTCAGTATGTTACTTGCCCAAGATTCGATCGTCGGTATCTCCATACCTAGTTCAATCTCGTTGCTGGCAAGTCTCTTTACTTGTTCCATAACACAAGATCCCGTGGCTAACACTTAGTCACATTACTTGCAAGGCTTATTGTGATGTTGTATTGCCGAGTGGGCCCTGAAATACCTCTCCGTCACACGGAGTAACAAATCCTTGATCCATGCCAACCCAGCAGACACCCACGGAGATACCTGTAGAGCACCTTTATAGTCACCTAGTTATGTTGCGACGTTTGATACACACAAGGCACTCCTCCGATGTCCGTGAGTTGCATGATCTCATGGTCATAGGAACATATACTTGACATGCAGAAAACTGTAGCAATAAACTGACATGATCATATGCTACGTTTATAGTTTGGGTCTTGTCCATCCCATAATTCTCCTAATGATGTGATCCCGTTATCAAATGACATCTCTTGTCAATGTCTAGGAAACCTTGACCATCTTTGATCAACGAGCTAGTTTACTAGAGGCACACTAGGGACAAAGTGTTGTCTATATATCCACACATGCAATGTGTTTCCAATCAATACAATTATAGCATGGATAATAAACAATTATCATGAACAAGGAAATATAATAATAACCATTTTATTATTTCCTCTAGGGAATATTTCCAACACATATAACCCTATTCGCGAAGAAAAAAATGAGAGAGAAGAGTTCACCACGTTTCACGATATGGAGCCGCCGCCACCTCCTGTTCTTCCTTGGGAGACCAGATTTGGAGTCCGTTTTGGGCTCTGGAGAGGGGAAGTCGACGTCATCGTCATCACCAACCATCCTCCATCACCAATTACATGATGCTTTCCGCTGCTCAATAGTAATCCCATTGTAGGCTTGCTAAACGGTGATGGGTTGGATGAGATTTATCATGTAATCGAGTTAGTTTTGTTATGGTTTGATCCCACGTATCCACTATGTTCTGAGATTGATGTTGCTATGACTTTTCTATGCTTAATGCTTGTCACTAGGGCCCGAGTTCCATGATTTTAGATCTGAACCTATTATGTTTTCATTAATATATGTGTGCTCTTGATACTATCTTGCAAATTGTAGACACCTATTACGAGTAATGATCCGCATCCCCCTAGGGTGACAATAACTAGGATTCTTTCTGATGATTACCATAGTTTGAGGAGTTCATGTATTCACTAAGTGCTAATGCTTTGGTTCGGTTCTCTATTAAAAGGAGGCCTTAATATCCCTTAGTTTCCATTAGGACCCTGCTGCCACGGGAGGGTAGGACAAAAGATGTCATGCAAGTTCTTCTCCATAAGCACGTATGACTATATATGGAATACGCGCCTACATTGCATTAATGAATTGGAGCTAGTTCTATGTCACCCTATGTTATAACTGTTGCATGATGAATGCTATCCAGCATAATTATCCATCACTGATCCATTGCCTACGAGATTTCCACGTATTGATCCTTGCTAAGTTACTTCTCCGTTGCTACTGTTACCATCACTAAAAAACTGCTAATGTTACTTTTTCTACCGTTACCGTTACTTCCATACTACTTTGCTACTGAATACTTTGCTGCGGATATTAAGTCTTACAGATGTGGTTAAATTTACAACTCAGTTGTGGATACTCGAGAATATTCTTTGGCTCCCCTTGTGTCGAATAAATAAATTTGGGTTGAATACTCTACCCTTGAAAACTGTTGCGATCCCATATACTTGTGGGTTATCAAGAAGGAAAAACAGAATTTGATTTGTTTCTTGAGTAGCATTTTATTGCAAGAGATAAAATAGTTGTGTTGTTTATCCTACTTTATTCTGTTGTTGTGTGGTAGGTCCTCTACCTAGACGCGCTTGTTCTTGATGTGTCTATTAGCAGCTGCCCCATACGAGCCAATGCATCGGACACCAAACTTATGAACAAGGTCATTAAAAAGATCTGATCTCGCCCGACGTGTCTGGGAAGCTTCAAGTTAGTTCTAAAATTTCTGGACATCATATCATTGTTTTATGATTTTGTTTGCACAAATCTGTGTTGGGTGTTGCAAAAATAGGCAAAAGAGGTTGGCACAACAACCATGTAGTGCTTGCACACATGATCACGTTTTGGTTTTTCCAAAAGGTTAGATGTTATCACAATATTTGATTTGTTTTCCTTGTGTAACAGTTGAAGGAGCAGTTCAGAGGTACAAAGTAGACCTCACTTCTTGGTGGTTTTTTGCAAGCGGAAGCATTTGTTTCGTTCAAGCTACCACAATCATACAACCCGTAGGTCAGTTACCGATTTTTTTTCATTTTTTCAGTTTCACATTGTTGGATGTTAGCAACACCTTTTGTAGTGTATGTGCATGCCACACATCATGTATGTAGTTGCACATGTACTGAAAAATGCACTAGGTATATAGCTGGTTGAACATCAAGGGTAGGAATATACTTTTCTGACTTATGTTGCCTTATTTTTCTTTTTTTACACAAGTATATGAATTCAATTGGCATTCCGTTATTTAATATTGGCATCATTAGGGATATAGTTGCACAAGGATGCTTTATGACTTGGTATTACTGCAATATTTTTTAGTTATATATAGTTTTTGCACAAGGTTACAGTCAAATCTTCCTTTATTTGCAGAAAACATCACATCATTTGGCATCATTCCCCTTGTGTAGTTGGCATGTTTCTAAGTCTATATTTACACGCATATTAAAAGTATATAGCCAGTTAATGGCTGTTAGTAGCACCTTCTAGTGTAGGTGGTTGCCACACATCATGTTGGTAGTTATACATGTACTGACGAATAACTAGTTCTTTTCTCTTTGGCTACTTCTGTTTTGTAGAAAAGAGGAAAGATTCCAAAGTTAGTACATGAGGTATGCAAATCGATAACTGATCAGCTTGGCAAGTCCATAGAAGGTATTGGTCCGAATGATGACGAGGAACCAGATGATGTACCCCCTCTAGAGCCAAAAGGGGTAGCACAAAAACAACTAGTGGGGGAGGAAGTAAGTGATGTGGTCGAGCAAAAACAAAACAAATAGCGAAGGTCCGTGAAGAAGATGATGATGGGTCAGACGAAGATGAAGCTACTGCACCAGAAGAGATGTAAAAGGAGGAGGTAGATGAAAGCACAATATGCTCCCTTGGTGGTTTTGATAATTCATAACAACATACATTGTCTCTTGGACTAATACTTTCAACTAATGTATTTTAGATAATTCCATAGAGAAGCTTGGCAAAAAGGAGTGTGGAGACTATCCCCAAGAAGAAGAAGGAGAAGGAATAGCATTGGCAAAGCTTCAAGGAAGAGGACTCTACATTTTACTTTGTGAGAAATCACTTTGAGTCCATAGGAATAGCCAATACTATTAAAAGGGGTTAAGGTAGTGTTGGTGAACAAGATGCTTGACATGCACAAGTGATAGTCACCAAAAACACCCACAAGCTCTCCCACAAATACTCTGTCTAGAACCCTACCACTCAAATCGGTAAGACAACCAATTCCTATTCGGTCTCACCGAGATTCAAACCCTAGACAGATCCTAAGCCAAACCCATCTTGGTACTACAATCATTCCATCTGATGCCACCAAAATCAGTTTCCAACTTTTGGGTATCCTATTTTAAAGCATTGGTACCATCGAGTTTTGCCAATCGGTCTCACCGAGATTTGGACCAACTTTCTGGTTAGCCATTCTCAAGAATCGGTACCATCGAGTTTTGTGAATTAGTCTCACAGAGTTTTGGACCAACTTTCTGGTTAGCCATTGTCAAGAATTTGTACCACCAAAATTTGAGAATCGGTCTCACCGAGTTCTATAATCTGTCCATTGGTCATCTAATTGGTACCATCGAGAATTATATATCGGTCTCATCGAGATTCAAAAGTTGTCACCTTTTGGTCACTTCGGTACCACCGAGATTCACACATCGGTGTCACTGAGTTGGTCACTTAAGGTGTAATAGTTGGACTTTTGGAGATGCCTATATATACCACTCCAACACCACTCACCCGCAAGAGAAGCACTCAGAACAGATCCCCACATATCCTATTAGATTTTTCGAGAGAGAGCCACCTACTCATGTGTTTAGATCATGCCATTCCATTCCAACCATATGAATCTTGATGTCTAACCTCCCCAAGTTGCTTTCCACCCAATCAAATTCTTCCACCAAAGCCAAATCCGTGAGAGAGTGATTGAGTGTTGAGGAGTCTATCATCTTGAAGCACAAGAGCAATGAGTTCATCGACATTATCGAGCCTATTACCTTTTGGAGGGTCGTGCCTCCTAGATTGGTTAGGTGTCGCTTGGGAGCCTCCTACTTCGTGTTGTGAAGTGAACCAAGAAGTTTGTAAGGGAAAGGAGATCGCCTACTTCATGAAGATCTACCCGGGTTAGGATAGTCCTCTGTGGACATAGGCCATCATGGTATTGTCAAGGTTGCTTCTTCGTGGAACCCTCCGTGGGTAGAGCCCTTCGTGGACTCTCTCGACCATTACCCTCTGTGGGTTGAAGACTCCATAAACGTGGACGTAAGATAGCACCACCTATCGGAACCACAGGAAAAATCTTCGTGCCCTTCATGCGTTTGATATCCCTATCTCAACTCCTTACTTCCATGTGCAATGTCTTTACTTTCTGCTGCTATACTTGATGACTTGCATGTGTAGGGTGTGCTAGACTTGCTACAATTGCTAAAATCTGCCAACACTTAACCTTGGATATTGTGTAGATTTTAATTTGTGCTAGTAGTCTATTCCCCCCTTCTAGACATACTCTTCTAGTGATCCCACAATTGGTATCAGAGCTTTGGTCTCCATTGCTTCGGTTTCATCATCATGGAGGAAGATGGATGTTTCTAGTGTGGAAAGTTTGAGCTGTAGATTGCCCATTCTTGATGGAGACTACTATAGTCAATGGAAGAATGCTTTGATTTATCTATTTGAAAAATTCCATTTGAGAAAACATATTGAAAATCCTTATGTGTGCCCCATCGATGAATTACGTCCCACACACGAAGAGGAAATTGACATGATTGGTAACCTTAGAACTATCAATCTTATTGTTAGAGGTTTACCAAGATTTGTGTTTTCTCAATTGAAGAACTTTGCCTGTGCTTATACTTTGTGGAATGATTGGGAGAAACGATATCCAAATCTTTCATTAAGTAATTTTGATGAAATTCTTCATAAAACTATTGCTTTTCACAAAATGAAGCCCAGCGATCCAAACTTTGATAAATGCCTATTTGAGCTTCGTGATCTTATGCGTGCTAAAGGCGATGTCACAATTATCAACAACATTATTATTGAAGCCATTTACATTCATAAGCTTGAACATTGTAATGGTTACGATTCTAACGAATCTCTTGGTTTCTATGATGAGGATATTCTACCAAATGATGACAATGAAGAACATGGCTACTATGATGAAGATGAGCTATTCAACATCGAGCATGAAAATATCAAGAATAATCTAAGTCTCATGGCAAACTTCAAGGATTACATGTCCGATGGAAAAGAGTGGATTCTTGACAGTCGATGCACCAATCACATGACTGGAGATAAAGACATGTTCCAAGAGATCACGCCTAATCAAGGTCCTCGGAGGTACGTGACCTTTGGAGACAACTCTAAGGGTAAGGTACTTGGCCTTGGTAAGGTGGTCATATCTCATGATAGGTCTATTCAAAATGTGATGCTTGTTGAATCCCTTGGCGACAATCTTCTTTTTGTATCTAGACTAGCAGAGTTCAGTTTCAATGTGCTATTTACTAAAGTGATGCTTTTTGAGTGCTTGTGATGCTTGACTTGATTGTTAAATGCTTGTTTGTTTGCTTGTCCTCTCTATTCATAAAACTCCCTAATACTCTCAAAACTCTTTTCCTTGATCTAAAATCTTGTCCAATGATCATACCATGTGTATAGGACCTAAAACTATTTTTATCAAATATTATTTTGGCCAAAAAGCATTTATCCAATTTAGGTTTTCAAAACCCCCTTAATTGAGCTTTGTACTACAAGTCGTCAAATGGAGTGGAATATTTTTTCCCAAAGGATATATTTGGAACCTACCATATATATAACTTCCCAAAACCACACAATACTATTTTTGAAGATTATTTTATTATTTTATTTAAAGGCTTTTTCTTAAGGCCAGAAAAGGTCTTTTATTAGAAAAAATATTTTTATGAGTTCAAAATATTTGAGAAATTTTAGGAAAACTCAGTGGACATATATTGTCCATATATAAGAGTTTAAACACATGGTCATGTTCAAAATATTGGACAAGACCCTTCAAAACCCTTTCTGCCTATTTCAAGTATTTGAAATGTTTTTATAAGGAATATTCTCAAATAAATATAGGAAAATTCTAGAATGTCACATATGGTATATGTGATCATATTGCCAAGTTTCATCCCAATAACAATTGATTTGATTCACCAAAATATCCCAAAACCCTCTCTGTCCAGATCCAAATTTGAGAAACTCTACATTGCCAACTGTCTCCTATTGATCTCAAACTTTGTGGACATTGTCTAATCCTCCAATAATGAATCCAAACCAAGTCGTTCATTAATGAGAATGGATTTTCTTAGCTAAATCTAAACAAAACCATTTCTGCCCATTTCTAGGGTTTACCAAGTCTACATTGTCAACTTTTCTCAAATGGGCTCAAATCTTGTGAACCATCTCACTTTTACCCCCATCTAATCCTGGTAAGTATCATGGCAAGTAAACACCATTTGCGTGCCCAAACATCCATGAAGCACCTTCTACAAAAATTTTGTGATCATTGATTGGAGCACCATATGAGTTCTCCTTGACCCCCAATTTTTACCACAACCCCTTGTAGATACATTGCACCCCAGTAAAGTTTGCATGGACATTGCTCGAAGGTTGATGTGGTAAAACCCCTATTTACCCACCCTGGACAGCGAGATTTCACCTCTCTCACCATTTCCTTTCTAATCTATTGAACCCCCAGAGCATCCAAGGCCACTTAGGCATTGCATACTCCCTCCTAGATGCCCTAGATACCAATGGCTGCGCCCTACATGCAAAATATGTGCAAGGCATGCAAAGGCCACGCTCTAGAGCACGCTACAGTGTGCACCCGCATTGTAGCTTCCGCCCAATGGATGCCCCCGACGGCCTTAGGCCTCGTGGGGGTGTCCCCTGGGACCGCCTCGACGTCCACGACATGGCACATGCTTGGCCCCCTTCTCTCTCTCCCTCCTCTGTCCTCTCCTCGCACGCGCATGTCGTCTCCCGAGCACACCAGTGAGCATGCTCACACGCGCGATGACAAGGTCCTCGCTCGCTCCTCCTCTCCCTCTTCCAAGTCGTGGTCGACATCCACCAACACCCAGGATGCGTGCATGTGCCCCCTCGTGCCCTCCGGCAATGTCCATGACCGAGCCGGTGCACGAGCTCACGGTGCACCGTCAACCCTCTTCTTCCACCCCTCCCTGAGCCCCCCTGCATTTCCCATTTGCTCTCTATCCCTCCCGCGGACCTCCTGGACCAACCCATTCCCCCTCTAGTTCCGTCCATCAATGCCCATGGCCGAATCCCGCCGGTGGACTCCACCTAAATTTGAACCACCCTGGGTCTCCCCCTCCTCCCTAACCACTTCGGTGACCCCTCATCGCCGCCGCAAAGCCCCCATGCTCAGCTCCCTCCCTCCAGTGTCCGTGGCGCCACGCCGTTCCTCGCCGGAAGCCCGCCTCTGTTGTTGTCTGCACCCTCACCCCCGCGTCCCTCCTTGGTGCCTGTGCATGGCCTAGAGAGGTGCTGCTCATCTTCCCGAGCACACGGGTGGCCAAAAAACCAACGTGGGTGGCCGGAGCCACCAGGAAGATCACTGACACGCGTTGGCTCTGCCTTCCCTGCCTCTCCCCCGATTGAGCGGGAGGTGGGGGATGAGCCTGCCAGAAGCCCCGCCTGTCGGCTGGTCGGCGAGACTGACGGGCGGGCCAGCCCCTTTAAGAGTAAGCGGACCCAACCGGGAACCGTTTTCATAGGTTGGAGGCGTATCCTCGCAAATCCGCCTTCGACGTCACTATTGCGCCGCAAGGCTGAGCCACTGGGCCGGCCCAGTCCTTATCTTGCGCCCTGTGTGCACTGTAGCCATCAGGTAGCCTTTTTCCATTTTCTAATTTTCGGAAACTTGTGAAATCCCTAGAAAACTCATCCTATTCCAAAATTTGATGATTCAAGTTTCTGCAGACTCCTAAATTCATGACCTAAATTTGAAACACCTTGGGGCTCTTCCTCCTCCCTAACCACTCTGGTGACCCCTCATCGCCGCCGCAAAGCCCCCATGCTCAGCTCCCTCCCTCCGGTGTCCGTGGCGCCACACCGTTCCTCGCCGACAGCCTGCCTCTTTTGTCGTCTGCACCCTCACCCTCGCGTCCCTCCTTGGTAGATGTGCAGGGCCCAGAGAGGTGCTGCTCGTCTCCCTGAGCACGCGGGTGGCTAGAAAAACGACAGGGGTCGCCGGAGCCACCAGGAAGATCGCCGACATGCGTCGGCTCTGCCTCTCCTGCCTCTCCGTCGATCGAGCGGGAGGTGGGGTATGAGGCTGCCAACAAGCCCTGCCTGTTGGCTGGTCGGCGAGACTAACGGGCGGGCCAACCCCTTTAAGAGTAAGTGGACCCAACCGGGAACCGTTTTCATAGGTTGGAGGCATATCCTCGCAAATCCGCCTTCGACATCACTATTGCCCCACAAGGCTGAGCCATTGGGCTGGCCCAGTCCTTATCTTGCGCCATGTGTGCACTGTAGCCATCTGGTAGCCTTTTTCCATTTTATATTTTTCAGAAACTTGTGAAATCCCTAGAAAACTCATCCTATGCCAAAATTTGATGATTCAAATTTCTGCAGACTCCTAAATTCATGACCAATCCAAATATATGCATGCACAATTTTTCCATATAGCATATTCTGCTCCACCAATATTTTTGCGATAACTTGTATTTTGGAACCACTTTGCAAATTCCTAAAGAATTTATATGAACTCCAAATGGAGTGATACAATTTCCTAGGTGTATCCAAAATCATGTCTTAGGATGTGAACATTTTTACTTGCACTTATTCTGCTATGTCAAATATTGGGCCATTTCTTCATATAAGGTCCACTTTGCAAATCCCAAGGAAATCCACTCCAACTCCAAATCCAGTAGAATCACTTCCTAAAATCTTCTAAAATCATGCCCTATTTGTTAGGTTCACCCACTCATTTTTGTTAAAACATTTTTCTATGGACACCTTCTAGGATCATCAAAACTTCCCCCTTGATCCAGATCCAACGAAACTTCCTTAGTCATTTTCTTGTGACCAAAGACATCCTAGAAAAATATATTTCCTATTTATAGAGAACTTTTATTTTCTGCTTGTTGTGTTGCTTATCGCGGTTGTTTCCGGCGATAAGCGTGTGAAGACCTCAACGACTTTGCTAAGCCAGGCAAGCAAGCCTTTGACCATGACTAAGAACCCTTTTATTTGCATGACTAAGATTGATATATAGGAAGTCCTGTTTTGGTCACTGGAAAAGTTTCGGGCTCATCGGTAGTGTACCGGGAGTGCCGGGAGGGGTACCGGGGACCATCAGGAGGGGTGTATCGACCCAAAGGGCCACTTGGGCTGTGGGAGGAGTCAAGACAGCCCTTAGTGGGCTGGCCGAGCCCCCCACTAAGGCCCATGCGGCTAGGGTCGGGAAAAACCCAAAGGTGGAGAGGTGGAAAGAGTTTCCAAGTGGAAAGGAGGAATCCTACTCCTAATAGGATTGGAGTAGGACTCCTCCACCTACAAATTCGGCCAACTCTTGAGGGTTTGAGGCTGCCTCCTCCCCTCCCTCCCTCCTATATATACTAGAGTATTTAGAGGGGAAAGCTAACCCTAATTGTCACGTGCTGCCCTCTTCTTCCCTAGACCAGTTTCTCCTCTAGATTAGTTCTACGGTGCTTAGGCGAAGCCCTGCAGGATTAGTTCACCACCACCGCCACCACACCGTTGTGATGCCGGAGAACTCATCTACCTCTCCGCCCCTCTTGCTGGATCTAGAAGGCGGAGATCGTCATCGAGCTATACGTGTGTTAAACGCGGAGGTGTCGTCCGTTCGGCGCTAGATCGGAAGGACCGTGATCAAGATCGTGAGACGATTCATGATTGGATCGCAGGATGGATCATGATGGGATCGTGGGACGGATTGTGATTGGATCGCGAGATGGATCATGATGGGATAGCGGGACGCTCAGCGATTTGGATCCCGAAGATGTTCGACTACTTCAACCGCATTTCTTAACGCTTCTCGCTTAGCGATCTACAAGGGTATGCAGATCCACTCTCCCTCTCATAGATGCTCATCTCCATGGATAGATATTGCGTGTGTGTAGGATTTTTTTGCTTCCCTTGCAACGTTCTCCATAAGCCTGTATATAACCCTCCACCACCACTCACTCGCAAGAGAAGTACTCAGAACAAATTGCCACCTATCCTATCAGATTTTCTAAGAGAGAGCCACCTACTCATGTGTTGAGATCATGCCATTCCATTCCAACCATATGAATCTTGATCTCTTGACTCCCCAAGCTGCTTTCCACCCAATCAATCTCTTCCAAAAAAGCCAAATATGTGAGAGAGTGATTGAGTGTTGAGGAGTCTATCATCTTGAAGCACAAGAGCAAGGAGTTCATCAACATTATGGAGCCTATTACCTTTTGGAGGGTGGCGCCTCCTATATTTGTTAGGTGTTTCTTGATAGCCTCCTAATTCGTGTTGTGGAGTGAACCAAGAAGTTTGTAAGGGCAAGGATATCGCCTACTTTGTGAAGATCTACCTGCGTTAGGCTAGTTCTCCGTGGACATAGGCCATCAAGGTATAGTCAAGGTTGCTTTTTCGCGGAACCCTCCATGGGTAGAGCCCTCCTTAGACTCTCACGACCGTTACCCTCCGTGGGTTGAAGACTCCATAAACGTGGACATACGATAGCACCACCTATCGGAACCACGGGAAAACTGTTCGTTTCCTTGAAGTATTTGATCCCCCTATCTCAACTCCTTACTTCCATGTGCAATGTCTTTACTTTCCGCTTCTATATTTGATGACTTGCATGTGTAGGGTGTGCTAGACTTGCTATATTTGCTAAAATCTGCCAACACTTAACTTAGGATATTGTGTAGATTTTAATTTGTGCTAGTAGTCTTTTCCCCCCTTTCTAGACATACTCTTATAGTGATCCCACAGTAGAGGAGGATGAAGAGGAGGAGGAAGAGGACGATGAAGAGGAGTAGGAAGAGGACGATGAAGAGAAGGAGGAAGGGGGCGATGAAGATATGGAGGAAGAGGATGATCAAGAGTGGTAGGAGCAAGAGAAAACGAAAGAGGGCAGTGACGACCGTGAAGACTTTGATTGTCACAATGAGGGTGAGGAGGAACAACAAGAGGAGGAGGGAGATACCATAGACAAGGGAAACAAGGGTACTTCAAAAAATGGTGATGAAGGAAGTGGAGATGATGATGATGACAACGACAATGATAACAAAGATGATGTAGTACTAGATGGAGGATCAGGAAGTGACAAAATGATGGAAATTATGATAGTGATGGTGGTGGCCATCGTATTGGTGGTGTAATGCCCAATATGCGGTACTATCCCTATTAAGGCTCGAGGACCTCGATGGTGATAGAAGCGATCTCGTCATTTCATAAGTATAAAATTCATTGCAATACATGTAAAAGAGGTGATGAGTATATGAGTTGGCTTACACTCGCCACCAACTAAATAAAAACTCCATAGAATCATCCATACATCTTATAGAAATGCAGGGTCCGACTAAGGACGAAATCAAACGACAAAAGCAAATGATCTATATCTCACTAAGCCTAGGAAGATGACCAAGTAGGTCCCCTACTCATTCGGATAAGTCACATACATATGCCCGTGCTCCACCTCGAACTCCCACTAGAACTAGGACGCATCAACTGGATCGATCTCATATGTACCTGTACCTATATTGTTGTAGTAATCTGTGAGACATGGGTGAGGGAGTCCTAGTTTAAGGAGTCCTCATGAGGCCGACCTATTTCTTATGGGCCGGACTGGATGGGCTGCTTGCCGAGCATTGGATTGATAGAAGGCCCTGTCTCCAGGAAGGAAGCTTCGAGAATTGTGGCATATCCTCCACGTTTGTAGTACTGAATAGGCATGTTTATCTCTTCGATGCGTAAACGACCATGTGTAAACCCTAGGTACCCTCGACATCTATATAAGTAAGAGGGTTGTAGGTTGTAGACAGAGAACAACTCATCTAGGGTTTAGCTTTTCGATCTGAAGGTAGATCAACTCTGTAATCCATGTATCATCAATACAATAAAGCAAGACGTAGGGTATTACCTCCATAGGAGGGCCCGGACCTGGGTGAACATCGTCTCCTTCGTCTCCTGTTGCCATCGATTCTAGTCTCACAGCTCGAGACCCCCTACCCGAGGTCCACCGGTTTTGACACCGACATTGGTGCTTTCATTGAGAGTTCCAATATGATCGCCATAGCAATCGATGGCTCGCATCATCATCAATGAAGAGGTCCATAACATGGACACTTTTGTCCTAGACAGATCTTCACCTTCGGCAGCATTGTGCTGCATGCTGACCCGATCGGCCATCTAGGCCGGATCGAAAGCTTCACCCCTGACCAAGAGGTCAAATTCGGGAACCTAGAGTTCTCCGTAGATTCTTGGGGCCATCTCTTGCTAACCGGGCTTGCAGTCTCGCCTGCCGCACGCAAAGACTCCTAGGCTTTAACCTCTGATTCCTCTTTCGGTCCCACCCATGGGATCTCCCCTGACGATGACCTGACTTTTAGTCCGGATCCATCCATAGTGCCAGACGTCTGGATACTTGTTCTGGCCAAACAATCCCCTCGCCCGGACACATCGAAGGTCAACTCCGAAAGCTCTGAGCAGGTTGACCCGATCGAGCTCTCGATACTCAACGAGGCCATAGATCGGATCTCATCGATGAAGATTACCAACGACCCAACCATGATCCTTTGCTTAGATCGGTCTCAGGGCAGGTCAAGACAAATTTTTCGTCCCACCCGCCACCCACTTGGTAGCCAGAGTTGAATATTTAATCGACATGTTGGACTATGCCTCCGAGGAGGCATAATACATGAATGAGGAGGATTGCGCTCCCACGCCCGTTAACACTGGGCAATGGACCGCCACCTCCACGTATGATGTCTACATGGTGGACACTCTAGCCGCTAATGGAGAGCACACACCTAAAAACGATGGCGACAAATCAGGTGAAGCGCCATGAAGGCGCCAAAAGCCGCATAAACGGTCAAAAGGAAAAAAGGGAAGGAAAGTTATCATCGGCACCGGGGACGGAGATACCCCGGAGGACCTCGGCGATCCCGATATCCCCAAACATGCACTAGAGGGTCAGGAGAGGCCTCAAGACTAGCATAACCCCGATGACCTAAATGATTCTGAGGATGAAAATTACCTCCCCCTGTCAAGGAGGAGGACATCCCGAAAGCCAATGACTTCGCCATCCCCGATAATGTTGAATATGAGGAACTGTTCAGACAACAACTTATAGCCATGGTTCGCAGCCTGAAAGCAAAAGAACGGTAGCTTAAAGCCAAATAGGACAACCTCAATGATCGATGGACGAGAGTCATCTCAAGCGAGGAAGGATACGTCATCGGTCTATCGGACCAACCTAAGAGTTATCCACGTAGAAGACTGCTGCCACAATTCCACGACAAGCTCACTGATACACCGTCTACCAAACATACCCCATATGATAAGCCAGACTGCCCTCCTTGAGGATGATACAGGACGGTTGACGACACCAGTTATAGGCCGACGATACCCCGAAGACGGGGAAAAGAGCCAATAGAGCCCGACGACAGGTTCGACCTGCGACATGACCTGGACTATAGAGCATGTCATACAAGATCCATGTACAGATCCAGAGGGTACTCACCCGATAGACGGGAAGGGTACATGCCTTGGCTCGACCACAACAATAGAGGCCGGGAATGTAACCGGGCTAGAACAGACACCGATCACCGGCACGATATAGTTCGGTTCAGAGGCGCTGCCCACCCATTGTGCTTCATGGACGAGGTGATGCAGCATCAGTTCCCAGAGCGGTTTAAACCTGCGAATATAGAGCAATACGATGGGACAACTGACCCATCCGTATGGATTGAGGATTTCCTCCTCCACATCCACATGGCGCGAGGAGATGATCTCCATGCCATTAAATATCTACCCCTAAAACTCAAGGGGCCAGCCATGCATTGGTTAAACAGCCTCCCCGATAACTCCATCAGGTGCTGGGAAGATCTAGAGGATGCATTCCGATTGAACTTGCAAGGCACCTATGTCCGGCCACCGGACTCCTCCAAGCTAAGCAATGTTGTCTAGAAGCCAAGAGAGTCCGCGTGGCAATTCTAGAATCGGTTCTTGACCAAGAAAAAATAGATTGTTGACTGCCTGGACGCCGAGACAATAACCTCCTCCCGGCACAATATTCGGGATGAATGGTTGGCTCGCTAGCTTGGACATGATAAACCTAGAACAATGTCCTCCCTTACATCACTCATGACTCACTTTTGCGTGGATGAGGATAACTGGTTAGCAAGGCGGAGCCACAACCCCGAAGGCCCCAGAACCTACGAAGTTCGGGACGGAAACAGGAAACCAAAGCGCAACAAGAATAAGTGCCGCCACAACAATAGTGATGCCGATGACATAGCTATTAACGCTGGCTTCCGCAATTCCTGACTCGGGCAGCAGAAGACCCATCCTAAAGACAATCGCGACGGACCCAACCCGCTAGAGAAAATCATGGAGAGGCCTTGCCAAATTTATGGTACTAAAGAGAAGCCCGCAACCACACCAACCATAATTTTTGGGTATTCAAACCCAAGGATAAAGGAAAGAGCCCACGTAGCAAGGACGAGGATGAGCCCCGGGGTCCGATTTGTGGCGGACAAAATAAGTTCCCTCCAAAGGTGACAACAGTAAATATGATATACGCCATGCATATACCCAAGGAGGAGAGGAAGCGCACCCTTCGAGAGGTCTATGACATAGAGCCCACAGCCCCAAAGTACACCCCATGGTCAGCGTACCCCATCAACTTTGATTAACATGACCATCCGACCAATATCCGTCATGGGGGTTCGACCGCCCTCGTCCTAGACCCCATTATAGACGGGTATCACCTCACAAAAGTCCTAATTGACGGAGGAAGTAGCCTTAACCTAATTTACCCAGATAGGTGAAAAAGATGGATATATATCCATCAAGGCTCAACCCAGCAACACTACCTTTAAAGGAGTGGTCCCAGGCGTCGAGGCCCGGTGCACGGGCTCCGTAAGCCTGGAAGTAGTGTTCGTCTTGCCCAATAAATTTCGAAGCGAAGACTTGATCTTCAACAGTGTACCTTTCCACAGCAGCCATCATGCCCTGCTCGGCCGTACAATGTTTGCTCGCTTTAATGCCATCCCACACTACGCATACCTCAAGATCAAGATGCCTGGACCCAAGGGGATCATTACTGGCAACGACAACACAGAGCGCTCCCTCCGAACCGAGGAACATGCATTGGCCTTGGTGGCCGAATTCCATTACACCTGCCATTAAGGCATGTAAGGTTGCGAAGCGAGCTTAGTTTCAACCCGAACTCTCAGAAACTTCTTCTCCCCATAAATAGGGACTCGCCCCCCATCGCACAACCCTAGGACCAGCAAAGAACATGCCAAGGAGGCACAACTTTGCGCTCAAAATTCCATGGGCGGCGGTGGGGAAAAAGGGTAAGTGTTCGGTTGGACCAAACTACTACCATCAAATGTCTTCGGACACAATACAGGTACCATCAAGAATCTGATAAAGGCATAAAGCTCATCCACACTTGAGAGACTTCTCAAGATTCCGTTTGCGAAGATTTGTTTGCCTAATAGTACCACCAATTGAGGTGCACAACTCCCTAGGTGGCGCAGGAGCAGACAATCGACAGGGCACATCGAGGACGTCAGGTCACCAATTGAAGACCCCTAGTACAACCACTCCTGTAAAATTTATACTTCAAATACCTGTAAACAGTTGCTTCGGCAGTTCGAGCAATAAGAGTTGTTGAGAAAAATATAAAATCATTATACATGGTTGTCTCGTTGTCCTCTTTGGCACATATTCTATTTTCTCCCTCTTCGTGCGAAACTGTTCGGTACATTACGATGCTACCGGATAATAGGATAGGGGTTCGAGTTTAAAAAAATTGCTTTATGCAGAATTGATTATGCGTTCGGCGTCTTGGAATTTGCTTTATATGCATTGGTTCTGAACTATGTCTTGGGTCAATAGTTGGGTTACCCGTCTCCCGTGCTTGCCCCTTTATATTCCGCTCGTTTGGCTAAAAGGGCAAAGGGAGAACCTCTACGATTGTGTTTCCAGCTAGCCTGGTCAAGCACCCCAGGGAAGAAAGCCGAAAATGGACTATCATAGTATGCAAGAACCGGTCTGTGAATCCAAGCTTAAGTGTTATACAAAAGACCTCATCAGAGGTTATTCCGTGTCATACAATGGGTTTGGTATTCGTACTAACCATGTGATATCGGCTTTAGCCGCGGTTCATTCGAACACTCCAAATCACCGGGGCTAGTCATCAGCCGCCCGCAGTCCCTTTTCATGCCCCTATAGCTAAGTGAAAGCAATAAAGCATTCTGGTCTGATTGCCTAGTCCACCGCACTTCATCGCCTTCGGGTTCCGGTAGCTTGTCTAAGGGTTATAGTGCATAGGTGGAGACACCCCATGTAGCATCTACATGGGTGCTAGAGCCGACAACTCACAACTTTCAGTTTCAACGGCCACAAAGGAGTTATAAGGAATGCAAAACATAAAAACATGATAAACCATGCATCATAACCATAAAACAATGTCTTCGGACATATTACAATACATCTACTCATAAATGTTTTCTTTTGAGCACTGCACCTCTATTGCCCGAGCACCCTCCATCACTATGGAGAAGTATCGCTCAGGGCACCTATGTTCCTTTCCAGGCGGTGGAGGAGCGGTGGCTATCTTTGTTGGATTAACACCCGGCCAGTGCACCTTGGCCCTTGCGAAGGCCATCCGAGCTGCCTCGATACAGGAGGAACACCTTAGCGCATCGATCTGAGGTGAGGCGTCGCTCAGCTTCTGCACCAGGCCAAAGTAGCTGCTTGGCAATGGCTCATCAGGCCATAGCCGGATATAGAGATCCTTCATGGCCGGCTCCGCCATTTGGTGCAGCTCCATCAGCTTCTGCAGCTGTTCGACGAGAAGAGGAGAGCGCTCGGAGGCTTCAAATTGGGCCCAAAACAGCCGAGCTTCATCTCCCTCTCCCCGCGAAGCATAGAACTGGTTTGCGGCCACTGCGCTCTTCTGGAGGTCAGAGCAGGCGCCTGAGGAATGCCACACCTCGGTAAGCAACTCGAACTTGCTATCCTCGAAGACACACTGCAATAAATATGGATTACCATCTGTGATAACCTTCGCTTGGCGGACTTGGTCCTCAAAGAACCGCCTTTCCACCCGCTCCTTTTGGATATCGGGTTTCAGTATGGATAGTTTGGCGGCCTGGTCCTTGCCTTTTAGCTCGAGGTCCTCGCACTCTGGGTCAGCATCTTTGAGCTCTTGCTGGATTTCCTCCACCCGAGCCTCATGCTTGTCGCTGGAGGCTCTTAAGGCGGAAAGTGTGGTAGCCGCTTGTTCGTCCGCCGCCCTGTCGACTGTAGCCTCCTGCTTCGCATTGTGCAGCTCGGCCATGAGATTCTCAATTTCCTTCACCGAGGCTGTGTAAGCATCAAAAATATGAATACTGCATTGATAGTATGATGACGAAATTTTCCGGATATTGAATCAGGCTTACCTTGCGCCTCATCGAATCTCTTGCTCAGAGCGTCAAGCTCGTCTTCGGAGCTCTTGAGCTTCCAATTAAGCTCATCTAGCTCGGCAGCATTCACAGCCAGCACCGATGAAGAAGCTTGGGAATAACAGATCCCTATCAGGTTACATGGATTCAAAACTTCCGAACTGTCATAAATATAATCCGATGTTGGGTCCTCTTAAGGGCCGCTATAACATTCTGAACAAATATCATCTCATACATTGTCCGGATAATGGTCTATGATTGACCCCCAAGTAAGTTTTACGAAACTCACCCAGGGCTTGGGGGCTGCCATGTATACAAAGAAACTAATATTTCACAAACAAAGTATTACGTGGCTCACCTGGAAGCCCGTCAGGTGACCATTGAAAGCCTCCTTCAGTCCACTATCAACGGACTGAATGCTTTGTAAAACCGCACCCATAAGGGTGCGGTGCTCCTCGGACATGGAGGCGCTTGATAGAGCCTCCCCTATCACCGGTCACCCATTGGTCGGTGGTGCCGATGGTGATCTCTTAATTCGAGCTCCAACCGAGGATTGGACCTGTTCCTCCAGAGGCATTGTGCGCTCCGGAGACGGCCTTGGAGGGTAATGGACTTCCCCTCGTCTGGCCTCCTCAGTTTTCGGGAGGGTCTCCTCCCCCCGGTCTTTGGTGGCCGAGGCGTTAGTCTCGACCATGACGTCATCGCCCCCACCGCTGGTGCCCGGCTCCACAGGAGTCTGCTGGGATGACACCTCCGCGGCATCCTTCGCGGCGCTCGGAGGAGTGGGATGCGACGCAGTCCCGCTCTTCGCTAACTCGGCGGGCGGGGTCACCCCGTCCGAAACTTGGTTGATGGGGAGAACACGTGGTGGGCTGAAAATTAATAGGCGCTCACGTGTTAATAACCTTTAAAACTTATCACTAATAGCTCAGGAGGTCTTTGGGTCCTTACCTTCGAGCTGGGGGCTTGACCCTTAGGTTCCTTCGGGGAACCCTCTTGAAGTCTTCGAAGTCGGTATCCGAGTCTGAATTGTCGTTTGACAGAATCAACTGTGCTCGACGCGCTTTCTTCGGAGCAGGAGGAGGTGCATCCTCCGTGGCCTCCGATGACACCACCCTCTTTCTTGCGAGGGGGGAATCGCCTTCCCCCTCGTCCTCATGCTCCTCTTCTTGGTTAGAGGAGGCATGGGTTTCCTTGGACGCAGCATCTGGCTGGTCCCAGATGCGAACACCTCCTTGGTTCTTCTTCTTCTTCTCTTTCTTTTGTGGCGCCTTATTCTGGCGCCTTGTAAGGCGCCACGATGAGCATCTCCAACAATAGTCGTGACCTGATGTCTTCGGGCTGAGCCACCGGGTAGTTGATACCCATGGCCTTTCTCAGCCATTTCTGCAGAAGTGATCGGAAAATGTTTAGATTTTCTTTCGGAAAAATAGAGCCGATCAAATAAAACTGTTTTATACCTAGGAGGGAGGGTTACCGGTGTGTAGACTCTGATCCTCCTCCTCATCTAGCCAGTTCTCCTGTGCCTTGAACGTCGCCTTCCACAGCTTCTCCCTAGTAGTGCAGAAGAGCTGACAAATAGTAGGCTCATCGTCAAGTCGATAAGCCCACATGGGAGACGCCCGACACTGACAGGGGAGGATGCGCCGCCAAAGCATGATCTGGACCACGTTGGCCAGTTCGTTCTTGCATCGGATCATTGAGGCGTTGCGCTTCTACAGGCTGTCCACCTCTGTATTTGACCCCCAGTCGAGGCCCTTTCGGAGCAATGACGTCAATCTAGTGGGGGGACCGGATCTGAATTCGGCTAGAACAGCTCGGCCTTCCTCCCTTGGCTCGGTTATATAAAACCACTCTTTTTGCCAAATCTTGATGGTGTCGATGAAGGAATCGGATGGATATCCAACGCGGGGGAGTTTGCTGATGACAGACTCGCCGCAGTCTACGTGTTCACCTGCGACGAACTTCGGCCACAGTTCGAAGTGCGATTCGACCCGAAAGAATGCCTCACAGACGATGATGAAGGCCGATATGTGCATGAAGGAGTTCGGCGGGTGGTCACGGAAGTCGAGTCAGTAGAAGAACGTGAGCCCCCTGACGAAGGGGTGGAGCGGGAAGCTCAGTCCCTGGATGAAGTGAGGGATGAAGACCACCCTCTCGCTAGGCTTGGGACAGGAGACCACCTGGCCCTTCTTCGACGCATGGTGGTAGACGTTGGCAGGGAGGTAGCCGGCGTCCTTGAGGTCCCAAATGTCCCGGTCGGTGACCGTGGAAGCCCCCCACTTGCCATTGGAGCCTGGCATGACCAAGCTCAGAGGGGGAGTTGTGGTAAACCTAGATCTGTGCTCTAGAAGCTCAGGAGATTGGGGAAGCAGAGGATGCGAATGGGAAGCGCGGTTAGGCCTTGGGGTTTTCTTCCCCTTTTATGAGGCTTTTCACTAGTTAGCCTCCTTTTAATGCGTCATGAATCCTTCAGCTTCCCAAGACTTTCATGTCGTTATACGCGCATGATTAAACATATCCCGTGTGAAATGGAGCACGATATGCGCATTGATGGATCGTGTTGTGAAAACGGCCTCGAACCGCAAATTGAGTTTTTGCAACTGGTTTGGCGGTCGTGGTGGGCCATGAACTTTCGTCAGAAAGGTTGTCAGGGAACACTACTTACTCCTTGATGTTTGGCCTTCAGGGCTGAGCTATTCATGCTGTTCAAAGGAACCTCTAATCGGAAAACTACATGTCATTGGAGGCCGAACTAAACTTGGAGGGAAGAACTCGCCTCGCAAGCCGAAGACTGATCATACGAACCAGCTGGAGCTTAGACCGTTGGTGTTGGAGGCAAGTTCGGGGGCTAGTGAGGGAGTCCTAAGGATCTTTTCCAAATACCTAAAGTTCTTTCCTATCTGCCAGCGGATGACAAAGAAACCACATAGGCCAGCCTAGTGCTACTCCAGGTTGCACAGGTAGTTGCCAGGTGGCAGCTTTGCCGTCCGCTGGTAGACGGCAAAGCTCTTTGCCGTCCACCGACAGACAGCACAGAGCCTGTACAATATCTGTTTTTTCTTAAATTCCATCAATTTCACAGAATTTCACATATATACATATATACACATTTGAAAATACTTTCAACAAGCATAACAACACATATACATACCAAATCATTTCCCTGCCATATGGATATGATCATCCAACACATATATACATACCAAATGAAAAGTCCATATGCAACATATATAGCTAGCCAACATATCCCACAACAAGCATACAATGGTTTCATCCATACATACATATATAGGTAGCAAGTTTCACATTGTTCATCCTACAAAATCAAAACAAAAAGGAAGCACAAGAAGAAGAGTAGACTCCATCAATGCAAGCTTCCTCATCGAAAGCAAATCTGCAAATTGGGAAAGAAGAAAGTTAGAAGAAGAAGAAGAAGAAGACTAGAAGAAGAAGACTAGCTAGAAGAAGAAGAATACTAGAAGAAGAAGACTAGCTAGAAGAAGAAGAATACTAGAAGAAGAAGACTAGCTAGAAGAAGAAGACGAAGAATTTTTCTTCTCTTTCTTTTTGTCCTCTCCTCTTGTTTATCTTCTTCTTCTCTTAACTAAGGTAGGTAAAAATGCCATTTTTTAGCTAAGCTAGGTAAAATTGTGAAGTGTAGGTCATTTTAGAGCTAAGCTAGGTAAATAGGTCATTTTGGAGGTTAGTAAGGTTATTATGTCATTTTTACCTAAGTAAGCTAATTATGTCATTTTTGAGCTATCCTAGTTAAAATCGGTCATTTTGGAGCTAGGTAAGGTTATTTGTCATTCTGGAGGAAAATAAGCTAAGTCTATGTTATTTTGGAGCTAAACCAAGGTTGTCATGCCATTTTTTACCTAAGTATGCTTAGTATGTCATAAATGAACTATAGAAGCTAAGTATAGGTCATTTTTGAGCTAACCTAGGTAGTTATGCCATTTTTGATCTAACTAATCATATTTACTCATTTTGGAGGACAAAATGGCAAGTGTAGGTCATTTTAGAGCTATCCTAGTTATAATCGGTCATTTTGGAGGTAGGTAAGGTTATTTTGTCATTTTGGAGGAAAATAAGCTAAGTCTATGTCATTTGGAGCTAAATCAAGGTTATCATGCCATTTTTTACCTAAGTATGCTTAGTATGTCATAAATGAACTAAAGAAGCTAAGTATAGGTCATTTTTGAGCTAAATTGGTCATTTCTTAAGCTAAGTATGCATTTGTTAAGCAAAACACTTGGTAAAACTTACAATCATCACAAAGGTGAAGGACCGGTCGGGTTTGCACAAGGGTGAGACGGAGAAGGACCGGTTGTTTTTGCGGCAGACGCAGAAGGATCGGTCTATGCTTGTCGGGAGGCATGCTGCACGAAGATCATTTGCAATGTCTCCTCAACATGATGCAACTCAAATGTGAATACTAGTAACTAATGACCATTCAAATGAAACTCACCGTGGGTGCTATAGCAATATGGGGCATCGACGGAGGGGTCTGGCCATTGTTCTGGCACACGCACTGCACATTTTGTTTTCATGAGTCATTTATATTAGTTAGTGATGAAAGGAACATTATGTGCATGATTTGGCTAATATGAAGGAGAAACTTACCACGAGGAGCTCATATAGTGCCCGGTGAGACGCATCGTTCCGGTTCCTCTCCTCCTCCAACAACCTAGCCGTCCTCTCCTCCATGTCCCTCTCCCTCTGTGCCGCCTGCCTGTTTGCCTCCGCCAGAAGCTCCTCGGCCCTAGCCTCAATCGCGAGCTCTATTGGCAGTGGACGAGGCCTTATCTTAGGATCGGAGCTCGTCTAGCGCTTCTTGATCTCCGGGAAAGTTCTAGGACAATGTGTCAGTCCATCCCCAATGGCTATCGAGCCATGGGGCCTCCCGCCACTAGATATCATCACGAGCTCTCGATCAAAAGGACTCTGGCTCGGGTTGAAGTCCACCCCTTTCCCCACCTTCCCCTCATCTCTGTACCTCACGATCTTGTTGTGGGAGGAGATGTTGCTGAAGCTCTCTAGATGATCGAGGTCATCCTTAGAAAATGCCTTGGCCTTCTTGTACGAGGCAGTATGGGCCATGGCATAGAGGTTGAACAGCGGTGGCACCTCCTTCTTGTTTTCTCGCGCCTAAAAGAGAGGAAAAAAATATTAGTTAAGGGCTCAAGCTAGCCTGAAGAATGAAATTGCATGAATCATGAAGAAAACCACATACCCAGTGATCCCCGTACTCAAACAGGTTGGAGCTCCCTTGATGGTGTGGCACACCTTTCATTTGGGCATGCTTTTCCTTTGCCTTGTTGTGGTCGGCTAGCCATTTGGGAGAGCACCACTCATCCATCAATGCCTCCCAACAGTCCATCCTATCCGCACACCATCTCGGGGGCACCTAAGTTAGACAAGAGAAATTTCAGCGTTACGCCCACGAATCAAATCAAGGAAACTAAATACAAGGCCTTAAGTATAGGTAATTACCTTGACGTACTTCTCCTTACTCAGATAATTTTTGCGGCACTTCTTCCTGGCCCTCTTAATGTTAGTCTAGGCATAGTAGTCTCGAATAGCCTGCACCCAAGCCTCGTGTCGTAAGTTCTGAAGTAGGCGCTTGCACTCGGCTACGAGAACAATAGCCATGTCCGCCTCGTGTTCCTCAGGACACCTGTAGAAGCTCTGCAATCAAAAAAGACAACATTGATTAGTACAATCACTAGGTGCTATTGATTTTTAATTCTGTAAAGGAGAAATTACCCAAAACCGACAGATCACAATGTCGGCCATCATCTCGCACAAGACACCGTCGACCATCTCCTCCGGCGGGGCTGGGGCATCCATGTACAGCTCCTAGGTCAGTGCTACCTGTGGAACCTCACCCTCACCGGGCAATTGGACCATCCTCGAGAAGTGGTGCCGGAGAAGCACACCAAGGACCTGGTTGGGCCTGTAGACACCACAGTCGTGTTTCCAACCCCTGTAGTATGACAAGGCTAACACATTAGATATTAATTTGAAGAAACATGAAGGCAAAAGGTTAAAAAAGAGTAAATGCACTTACTTCTCCGCATTAGGCACAATCAACCACCTCTGATCGTGGGTCATCGGCATGGGCGGGAGCTTTGTACAACCACGCTAGTAGACCTTCTTGCCCTCCTCAACCAGCTCGCCCTTGCTATAGGTGTCCCAGACAAGTTGTCCTCGCCATCAGCATGGCCACTAGCCTCCAGAGTCACATGGGATGAAGACTCTGGGACGTCAGTCTCCTGGGATGAAGACTTTGGGACCGGAGTCTCCTAGGACGAAGGTTCGGTGACCCGAGGCTCTTCGGCCCAAGGCTCGGCGACTGGAGTCCAAGAGGGGTCCACCTGAGACAGAGCACTTCGATGGTCAGGAGACTCAGCTGGGGGTGGCGGCGAGGAAGGCGCAGTAGCCACACAACATCACCGGCATTACCCGCTCAAGCCATATGTGCCAATCATGACTCTTGAGACCAAATATTTTCAATTTGTCAAGACTCGCTCCCCTCTTTAGATTTGCTGCATACCCATCAGGGAACATCAACTGCATTTTCACCCACAAGATGATTTCCCTCATAGCTGGCCTTCCAAGATTGAACCATGCCTTTGGCTTCCTCCAATTCTTCTTTCCTTTCGATTGTCGTATGTTTTGTAACGGTCTATCACATAGAGACTCCTCACTATCCTTCGACTTCCCCTCTATGCCAAACAATGTACCAAAAAGGGCCTCCGCGATATTCTTTTCAGTGTGCATCACGTCGATGTTGTGTGGGAAAAGGAGGTCTTTAAAGTAAGGCAGTTCCCACAAACATATCTTGTGAGTCCAGGCGTGTTCCGTATGATACCCTTTGAAATACCCTGGACGATCTGGATCCGGCTCAAGAGCGTTTATCTGATCCAGGATCTGTTGGCCTGTCAACGCAGGTGGTGCAATGTTTCTGACAACTCTACGTTTTATGAAATTCTTCTTGTCTTTTTTGAACTTATGTGTGTCCCAACATCGAATTCCCATCTACATCTAGTACTGTTATTTTGCCCAATTTATGCCACGTCATCTGTCTGGCCGTCTCTTCGAGCATGAAAAGACGTTGAAGTCTTGGTATGATTGGCAGATACCGAAGAACATTAATGGGGATTTTGGTATAAATCTTCTCACCCATACCGTTGTCTACCAGAACATACCTGGAAGAATTGCAGATGGGGCAATAGTTCAAGGCCGCATACTCAAGCCTAAATACGACACATCCATTCTCACAGGCATCTATCTTCTCATAGGGCATCTTAAGCGCACATAGGATATTGTCCGACTGGTACAGGTTTGCTGGCAATACATGGCCTTTGGGTAGAAAGCGTCCAAATATCGCCATCATCGCATCATAGCATTCTCTGCCCACGTTGAACTGAGCCTTCAGAGCCATTACTTGCGCGATGGCATCTAGCTGACAAAGCTCAGTGTAGTCGTGGAGAGGACGTTTTGAAGACTCCAACATTTCATAAAAGGCCTTTGCAGATTCCTTCATCTCATCATCCGAATCCCGAGCATCATCAAAGTCTTGCACCATGTCTTCGATCCTGGTACCATGCTCGTCGGTGCGACGACGGACCACCCATCTCTGGCACGTTGGGCAGACTCGCCATGAAATGTCCAGACCATATAATTAGGCGTAAAACCCCACTTCTTCAGGTGTTTGATCATTTCAAACTCTAACTTCTTATTAAAGTTGTCGCAATCGACACAAGGGCACCAGGTTATTTTCTGTCCATTTGAAAATGCGACTCTCACAAACTCCTTTGTTTTTGTTATCCATTCACGGGTCATGTCTTTCTAACTAGTGTGAACGGTGTACATGCACCCACGACCACTCAACTTGCCTAGCTACTGGACACACAAAAAATATATACATAATTCAACAAACCATATTCATCAGTTAATAGAGTTTGTTAGTTTTATTACGTCGATGCAACCTAGACGCTAGTAGGTAAAGATAGGTCCTAATCCCACCCGAGTATGTGTAGATTGGGTTCATTTTCCCATGCTCCGCTCCGGATCCGACACACAATTTCGGCAGCACCTCCCTGTTGTTCTCCTGATACACATCTCGGCAATAAGCAGAGAGGATGTGTACCCGGAGAACAACAGGGGAGGCACTGACGAAATTCTGCATTGGATCTGGAGCAGAGCATATGGGAAAACGTACCCAATCTACACATACTGGGGTTGTCCATGGATAACGTTGGACAATTCGAAATAATCATGGTTATAAATATGCTAATGAATGCATATTTATAGACGTAACCCTTTCGAAGGGAGACACATAGTGGTCACGCATATTGATGATTGAAGACACCTATAGCTAGCAAGTTTAATCGGCACGAAGACCGGAACTGAGGAAATGAAGGGGGTAGGAGGAGATGTCATTTGTGCTCACTCACGAACGCAGGGGCGGAGCTCGTCAAACGCACGGGGAGGTCGTCGAATAGCAAACCCTTGCAACGACAAAACAGCTGCACATTTAAATCCACCCGATCAACATAAATGATGTTTTGTATAACAAAATCGAAAAATATATGAACTAACTCACAATCCACAAATATATGACCCGTGTCGTGTCAGGGTCGGGGTGTCGGGGGTGTCGTGTCGGGGTCGGGGTGTCGAGGGTGTCTTGTCGGGGTCGGGGTGTCGTGTCGGGGTAGGGGTGCTGTGTCGGGGTCGGAGGTGCCGTGTCGGGGTGTCGTGTTGGGGATCGGGGTTTCCGTGGTGTCGTGTCGGGGTCGGGGTGTCGGGGGTGTCGTGTCGGGGTCGGGGTGTTGGGGGTGTCATGTCGGGGTAGGGGCATTGTGTTGGGGGCGAGGGTGCCGTGTCGGGGTGTCGGGGTGTCGTGTCGGGGATTAGGGTGTCGGTGGTGTCGTGTCGGGGTAGGGGTGCTGTGTCAGGGTCGGGGGTGTCGTGTCGGGGTGTCGGGGTGTCGTGTCGGGGGTCGCGGTGTCAGTGGTGTCGTGTCGGCGATCCTCGACCCGGTTACGTCGGCGCCGACGCACCCCGTCGCCGATCCTCGACCCGGTTACGTCGGTGCCGACGCACCCCGTCGCCGATCCTCGACCCGGTTTTCCTTTTTTCCTGTTCTTCTCCTCTTCTCCTCCTTTCTTCTTCTTCGTCCTCTCCTTCCTCTTCTCCTCCTCCTCCTCCTCCTCTTCTTCTCCTTCTCCTTCTTCTTCTTCTTCTTTTCTTCTCCTCCTCCTCCTCCTCCTCCTTTTATTCTTCTTCTTTTTCTTCTTCTTCTTCCTCTTCTTCTTCTTCATTTCCTCTCCTCCTCCTCCTAAAGAACTAACTAAATAACTAACTAACTTACTAACTTAACAGAAAAAACTAACTAACTAACTTATTTGTTCTAACCTAATAAACTAAACTAAAATAATTAAACCTAAATATAAATATAGAAAAATCTAAAAAACAGAAAAAAGAAAAACCTAAACTCATCGCCGGTGGGGGTCGGGGCGGCGGCGGGGTGCGACAGCGGCGGTGCCTCGGTGTCGGCGGGCGGGGCGCCCTGGCCGGTGGTCGGGGAAGGGGAGGGGCGGTGGAGGGGTGCGGCAATGGTGGTGGCCGGGTGCGGCAGCGGCGGCAGGGTGGGGGCGGGTGCGGCGGCGGCGGTGGGGTGCGGCAGCGGCGGCGGCCGGGGCAGGGGAGGGGGCGGGGAGAGAGAGACAAAGAGAGAGGAGGGGGTAATGGGCGTTAGATAGGGTCTTCTTTGCCGTCCGCTAGAGGACGACAAAGACTCTTTGCCATCTGCTAGTAGACGACAAAGAGGTGGGGTGGGCCGTTGCACTAAGCTGGCCTCCACTGGGCCCCACCCCACCTCTTTGTCGTCTGCCAGCAAACGACAAAGAATCTTTGCCATCAGCTGGCAGATGGCAAAGTGCTTGCTGATGGCAAAGCCCCCCTTTGCCGTTTGCCACATCCTTGCCATCTGTTTTCTGCTAGCTGATGGCAAAGCCACAATTTGCCGCCTGCTAGCAGACGACAAAGATGTGGCAGACGACAAATCTTCTTATGGGCCGCTTGTCGTGCATTGGATCGATTGAAGGCCATATCTCCAGGAAGGAAGCTTCGGGAATCATGGCATATCCTCCATGTTTGGAGTAGTGAATAGGCATGTTTATCCCTTCGATGCGTAACCGACCATGTGTAAACCCTAGGTACCCTCGACGTCTATATAAGTCAGAGGGTTTTAGGTTGGAGATAGAGAACAACTAATCTAGAGTTTAGATATTCGATCTCGAGGTAGATCAACTCTGTAATCCACCTATCATCAATACAATCAAGCAGGACGTAGGGTATTATCTCCATAGGAGGGCCCGAAACCTGGGTAATCGTCGTCTCCTTCATCTCCTGTTACCATCAATGCTAGTCTCACAACTCGGGACCCCCTACCCGAGATTCGCCGGTTTTGACTCTGACAATGGGGACTCAAGAATCTCATTAACCCGGGTACCGAGACTATCTAAGGTGTTGGGTAAGGTATGGTTAAGTGGTGAGGTTTCAGTAAGCACTAAGAATTTATTTGAGTTGCTAACTTACGAGTACAAGAATATGAGAGGTGATCTACGTATACTCAGGCATGAGGTAGAATGATCACCATGTGATCTCGAACACCTACTTATGTCAAACATAACGCCACCATGTTCTCTCTCGGTTCAGAATTCATGAGAAGAGATAGTCACGGTTACACACATGGTTGGTGTATTTTATTTGAGTTTACTTTAAGTTTTCAATAATCGGGTGTTAAACAAATATCCAAGTTGCCACATAACCACAGACACGACTTCTCGAAAATATTTAACCTTGCAGGGGTGCTCCAACTCATCCATCACAAACTAACCACATGCTGCATGGAATAACCTCAACCATGGAAAACCCGTAGTCTCCTAGGAAATTCCGATGGAAAACCTCAACCTCGAGATAACCCAAAGTATCGTCGAAATCCCGCGCACAAGACATTCGAGAAAGGTAAAACAAGTCTAGCAAGACCGCCCAACGTGTCGACGAACCCGATAGGAGCCATGTATCTCGTTCTCAGGACATGAACGGATGAGCAGTACGTACGGTAGCCTAATAGAAATCCCTCGAGTTTCCCCAAGGTGTCCCCGCAAATGGCTTTGGGTTGGACCAACACTCATGTGGAGCACTGTCCTGAGGGGTTGATTAATTATCCATGGGGTAGCTAGGCCCTTTGCGTTTTTATTAGGTTGTTAGGAAAATGAAGTACCAATGTTGGGTATTTCCAGTCAAGTTTTATCCCAAAACGAGTAGTCAAGGGGGTCCCCATAACAACCCCGAGCATGTTAGGAGCGCTCAGTATGGAACATAACACCGGTAACCAAGTAACTAGGGCGGGAAAACTGGAACATAACACCGAGCAAAAGGCCAAGACTTCTACCTTTTACCAAGTATAAAGGTGCATTAAATGAAACAACAATAATATTGTGATATCTCTAGATATCTATGTTGTCACATGGAGACCACGTGCACCTGCAACTAACAACGCTATAAGAAGGGATAAGCAACGGTAACTTAGCCAAACAATAGTTTGCTAGGTAGAGGAGGGGTTAGAGGGTTTCATGGCAATTTGGGAGGCTTGTCAATTAAGTGGTAGGTAACAAAAACATAACGGTAGAAGAGAGACATCTAGCATAGCAAAATTAGTATCAGGATCCAGGTAACAATCATCTTGCCTGTAGGGTCTTCAGGGGGATAAAGAGGACCTCGTAGGTGTTCTCTCCAGGATCCTCGAATTCAGTCTCGACACCATACCCAAAGAGAAAATAACACCAAATAAACATACAATCAAGGTGCAATGCGCAACCAAGGATGATCAATGACCAATTAGATACATTTAACATGGCAATCCTATGCTAGTCATCTTTCTCATGCAATTATTTAGTTCTTTAATATCTTGGAAAGAAACTCAAGATTAGTTACTTGGACATGCATCAGCATGCCAAATACGGATGCTCCTTGTAAAACCGATGCAAATGCAAATGGAGAACATTGCAAATGTAGTAATGGAACTCTCAAAGCGCTCATGACAAGGTTCTAGCTGTAATGGAGACAAAAACAAAGATGAGGAAGGCCATGGGAAAATCTTGGGTATTCCAAGGGTGCCACTAGATTGGAAAAGAAAATCTAGTAGGAATAGACCTAAAGATCATGCAAAACAGGTGGGTACAACTCCCACAAGGCACAAAACAAACACACAATCAATCTGTCCACAACAACAACATGACATATTGTACCCACACATCAACAGGCTACATCACACTAAACTACACAACAAGGGCATGGATAAGAAGTCTAGAAGATGCTTAACAATTCATGTAACAGTAGCAACATGAATGGAATCATGGATCAATATCAAATGAGCTCACAAGATGTCATGTTGAAACAACAGTTAAGGACTTAGTGAAAAATACCAGTTTTCAGAATCTGAGTTAATGGCATATTTATAGAAATAAATATACATTCTACAATGACTTTCATGGCATGAAATTTAATAGGATTATAGAGCATAACATTAACTTCAATTAACTCAATTATATCAACATCAATTTGTGCACAGATTACTGGCTATCATCCTCCCAACATGGCATATTGAACTAAACAGTCCCCCAGACTTAGAAAAATATCAAGTGGCAAGCATGGCAATTTTTATCAGGATGACATATTGACAATAACAATAACTAAGATGTAACATCTCTACTAGCAAACGATTGACACATATTAATAGAGGATAATAGTCTCAACAATTGACTTCATTGGGCCAACCCAAAAGGAGCTACAGATTCATGGAAATCATCATGAAAACATAGCAACAAAATAATCTAGATTCTATGACTTCGAAATATTTGAGCATATGAAACAACAATATTTTCTTAGCCTGTTGACAACAACAATTCCACATACAAACATGGTTTAACATGGCATGCAAAATTACCAAAGGCTAGTACTCATATGTAAGGCCAATATTCATGTTGAAAAGTTTACCAAAGGATGCAAGGATTAATTCATACAAAAGTGACCAAATGGCATCTTAGCACAAAATAGCATTCACACAAACTTGCTCAAATGATCAAACTAATATCATATATGGATTATTGGATTTTTTACCCCTAAATCATATATCACATTACGATGTTCCTGTATAAAACATGCCACAAAAACCAAGAAGAACAACAAATAACTAGTTAAACCCTATATGGAACTAACTGAAATGGCATGGCCAAATTTGGCAACTTTTCTAAATTAGCAATATCATAGAAAACATAGTATAAAACAAAATAAACAAATGGGGCCACTAGCAGCCACACCAGAGACCCTCAAAGCATGACAAGTGGGCCCAGACCCCACCTTCAGAGGCTAGAGGAAATAGAAACCAAGGTTGTCAGAATCGTGATTCTGTTATACAATTCTACGACTTTACGATCCAAACTGACCCATATGATTCTACGATTTTAGTTCATCAAGTCTACATTTCTATGATCCTGGTAGTGAAGATTCTACGATTGGCGATCCTATCATCGGAGCTCCGATCCAATTCAAAATCACGTATCTGACAACCTTGATAGAAATAAAAGGGTGTTGGGGGGGATTTTGAATCCGGGTCTCCCCACTGGAACAGAGGAGGGGCAACAAACTGGGCTATGGCCTGGTTACTGATAGAGGGGGGGGTCAGTTCTTTTGAACATACCACTACACTTGGCCTCCTTCTTCCCCACAACAAGGAGAGAGTCGGTGTCGCCGACGAGCCGAAAGGCAACCGAAACTGCGCAAGACTACCGTCGGGGGTGCGTGATCTTGAGGGGGTCCCATTCTCACAGCTAGGGCATGCGGCGATGCAACGAGCAAAGGGGCGCTCGAGATCGAGCATGCGCTCAGATCGGGCTACGTCGGTGGCAAGCGAGGTTGCATACAAGCAAGGCTAGGCATAGAAGATGCATGCACATGAGGCATGAGGAGCAAGTGGGGCACGACGCAAGGGAAAACGCAGAGCGGCATGTGAGCTACTACTCTCTGAAGAAAAACTTCAGAGTCTACACCTGGAGCATCGGTGCGCGGCGACGACATGTACACATCGCATCCTACGAGGAGGTACCTGCGGCGAGACTCAGCAGGGAGGAATATGGAGGTTACCTAGCTACCTTAGACATGGAGAAAAGGACGAGGACGTGGCAAGACAACGACGGCAAGGCGAGGAATCCTGACGCGGTCCTGATCCGAAGCTGTAGGTGGGGTACGAGAAGAAGAGGACGTCAGGAAGTCGTCCTTGGCTCGGTCTCGGCACGGGAACGGGCCGATGGTTTTCTTAGCAAGCTCGGGGGCACGGTCAGTGAGGCCTACGTATCTCCTCACAGCGGCAACGAGGCAACGTTCGATCCAGCCATGGAGCTTGGCCTCTAGCTAGCAGGCACAAGGGAGGAGCTCTCCTAATGGCGGCGACGCGAGAAGGGAAAGTGGGAGAGGGGAAATCCTAGGCTCGCGGGGGCTGGCTAAATAGGCGAGGCATAGTCGTCGTGGCAGCCATGGCGGCCATGTGCTCTGCCTCGCTCGAGCTCTCCAAGAGAGAGGAGGGGTCCAGGAGGATGACAAAGGTGCATGGGGAACGGCTAGCAGGTGGGGCTGCTCGCGTCCACACTGGAAAGCGAGAGCGGGCGATGGGGCTGGTCGCAACGGGAGAAGGTCGGCCCAGGAGGGGCTAGCTGCTGTGCGACTAGGACACGGGAGAGAAGAGGCCTGGGAGGCATTTCTCTCACTCGCTAAACTCTTACTTATATTTTAAAAACAAAAAAGTGCAAAAGAAATCATTGATAAAATAGATGGAAGGTTTTGGGTGAAAGAAAATATGTTTTGAACTCACATAATTATGCTCCATTTAAAAATGGTCTGAGTATTTATAAGAGATAAAAAATAAATAAAATGCCATTTGTATATGAAACCAAGTATTTCCAAAAGATAAAAGGTAGGGAGGTCACCCATGGCTATGCTTGGTTTTAAAAACCCATATAGAATATTTGAGAGCTTAGCAACATTTTATTTAGTGAACTTGGGAAAGTAAAAACACCACACTTCATATCATTAGGAATAAAGAGAGACACGGAGGATAGTTGAAAGAAATTCTAGGGAGGGGTTTCACATACTAGCACTTGGTTGCAAGCACACATTGTCAGCGTCTTGGGATCAGGCGTACCCAGATCTGCCTGCCCGTGTGTGGGGACACCGACTGATAAGTCGAGATCACCTAATGCACGTGTACAGTGATCCCAGAGATCAATGCTTACTGAACGCACAGAAGCTAAATAACAAGAGTCTTACATCCCTTCATACCGTCTGTACTCAAATGTGGCCTTTATGGCCAAGTCTTCATAAACTTGCAGCGGAAATCTTCAACGATAGCGTGAATCCATGTCATTTGCATTAACCCTACAGGCATTCTGGATGGTAAGCGTCCTAGCTTGCATGTTTGTCGCCAAGATACTCTTCATCATAACCTGGTCTTTCATGCCTCGCCAATAAAATAACCAGTGGCAAGCCAATGAGTACTTTGAATGTACTCACAAGCAACCCATGATGGAGCAAGGCAATAACAATGCATGATATAGCACTAAGTAGGTATTTTGCAGAAAGCTAATTTTGAATGCAATGACATGATCAAGTAAGTATGTAAGCATGCATCAACAGTTGGCATGTACCCAGAACAAGGTACAAATATCATCAAAAATTGGGGGTTGAAGACCTCGTGTTCAGTCATCACGTCAGGTCATATGACTTATCTCAAGTATCACGTCTGTGTCCTCCACACACACACACACCAAGTTTTTGAAAACATATCGGATGCAGTTTAAGCAGCACCTCCAACTGTCCATGACAGTGGACACGTCTATTCAAATAGTTTTACACTCTGCAGAGGTTGCACGCTTTACCCACAAGACTCGGGGAACTTCCGTGTCATCGACGACTCGCGGTATATTACATACCGAGGTAAGCACCCGAACAATGTCTTTCCCATGGTGATACTAAACAAAGAGTCCACTCGTTGGTGCCATCCCTCATGATATACATAACACGTATCATCCATGAGGGCACACTATTGCTTGTCAAGACAACCCATGGCCATCCACTCTAGGATGACCCCGTCTCGAGAGTGACCACTTCACTCTCGTCACTAGTAATGCGGGCTCCCTTCTAGCACCAACGATAGTAATCAACAAAGACCCTTCCCATATAGGGGTAGAGTGGTCACACATGTAAGGTTCGGACGGTTAGCTAATCTTAAAACTCCCGGTTTTCGAAAGCACACCCTCAACTTGCTCTGGTACACCACTTCTTTATCAAGTGGTTACCTAGCTCATCACCATCTCCCTCGAGTATTAGTGGCACCTGGCGTTTTTTTGAAAAGACTTTAAAAGAATTTCTTGGTTTCCATCACCATTCATAAATCCGATCCAACTTGTGTAGCATCTACTAGCAACCTAACTACTCCCACCCGCACAACCCTCATAAGAATGGTAGGGACATGCACGATGCAATTATCAATGGTAGAGTAATGGAGGCATCCCATCAAAGTGGTCACCACATCACATGATCAACAACAAGGAATAAGGTGCTATATGACATGCATGAAAATGGTTTCTTAACATGGTCAAAGGGCTGCTTGCCTGGCTTCTCAAAGTCTTCGAGGTCTTCACATGCTTCTCTTCCAACTCCGAGCACTCCGTTTATCTCGTCAACTACCGTCGGTAAACAACTACAATAAGCAAAACAACAAGCAGGAAATAAAAGTGCTCTATAAATAGAAGTTTTATTTTTCTTGGACACCTTTGGTCACGATAGAAATAACCAAGGAGTTTTTGGTAGATGTGGGTCAAGGGAGAGTTTTGAATGGTGGAAATGAAGGGAATGATGATCCTATAAGATGTCCATAGAAAATATTTTTGTAAAAATAAGTGTATGGACCCAACAAATAGGGGGTGATTTTATAAGAATTTATAAAGTGGTTTCACTAGATTTGGAGTTGGGATGAATTTCCTAGAGATTTGCAAAGTGGATATATATGAAGAAATGGCCCAATATTTGTCATTGCTGAATAAGTGTGAGAAAAAATGTTCACCACTTAGTGTATGAATTTAAACACCCCTAGGAACTTGAACTACTCCATTTGAAGTTGATTAGAATCCCCTAGGAATATTACAAGGTGGTATTTATAATAAAGAAACAACCAAATCATTGATGGAAGAGAAAATGTTATATGTAAAAAGGTGCTATGCACATATTAGGATAGAACATGATTTTAGAAGTCTATAGAAACTTGAATCACCAAATTTGGAGTTGAAAGGAATTTATTATGAATTAAACCATTTCTCTGGTAAAAGAAAAAGGAAAAGAGAATTACCCAATGGGCCTAAGTTCTGATCGGGCGAGGAATAGCTACCGGGCTGACCCAATAGCTTAGCTACGCCTACGCAGCTGCCACACCGATGGCGTATTTCGTTGAATATGTTTCCCATGTGGGGAGGCGGCTGCTGGCAGAGTCGTTTCCACTTACCCAAGGGGGCCCGACCGACTGGTCGCAGTCAGGCGGGGCCCGCCTATCGGGTTCATCCCCCTCCTCCTGCTCTAGCAAGGAGAGACGGAGGAGGCACAACCGAGTGGTTTGTGGGTGCTGTCCCGATGGTAGGAGCCACCCCCGGCGATGCTCCGGCCACCGGAGCGCTCAGGAGAGACTACCGCATCCACCTGGGGATCCCATTCCCACCAGGAAGCGCTTGGGGAAGCGATCCTTTGGCCGCGGCAGGTACATACGATGGGGAAGGGGAAAGGAGTCATGGGGCCCCAGGGCGACGTGTGGTTACTCTTGCGAGGACCAGAGAGGCTGGGAGAGGCCATCGTGACCGAATTTTGAGTGGAGGCCACTGGCGGGGTTCGGCCATGGAGGGTGAAGGAGGGAGCGAGAGGAGCAATTGGTGCTCTAGGAGGTTAAAGGGGGAGATGGAACTAGTGGAAGTGCAATGGGGAACTCGGGGTTGCGTCATATGGTGGGCGCGAGTCCACCGTGGACGGCGGCCTCGGCCATGGCACAACTTCGACTAGGGGTCACGGGGGCGACCCAAAGCGTGTCTACGGTCTTTGTGGACGTGGACTACAACCAGGGAAGAGGAGAGAGGGAGCGGGGGAGAGCCAGGGTGTAACAGCCCAAGTGCTACCCTTGCCATTTATGGTCATGTAACTCTTGTAAACCTCTTGTTTGCCATGTGCCTGGATGAATTATGATTTTGCTTCACTGCCATTTCCATCTCATGCATCATGCATCATGCCATCATGCTCATCATACCATTTGCATATCTCTTATTGCTTTGCCTGCTTGTGAAGTGTTGTGTTATGAGGTGTTGTGTGTGTTGGAGTGCTACTCTAGTTCCTCCCAATTCAAAACTATTCCTATCTCTCTTTATTCAAATTTGCTACTTGTTAAATAATTGCTTGCTGTTTTTCTCTTGTTTTAAATGTTGGTAATATTATAATCATTCTACTAAGATTTTTAAACTGGTCATATGCCATGGTTGGGGTTTATTTTCCTTTCTAATAATTTTGTCACCATGCATAGTTAATTACTAGGTTAAATATTTGATTGGTCTAAAAATTCCCTAACCATTTTATTTAAATAACTTGTATTTTTGTGAGATCAAAAGTATTTTTGTTCTAGGTAAAGCCCCCTTCCTTTTCTATGTTGGTTTGTTTTGCTGTGGGATTTATTTTAAAAAGAAAAACCCTTTCTTTTGTTTTTCCTATGCAAGAGAGAGTTAGCTGGGCCTCTCCTCCTCCCGTGGCCCAGCAAGAGCGCCCGCAACCCAGACGGCCTCTCGCAGCATCAGTCATCATCTTCCCTGTACGACAGGGCATCCAGCCATGGCACGTACCCGACCCCTTGATTTGACGGCTGTCCGGTGCCCGCAGCCTCTTTATAAGATGTCACTGGTGCCCTAGGATCTCCCCTCGTCCCATTCCCTCCTTCTCTTCCCTCGCCACCGCCGTAGGTAAGTCCCCAAGCGCCATGCCGTCACTGCGCCCGCCGTGCTCCGGCCAAGCTACTGCTTGTGCCCGGAGATAGCCTCCTCACCGCTCTCCGCCATGCTAGTGACGCGGGAAGGACACCTGCTTCGGCCTCTTCTTCCTCATCAACCGAAGGAGCGCCAGGACCTCTGGATCGACGCATCCCCAAGCCTCCTCTTCGTCTGCTTTGTGTCTAGGAGCTTCGCCGTGCTCCGTCATCGTTTGCGTCGTCTCCTTCACACGCTCGGCCACACCGTCATGTCCAGTGGACACTAGGTGAGCCTCCCCTACCCTCTTCCCTTCCACGCGGCCGTTCGCTTTGCCTAGTCATCGCCGTGTCTGTGCCATCGCCGTGTTCCTGCAGCTCCGGTCAAAGGCATGGTTCTTAGATGTGTGTGTGTGCCCTGTTGTGCTCGAGTCATTCCCTGCCTTCGCTCCATCGCACATGCGCCCATGCACGCCAGTGCCCTGAGACCCCGCAGCCTTGCCATTAGTCTCCCTCGCTGGAGACCCACCCTTGTGCACGGCTCTGTGCTCTATCGCTAGCCGCCGTCGCGTAGTGTTCAGTGTTAAGTTTCGTCAGTTAAGTCTCATATTAGTACTAGTTGGATGCATCCCCTTCCCTGTCAGTACCTGCTCGCTAGCCCGACTAGTCAGCGCCCCTGCTCCCGAGAGGGAGGTCGCGGGTTCGAATCCCTGACACGCCCCCCTTTTTCCTTTTTTTGCATTGGTTGATCATGGTGTGTGGTGGTGTGGATCCCATGTGGCCACATAGGATCTGCTGTGGCCATGAGTAGTTGTGTGTGTGCCTGCGTGTGTAGGTGTGCGTAGGATTCCCTGTGGCAGGGAGATCCAGTGTGTTTCTGTGTGCTTGTGTGTGGGTTTATGGTGTGTGTGTGTATGACAGTGGGCCCCTGGCCCACTTGTCATCCACTAGAGGGGCCTTGGTGTCTATGCGAGGTGGGACCCCTCCCTTCTTTTGTTTTTGTTTTTATTTTATTGTTTTTTTGCGATATAAATAGATCATTGCCTTTTCTGGTATTTTTCTAAATCTGTACATGAGCATATTTAGACATGGGCAAATATAGCAAGTTTTGACTTATGGGAATGGCATGTTATTTTTTGATGATGATTTTGTGAGTTTCGCAAAGACTTATATATGAGTATGATATATGAAATTGGGGTAGATTTTCCCAATTGATCCATTGGTGCAATTTTTTTTGTCATTTTAGCAAGTTTGACAAAATGTCATTTTATCACAATATGTCATTTTGTCATTTTAGTTAGAATTAATCCATGCATGCTATGATATTGGGGTTAACATGGAAGTGGTAGTATTTCATGAGTAGAATGCCATGGTATTTTCTTTTGACATGATAATCTTGCATATGAGTGGGAATATTGCTCCCAAGTGACTATTAAAATGATGCTGTTTTCAACGTGCTAAATATTTCTTAGTCTGAGAATCTGTTATTATTTTTATGCCATGTTAAGTGGATTCTACCAAGTGATATGTTGTGTTTTAGCTCAAGCTTAGTGCTACTGTTTTGAAGTAGATGTTGCCCTCTACCATCCTGCTAATTTTCATGCCATGAGGTTATCTCTATCACCATTAGTTTCTGCTGTGAACTTGCTATCAGCTTAACTCAGATTCTAGAAAACTGTGATTTTCTCTAAGTCCCTAGAATCTGTTTCATCATGCCAACTTGTGAGCTTCATGCTTATTGATATGTGCTTCCTTTCCAGTTTGTGCAGTTGGATGAATTGTTAAGCATGTTATGTAGTTGATGTTCATGCTTTGTTTGAGGTTGGAAACTTCCTGTAGCTCTAAATATTTGATGTGGAAGTTGTTATGTTGCTGTTTTGGGACATAATGTGAGTGTTGGTGTTTTGTGACTTGTGGGAGCTATGCTCCATTGTTTTTCTTAATCTTTGGCTCTATGGTGGTTGGTTTTTCATTTCCTAACCAATGTGTGGGGACCCCGACTCATAAGTCGTGATCACCGAATGCACGTGTACAGTGATCATAGAGATCAACACTCATTGAACACAAAGGAGCTGAATAACAAGAGTCTTACATCCACATTTAGCGTCTTACACAAATAATGACCATGAAGGTCAAGTCTTACACAGATAGGGCCACGAGGGCCAAAAACACTTAAATAGAACAAGAAGCGGAAATCTTGATCGAAAGTGTGAACCCATGCCATCTGCCTTAACCTACAGGCATTCTGACTGGGAAGCGTCCTAGTTCACATGTTCATCACTAACGAACTCTTCAACATACTCCTGTTCTTCCATGCCTGGCCAATTAAATAACCAGTGGCAAGCCAATGAGTACTTTGAATGTACTTGCAAGCAACCCAAGTGGTGGAACAAGGTAACAATGATGAATGATATAGCACTAAGTAGGTAATTTTGCGGAAAGCTAATTTTGAATGCAAATGACATGATCAAGTAACTAGTAAGCATGCATCAACAATTAGCAAATATCCATATGAACAGGTTGCAGATATCATCATAAGTAGGGGTTGAACACCTCATGTTCATTCATCATGCTAAGTCATCGGACTTAGTTCAATTCCCATGCTAAGTCATCGGACTTAGTTCAATTCCCATGCTAAGTCATTGGACTTAGCTCATGTGACCTCTTGTCACAATCACATCCATACTCACACCAAGTTTCGTGAAAACATCCGGACGTAGTTTGAGAAGGACCTCCAACTGTCCATGACCGTGGATGCGGCTATTCGAATAGTTTTACACTCTACAGTGGTTGCAAACTTTACCCACAAGACTCGGGGAACTTCCGTGTCATCCATGACTCACGGTATATAACATACACGAGGTAAGCACCTGAGCAATGCCTTTCCCCTAGGGATACTAGACAAAGAGTCCACTCGATTGGTACCCAGCCCTCACGATGTATAGCACACGAGACTCGCTCTAATCGTACCATAGATGAGGGGACCAACGATGTGCCCGGTGCCTGTGATGACAGCGCATGATCGTACATACCGGTATGACCCCGTATCGAGAGTGACCTCGCCACTCCCGCCACTAGTAATGCTGGATCCTTGCTAGTACCCACCAAGGTAATCAGCAAAGCCCCGTCCTATAAGGGGTATCGTGGTTGCGCATGTAAGGTTGGGACGGTCAGCAGACCTTAAATCTAATCCATTTTTGAAAACACACATACTCACACAAGTTTCTCTGGTACACCACTTCTTTCTCAAGTGGTCACCCATCTCATCATATGTCCCTCGGGCATTAGTGGAACCTGACGGGGTTTTCGAAAAGTCTTTGAAATCATTTGTGTTCTCATCACCATGCATAATTCCCGATCCCACTTGCATAGCATCTACTAGCATCCTATCTACACCCACCTGCATAACCCTCATAAGGTGGTAGGGTCATGCTTGATGCAAGTGCCAACGGTAAAAGTATCAGAGGCAACCCACCGAAGGGGGGACACCTCATCATGATCAAACATCGAAATAATAAGTGCTATATGACATGCATTAAAAAGTTTCTTAACATGGTCAAAGGGTTGCTTGCCTGGCTCAACAAAGTCTCCGGGGTCTTCGAAGTCTTTGGGTCCAACTTCTTCGTCAACCACGCAATCTATCGTCACGAAATAAAGTAATAAAAATAAGAAACACACAAGAAACAGAGCACACAAACTACTATTAAAAATTCTAACCTATTCTGATAAATACTATATGTCATACTAAAAATATTCCCTAAGGGTTTTGTTGTGAAAACTATTTTGGAAATTAATTAACAGAGGCAAAAATGTGCCTAGATATAGGTTTTAAAATAAAATAGCATATTAAATATTTTCAAACATTTTTACAAATGACACTAATAAATTCTATGGATTATTCTATGAATTTAGGTGGAAAAATATTTGGATTTAGATGGATATATAAATCTGTGAAATTTTTGGAAGATAAAAAGAAAAAAGAAAAAAGAAAGGGCTACTGTGCCCTCTCGGGACAGAAACAACTAGCCGAACCGGCCCATTGTGGGAAGCCGGCCCAGGCGAGAAGCCACGCGTGGCAGGTTTGATTTTAAACCCGCCCGTAGGCCTGGCCTGCCAGCGAGAGAGGAGGGGGGCGAGGGGATGACAGGTGGTCCCCACCTGTCATCCCTCTCCTCGCGACAGGAGCGAGGGAGGGCTCACCGGAGGGCCTCCAGGGCACGACAGACAGAACAGAGGGCAGCTGCGAGCTCAGGGGGCCCTCGCGCATCGGTGGGTGGCCACGGGGGTCGCCGAGGAGAGGGGAATGCCGGCGAGGGGAGGGGAGCTCGACGACGGCGAGGGTTTTGTTCGGGAGAGTGGTCCCGACCACGGGGTGAGCATGCAGGGCACGGGGGAGTAGCGAAGGGAAGGAGGGATCAAGGAGAGAGGGGCAGGGGCTTGGGGAGGCGCGATATATAGGTGAGCGCCAGCTCACCGTGGACGCGGTGTGCCGGTGAGCACGGGGTGCTTGCCACAGGCCGCGGGGAAGGGAACGAACGTGTCCAAGGCGTTCTTGGGGGTGGTCTAGGCTAGGGGGAGAGAAGAGAGAGGCGGGGGCGCTCGCGCGTGCGAGCTCCTTGGTTGGCCGAGCTGCGCGGCACCAGGCACACGCGCGGGAGTCGCCGGGGAGAGAGGAAGGAGGGGGCCGACCATGCGGCGTGTTGTGGATATCGAGGGGGAGAGGGGGGACAAGGTGGGGCGGCCCGAGGCTGTCGGGGACGCCCCTTGGACAGTGGCTACAGTGCGGGTGCACACTGTAGCGCGCTCCAAAGTGCGAGCTCTGCATGCCAGGGCATCTCCTTGGCATAATGGGTGCGTCCACTTGTGTCCTGAGGATCTAGGGGGGTTTAACAATGGGGATTAGGGCATTGGATTCTCTAGGGATGCCTTAGGGTGGAAGGAAAGGGTGAGAGGGGTAGAAATGGTGTTGTCCAGGGGGTAAATGGGGTTTTTAACCCAACTTATCCATGGAGCCTTGGCCAGGAAGAGTTACTAGAGGTGCAAGGTACTTACCAGAGGCTGTGGTAAAAAGTTGGGGGCAAGGGTAAAAGGGTGAGGGGTGGAAATGGTGGTTTTACCATTTCACCAGAAGATGTTTGATAAGGTTGTGGGCAAGAAAAAGTTACCAACTTGCTGAGATAATTACCAGGGTCAAATTGTCACAACCCTAGCTAGATGTCCTAGGAATAGTATTGTGCTTGCATCATGTTTCATCTTGCATTAACATGAAATGGGGAACAAAAAGAAACCCCAAGCTAACTTTGAATCAAAACAATTCAAATTTGGTGAAAATTCAACTAATCAAAAATGCCCACTAAAATGTTCCCTATGTCTGGTAAATTTGGGCATGATTATAACAGGGACCATTCTAATTATTTGAACAATCAAAGTAATTCAAAAATAATCGATAAGGCTCCTGAAATCATTAAATAAAGCACTATCATTATTTTTGTTTTCAAAATATCCTGAAACTTTTCAGATAAGTCTGAAATATTCAAACTTTAGTTTACAAAAAATTTGGGATATTATTAATTATCATTTGTACCTGAAAAGAAAATAAACAAATGTCAGAAAATGGAAAACAGAAAGAACTAAAAAAAGAAAAAAAAAGGAAAAATCATAGGCTAGGGCAGCCCACCTGGCCCATGGCCAGTCATCCTTGTCCTCTCGCTAGGAGGACAGGGGCATGCGTTCGCCGCGCGCGGGCACACGCCGGCCACCTCCTCCCTGCCTGGCTGCTAGCCTGGAGGGCTGGGAGGGCGCCAGCGGGAGGCCATCGCCGTGGCCTCCTTCTCCTCTCCCTCTACCCCTGCGAGCTCTCTCTCTCTCTCGCGCACTTTCTTCCCCTGCTTCACCATAGCCGAGCTCTGCTCGAGCTTGCCGCCATCGAGAACCGCCGCGAGAACCGCCGCGACCCCCTCATCGTCCCCGTGACCCCAGAAGACGCAGGGAGCCTCTCTACGCCGCGCCATCGCCGCTCCTCCCCGCCAGCCACCGAAGCCCTCCCGTGACATTCTGCCCCGTCCGGACCTCCTCCGACCTCGTCGTCGCCTCTGCTGGAACCGCGGTGAGCCGCCGCTGCTCCTCCCCTTCTCCCCCTTCTCTCCTGTGCCCCGTAGACGCCGCGCCCTTCTTGCCCGAGCTCCGGCCGCCACTGCCCTCAACACCGGCGTCGATTCCGACCAGCCCAGCCTCTGGTTTGGGGCTAGATCGACGTGCGGTCGAGCGTAGGCCCTCCCAGCGCTCTCCGCCGTCCATTTGGTTGTCGGAGGCGGGATTCCAACCCCCTCCGCTGTCCCTCACGTCGCCGGCGGCGAGTCAACCTGTCTGACCGACAAGGGTTTGACCCTGGGTCACTGGCAGGTGGGGCCAGGCCCTGTTAATTAGGTTAATTAAGAAATAAATTAATTGGTTTAACTAAACCTAATCTATCACTGACAGTGGGCCAAGTTTCTGTTAATTAATTAGGATTTAGTTTAATTAGTTAGTTACGTGTCTGAGTCACTTACATGTGGCCCCCACACATCAGGTTTGATTCTAGACCGGTCAGCTGACCAGCTGACGTCACAGTGACGTCAGGCTGATGTCAATATTTCATTTTCTAGTTTAAAAATAATTCCAGAAATTATTCAAAACTTCAAAAATTCATATAAATTAATCTGTAAGTCAGATGAAAATAATTTATATATGAAAATTTATCAGAAAAATCCAATGAATCCAATGGTGATATTGTCTTGCATGTTAGAGCAATATATATAGGTGAACATTGATATTTGTTAATAGGCTACTAAATGGAATTTGAAATGAAGAACAATTTTGAACCTATATTCAAATTCATTTCAAATAAACATGAACAGTAGTTGCAATAGCTCATCTATACATGCTATCATGCCATGATCATGCATCATACTGTTGCACTTGCGTGTATTGATTGATTCTTATATGCATTGTTGTAGGCCCTACTTGTGAGGATTCTACCGAGTATCCCGACGAAGGAGAGAACCTTCCCGTTTCCCACCAAGGCAAGCAACCCCTTTGAACATTCTGATAATATCCCACTCTCTCGCTCCTGCTCTCGTTTATTGCATTAGGACAACCGATCACATGTTAGTCATACACGGTAGATGATCCTATTTTGTCGCATAACCTGACATTGTCACAGTAAATAGCTTAACCTTGCAACCTAGCATACCTGGTAGATGCTTGTCCCATGATGTGCTTATCTTACTTTGCCTTCTATGCTTGCTATGCTTAGAGTTGTGTCAGGTCAGATTCATCTGGGTGATGAACTGAGTGAAACAATGTTGCCTGATGTGATGATGTTATGATGAACTCGATTTGGTAAAGGTAGCGATGAGAGGCTATGTAGGAGTACATAGCGGGTTGTCTCATTGGGACCGTTCTTAGGAACTCAGTTCCATGTTTGTGATCCAAGACTAGTTGCTACCACACATTGGGTTCTGGTAACTCGACCCCTCTTGACTTATCATTCGCTTAGTCCCGAGTCCAGGAGTTGCAAGTAGTTTCTGGTGTTTATAGATTGCTGGAGGCCATGTGTAGCGCTGACCCTAGGGATGGGTTACGACGCGGTAGGCAGTGGCACGGTGTACCACGGGTCACCCGAATGGTGGGCTTAGGAACCCTGCGCACATCGTTTGGGGCCATAGCGGAAACTTTGGCCGGACTTCCGTGCGGGTTCGGTCTCAAATAGGCGATCACCTGGACTAGAGGTCTTATGTGATTGACGGTCGTGGCCGACTCCCTCGCCGGGTTTCTGCTTGAAGGTTGCCGAGGTGCATGGTTTTATGTGGACACAACGATAAGTGGTGAGAGCGTGGGTGAAGAAGTACACCCCTGCAGGTTATAAAACTATTCGAATAGCCGCGTCCTCGGATATGGACTACTTGGAGAACTTATGCTGTTCATAGGTAATCAAATGGATACTCATAAAAATATCAAGACAAGTGTGAGTACCGTAGATGGCACTCTTCCAGGAGAGGGAAGTGAATCTATGGTGGTGTATTGTTATGGACTTAGTGGACTCATGCGCGACTTATAAAATGTAAACAAAGAGTTAAAATTGAGTAGTGTAGGTTAGCCATGAGTCAAAGCTTGCATTCCTGCATAGACTCCACCACTACCTTTGTGGATACATGAGCGTGAATAGACTAGGTCTGCTTTAAAGACTTGCGGAGTACATTTGTACTCATGTTTGCTTAATAAATGTTGCAGATGAGACCCAGGACCCTTCGGGTGGGTTCTTTCTAGATGTCGACGATGCCGAATAGCTGGTGTCCCAATTACGACCTTTGCCCTGTGGTTGGCTGTAGATAGTCAGGCCATGTGCCTTTTTACCCCTTTCATCTGTGTGTACTCAGACAGCTTTATGCTTCCGCTTGGTTTGTATGAACATGTTTGTATGATTTGAGTGTCGGGTCATGTGACCCCTATCTATAACAACATATTATGCATGGCTTATCTGAGCCTCTTAAATAAAAGTCATGTTATTCTATGGTTATGTTGTGATGCCATGGTTGTATCTATGCATATCGGGCATGTCGTGCATACATGTGACATGCAACAGTATGTATGGGATCCAACACCTAGTTGTGTGCCTTTAGTAGTACTCTTTACGGGAAACTGCCTCGTTGTGTTTCCACCGAGCGATGGTAGCTTGCTACTGCTCCGGACACATTGATTGACTGGCATGTATCCTTCCTTGCTGCTGTGTCTGTCCCTTCGGGGAAATGTCTCGTAGTGTAATGGAGTCCCGGTAGCCTGCTACGACTCGTCTATGTGCAGTGATGGCATTTATGTCTCATGGCGTAATGGAGTCCTTGTAGCTTGCTATGACTCGTCTACACACGCTTGAGGCCGACACCAACTTTGCTGGGTTACGTATGCCTATTTCCGTACGGATGTGCCACTTGGGTTCTATGACTAGTCATGTCGGCCCGGGTTCTCTGTCGTTTGATTGCCAGCGACATGTTCACATACGTGAGCCAAAAGACGCAAACAGTCCCAACTAAAGTAAGGCTGTAGCCGTGGAGCTTACCGTGCATGAGGCCGCAAAGGGATGTGATATGTTATAGTCTGGATTCATATGACTTAGGCTCGGGGTCCCGACAGCGTTGGTATCAGAGCCTGACTGACTGTACGACTGCCAAGCCAAATCGGTCGAAGTTGAGTCTAGAAACACTATAGAAAAGTAGGGGAATTGATTGTGGGAGGGAACGTTAGGCTCTTTTTACTCCTCTTCCCAAGTTATTCTATGCTGAGTCATTCTCATCTTTTCCTCGGGGATAAGAATTAGGCTACTCATCTATTTCTTAGGATGCCGAGTTACTAACCATGGACCACTAGCTAGCTTGTTGCAAGTGAATGTGGGTACTCAAGTATTCTTGGTGTGACAAACAGATCGAGAAGAGATTTGAGTCTAGAAAGTCAAGTGGTTATGCTTTTCCAGTCTTTTGCAGTTGTCTCGAAATCCTTTTTGAGCAATTACAGCTGTTATGCTGTCCAATTTCTGCTAGAATCTCTTATGTCTTTGCATCTTTCTTTGTTTCAGATGCCCTCTCGTCCTGCCCGTCAGGTCGTCCATCTGCCAGGTGCATCGATGTACTGGGTCACACGGCCATGTTGGTTAGAGCGATGATGGAGGCTGGATACCGTTGGTACCCGGAGTACATAGTGGAGCAACAGTATCGAGATTTCAACCAGAGCCAGTATCTGTGTACCGTCAAGATTTATCCTTCATACCCTGGAGCTGCAGAGCCGCTTCACTAGACCTATGGGTTAGGTGTCACCATAGACATGGCAGTTCAGGAGGCCGCCTATACCATGTTGACTATCATGAGGTTTCGCCATGGTCTGCTCCAAAACACAGAGTTCTGCTATGTTCCTGCTTCCATGGGAGGAGAGGATGGTTATCTTAGCGCAGCCTACTATGATCATTCTCATGAGGACCCTAGGCTGTAGGTGACTGCTCAGATGTTGGAGAACATGGATCGTGATGCACGTGCCCTTCGCATGGAGCTTTATGCTACCCGTGCACGTCTTTGGACAACCCCGACGCAGTTGGCACTTGTCGTGCAAACAGGCCATGGAGATTTGAAGATGCTGACCCCATCGCGGACTCATCTGCCAGCACACGTAGACTGGCACGATGTTGGAGGCATCACCCCTCTTCGAGGACCGCTGTTGCCGCCGACAAGGGGACCAAGGCCACATCCGTGTCCTTATGGCTCCCAGGGATCACAAGCTAGAGTGTTTCCAAATCCTCAGGTTCAGCTCCCGGGTCATGGGGGTAACCTGTATGAGGCATTCTACGGCGATGCTTGAGTATGTGGATGTTAGTTCTAGTATGGTAGTAATCGTATCACCACAGTCCTGCGTGTCTTGTGGGATATGATGAGGTTGATAGTTGAGTTTCGGAGGTGTAGATAAATAATGTATAGGAAGCTGGTAATGCCTCCGATGAGTTGTGTCATCTCTCCATAGTTGTATTTCAGTTTGGCTTGTACTGAACTATGTCATGGTGTGTATGAATCATGGTGTTCATATGGAAGTTGTTTTACCATGTTGATTGGTGTTTACCCTGCATGCCATGTTGTCCAGTACATTCCTTATCCTATGTCTTAGAGTTGTTGTTCCCTATGATTAAGTTGTGGGTTTGTTTTCCCCGGATGGTGGCAACTAGGAATAACCCCGTGCCTGCCCCTAAGCAGGGGGAGGGAAGCCAACCAAGGCAAGAGGATCTGCCACATGCGCCTTCTCTGGTAGAAGTAATGCTAGAAGCTGAAAGGAATAAGAGGGAGACCAATAGGCTGTTGGAAAGAATTGAGCAGAACACAACACGTGCTCCCCACAATGACCTCAATGATGGCATATCACTTGGTGATTTCATCAGACTGAGCCCACCCAAGTATCATCATTCGGTCGACCCACTTGACGCGGATGACTGACTGACCAGCATGTATCGCAAGATCCGGGCTGCCAATGTGACTGAGGCCAACAAGGTGACCTTTGCAACTTACTTTCTGGAAGGTCCCGCCAATCTATGGCGGGGGAATTTTGAAGCCATGCATCCCGTAGGCCCCGCACCAACTTGGGCAGAGTTCAGTGCTGCATTTCGTACCCATCACATCCTGGAAGGGCTGATGGATCGTAAGAGAGAGGAATTCTGTGCCTTCACCCAGGGCAGACTGTCAGTGGATGCTTATAGCCGCGAGTTCGGAAACCTTTCTCGCTATGCTCCAGAGGAAGTTTCTACTGATGCCAAGAAGCAGTCTAGGTTCCGCAAGGGACTTAACCCTGAGCTCCGCTGAGATTTGCGCCTGCATGAGTGCACCACTTTCCAGGCTCTCATCAACAAGGCTATCAATGCTGAAACTGGACAGACTAATTATGAGGCCACGAGAAAGCACAACCATGACTTCAACCCCACATCTGGCTCGGGCTCCAATAAACGCCGGATCTGGGTGCCTAACGCAGCTCTGCCGCCGAAATACAATGCGAGGCCATCCTTCCAGGCGCCTCGCCCAGTTCAGCCCAACCCTCCAGTCAGACCATTTGGAGGACTGCCTGCAAATGTTGCTCCCCGTGCAACCGTGGTTTGCTATAATTGCGGAGAACCAGGACACTACTCCTGTGAGTGTCCCCAGAATAATGTTAAGCCCGCTGGACGTGGAAAGCCAGGAAAAGCCTTCTTCGTGAAGCCAGCTCCTGCTCATGGGCGAGTGAATTATGTGTTTGCTGAGGAAGCTCTTGAGGATCCCGATGTTATCCTAGGTATGCTCCTTGTTAGTAGTCATCCAACATCTGTTCTATTTGATTCTGGTGCATCTCATTCCTTCATCTCAAAAAGTTATGCACAGTTGCATAACATGTCTTTTTGTGATATGCCTACTCCTTTAGTAGTGCAGAATCTGGGCTCAAAATGGTAAACTTCTAGAGTGAGCCATGATAATGAGATTTTGGTGGATAGACTAGTCTTCCTAGTATCTTTGATAGCCCTCAAGTATTCGGACATCAATATCATTCTAGGTATGGATTGGATGAAAGCCCACTATGCAGAGATTGATACTCATTCTAGGAATGTTCAAATTACACATCCATCGGGTGAGATAGTTAATGTCTCCACTCGAACAACCAAGCGCCAACTCTACTCCCTCAATGCTAGCCCTCTTCCAGAGTTAGAAGATATTCCGGTAGTCCGTGACTTTCCGGATGTCTTTCCAGAAGAACTGCTAGGAATTCCTCTTGTCAGAGATGTTGAGTTTGTGATAGAGCTCATCCCAGGGACTCTCCCAATAGCTAGAAGACCCTATAAGATGGCACCCTTAGAACTAGCCGAACTTAAGATCCAAATCGATGAGGCTTGGAAGAAAGGTTTCATCTGTACCAGTTCTTCTCCTTGGGCTTGTCCCGTTCTCTTCGTCAAGAAGAAGGATGGTTCGGATCGGATGGTTGTGGATTATCGGCCAGTGAATCTGGTCACCATAAAGAATAAGTATCCGCTCCCAGGATCAACGATTTGTATGATCAACTCGCTAGATCCTCTGTCTTTTCCAAAATTGATTTGAGGTTGGGATACCATCAAATCAGAATTAGGAACGGGGACATTCGAAAAACGGCTTTTGTTACTCGTTATGGCCAATACGAGTACACCGTCATGTCCTTCGGTTTAACCAATGCCCCAGCCACCTTCTCTCGCTTGTTGAATTCGATCTTCATGGAGTATCTAGATAAATTCATCGTGGTTTACCTCGACGATATACTTATCTACTCGATGAATGAACAAGAACATGCCGATCATCTAAGGCTGGTATTGATGAAACTTCGGGAGCACCGCCTGTACGCCAAATTCTCCAAGTGTGAATTTTGGTTGACAGAAGTGACCTATCTGGGCCATGTGATATCTGGTAAAGGTATTGTTGTCAATCCTGAGAGAGTTCAAGCTGTCCCTGATTGGACTCAACCTGAATCGGTTAAGCAAGTTTGGAGTTTCCTTGGCTTAGCGAGCTATTGTCGCCGCTTTGTCGAGAATTCTCCAAGGTTGCCAAACCTCTGACTGAACTCCTCAAGAAAGATAAAAAGTTCGAGTGGACTCCATAATGTGAGCATAGTTTTCAGGAGTTGAAAAGACGACTGACCTCTCCTCCCGTTCTGGTGCACCCTGATTTCTCTAAGGACTTTGTTATCTATTGCGACGCCTCGCGACAAGGATTAGGTTGCATTCTTACGGAAGATCGTCATGTTATTGCATATGCATCTCGATCGTTGCGTCCACATGAGGATAATTATCCAACACACGATCTTGAGCTTGCAGCCGTAGTCCATGCACTGAAAACCTGGCGACATTATCTTCTGGGTAATCGTTGCGAAATTTACACTGATCACCAAAGTCTAAAATATATATTCACCCAGCCGGACTTGAATCTCAGGCAAAGACGATGGGTAGAGTTGATTACAGATTAAGACTTAGGGATAACTTACACCCCGGGGAAAGCCAATGTCATGGCTAATGCACTAAGTTGTAAGTCTTATTGTAACAACCTGATGTTACAACAGGGTTAACCACTTCTCCATGAGGAATTTCAGAAGTTAAACCTTCACATTGTTCCTCGAGGATTCCTATCAAACCTGGTGGGAAACCTACTCTTACGGATCAAATTTTAGAAGCCCAGAAGCATGATGTCGGGATTTCTCGGATCAAGAAAAACATTAAGAAGGGCAATGTTAAATGCTTCTCGGAAGATGATCGAGGTGTTGTCTTATTTGAGAACCGTTTGGTGATCCTGAAGAAACAACATCTACGACAGTTGATCCTTAAGGAGGCTCATGATTCTCCTCTCACAATTCATCCAGGTAGTACCAAAATGTATCAGGACCTACGCCAAAGGTTTTGGTGGACTCGGATGAAAAGGGAAATTGCTCAGTTCGTTGCTAACTGCGACGTTTGTCGTCGCGTGAAAGCAGAACATCAAAGGCCTGCTCGCACCCTTCAACCATTAGCTATTCCTGAATGGAAATGGGATAAAGTCGGTATGGATTTCATTACCGGATTTCCTAGGACTAAGAAAGGGAATAATGCTATATTTGTGGTCATCGACCGTCTTTCCAAAGTGGCTCATTTTCTTCCTGTTCGGGAAAGTATAACTGCTAGCCAGCCAGCGGAGTTGTATGCTTCTCGAATAGTTTCTCTTCATGGTGTTCCTTTGGAGATTAACTCAGACCGTGGAATATCTTTACTTCCCGATTTTGGGAAAGTTTTCAAACCGCTATGGGGACTCATCTATCCTTTAGCACTGCTTTCCACCCGCAATCAAGTGGTCAAGTTGAGCGAGTCAATCAAATTCTCGAAGACATGCTCCGAGCTTGTGTTATATCTTTCGGAATGAGCTGGGAGAAATGTCTTCCATTTGCCGAATTTGCTTATAACAATAGTTATCAATCAAGCTTTGGCAAAGCCCCTTTTGAAGTTCTCTATGGACGAAGGTGTCGAACACCTCTTAACTAGTTAGAAACCGGAGAGAGGCAACTCTTTAGCCCGGATATGATCCAGGATGCAGAGGAACAAGTTCGCATTATTCGTGAAAAGTTGAAAACAGCCCAATATCATCAAAAGAGCCAATATGATCGCCATCATAAGGCTGTGACCTATGAAATTGACGAGAAGGCTTACCTTCGTGTTACACCTTTGAAGGGTACCCATCGATTCGGTATCAAGGGCAAGTTGGCTCCTTGTTAGATTGGACCTTTTCGCATTCTTGCCAAACGAGGACAGGTAGCCTACCAATTGGAACTTCCGCCGCATCTTTCCAAGGTTCATGATGTCTTCCATGTTTCGCAACTCATGCGTTGCTTCTCGGATCCTGTCCGTGAGGTAGACCACGTAGTGCTTGATATCCAAGATAACATTACATATCGAGATACCCTATTCATATTCTTGATCAAGCTGAGCATACCACTCGGCGTCGGAACATCAAGTTTCTTAAGGTTCAATGGTCACACCATTCGGAAAAGAGAAGATCGTCTTCGACTAGAGTACCCCGCGCTCTTCCCGACGACTTCAAAATCTCGGGACGAGATTCTTTTGAGTGGGGGTGAGTTGTCACAACCCTAGCTAGATGTCCTAGGAATAGTATTGTGCTTGCATCATGTTTCATTTTGCATTAACATGTAATGGGGAACAAACAGAAACCCCAAGCTAACTTTGAATCAAAACAATTCAAATTTGGTGAAAATTCAACAAATCCAAAATGCCCACTAAAATGTTCCCTATGTCTGGTAAATTTGGGCATGATTATAACAGGGACCATTCTAATTATTTGAACAATCAAAGTAATTCAAAAATAATGGATAAGGCTCCTCAAATCATTAAATAAAGCACTGTCATTATTTTGTTTTCAAAATATCCTGAAACTTTCCAGATAGGTTTGAAATATTCAAACTTTAGTTTATAAAATATTTGGGATATTATTAATTAGCATTTGTACATGAAAAGAAAATAAACAAACGTCAGAAAATGGAAAACAGAAAGAACTAAAAAAAGGAAAAAGCCCAGGCCAGGCCAGTCATCCCTGTCCTCTCGCCAGGAGGATAGGGGCATGCGTTCGCCGCGCGCGGGCACACGTCGGCCACCTCCTCCCTGCCTAGCTACTGGCCTGGAGGGCTGGGAGGGCGCCAGCGCGAGGCCATCGCCGTGGCCTCCTTCTCCTCTCCCTCTCCCCCTGCGAGATCTCTCTCCCACTCCCTTTCTTCCCCTGCTCTGCCATAGCCGAGCTCTGCTTGAGCTCGCCGCTGTCGCGCTAGCCGCCCCCTCGCCTCGCTAGGTAGCCCACGTGAACCGCTGCGACCCCCTCATCCTCCCCGTGACCCCAGAAGACATCGGGAGCCTCTCTACGCCGCGCCATCGCCGCTCCTCCCCGCCGGCCGCCGAAGCCCCGCCACGACATTCTACCCCGTCCGGACCTCCTCCGACCTCGTCGTCGCCTCTGCTGGAACCGCGGTGGGCGGCTGGTGCTCCTCCCCTTCTCCCCCTTCTTTTCCGTGCCCCATAGATGCCACACCCTTCTTGCCCGAGCTCCGGACGCCGATGCCCTCAACGCCGGCATCGATTCCGACCACCCCAGCCTCTGGTTTAGGGCTAGATTGATGCGCGGTAGAGCGTAGGCCCTCTCAGCACTCTCCGCCGTCCATTTGGTCGACGGAGGAGGGATTCTGACCCCCTCCGCCGTCCCTGATGTCGCCGGCGGCTCAACGCCGGCGAGTCAACCTGTCTAACCGACAGGAGTTTGACCCTCGGTCGCTGGCAGGTGGGGCCAGGCGCTGTTAATTAGGTTAATTAAGAAATTAATTAATTGGTTTCATTAAACCAAATCTGTCACTGATAGTGGGCCCAGTTTCTGTTAATTAATTAGGGTTTAGTTTAATTAGTTAGTTAAGTGTCTGCGTCACTGACATGTGGCCCCCACATGTTAGGTTTTGACTCTGGCCCGGTCAGCTGACCAGCTGACATCACAGGGACGTCAGGCTGATGTCCATATTTCATTTTCTAGTTTAAAAATAATTCCAGAAATTATTCAAAACTTCAAAAATTCATATAAATTAATCTGTAAGTCAGATGAAAATAATTTATATATTAAAATTCATCAGAAAAATCCAATGAATCCAATGGTGCTATTGTCTTGCATGTTAGAGCAATCTAAATAGGTGAACATTGACATTTGTTAATAGGTTAGTAAATGGAATTTGAAATGAAGAACAATTTTGAACCTATATTCAAATTCATTTAAAATCAACATGAACACTAGTTGCATTAGCTCATCTATAAATGCTATCATGCCATGATCATGCATCATATTGGTGCACTTGCGTGTATTGATTGATTCTTATCTGCATTGCGGTAGGCCCTACTTCTAAGGATTCACCTGAGTATCCCGATGAAGGAGAGATCCTTCCCCTTTCTCAGCAAGGAAAGCAACCCCTTGGAACATTCCGATAATATCCCACTCTCTCGCTCCTGCTCTCGTTTATTGCATTAGGACAACCGATCACATGTTAGTTATACATGGTAGATGATCCTATTTTGTCGCATAACCTCACATTGTCACAGTAAATAGCTAAACCTTGCAACCTAGCATACCTGGTAGATGCTTGTGCCATGATGTGCTTATCTTACTTTGCCTGCTATGCTTGCTATGCTTAGAGTTGTGTCAGGTCGAATTCATCTGGGTGATGAACTGAGTGAAACAATGTTGCCTGATGTGATGATGTCATGATGAACTCGATTTGATAAAGGTAGCGATGAGAGTCTATGTAGGAGTACATAGCGGGTTGTCTCATTGGGACCGTTCTTAGGAACTGAGATCCGTGTTTGTGATCCAAGACTAGTTGCTACCACACATTGGGTTCCGGTAACTCGACCCCTCTCGACTTATTATTCGCTTAGTCCTGAGTCCAGGAGTTGCAAGTAGTTTCTGGTGTTTATAGCTTGCTGGAGGCCGTGCGTAGCGCTGACCCTAGGGGTGGGTTACGACACGGTAGGCAGTGGCACGGTGTACCAAGGGTCACCCGAATGGTGGGCTTGGGAACCCTGCGCACATCGTTTGGGGCCGTAGCGGAAACTTCGGCCGGACTTCCGTGCGGGTTTAGTCTCAAATAGGCGATAACCTGGACTAGAGGTCTTATGTGATTGACGGTCGTGGCCGAATCCCTCGCCGGGCTTCCGCTTGAAGGTTGCCAAGGTGCATGGTTTTATGAGCACACAACGATAAGTGGCGAGAGCATGTGTGAACAAGTACACCCCTGGAGGGTATAAAACTATTCGAATAGCCACGTCCTCGGATATGGACTACTTGGAGAACTTATGCTGTTCATAGGTAATCAAATGGATACTCATAAAAATAGCAAGACAAGTGTGAGTACCGTAGATGGCACTCTTCTAGGAGAGGGAAGTGAATCTATGGTGGTGTATTGTTATGGAGTTAGTGGACTCATGTGCGACCTATAAAATGTAAACAAAGAGTTAAAACTGGGTAGTGTAGGTTAGCCATGAGTCAATGCTGGCATTGCTGCATAAACTGCACCACTCCCTTTGTTGATACATGAGCATGAATAGACAAGGTCTGCTTTAAAGACTTGCGGAGTACATTTGTACTCATGTTTGCTTCATAAATGTTGCAGATGAGACCCAGGATCCTTCGGGTGGGTTCTTTCTAGATGTCGACGATGCCGAATAGCTGGTGTCCCAGCTACGACCTTTGCCCTGTGGCGGGCTATAGATAGTCAAGCCATGTGCTTTTTTACCACTTTCATCTGTCTGTACTCAGAAAGCTTTATGATTCTGCTTGGTTTGTATGAACATGTTTGTATAATTTGAGTGTCGGGTCATATGACTCGTCTACATGTAGTGATGGCATTTATGTCTCACGGCGTAATGGATTCCTTGTAGCTTGCTATGACTCGTCTACACACGCTTGAGGCCGACACCTGCATTGCTGGGTTACGTATGCTTGTTTCCGTACGGATGTGCCACTTGGGTACTACGACTAGTCATGTCGGCCCGGGTTCTCTGTCATTTGATTGCCAGCGACATGTTCACATAGGTGAGCCAAAAGACGCAAACGATCCCTGCTAAGGTAAGGCTACAGCCGTGGAGCTTACCGTGTGTGAGGCCCCAAAGGGATGTGATACGTTACGGTCTGGATTCATATGACTTAGGATCGGGGTCCCGACACAAACGCTAGGTAAAATGAGAGGATTCACCAATTTTTAGCTCAAGTGGGAAAAGTTGACAATGGAAACTTGATAAACCCTAGAAATTAACAGAATAAGGTTTGTGTAGATCTATTGATGCTAGGCTTTTACCCTTGATGCACCACTTAGTGTATCATCACTATTTGGCCATTAAAGCATACCCACAAAGTTTGAGGTCAAGGGGAGACACTTCACAATGTAAAGTTGCTCAAATTTGAATCTGAATAGGAAGGGTATTGGGATAGTTTGATGAACCAAATTAATTTGGATTGAGATGAAACATTGCAAGATCATTACTTATGATAGTGTTGTCTTGCTCGAATTTTCCTGGAATTTATTGAGAATATTTATTCCAGAAATATTCCAAAAGTTTGATTTGAATAGAAATGGTTTTGAGGGGTTTTCCCCATGATTTGATCATGCCCTTGTGTTGAAACTTATATATATGGAATATTTATGTCCAGTGAGTTTACCCAAATTTTCTCAAATAGTTTCAAAGCATTTCTATAATTTTTCCCGAAGAACTATTTCTGGCCTTAAGAAAAAGCCTTTAAATAAAATATAAGAATAATCTTTAAAATTAATGTTTGGGGGTTTTGGAAAGTCTTATTTATAGTAGGCTTGAAATAAAGTATTTGGGGAAGAAGAATCCACCCAATTTGAGGACTTGCAGTGTAAACCTCATTTCAGGCGGTTTTGAAAACCTAATTTGAATAAATCATTTTTGGTTAATTTTTTTTTGATAAAAATAGTTTTGGGTACTATTCACATGGCATGATCATTGGGCAAGAGGTTTGGGACAAGGAAGATGAATATGAAGTGGAATAGAATCTAGGAGTCCCATATAACATAATCATCCAGCAAGCAAACATCATTGCAACAAGCACAAGCACTTTGAAAAAGATTTAGTTGGCTCAAATTTTTATAAATCCAAACATAGCAAGGTGATACAAACATAGGGTGTGACAGACCTTCCCCCCTTACAAGAATCTCATCCCCGAGATTCCTAGGCTAAGCGTTAAAAAGATAAGGGAACTCAGATCTCAGATAATCTTCATGCTCCCAGGTTGCTTCAGCTTCAGTATGGTTTTTCCACTTGACCTTGAAGTACTTGATGGTGCGTCCTCGGGTGCAACGCTCGGCCTCATCCAAAATGCGAATGGGCCTCTCACGAAAAGTGAGGTCTGGTTGAAGATTGATGGCTTGATGGTCGATGTCCTTGTAGAGGTCGAGGCGGTTGGGAACTTGGAGACACTTCCCGAGCTATGACACATGAAAGACGTTGTGCACATCCAATAGCTCAGAAGGTAGCTCTAGTTGATATGCAACTTCTCCTCATCTTGCGGTGATCTTGAAGGGGCTGATGTATCTTGGCACCAGCTTTCCTTTGACATGGAAACACTTGTTCCCTTTGAGAGGCGTGACTCAAAGATAGAAATGATCTCCATTGTTGAAGCTCACTTCTCGGCGGTGAGAGTCGGCGCAACTCTTGTGTCTTGATTTGGCGGTCTCTAGGTGCTCTTAGACAAGTTGAACTTGTTCTTCGTCTTTGCGGAGGATGTCCGGTCCAAAAATCAATCCTTCTCCGGTCTCTGACCAGTTGAGGGGAGTATGACACTTGCGTCCATACAACACCTCAAATGGTGCCATCTGAAGACTCGCATGGTAGCTATTGTTGTAGGAGAACTCGGCGAATGGTAGGTAATCTTCACTTGGCTCCATATGCCAGGACACAAGCACGGAGCATATCTTCGAGTATCTGATTTACTCGTTCAGTTTGTCCATCGGTTTGGGGGTGAAAAGCAGTGTTGAAGGAGAGCTTGGTTCCCATAGCTTCTTGAAACATCTTCCAGAATCTTGAGGTGAACTGGGTGCCTCGATCCGATACGATCTCCTTGGGAACTCCATGAAGGCTCACGATACGCTCGATGTGGAGACTGGCTAGCTTGTTACCGTCATAGGTGGTCTTGACGGGAATGAAATGGGCTACCTTGGTCAGGTGGTCAACAATGACCCAAATGGAATCTTGTCCTTTGCTTGACCTTGTTAAACCGGTGATGAAATCCATCCTGACTTCATCCCACTTCCATTCAGGCACTTTGAGAGGTTGCAATAGCCCAGCAGGTTGCTGATGCTCAACTTTAACTCTCTGGCATATGTCACACTTGCCGACGGACGTGCCTATCTCCTGTTTCATGCCATGCCACCAGACTCTTGTCTTGAGGTCTTGATACATCTTGGTTCCTCCAGGATGGATGGAGTAGGGAGTGTCATGAGCTTCTTGCAAGATCAACTTCTTGAGCTCCTCCTTGTTGGGTACGCAAATGCGAGTCCCGAACTGTACAACTCCTTGTTCATCCACCGAGAATCCTGGGGCCTTGCCTACCTTGATGTTCCTCTTGATGCCTTCAATGCTATCGTGTCCCTTCTAGGCTTCCTTGATATCATCCATCAAGGTAGGCTTTGCTTCAAGGTTGGCGAGGAATCCGGGTGCAACCAGTTCCAAGCCAAAGCTCTCAAGTTCTTCATACAGGGTGGGTAGCCTTTCCTTAATCATAGCATTCAAGGAACAAGCCTTTCTGTTTAAGGCGTCTGCTACCACGTTGGCCTTCCCGCGGTGGTATTGAACACTGAGGTCGTAATCCTTGATCAATTCCAACCATATTCGCTGCCTCATGTTCAATTCTATTTGAGTGAAGATATACTTCAAACTCTTGTGGTTGTGAATATCTCACATCGCTTCCCCAGAAGGTAATGTCGCCACGTCTTCAAGGCATGAACCACGGATGCCAACTCGAGATCATGAGTTGCATAGTTCTCTTCATGCGGTCGTAGCTGTCTGGATAGATATGCTACAACTCTGCCTTCTTGCATCAGAACACCTCCAAGCCTGGTTCTTGATGCGTCACAATAAATCACAAACTCCTTGTGAATACCGGGGGTGGCCAAAACTGGGGTTGTGGTTAACCTCTTCTTGAGCTCCTAGAAGCTTCCTCGCACTTGGCAGTCCATTAGAACTTCTTGTCCTTCTTCAGATGTTGGGTCATGGGTCGGGCAATGCTTGAGAACCCTTCCATGAACTTGCGGTAATATACTGCGAGTCCGAGGAAGCTCCTGACTTCCTGCACGCTGGTTGGGATTTTCCATTCAGTCACGACTTCAATCTTGGCAAGATCCACCGATAATCCCTCTGCAGTAAACACATGACCCAAGAATCCAACTTCATGCAGCCAGAATTCACACTTGCTGAACTATGCATAAAGCTGGTGCTCTCGAAGCTTCTCTAGTGTCGGGACCCGGATCCTAAGTCATAAGAATCCAGACTGTAACATATCACATCACTTTGCGGCCTCACGCCCAGTAAGCTCCATGGCTGCAGCCTTACCTTAGCTGGGACCGTTTGCACCTTTTGGCTCACATATGTGAACATGTCGCTGGCAATCAGACGACAGAGAACCCGGGCCAACATGACTAGTCATAGAACCCAAGTGGCACATCCATACGAAAACAAGCATACGTAACCCAGCAATGCAGGTGTCGGCCTCAACTGTGTGTAGACGAGTCATAGCAAGCTACAAGGACTCCATTACGCCGTTGGACATAAATGTCATCGCTACACTTAGACGAGTTGTAGCAGGCTACAGGGACCCCATTACACTACGAGACATTTCCCCGAAGGGACAGACACAACAACACAGAAGGATACATGCCGGTAAATCAATCGGTGGAAACACAAAGAGGCTGTTTCCCGTAAAGAGTACTACTAAAGGCACATAACTAGGTGTCGAATCCCATACATACCGTTGCACATCACATGTACGCACGAGATGCCCGATATGCATAGATACAACTATGGCATCACAACATAACCATACAACAACACAACCTTTATTTAAGAGACTCAGACGAGCCTTGCATAATATGTTCTTACAGATAAGGGTCACATGACCCGACACTCAAGTCATAAAAAAAAGTCCACACAAACCAAGCGGAAGCATAAAACTATCGAATTATAGACTGATGAAAAGGTAAAAAGGCACATGGCGTGACTATCTACAGCCCACCACAGGGCATAAGGTCGTAGCTAGGACACTGGCTATTCGACATCATCGACATCTAGATAGAACCCACCTGATGGGTCCTGAGTCTCATTTGCAACATTTATTAAGCAAACACGAGTACAATCGTACTCAACAAGACTTTAAAATAGACCTAGACTATTCATGCTCATGTATCAACAAGGGGAGTGGTGGAGTTTATGCAGCAATGCCAGCTTTGACTCATGGCTAACCTATACTACACAATTTTAACTCTTTGTTTAGATTTTAGATATCGCACACGAGTCCACTAACTCCACATCAATACATCACCATGGATTCACTTCCGTCTCCCACGAGAGTGCCATCCACGATACTCACACTTGTCTTGATATTTTTATGAGTATCCATTTAATTATCTATGAACAACATAAGATTTCTAAGTAGTCCATATGCGAGGACGCGGCTATTCGAATAGTTTCATACCCTACAGGGGTGTACTTCTTCACACACACTCTCGCAACTTATCACTGTGTGGTCCTAAAACCATGCACCTCGGCAACCTTCAAGCGGAAGCCCAGCGAGGGAGTCGGCCACGACCGTCAATCACACAAGACCTCTAGTCCAGGCTATCGCCTATTTGAGACTGAACCCGCACGGAAGTCCAGCCAAAGTTTCCGCTACGGTCCCAAACGATGTGCGTAGGGTTCCCAAGCCCACCATTCGGGTGACCCTTGGTACACCGTGCCACTACCTACCGCGTCGTAACCCACCCGTAGGGTCAGCGCTATGCATGGCCTCCAGCATGCTATAAACACCAGAAACTACTTGCAAGTACTGGACCAAGGACTAAGAGAATGATAAGTCAAGAGGGGTCAAGTTATCAGAACCGAATGTTTGGTAGCAACTAATCTTAGATCACAAACACGGAACTCAGTTCCTAAGAACAGCCCCAATGAGACAATCCGCTATGTACTCCTACATAGCCTCTCATTGCTGCCTTTACCAAATCGGTTCATCATAACTCATCACATCAGAATAACATTGTTTCACTCCAGTTCATCACCTAGATGAATTAGACCTGACACAACTCTAAGTATAGCAGGCAAGGTAAGCAAAGCACAACATGGCACAAGCATCTACTAGGTATGCTAGGTTGCAAGGTTTAGCTATTTACTGTGACAATGACAGGTCCTGCAAAGGAATGGTTCATCTACCGCGTGTGACTGACAAGTGAACATTTGTTCTAATGCAATAAACAAGAGTAGGAGCGAGAGAGTGGGATGTTATCGGAAGGGTAGCGGAAAGGTTTTCTCTGTCGTTGGAATACTCGTAGGTATCCTCAGAAGCAGGGCCTATGGCAATGCAGATAGAAAGTAATCAATACACGGCAGGTGCAACAATATGATGCATGATCATGACATGGCAGCATGTATGGAAGAGCTAATGCAACTACTGTCCAAGTTAAATGAAGTGATTTTGAATATAGGTTCAAAATCATTCCCCATTTCATATTTCATATGTTAACCTATTAGTAATTGTCAATGTTCATCTACTTAGGTTGCTCTAACATGAACGATAACAGCACCATTGGATTCATTGGATTTTTCTGATAAATTTTCATATATAAATTATTTTCATCTGATTTATAGATTAATTTATATGATTTTTCTAAGTTTTTAACATTTTCTGGAATTTATTTGAAAACATAAATGCATTATTGCGTCAGCCTGACATCACTGTGATGTCAGCCTGGTCAAACGACTGGTCTAGATCAAACTGACCAGCGGGGCCCATTGGTCAGCGACCCACCGCTAAGCAGGGTAGAATCTCGCGCTGACTAGGGTTTGACCCGCTTGCGGGGCCCACTGTCAGCCTCTACGGGGCTGATTAACCGCGGGGGTTAGCGCTGACGGCCGCCACGTCTGCCTCGCCGGAGTTTGGCTGGCGGCGACCAAACCGACGACGGAGGCTCGCCAAAAACGCACTATAGGGGGTCTCCGGGCGCGGTGAGACCACTAGGGCGCAGCGTGAGCTCGCCCGCATCGCGTGGGACACGCGGGGAGGCAAGGAGCGGCTAGAGCTGACGGCGGCAAGCTCGCACGCGGCGATCGGAGCTCGGGCAAAGGCGGCAGCGGCGCGGCAGACTGCGGGAGGAGGAGCTCGGGCGGCTACGGGCTCCTAAGAGCGCTCTGAGCATGAGCTCGTGGTCAGGCGCGAGCTGTGGCCTCTGTGGCCATGGCTACGCCATGGCCGGCGGCGAACTCCTCTCTATTCCGGCGACTGGCGGGGCTAGAGGAGGAGAACGATGACGGGGCTAGGGGGAATAGAACTGGGGCCTCACCGGAGGGGCTTCTGGCACCGTGGCATGGTCGGGGACGCGCGGAGGATGACGAATCGCCGGCGGCTTCAGTCCGGCGAGGAGAGAGCAGAGGAGAGGGGAAGGGCTCGAGGGGGTCCGAGCGTCACACTGGCGGTCCTAGCGGCCTCCATCCTCGGCGGCAAGTAGGAGGTGTCCTCGCGCGTGCCGACGCACCGCGAGCACACGCCCTCCTGCCTACAGGCAGGAGGTTGAAGACGGTGGGGCTGGGTGGGCCAGCTGGGCTGTGGGGCCAGCCTCCTTGGGCCTCTTTCCTATTTCCTTTTTTTATTTTTTCTTTGCTTTTATATTTTTTCTGACATTTATTTTTTTATTTTTAGGCACAAATGTTAGTTATAAAATATCCCAAATATTTTATAGAAATTAGTTTGAATATTTCAAACTTCTATAAAAAGTTTCAGAATATTTTGGAAACTGAAATATTTTTAATGCTTTATTTGGCATTTTATTTATTTTTGAATTGCTACAAATATTCAAATATTGAGAATGACCCCTGATATATCCATGTACACATTTATCATACATAGGGGACATTTTTTATGGGCATTTTGGATATGTTGGTTTTTCACAATCTTTAAATTGGTTTGATTCAAATGATGGTTTGGGGTTTTCTGATAATCCCCATTTCAAATTGATGCAAAAAGTGAAACATGATGCACACACATGCTGTCCTAAGAAAGCTAGCTAGGGATGTGACAACTCACCCCCACACAAAAGAATCTCGTCCCGAGATTTGGCAGTCGTCGGGAAGAGCGTTGGGTACTCTAGTCGAAGACGATTCTCCCTTTCGCATGTGGCCTCCTTCTCAGAATGTGTGACCACTGAACCTTGAGAAACTTGATGTTCTGACGCCGAGTGGTACGCTCCACTTGATCAAGAATACGAACATGGTATTCTCGATATGTAAGGTTGTCTTGGAGATCAAGCGCTTCGTGGTCTACTTCACGGACAGGGCCCGAGAAGCAACGCCTGAGTTGCGAGACGTGGAAGACAACATGAACCTTGGAAAGATGCGGTGGAAGTTCCAATTGGTAGGCAGCCTCTCCTCGTTTAGCAAGAATGTGAAAGGTCCAATGTAACGAGGAGCCAACTTGCCCTTGATACCGAATCGGTGGGTACCCTTTAGAGGTGTAACCCGAATATAAGCCTTCTTGTCAACTTCATAGGTCACAGCCGTATGATGACGATCATATTGGCTCTTTTGACGAGATTGGGCTGTTTTCAACTTTTCATGAATAATGCGAACTTGCTCCTCTGCATCCTGGATCATATTCGGGCCAAAGAGTTGCCTCTCTCCGGTTTCTGACCAGTTAAGAGGTGTTCGACACCTTCGTCCATAGAGAACTTCAAAAGGGGCTTTGCCCAAGCTTTATTGATAACTATTGTTATAAGCAAATTCGGCAAATGGAAGGCATTTCTCCCAATTCATACCGAAGGATATAACACAAGCTCGGAGCATGTCTTCGAGGATTTGGTTGACTCGCTCGACTTGACCACTTGATTGCGGGTGGAAAGCAGTGCTAAAGGATAGATGAGTCCCCATAGCGGTTTGGAAACTTTCCCAAAATCGGGAAGTAAAGATACTTCCACGGTCTGAGTTAATCTCCAATGGAACACCATGAAGAGAAACTATTCGAGAAACATATAACTCCGCTAGCTGGCTAGGAGTTATACTCTCCCGAACAGGAAGAGAATGAGCCACTTTGGAAAGGCGACCAATGACCACAAAGATAGCATTATTCCCTCTCTTGGTCCTGGGAAATCCGGTAATGAAATCCATACCCACTTTATCCCATTTCCAATCAGGAATAGCTAAAGGTTGAAGGGTGCCAACAGGCCTTTGATGTTCTACTTTCACGCGACGACAAATGTCGCAGTTAGCAACGATCTGAGCAATTTCTCTCTTCATTCTAGTCCACCAGAACCTCTGGCGTAGGTCCTGATACATCTTGGTAATACCAGGATGAATTGTGAGAGGAGAATCATGAGCCTCCTTAAGGATCAATTGTCGTAGATGTTTCTTCTTGAGGATCACCAAGCGGTTCTCAAAGAACACAACACCCCGATCATCTTCCGAGAAGCATCTAACATTACCCTTCTTAATGTTTTTCTTGATCCAAGATATCCCGGCATCATGCTTCTGGCCTTCTATGATTTGATCTGTAAGAGTAGGTTTCGCCACCAGGTTGGAAAGGAATCCTTGAGGAACAATGTGGAGGTTTAACTTCCGAAATTCCTCACAGAGAAGTGGTTGACCTTGTTGCAACATCAGGTTGTTACAATAAGACTTACGACTTAGTGCATCAACCATGACATTGGCTTTCCCCGGGGTGTAGGTTATCCCTAAGTGGTAAATTGTAATCAACTCAATCCACCGTCTTTGCCCGAGATTCAAATCTGGCTGGGTGAAAATATATTTCAGACTTTGGTGATCAGTGTAAATTTGCAACGATTACCCAGAAGGTAATGTCGCCAAGTTTTCAGTGCATGGACCACAACTTCAAGCTCAAGATCATGTGTTGGATAATTATCCTCATGTGGACACAACTGTCGAGATGCATATGCAACCACATGACAATCTTGCATGAGAATGCAACCTAATCCTTGTTGTGAGGCGTCACAATAGATTACAAAGTCCTTAGAGAAATCTGGTGGCACCAGAACGGGAGCAGAGGTCAGTCAACTTTTCAACTCCTGAAAACTGTGCTCGCATTATGGATTCCACTCGAAATTTTTGTCTTTCTTGAGGAGTTCAGTCATAGGTTTTGCAACCTTGGAGAAATTTTCGACAAAGCGGTGATAATAGCTCGCTAAGCCAAGGAAACTCCGAACTTGCTGAACCGATTTAGGTTGAGTCCAATCAAGGACGGCCTGAACTCTCTCAGGATTGATAGCAATACCTTTACCAGAGATCATGTGGCTAGATAGGTCACTTCTGGCAACCAAAATTCACACTTGAAGAATTTGGCGTACAGACGGTGCTCTCAAAGATTCATCAATACCAGCCTTAGATGCTCGACATGTTCCTGTTCGTTCTTCAAGTAGATTAGTATGTCGTCGAGGTAAACCATGACGAATTTATACAAATACTCCATGAAGATTGAATTCATCAAGCGAGAGAAGGTGACTGGGGCATTGGTTAAACCAAAGGACATGACGGTGTACTCGTATTGGCCATAACGAGTAACAAAAGCCGTTTTTGGAATGTCCCCGTTTCTAATTCTGATTTGATGGTATCCCAACCTCAAATCCATTTTGGAGAAGACAGAGGATCCAGAGAGTTGATCATACAAATCGTTGATCCTGGGGAGCGGATACTTGTTCTTTATGGTGACCAGATTCACTGGCCGATAATCCACAACCATTCGATCTGATCCATCCTTCTTCTTGACGAAGAGGACGGGGCAAGCCCAAGGAGAAGAACTAGGATGAATGAAACCTTTCTTCAAAGCCTCATCGAGTTGAATCTTAAGTTCGGCTAGTTCTAAGGGTGCCATCTTATAGGGTCTTCTGGCTATTGGGACAGTCCCTAGAATGAGATCTATCACAAACTCAACATCTTTGATAGGTGGAATTCCTGGCAGTTATTCTGGAAAGACATCCGGAAATTCACGGACTACCGGAATATCTTCTAATTCTACAAGAGGGCTAGCATTGAGAGAATAGAATTGGCGCTTGGCTGCTCGAGTATAGACATTGACTATCTCACCCGAGGGATGTGTAAGTTGAACATTCCTAGTATGAGTATTGATCTTAGCATAGTGGGCTTTCATCCAGTCCATGTCTAAGATGATATTGATGTCTGAAGACTTGAGGGCTATCAAGGATGCTAGGAAGACTAGTCTATCCACCAGAATCTCTTTGTCATGGCTCACCCTAGAAGTTTGCCATTTTGAACCAGGAGTCTGAACGACTAAAGGAGTAGGCATATCACAAAACGACATGTTATGCAACTGTGCATAACTTTCTGAGATGAAAGAATGAGATGCCCCAGTATCAAATAGAATAGATGTTGGATGACTATTGACAAGAAGTGCACCTAGGATAACATCAGGATCCTCAAGAGCTTCCTCAGCAGAAACATAGTTCACTCGTCCACGTGTAGGAGCTGGCTTTAGATAGAAGGCTTTTCTCGACTTCCCACGTCCAGCCGGCTTAGCATTGTTCTAAGGACACTCATGGGAGTAGTGTCCTGGTTCCCCACATTTGTAGCAGAAAACGGTGGCATGGGGAGCAAGATTGGCAGGAGGACCTCCAAATGGCCTGGCTGGAGGCTTGGGCTGAGCTGGGCGAGGCACCTGGAAGGATGGCCTCGCAGTGTATCTTGGCAGCAAAGCTGCGTTGGGCACTCACACCCGGCATTTGTTGGAGACCGAGCCAGATGCGGGGCTGAAGTCATGGTTGTGCTTCCTAGTGGCCTCATAGTCAGTCAGCCCAGTTTTGGCATTGACAGCCTTGTTGACGAGAGACTGAAAGGTTGTGCAGTCATGCAGGCGCAGATCTTGACGAAGCTCAGGACTAAGTCCCTTGCAAAACCTAGCCTGTTTCTTGGCATCAGTTGACACTTCCTTTGGAGCATAAAGAGCAAGATTGCCGAACTCACGGCTATAGGCATCCACAGGCATTCTGCTCGGGGTGAAAGCACAGGACTCCTCTCTCTTGCGATCCATCAGCCCTTCCGGGATGTGATGGGTACGGAACGCCTCACTGAAGTCTGCCCAGGTTGGTGCGGGGCCTGCGGGACCCATAGCTTCATAATTTTCCCACCACAGATTGGCAGGTCCCTCCAGAAAGTATGCAACAAATTTCACCTTGTTGGCCTCAGATACATTGGTAGCCCGGATTTTGCGGGACATGCTGGTCAGCCAGTCATTCGCGTTGAGCGGATCGACCGAATGATGATACTTAGGTGTGCACAGCTTGACGAAATCATCGAGATACATGCCATCATTGTGATCATTGTGAGGAGCACGCACTGTGTTCTACTCAATTCGTTCCAACAGCCTGTTGGTCTCCCTTTTGTTCCATTCAGCTTCAAGCATCACTTCTGCCAAAGAGGGCGCGTGTGGCAGGTTCTCTTGCCTTGGCTGGCTTCCCTCGCCCAGCTCGGGGGCAGGCACGGGGTTGTTCGTAGTTGCCACCATCTTGGGAAAACAAACCCACAGGTTAGACATAGAGGACATCAACTCTAAGACATGAGATAAGGAATGTACTGGACAACATGGCATGCATGGGTAAACACCCGATCAACATGGTAAAACAACTACCATATGAACACCATGATTTATACACACCATGACATAGTTCAGTACAAGCCCAAGCTGAAATACAAACTACGGAGAGATGACACAACTCATCGGAGGCATTACAAGCTTCCTATACATTATCTATCTACACCTCCGGAACTCAACTCTCAGCCTCAATCATATCCCACAAGACACGCAGGACTGTGGCGATATGACTACTACCATACTAGTGCTAACATCCACGTGCTCAAGCATCGCCGTAGAATGCCTCATATAGGTTACCCCCGTGACCCAGCAGCTGAACCTGAGGATCTGGAAACACTCTAGCCTATGATCCCTAGAAATCGTAAGGACATGGATGTGGCCTTGGTCCCCTTGTTGGCGGCAATAGCGGTCCTCAAAGAGGGGTGATGCCTCCAACATCGGGCCAGTCTACGTGTGCTAGCAAATGAGTCCGCGATGGGTTCAGCATCTCCAAATCTCCATAGCCTGTCTGCACGACAGGTGCCAACTGCGTCAGCTGTCCAAAGATGTGCACGGGTAGCATAAAGCTCCATGCGAAGGGCACGTGCATCACAATCTCTCCAACATCTGAGCGGTCACCTGCAGCCTAGGGTCCTCATGAGAATGATCATAGTAGGTTGCGCTAAGATAGCTATCCTCTCCTCCGAGAGAAGCAGGAACATAACAAAACTCCGTGTTCTGAAGTAAACCATGGTGAGACCTCATGATAGTTAGCATGGTGTAGGAGGCCTCCTCAACTACCATGTCTATGGTAACACCTAATCCATAAGTCCAGTGAAGCGGCTCTGCAGCTCCAGGATATGAAGGATATATCTTAACAGTACACAAATACTGACTCTGGTTGAAATCTCGATACTGTTCCTCCACTATGTACTCTGGGTACCAACGGTAACCAACCTCCATCATAACTCTAACCAACATGGCCATGTGACCCAGTACATCGATGCACCTGGTCAGACGGACCACCTGACGGGAAGGACGAGGGGCATTTGAAACAGAGAATGATGCAAAGACATTAGAGACTCTAGAAGAAATTGGACAACAGAACAGTTGTAATTGCTCAAAAAGGTTTTGAGACAACTGCAAAAGATTAGAAAAGCGTAACCACTCGACTTTCTAGACTCAAATCTCTTCTCCATATGTTTGTCACACCAACAATACTCAAGTACCCAGATTCACTTGCAAACAAGCTAGCTATTAGTCCATAGTTAGTAACTCGTCATCCTAAGCAATAGATGAGAAGCCTAGTTCTTATCCCCATAGAAAAGATGAGAATGACTCAGAATAGAATAACTTGGGAAGAGGAGTAAAAAGAGCCTTACGTTCCCTTCCACAATCAATTTCCCTACTTTTCTATAGTGTTTCCAGACTCAACTTCGTCCGGTTTGGCTTGGTAGTCCTACAGTCAGTTAGGCTCCGATGCCAACACTGTCGGGACCCTGATCCTAAGTCATAAGAATCCAGACTGTAACATATCACATCACTTTGCGGCCTCACGCATGGTAAGATCCACGGTTGCAGCCTTACCTTAGCCGGGACCGTTTGCGTCTTTTGGCTCACGTATGTGAACACGTCGCTGGCAATCAAACGACTGAGAACCCGGGCCGACATGCCTAGTCATAGAACCCAAGTGGCACATCTGTATGGAAACAGGCATACGTAACCTAGCAATGCAGGTGTCAGCCTCAAGCGTGTGTAGACGAGTCATAGAAAGCTACAAGGACTCCATTACGCCGTGGGACATAAATGTCCTCACTGCATGTAGATGAGTCGTAGCAGGCTACAGGGACTCCATTACACTATGAGACATTTCCCCGAAGGGACAGACACAGCAGCACAGAAGGATACATGCCGGTCAATCAATGTGTCTAGAGCAGTAGCAAGCTACCAAGGCTCGGTGGAAACACAAAGAGGCAGTTTCCTATAAAGAGTACTACTAAAGGAACATAACTAGGTGTCGGATCCCATACATATCGTTGCATATCACACGTACGCATGACATGCCCGATATGCATAGATACAACTGTGGCATCACAACATAACCATACAACAACACAACCTTTATTTAAGAGACTCAGACGAGCTTTGCATAATATGTTCTTACAGATAGGGGTCACATGACCTGACACTCAAGTCATACAAACAAGTCCATACAAACCAAGCGGAAGCATAAAGATGTCTGAGTACAGACCGATGAAACGGTAAAAAGGCACATGGCGTGACTATCTACAGCCCGGCACTGGGCATAAGGTCGTAGCTGGGACACTAGCTATTCAACATCGTCGACATCTAGATAGAACCCACCTGATGGGTCCTGAGTGTCATCTGCAACAATCGTACTCAGCAAGACTTAATAGACCTAGACTATTCATGCTCATGTATCAACAAGGAGAGTGGTGGTGTTTATGCAGCAATGCCAGCTTTGACTCATGGCTAACCTATACTACACAATTTTAACTCTTTGTTTAGATTTTAGATATCGCACACGAGTCCACTAACTCCACATCAATACATCACCATGGATTCACTTCCGTCTCCCACGAGAGTGCCATCCACGGTACTCACACTTGTCTTGATATTTTTATGAGTATCCATTTAATTATCTATGAACAGCATAAACTTTCCAAGTATTCCATATCCGAGGACGCGGCTATTCGAATAGTTACATACCCTGCAGGGGTGTACTTCTTCTCACATGCTCTAGCCACTTATCCCTGTGTGCTCATAAAACCATGCACCTCGGCAACCTTCAAGCGGAAGCCCAACGAGGGAGTCAACCACGATCGTCAATCACACAAGACCTTTAGTCCAGGCTATCGCCTATTTGAGACTGAACCCGCACGGAAGTCCGGCCAAAGTTTCCGCTATGGTCCCAAACGACATGCACAGGGTTCCCAAGCCCACCATTCGGGTGACCCTTGGTACACCGTGCCACTTCCTACCACGTCATAATCCACCCCTAGGGTCAACGCTACGCACAGCCTCCAGCATGCTATAAACACCAGAAACTATTTGCAAGTCCTGGACCAAGGACTAAGCGATTGATAAGTCGAGAGGGGTCGAGTTACCGGAACCCAATGTGTGGTTGCAACTAATCTTGGATCACAAACACGGAACTCAGTTCCTAAGAACGGCCCCAATGAGACAACCCACTATGTCCTCCAACATAGCCTCTCATCGCTACCTTTACCAAATTGGGTTCATCATAACTTATCACATCAAAACAACATTGTTTCACTCCAGTTCATCACCTAGATGAATAAGACCTGGCACAACTCTAAGCATAGCAGGCATAGTAGGCAAGGTAAGCAAAGCACAACATGGCACAAGCATCTACTAGGTATGGTAGGTTGCAAGGTTTAGCTATTTACTGTGACAATGACAGGTCATGCAAAAGAATGGTTCATCTAGCGCGTATGACAGACAAGTGAATGTTTGTTCTAATGCAATAAACAAGAGCAGGAGCGAGAGAGTGGGATGTTATCGGAATGATCAAAGGGGTTGCTTGGCTTGCTGGGTAGAAGAAAGGTTTTCTCCGTAATTGGAATACTCGGAGGTATCCTCAGAAGCAGGGCCTATCGCAATGCAGATAGAAATCAATAAATACATGACAGGTGCAACAATATGATGCATGATCATGACATGGCAGCATGTATGGATGAGCTAATGCAACTACTATCCAAGTTAAATGAAGTGATTTGGAATATAGGTTCAAAATCATTCCCCATTTCATATTTCATATGTTAACCTATTAGTAATTGTCAAAGTTCATCTACTTAGGTGGCTCTAACATGCATTATAATAGCACCATTGGATTCATTGGATTTTTTTGGTAAATTTTCATATATAAATTATTTTCATCTGATTTACAGATTAATTTATATGATTTTTATAGGTTTTTAACATTTTCTGGAATTTATTTAAAAACATAAATGCATTATTGCGTTAGCCTGACGTCACGGTGACGTCAGGCTGGTCAAACAACCGGCCCAGGTCAAACTAACCAGCAGGACCCACTGGTCAGTGACCCACCGCTAAGCGGGGTCAAATCCTGTGCTGACTGGGGTTTGACCCGCTTGCGGGGCCCACTATCAGCCTCTGCGGGGCTGATTAACCGCGGGGGTTAGCGCTGACGGCCGCCACGTCGGCCCCGCTAGAGTTTGGCCGGCGGGGACCAAACCGATGGCGGAGGCTCGCTAGAAACACGCTGCAGGAGGTCTTTGGGCACACTGAGACCACTGGGGTGGAGCCTGAGCTTGCCTGCATCGCGTGGGACAAGCGGGGAGGCAAGGGGCGGCCGGAGCTGATGGTGGCGAGCTCGCTCGCGGTGGGTGGAGCTCGGGCAAAGGCGGCAGCGGCGCTACAGACTACGGGCTCCTGAGAGCGCTCTAAGCACGAGCTCGTGGTCAGGCGCGAGCTATGGCCGCTATGGCCATGGCTACGCCATGGCCGGCGGTGAGCTCCTCTCTGTTCCGGTGACTGGCGGGGCTAGAGGAGGAGAATGGCGACGGGGCTAGGGGGAATAGAACCGGGGCCTCACCAGAGGGGCTTCTGGTGCAGTGGCGTGGTCGGGGACGCGCGGAGGATGACGAATCGCCGGCGGCTTCATTCCGGCGAGGAGAGAGCAGAGGAGAGGGGGAAGGGCGAGAGAGAGCGACAGGGGGAGAAGATAGGCTCGAGGGGGTCCGAGCATCGCGTTGGCGCTCCTAGCAGCCTCTAGCCTCGGTGCAAGCAAGAGGTGGCCGCACGCATGCTGGCATGCTGCGAGCACACGCCCTCCTGCCTACTGGCAGGAGGTTGAAGACGGTGCGGCTGGCTGGGCCCGCTAGGCTGCGAGGCCAGCCTCCTCTGGGCCTCTTCCCTATTTCCTTTTATTTTTCTCTACTTTTATTTTTTTTCTAACATTTGTTTTATTTATTTTTAGGCACAAATGTTAGTTATAAAATATCTCAAATATTTTATAGAAATTAGTTTGAATATTTCAAACTTCTATAAAAAGTTTCAGAATATTTTGGAAACTGAAATGTGTTTAATGCTTTATTTGGCATGTTGATTAGCTTTAAGATTTATTTTTGAAATGCTATAAATATTCAAATATTTAGAATGACCGCTGATATATCCATGTCCACATTTATGAGACATAGGGGACATTTTTTATGGGCATTTTGGATTTGTTGGTTTTTCACAATCTTTAAATTGGTTAGATTCAAATGAGGGTTTGGTTTTTTTTGATAATCCCCATTTAGAATTGATGCAAAAAGTGAAACATGATGCACATACATGCTATCCTAAGAAAGCTAGCTAGGGATGTGACATCTAGGACCAATCTCAAGTGTTCTTCATGTTCTTCTTCAGACTTGGAGACGACAAGTATGTCGTTAATGAAGACGACAACGAACTTGTCCAAGTACTCCATGAAGACCTTATTAATGTGGTACATGAAGTAGGTGGGGGCATTAGTTAACCCAAATGACATGACCGTGTATTCGTACATGCCATATCGGGTTACAAACGCCGCCTTCGGAATGTCTTGGGGTCTGATCTTCAGCTGATAGTACCCAGACCTGAGGTCGATCTTGGGAAACACCTTGGCTCCATTCAACTGATCAAACATGTCTTCAATCTTGGGTAGTGGGTACTTTTTCTTTATCGTGACTTCATTGAGAGAACGGTTATCTACATAGAGTCTGATAGTTCCGTCCCTCTTTGACACAAATAGAACAGGCGAGCCCCAAGGAGAGGCACTAGGATGGATAAATCCTTTCTTGAGCTGCTTTGCCAGTTGCTTCTTTAATTCAGCCAACTCTTTGGATGCCATCCTGTAGGCCTTCTTATAGATGGGCCTTGACTCGGGCATAAGCTCAATGATGAAATCAATGTCGCAGTCAGGAGGCATTCCGGGCAGCTCATCAGGAAACACATCCGGGTACTCACAAACGACCGACACTTGATCCAACTCAACTCCCGATAGGCAGTTAGCCGGAGGGGTTTGAGTGGGGGCAGGGTTGGGAACATACTTGTCTTCCACTCCTTGGCTATTGGTCACGGTGTCCATCCTCTTGGCACGGTCTAACAAGCCTTGGTGTTTGGTTAACCATTCCATGCCTAGGATCACATCCAAGACATCTGACTTTAGGATGATAAGATTTGCTAGGAAGTCTACCCCGTTGATGTTAATCTCAACTCCCTTAGAACCTATCCTAGACTTCATAACTAATCCCGGGGTTTGTATCATCATACGACTACCCAAGGGTGTGGGCTTCATGCCACTCTCTAGTGCAAACCTTTGGGTGACAAAGGAATGCGAAGCTCCACAATCAAAGAATACTTTTGCTGGGGTTGAGTTGACGAGGAACGTACCCAGTATGACGTTCGGGTCTCCCTAGACTTCCTTTGTGGTGACGTGATTCACACGACCCTTGCCATTGTTGGGCTGGTTGCGGGGAGCGGGGTTCCTTGGTGGTGCTCCACGGGCTTGACCTTGAGCGGGCGCATTGGGGCGTGGTGCATCTGGCTTCTTGTTGGGACACAACCTACAGATGTGTCAAGGCTGACCACATCCAAAGCAAGAGATTTGTCCAGGGTTGTTATTGTAATTCATGCCACCATTGTTGTTATTGGGGTTGTTGTTGTAAGCTGGCCTAGGATTGGCATACTGCTAAGGCTGGTAGCTCGGACGAGGTGCAGGAGGTCTAGCCTGTTTTGGCTGATAGGTTGGCTTGGCTGGGGCTGGCTGCCAGGGGCGAGGCTTCTGGTTGCTTGAGCTACGCTTGCTGATCATCTTGCGCTTGCGAGTGTCGTCTATGGCAAGACGCTTGTCTTCCAGCATGAGGGCCTTGTCACCAAGTCGAAGAAGGTATGACAGCCGCAGACGATGAGCTGATACTGCACGACCTGTTGAAGTCCTTCCATGAAGCGTTCCTTCTTGGCAGCCTCTGTGCTGACATCTTCAGGTGCATACCTTGACAGTAGGTTGAACTTCTGGAGGTACTCCTTGACATAGCAACTTCCTTGCTTCACCGCTTGGAATTCTCTCTTCTTGATAGCCATAATCCCAGAAGGAATATGGGCAGTGCGGAATCCTTCCTTGAAGTCATTCCAAGTGATCACACGCTCTCCTTGCATGACCTTGAATCCGTCCCACCAAGCTCGGGTGGTACCTCCGAGTAAGTGAGAGGCATAAAGCACCTTCTCATGGTCCTCATTGCAATTGACCAGTGCAATGAGGTCCTCGATTGTACAGATCCTATCATCAGCATCCAATGGTTCAGCAGTCTCGATGAAGGTTGGGGGTGAATGTCTCATAAACTCAGATAACATGGAGCGGCCATTGCCGTTCTTGCCTTGCTGCTGGTTGTTCACAAGGGCTTGAGCCATCTGCTAGATAGCAGCATTGTTGGCCTGGCGCTCCTCCCGGCGAACTTGGAGAAACTGATCTATGGTCATGTTCTCCGGTGGAGGTGGTGGCGGGGGAATGTCGCCTTGTGGCTGCTCCTGGTATCCTCCGGCGTGAGTAGCCCCACCAGCTCCCTAGTGCTGGCTCAAGTTGCCGGCTTCAGGGTTGGTGAAGGAACTGTTGCGGGTAGCAGTCACCATCCTGTTTGGAGCAGCCATGTCAAGCAACTAGCATAGACGAGAGGAAAAGCAATAACGTAAAAGCGCTCCTAAGTGGGTTGGTTGAGTGCAAGTGTGTCAAAACAAAGGTCGAAAGACCAACATATATTAAGATGGGCGATGGAGTTGCTTACATGTTGCCTAAGGCAAAAGCGTGACTTGCATCGGAACACAAACAACAAAACAAACAACAAGCACACATGGTTTCATATGAACTATTACACGGACTCGACTTCGCATGAGGGGTACATGATTGATCCTACCCTAGGGGTTCTCGGACTCAGGTGGTGGAGTGTTCGGTCTCATAGTCATGCTCCTCTAGGTCTTCCTCCTGTTCATCATCTGAGCGGGCAGCATTCCTGGTCGAAGGGGTCGAGGAACGAGGAGGTCCATCCCGACGACGTTCTACAGGCAGGTCAGTGAAGAGCTCACGGTACTCCTTCGCACTCATGCGACGATGGCATGTAGGTGCATCACTAGCCGGTGCTACTCCTCCTCGAGAAGTGACAGCTGGTCGTCCTTCGGGGGATCCATCCTTCTTGATCTTGTCTGGCTTCATCTTGGCTTGCCGAAGTAGCTCTCGGGTATGGTGAAGTTCCTCACGGAGCTTCACAGACTCCTTCATCAGGTTATGAACCAGGCTATCAGCGGAGAGGCTGAAGTAGGTCTGGAACCTGAGTGGTGTGCCATCTTCCTTGGTCGGAATCAGCGTCCAACTCTCGCCAAGGTCATCCTTCCAGAAGGGAAGGTAGCGAGTAGCCGACTCGTCAGCCATCTCTAGAATGATGTCTCAAAGGTGTAGGAGTGCCTTGCGTGCAGTTGTCTCGACCACAAGTATCATGGTCTCCATCCGTGGTCCTTCAAAGAACCAACTAGTCGGGGAATTGTTTGCCTTCACGACCACATCCATGTGGTACTCCTTCGTGACGGCATTGACCTAGTGCTCGTGGTAGAGGAAAATGGGTGTTTGGCGAAACTTGCACTTCTCCAGGCTATCCCCAAGGAGAAAGGGAAATTCGGATGTCAAGATGGCTTCGGGTACAACGACCATCTACAAAGGATTGAAAGGAGGAGAGTCAGTAGAGTGTTGTGTGAAGAATAGAAGAGGTAAATAGTGTAGAATTCCTAAGTACAAATGCTAGGTGTAGTTTTGTAAATGGTTTTATCCTAACTAACGTCCATGCTAACCAAGGGCTTCCTACAGTCAGTATGGCTCTGATACCAGCTCTGTGGGGACCCTGTCTCATAAGTTGCGATCACTGAATGTACGTGAACAGTGATCCCAGATATCAATGCTCACTGAACACACAGAAGCTAAATAGCAAGAATCTTACATGCATATTTAGTGTCTTACACAAATAACAACCATGAAGTTCATGTCTTACATAGATAGGGCCAAGGGCCACGAGGGCCAAACACTTAAATAGAACAAGTAGCGGAAATCTTGATCAAAAGCGTGAACCGATGCCATCTGCCTTAACCTACAGGCATTCTGACTAGAAAGCGTCCTAGTTCGCATGTTCGTCACCAACGAACTCTTCAACATACTCCTGTTCTTCCATGCCTGGCCGATTAAATAACCAGCGGCAAGCCAATGAGTACTTTGAATGTACTCGTAAGCAACCCAAGTGTTGGAACAAGGTAACAATGATGAATGATATAGCATTAAGTAGGTAATTTTGCGGGAAGCTAATTTTGAATGCAAATGACATGATCAAGTAATTAGTAAGCCTGCATCAACAATTAGTAGATATCCATATGAATAGGTTACATATATCATCATAAGTAGGGGCTAAACACCTCATGTTCATTCATCATGCAAAGTCATTGGACTTAGTTCAATTCCCATGCTAAGTCATCGAACTTAGCTCATGAGACCTCTTGTCACCATCACATCCATACTCAAACCAAGTTTCACGAAAACATCCGGGCGTAGTTTAAGAAGGACCTCCAACTATATATGACCGCGGACGCGGCTATTCGAATAGTTTTACACTCTGCAGAGGTTGCACACTTTACCCACAAGACTCGGGGAACTTCCGTGACATCCACGACTCGCGGTATATAACATACCCGAGGTAAGCACCCGGACAATGCCTTTGCCCTAGTGATACTAGATAAAGAGTCCACTCGATTGGTACCCAGCCCTCACGATGTACATCACACGAGCCTCGATCTAATCGTACCATCCATGAGGGGACCAACGGTGTGCCCGGTGCCGAAGAAGACAGCGGATGATCGTACATACCGATACGACCCCGTATCGAGAGTGACCACGCCACTCCTGCCACTGGTAATACGGGCTCTTTGCCAGTACCCACCAAGGTAATCAACAAAGGCCCGTCCCATAAGGGGTATCGTGGTTGCGCATGTAAGGTTGGAAAGGTCAATAGACCTTAAATCTAATCCGTTTTCGAAAACACACATACTCAGACAACTTTCTCTAGTACACCACTTCTTTCTCAATTTGTCACCCATCTCATCATATCTCCCTCGGGCACTAGTGGCACCCGATGGGGTTTTCAAAAAGTCATTGAAATCATTTGTGTTCTCATCACCATGCATAATTCCCGATCCCACTTGCATAGCATCTACTAGCATCCTATCTACACCCACCCGCATAACCCTCATAAGGTGGTAGGGTCATGCTTGATGCAAGTGCCAACAGTAAAAGTATCGGAGGTAACCCACCGAAGGGGGGGACACCTCATCATGATCAAACTATATGACATGCATGAAAAGTTTCTTAACATGATCAAAGGGCTGCTTGCCTGGCTCAACAAAGTCTCCGGGGTCTTCGAAGTCTTCGGGTCCAGCTTCTTCGTCAACCGCGCAATCTATTGTCGTGAAATAAAGCAATAAAAATAAGCAACACACAAGAAACAGAGCACACAAACTACTATTAAAAATGCTAACCTATTCTGATAAATACTAGATGTAATACTAAAAATATTCCCTTAGGGTTTTGTTGTGAAAACTATTTTGGAAATTAATTAACAGAGGCAAAAAGGTGCCTAAATCTAGGTTTTAAAATAAAATAGCATATAAAATGTTTTCAAACATTTTTACCAATGGAAATAATAAATTCTATGGATTATTCTAAGAATCTAGGTGGAAAACTATTTGGATTTAGATGGATATATAAATCTGTGGAACTTTTGGAAGAGAAACAGAAAAAAGAAAAAAGAAAGGGCTATTGTGCCTTCTCGGGCCAGAAACATCCAGCCGAACCGGCCCACAGGGGGAAGCAGGCCCAGGCGAGGAGCCGCGCGCGGCAGGTTTGATTTTAAACCTACCCGCGGGCCCCGCCTACCAACGAGAGAGGAGGGGGGGTTAGGGGATGACAGGTGGTCCCCACCTGTCACCACCTGTCATCCCTCTCCTCATGACAGGGGCAGGGGAGGGCTCACTGGAGGGGCTCTAAGATGCGGAGAATGGAATAGAGGGCACCGACACGCTCAGGGGCCCCTCGCGCGTTGGTGGGTGGCCGCGGGGGTCACCGGGGGATAGGGGAACACCGGCAAGGGGAGGGGAGCCCAACGGCAGCGAGGGTTTGGTTTGGAAGAGAGCTCCTGACCACGGGGGCGAGCATGCAGGGCACGGGGGAGTAGCGGAGGGAAGGAGGGATCAACGAGATAGGGACAGGGGCTCGGGGAGGCGCAATATATAGGCAAGCGCCAACTCATCGTGGATGCGGTGCGCCGGTGAGCACGAGGTGCTCGCCACAGGCCGCGGGAAAGGGAATGAACATGTCCAGGGCATTCGTGGGGGTGGTCTAGGCCAGGGGGAGAGAAGAGAGAGGTGAGGGCGCTCGTGCGTGCGAGCTCCTTGGTTGGCCGAGCCGTGCAGCGCCAGGCACGCGCGCGGGAGTCGCCGGAGAGAGAGGGAGGAGGGGGCCGACCATGCGGTGTGTTGCGGATGCCGAGGGGGACAGGGGTGACAAGGTGGGCGGCCCAAGGCTATTGGGGACGCCCGTTGGCCAGCGGCTACAGTGCGGGTGCGCACTGTAGTGTGCTCCAAAGCGCGAGCTCTGCATGTCAGGGCATCTCCTTGCCACAATGGGCACGTCCACTTGTGTCCTAAGGATCTAGGGGGGTTTAACAATGGGGAATATGGCCTTGGATTCTTTAGGATGCCTTAGGGTGGAAGGAAAGGGTGAGAGGGGTAGAAATGGTGCTGTCCAAGGGGTAAATTGGGGCTTTTATCCCACTTACCCATGGAGCCTTGGCCAGGAAGAGTTAGTAGAGGTGCAAGGTACTTACCAGAGGCTGTGGTAAAAAGTTGGGGGCAAGGGTAAAAGGGTGAGGGGTGGAAATGGTGGTTTTACCATTTCACCAGAAGGTGTTTGATAATGTTTTGGGCAAGAGAAAATTACCAACTTACTCAGATATTTACCAAGGTCAAATGCTAGGTAAAAATGAGAGGATTCACCAATTTTGAGCTCAAGTGCCAAAAGTTGACAATGGAAACTTGATAAACCCTAGAAATTAACAGAATCATGTTTTGTAGATCTATTGATGCTCGGCTTTTACCCTTGATGCACCACTCAGTGTATCATCACTATTTGGCCATAAGAGCATACCCACAAAGTTTGAGGTCTAGGGGAGACACTTCACAATATAAAGTTGCTCAAATTTGAATCTGAACAGGAAGGGTTTTGGGATGGATTGATGAACCAAATTAATTTGGATTAAGATGAAACTTTGCAAGATCATTACTTATGATAGTGTTCACTTGCTGGAATTTTCCTGGAATTTATTAAGAATATTTCTTATAGAAATATTCCAAAAGTTTGATTTGAACATAAAGTGTTTAAAGGGGTTTTGCCCATGATTTCGTCATGCCCTTGTGTTGAAACTCACATATATGGAAAATATATGTCCACTGAGTTTCCCTAAATTTTCTCAAATATTTTCAAAGCATTTAAATAATTATTCCCTAAGAAAAACCATTTCTGGCCTTCAGAAAAAGCCTTTAAATAAAATATAAGAATAATCTTTAAAATTAATATTTGGGGGGTTTTGGAATGTCTTATTTATAGTAGGCTTGAAATAAAGTCTTTCGGGAAGAAGAATCCACCCAATTTGAGGACTTGCAGTGCAAACCTCATTTCAGGGGTTTTGAAAACCTAATTTGAATAAATAATTTTTGGTTAAAACAAAATGTGATAAAAATAGTTTTGGGTACTATTCACATGGCATGATCATTGGACAAGAGGTTTGGGACAAGGAAGATGAATATGAAGTGGAATAGAATCTAGGAGTGTCATATAACACAATCATGCCTCAAGCAAACATCATTGCAACATGCACAAGCACTTTGAAAAAGTTTTAGTTGGCTCAAATTTTTATAAATCCAAACATAGCAAGGTGATACAAACACAGGGTGTGACACATTGGCTACCTTGGAATACCATGGAATAGCCCATGCCCTTCCTTGTCTTGTATGTTGCCTTTGTACCTTGTCATGAGCGTAGCGGCGATCCGTTACACCGTTTCCTACATTCTACGTATGCATTGCATCGTTTTTGCATGAAGCACCCATATTTGCCATGATCATGCATGTTCAAACAACTTAACATGAGGTTCTATCCAGAATTGTAAATAACTTAGTTATTGCATGAGAAATATGACTAGCTTAGGATTGCCATGCTAAATACTTCAAATCAATCATGCATCATCTTGTTTGCGCATTGCACTTTGGTTTGTTGTTTATTGTTACTGTTTCTCTTGGGTAGACGCTAGTGTTGAACCTCACTACGAAGATCCAGGAGAGTACCACTATGAGGACCCCGCTCTTTGTCCCTCTGAAAATCCAATAGGCAAGATGATCGTACCCAGATCCCGACACTATTTTTTCTTTGCTAGATGTCTCGCTCTTATCGTTACATATGTGTTTCCTACCACTTGAATGTCAAGCCTCCTACATTGACATGATAGCGTCTAACCCCTCCACATCCTAGCAAACCTTGTTTGGCTAAGTTACCGTTGCTCAGCCCCTCTTATAGCATTATTGGTGCAGGTGCAGGTTGTTTCCATGTGATAACATGGATATCTCGAGATATCACAATATTACTGCTATTTAATTTAATGCACATCTATATCTTGGTATGGTGGAAGGCTTGGCCTTTTGCTCAGTGTTTTGTTCCACTTTTACCACCATAGTTACTTGTTACCGGTGTTATGTTTCCATATTTTGCGCTCCTAACATGCTCGGGTTTGTTATTAGGGCCCCCTTGATTATTCGGTTGAGATTAAAGCTTGTTTGGCAAGAACCAACATTGGTACTATTTGCTTAAACAACTTAACAAAATTGCATAGGGCTTTGCAACCCTGTGGATAATTAATCAACAACCTAGGCCAGTGCTCCTCATGAGTGTTGGTCCAAACTAGAGCACTGTGCGGGGCCAACCCGGGGCAACTCAGGATATTTCTATCAGGCCTCCGTAAGCATCGCTTATCCGTCGTGACCTGAGAACGAGATACACGACTCTTTTCGGATTCGTCGACACGTCGGGTGGTCTTGCTGGATTTGTTTTACCTTTCTCGAATAGCTTGCGTGAGGAACTCTGATATTCTTCGGGCTATCTCGAGGTGTTGGAACCCATTCGGAATTACCTAGGATGATCACGAGATCCATGGTCGAGGTTATTCCCGCGGAGTGTGGTTAATTTATGATGGACTAGTTGGAGCACCCCTGCAGGGTTAAATCCTTCGTAAAGCCGTGCCCGCGGTTATGTGGCAACTTGGATATTTGTTTAACACCCGGTTATAGTTAACTTGAAGTAAACTCCAATAAATACACCGACTGTGTGAGTAACCATGATCATCTCAGCTCGTGAACATGACCGAGAGAGAACACAGTGGGGTTATGTTTCACGTAAGTAGGTGTTCAGGATCGCTTAGCAATCATGCTAGTTCTCGATCGTCTATCGTAGTCCACCATATCTACATTCATGTTCTCGTAAGTTAGCCACCATACAATGCTTAGTGCTGCTGCAAACTCACCACTTTTCCCCCCATCCAACCTAATAAGCTTGAATAGTCTCGGTACCCGGTTGCGAGATTGCTGAGTCCCCATGGCTCAGAGATTACTACAACAAATATAGGTGCAGGTGCAGAAGAGACCGTGCCAGATGATGTGATGCAGCTCCAGTGGGAGTTTGACGAGGAGCATGGGAGGATGTACGTCACATATCTAGATGAGTAGAGAGGCCTTGGCCGTGATCTTTGGGGCTAGCAAGGCAGTTTCATTACATCTCTTTTTCTCATTTGTTTTCGTCTGTAGACAGACCCTGACTTTGGAATGATGTTCGAACAAACTGTGTGGATTATAAATTAGCGTGTGGGGAGTGTAAGCCAACTCTTATACTCTTCTCTTCATACATGTAAGTGATGATACTGTACTTGCGAAACGACTAGATGCACCTCTATCCCTGTCAAGTTCCTCTGCCTTAATATAGATAGGCGTGCATCTTGGGTGTTACATAGGGCCTCGCGTTGTGAGGTCATCCATTGGAGCTCACGGGTGGCCGACTCCTATGCGAGGAGGGGCAAGGAAGGAGGGGGCCACCCGACAGGCTTGCTGCGGACGTCTAGGAGGGCTCGGTGGCATGATGGGGGAGCCCGAGGTGGTCAAGGGATAGGATTGGGGGGTTGGATATAGTGCGGGGGTGCACTATAGCACGCTCCAAAGCGTGCATATTGCATGCCATGGCATGCAGAACATGATCTGGGCGTGCCCACCTTTTCCACTAGCACTTGGGGTTTCTGGAGATGCTCATAGGTTAGGTGGGGGCAAGGAGGGTAGAGGTAAGAGGGAGGTGAGGTAAATTGGTGCTGGCAATGCTTGTCCAGAGAGGAATCTTGGGCTTTTACCCTCCCAATAATTGATCTAAGGCCATGGGGTTCTTACTACAGGTAGCTGGAGGTCAGGTGGAGGTGTGGCAAAAACCTTGGCTCAAGGAGAATAATTTTGCCATCCCAATCATTGATCCTTAGAATAGGGCGGAAGGTGTTTGATGGAGTTTTGGGCTAGCTAAGTTGCTGTGATTAACATGAGAGTTAACAAGATTGAGAAATAGGTACAAATGAGCTTGATCACAAGTTTTGACCACATTTAGAGAAAGTGGCCAATGTAAAAGTTTCAAACCCTAGAAATGGGCAGAAATGGAGTTGCTTAGGACTAGCTCAGAAAAAGTATCCTCCCTTATGCACCACTTGATGCGGTGGAATATTTTAGGGACTATAACATGCACAAAAAGTTTGGGGCCCAATGGGGAAACTTGGCAATGTAATATTACCAAATTCTTAGAATCAATAGAAATGGGTTTGAGTGGACGTAGACAAGTGTATCTGCTCCCCTTGATGCACCACATGGTGTAATATCATTATTATGGGATTATAACATGTCCACAAGGTTTGAGCTTAAGGGAGACAATTTGTATTCTGGAGTTGCTCAAATTTGGATCTCCAAAGAGTGGATTGTGGGATATTTTTGTGAAGCAAAACTATTGGGATTGAGATGAAGCTTGGCTAGATCATCACACAGGACATATGTGACCTTCTGGAATTTTCTAGGATTTTATTGAGAATATTTCTTATAGAAATATTTCAAATGCTCGAAATAGGTTGAAAAGGTTTTGAAGGGTTTTTTCCAATATTTTGAACACGACCATGTGTTGAAACTCTTATATATGGACAATATATGTCGACTGAGTTTTCCTAAATTTTCTCAAATATTTTTAAAGCATTGAAATAATTTTTCCCTATAAAATACCATTTCTGGCCTGAAGAAAAGCCTTTAAATTAAATATGAAAATAATCTTTGAAAACAATATTTTGTGGTTTTGGGAAGTTATATATAGTAGGTTCCAAATAAAGCATTTGGGGAAAAGGATCCACCCAATTTGGGGACTTGTAGTGCAAATCTCAAATCAGGAGGTTCTGAAAACGTAATTTAAATAAATGCTTTTTAGCCAAAATAAAATTTTGTAAAAATATTTTAAGTCCTATTCACATGGCATGATCATTGGAGAACAGTTGGGATCAAGGAAAAGAGTTCTTGAGGGTAGGAGGATGTTTTATAAATTATAGAGCACTAGCAAGCAATCAAACAGGCAAGCAAATAACACACAAGTCAGGCATTCAAATGCACTCAAAAAGTTTTAATTCGCCCTACTTTTTGAGTCATGATAACTTAGTCATGAGGCAAAACACAGGGTGTGACAAACCTACCGCCCTTACAAGAATCTCGTCCCCGAGATTCCTAGGCTAGGTGCTAAAGCAGACATTCAGAGGCGAGGTAGTCTTCACGTTCCACGTTGTTTCTGCTCCGACGTGGTTGTTCTTCAAGATCTTGAAGTGCCTGATGATATGTCTTCAAGTGCATTGGTGACTTCATCTAAGGGTGAACAGGGTTCTTGCAATATGCTAGGCTTGCCTAATGGTTAAGGGTTTGGTGGACGAGGTTCTAGCAAGGGCCTGGCTTATGTGTCTATCCCAAAGTCGAAATACCTAGCCAAGTAGTGTGTTTGTGCGCTAGTCCTGGGACTGCTCACATTGGTTGGTGACATCTAGATGTCTCACGTTAGAATAGAAGGGTCGAGTCGTGGTGTAGCTTATCGTTGACGGGGAAGTCCTTATCTTCCTTAAAGCAGGGGCCTTCAGTCGTAGGTGGTATTCATCCTTGAGAGTATTGAAGCGTGTCATCGTGGGCTTGTCTTCGAGATCTTCTGCTCGAGTAAGTTGCCCAGGTAGATTCTTCATTCTTCTTTGGTCGCTTGTCTTCATCGTCATGGACGCACGTTTCTGGAGGGTCTTTGAGTGTTTGGTCTACTCGTCTCTCCGTGGCAAGGTCTACGTTGAGTCTCACCCCTAAGACTGATCTTAGACACTTGGTGTGAGAACGGGTTCTACCATCTTGGAAGGTTTCAGTGGGGTTCTAGATTAGCAGACTGTTCAAAGTATAGTCAGCCATCTAATCCCCAAGGTCTGACGCTTGGCAAGTGGGGTGAACTACCTTTGACGGGTTTCTTACCATGATCGAGTCACGGTTTACGCACTAGATTGTTTAAAAAGGGCTGATAACAAAGTCATGACAGCCGTCCACTCCATTCTAGGCATTTCAAGGGAGTAGGGATGTCATGCTCATCATACACTATCAAAGTGGTGGAGTGAGGGGTGTTATCCACTCCTCGGTTCCTTCCTAGCCAGGAACTTAGACCCTCATAACAAGGGGTTCTTAAACCCTCTTGCTATGCAAGGGCTTCATCATGCTTAGGCGTCGGTGCTTCTTGATATTATCTAGTGAATGTAGACTCCATGGAGGGCAGTGGTTGACTTCTCTTGTCTCATCCTCTTCGTCTTCGTGCCTCCCTAACCATAGTGGTTCTTCGCCTTGATTGGGCAAGAATGACTTCTGCTGAAGGAAGGGTGCTTCAAGGAGTCCAACTCCATCAAGGTGAATCCTTATACTTGAGAGTCATGGTAATTGGTGTTCCTGGGGCTGGTCCAAATAGGTCTAAGGTGTTCCTCCTCTCATTGGGTAAATAAGTATGTCATCCCGGAGGACAACAACCTATTTCCCAAAGTATCACATAAACACATTGCTCATGGGATATGTGAGAGGAGTGGACATTCATCCCGGATGGTCACTAGTATCAAGGGTTTGTAGTCCAACCTAACAGAGGTCTTCATGGCCACCTTCCTTTTGAACAGGATTGGTGGTGGTCGAGGTGGAGTACCGGCCAGTGTCTAGTGACTTAGAGCCAAGGCCAATGGTCATAATCCGACCATATTATGGCTTGATAAAGCTTTGGAGTTTCATGGGGCTTAGGATGTGAGTGAACGTCTAACATCTTATCCTTGAGCACAATTCTTAGATGCCAATAGTACTGCCTATACTCCAAACAAAATCACCCTATATCATCGAAGGTATCATCTCATATAAGTCATATCCAATATTACACACACTACTCGTATCTCCAAGGTTTTGAGAGAAGGACTATACTGAAAATCTCATACGTATACTATAGCTAACTCACATATATCCCTATATAAAAATCCTCGGGATAATTTACAAGCCGCTAAGCTTGATCATAACATTACCAATCCAAGTGTCCTTCTGACCTATCCAAGGTCTAAGGTATTGCATTACTATGCTAAGGAAACACATAATAAACCACTCCAAGATCTTGTTTCCTTCCTACGAATCCAATTAATCGATCCACAAATACCATCCACTATTACATGACCTATTATTGCTACAAATCCAATACCAGTGTCGTCCCATATATCTCCAGATTTCCCGAATCTCCAAATTCCAGAAAGAACTATCTCATCCCAGTATAACCATGAATCCCCATCACGAGGATCTAGTGGACTCCGATGTTACATGCATATGGATCCTTGAATCGATTCTAATAACAACCCAATATTCCTGGTTTGTCTTGAACTGGGAAACATGGTATCAAGATCAAGATCATCGGACTAAATCCAAATTACTCCGGACCATGTGGTTTGATTGATGTCGAGCACCTATTAAAATCACCTATTTAAATCCAAGGTTTACATCTAGTAAGAATTCCCTACTGTTACTCCAGTTACTATCATATCACCATCAATCCACTTTGAATCATTAGTTGCCAAAGTCAAGTCATGTATCTACCAAGAATTTCAGCTTGTGACCATATTAATCCTACTAATCCAATTTGCTCAAGGGACAATTAAGTTATGCTACTATATCAATCTTGATCCACCAAGTTTGTCTTCCAACATTAAGCCTCGTAATCCACCAAAGGGTCTCAACTGCTTCCTCAAGACATCTATTATGGCTAAATCAAATCATTGTCAACAAATAGTATATCCTCAGAATTATCCTTCCTATGACATCAAGGTTCTAGTGCTAGCGTAGGAATGAAGGATGTTTCTTCACTATAATCACTAGCTCCATAATGAACCCAGTGCAAAGCAGGGGTTATTGAAGCTCAATAAGTGCTCTGGCAAATCCATGTATTAAACACGTGATCAGAGGCTTGTGCCGGGGGAGATTGTGAGGTCTAGGTTGGTCAAGGGATGGGTTTCCAATCTTGAGGGAAAAACATAAGTCTACGGGGTTGCGTCCTATTGAGCCCGTTCTAGTCGAAGTCTTCAGTGTGGGTTGTTTGTCAAGGTGCATCCTTGGCGCATCTTGTCTTGCTGGTCTTTAGTTGACGAGATGTGGGATAGAAAGTAGCATCGAGGAGTGCCTAAGGGGGCGGTATAGTGCAAGTGCAATTAAACAAGCACACTTATTAAGATAAGGTGGGTGCCTAGTCGCGTACTTGTTGCCTGGGGCAAAAGTGCGAGTTACACCAAAGCATAACAATCAAAAACAAGCAATACACAATCATGGTTCTATCAGAACCATCATATGGACTCGACTTCGCATAGGGGACACACGACCTATCCTACCCTAGAGGTTCTCGGACTCAATAGTCGTGCTTGCTACGTGTCGTGGAGAGGAGTCCGCTTAGCCTTCGGGGTCTTCTTCAGGTGTCGCTATGTCTCTTGTTGTTCTCCATGAAAATGATCCTAGTTGCGCCTGAAGAGTCCCTTGACGACTTCGGGTCTATTGAGTTGAAGACGAAGGTGTTTCTTCATGGTTGTTGTTGACAGGGTCTTGTGGTGTCCTCGTGATCGTGACAATGCCTTCTTGTCTTCTCAAACGTCGAGCATTCCAGGTAGGCAACCTTTTATACAATTTCATTAACAAGGTATGGTAGAGTTGTATCCTACCGGTCACGTTGACGATATCATCGGCACCAAGTGCGGGGGATGATGAGAACTGTTTTCCTGCTCACTATAGTGAGGCAGACCAAATGGCGAGGTTCTCATCCACTGGTGGTTACCGAGATAACAACCAAAAGGACAAGGTTGCTCTATCAGCGATACATATCATGACATTGCATGTCTTGTGCCCTGGTCATCGAAGGCCAGGGTGGCATCATCCTGGGGCTGTGTCGATGGTGTCACTATCATCTAAGTCTTGACATCCTCACCCTTCGAGAAGGTATCTTCTATTGGTAGCTCATTGTCTAGTGTCGCCAACTTGGGTCCAAGATATGTCGGCCATCATCTGGCAAGTTGGCTTCCTTCCAGGTTACCCACGAGGATTACAAGGAATCCCATGGTCAGGGTCACAAGGGTAGTAGTGACCATTTGCAAAGTTTTCGAAAAGCACACGAGGAGATCTAAGAGAAAAGTGGTGGAACTGCTAAGGCAAAAACCTTTGCTTCCCTTGGAATTTTTGGAGAGGCAATAAAAATAGAGGCTTTGTAGGTGATTATGAAGGGTCTCAAAAATGGTTTTATCCTCACTAATGCCCATGCTAACTAAGGGCTTCCTACAGCCAGGACAACTCTGATACCTTCTCTTTGGCGACCCCGACTCATAAGTTGAGATCACCGAATGCATGTGTACATTGATCCCAGAGATCAATGCTCACTGAACACACATAACCTCAATAACAAGAGCCTTACATCCCTTCATACCACTTGTACTCAAATGTGGCCTTTATGGCCAAGTCTTCATAAACTTGCAACGGAAATCTTCAAGGATAGCGTGAACCCATGTCATCTGCGTTAACCCTACATGCATTCCGACTGGGAAGCGTCCTAGCTCGCATGTTCATCACCAAGATACTCTTCATCATAACCTGGTCTTTCATGCCTGTCCAATAAAATAACCAGTGTCAAGCCAACGAGTGCTTTGAATGTACTCGCAACCAACCCATGATGGAACAAGGCAATAACAATGCATGATATAACACTAAGTAAGTATTTTGTAGAAAGCTGATTTTGAATGCAATGACATGATCAAGTAAGTATGTAAGCATGCATCAACAGTTGGCAGGTACCCATATGAACAAGGTACAAATATCATCATAAACAATGGGTTGAACAACTCGTGTTCAGTCATCACGTCAGGTCATCCGACTTATCTCAAGTATCACGTCTGTGTCCTCCACACACACGCCCCAAGTTTCTGAAAGCATATCAGACGCAGTTTAAGAAGGACCTCCAACTGTCCATGACCATGGACACGGCTATTCGAATAGTTTTACACTCTACAGAGGTTCCACGCTTTACCCACAAGACTAGGGGAACTTCCATGTCATCCATGACTTGCGGTATATTACATACCTGAGGTAAGCACTCGAACAACGCCTTTCCCATGGTGATACAAAACAAAGAGTCCACTCATTGGTGTCATCCATCATGATATACATCACATGTATCATCCATGAGGGCACACAACAGTGTGCCCGGTGCCTATAAAAAAAGCGCATGGCCTTCCACTCCGGGATGACCCCGTATCGAGAGTGACCACTTCACTCTCGCCACTAGTTATGCGCGCTCCCTGCTAGCACCAAGCATAGTAATTAACAAAGCCCCTTCCCATATAGGGGTAGAGTGGTCGCACATGTAAGGTTGGGATGGTCAGCAAATCTTAAAACTCTCCATTTTCGAAAAAACACCCTCAACTTGCTCCGGTACACCACTTCTTTATCAAGTGGTTACCTAGCTTATCACCATCTCCCTTGGGCATTAGTGGCACCTGACGGGTTTTTTGAAAAGTCTTTGAAAGCATTTCTTGGTTTCCATCACCATGCATAAACCCAATCCCACTTGCGTAGCATCTACTAGCAACCTAACTACTCCCACCTGCACAACCCTCATAAGAATGGTAGGGTCATGCACGATGCAAGTATCAATGATAGAGTAACAAAGGCATCCCCCCGAAGTGGTCACCACATCACATGATCAACAATAGGGAATAAGGTGCTATATGACATGCATGAAAATGTTTTCTTAACATGGTCAAAGGGCTGCTTTCCTGGCTTCGCAAAGTCTTCAAGGTCTTCACATGTTTCTCTTCCAACTCCGAGCACTCCGTTTATCTCGTCAACTACCGTTGGGAATCAACCACAATAAGCAACACAACAAGCAGGTAATAGAAGTGCTCTATAAATAGGAGTTTTATTTTTCTTGGACACCTCTGGTCAAGATAGAAATAACCAAGGAGTTTTTGGTAGATGTGGGTCAAGGGGGAGTTTTGAATGGTGGAAATGAAGGGAATGATGATCCCATAAGATGTCCACAAAAAATATTTTTGAAAAAATAAGTGGATGGACCCAACAAATAGGGCATGATTTTAGAAGAATTTAGAAAGTGGTTTCACTAGATTTGCAGTTGGGATGAATTTCCTAGAGATTTGCAAAGTGGATATATATGAAGAAATGGCCCAATATTTGTTATAGCAGAATAAGCGTGAGCATAAATGTTCACCACTTAGTGTATTAATTTAGATACCCTTAGGAATTTGAAACACTCCATTTGATGTTGAGTAGAATCCCCTAGGAATATTACAAGGTGGTATTTATAATAAAGAAATGACCAAATCATTGATGGAAGAGAAAATGTTATATGTAAAAATGTGCTATGCACATATTTGGATAGAACATGATTTTCGAAGTCTGTAGAAACTTGAATCACCAAATTTGGAGTTGAAAAGAATTTATTATGAATTAAACCATTTCTCTGGTAAAAGAAAAAGGAAAAGAGAATTACCCAATGGGCCTAAGTTCTGCACCGGGCGAGGAATAGCTACTGGGCCAGCCCAGTAGCTTAGCTACGCCTGCGTAGCTACCACACCTAAGGCGTATTTCATTGAATTCATTTACCACACGTGGAAGCGGCTTCGGGCAGAGTCATTTCAAGTTACCTAAGGGGGCCTGACCGATTGGTCACCGATAGGTGGGGCCCGCTTGTCGGGTTCATCCCCTCCTCCCGCTTGAGCGAGGAGAGACGGAGGAGGCGCAACCGAGCGCTTGCCGGTGCCATCCTGGCGGTAGGATCCACCTGGGCGATGCTCTGACAACCCGAGCGATCAGGAGAGACTGCCGCATCCATCTGGGGGTCCCATTGCCACCGAGAAGCGCTTGGGGAAGCGATCCTTCGGCCATGGAGGGGACAAGCGACGACGGCCATGGAAATCGGTGCAGCGGTCATGGGGAAGGGGAAAGGAGTCATGGGGGAAGCCTAGGGCGACGTGTGGTTGCTGTTGAGAGGCCTAGAGGGGCTGGGAGAGGCCACTGTGGCCGAATTTCGGGTGGAGTCCGCCGGCGGGCTTCAGGCATGGAGGGTGAAGGAGGGAGCGAGAGGAGCAATTGGGGCTCCAGGAGGTTAATGGGGGGAGAAGGAACTAGTGAAAGCGTAGAGGGGAGCTCAGGGTTGCGTCATATGGTCGGGCACAAGTCCATCATGGACGGTGGCCTCGGCCATGGCGCAACTGCGTCTAGGGGTTACGGGGGCGACCCGGAGCGTGTCTATGGTCTTTGTGGACATGGACTATGTATAGGGAAGAGGAGAGAGGGAGGGGGAGCGCCAGGGCTTCGCACGTGTGAGGTTAGCCATTGGAGCTCGCGGGCGGCCGGTGCACGTGCGAAGAGGGGCAAGGAAGGAGGGGGGCGCCCGACAGGCTTGCTGCGGACGTCTAGGGGGACTCGGTGGTGTGCTGGGGAGACCGAGGTGGTCAGGGGCTAGGATTGGGGGGCGGCTACAGTGTGGGGGCGTACTGTAGCACACTCCAAAGCATGCATATTACATGCCATGGCATGCAACACGTGATCTGGGCATGCCCACCTTTTCCACTAGCACTTGGGGTTTATGGAGATACTCTGTAGGCTAGGTGGGGCCCAAGAAGGGTAGAGGTAAGAGGGAGGGGAGGTAAATTGGTGCTAACAATGCTTGTCCAGAGAGGAATCTTGGGCTTTTACCCTCCGAATAATTGATCTGAGGCCATGGGGTTCTTAGTAGGGTAGCTGGAGGTCAGGTGGAGGTGTGGGCAAAACCTTGGCTCAAGGCGAATATTTTTTCCCTCCCAATCATTGATCCTTAGAATAGGGTAGAAGGTGTTTGATGGAGTTTTGGCCCAGCTAAGTTGTTGTGACTGACATGAGAGTTAACAGGATTGAGAAATAGGTATAAATGAGCTTGATCACAACTTTTGACCACATTTAGAGAAAGTTGCAAATGTAAAAGTTTCAAACCCTAGAAATGGGCAGAAATGGAGTTGCTTAGATCTAGCTAAGAAAAAATATCCTCCCCGATGCACCACTTGATGCTTGATGAGGTGGCATATTTTAGGGACTATAACATGCACAAAAATTTTGGGGCCCAATGGGGAAACTTGGCAATGTAATATTACCAAATTCTTGGAATCAATAGAAATGGGTTTGAGGGGATTTGGACAAGTGTATCTTCTCCCCTTGATGCACCACATGGTGTAACATCATTATTTGGAGATTAGAACATGTCCACAAGATTTGGGATTAAGGGGAGACAATTGGTAATGTAGAGTTCGTCAAATTTGGATTTTGAAAGAGAGGATTTTGGGATATTTTTGTGAAGCAAAACTATTGGGATTGAGATGAAAATTGGCTAGATCATCACACAAGACATATTTGACCTACTGGAATTTTATAGGATTTAATCGAGAATACTTCATATAGAAATATTTCAAATGCTGGAAATAGGCGGAAAAGGTTTTGAAGGGTTTCGTCAAATATTTTGAACATTACCATGTGTTGAAACTCTTATATATGGACAATATATGTGCATTGAGTTTTCCTAAATTTTCTCAAATATTTTTAAAGCATTTAAATAATTTTTCCCTATAAGAGACCATTTCTAGACTTAATAAAAAGCCTTTACATAAAATATGAAAATAATCTTTGAAAATATTTTTTGGTGGTTTTGGTAAGTTATATATATAGTAGGTTCCAAATAAAGCATTTGGGAAAAAAGGATCCACCCAATATGGGGACTTGTAGTTCAAATTAGGGGTTTTGAAAACCTAATTTAAATAAATGCTATTTGGCCAAAATTAAATTTTATAAAATATTTTTAAGTCCTATTCACATGGCATGATCATTGGACAAGAGTTGGGATCAAGAAAAGAGTTCTTGAGGGTAGGAGGATGTTTTATGAATTATAGAGCACTAGCAAGCAATCAAACAGGCCAACAAATAACACACAAGTCAAGCATTCAAATGCACTCAAAATGTTTTAATTGACCCTAATTATTGAGTCCTGATAACTTAGTCATGAGGCAAAACATAGGGTGTGACATCGCGGCCCTGCGCATGGCCCACCTCGATGGCCCGATACGACCTAGCGGCAAGCTCCCAACTAAAGACCGTCGCGAGTTTATGATCGAAAGTATGTCTAGAGGGTTGTGATTAGACTAGTGGACCAAATAAGATTCTACCCTTTTCCCTATTTGAAGTGTTGATAGATTTAAACAATTATAGCAAGTCAAGCACACCCTACACATGCAAGTCTAAGACTATTGCAGCGGAAAGTAAAGACAATCATATGTAATAGAGGATTGGGAGGAAGATCAAACACAATTTGGAGAGACAAATATTTTTCCCATGGTTCTGATAGGTTGGGCTATCATAAGTCCACGTTTATGGAGACTTCAATCCACAGAGGGTAACGGTCGCGAGAGTCCACAGAGGGCTCTACCAACGGAGGGTTCCATGAAGAAGCAACCTTGTCTATACCATGATGGCCTATGTCCACGAAGGACTAGCCTAACTCGGGGAAGATCTTCACGAAGTAAGCAATCTCCTTGCCCTTACAAACTTCTTGGTTCACTCCACAACACAAAGTAGGAGGCTCCCAAGAGACACCTGACCAATCTAGGAGGCACCACACTCCAAAAGGTAATAGGCTCGATAATGTTGATGAACTCCTTGCTCTTGTGCTTTAAGATGATAGAATCCTCAACACTCAATCACTCTCTCACATATTTGGCTTTGGTGGAAGATATGGATTGAGTGGAAACAACTTGGGGAGGCTAGAGATAAGATTCATATGGATGGAGTGGAATGGCTTGATCTCAACACATGAGTAGGTGGATCTCTCTCAAAAAATCTGATGGGATAAGTGGGGATCTGTTTTGAGTGCTTCTCTTTAGAGTGAGCGGTGGTGGAGAGGTATATATAGGCATCTCTCAAAATCTAACCGTTACACCTAAAGTGACCAACTCGGTGAGACCTAAGTATAAAACTCGGTGGTATCAAGTTGCTCCAAAGGTAGCAACTTTTGAATCTCGGTGAGACCGATACATAGAGCTCGCTAGTACTGATAAGGTGACCAATGGTCAAAATTAACAACTCGGAGACGCTGATCCAAAATCTTAAAAATTCCAGTTTTAAGAATCGAGGTAACATAAAGTTGGGAAGCTTAACTCGGTGGCACCGAAGTAGAATCGGTTGCACCGTAGACCTAGGATTTGGCAGGGTTTTGTGTGAGGTGGGAATCGGTGGGACCTAGTGGGAAATATTGGTACCACAAATTTTCATGATAGGCTTGGACGGACTTTTGTCGAAGATTTTGTGGGTGTTTTTGGTGACTATCACTTGTGCACGTGGAGCATTTTGTTCACCAACAATACCTTACCCCCTTTTAATAGCATTGGCTTTCCTATGGACTCAAAGTCATTTCTCACAAACTAAAATATACAGTCCGCTTGCTTGAAGCTTTGCCAATACTATTCCTGGCATCTAGGGTTCTCTCCACATTCTTTTTCCAACCCATCATTGAAGTTTTACTGAAATATACTTAGTGGAAACATTAGTCCAATGAGATATATGTTGTTATTAATTACCAAAACCACCAAGGGAGCAAATGTGCTTTCAATCTCCCCAGTTTTGGTAATTGATGACAACTTACATATCAAAGCTTCGTCATATGATATATTTAATGAATATAATCGTCGTTTTGATAAATATTTCATAATCAAGAGCTTCCCCTAAATTTGTGCATTATTTTGAATTTGTGTTTGAATGCAAATGCATAATCGATTAGGTACATGGGGCACTTCTTCCATGTCACATACAACTTGGTGGTGTGGGAGAATAATAAGAGTGAATATCATTGCATAACAAAATCTAGCAAAGTGAATGATCATGTCATAAGCATCACAAGGATAGAAAATAGTAGGAATGCACATCAAGTGTATGATCAAACACCAACAAAGTTTAACACAAGGAAACAAAATGATATCAATGTTTTGAAAAATGATAAAAAGCAACGCTCTCTTGCTCGAAGCCCTAATGATCTATACAAATTCTCCCCCTTTGGAAACAAGTTACCAAAAAGTTGAAAGGTATAGAACTAAACGCTCTTCTGGGGCTGATCTCCTCCGGTAGCTGATGTAGGAGTCAAAAGAACGGAATCAGCCAAGACTTTAGCAGACGTCATGGACGGTGTTGGAGTAGCAACTGGAGCTGTTGGTGGAGTTGATGGAGCTGAACAAGCTGCATCATGTGCTAATGAAGAAGGTCTCAACTCTGGAGCTGTCACCGTAGAAGTCCTGGCTTGAGTCCTGAACTGAGTGTCTGTCCTGAGAGGTGCACTATCCTTCTCATCATCTGTAATGTGGGGACTAGGCACGACATCAACTCTCTTCTTGAGCTCATTTACAGTCACTGTGAGCTCATCCACCTTGTTGTTGAGAATATAGAACTTGTTATCAACAATCCTCACAAGGCACTCCTGGTTCTTCAAGATGTTCTTGATGTCCTTCTGCATGCTAAGCACAAAGCAAAGGAGAAGATGCATCTGCTCACTCCGAGTCTTTGGCCCCTAAGCACTAGAGTCTCTAGCTTCCTCTGCCTATGCCTGTGCTGCAGCTGAAGTGGGATGATCTGGGTCCATCACCACGACATTGTCTTCTAGCTCTGGCAAGAGTGGCAAATGTGGTCGATAAAGTGCATATATGTGCTTCTCCAACTGAGAGTTGACGAGCATCTGAATATATGGTGCATAACCACATGATCGCTTCTGGTCTCTAGCAATTGTCTTCATTATCTCAGGTATCAAATCCATCACTCTGAATTTGGTGTGTTGATCAAGATGGAGTAGCATGTTGATAGAGTAGCCTGTAGCCATTTTCTCATCTCCGGACTTAGGCAACAAGGTGTGCCTCAAGATGGTGTTCATCGTGCATAGACCAGCCCGGAGGATGTAAATGGATCCAAGCTTGTGAGATTGCAGATTTGCAGCTGGGATCTCCTTGTACATGTTCTTCATGGCATTGTGGCTTGCCTTGGATCAGAGTACACATCAAGGTCACCTTCTTCCATCTGTGCGGCTCCTAAGATGTCATCCCACTCATCAACAGTGGATTCATACCTGGTGCCTTCTGTCATCCATACAATCCTACCATCTCCATAGAAATGAGTAGTGGACTAGAATTGCATGGTCATTTCATCGTTCCAAGCAATGAACTCCTTACCAACAAACTCATCAATACTAATGCAGTGGAAGTTATCTTGCACACTTGGAAAGTAATCTTAGTTATCCTTGGTGTACTTCTAGTCCACATACCTCATGTCACTCACTACATGTCTCTTGTCAACCAGAACTGTTTCATAGAAGTATTGTTGTTCCTTTGTGTAGACCTGTAGTCTACAACTGTCTTTCTCCTTTGAGAATATGGATCAATAGCTCTCCAATCTCTCAATCCAGAGTCCTTCTTTTTCTTCATGTCCTCAACAAGCAGATGGCTAGTATTATGCTCTAGAAGGTGTGGCCTCATCTTCATCAATACTGACATAGCATCCTCCTCAGCATCTTTGGAGGTAGAACCCTTTCTCTTGTTAGCAACTAGAATCTCTCTAGAGAAACTCTTGGGTTTTGGAGTAGTGGGATTCTTGGGTGCAGTCGGATTGCTCTTGGGTGGAGCTTGGATTTGCATAGCATCAACAAGCAGCTTCTTCTTCTTCTTAGGAGGAGCCTGGGGAGCTAGCTCTTCCTCCTCCTCAGCCTCAGCCTCTGTTGGGTCTTCATACATTGAGGTAGGTCTCCCCACAACATATATGATTCACTTTCTTCTTTTCTTCTCTCCAGCCTTCTTTGGCATGGACTTCTTTGGAGGCTCAACAGACATAGAAGCCCTAGCACTCTCATGTGCTTTAATTGCCCCTGAGCTAGCATATTCCTTCCTTCTACCTTCCTAGAAGAGGTAGCCTCAGTGGTAGGCTTCTTGGTAGTCTTCTCAGCCTTGTCCTGCTTAGCCTTGGCAGGAATCTCCTCGGGCACAAAATCTGAATCTTCTTCATTAAGTTGAGTTTCCTCCTTGCTTTGGTTGCTGCCTTGGGCAAGTCTGGAGATCTAGGAACATCATCATAGGAAGATGAGCTCCTATCATCACTAGTGCCTAGATCTATGTCTACACTGAGCTCTCTGAGGTCATTCTGGGTATCACCTGAAACTGACATCTCTGACCCTCTGAATAGAGCATATAACAGTAGATAGGTTGAGTCATCACAAAATGCATTTTTGTCTCAAAATTTGAACATAGAATTCTCAAGATTTGCATTCTGCAAAGGGAATGTCGGTACAACCGAGACAAATTTTTTGGTCCAACCGAGACACACAACCTGCTTCACAGAAACATGTCACCCATTTTGGTGACACCAAAAATGAATTCTCAGTTTCACCGAGACTGTCCTCAGTACACCTAAATCAGAATCGGTATAACAGATTCTTGCGCTTCGGTTTCACCGAGATTTGGACTCTAGACGACAAAACCATAAAAATCCTTTGTTCACCAATCTAATGGAGAATTTTGAGGATAGGTCAATCTCAAATAGTGGCTTGTCTATGGAACAACCCTAATGCGCATGAGTTGGAGGGAGGAGCACACAAGGGGTCAGAATCATACCCTAGCTCGATGACGAGTTAGCTATGGCGCCGGCGACAGTGTGGATTCCGTCAATGGCGACGACTTCCAACAGCAAAGGCGCTTGGGAAGAGAAAGTCGATGACCAGAGGTCCATGGACGACAGCTAGGGTTTGGAGGAATGGACATTTGAAGGAGTAATTTCAAAAGTCGGGTCTGCCTCTTCAAGTACACATCTCTGTCGGTGACACCGGTTGAAACTTATCGGTGCCACCAAGTTCCTCAACTATTAGCTAACAGGGAAACTGGGTGAAGCCGAGAAAATGGAATCGGTGTTACCGAGATCATTAACCATATCAACCCTAGGCATCGGTGTGACCGATATTTTTGTGTTGGTTCCACCGAGATACACTTGGGAGGTTTTAATGGTTATTCCTTGTCGATACGGAACTCCAAGTGCTCATCACGTAGAGAGATCGAAAAGTACTTGTTCAAATTTTGTGATGCATCAAGAATGGAATATGAGATGAGAAAGCATAGATAGCTAGAGAGGGGTCCTAGGCATTCTTGTCCATCCATTTGGAAAAAGGAAAATGGAAGTCCAAATAGAAACAATTGGATGTCCTCGAATGGATAAAGAAATGCAGACCAATATGCTCACACAATAAGATGTCAAATGAAATCATCGCAAACATGCACATACATTCTAGCATCTATCAAGCATTTTGGTGATGACATAGTCATCTATATATGAGTATATTGACTTAGGAGCCAAGTAGGAATACTTGATCATAGGTCATACACATCTTTTAAGCACGAGTGGGGTTACCACATTTACATAAAGTTTTTTAATGTTGTCACAAGCTATGAGATGCTTTGACTCTATGTCTTAGAGTAAATCTCCCCCTTGATGTGACATCCCCCTTGAGAGGGATAAACTAACGTTGGGTTTTGTCAATGAAGACTTCGTGTAGGTGAAGTAGTGATGGATGCTCAAAGTTAATGAAGATCACCATGAGTTGGGAGCATCCTTATTGTTTCTTACTCTTCACACTTAGATGGGTGAGTCTCAACACACAAAAGATAGACATAAGGATATCTATGGACATGGAGTGCAAAGCATACATGATAATGTCCATGGATTTGTTTATTACCTTGTCACTTTCTTACCTTTGTGGGAATGTGTGAATCCTTGAACTATTCCATGGTGTTGATGTTGATTGCAACTAGTTCTTGTGAATAATCAATGTGAGTGAATTTCATTGGCGGAGTCACCCCTCAAGAACTTCTCTAGTTATTCTTCTTGGGACCCACATCAAGTTGATGGGGGATCCTTGGTGTTGAAGTGGCACGTGTAGAAGTTGAGCTTGAAGTAGCCTTGGGAACCCACTTCACCAAATCTTAGGATTCAACTTCCTATGAGTCAATGTCCTCTTGAAGCTTGTCCTTGCCCTTGAGCTTGTGGTCTTGTGGTAGAAGGTCATCTTGAGCTTTTGTTCCCTTAGGAAGAGTATGTTCATACTTCTCCCTTCGAGGAACAAACTTGGGCTTGGGATATTGACCTTCTTCCCATTCAACTCCATTAGCGTTGAAGTAGCCAATGCCATGGTTCTCCAGTATCCTCCGTGCTTGCGTAAATTTCCTCAAATTGCTTACACCCGGCAAGACTCTTGTAGATACCTTTCTCTATAATCCTTTACAAAAGTTCATTTTCTTGCTCAAGTGTAATTTGGCTAAGAGGAGTGTTAGTGGGATCTAGAGAACTACTAGAAGCAATATCATTGGATTTATAATTTTTATTGCCACTAGTTGAAGAACCTTTCTTACCTTTGTTACTAGTTTGCTTAGCCTTAACTTTTGGAATGAATGTCGACAAGATAAGTCATTTGGCTAGATAAGAGGATGTCTTCTGTCGAAGATCGTCATTGATAGCTTTAAGGAATTCATGCTCTTTATCCAAATTGAGCTTCTCGAAGTGGAGATTCTCATGTGTCCTTTCAGGCTCTCTATGATCATGTAGGGTAGACTTGTGTGCTAACTTAAGAGTTTTAAGTTCTTCAGTTAGTCGATCTATTTCCAAATTATCATCATCACGCGACTTATCTTGACTAGAGTGATTACTAACAAGTTCATTTTGACTATCATCACTAGATTTGTCAAATAGCAAGTCATCATCTCCTAGAAAGTCATCCTCATCAGTACTTAAATAAAGATACTAGGGTGTGATACCTTGGGGCCTTTAGCCATGAAGCAACTTCCACTCCCTTCATTTGGTGAATCAAATATGTCGTAGGAGTAGTCGGAGTTGGGGTGATAGCTTCTCTCAGAGTGCTTGTCGGATTCGTAGCTAGAAAGTCATTCAACAACATGAGCTTGATGTCTTCTTCTTGAGTAGCTCTTGGTGTACTTATCCTTCTTCTATGAGTCCTACTTACCCTTGAGGGGCTTCCTTCGTAACAATCATCTCTACCTCTTCTCTCTCTTCAAGGTGTCTCCTGTCTTGAGCTTCGTCTTCTTGGTGACTCTTCTTTTCGTTTGTAGGGATCCGTGCACTCATTTGAGTAGTGTTCGGGATTCCTACAGCTGTAGTAGTTTCGGTCGCGACTTGATGAATGCTTCTCTTCATATCTTGAGTTGGAGCTTCGATCTTTGCCTCTATTCTTGTAGAACTTGTTGAATTTCTTGACCATGAGGCTTATCTCTTCATTGGTGACAAGGTTGTCGCTTGAAGTTGCGGGAGAATCACTTGTGGCTTCATAAGCACCGCAGACTTGTTGTGAAGCTCTTTCTTTTCTTTGAGTGTTATCTCATGAGCAAAAATCCTTCCAATCACTTCCGTAGGCTTGATATCTTTGTAGTTGGGCTTCATTTGGATAAATGTTCACACGGTGTCATATTTCTCATCCAAAGCTCTAAGTATCTTCTTGATAATGAATTTGTCAGTCATTTCTTCACTTCCTAAGCCGGAAATCTCATTGGTGATGAGAGCTAGCCTAGAGTACATCTCTACGACTCCTTCACCATCCTTCATCTTGAACTTGTCAAGATGACTCTGAAGAACATCCAACTTGTATTCTCTCACGGATTCGATACCTTCATGCATATCAACCAAACTATCCAAAATTTCCTTGGCATTCTCAAGACGGCTGATTTTGTTTTGAATTCTTCGGGGCATAGGAAGTTGAAGAAAATGTCACATGCTTGAGCGTTGTATTGCAACATCTTCAAGTCATTTGCGGTCGCTTCACGATTTGGTTCCCTTCCATTAGCAAAGAATTCACCTTGCAACCCAACACGAACAACAACCCAAACGACAGGGTTATGACCAAGAATATGCATATTCATTTTGTGCTTCCAACTAGCAAAATCTGTGCCATCAAAGTACAAACCTCTATGGTGATAATTTCCCTCGCTAGACGTCATAGTCTCCTAGGTTGTGAAACCAATGCAAAGGAGACCAAAGCACTTATACCACTTGTAGGATCAAAAGTATGTCTAGAGGAGGGTGGTTAGACTAGTTGACCAAATAAAATTCTACCCTTTTCTTAATTTGAAGTGTTGGCAGATTTTAACAATGATAACATGTCAAGCACACCCTACACATGCATGTCTAAGAGTATAACAATGGAAAGTAAAGACAAGCATATGTAATAGAGGATAGGGAGGAAGGTCAAACGCAATTTGGAGACACGAAGATTTTTCCCGTGGTTCTAATAAGTGGTGTTATCATACTTCCACGTTTATGGAGACTTCAACACATGGAGGGTAACGACCGCGAGAGTCCACGGAGGACTCTACCCATGGAAGGTTCCACGAAGAAGCAACCTTGTATATACAATGATGGCCTACGTCCACGGAGGACTAGCCTAAATCGGGGTAGATCTTCACGAAGTAGGCGATCTCCGTGCCCTTACAAACTTCTTTGTTCACTCCACAACACGAAGTAGGAGGGTCCCAAGCGACACCTAACCAATCTAGGAGGCACCACCCTCCAAAAGGTAATAGGTTTGATAATGTCGATGAACTCCTTGCTCTTGAGCTTCAAGATGATAGAATCCTCAACACTCAATCACTATCTCACTGATTTGGCTTTGGTGGAAGAGATTGATTGGGTCGAATGCAACTTGGAGAGGCTAGAGATCAAGAATCATATGGATGGAGTGGAATGGATTGATCTCAACACATGAGTTAGTGGCTCTCTCTCTTTGAAAATCTGATGGGATAAGTGGGAATCTGTTCTGAGTTCTTCTTTTTCGAGTGAGTGGTGGTGGAGGGGTATATATATAGGCATCTCCAAAAATCCAACCATTACACCTAAAGTGACCAACTTAGTGACACCGAAGTATAAAACTCGATGGTACCAAGTTGCTCCAAAGGTAGCAACTTTTGAATCTTGGTGAGACCGATACATAGATCTCGGTAGTATCGATAGGGTGCCCAACGTTCAGAATACACAATTCGGTGACGCCGATCCAAAATCTTGGAAATTCCAACTTTAAGAATCGAGGTAACAAAAAGTAGGCAAGCTGAACTCGGTGGCACCGAAGCAGAATCTGTTGCACCGAAGACCTAGGGTTTGGCAGGGTTCTGTCTAAGGTGGGAATCGATGGGACCGAATGGGACATATTGGTACCACCAAATTTCATGATAGGCTTGGACAGACTTTTGTGGAAGAGTTTGCGGGTGTTTTTGGTGACTATCACTTGCGCACGTGGAGCATTTTGTTCACCAACTATACCTTACCCCCTTTTACTAGTATTGGATTTCTTGCGGACTCAAAGTTTTTTTATCACAATGTAAAATGTAGAATTCTCTTGCTTGAAGCTTTGCCAATCCTATTCCTTGCATCTAGGATTCTCACCACATCCTTTCGCTAACCCATCATTGAACCTTTCCTGAAATATACTTAGATGAAACATTAGTCAAATGAGATATATTATGTTATTAATTACCAAAACCACCAAGGGAGGAAATGTGCTTTTAGCAAGAGCCCCAGCCATGCGAGGCGAACAAGGCCAAGACCTCTAGAGGAGTGGCCTCCCCAGGCTGCCTCCCGAGGAGTGGATATTTCTATGTAGGTACCCGACCTCATGAGGCTGCGATGACGTGAGCCATGACAACCAAGGCCGGGCGGGCACCAGCGGGCGTAGAGGGGACAATTTCCTCTGAAGTGCTAAGGGAGCAAGGGTAGGCGCAGGTTACCAAGGAAGGCCCCAAAGCTTTCCATTCTGGTGCAACAAGACCAAGACCATGAGCTGGGCAGGACGGATGTCATTGCCGAGCCCACCTCTGCATCACACCCAGAAGCTTTGCAAGCGAATACCACTTTCCATCAGGATAAGATGTACCTCTTGTCCCCTTTCAAAATTGTCCGTTGTGGGATCCCTTCCCGCCTGTGCCATAAGGAAGCGGACCAAAGGCACTATAAATAAGGACTAGCCTCCACCGTAGAAGGGATCGATCCATCCTCACCCCAGAGCCCTCGCAAGGTCCCTCAACCACTGTATTAGTTCATCCCCATCATCCTCGTGAGGCCAATCCATGAAAAGCAGGAGTAGGGTCTTACGCCGTAAGGTGGCCCAAACCTGGGTAAATCTTTTTATTCATCTTGTTATCCACTTGCACGTATTCGACGAGGCTTGGCCGTGGGGTGGCAAGATTGAGGCTAGAGCTGGTTGAGATCTTCACACATGCCCTAGAGCTTGCACCTTGTTGGGTCCTCGGAGCACCGATTCCGACATTTGGCGCATCTGGTAGGGGCATGTCGTAATCCTCCCTCTAGTTTCGCTTCGTCTCCTCCTTGTCGCTCCCATGGCCGATGCCCACCGAGTCCGCGCCAAGCGCCGGGCCACTCGCGTCGCCCAGACGGCGCCCGTGGGCCGTAGCGTCCCTATAAGTGCATCTAGTGCCCCTTAGTGATTTTGGTGTATTGAAGACTTATAGGTTAAGAGACTAATTCATTTGTAAGTGTAAACAGACTCTATAAGTTGCTGATGAGATTGATATATTCGGAGATTATCGACCCCTAAAAATGAATGTCGTCAACTCAAGACTTTGGTGAAGACTTTTGTACTCCCTAAAGACTTTGAAAATGAAGAAGTTAGTGTGACCTTGAATATATGAACGAGGACTATGAAGCGTGAATACTTTTGTTTTCTTAGTTTCAATTCCTTTCTTTGAGTCATAGGAAATACCGTACTGTTAAAGGGGGCTGAGGTAATACTAAGGAAAATTTCCAATTGATGCTCATCTCAAAAGCCTCAACCTATCCAATCCTTCGAGTGAAGCCTTTTCGAAATCTCTTGTGGTTTAGTCAAGTTCTTCAGCGATAGAGACGAAGTTCTTCTGGTCTCTGAAGAAATAGATATGACTGAGGATTTAGTATTTCGCTAGTGTGAATTGCCTACAAGTGAGGAATATGATAGGCCTGAGGACTTTCAGAGTTCGAAATTCTGACCGTTGCAGTGGTTAGTGCCAGCTGTCCCCAATCATCCTATCCACATAACGGTCATATCATTGTGGGCATATATGTCTTATCATGTCAGGTTGCATCCTGGCTATAAATAGCCACCCCCACAACCGCTAGTTGGTTGGCTGCTCCTGGAGAGAATTGACACATGTCATTGAGAGCAACCCATCCTCTAAAGACTTCGAGGGAAAATCATAAGTGAGGAAAAACCCAAATCCAAACCATCCAACCCAAGGTGATTGGGCATCACTGAAGAGATTGTTCCTGTGTGGAACTGATGCTTGTTACCTTTGAAGACTGTGTATCTACCACACGGTTAGGTGTCATAGTCTAGTACATCCTGCAGTCAATTGGGGATCACAGAGGGACTTTGGTCTAGAGCATCCAACAGTCAGTTGTGGATCGCTGGGTGACCAGTTTGTGAGGGTTTTGGAAGTCTACCCTCAAGACTTACCACGAGTGTTGGGCGAGGCCTGTGTGACATTAGCTCAAGGATAATACGGTAAGGTCTATGTGTCCTAGGACTATGTGTCCTCCGGTTTAAATACCAGGCTGCTCCAAACCAGACGTACGACTGTCACATCAGTTGGAACTGGGTCATCAACCATTATCTTCATCGATCTACCTGGTTCTATTTCTGACGAGGATATGTACCTAGGGTAGGGTCCTAGGCAAGGCCCGCATACCCTACCTAAGGACACCACATGGGAGGACTTGAAGATTAAGCATGAACTTCCGAGTGGGTCCCTGGAGACGTTCAAAGTCACTCGACAGTAATCCACTCGGAAGCTCTGATTCTCACTCAATAGACACGTGTCACTCGACGGACCTCGTTTCACTCGACGTGAGAAGACTAGGATCCATCATCAAGAGCCCAACGGGCAGACGCTGGCTTAATGGACCTTAATAGCTTTTACTACGTACGTTACCTATAACGGCAGACTTTACACCCCATGACCAGATCCATTGATGCGAGGCCATTATGAGGGGCAATGAACTCTATATAAGCCGCCCCTTCGCTCCTGCACCAGGGGAAAGAAAACTATTGTAATTTCTACATTCCACTCGACATAAAGCTCCCGAGAACTGAGACGTAGGTCTGTTACCTCCACAAGAGGGGCCTGAACTCACACACCTATGTGTACATCCTCGCCGTAGCTAGGACTCTGCCCTCTCCATTCATACCCCTACCATCTACTGTCAGGCTCATTCCCACGACAGTTGGCGCCCACCGTGGGGCAGGCGTCTAAGCGACTTCCGGTGAGGTTGCGTTTTTCATCTGTCAATATGTCTTCCAGCGGTGTTTTTGCTCTGGGCCACGAGATCCGTTTTGGAGCACTCACTTTCATCACCGACGATTCGGCATGGCTCCAGGAGGAGCCTCTTGATGTCGAGGCGCTCCCGATCCACGGGGCCGCGCATTTCCGCGCGAGTCCGTGCGGCGTGTTGCTACGACAACCTTCGAGCCCTTATGGATCGCCTACTATTGCCGCTCGCGGTCGCAAGCGGTCCGGCCGCTCACGACTCCAGCAGTGGGTCGAACACGCAGCGACGCGTCAAGCTTCTTCACAGGTTGTAGCACTCGAACCTACCGAGTCCCTTCATGGTGTCTTCGAGTCGGATTCTGATCCGTCCGACGTGCCTTCCTAGTGCGAGAGCGGTGATCCCGCAGCGGAGGTCTTGATGGCAGGCTCGCATCAGAGCTCACCGCCTGGTTTTGGTCGTGGCGAGCATGAGGCTAGTGACCCATCGAACGTGTAGTCGCGTCGTGATTTGAAGGTCCTTCATACCCGCATCGTCGGTGCGACCGCCGAGGCCCGTGCTTTGGAGGCCGTGCGCGTTCGTCTAGAAGAGCTCCGGGCAGAGATCGACGAGCACGCCCGTCCACGCCCGCCGCGTCCGAGTCGACGTCAGAGATAGTTGTTCCCGAGTGGATCTAATGATGGCGTCGAGGTATATCAAACTCCCATGCTTAATGTTGTTGCTGCCGCTAGGATAGAAGATTCCATTCAGCCTTCCTTGTCAGAGGCTGGTCGAGGGCTGTTGCAGATCAAAGCACTGTTAGATGCAGCACAACGCCAGAATTCAGAAATTTCTCAGTCTCGTCAAAAGATACACAGCAATTCACCCAAGGCAGAGACCGTTCAGTCGGCACATAGTCCTGGGTTGCCCTTGCCTTGTCGAGGCGGCGGTTATCATGAAGGGCAAGACAAATTTCAGCACCACCGCGAAAACCACCGTTGAGTGCCCACTCCTCCGCAGAGTGGTCCGTACGCGCCCCGGCGCTAGGACGATAGGCACTCCTTCGATGACGAGCGGGACACAGACATTGATGCCCGCGCGTACCTTCTTCAGAAGCGGATCGACAAGGGCAGAGCCTACAGAGAAGGGAACAACAGAGATGTCCAGAGTGGTAGCTCAGTTGTAGTGTCTGGTCCAGAGTGTTTTAGTAGACCTATACACTCTGTGAAGATTCCCCCCAACTTCAGAATGGCGACGGGGATCGGAAAGTTTTCTGGTAAAACAAAACCAGAGACTTGGCTTGATGATTACCGAGTGGTTGTAGAGATTGGTGGCGGGAATGACAATGTCGCAATGAAGCACCTGCCTCTTATGTTGGATGGACCAGCTCGAGCTTGGTTGAATCGGTTGGCTCCTTCCAGCATTTATTGTTGGGAAGATCTTGCCCGAGTGTTTGTCCGGACCTTCGAGGGCACATGCAAGCGCCCCGCAGGTCTGGTCGACTTACAACACTGTGTCCAGAAGCCTAGCAAAACCTTAAGAGACTATATTCAGCGATGGTCCACTCTGCATCATACGGTAGAAAATGTGTCGAAACACTAGGCTGTTTGTGCCTTCAAGGCCGGTGTGAGATACAGAGAGCTGTATTTGAAGTTCGCGCGCACTAGTGAAATTTTACTCGGCAAGATGATGGAAATTGCCACTCGCGATGCCAATGGCGAGGAAGAAGACCAGCACCGTAGTAGCGAAGGAAAAGCGGTTGCCAATGAGTCTGGCGGCGGTATCAATAGGAAACAAAAGCGGAAGGCTAAAGACCCAGTTTCGGCAGAGGCAGCAGCACTGGTGACTCAGTCGAAGAACAAGGGCAAGGCCAAAGCTAAGTACACCCCCAAGAAGGGGAAGGGTCAGCTAGGAACTGATATCTTGGATTAACCATGGGTAATTCAAATGAAAAAACATGCAGAAGGCAACCTGATTTTGCCCAAGCACACCATTCGACAGTATCGAACCCTCATCCAGCAGTTCAAGGGAGACCAGTCGAGTGGGAAAGCTCCTGAAAAAGAAGATGAAGATGAAGAGAAGGAAACATTCTCAGACGTCACTGCTACGCTGGTGATCTTTGCTGACATCGAGAGCAAGAGTCGTCTGAAAGTCATAAATAGAGAGATCAATATGGCTGTGCCAGACTCCCCCACCTACCTCAAATGGTCTCAGTATGCTGTCACATTCGACTAGTCTGACCATCCTGTCCGTTTGGCCACACCCGATCGACAGGATCTAGTAGTTGATCTAGTGGTGCAGGGGACTCGACTCAGAAAAGTCCTCATGGATGGCGACAGCGGCCTAAACATTCTGTATGCGGATACCCTAAAGGGAATGGGCATTCCTATGTCTCGTCTCAGCGAAAGCAGCATGCATTTCGATGCGGTCATCCCAGGAAAGAAGGCCAAGTCAGTCGACCAGATAGCATTGGATGTGGCATTCGGAGATAGCAAAAATTTCCGAAAAGAAAAGTTGACGTTTGAAGTTGTGGATTTCAAGAGCGCTTACCACGCCATTTTGGGTCGACCCGCTTATGCACGTTTCATGGCCCGACCATGTTACGTGTATCTCAAGCTGAAAATGCCGGCCCCTAAGGGCGTGCTCATGGTCACTGGCAATCGACAGCGGGCCGAAGAGTGTCTCCAGCAAGGGTCCAAGATCGCTGATCAACAAATGGCCATGGTCGCGCTGGAGGAGTGCATGAAAACCATTGATCCTGCTGATTTGCTCTGCGCAAAAAAGCCGGCTTCCGAGTCGGCATTTTAGTCGGCAGGTGAAGTGAAGAAGGTGCACATCCACCCGACGGATCCAAACGCTGCCCCGATGAATATCTCGACAACACTCGACAACAAATAGGAAGCCGAGCTCATCCAGTTCCTTCGTGAGAACTGGGATATCTTTGCATGGAAGCCTGCTGACATGCCAGGAATTCCCAGGGAGCTGGCTGAGCACCGTCTGCGAGTGGATCCGAAGGCCAAGCCCGTCAGGGAGCATTTGTGTCGATCCACGGCTGAGAAGCGCAAGGCAATAGGAGAAGAAGTGTCCTGTCTCTTGCAAGCCAAGTTCATTCGGGAGATTTACCACTCTGAGTGGCTCTCGAATGTCGTGATGGTGCCCAATAAAGATAAGTCGTTGCGCATGTGCATCGACTTCAAACACCATAATAAAGTGTGTCCGAAAGAGCATTTTCCACTCCCCCAGATAGATCAAATTGTTGACTCGACAGCGGGGTGCGAGTGATTATCGTTTTGGGATGCCTATTCTGGGTACCATCAGATCCGTCTGTTTGGCCTAGATGTAATAAAAACAGCCTTCATCACCCCGTTTGGGTGTTTCTGCTACATCACCATGCCTGTTGGTCTCAAGAATGCCGGCACCACTTTTATGCGCATGATTCAGAAATGTTTACTCGACCAGATCCCTCGGAATGTCGAGGCGTACATGGACGATATAGTGGTAAAGTCCCACAAAGGTTCCAACCTACTGGCTGACTTGGCTAAGACATTCGCCAATCTCAGGCAATTCGACATAAAGCTAAATCCGGCCAAATGTACCTTCGGTGTCCGTGGCGGCAAGTTACTCGGTTTTCTCGTTTCCGAACAAGGAATTAAGGTCAATCCCGAGAAGATCAATGCCATTACCCGTATGAAGACTCCCGTGCGAGTGCACGATCTTCAAAAACTCCTAGGTTGCTTGGTGACATTGAATCGATTCATTTCTCGTCTTGGTGAGAAGGCTCTGCCCTCGTATCAGTTGATGAAGAAATCAGACACATTCGACTGGACACCTGAAGCCAAAGCAACATTTGTTGAACTCAAAGCCCTGCTGTCCACCCAGCCGGTGCTTGCCGCTCCTGCCAGCAAAGAGCCCTTGCTCGTATACATCGTGGCCACAAATCAGGTCGTCAGTACAGTACTGACTGTCGAGCGAGCAGCGGAAGGCAAAGCCTATAAGGTTCAGTGGCCAGTCTATTATGTCTCAGAAGTTTTGTCCCCCTCAAAGCAGAGATATCCTCATTATGAGAAGCTGGTGTATGGTATTTACTTATCAGCGAAGAAGGTGGCACATTATTTCCAAGACCATTCAATCTCAGTCGTTAGTGATGCACCTTTATCAGAGATTTTCAATAATCGCGACGCATCAGTTCGAGTGGCTAAATGGGCAACTGAGCTGGGACACTTCGACATCAGATTCCAGGCCAAGAAGGCAATCAAGTCCCAAGCATTGGCAGATTTCATGGCCGAGCGGATCAAACAACAACAACCTATCCAAGTTCACTCGGCGCATTGGACAATGTTCTTCGATGGCTCCAAAATGTTGAATGGGTCCGGCGTTGGCATTGTTCTGATATCCCCCAGAGGCGACAAGCTCAGCTATGTCTTGCAAATTCACTTTGATTCCTCCAACAATGAGGCAAAGTATGAAGCACTTTTGTGCAGGTTGCGCATGGCTATCTCGCTCGGCGTCAAGCGCTTGATGGTTTATGGAGACTCAGATTTGGTAGTGAATCAGGTGATGATAGAGTGGGATGTTAGAAACCCTGCTATGACTAGATACTGCAATGCAGTCCGGAAGCTCGAGAAGAAATTTGAAGGTCTGGAACTTCACCATGTTCCTCGACTGAAAAATCAGGAAGCTGATGAGCTATCCAAGATTGGTTCCACTCGACGGCCTGTCCCCAGCGGAGTGTTCCTAGATCATTTCCACACTCCTTCAAGTCAACAGGACCCCTTCACGGAAGAGCCCCCGCAAACCTTAATCTCCTCTGACTCGACTGAAGTCGATGTTCCTCCTATGATTGACCTGGTCATGGAGGTACTAGTTATCATTCCCGACTAGACTGTACCGTACATAGCCTATATCCTCAGACAGGAGCTTCCTGAAGATGAAGCAAAGGCTTGACAGACTGTGCTCAGGTCCAAAGCTTTCACTGTGATGGGTGACAGCTTTTCAGAGAAAGTGTGTCGGGTATCTCCCAGCGCTGCATTTCGCCCGAGGAAGGTCAAATGATTCTAGATGAAATCCACTCGAGAACTTGCGGACACCATGCGTCTTCAAGGGCGATCGTTGCTAAAGCATACCGAGCGGGTTTTTATTGGCCACGGGCTAATGAAATGGCTAAGGACATTGTTGATCATTGCGAAGGCTGTCAGTTCTATGCAAACCTGTCACACAAGCCAGCGTCTTCTCTGAAGACAATTCCACTCACCTGGCCATTTGCGGTTTGGGGGCTCGACACGGTTGGTCCTTTCCAACCCGGAAAAGGAGGATTCACCCACCTGTTGGTAGCAGTCAACAAGTTCACCAAGTGGATCGAAGCCAATCCCATCAAGAAGCTGAATTCCTGCACGGCGGTCATGTTCATGAGAGAGATCATTATCCGGTTCGACATTCCCCACAGTATCATCACGGACAATGGCACTAATTTTGAATCGGAAGAATTCAGTTGATTTTGTAACTCCCGGGGCACCCGAGTGGATTATGCTTCCGTTGCACATCCTCAAACCAATGGGCAAGTCGAGTGGGCTAACAGTCTCATTCTGCAAGGTCTGAAGCTCGTCTCATGCGCGATTTGGATCATGCCGCTGGTGCGTGGGTAACTGAGCTGCTGTCTGTTTTGTCGGGGTTGAGGACAACACCTAATCGGTCGACTGGACGAACTCCTTTCTTCCTTGTCTATGGCGCTAAAGCTATACTGCCGAGTGACTTGGCCTACAACTCTCATCGAGTGGAGCTGTAGTCTAGGGCTGAAGCCGAGCAGGCTAGGTAAGATGGGGTAGATCTTCTAGAAGAAGAGCGTGAGATGGCTCTGATCCGGACCACATCCTATCAACAAGACTTGCAGCGCTTCCACGCAAGAAATGTCAGAAGCCAAGCATTCCATGAAGGAGATTTGGTGCTCCGAGTTAATCAGCACCGACCTCACAAGCTAGCTCCTGCATGGGAAGGCCCTTTTGTAGTCACCAAGGTGCTAAACCAATGGAGCCTATCACTTATATAATCCCATGAAGCAGACGGATGAGCCACGAGCTTGGAATGCAGACCTGCTTCGACGTTTTTACACTTGATACATCAGTTTTTTGAAGTAATAAAAGTTCTCATCAATGCAATTTGTGTCTCTGCAATTAATACCTTGGCGATTCCAACCGTGCAGTTATTTACTTGGGGATACTCCGAGCGACAAGCAATCCTCGCACTAAGGGACTTAGCTGCGAAACATGTTTTGCCTAAGTTAAAAACCCTGTCAGGTGGATAGCAGTCCATTCACTCGACTGCCTATTCGTGAATCCGTCTTTGCTTAGGTTCAAAAAATACATATAACTCGTCGAGACGATGGTAATCCATTCATTGGACAGCTTAGATGCGTATCAACATTCGCCTAAGTTCAAAATACTCCGAATGATGAGCGATCCTCATGATCGAGGGCTTAGCTATGAACACAATTCGCGTAAGTTAAAAAACTCGTCGACTGGATCGTAATCCATCCACTCGACAGCTTAGCTGCGATTCGACATTCGCCTAAGTTCAAAATACTTCGAGTGATGAGCGATCGTCACGCTCGGGGGCTTAGCTGCGAATACAATTCGCGTCAGCTAAGAACCTCGTCGACTGGATAGTAATCCATCCACTCGACAGTTTACCTGCGATTCGACATTCGCCTAAGTTCAAAATATTGCCGAGTGATGAGCAATCCTCACACTTGGGGGCTTAGCTGCTAATACATTTCGCCTAAGTTAAAACCCTCGTCGAGACGATGGTAATCCATTCACTCGACAGCTTAGATGCGAATCGACATTCGCCTAAGTTCAAAATACTCTGAGTGATACGACCGGGGGCTTAGCTGCGAATACATTTCGCCTAAGTTAAGGACCTCGTCGACTGGATAGTAATCAATCCACTTGACATCTTAGCTACGACTCGACATTCGCCTAAGTTCAAACTACTGCTGAGTGATGAGAGATCCTCACGCTCGGGGGCTTAGCTGCGAATACATTTCGCCTAAGTTAAAAACCACGTCGAGGCAATGGTAATCTATCCACTCGACAGCTTAGATGCGACACGACATTCGCCTAAGTTCAAAATACTCCGAGTGATGAGCCATCCCCATGCTTGGGGGCTTATCTGCGAATACAGTTCGCCTAAGTTAAAAATTTCATCGAGACGATGGTAATCCATTCACTCGAAAGCTTAGATGCGAATCAACATTCGCCTAAGTTCAAAATACTCCGAGTGATGAGCGATCCTCACGCTCGGGGGCTTAGCTGTGAATACAATTCGCTTAAGTTAAAAAACTCGTCGACTGCATCATAATCCATCCATCGATAGCTTAGCTGCGATTCGACATTCGCCTAATTTAAAAATACTCCGAGTGATGAGCGATCCTTACGCTCGGGGGCTTAGCTGTGAATACAATTCACCTAAGTTAAGAACCTCGTCGACTGGATAGTAATCCATCCACTCGACAGCTTATCTGCAATTCGACATTCGCCTAAGTTCAAAATACTGCCGAGTGATGAGCGATCCTCACGCTCGGGGGCTTAGCTGCGAATACATTTCCCCTAAGTTAAAAACCTCATCGAGACAATGGTAATCCATTCACTCGATAGCTTAGATGCGAATCGACATTCTTGTAAGTTTAAAATACTCTGAGTGATGAGCGCTCCTCATACTCGGGGGCATAGCTACAAATACATTCCGCCTAAACTAAGGACCTTGTCGACTGGATAGTAATCAATCCACTCAACAGCTTAGCTGCGATTCGACATTCGCCTAAGTTCAAAATACTGCCAAGTGATGAGAGATCCTCATGATTGGGGGCTTATCTGCGAATAAATTTCGCCTAAGTTAAAAACCTCGTCGAGGCGATGGTAATCCATCCACTCGACAGATTAGATGCGATTCGACATTCGCCTAAGTTCAAAATCCTCTGAGGTGATGAGCGATCCTCACGCTCGGGGGCTTTGCTGTGAATATATTTCGCCTAAGTTAAAAAAAATCGTCGAGACGATGGTAATCCATTCATTCAACAACTTAGACGCGAATCGACATTCGCCTAAGTTCAAAATTCTCCGAGTGATGAGCGGTCCTCACGCTCGGGGGCTTAGCTGCGAATACAATTCGCCTAAATTAAAAAACTCATTGAGACGATGGTAATCCATTCACTCGACAGCATAGATGCGAATCAACATTCGCCTAAGCTCGAAATACTCTGAGTGATGAGCGATCCCCACGTTCGGGGGCTTAGCTGCGAATACAATTCGCCTAAGTTAAAGAATTCATCGAGACGATGGTAATCCATTCACTCGACAGCTTAGATGCGAATCGACATTCGCCTAAGTTTAAAATACTCCGAGTGATGAGGGATCCTCAGGCTCGGGGGCTTAGCTGCGAATACAATTCGCCTAAGTTGAAAAACTTGTCGACTGGATCGTAATCCATCCACCCGACAGCTTAGCTGTGATTCGACATACGCCTAAGTTCAAAATACTCCGAGTGATGAGCGATCTTCACGCTGGGGGGCTTAGCTACGACCACAATTCGCCTAAGTTAAGAACATCGTCGACTAGATAGTAATCCATCCACTCGACAGCTTACCTGCGATTTGACATTCACCTAAGTTCAAAATACTGCCGAGTGATGAGCGATCCTCACTCTCGGGGGCTTAGCTGCGAAGACATTTCGCCTAAGTTAAAAACCTCGTTGAGGTGATGGTAATCCATGCACTCGACAACTTTGATACAAATCGACATTCGCCTAAGTTCAAAATACTCCAAGTGATGAGCGATCCTCACGCTCGGGGGCTTAGCTGTGAATACAATTCGCTTAAGTGAAAAAACTCGTCGACTGCATCGTAATCCATCCATCGACAGCTTAGCTGCGATTCGACATTCGCCTAAGTTAAAAATACTCCGAGTGATGAGCGATCCTTACGCTTGGGGGCTTAGCTGCGAATACAATTCACCTAAGTTAAGAACCTCGTCGACTGGATAGTAATCCATCCACTCGACAGCTTATCTGCGATTCGACATTCGCCTAAGTTCAAAATACTGCCGAGTGATGAGCGATCCTCACGCTCGGGGGCTTAGCTGCGAATACATTTCCCCTAAGTTAAAAACCTCGTCGAGACAATGGTAATCCATTCACTCGACACCTTAGATGCGAATCGACATTCTTGTAAGTTTAAAATACTCTGAGTGATGAGCGCTCCTCATACTCGGGGGCATAGCTACAAATACATTCAGCCTAAATTAAGGACCTTCTCGACTAGATAGTAATCAATCCACTCGACAGCTTAGCTGCGATTCGACATTCGCCTAAGTTCAAAATACTGCCAAGTGATGAGCGATCCTCATGATTGGTGGCTTAGCTGCGAATAAATTTCGCCTAAGTTAAAAACCTCGTCGAGGCGATGGTAATCCATCCACTCGACAGATTAGATGCGATTCGACATTCGCCTAAGTTCAAAATCCTCTGAGGTGATGAGCGATCCTCACGCTCGGGGGCTTTGCTGTGAATATATCTCGCCTAAGTTAAAAAAAATCGTCGAGACGATGGTAATCCATTCATTCAACAACTTAGACGCGAATCGACATTCGCCTAAGTTCAAAATTCTCCGAGTGATGAGCGGTCCTCACGCTCGGGGGCTTAGCTGCGAATACAATTCGCCTAAATTAAAAAACTCATCGAGACGATGGTAATCCATTCACTCGACAGCATAGATGCGAATCAAGATTCGCCTAAGCTCAAAATACTCTGAGTGATGAGCGATCCCCACGTTCGGGGCTTAGCTGCGAATACAATTCGCCTAAGTTAAAGAATTCATCGAGACGATGGTAATCCATTCACTCGACAGCTTAGATGAGAATCGACATTCGCCTAAGTTCAAAATACTCCGAGTGATGAGCGATCCTCAGGCTCGGGGGCTTAGCTGCGAATACAATTCGCCTAAGTTGGAAAACTTGTCGACTGGATCGTAATCCATCCACTCGACAGCTTAGCTGTGATTCGACATACGCCTAAGTTCAAAATACTCCGAGTGATGAGCGATCTTCACGGTCGGGGGCTTAGCTACGACTACAATTCGCCTAAGTTAGGAACATCGTCGACTGCATAGTAATCCATCCACTCGACAGCTTACCTGCGATTTGACATTCACCTAAGTTCAAAATACTGCCGAGTGATGAGCGATCCTCACTCTCGGGGGCTTAGCTGCGAAGACATTTCGCCTAAGTTAAAAACCTCGTTGAGGTGATGGTAATCCATGCACGCAACAACTTTGATACAAATAGACATTCGCCTAAGTTCAAAATGCTCCGAGTGATGAGCGATTCTCACGCTCGGGGGCTTAGCTGCGAATACAATTCGCCTAAGTTAAAAAACTCATCGAGTAGATCGTAATCCATCCACTCGATAGCTTAGTTGTGATTCGACATTCGCCTAAGTTCAAAATACTCCGAGTGATGCTCGATCCTCAAGCTCGGGGGCTTAGCTGCGAATAAAATTCGCCTAAGTTAAGAACCTCGTCGCCTGGATAGTAATCCATCCACTCGACAGCTTATTTGCGATTCGACATTCGCCTAAGTTTAAAATAGTACCGAGTGATAAGCGATCCTCACCCTTGGGGGCTTAGCTACGAATACATTTCGCCTAGGTTACAAACCTCGTCGATGCGATGGTAATGCATCCACTCGACAGATTAGATGCGATTCGAAATTTGCCTAAGTTCAAAATACTCTGAGTGATGAGCGATCCTCATGCTCGGGGGCTTAGCTGCGAATATATTTCCCCTAAGTTAAAAAAATCATCGAGTCAATGGTAATCCATTCATTCAACACCTTAGACGCGAATCGACATTCGCCTAAGTTCAAAATACTCCGAGTGATGAGCGATCCTCACGCTCGGGGGCTTAGCTGTGAATACAATTCGCCTAAGTTAAAAAAACTCGTCGAGACGATGGTAATCCATTCACTCGACAGCATAGATGCGGATCGACATTCGCCTAAGTTCAAAATACTCCGGGTGATGAGTGATGCCCACGCTCAGGGGCTTAGCTGCAAATACAATTCTCCTAACTTAAAAAATTCATCGAGACGATGGTAACCCATTCACTCGACAGCTTAGATGCGAATCGACATTCTCCTAAGTTCAAAATACACCGAGTGATAAGTGATCCTCACGCTCGGGGGCTTAGCTGCGAATACAATTCGCATAAGTTAAAAAACTCGTCGACTGGATTGTAATCCATCCACTCGACAGCTTAGCTGCAATTCGACATTCGCCTAAGTTCAAAATACTCCGAGTGATGAGCGATCCTCACGCTCGGGGGCTTAGCTGTGAATACAATTTGCCTAATTTAAAAAACTCATCGACTAGATTGTAATCCATCCACTCGACAGCTTAGCTGCGATTCGACATTCGCCGAAGTTCAAAATACTCCGAGTGATGATCGATCCTCAAGCTCGGGGGCTTAGCTGCGAATACAATTCGCCTAAGTTAAGAACCTCGTCGACTGGATAGTAATCCATCCACTTGACAGCTTATCTGCGATTCGACATTCGCCTAAGTTCAAAATACTGTCGAGTGATGAGCGATCCTCACGCTCGGGAGCTTACTTGCGAATACATTTCGCCTAGGTTAAAAACCTCGTCGAGCCGATGGTAATCCATTCACTCGACAGCTTAGATGCGAATCGACATTCGCCTAAGTTCAAAATACTCTGAGTGATGAGCGATCCTCACGCTCGGGGGCTTAGCTGCGAATACAATTCGCATAAGCTAAAAAACTCATCGACAGCTTAGACGTGAATTGACATTCGCCTAAGTTCAAAACACTCTGAGTGATGAGCGATCCTCATGCTCGGGGGCTTAGCTACAAATATGTTTCGCCTAAGTTAAGAACCTTGTCGACTGGATAGTAATCAATCCACTCGACAGCTTACCTACGATTTGACATTCGCCTAAGTTCAAAATACTAGTGAGTGATGAGCGATCCTCATGCTTGAGGGCTTAGCTGCGAACGCAATTCTCGTAAGTTAAAAAACTCGTCGACTGGATCGTAATCCATCCACTCGACAGCTTACCTGCAATTTGACATTCGCCTAAGTTAAAAAAAACGTCGACTGGATCGTAATCCATCCACTCGACAGCTTAGCTCCAATTCGACATTCTCCTAAGTTCAAAATACTTCGAGTGATGAGCGATCGTCATGCTCGGGGGCTTAGCTGCGAATACAATTTGCATAAGCTAAGAACCTCGTCGACTGGATAGTAATCCATCCACTCGACAGTTTATCTGCGATTCGACATTCGCCTAAGTTCAATATATTGCCGAGTGATGAGCAATCCTCACGCTTGGGGGCTTAGCTGCTAATACATTTCGCCTAAGTTAAAACCCTTGTCGAGACGATGGTAATCCATTCACTCGACAGCTTAGATGCGAATCCACATTCGCCTAAGTTCAAAATACTCTAAGTGATGAGCGATCCTCACGCTCGGGGGCTTAGCTGCGAATACATTTCGCCTAAGTTAAGCACCTCGTCGACTGGATAGTAATCAATCCACTTGACATCTTAGCTGCGACTCGACATTCGCCTAAGTTCGAACTACTGTCGAGTGATAAGAGATCCTCTCGCTCGGGGGCTTAGCTGCGAATACATTTCGCCTAAGTTAAAAACCTCGTCGAGGCAATGGTAATCTATCCACTCGACAACTTAGATGCGACTCAACATTCGCCTAAGTTCAAAATACTCCGAGTGATGAGCGATCCCCATGCTTGGGGGCTTATCTGCGAATACAGTTCGCCTAAGTTAAAAAATTCATCGAGACGATGGTAATCCATTCACTCGAAAGCTTAGATGCGAATCGACATTCGCCTAAGTTCAAAATACTCCGAGTGATGAGCGATCCTCACGCTCGGCGGCTTAGCTATGAATACAATTCGCCTAAGTTAAGAACCACATCGACTGGATAGTAATCTAGCCACTCGACAGCTTATCTGCGATTCGACGTTCGCCTAAGTTCAAAATACTGTCGAGTGATGAGCGATCCTCACGCTCAGGGGCTTAGCCGCTAATACATTTCCCCTAAGTTAAAAACCTCGTCGAGACAATGGTAATCCATTCACTCGACAGCTTAGATGCGAATCGACATTCTCCTAAGTTCAAAATACTCTGAGTGATGAGCGATCCTCATGTTCGGGGGCTTAGCTGCGAATGTATTTCGCCTAAGTTAAAAAAAATTGTCGAGACGATGGTAATCCATTCATTCAACAGCTTAGACGCGAATTGACATTCGCCTAAGTTCAAAATACTCCGAGTGATGAGCGGTCCTCACGCTCGGGGGCTTAGCTGCGAATACAATTCGGCTAAGTTAAAAAACTCATCGAGACGATGGTAATCCATTCACTCGACAGCATAGATGCGAATCGAAATTCGCCTAAGTTCAAAATACTCCGAGTGATGAGCGATCCCCACGTTCGGGGGCTTAGCTGCGAATACAATTCGCCTAAGTTAAAGAATTCATCGATACGATGGTAATCCATTCACTGGACAACTTAGATGCGTATCGACATTTGCCTAAGTTCAAAATACCCCGAGTGACGAACGATCCTCATGGTCGGGGGCTTTGCTGCGAATACAATTCGCCTAAGTTGAAAAACTTGTCGACTTGATCGTAATCCATCCACTCGACAGCTTAGCTGTGATTCGACATTCGCCTAGGTTCAAAATACTCCGAATGATGAGAAATCTTCACGCTCGGGGGCTTAGCTACGAATACAATTTGCCTAAGTTAAGAACATCGTCGACTGGATAGTAATCCATCCACTCGACAGCTTACCTACGATTTGACATTCACCTAATTTCAAAATACTGCCGAGTGATGAGCGATCTTCACGCTCGGGGCCTTAGCTACGAATACATTGCGCCTAAGTTAAAAACCTCGTTGAGACAATGGTAATGCATTGACTCGATAGCTTATATGCGAATCGACATTCGCCTAAATTCAAAATACTCCGGGTGATGAGCAATCCTGGCGCTCGGGAGCTAAGCTGCGAAAACATTTCGCCTAAGTTAAGAACCTTATCGACTGGATAGTAATCAATCCACTCGATAGCTTAGCTGCGATTCGACATTCACCTAAGTTCAAAATACTGTCGAGTGACGAGCGATCCTCATGCTCGGGGGCTTAGCTGCGAATACATTTCGCCTAAGTTAAAAACCTCGTCGAGGTGATGGTAATCCATTCAGTCGACAGCTCTGATACGAATCGACATTCGCCTAAGCTCAAAATACTCGGAGTGATGAGCGATCCTCACGCTCGGGGGCTTAGCTGCGAATACAATTCGACTAAGTTAAAAAACTCATCGAGTAGATTGTAATCCATCCACTCGACAACTTAGCTGCGATTCGACATTCGCCTAAGTTCAAAATACTCCGAGTGATGATCGATCCTCAAGCTCGGGGGCTTAGCTGCGAATACAATTCGCCTAAGTTAAGAACCACATCGACTGGATAGTAATCCAGCCACTCGACAGCTTATCTGCGATTCGACGTTTGCCTAAGTTCAAAATACTGTCGAGTGCTGAGCGATCCTCACGCTCGGGGGCTTACTTGCGAATATATTTCGCCTAGGTTAAAAACCTCGTCGAGCCGATGGTAATCCATTCACTCGACAGCTTAGATGCGAATCAACATTCTCCTAAGTTCAAAACACTCTGAGTGATGAGCGATCCTCACGCTCGGGGGCTTAGCTGCGAATACATTTCGGCTAAGTTAAGAACCTCGTCGACTAGATAATAATCAATCCACTCGACAGCTTAGCTGCGATCCGACATTCGCCTAAGTTTAAAATTGTACCGAGTGATGAGCGATCCTCACGCTCGGGGGCTTAGCTGCGAATACATTTCGCCTAGGTTACAAACGTCGTCGAGGCGATGGTAATCCATCCACTCGACAGATTAGATGCGATTTGACATTTGCCTAAGTTCAAAATACTTTGAGTGATGAGCGATCCTCATGCTCAGGGGCTTAGCTGTGAATATATTTTGCCTAAGTTAAAAAAATCATCGAGACAATGGTAATCCATTCATTCAACACCTTAGACGTGAATCGACATTCGCCTAACTTCAAAATACTCCGAGTGATGAGCGATCCTCACGCTCGGGGGCTTAGCTGTGAATACAATTCGCCTAAGTTAATAAACTCGTCGAGACGATGGTAATCCATTCACTCGACAGAATAGATGCGAATCGACATTCGCCTAAGTTCAAAATACTCTGGGTGATGAGCGATCCCCACGCTCAGGGGCTTAGCTACGAATACAATTCGCCTAACTTAAAAAAACTCATCGAGACGATGGTAATCCATTCACTCGACAACTTAGATGCGAATCGACATTCTCCTAAGTTCAAAATACTCCGAGTGATGAGCGATCCTCACGCTCGGGGCCTTAGCTGCGGATACAATTCGCATAAGTTAAAAAACTCGTCGACTGGATCGTAATCCATCCACTCGACAGCTTAGCTGTGAGTCGACATTCGCCTAAGTTCGAAATACTATGAGTGATGAGCGATCCTCACGCTCGGGGGCTTAGCTACGAATACAATTCACCTAACTTAAGAGCCTCGTCGACTGGAGAGTAATCCATCCACTCGACAGCTTATCTGCGATTCGACATTCGCCTAAGTTCAAAATACTGCCGAGTGATGAGCAATCCTCACGCTCGGGGGCTTAGCCGCTAATACATTTCCCCTAAGTTAAAAACCTCGTCGAGAAAATGGTAATCCATTCACTCGACAGCTTAGATGCGAATCGACATTCTCCTAAGTTCAAAATACACTGAGTGATGAGCGATCCTCACGCTCGGGGGCTTAGCTGCGAATGTATTTCGCCTAAGAAAAAAAAATTGTCGAGACGATGGCAATCCATTCATTCAACAGCTTAGACGCGAATTGACATTCGCCTAAGTTCAAAATACTCCGAGTGATGAGCGGTCCTCACGCTCGGGGGCTTAGCTTCGAATACAATTCGGCTAAGTTAAAAAACTCATCGAAACGATGGTAATCCATTCACTCGACAGCATAGATGCGAATCGACATTCGCCTAAGTTCAAAATACTCCGAGTGATGAGCGATCCCCACGTTCGGGGGCTTAGCGGCGAATACAATTCGCCTAAGTTAAAGAATTCATCGAGACGATGGTAATCCATTCACTGGACAACTTAGATGCGTATCGACATTTGCCTAAGTTCAAAATACTCCGAGTGACGAACGATCCTCATGGTCGGGGGCTTAGCTGCGAATACAATTCGCCTAAGTTGAAAAACTTGTCGACTTGATCGTAATCCATCCACTCGACAGCTTAGCTGTGATTCGACATTCGCCTAGGTTGAAACTACTCCGAATGATGAGCGATCTTCACGCTCGGGGGCTTAGCTACGAATACAATTTGCCTAAGTTAAGAACATCGTCGACTGGATAGTAATCCATCCACTCGACAGCTTACCTATGATTTGACATTCACCTAAGTTCAAAATACTGCCGAGTGATGAGCGATCTTCATGCTCGGGGCCTTAGCTACGAATACATTGCGCCTAAGTTAAAAACCTCGTTGAGACAATGGTAATGCATTCACTCGATAGCTTATATGCGAATCGACATTCGCCTAAATTCAAAATACTCCGGGTGATGAGCAATCCTGGCGCTCGGGAGCTAAGCTGCGAAAACATTTCGCCTAAGTTAAGAACCTCATCGACTGGATAGTAATCAATCCACTCGATAGCTTAGCTGCGATTCGACATTCACCTAAGTTCAAAATACTGTCGAGTGACGAGCGATCCTCATGCTCGGGGGCTTAGCTACGAATACATTTTGCCTAAGTTAAAAACCTCGTCGAGGTGATGGTAATCCATTCAGTCGACAGCTCTGATACGAATCGACATTCGCCTAAGCTCAAAATACTCGGAGTGATGAGCGATCCTCACGCTCGGGGGCTTAGCTGCGAATACAATTCGACTAAGTTAAAAAAACTCATCGAGTAGATTGTAATCCATCCACTCGACAACTTAGCTGCGATTCGACATTCGCCTAAGTTCAAAATACTCCGAGTGATCATCGATCCTCAAGCTCGGGGGCTTAGCTGCGAATACAATTCGCCTAAGTTAAGAACCACATCGACTGGATAGTAATCTAGCCACTCGACAGCTTATCTGCGATTCGACGTTCGCCTAAGTTCAAAATACTGTCGAGTGCTGAGCGATCCTCCTGCTCGGGGGCTTACTTGCGAATATATTTCGCCTAGGTTAAAAACCTCGTCGAGCTGATGGTAATCCATTCACTCGACAGCTTAGATGCGAATCAACATTCTCCTAAGTTCAAAACACTCTGAGTGATGAGCGATCCTCACGCTCGGGGGCTTAGCTGCGAATACATTTCGCCTAAGTTAAGAACCTCGTCAACTAGATAGTAATCAATCCGCTCGACAGCTTAGCTGCGATTCGACATTTGCCTAAGTTTAAAATTGTACCGAGTGATGAGCGATCCTCACGCTCGGGGGCTTAGCTGCGAATACATTTCGCCTAGGTTACAAACGTCGTCGAGGCGATGGTAATCCATCCACTCGACAGATTAGATGCGATTTGACATTTGCCTAAGTTCAAAATACTTTGAGTGATGAGCGATCCTCAAGCTCGGGGGCTTAGCTGCGAATATATTTTGCCTAAGTTAAAAAAATCATCGAGACAATGGTAATCCATTCATTCAACACCTTGGACGTGAATCGACATTCGCCTAACTTCAAAATACTCCGAGTGATGAGCGATCCTCACGCTCGGGGGCTTAGCTGTGAATACAATTCGCCTAAGTTAATAAACTCGTCGAGACGATGGTAATCCATTCACTCGACAGCATAGATGTGAATCGACATTCGCCTAAGTTCAAAATACTCCGGGTGATGAGCGATCCCCACGCTCAGGGGCTTAGCTGCGAATAAAATTCGCCTAACTTAAAAAATTCATCGAGACGATGGTTATCCATTCACTCGACAACTTAGATGCGAATCGACATTCTCCTAAGTTCAAAATACTCCGAGTGATGAGCGATCCTCACGCTCGGGGGCTTAGCTGCGGATACAATTCGCATAAGTTAAAAAACTCGTCGACTGGATCGTAATCCATCCACTCGACAGCTTTGCTGTGAGTCGACATTCGCCTATGTTCGAAATACTATGAGTGATGAGCGATCCTCACGCTCGGGGGCTTAGCTGTGAATACAATTTGCCTAAGTTAAAAAAACTCATCGACAAGATCGTAATCCATCCACTCGACAGCTTAGCTGCGATTTGACATTCACCGAAGTTCAAAATACTCCGAGTGATGATCGACCCTCAAGCTCGGGGGCTTAGCTGCGAATACAATTCACTAAGTTAAGAACCTCGTCGACTGGATAGTAATCCATCCACTCGACAGCTTATCTGCGATTCGACATTCGCCTAAGTTCAAAATACTACCGAGTGATGAGCGATCCTCACGCTCGGGGGCTTACTTGCGAATATATTTCGCCTAATTTTAAAACCTCGTCAAGACGATGGTAATCCATTCACTCGACAAATTAGATGCTATTCGACATTCGCCTAATTTCAAAACACTCTCAGTGATGAGCGATCCTCATGCTCGGGTGCTTAGATGCGAATACGTTTCGCCTAAGTTAAGAACCTCGTCGACTGGATAGTAATCAATCCACTCGACAGCTTAGCTGCGATTCGACATTCACCTAAGTTCAAAATACTACCGAGTGATGAGCGATCCTCACGCTCGGTGGCTTAGCTGCGAATACATTTCGCCTAAGTTAAAACCTCGTCGAGGGGATGGTAATCCATCCACTCGACAGCTTTGCTGCGAGTCGACATTCGCCTAAGTTCAAAATACTATGAGTGATCAGCGATCCTCACGCTCGGGGGCTTAGCTGCGAATATATTTCGCCTAAGTTAAAAAAATCGTCGAGACGATGGTAATCCATTCATTCAACAGCTTAGACGCGAATCGACATTCGCCTAAGTTCAAAATACTCCGAGTGATGAGCGATCGTCACGCTCGGGGGCTTAGCTGCGAATACAATTCGCATAAGCTAAAAAACTCGTCGACTGGATCGTAATCCATCCACTCGACAACTTAGATGCGATTCGACATTCGCCTAAGTTCAAAATACTCCGAGTGATGAGCGATCCTAGCGCTCGGGGGCTTAACTATGAATACATTTCGCCTAAGTTAAGAACCTCATCGACTGGGTAGTACTCAATCCACTCAACAGCTTAGCTGCGATTCAACATTCTCCTAAGTTCCAAATACTGCCGAGTGATGAGCAATCCTCACGCTCGGGGGCTTAGCAGCGAATACATTTTGCCTAACATAAAAACCTCGTCGAGGCGATGGTAATCCATCCACTCGACAGCTTAGATGCGAATCGACATTCGCCTAAGTTCAAAATACTCCGAGTGATGAGCGATCCTCACGCTCGGGGGCTTAGCTGCGAATACAATTCGCCGCAGTTAAAAAACTCAATGACTGGATCGTAATCCATCCACTCGATATCTTAGCTGCGATTCGACATTCGCCTAAGTTCAAAATACTCCAAGTGATGATCGATCCTCAAGCTCGGGGGCTTAGCTGCGAATACAATTCGCCTAAGTTAAGAACCTCGTCGACTCGATAGAATCCATCCACTTGACAGCTTATTTGTGATTCGACATTCGCCTAAATTCAAAATAATGTGAGTGATAAGCGATCCTCATGCTCGGGGGCTTAGCTGCGAATACAATTCGCCTAACTTAAAAAATTCATCGAGACGATAGTAATCCATTCACTCGACAACTTAGATGCGAATCGACATTCTCCTAAGTTCAAAATACTCCGATTGATGAGAGATGCTCACGCTCGGGGGCTTAGCTGCGGATACAATTCGCGTAAGTTAAAAAACTCGTCGACTGGATCGTAATCCATCCACTCGACAGCTTTGCTGCGAGTCGACATTCGCCTAAGTTCAAAATACTATGAGTGATGAGCGATCCTCACACTCGGGGGCTTAGCTGCGAATACAATTTGCCTAAGTTAAAAAAACTCATCGACTAGATCGTAATCCATCCACTCGACAGCTTAGCTGCGATTTGACATTCGCCGAAGTTCAAAATACTCCAAGTGATGATCGATCCTCAAGCTCGGGGGCTTAGCTGCGAATACAATTCACTAAGTTAAGAACCTCGTCGACTGGATAGTAATCCATCCACTCGACAGCTTATTTGCGATTTGACATTCGCCTAAGTTCAAAATACTACCGAGTGATGAGCGATCCTCACGCTCGGGGGCTTACTTGTGAATATATTTCGCCTAGGTTAAAAACCTCGTCAAGCCGATGGTAATCCATTCACTCGACAAATTAGATGCTATTCGACATTCGCCTAAGTTCAAAACACTCTGAGTGATGAGCGATCCTCATGCTCGGGTGCTTAGATGCGAATACGTTTCGCCTAGGTTAAGAACCTCGTCGACTGGATAGTAATCAATCCACTTGACAGGTTAGCTGCGATTCTACATTCACCTAAGTTCAAAATACTACCGAGTGATGAGCGATCCTCACGCTCGGTGGCTTAGCTGCCAATACATTTCGCCTAAGTTAAAACCTCGTCGAGGCGATGGTAATCCATCCACTCGACAGATTAGATGCTATTCGGCATTTGCCTAACTTCAAAATACTTTGAGTGATGAGCGATCCTCATGCTCAGGGGCTTAGCTCCGAATATATTTTGCCTAAGTTAAAAAAATCGTCGACACGATGGTAATCCATTCATTCAACAGCTTAGACGCGAATCGACATTCGCCTATGTTCAAAATACTCCGAGTGATGAGCGATCGTCACGCTCGGGGGCTTAGCTGCGAATACAATTCGCATAAGCTAAAAAACTCGTCGACTGGATCGTAATCCATCCACTCGACAACTTAGATGCGATTCGACATTCGCCTAAGTTCAAAATACTCCGAGTGATGAGCGATCCTAGCGCTCGGGGGCTTAACTACGAATACATTTCGCCTAAGTTAAGAACCTCATCGACTGGATAGTACTCAATCCACTCAATAGCTTAGCTGCGATTCAAGATTCTTCTAAGTTCAAAACACTGCCGAGTGATGAGAAATCCTCACGCTCGGGGGCTTAGCTGCGAATACATTTTGCCTAACTTAAAAACCTCGTCGAGGCGATGGTAATCCATTCACTCGACAACTTAGATGGGAATCGACATTCGCCTAAGTTCAAAATACTCCGAGTGATGAGCGATCCTCACGCTCGGGGGCTTAGCTGCGAATACAATTCGCCGCAGTTAAAAAACTCATCGACTGGATCGTAATCCATCCACTCGACATCTTAGCTGCGATTCGACATTTGCCTAAGTTCAAAATACTCCAAGTGATGATCGATCCTCAAGATCGGGGGCTTAGCTGCAAATACAATTCGCCTAAGTTAAGAACCTCGTCGACTCGATAGAATCCATCCACTCGACAGCTTATCTGTGATTCGGCATTCGCCTAAGTTCAAAATACTTTGAGTGATGAGCGATCCTCATGCTCATGGTCGGGGGCTTAGCTGCGAATACAATTCGCCTAAGTTGAAAAACTTGTCGACTGGATCGTAATCCATCCACTCGACAGCTTAGCTGTGATTCGACATTCGCCTAGGTTCAAAATACTCCAAGTGATGAGCGATCTTCACGATTGGGGGCTTAGCTACGAATACAATTTGCCTAAGTTAAGAACATCGTCGACTGGATAGTAATCCATCCGCTCGACAGCTTACCTACGATTTGACATTCACCTAAGTTCAAAATACTGCCGAGTGATGAGCGATCTTCACGCTCGGGGCCTTAGCTGCGAATACATTGCGCCTAAGTTAAAAACCTCGTTGAGACAATGGTGATGCATTCACTCGACAGCTTAGATGCGAATCGACATTCGCCTAAATTCAAAATACTCCGGGTGATGAGCGATCCTGGCGCTCGGGAGCTAAGCTGCGAATACATTTCACCTAAGTTAAGAACTTCATCGACTGGATAGTAATCAATCCACTCGACAGCTTAGCTGCGATTCGACATTCACCTAAGTCCAAAATACTGTCGAGTGATGCCTCACGCTCGGGGGCTTAGCTGCGAATACATTTCGCGTAAGTTAAAAACCTCGTCGAGGTGATGGTAATCCATTCACTCGACAGCTTTGATACGAATCGACATTCGCCTAAGCTCAAAATACTCCGAGTGATGAGCGATCCTCACGCTCGGGGGCTTAGCTGCGAATACAATTCGACTAAGTTAAAAAACTCATCAAGTAGATTGTAATCCATTCACTCGACAGCTTAGCTGCGATTCGACATTCGCCTAAGTTCAAAATACTCCGAGTGATGATCGATCCTCACGCTCGGGGGCTTAGCTGCGAATACAATTCGCCTAAGTTAAGAACCACGTCGACTGGATAGTAATCCAGCCACTCGACAGCTTAGGTGCGATTCGACATTCGCCTAAGTTTAAAATAGTACCGAGTGATGAGCGATCCTCACGCTCGCGGGCTTAGCTGCGAATACATTTCGCCTAGGTTACAAACCTCGTCGAGGCGATGGTAATCCATCCACTCGACAGATTAGATGCGATTTGACATTTGCCTAAGTTCAAAATACTTTGAGTGATGAGCGATCCTCATGCTCGGGGGCTTAGCTGCGAATATATTTCGCCAAAGTTAAAAAAATCATCGAGACATTGGTAATCCATTCATTCAACACCTTAGACATGAATCGACATTCGCCTAAGTTCAAAATACTCCGAGTGATGAGCGATCCTCACGCTCTTGGGCTTAGCTGTGAATACAATTCGCCTAAGTTAATAAACTCGTCGAGACGATGGTAATCCATTCACTCGACAGCATAGATGCGAATCGACATTCGCCTAAGTTCAAAATACTCCGGGTGATGAGCGATCCCCACGCTCAGGGGCTTAGCTGCGAATACAATTCGCCTAACTTAAAAAATTCATCGAGACGATAGTAATCCATTCACTCGACAACTTAGATGCGAATCGACATTCTCCTAAGTTCAAAATACTTCGATTGATGAGCGATCCTCATGCTCGGGGGCTTAGCTGCGGATACAATTCACGTAAGTTAAAAAACTCGTCGACTGGATCGTAATCCATCCACTCGACAGCTTTGCTGCGAGTCGACATTCGCCTAAGTTCAAAATACTATGAGTGATGAGCGATCCTCACGCTCGGGGGCTTAGCTGCGAATACAATTTGCCTAAGTTAAAAAAACTCATCGACTAGATCGTAATCCATCCACTCGACAGCTTAGCTGCGATTTGACATTCGCCGAAGTTCAAAATACTCCAAGTGATGATCGATCCTCAAGCTCTGGGGCTTAGCTGCGAATACAATTCACTAAGTTAAGAACCTCGTCGACTGGATAGTAATCCATCCACTCGACAGCTTATTTGCGATTTGACATTCGCCTAAGTTCAAAATACTACCGAGTGATGAGCGATCTTCACGCTCGGGGGCTTACTTGTGAATATATTTCGCCTAGGTTAAAAACCTCGTCAAGCCGATGGTAATCCATTCACTAATCAAATTAGATGCTATTCGACATTCGCCTAAGTTCAAAACACTCTGAGTGATGAGCGATCCTCATGCTCGGGTGCTTAGATGCGAATACGTTTCGCCTAAGTTAAGAACCTCGTCGACTGGATAGTAATCAATCCACTCGACAGGTTAGCTGCAATTCGACATTCACCTAAGTTCAAAATACTACCGAGGGATGAGCGATCCTCACGCTCGGTGGCTTAGCTGCGAATACATTTCGCCTAAGTTAAAACCTCGTCGAGGCGATGGTAATCCATCCACTCGACAGATTAGATGCTATTCGGCATTTGCCTAACATCAAAATACTTTGAGTGATGAGCGATCCTCATGCTAGGGGGCTTAGCTCCGAATATATTTTGCCTAAGTTAAAAAAATCGTCGAGACGATGGTAATCCATTCATTCAACAGCTTAGACGCGAATCGACATTCGCCTATGTTCAAAATACTCCGATTGATGAGCGATCGTCACGCTCGGGGGCTTAGCTGCGAATACAATTCGCATAAGCTAAAAAACTCGTCGACTGGATCGTAATCCATCCACTCGACAACTTAGATGCGATTCCACATTCGCCTAAGTTCAAAATACTCCGAGTGATGAGCGATCCTAGCGCTCGGGGGCTTAACTACGAATACATTTCTCCTAAGTTAAGAACCTCATCGACTGGATAGTACTCAATCCACTCAATAGCTTAGCTACGATTCAACATTCTCCTAAGTTCAAAACACTGCCGAGTGATGAGCAATCCTCACGCTCGGGGGCTTAGCTGCGAATACATTTTGCCTAACTTAATAACCTCGTCGAGGCGATGGTAATCCATTCACTCGACAACTTAGATGGGAATTGACATTCGCCTAAGTTCAAAATACTCCGAGTGATGAGCGATCCTCACGCTCGGGGGCTTAGCTGCGAATACAATTCGCCGCAGTTAAAAAACTCATCGACTGGATCGTAATCCATCCACTCGACATCTTAGCTGCGATTCGACATTTGCCTAAGTTCAAAATACTCCAAGTGATGATCGATCCTCAAGATCGGGGGCTTAGCTGCGAATACAATTCGCCTAAGTTAAGAACCTCGTCGACTCGATAGAATCCATCCACTCGACAGCTTATCTGTGATTCGGCATTCGCCTAAGTTCAAAATACTTTGAGTGATGAGCGATCCTCATGCTCGGGGGCTTAGCTGCGAATATATTTCGCCTAATTAAAAAAAATCATCGAGTCAACGGTAATCCATTCATTCAACACCTTAGACGCGAATCGACATTCGCCTAAGTTCAAAATACTCCGAGTGATGAGCGATCCTCACGCTCGGGGGCTTAGCTGTGAATACAATTGTCCTAAGTTAAAAAAACTCGTCGAGACAATGGTAATCCATTCACTCGACAGCATAGATGCGAATCGACATTCGCCTAAGTTCAAAATACTCCGAGTGATTAGCGATCCCCAAGCTCAGGGGCTTAGCTGCGAATACAATTCGCCTAACTTAAAAAATTCATCGAGACGATGGTAATCCATTCACTCGACAGCTTAGATAAGAATCGACATTCGCCTAAGTTCAAAATACTCCGAGTGATGAGCGATCCTCACGGTCGGCGGCTTTGCTGCGAATATAATTCGCCTAAGATAAAAAACTCGTCGACTGCATCGTAATCCATCCACTCGACAGCTTAGCTGCGATTCGACATTTGCCTAAGTCCAAAATACTCCGAGTGATGAGCGATCCTCATGCTCGGCGGCTTAGCTGTGAATACAATTTGCCTAAGTTAAAAAACTCATCGACTAGATCGTGATCTATCCACTCAACAGCTTAGCTGCGATTCGACATTCGCCGAAGTTCAAAATACTCCGAGTGATAATCGATCCTCAAGCTCGGGGGCTTAGCTGCGAATACAATTCGCAAAATTTAAGAACCTCGTCGACTGGATAGTAATCCATCCACTCGACAACTTATCTGCGATTCGACATTCGCCTAAGTTCAAAATACTCTCGAGTGATGAGCGATCCTCACGCTCGGGGGCTTACTTGCGAATACATTTCGCCTAGGTTAAAAACCTCGTCGAGCCGATGGTAATCCATTCACTCGACAACTTAGATGCGAATCGACATTCGCCTAAGTTCAAAACACTCTGAGTGATGAGCGATCCGCATGCTCGGGGGCTTAGCTGCGAATACGTTTCGCCTAAGTTAAGAACCTTGTCGACTGGATAGTAATCAATCCACTCGACAGCTTAGCTGCGATTCGACATTCGCCTAAGTTCGAAATACTACCGAGTGATGAGCGATCCTCATGCTCGAGGGCTTAGCTGCGAACACAATTCGCGTAAGTTTAAAAGCTCGTCGACTGGATCGTAATCCATCCACTCGATAGCTTACCTGCGATTTGACATTCGCCTAAGTTAAAAAAAACTGTCGAATGGATCGTAATCCATCCACTCGACAACTTAGCTACGATTCGACATTCGCCTAAGTTCAAAATACTTCGATTGATGAGCGATCGTCACGCTCGGGGGCTTAGCTGCGAATACAATTCGCGTAAGCTAAGAACCTCGTCGACTGGATAGTAATCCATCCACTCGACAGTTTATCTGCGATTCGACATTCGCCTAAGTTCAAAATGTTGCCGAGTGATGAGCAATCCTCACGCTTGGGGGCTTAGCTGCTCATACATTTCGCCGAAGTTAAAACCCTCGTCGAGACGATGGTAATCCATTCACTCCACAGCTTAGATGCGAATCGACATTCGCCAAAGTTCAAAATACTCTGAGTGATGAGCGATCCTCACGCTCGGTGGCTTAGCTGCGAATACATTTCCCCTAAGTTAAGGACCTCGTTGACTGGATAGTAATCAATCCACTTGACATCTTAGCTGCGACTCGACATTCGCCTAAGTTCAAACTACTGCCGAGTGATGAGAGATCCTCACGCTCGGGGGCTTAGCTGCGAATACATTTCGCCTAAGTTAAAAACCTCGTCGAGGCAATGGTAATCTATCCACTCGACAACTTAGATGCGAATCAACATTTGCCTAAGTTCAAAATACTCCGAGTGATGAGCGATCCCCAAGCTCGGGGGCTTATCTGCGAATACAGTTCGCCTAAGTTAAAAAATTCATCGAGACGATGGTAATCCGTTCACTCGAAAGCTTAGATGCGAATCGACATTCGCCTAAGTTCAAAATACTCCGAGTGATGAGCGATCCTCACGCTCGGGGGCTTAGCTGTGAATACAATTCACTTAAGTTAAAAAACTCGTCGACTGGATCATAATCCATCCACTCGACAGCTTTACAGCGATTCGACATTTGCCTATGTTAAAAATACTCCGAGTGATGAGCGATCCTTACACTTGGGGGCTTAGTTGCGAATACAATTCACCTAACTTAAGAACCTCGTTGACTGGATAGTAATCCATCCACTCGACAGCTTATCTGCGATTCGACATTTGCCTAAGTTCAAAATACTGCCGAGTGATGATCGATCTCACGCTCGGGGGCTTAGCTGCGAATACATTTCCCCTAAGTTAAAAACCTCGTCGAGACGATGGTAATCCATTCACTCGACATCTTAGTTGCGAATCGACATTCTCCTAAGTTCAAAATACTCTGAGTGATGAGCGATCCTCATGCTCGGGGGCATAGCTAAAAAAACATTCCGCCTAAATTAAGAACCTGGTCGACTGGATAGTAATCAATCCACTCGACAGCTAATCTGCGATTCGACATTCGCCTAAGTTCAAAATACTGCCAAGTGATGACCGATCCTCACGGTCGGGGGCTTAGCTGCGAATACATTTTGCCTAGGTTACAAACCTCGTCGAGGCGATGGTATTCCATCCACTCGACAGATTAGATGCGATTCGACATTCCCCTAAGTTCAAAATACTCTGAGTGATGAGCGATCCTCACGCTCGGGGGCTTAGCTGTGAATATATTTCGCCTAAGTTAAAAAAAATCGTCGAGACAATGGTAATCCATTCATTCAACAGCTTAGACGCGAATCGACATTCCCCTAAGTTCAAAATACTCCGAGTGATGAGCGGTCCTCATGCTCGGGGGCTTAGCTGCGAATACAATTCGCCTAAGTTAAAAAACTCATCGAGACGATGGTAATCCATTCACTCGACAACATAGATGCGAATCGACATTCACGTAAGTTCAAAATACTCCGAGTGATGAGCAATCCCCACGTTCGGGCGCTTAGCTGCGAATACAATTCGCCTAAGTTAAAGAATTCATCGAGACGATGGTAATCCATTCACTCGACAACTTAGATGCGAATCGACAGTCGCCTAAGTTCAAAATACTCCGATTGATGAACGATCCTCATGCTCGGGGGCTTAGCTACGAATACAATTCGCCTAAGTTGAAAACTTGCGACTGGATCGTAATCCATCCACTCGACAGCTTAGCTGTGATTCGACATTCGCCTAAGTTCAAGATACTCCGAGTGATGAGCGATCTTCACGCTCGGGGGCTTAGCTACGAATACAATTCGCCTAAGTTAAGAACATCGTCGACTGGATAGTAATCCATCCACTCGACAGCTTACCTACGATTTGACATTCACCTAAGTTCAAAATACTGCCGAGTGATGAGCGATCCTCACACTCGGGGGCTTTGCGGCGAATACATTGCGCCTAAGTTAAAAACCTCGTTGAGACGATGGTAATGCATTCACTCGACAGCTTAGATGCGAATCGACATTCGCCTAAGTTAAAAATACTCTGGGTGACGAGCGATCCTGGCGCTCGGGAGCTTAGCTGCGAATAAATTTTGCCTAAGTTAAGAACCTCATCGACTGGATAGTAATGAATCCACTCGATAGCTTAGTTGCGATTCGACATTCGCCTAAGTTCAAAATACTGTCGAGTGATGAGAGATCCTCACGCTCGGGAGCTTAGCTGGGAATACATTTCGCCTAAGTTAAAAACCTCGTCGAGGTGATGGTAATCCATTCACTCGACAACTTTGATACGAATCGACATTCGCCTAAGTTCAAAATACTCCGAGTGATGAGCGATCCTCACGCTCGGGGGCTTAGCTGCGAATACAATTTGCCTAAGTTAAAAAACTCATCGAATAGATCGTAATCCATCCAGTCGACAGCTTAGCTGCGATTCGATATTCGCCTAGTTTAAAATACTCCGAGTGATGATCGATCCTCAAGCTCGGGGGCTTAGCTGCGAATACAATTCGCCTAAGTTAAGAACCTCCTCGACTGGATAGTAATCCATCCACTCGATAGCTTCTCTGCGATTCGACATTCGCCTAAGTTCAAAATACTGTCGAGTGCTGAGCGATCCTCACGCTCGGGGGCTTACTTGCGAATAAATTTCTCCTAGGTTAAAAACCTCGTCGAGCCGATGGTAATCCATTCACTCGACAGCTTACATGCGAATCAACATTCTCCTAAGTTCAAAACACTCTGAGCGATGAGCGATCCTCACGCTCGGGGGCTTAGCTACGAATACATTTCGCCTAAGTTAAGAACCTCGTCGACTAGATAGTAATCAATGCACTTGACAACTTAGCTGCGATTCGACATTCGCCTAAGTTTAAAATAGTACCGAGTGATCACCGATCCTCATGCTCGGGGGCTTAGCTGCGAATACATTTCGCCTAGGTTACAAACCTCGTCGAGGCGATGGTAATCCATCCACTCGACAGATTAGATGCGATTCGACATTTGCCTAAGTTCAAAATACTCTGACTGATGAGCGATCCTCATGCTCGGGGGCTTAGCTGCGTATATATTTCGCCTAAGTGAAAAATAAATCATCGAAACAATGGTAATCCATTAATTCAACACCTTAGACGCGAATCGACATTCGCCTAAATTCAAAATACTCCGAGTGATGAGCGATCCTCACGCTCGGGGGCATAGCTATGAATACAATTTGCCTAAGTTAAAAAACTCGTCGAGACGATGGTAATCCATTCACTCGACAGCATAGATGCGAATCGACATTCACCTAAGTTCGAAATACTCCGAGTGATGAGCGATCCCCACGCTTAGGGGCTTAGCTGCGAATACAATTCGCCAAACTTAAAAAATTCATCGAGACGATGGTAATCCATTAACTCGACAGCTTAGATGCGAATCGACATTCGCCTAAGTTCAAAATACTCCGAGTGATGAGCGATCCTCATGCCCGGGGGCTTAGCTGCGAATACAATTCGCATAAGTTAAAAAACTCGTCGACTGGATCGTAATCCATCCACTCGACAGCTTAGCTACGATTCGACATTCGCCGAAGTTCAAAATACTCCGAGTGATGATCGATCCTCAAGCTCCGGGGCTTAGCTGCGAATACAATTCGCCTAAGTTAAGAACCTCGTCGACTGGATAGTAATCCATCCACTCGACAGCTTATCTGCGATTAGACATTCGCCTAAGTTCAAAATAGTACCGAGTGATGAGCGATCCTCACGCTCGGGGGCTTACTTGCGAATACATTTCGCCTAGGTTAAAAACCTCGTCGAGCCGATGGTAATCCATTCACTCGCCAGATTAGATGCTATTCGACATTCGCCTAAGTTCAAAACACTCTGAGTGATGAGCAATCCTCATGCTCGGGGGCTTAGCTGCGAATACGTTTCGCCTAAGTTAAGAACCTCGTCGACTGGATAGAAATCAATCCACTTGACAGCTTAGCTGCGATTCGACATTCGCCCAAGTTCAAAATACTACCGAGTGATGAGCGATCCTCACGCTCGGTGGCTTAGCTGCGAATACATTTCGCCTAAGTTAAAACCTCGTCGAGGCGATGGTAATCCATCCACTCGACAGATTAGATGCGATTTGACATTCGCCTCAGTTCAAAATACTCTGAGTGATGAGCGATCCTCATGCTCGGGGGATTAGCTACGAATATATTTCGCCCAAGTTAAAAAAAATCGTCGAGACGATGGTAATCCATTGATTCAACAGCTTAGACGCGAATTGACATTCGCCTAAGTTCAAAATACTCCGAGTGATGAGCGATCCTCACGCTCGGGGGCTTAGGTGCGAATACAATTCGCCTAAGTTAAAAAACTCGTTGAGACGATGGTAATCCATTCACTCGACAACATAGATGCGAATCGACATTCGCCTAAGTTCAAAATACTCCGAGTGATGAGCAATCCCCACGCTCGGGGGCTTAGCTGCGACTACAATTCGCCTAAGTTAAAAAATTCATCGAGACGATGGTAATCCATTCACTCGACAGATTAGATGCGAATCGACATGCACCTAAGTTCAAAATACTCCGAGTGATGAGCGATCCTCACGCTCGGGGGCTTAGCTGCGAATACATTTCGCCTAAGTTAAGGACCACATCTACTGGATAGTAATCAATGTAGTCAACAGCTTAGCTGCGATTCAACATTCGCCTAAGTTCAAATTACTGCCGAGTGATGAGCGATCCTCATGCTCGGGGGCGTAGCTGCGAATACATTTCGCCTAAGTTAAAAACCTCGTTGAGGTGATGGTAATCCATTCACTCGACAGCATATATGCGAATCGACATTCGCCTAAGTCGAAAATACTCCGAGTGATGAGCGATCCCCACGCTCCGGGGCTTAGCTGCGAATATAATTCGCCTAAGTTAAAAAACTCATCGGCTGGATCGTAATCCATCCACTCGACAGCTTAGCTGCGATTCGACATTCGCCTAAGTTCAAAATACTCCGAGTGATGAGCGATCCTCACGCTCGGGGGCTTAGCTGCGAATATAATTCGCCTAAGTTAAAAAACTCATCGACTGGATCGTAATCCATCCACTCGACAGCTTAGCTGCGATTCGACATTCGCCTAAGCTCAAAATACTCTGAGTGATGATCGATCCTCAAGCTCGGGGGCTTAGCTGCGAATACAATTCGCCTAAGTTAAGAACCTCGTCGACTGGATGTTATCCATCGACTCGACAGCTTATCTGTGATTCGACATTCGCCTAAGTTCAAAATACTACAGAGTGATGAGTGATCATCATGCTCGGGGCTTAGTTTCGAATACATTTCGCCTAAGTTAAAAACCTCATCGAGCTGATGGTAATCCATTCACTCGACAGCTGAGATGCCAATCGACATTCGCCTAAATTCAAAATACTGTGAGTGATGAGCGATCCTCACGCTCTGGGGCTTAGCTGCGAATACATTTCGCCTAAGTTAAGAACCTCGTCGACTAGATAGTAATCAATCCGCTCGATAGCTTACCTGTGATTCGACAGTCGCTTAAGTTCAAAATACTGCCGAGCGATGAGCGATCCTCACGCTCGGGGGCTTAGCTGCAAATACATTTCGCCTAAGTTAAAAACCTCGTCGAGGTGATGGTAATCCATCCACTCGACAGATTAGATGCGATTCGACATTCGCCTAAGTTCAAAATACTCCGAGTGATGAGCGATCGTCACGCTCGGGGGCTTAGCTGCGAATACAATTCGCATAAGCTAAAAAACTCGTCGACTGGATCGTAATCCATCCACTCGACAGCTTAGCTGCGATTCGACATTGGCCTAAGTTCAAAATACTCCGAGTGATGAGCGATCCTGGTGCTCGGGGGCTTAACTACGAATACATTTCGCCTAAGTTAAGAACCTCATCGACTGGATAGTACTCAATCCACTCAACAGCTTAGCTGCGATTCAACATTCGCGTAAGTTCAAAATACTGCCGAGTGATGAGCAATCCTCAAGCTCGGGGGCTTAGGTGCGAATACAATTCGCGTAAGTTAAGAACCTCGTCGACTCGATAGAATCCATCCACTCGATAGCTTATCTGCGATTCGACATTCGCCTAAGTTCAAAATACTCTGAGTGATGAGCGATCGTCACGCTCGGGGCTTACCTGCGAATATATTTCACCTACGTTAAGAACCTCGTCGACTGGATAGTAATCGATCCACTCGATAGCTTAGCGGCGATTTGACATTCGCCTAAGTTCAAAATACTGCCGAGTGATGAGCGATCCTCACGCTCGGGGGCTTAGCTGCGAAAACATTTCGCCTAAGTTAAATACCTCGTCGAGGCAATGGTAATCCATCCACTCGACAGATTAGATACGATTTGACATTCGCCTCAGTTCAAAATACTCTGAGTGATGAGCGATCCTCATGCTCGGGGGCTTAGCTACGAATATATTTCGCCTAAGTTAAAAAAAATCGTCGAGACGATGGTAATCCATTGATTCAATAGCTTAGACGCGAATTGACATTCACCTAAGTTCAAAATACTACGAGTGATGAGCGTTCCTCACGCTCGGGGGCTTATGTGCGAATACAATTCGCCTAAGTTAAAAAACTCGTTGAGACGATGGTAATCCATTCACTCGACAACATAGATGCGAATCGACATTCGCCTAAGTTCAAAATACTCCGAGTGATGAGCAATCCCCACGCTCGGGGGCTTAGCTGCGAATACAATTCGCCTAAGTTAAAAAATTCATCGAGACGATGGTAATCCATTCACTCGACAGATTAGATGCGATTTGACATGCACCTAAGTTCAAAATACTCCGAGTGATGAGCGATCCTCATGCTCGGGGGCTTAGCTGCGAATACAATTCGCCTAAGTTAAAAAACTCGACGACTGGATCGTAATCCATCCACTCGACAGCTTAGCTGCGATTCGACATTCGCCTAAGTTCAAAATACTCCGAGTGTTGAGCGATCCTGGCGCTCGGGGGCTTAACTGCGAATACATTTCGCCTAAGTTAAGAACCACATGTACTTGATAGTAATCAATCCAGTGAACAGCTTAGCTGTGATTCAACATTCGCCTAAGTTCAAATTACTGCCGAGTGATGAGCGATCCTCACGCTCGGGGGCTTAGCTGCGAATACATTTTGCCTAAGTTAAAAACCTCGTTGAGGTGATGGTAATCCATTCACTCGACAGCATACATGCGAATCGACATTCGCCTAAGGTCAAAATACTCCGAGTGATGAGCGATCCTCACGCTCGGGGGCTTAGCTGTGAATATAATTCGCCTAAGTTAAAAAACTCATCGACTGGATCGTAATCCATCCACTCGACAGCTTAGCTGCGATTCGACATTCGCCTAAGTTCAAAATACTCCGAGTGATGATCCATCCTCAAGCTCGGGGGCTTCGCTGCGAATACAATTCGCCTAAGTTAAGAACCTCGTCGACTGGATGTTATCCATCCACTCGACAGCTTATCTGCGATTCGACATTCGCCTAAGTTCAAAATACTACCGAGTGATGAGCGATCATCATGCTCGGGGCTTAATTTCGAATACATTTCGCCTAAGTTAAAAACCTCGTCGAGCTGATGGTAATCCATTCACTCGACAGCTTAGCAGCGATTCGACATTCGCCTAAGTTCAAAATACTCTGAGTGTTGAGCGATCCTGGCGCTCGGGGGCTTAACTGCGAATACATTTCGCCTAAGTTTAGAACCACATCTACTGGATAGTAATCAATCCAGTCAACAGCTTAGCTGTGATGCAACATTCGCCTAAGTTCAAATTACTACCGAGCGATGAGCGATCCTCACGCTCGGGGGCTTAGCTGCGAATAAATTTCGCCTAAGTTAAAAACCTAGTTGAGGTGATGGTAATCCATTCACTCGACAGCATACATGCGAATCGACATTCGCCTAAGTTCAAAATACTCCGAGTGATGAGCGGTCCTCACGCTCGGGGGCTTAGCTGCGAATATAATTCGCCTAAGTTAAAAAACTCATCGACTGGATCGTAATCCATCCACTCGACAGCTTAGCTGAGATTCGACATTCGCCTAAGTTCAAAATACTCCGAGTGATGATCGATCCTCAAGCTCGGGGGCTTAGCTGCGAATACAATTCGCCTAAGTTAAGAACCTCGTCGACTGGATATTATCCATCCACTCGACAGCTTATCTGCGATTCGACATTCGCCTAAGATCAAAATACTACCGAGTGATGAGCGATCATCATGCTCGGGGCTTAGTTTCGAATACATTTCGCCTAAGTTAAAAACCTCGTCGAGGCAATGGTAATCTATCTACTCGACAACTTAGATGCGAATCGACATTCGCCTAAGTTCAAAATACTCCGACTAATGAGCGATCCCCATGCTCGGGGCCTTATCTGCGAATACAGTTCGCCTAAGTTAAAAAATTCATCGAGACGATGGTAATCCATTCACTCGAAAGCTTACCTGTGATTCGACATTCGCCTAAGTTCAAAATACTGCCGAGTGATGAGCGATCCTCACGCTCGGGGGCTTAGCTGCGAATACATTTCGCCTAAGTTAAAAACCTCGTCGAGCTGATGGTAATCCATCCACTCGACAGATTAGATGCGATTCGACATTCGCCTAAGTTCAAAATACTCCAAGTGATAAGCGATCGTCACGCTCGGGGGCTTAGCTGCGAATACAATTCACATAAGCTAAAAAACTCGTCGACTAGATCGTAATCCTTCCACTCGACAGCTTAGCTGCGATTCGACATTCGCCTAAGTTCAAAATACTCCGAGTGATGAGTGATCCTGGCGCTCGGGGGCTTAACTACGAATACATTTCGCCTAAGTTAAGAACCTCATCGACTAGATAGTACTCAATCCACTCAACAGCTTAGCTGCGATTCAACATTCGCGTAAGTTCCAAATACTGCCGAGTGATGAGCAATCCTCACGCTCGGGGGCTTAGCTGCGAATACATTTTGCCTAAGTTAAAAACCTCGTCGAGACGATGGTAATCCATTCACTCGATAGATTAGATGCGAATCGACATTCACCCAAGTTCAAAATACACCGAGTGATGAGCGATCCACACGCTCGGGGGCTTAGCTGCGAATACAATTCGCCTAAGTTAAAAAACTCGACGACTGGATTGTAATCCATCCACTCGAGAGCTTAGCTGCGATTCGACATTCGCCTAAGTTCAAAATACTCCGAGTGATGAGCGATCCTGGCGCTCGGGGGCTTAACTGCGAATACATTTCGCCTAAGTTAAGAACCACATCGACTGGATAGTAATCAATCCATTCAACATCTTAGCTATGATTCGACATTCGCCTAAGTGCAAATTAAAGCCGAGTGATGAGCGATCCTCACGCTCAGGGGCTTAGCTGCGAATACATTTCGCCTAAGTTAAAAACCTCGTTGAGGTGATGGTAATCCATTCACTCGAGAGCATACATGCGAATCGACATTCGCCTAAGTTCAAAATACTCCGAGTGATGAGCGATGCTCACGCTCGGGGGCTTAGCTGCGAATATAATTCGCCTAAGTTAAAAAACTCATCGGCTGGATCGTAATCCATCCACTCGACAGCTTAGCTGCGATTCGACATTCGCCTAAGTTCAAAATACTCCGAGTGATGAGCGATGCTCACGCTCGGGGGCTTAGCTGCGAATATAATTCGCCTAAGTTAAAAAACTCATCGGCTGGATCGTAATCCATCCACTCGACAACTTAGCTGCGATTCGACATTCGCCTAAGTTCAAAATACTCCGAGTGATGATCGATCCTCAAGCTCGGGGGCTTAGCTGCGAATACAATTCGCCTAAGTTAAGAACCTCGTCGACTTTATATTATCCATCCACTCGATAGCTTATCTGCGATTCGACATTCGCCTAAGTTCAAAATACTACCGAGTGATGAGCGATCATCATGCTCGGGGCTTAGTTTCGAATACATTTCGCCTAAGTTAAAAACCTCGTCGAGCTGATGGCAATCCATTCACTCGACAGCTTAGATGCGAATCGACATTCGCGTAAGTTCAAAATACTCTGAGTAATGAGCGATCCTCACGCTTGGGGGCTTAGCTACGAATACATTTCGCCTAAGTTAAGAACCTCGTCGACTAGATAGTAATCAGTCCGCTTGATAGCTTACCTGTGATTCGACATTCGCCGAAGTTCAAAATACTGCCGAGTGATGAGCGATCCTGACGCTAGGGGGCTTAGCTGCGAATACATTTTGCCTAAGTTAAAAACGTCGTCGAGGTGATGGTAATCCATCCACTCGAGAGATTAGATGCGATTCGACATTCGCCTAAGTTTAAAATACTCCGAGTGATGAGCAATCGTCACGCTCGGGGGCTTAGCTGCGAATACAATTCACATAAGCTAAAAAACTCGTCGACTGGATCGTAATCCATCCACTCGATAGCTTAGCTGCGATTTGACATTTGCCTAAGTTCAGAATACTCCGAGTGATGAGCGATCCTGGTGCTCGGGGGCTTAACTACGAATACATTTCGCCTAAGTTAAGAACCTCATCGACTAGATAGTACTCAATCCACTCATCAGCTTAGCTGCGATTCAAGATTCGAGTAAGTTCAAAATACTGCCGAGTGATGAGCAATCCACACACTCGGGGGCTTAGCTGCGAATACATTTTGCCTAAGTTAAAAACCTTGTCGAGGCGATGGTAATCCATTCACTCGACAGCTTAGATGCGAATCGACATTCGCCTAAGTTGAAAATACTCCGAGTGATGGGCGATCCTCACGCTCGGGGGCTTAGCTGCGAATACAATTCGCCTAAGTTAAAAAACTCATCGACTGGATCGTAATCCATCCACTCGACATCTTAGCTACGATTCGACATTCGCCTAAGTTCAAAATACTCCGAGTGATGATCGATCCTCAGGCTCGGGGGCTTAGCTGCGAATACAATTCGCCTAAGTTAAGAACCTCGTCGACTCGATAGAATCCATCCACTCGACAGCTTATCTGCAATTCGACATTCGCCTAAGTTCAAAATACTCTGAGTGATGAGAGATCCTCACGCTCAGGGGCTTACCTGCGAATATATTTCGCCTACGTTAAGAACCTCGTCGACTGGGTAGTAATCGATCCACTCGACAGCTTAGCTGCGATTTGACATTCGCCTAAGTTCAAAATACTGCCGAGTGATGAGCGATCCTCACGCTCGGGGGCTTAGCTCCGAATACATTTCGCCTAAGTTAAATACCTCGTCGAGGCGATGGTAATCCATGCACTCAATAGATTAGATGGGATTCAACATTCACCTAAGTTAAAAATACTCCTAGTGATGAGCGACCCTCACGCTCGGGGGCTTAGCTGCGAATACAATTCGCCTAAGTTAAAACACTCGACGACTGGATCGTAATCCATCCACTCGACAGCTTAGCTGCGATTCGACATTCGCCTAAGTTCAAAATACTCCGAGTGATGAGCGATCCTGGCGCCCGGGGGTTTAACTACGAATACATTACGCCTAAGTTAAGAACCACATCGACTGGATAGTAATCAATCCAGTCAACAGCTTAGCTGCCATTAGACATTCGCCTAAGTTCAAATTACTGCCGAGTGATGAGCGATCCTCACGCTCGGGGGCTTAGCTGCGAATACATTTCACCTAAGTTAAAAACCTCGTTGAGGCGATGGTAATCCATTCACTCGACAGCTTAGATGCGAATTGACATTCGGCTAAGTTCAAAATACTCTGAGTGATGAGCGATCCTCACGCTCGGGGGCTTAGCTGCGAATACATTTCGCCTAAGTTAAGAACCTCGTCGACTAGATAGTAATCAATCTGCTCGATAGCTTACCTGCGATTCAACATTCGCCTAAGTTCAAAATATTGCCGAGTGATGAGTGATCCTCACGCTCGGGGGCTTAGCTACGAATACATTTCTCCTAAGTTAATAACCTCGTCGAGGTGATGGTAATCCATCCACTCGACAGATTAGATGCGATTCGACATTCGCCTAAGTTCAAAATATTCTGAGTGATGAGCGATCCTCACGCTCGGGGGCTTAGCTGCGAATATATTTCGCCTAAGTTAAAAAAAATCTTCGAGACGATGGTAATCCATTCATTCAACAGCTTAGACATGAATCGACATTCGCCTAAGTTCCAAATACTCCGAGTGATGAGCGATCCTCACGCTCGGGGGCTTAGGTGTGAATACAATTCGCCCAAGTTAAAAAACTCGTCGAGACGATGGTAATCCATTCACTCGACAGCATAGATGCCAATCGACATTCGCCTAAGTTCAGAATACTCCGAGTGATGAGCGATCCCCACGCTCGGGGGCTTAGCTGCAAATACAATTCGCCTAAGTTAAAAAATTCATCGAGACGATGGTAATCCATTCACTCGACAGCTTAGATGCGAATCAACATTCACCTTTGTTCGAAATACTCCGAGTGATGAGCAATCCTCACGCTCGGGGGCTTAGCTGTGAATACAATTCACCTAAGTTAAAAAACTCGTCGACTGGATCGTAATCAATCCACTCGACGGCTTAGCTGCGATTCGACATTCACCTAAGTTCAAAATACTCCGAGTGATGAGCGCTCTTCACGCTCAGGGGCTTAGCTGCGAATACCATTCGCCTAAGTTTAAAAACTCGTCGACTGGATCGTAATCCATCCACTCGACACCTTAGCTATGATTCGGCATTTGCCTAAGTTCAAAATACTCCGATTGATGAGCGATCTTCATGCTCAGGGGCTTAGCTGCGAATACATTTCGCCTAAGTTAAGAACCTCATCGACTGGATAGTAATTAATCCACTCGATAGCTTAGCTGCGATTCAACATTCGCCTAAGTTCAAAATACTGCCGATTGATGACCGATCCTCATGCCTGGGGGCTTAGCCGCAAATACATTTCTCCTAAGTTAAAAACCTCATCGAGGCGATGGTAATCCATTCACTCGAGAGCTTAGATGGGAATCGACATTAGTCTAAGCTCAAAATACTCCGAGTGATGAGCGATCCTCACGCTCGGTGGCTTAGCTATGAATACAATTCTCCTGAGTTAAAAAACTCATCGACTGGATCGGAATCCATCCACTCGACAGCTTAGCTGCGATTCGACATTCGCCTAAGTTCAAAATACTCCGAGTGATGAGCGATCCTCATGCTCGGGGGGTTAGCTATGAATAGAATTCGCCTAAGTAAAAAACCTCGTCGAGGCGATGGTAATCCATCCACTCGACAGATTAGATGCGATTCGACATTCGCCTAAGATCACAATACTCCGAGTGATTAGCGATCCTCATGCTCGGGGGCTTAGTTGCGAATATATTTTGCCTAAGTTAAAAAAAATCGTCGAGACGATGGTAATCCATTCATTCGATAGCTTAGACGTGAATTGACATTCGCCTAAGTTCAAAATACTCCGAGTGATGAGCGATCGTCACGCTCCGGGGCCTAGCTACCAATACATTTCGCCTAAGTTAAGAACCTCATCGATTGGATAGTAATCAATCCGCTCGACAACTTAGTTGTGATTTGACATTCGCCTAAGTTCAAAATACTGCCGAGTGACGAGCGATCCTCATGCTCGGGGGCTTAACTGCGAATACATTTCGCCAAAGTTAAAAACCTCGTCGAGGCGATGGTAATCCATTTACTCGACAACTTAGATGTGAATCGACATTCGCCTAAGTTCAAAATACTGCAAATGATGAGCGATCCTCACGCTCGGGGGCTTAGCTATGAATACAATTCCCCTAAGTTAAAAAACTCATCGACTGGATCAAAATCCATCCACTTGACAGCATAGCTGCGATTCGACATTCGCCTTAGTTCAAAATAATCTTAGTGATGAGCGATCCTCATGATCGGTGGCTTACCATGAATAGAATTCGCCTAAGTTAAAAACCTCGTCGAGGCGATGGTAATCCATCCACTCGACAGATTAGATGCGATTCGACATTTGCCGAAGTTCAAAATGCTCCGAGCGATTAGCGATCCTCACGCTCGGGGGCTTAGCTGGGAATATATTTTGCCTAAGTTAAAAAAAATCGTCGAGACGATGGTGATCCATTCATTCGATAGCTTAGACGTGAATTGACATTCGCCTAAGTTCAAAATACTCCGTGTGATAAGTGATCCTCATGCTCGGGGGCTTAGCTGCGAATACAATTCGGCTAAGTTAAAAAAATCGTCGAGACGATAGTAATCCATTCACTCGACTGCATAGATGAGAATCGACATTTGCCTAAGTTCAAAATACTCCGAGTGATGAGCGATCCCCACGCTCGGGGGCTTAGCTGAGAATACAATTCGCCTAAGTTCAAAAATTCACCAAGACGATGGTAATCCATTCACTCGACAGCTTAGATGCGATTCGACATTTGCCTAAGTTCAAAATACTCCGAGTGATGAGCGATCCTCACGCTCGGGGGCTTAGCTGCGAATACAATTCGCCTAAGTTAAAAAACTCGTCGACTGGATCGCAATCCATCCACTCGACAGCTTAGGTGCGATTCGACATTCGCCTAAGTTCAAAATACTCCGAGTGATGAGCGATCCTCATGCTCGGGGGCTTAGCTACGAATACATTTCGCCTAAGTTAAAAACCTCATCGAGGCAATGGTAATCCATCCACTCGACACATTAGATGCGATTCGACATTCGCCTAAGTTCAAAATACTCTGAGAGATGAGTGATCCTCACGCTCGCGGGCTTAGGTGTGAATAAAATTCGCCTAAGTTAAAAAACTCGTCGAGATGATGGTAATCCATTCACTCGACAGCTTAGATGCGAATCGACATTCGCCTAAGTTCAAAATACTCCGAGTGATGAGCGATCTCCACGCTCGGGGGCTTAGCTGCGAATACAATTTGCCTAAGTTAAAAAATTCATCGAGACGATGGTAATCCATTCACTCGACAGCTTAGATGCGAATCAACATTCGCCTAAGTTCAAAATACTCCGAGTATCCTCACGCTCGGGGGCTTAGCTGTGAATACATTTTGCTTAAGTTAAAAAACTCGTCGACTGGATCGTAATCCATCCACTCGACAGCTTAGCTGCGATTCGACATTCACCTAAGTTCAAAATACTTCGAGTGATGAGCGATCCTCACGCTCGGGGGCTTAGCTGCGAATACAATTCGCCTAAGTTAAGAACCTCGTCGACTGGATAGTAATCCATCCACTCGATAGCTTATCTGTGATTTGCCATTCACCTAAGTTCAAAATACTACCGAGTGATGAGCGATCCTCACGCTCGGGGGCTTAGCTATGAATACATTTCGCCTAAGTTTAAAAACCTCGTCGAGACAATGGTAATCCAATCACTCGACAGCTTAGATGCGAATCGACATTCGCCTAAGTTCAAAATACTCTGAGTGACGACCGATCCGCACGCTCATGGGCTTAGCTGCGAATATATTGCGAGGCGATGGTAATCCATCCACTCTACATATTAGACCCGATTCGACATTCGCCTAAGTTCAAAATACTCTGAGTGATCAACGTCCTCACCTCGGGGGCTTAGCTGTGAATAAAATTCGCCTAAGTTAAAAAACACGTCGAGACGATGGTAATCCATTCACTCGACAGCTTAGATGCGAATCGACATTCGCCTAAGTTCAAAATACTTCGAGTGATGAGCGATCCCCACGCTCGGGGGCTAAGCTGTGAATACAATTCGCCTAAGTTAAAAAACTTGTCGACAAGATCGTAATCCATCCACTCGACAGCTTAGCTGCGATTCGTCATTTGCCTAAGTTCAAAATACTTCGAGTGATTAGCGATCCTCATGCTCGGGGGCTTAGCTGCGAATACAATTTGCCTAAGTTAAGAATCTCATCGACTAGATAGTAATCCATCCACTCGATAGCTTATCCGCGATTCGACATTCGACTAAGTTCAAAATACTACTGAGTGATGAGCGATCCTCATGCTCGGGGGCTTAGCTGCGAATACATTTCGCCTAAGTTAAAAACCTCATGGAGACGATGGTAATCCATTCACTCGACATCTTAGATGCGAATCCACATTCGCCTAAGTTCAAAATACTCTGAGTGATGAGCGATCCTCACGCTCGGGGGCTTGGCTGCGAATACATTTCGCCTATATTAAGAACCTCGTCGACGGGATAGTAATCAATCCACTCAACAGCTTAGCTGCAATTCGACATTTGCCTAAGTTCAAAATACTTTGAGTGATGAGCGATCCTCATGCTCGGGGGCTTAGCTGCGAATATATTTTGCCTAAGTTAAAAAAATCATCGAGACAATGGTAATCCATTCATTCAACACCTTAGACGTGAATCGACATTCGCCTAACTTCAAAATACTCCGAGTGATGAGCGATCCTCACGCTCGGGGGCTTAGCTGTGAATACAATTCGCCTAAGTTAATAAACTCGTCGAGACGATGGTAATCCATTCACTCGACAGCATAGATGCGAATCGACATTCGCCTAAGTTCAAAATACTCTGGGTGATGAGCGATCCCCACGCTCAGGGGCTTAGCTGCGAATACAATTCGCCTAACTTAAAAAAACTCATCGAGACGATGGTAATCCATTCACTCGACAACTTAGATGCGAATCGACATTCTCCTAAGTTCAAAATACTCCGAGTGATGAGCGATCCTCACGCTCGGGGGCTTAGCTGCGGCTACAATTCGCATAAGTTAAAAAACTCGTCGACTGGATCGTAATCCATCCACTCGACAGCTTAGCTGTGAGTCGACATTCGCCTAAGTTCGAAATACTATGAGTGATGAGCGATCCTCACGCTCGGGGGCTTAGCTATGAATACATTTCGCCTAAGTTTAAAAACCTCGTCGAGACGATGGTAATCCAATCACTCGACAGCTTAGATGCGAATCGACATTCGCCTAAGTTCAAAATACTCTGAGTGACGACCGATCCGCACGCTCATGGGCTTAGCTGCGAATATATTGCGAGGCGATGGTAATCCATCCACTCTACATATTACACCCGATTCGACATTCGCCTAAGTTCAAAATACTCTGAGTGATCAACGTCCTCACCTCGGGGGCTTAGCTGTGAATAAAATTCGCCTAAGTTAAAAAACACGTCGAGACGATGGTAATCCATTCACTCGACAGCTTAGATGCGAATCGACATTCGCCTAAGTTCAAAATACTTCGAGTGATGAGCGATCCCCACGCTCGGGGGCTAAGCTGTGAATACAATTCGCCTAAGTTAAAAAACTTGTCGACAAGATCGTAATCCATCCACTCGACAGCTTAGCTGCGATTCGTCATTTGCCTAAGTTCAAAATACTTCGAGTGATTAGCGATCCTCATGCTCGGGGGCTTAGCTGCGAATACAATTTGCCTAAGTTAAGAATCTCATCGACTAGATAGTAATCCATCCACTCGATAGCTTATCCGCGATTCGACATTCGACTAAGTTCAAAATACTACTGAGTGATGAGCGATCCTCATGCTCGGGGGCTTAGCTGCGAATACATTTCGCCTAAGTTAAAAACCTCATGGAGACGATGGTAATCCATTCACTCGACATCTTAGATGCGAATCCACATTCGCCTAAGTTCAAAATACTCTGAGTGATGAGCGATCCTCACGCTCGGGGGCTTGGCTGCGAATACATTTCGCCTATATTAAGAACCTCGTCGACGGGATAGTAATCAATCCACTCAACAGCTTAGCTGCAATTCGACATTTGCCTAAGTTCAAAATACTTTGAGTGATGAGCGATCCTCATGCTCGGGGGCTTAGCTGCGAATATATTTTGCCTAAGTTAAAAAAATCATCGAGACAATGGTAATCCATTCATTCAACACCTTAGACGTGAATCGACATTCGCCTAACTTCAAAATACTCCGAGTGATGAGCGATCCTCACGCTCGGGGGCTTAGCTGTGAATACAATTCGCCTAAGTTAATAAACTCGTCGAGACGATGGTAATCCATTCACTCGACAGCATAGATGCGAATCGACATTCGCCTAAGTTCAAAATACTCTGGGTGATGAGCGATCCCCACGCTCAGGGGCTTAGCTGCGAATACAATTCGCCTAACTTAAAAAAACTCATCGAGACGATGGTAATCCATTCACTCGACAACTTAGATGCGAATCGACATTCTCCTAAGTTCAAAATACTCCGAGTGATGAGCGATCCTCACGCTCGGGGGCTTAGCTGCGGATACAATTCGCATAAGTTAAAAAACTCGTCGACTGGATCGTAATCCATCCACTCGACAGCTTAGCTGTGAGTCGACATTCGCCTAAGTTCGAAATACTATGAGTGATGAGCGATCCTCACGCTCGGGGGCTTAGCTACGAATACAATTCACCTAACTTAAGAGCCTCGTCGACTGGAGAGTAATCCATCCACTCGACAGCTTATCTGCGATTCGACATTCGCCTAAGTTCAAAATACTGCCGAGTGATGAGCGATCCTCACGCTCGGGGGCTTAGCCGCTAATACATTTACCCTAAGTTAAAAACCTCGTCGAGACAATGGTAATCCATTCACTCGACAGCTTAGATGCGAATCGACATTCTCCTAAGTTCAAAATACTCTGAGTGATGAGCGATCCTCACGCTCGGGGGCTTAGCTGCGAATGTATTTCGCCTAAGTTAAAAAAAATTGTCGAGACGATGGTAATCCATTCATTCAACAGCTTAGACGCGAATTGACATTCGCCTAAGTTCAAAATACTCCGAGTGATGAGCGGTCCTCATGCTCGGGGGCTTAGCTACGAATACAATTCGGCTAAGTTAAAAAACTCATCGAGACGATGGTAATCCGTTCACTCGACAGCATAGATGCGAATCGACATTCGCCTAAGTTCAAAATACTCCGAGTGATGAGCGATCCCCACGTTCGGGGGCTTAGCTGCGAATACAATTCGCCTAAGTTCAAGAATTCATCGAGACGATGGTAATCCATTCACTGGACAACTTAGATGCGTATCGACATTTGCCTAAGTTCAAAATACTCCGAGTGACGAACGATCCTCATGGTCGGGGGCTTAGCTGCGAATACAATTCGCCTAAGTTGAAAAACTTGTCGACTTGATCGTAATCCATCCACTCGACACCTTAGCTGTGATTCGACATTCGCCTAGGTTGAAACTACTCCGAATGATGAGCGATCTTCACGCTCGGGGGCTTAGCTACGAATACAATTTGCCTAAGTTAAGAACATCATCGACTGGATAGTAATCCATCCACTCGACAGCTTACCTACGATTTGACATTCACCTAAGTTCAAAATACTGCCGAGTGATGAGCGATCTTCACGCTCGGGGCCTTAGCTACGAATACATTGCGCCTAAGTTAAAAACCTCGTTGAGACAATGGTAATGCATTCACTCAATAGCTTATATGCGAATCGACATTCGCTTAAATTCAAAATACTCCGGGTGATGAGCAATCCTGGCGCTCGGGAGCTAAGCTGCGAAAACATTTCGCCTAAGTTAAGAACCTCATCGACTGGATAGTAATCAATCCACTCGATAGCTTAGCTGCGATTCGACATTCACCTAAGTTCAAAATACTGTCGAGTGACGAGCGATCCTCATGCTCGGGGGCTTAGCTGCGAATACATTTCGCCTAAGTTAAAAACCTCGTCGAGGTGATGGTAATCCATTCAGTCGACAGCTCTGATACGAATCGACATTCGCCTAAGCTCAAAATACTCGGAGTGATGAGCGATCCTCACGCTCGGGGGCTTAGCTGCGAATACAATTCGACTAAGTTAAAAAACTCATCGAGTAGATTGTAATCCATCCACTCGACAACTTAGCTGCGATTCGACATTCGCCTAAGTTCAAAATACTCCGAGTGATGATCGATCCTCAAGCTCGGGGGCTTAGCTGCGAATACAATTCGCCTAAGTTAAGAACCACATCGACTGGATAGTAATCTAGCCACTCGACAGCTTATCTGCGATTCGACGTTCGCCTAAGTTCAAAATACTGTCGAGTGCTGAGCGATCCTCCCGCTCGGGGGCTTACTTGCGAATATATTTCGCCTAGGTTAAAAACCTCGTCGAGCCGATGGTAATCCATTCACTCGACAGCTTAGATGCGAATCAACATTCTCCTAAGTTCAAAACACTCTGAGTGATGAGCGATCCTCACGCTCGGGGGCTTAGCTGCGAATACATTTCGCCTAAGTTAAGAACCTCGTCGACTAGATAGTAATCAATCCACTCGACAGCTTAGCTGCGATTCGACATTTGCCTAAGTTTAAAATTGTACCGAGTGATGAGCGATCCTCACGCTCGGGGGCTTAGCTGCGAATACATTTCGCCTAGGTTACAAACGTCATCGAGGCGATGGTAATCCATCCACTCGACAGATTAGATGCGATTTGACATTTGCCTAAGTTCAAAATACTTTGAGTGATGAGCGATCCTCATGCTCGGGGGCTTAGCTGCGAATATATTTTGCCTAAGTTAAAAAAATCATCGAGACAATGGTAATCCATTCATTCAACACCTTGGACGTGAATCGACATTCGCCTAACTTCAAAATACTCCGAGTGATGAGCGATCCTCACGCTCGGGGGCTTAGCTGTGAATACAATTCGCCTAAGTTAATAAACTCGTCGAGACGATGGTAATCCATTCACTCGACAACATAGATGCGAATCGACATTCGCCTAAGTTCAAAATACTCCGGGTGATGAGCGATCCCCACGCTCAGGGGCTTAGCTGCGAATACAATTCGCCTAACTTAAAAAATTCATCGAGACGATGGTAATTCATTCACTCGACAACTTAGATGCGAATCGACATTCTCCTAAGTTCAAAATACTCCGAGTGATGAGCGATCCTCATGCTCGGGGGCTTAGCTGCGGATACAATTCGCATAAGTTAAAAAACTCGTCGACTGGATCGTAATCCATCCACTCGACAGCTTAGCTGTGAGTCGACATTCGCCTATGTTCGAAATACTATGGGTGATGAGCGATCCTCACGCTCGGGGGCTTAGCTGCGAATACAATTTGCCTAAGTTAAAAAAACTCATCGACAAGATCGTAATCCATCCACTCGACAGCTTATCTGCGACTCGACATTCGCCTAAGTTCAAAATACTACCGAGTGATGAGCGATCCTCATGCTCGGGGGCTTACTTGCGAATATATTTCGCCTAATTTTAAAACCTCGTCAAGACGATGGTAATCCATTCACTCGACAAATTAGATGCTATTCGACATTCGCCTAAGTTCAAAACACTCTCAGTGATGAGCGATCCTCATGCTCGGGTGCTTAGATGCGAATACGTTTCGCCTAAGTTAAGAACCTCGTCGACTGGATAGTAATCAATCCACTCGACAGCTTAGCTGCGATTCGACATTCACCTAAGTTCAAAATACTACCGAGTGATGAGCGATCCTCACGCTCGGTGGCTTAGCTGCGAATACATTTCGGCTAAGTTAAAACCTCGTCGAGGCGATGGTAATCCATCCACTCAACAGCTTTGCTGCGAGTCAACATTCGCCTAAGTTCAAAATACTCCGAGTGATGAGCGATCCTCACGCTCGGGGGCTTAGCTGCGAATACAATTCGCCGCAGTTAAAAAACTCATCGACTGGATGGTAATCCATCCACTCGATATCTTAGCTGCGATTCGACATTCGCCTAAGTTCAAAATACTCCAAGTGAAGATCGATCCTCAAGCTCGGGGGCTTAGCTGCGAATACAATTCGCCTAAGTTAAGAACCTCGTCGACTCGATAGAATCCATCCACTCGACAGCTTATCTGTGATTCGACATTCGCCTAAATTCAAAATAATTTGAGTGATAAGCGATCCTCATGCTCGGGGGTTTAGCTGCGAATATATTTCGCCTAAGTTAAAAAAAATCATCGAGTCAATGGTAATCCATTCATTCAACACCTTAGACGCGAATCGACATTCGCCTAAGTTCAAAATACTCCGAGTGATGAGTGATCCTCACGGTCGGGGGCTTAGCTATGAATACAATTCGCCTAAGTTAAAAAATTGGCCGAGACGATGGTAATCCATTCACTCGACAGCATAGATGCGAATCGACATTCGCCTAAGTTCAAAATACTCCGAGTGATGAGCGATCCCCACGTTCGGGGGCTTAGCTGCGAATACAATTCGCCTAAGTTAAAGAATTCATCGAGACGATGGTAATCCATTCACTGGACAGCTTAGATGCGTATCGACATTTGCTTAAGTTCAAAATACTCCGAGTGACGAACGATGCTCATGGTCGGGGGCTTAGCTGCGAATACAATTCGCCTAAGTTGAAAAACTTGTCGACTGGATCGTAATCTATCCACTCGACAGCTTAGCTGTGATTCGACATTCGCCTAGGTTCAAAATACTCCGAGTGATGAGCGATCTTCACGCTCGTTGCCTTAGCTACGAATACAATTTGCCTAAGTTAAGAACATCGTTGACTGGATAGTAATCCATCCGCTCGACAGCTTACCTACGATTTGACATTCACCTAAGTTCAAAATACTACCGAGTGATGAGCGATCTTCACGCTCGGGGCCTTAGCTGCGAATACATTGCGCCTAAGTTAAAAACCTCGTTGAGACAATGGTGATGCATTCACTCGACAGCTTAGATGCGAATCGACATTCGCCTAAATTCAAAATACTCCGGGTGATGAGCGATCCTGGCGCACGGGAGTTAAGCTGCGAATACATTTCGCCTAAGTTAAGAACCTCATCGACTGGATAGTAATCAATCCACTCAATAGCTTAGCTGCGATTCGACATTCACCTAAGTCCAAAATACTGTCGAGTGATGCCTCACGCTCGGGGGCTTAGCTGCGAATACATCTCGCCTAAGTTAAAAACCTCGTCGAGGTGATGGTAATCCATTGACTCGACAGCTTTGATACGAATCGACATTCGCCTAAGCTCAAAATACTCCGAGTGATGAGCGATCCTCACGCTCGGGGGCTTAGCTGCGAATACAATTCGACTAAGTTAAAAAACTCATGAAGTAGATCGTAATCCATTCACTCGACAGCTTAGCTGCGATTCGACATTCGCCTAAGTTCAAAATACTCCGAGTGATGATCGATCCTCACGCTCGGGGGCTTAGCTGCGAATACAATTCGCCTAAGTTAAGAACCACGTCGACTGGATTGTAATCCAGCCACTCGACAGCTTAGGTGCGATTCGACATTCGCCTAAGTTTAAAATAGTACCAAGTGATGAGCGATCCTCACGCTCGCGGGCTTAGCTGCGAATACATTTCGCCTAGGTTACAAACCTCGTCGAGCCGATGGTAATCCATCCACTCGACAGATTAGATGCGATTTGACATTTGCCTAAGTTCAAAATACTTTGAGTGATGAGCGATCCTCATGCTCGGGGGCTTAGCTGCGAATATATTTCGCCAAAGTTAAAAAAATCATCGAGACAATGGTAATCCATTCATTCAACACCTTAGACATGAATCGACATTCGCCTAAGTTCAAAATACTCCGAGTGATGAGCGATCCTCACGCTCGGGGGCTTAGCTGTGAATACAATTCGCCTAAGTTAATAAACTCGTCGAGACGATGGTAATCCATTCACTCGACAGCATAGATGCGAATCGACATTCGCCTAAGTTCAAAATACTCCGGGTAATGAGCGATCCCCACGCTCAGGGGCTTAGCTGCGAATACAATTCGCCTAACTTAAAAAATTCATCGAGACGATAGTAATCCATTCACTCGACAACTTAGATGCGAATCGACATTCTCCTAAGTTCAAAATACTCCGATTGATGAGCGATCCTCACGCTCGGGGGCTTAGCTGCGGATACGATTCGCGTAAGTTAAAAAACTCGTCGACTGGATCGTAATCCATCCACTCGACAGCTTTGCTGCGAGTCGACATTCGCCTAAGTTCAAAATACTATGAGCGATGAGCGATCCTCACGCTCGGGGGCTTAGCTGCGAATACAATTTGCCTAAGTTAAAAAAACTCATCGACTAGATCGTAATCCATCCACTCGACAGCTTAGCTGCGATTTGACATTCGCCGAAGTTCAAAATACTCCAAGTGATGATCGATCCTCAAGCTCGGGGGCTTAGCTGCGAATACAATTCACTAAGTTAAGAACCTCGTCGACTGGATAGTAATCCATCCACTCGATAGCTTATTTGCGATTTGACATTCGCCTAAGTTCAAAATACTACCGAGTGATGAGCGATCCTTACGCTCGGGGGCTTACTTGTGAATATATTTCGCCTAGGTTAAAAACCTCGTCAAGCCGATGGTAATCCATTCACTCGACAAATTAGATGCTATTCGACATTCGCCTAAGTTCAAAACACTCTGAGTGATGAGCGATCCTCATGCTCGGGTGCTTAGATGCGAATACGTTTCGCCTAAGTTAAGAACCTCGTCGACTCTATAGTAATCAATCCACTCGACAGGTTAGCTGCGATTCTACATTCACCTAAGTTCAAAATACTACCGAGTGATGAGCGATCCTCACGCTCGGTGGCTTAGCTGCGAATACATTTCGCCTAAGTTAAAACCTCGTCGAGGCGATGGTAATCCATCCACTCGACAGATTAGATGCTATTCGGCATTTGCCTAACTTCAAAATACTTTGAGTGATGAGCGATCCTCATGCTTAGAGGCTTAGCTCCGAATATATTTTGCCTAAGTTAAAAAAATCGTCGAGACGATGGTAATCCATTCATTCGACAGCTTAGACGCGAATCGACATTCGCCTATGTTCAAAATACACCGAGTGATGAGCGATCGTCACGCTCGGGGGCTTAGCTGCGAATACAATTCGCATAAGCTAAAAAACTCGTCGACTGGATCGTAATCCATCCACTCGACAACTTAGATGCGATTCGACATTCGCCTAAGTTCAAAATACTCCGAGTGATGAGCGATCCTAGCGCTCGGGGGCTTAACTACGAATACATTTCGCCTAAGTTAAGAACCTCATCGACTGGACAATACTCAATCCACTCAATAGCTTAGCTGCGATTCAACATTCTCCTAAGTTCAAAACACTGCCGAGTGATGAGCAATCCTCACGCTCGGGGGCTTAGCTGCGAATACATTTTGCCTAACTTAAAAACCTCGTCGAGGCGATGGTAATCCATTCACTCGACAACTTAGATGGGAATCGACATTCGCCTAAGTTCAAAATACTCCGAGTGATGAGCGATCCTCATGCTCGGGGGCTTAGCTGCGAATACAATTCGCCGCAGTTAAAAAACTCATCGACTGGATCGTAATCCATCCACTCGACATCTTAGCTGCGATTCGACATTTGCCTAAGTTCAAAATACTCCAAGTGATGATCGATCCTCAAGATCGGGGGCTTAGCTACAAATACAATTCGCCTAAGTTAAGAACCTCGTCGACTCGATAGAATCCATCCACTCGACAGCTTATCTGTGATTCGGCATTCGCCTAAGTTCAAAATACTTTGAGTGATGAGCGATCATCATGCTCATGGTCGGGGGCTTAGCTGCGAATACAATTCGCCTAAGTTGAAAAACTTGTCGACTGGATCGTAATCCATCCACTCGACAGCTTAGCTGTGATTCGACATTCGCCTAGGTTCAAAATACTCCAAGTGATGAGCGATCTTCACGCTCGGGGGCTTAGCTACGAATACAATTTGCCTAAGTTAAGAACATCGTCGACTGGATAGTAATCCATCCGCTCGACAGCTTACCTACGATTTGACATTCACCTAAGTTCAAAATACTGCCGAGTGATGAGCGATCTTCACGCTCGGGGCCTTAGCTGCGAATACATTGCGCCTAAGTTAAAAACCTCGTTGAGACAATGGTGATGCATTCACTCGACAGCTTAGATGCGAATCGACATTCGCCTAAATTCAAAATACTCAGGGTGATGAGCGATCCTGGCGCTCGGGAGCTAAGCTGCGAATACATTTCGCCTAAGTTAAGAACCTCATCGACTGGATAGTAATCAATCCACTCGATAGCTTAGCTGCGATTCGACATTCACCTAAGTCCAAAATACTGTCGAGTGATGCCTCACGCTCGGGGGCTTAGCTCCGAATACATTTCGCCTAAGTTAAAAACCTCGTCGAGGTGATGGTAATCCATTCACTCGACAGCTTTGATACGAATCGACATTCGCCTAAGCTCAAAATACTCCGAGTGATGAGCGATCCTCACGCTCGGGGGCTTAGCTGCGAATACAATTCGACTAAGTTAAAAAACTCATCAAGTAGATCGTAATCCATTCACTCGACAGCTTAGCTGCGATTCGACATTCGCCTAAGTTCAAAATACTCCGAGTGATGATCGATCGTCACGCTCGGGGACTTAGCTGCGAATACAATTCGCCTAAGTTAAGAACCACGTCGACTGGATAGTAATCCAGCCACTCGACAGCTTAGGTGCGATTCGACATTCGCCTAAGTTTAAAATAGTACCGAGTGATGAGCGATCCTCACGCTCGCGGGCTTAGCTGCGAATACATTTCGCCTAGGTTACAAACCTCGTCGAGGCGATGGTAATCCATCCACTCGACAGATTAGATGCGATTTGACATTTGCCTAAGTTCAAAATACTTTGAGTGATGAGCGATCCTCATGCTCGGGGGCTTAGCTGCGAATATATTTCGCCAAAGTTAAAAAATCATCGAGACAATGGTAATCCATTCATTCAACACCTTAGACATGAATCGACATTCGCCTAAGTTCAAAATACTCCGAGTGATGAGCGATCCTCACGCTCTTGGGCTTAGCTGTGAATACAATTCGCCTAAGTTAATAAACTCGTCGAGACGATGGTAATCCATTCACTCGACAGCATAGATGCGAATCGATATTCGCCTAAGTTCAAAATACTCCGGGTGATGAGCGATCCCCACGCTTAGGGGCTTAGCTGCGAATACAATTCGCCTAACTTAAAAAATTCATCGCGACGATAGTAATCCATTCACTCGACAACTTAGATGCGAATCGACATTCTCCTAAGTTCAAAATACTTCGATTGATGAGCGATCCTCATGCTCCGGGGCTTAGCTGCGGATACAATTCGCGTAAGTTAAAAAACTCGTCGACTGGATCGTAATCCATCCACTCGACAGCTTTGCTGCGAGTCGACATTCGCCTAAGTTCAAAATACTATGAGTGATGAGCGATCCTCACTCTCGGGGGCTTAGCTGCGAATACAATTTGCCTAAGTTAAAAAAACTCATCGACTAGATCGTAATCCATCCACTCGACAGCTTAGCTGCGATTTGACATTCGCCGAAGTTGAAAATACTCCAAGTGATGATCGATCCTCAAGCTCGGGGGCTTAGCTGCGAATACAATTCACTAAGTTAAGAACCTCGTCGACTGGATAGTAATCCATCCACTCGACAGCTTATTTGCGATTTGACATTCGCCTAAGTTCAAAATACTACCGAGTGATGAGCGATCCTCACGCTCGGGGGCTTACTTGTGAATATATTTCGCCTAGGTTAAAAACCTCGTCAAGCCGATGGTAATCCATTCACTCGACAAATTAGATGCTATTCGACATTCGCCTAAGTTCAAAACACTCTGAGTGATGAGCGATCCTCATGCTCGGGTGCTTAGATGCGAATACGTTTCGCCTAAGTTAAGAACCTCGTCGACTGGATAGTAATCAATCCACTCGACAGGTTAGCTGCGATTCGACATTCACCTAAGTTCAAAATACTACCGAGTGATGAGCGATCCTCACGCTCGGTGGCTTAGCTGCGAATACATTTCGCCTAAGTTAAAACCTCGTCGAGGCGATGGTAATCCATCCACTCGACAGATTAGATGCTATTCGGCATTTGCCTAACTTCAAAATACTTTGAGTGATGAGCGATCCTCATGCTCGGGGGCTTAGCTCCGAATATATTTTGCCTAAGTTAAAAAAATCGTCGAGACGATGGTAATCCATTCATTCAACAGCTTAGACACGAATCGACATTCGCCTATGTTCAAAATACTCCGATTGATGAGCGATCGTCACGCTCGGGGGCTTAGCTGCGAATACAATTCACATAAGCTAAAAAACTCGTCGACTGGATCGTAATCCATCCACTCGACAACTTAGATGCGATTCGACATTCGCCTAAGTTCAAAATACTCCGAGTGATGAGCGATCCTAGCGCTCGGGGGCTTAACTACGAATATATTTCGCCTAAGTTAAGAACCTCATCGACAGGATAGTACTCAATCCACTCAATAGCTTAGCTACGATTCAACATTCTCCTAAGTTCAAAACACTGCCGAGTGATGAGCAATCCTCACGCTCGGGGGCTTAGCTGCGAATACATTTTGCCTAACTTAAAAACCTCGTCGAGGCGATGGTAATCCATTCACTCGACAACTTAGATGGGAATCGACATTCGCCTAAGTTCAAAATACTCCGAGTGATGAGCGATCCTCACGCTCGGGGGCTTAGCTGCGAATACAATTCGCCGCAGTTAAAAAACTCATCGACTGGATCGTAATCCATCCACTCGACATCTTAGCTGCGATTCGACATTTGCCTAAGTTCAAAATACTCCAAGTGATGATCGATCCTCAAGATCGGGGGCTTAGCTACGAATACAATTCTCCTAAGTTAAGAACCTCGTCGACTCGATAGAATCCATCCACTCGACAGCTTATCTGTGATTCGGCATTCGCCTAAGTTCAAAATACTTTGAGTGATGAGCGATCCTCATGCTCGGGGGCTTAGCTGCGAATATATTTCGCCTAATTAAAAAAAATCATCGAGTCAATGGTAATCCATTCATTCAACACCTTAGACGCGAATCGACATTCGCCTAAGTTCAATATACTCCGAGTGATGAGCGATCCTCACGCTCGGGGGCTTAGCTGTGAATACAATTGGCCTAAGTTAAAAAAACTCGTTGAGACAATGGTAATCCATTCACTCGACAACATAGATGCGAATCGACATTCGCCTAAGTTCAGAATACTCCGAGTGATGAGCGATCCCCACGCTCAGGGGCTTAGCTGCGAATACAATTCGCCTAACTTAAAAAATTCATCGAGACGATGGTAATCCATTCACTCGACAGCTTAGATAAGAATCGACATTCGCCTAAGTTCAAAATACTCCGAGTGATGAGCGATCCTCACGCTCGGCGGCTTTGCTGCGAATATAATTCGCCTAAGATAAAAAACTCGTCGACTGGATCGTAATCCATCCACTCGACAGCTTAGCTGCGATTCGACATTTGCCTAAGTCCAAAATACTCCGAGTGGTGAGCGATCCTCATGCTCGGCGGCTTAGCTGTGAATACAATTTGCCTAAGTTAAAAAACTCATCGACTAGATCGTGATCTATCCACTCAACAGCTTAGCTGCGATTCGACATTCGCCGAAGTTCAAAATACTCTGAGTGTTGAGCGATCCTGGCGCTCGGGGGCTTACCTGCGAATACATTTCGCCTAAGTTAAGAACCACATCTACTGGATAGTAATCAATCCAGTCAACAGCTTAGCTGTGATGCAACATTCGCCTAAGTTCAAATTACTGCCGAGTGATGAGCGATCCTCACGCTCGGGGGCTTAGCTGCGAATACATTTCGCCTAAGTTAAAAACTCGTTGAGGTGATGGTAATCCATTCACTCGACAGCATACATGTGAATCGACATTCGCCTAAGTTCAAAATACTCCGAGTGATGAGCGGTCCTCACGCTCGGGGGCTTAGCTGCGAATATAATTCGCCTAAGTTAAAAAACTCATCGACTGGATCGTAATCCATCCACTCGACAGCTTAGCTGAGATTCGACATTCGCCTAAGTTCAAAATACTCCGAGTGATGATCGATCCTCAAGCTCGGGGGCTTAGCTGCGAATACAATTCGCCTAAGTTAAGAACCTCGTCGACTGGATATTATCCATCCACTCGACAGCTTATCTGCGATTCGACATTCGCCTAAGTTCAAAATACTACCGAGTGATGAGCGATCATCATGCTAGGGGCTTAGTTTTGAATACATTTCGCCTAAGTTAAAAACCTCGTCGAGGCAATGGTAATCTATCCACTCGACAACTTAGATGCGAATCGACATTCGCGTAAGTTCAAAATACTCCGACTGATGAGCGATCCCCATGCTCGGGGGCTTATCTGCGAATACAGTTCGCCTAAGTTAAAAAATTCATCGAGACGATGGTAATCCATTCACTTGAAAGCTTACCTGTGATTCGACATTCGCCTAAGTTCAAAATACTGCCGAGTGATGAGCGATCCTCACGCTCGGGGGCTTAGCTGCGAATACATTTCGCCTAAGTTAAAAACCTCGTCGAGCTGATGGTAATCCATCCACTCGACAGATTAGATGCGATTCGACATTCGCCTAAGTTCAAAATACTCCGAGTGATAAGCGATCGTCACGCTCGGGGGCTTAGCTGCGAATACAATTCACATAAGCTAAAAAACTCGTCGACTGGATCGTAATCCTTCCACTCGACAGCTTAGCTGCGATTCGACATTCGCCTAAGTTCAAAATACTCCGAGTGATGAGTGATCCTGGTGCTCGGGGGCTTAACTGCGAATACATTTCGCCTAAGTTAAGAACCTCATCGACTAGATAGTACTCAATCCACTCAACAGCTTAGCTGCGATTCAACATTCGCGTAAGTTCCAAATACTGCCGAGTGATGAGCAATCCTCACGCTCGGGGGCTTAGCTGCGAATACATTTTGCCTAAGTTAAAAACCTCGTCGAGACGATGGTAATCCATTCACTCGATAGATTAGATGCGAATCGACATTCACCCAAGTTCAAAATACTCCGAGTGATGAGCGATCCACACGCTCGGGGGCTTAGCTGCGAATACAATTCGCCTAAGTTAAAAAACTCGACGACTGGATTGTAATCCATCCACTCGAGAGCTTAGCTGCGATTCGACATTCGCCTAAGTTCAAAATACTCCGAGTGATGAGCGATCCTGGCGCTCGGGGGCTTAACTGCGAATACATTTCGCCTAAGTTAAGAACCACATCGACTGGATAGTAATCAATCCAGTCAACATCTTAGCTGCGATTCGACATTCGCCTAAGTGCAAATTAAAGCCGAGTGATGAGCGATCCTCACGCTCAGGGGCTTAGCTGCGAATACATTTTTCCTAAGTTAAAAACCTCGTTGAGGTGATGGTAATCCATTCACTCGAGAGCATACATGCGAATCGACATTCGCCTAAGTTCAAAATACTCCGAGTGATGAGCGATGCTCACGCTCGGGGGCTTAGCTGCGAATATAATTCGCCTAAGTTAAAAAACTCATCGGCTGGATCGTAATCCATCCACTCGACAACTTAGCTGCGATTCGACATTCGCCTAAGTTCAAAATACTCCGAGTGATGATCGATCCTCAAGCTCGGGGGCTTAGCTGCGAATACAATTCGCCTAAGTTAAGAACCCCGTCGACTGGATATTATCCATCCACTCGATAGCTTATCTGCGATTCGACATTCGCCTAAGTTCAAAATACTACCGAGTGATGAGCGATCATCATGCTCGGGGCTTAGTTTCGAATACATTTCGCCTAAGTTAAAAACCTCGTCGAGCTGATGGCAATCCATTCACTCGACAGCTTAGATGCGAATCGACATTCGCGTAAGTTCAAAATACTCTGAGTAATGAGCGATCCTCATGCTTGGGGGCTTAGCTACGAATACATTTCGCCTAAGTTAAGAACCTCGTCGACTAGATAGTAATCAATCCGCTTGATAGCTTACCTGTGATTTGACATTCGCCGAAGTTCAAAATACTGCCGAGTGATGAGCGATCCTGACGCTAGGGGGCTTAGCTGCGAATACATTTCGCCTAAGTTAAAAACGTCGTCGAGGTGATGGTAATCCATCCACTCGACAGATTAGATGCGATTCGACATTCGCCTAAGTTTAAAATACTCCGAGTGATGAGCAATCGTCACGCTCGGGGGCTTAGCTGCGAATACAATTCACATAAGCTAAAAAACTCGTCGACTGGATCGTAATCCATCCACTCGATAGCTTAGCTGCGATTTGACATTTGCCTAAGTTCAGAATACTCCGAGTGATGAGCGATCCTGGTGCTCGGGGGCTTAACTACGAATACATTTCGCCTAAGTTAAGAACCTCATCGACTAGATAGTACTCAATCCACTCAACAGCTTAGCTGCGATTCAAGATTCGAGTAAGTTCAAAATACTGCCGAGTGATGAGCAATCCTCACGCTCGGGGGCTTAGCTGCGAATACATTTTGCCTAAGTTAAAAACCTTGTCGAGGCGATGGTAATCCATTCACTCGACAGCTTAGATGCGAATCGACATTCGCCTAAGTTGAAAATACTCCGAGTGATGAGCGATCCTCACGCTCGGGGGCTTAGCTGCGAATACAATTCGCCTAAGTTAAAAAACTCATCGACTGGATCGTAATCCATCCACTCGACATCTTAGCTACGATTCGACATTCGCCTAAGTTCAAAATACTCCGAGTGATGATCGATCCTCAGGCTCGGGGGCTTAGCTGCGAATACAATTCGCCTAAGTTAAGAACCTCGTCGACTTGATAGAATCCATCCACTCGACAGCTTATCTGCAATTCGACATTCGCCTAAGTTCAAAATACTCTGAGTGATGAGAGATCCTCACGCTCAGGGGCTTACCTGCGAATATATTTCGCCTACGTTAAGAACCTCGTCGACTGGGTAGTAATCGATCCACTCGACAGCTTAGCTACGATTTGACATTCGCCTAAGTTCAAAATACTGCCGAGTGATGAGCGATCCTCACGCTCGGGGGCTTAGCTCCGAATACATTTCTCCTAAGTTAAATACCTCGTCGAGGCGATGGTAATCCGTGCACTCAATAGATTAGAAGGGATTCAACATTCACCTAAGTTAAATATACTCCTAGTGATGAGCGATCCTCACGCTCGGAGGCTTAGCTGCGAATACAATTCGCCTAAGTTAAAACACTCGACGACTGGATCGTAATCCATCCACTCGACAGCTTAGCTGCGATTCGACATTCGCCTAAGTTCAAAATACTCCGAGTGATGAGCGATCCTAGCGCCCGGGGGTTTAACTACGAATACATTACGCCTAAGTTAAGAACCACATCGACTGGATAGTAATCAATCCAGTCAACAGCGTAGCTGCCATTCGACATTCGCCTAAGTTCAAATTACTGCCGAGTGATGAGCGATCCTCACGCTCGGGGGTTTAGCTGCGAATACATTTCACCTAAGTTAAAAACCTCGTTGAGGCGATGGTAATCCATTCACTCGACAGCTTAGATGCGAATTGACATTCGGCTAAGTTCAAAATACTCTGAGTGATGAGCGATCCTCATGCTCGGGGGCTTAGCTGCGAATACATTTCGCCTAAGTTAAGAACCTCGTCGACTAGATAGTAATCAATCTGCTCGATAGCTTACCTGCGATTCAACATTCGCCTAAGTTCAAAATATTGCCGAGTGATGAGTGATCCTCATGCTCTGGGGCTTAGCTACGAATACATTTCTCCTAAGTTAATAACCTCGTCGAGGTGATGGTAATCCATCCACTCGACAGATTAGATGCGATTCGACATTCGCCTAAGTTCAAAATATTCTGAGTGATGAGCGATCCTCACGCTCGGGGGCTTAGCTGCGAATATATTTCGCCTAAGTTAAAAAAAATCTTCGAGACGATGGTAATCCATTCATTCAATAGCTTAGACATGAATCGACATTCGCCTAAGTTCCAAATACTCCGAGTGATGAGCGATCCTCACGCTCGGGGGCTTAGGTGTGAATACAATTCGCCTAAGTTAAAAAACTCATCGAGACGATGGTAATCCATTCACTCGACAGCATAGATGCCAATCGACATTCGCCTAAGTTCAGAATACTCCGAGTGATGAGCGATCCCCACGCTCGGGGGCTTAGCTGCAAATACAATTCGCCTAAGTTAAAAAATTCATCGAGACGATGGTAATCCATTCACTCGACAGCTTAGATGCGAATCGACATTCACCTTTGTTCGAAATACTCCGAGTGATGAGCAATCCTCACGCTCGGGGGCTTAGCTGTGAATACAATTCACCTAAGTTAAAAAACTCGTCGACTGGATCGTAATCAATCCACTCGACGGCTTAGCTGCGATTCGACATTCACCTAAGTTCAAAATACTCCGAGTGATGAGCGCTCTTCACGCTCAGGGGCTTAGCTGCGAATACCATTCGCCTAAGTTTAAAAACTCGTCGACTGGATCGTAATCCATCCACTCGACACCTTAGCTATGCTTCGGCATTTGCCTCAGTTCAAAATACTCCGATTGATGAGCGATCTTCATGCTCAGGGTCTTAGCCTCGAATACATTTCGCCTAAGTTAAGAACCTCATCGACTGGATAGTAATTAATCCACTCGACAGCTTAGCTGCGATTCAACATTCGCCTAAGTTCAAAATACTGCCGATTGATGACCGATCCTCATGCCTGGGGGCTTAGCTACAAATACATTTCTCCTAAGTTAAAAACCTCATCGAGGCGATGGTAATCCATTCACTGGACAGCTTAGATGGGAATCGACATTAGTCTAAGCTCAAAATACACCGAGTGATGAGCGATCCTCACGCTCGGTGGCTTAGCTATGAATACAATTCTCCTCAGTTAAAAAACTCATCGACTGGATCGGAATCCATCCACTCGACAGCTTAGCTGCGATTCGACATTCGCCTAAGTTCAAAATACTCCGAGTGATGAGCGATCCTCATGCTCGGGGGCTTAGCTATGAATAGAATTCGCCTAAGTTAAAAACCTCGTCGAGGCGATGGTAATCCATCCACTCGACAGATTAGATGCGATTCGACATTCGCCTAAGCTCACAATACTCCGAGTGATTAGCGATCCTCATGCTCGGGGGCTTAGTTGCGAATATATTTTGCCTAAGTTAAAAAAAATCGTCGAGACGATGGTAATCCATTCATTCGATAGCTTAGACGTGAATTGACATTCGCCTAAGTTCAAAATACTCCGAGTGATGAGCGATCCTCACGCTCCGGGGCCTAGCTACCAATACATTTCGCCTAAGTTAAGAACATCATCGATTGGATAGTAATCAATCCGCTCGACAACTTAGTTGTGATTTGACATTCGCCTAAGTTCAAAATACTGCCGAGCGACGAGCGATCCTCATGCTCGGGGGCTTAACTTCGAATACATTTCGCCAAAGTTAAAAACCTCGTCGAGGCGATGGTAATCCATTTACTCGACAACTTAGATGTGAATCGACATTCGCCTAAGTTCAAAATACTCCAAATGATGAGCGATCCTCACGCTCGGGGGCTTAGCTATGAATACAATTCCCCTAAGTTAAAAAACTCATCGACTGGATCAAAATCCATCCACTTGACAGCATAGCTGTGATTCGACATTCGCCTTAGTTCAAAATAATCTGAGTGATGAGCGATCCTCATGATCGGTGGCTTACCGTGAATAGAATTCGCCTAAGTTAAAAACCTCGTCGAGGCGATGGTAATCCATCCACTCGACAGATTAGATGCGATTCGACATTTGCCGAAGTTCAAAATGCTCCGAGCGATTAGCGATCCTCACGCTCGGGGGCTTAGCTGGGAATATATTTTGCCTAAGTTAAAAAAAATCGTCGAGACGATGGTGATCCATTCATTCGATAGCTTAGACGTGAATTGTCATTCGCCTAAGTTCAAAATACTCCGTGTGATAAGTGATCCTCATGCTCGGGGGCTTAGCTGCGAATACAATTCGGCTAAGTTAAAAAAATCGTCGAGACGATGGTAATCCATTCACTCGACTGCATAGATGTGAATCGACATTTGCCTAAGTTCAAAATACTCCGAGTGATGAGCGATCCCCACGCTCGGGGGCTTAGCTAAGAATACAATTCGCCTAAGTTCAAAAATTCACCAAGACGATGGTAATCCATTCACTCGACAGCTTAGATGCGATTCGACATTTGCCTAAGTTCAAAATACTCCGAGTGATGAGCGATCCTCACGCTCGGGGGCTTAGCTGCGAATACAATTCGCCTAAGTTAAAAAACTTGTCGACTGGATCGCAATCCATCCACTCGACACATTAGATGCGATTCGACATTCGCCTAAGTTCAAAATACTCTGAGAGATGAGTGATCCTCACGCTCGCGGGCTTAGGTGTGAATAAAATTCGCCTAAGTTAAAAAACTCGTCGAGATGATGGTAATCCATTCACTCGACAGCTTAGATGCGAATCGACATTCGCCTAAGTTCAAAATACTCCGAGTGATGAGCGATCTCCACGCTCGGGGGCTTAGCTGCGAATACAATTTGCCTAAGTTAAAAAATTCATCGAGACGATGGTAATCCATTCACTCGACAGCTTAGATGCGAATCGACATTCTCCTAAGTTCAAAATACTCCGAGTATCCTCACGCTCGGGGGCTTAGCTGTGAATACATTTTGCTTAAGTTAAAAAACTCGTCGACTGGATCGTAATCCATCCACTCGACAGCTTAGTTGCGATTCGACATTCACCTAAGTTCAAAATACTTCGAGTGATGAGCGATCCTCACGCTCGGGGGCTTAGCTGCGAATACTATTCGCCTAAGTTAAGAACCTCGTCGACTGGATAGTAATCCATCCACTCGATAGCTTATCTGTGATTCGCCATTCACCTAAGTTCAAAATACTACCGAGTGATGAGCGATCCTCACGCTCGGGGGCTTAGCTACGAATACATTTCGCCTAAGTTTAAAAACCTCGTCGAGACGATGGTAATCCAATCACTCGACAGCTTAGATGCGAATCGACATTCGCCTAAGTTCAAAATACTCTGAGTGACGACCGATCCGCACGCTCATGGGCTTAGCTGCGAATATATTGTGAGGCGATGGTAATCCATCCACTCTACATATTAGACCCGATTTGACATTCGCCTAAGTTCAAAATACTCTGAGTGATCAACGCTCCTCACCTCGGGGGCTTAGCTGTGAATAAAATTCACCTAAGTTAAAAAACACGTCGAGACGATGGTAATCCATTCACTCGACAGCTTAGATGCGAATCGACATTCGCCTAAGTTCGAAATACTTCGAGTGATGAGCGATCCCCACGCTCGGGGGCTAAGCTGTGAATACAATTCGCCTAAGTTAAAAAACTTGTCGACAGGATCGTAATCCATCCACTCGACAGCTTAGCTGTGATTCGTCATTTGCCTAAGTTCAAAATACTTCGAGTGATTAGCGATCCTCATGCTCGGGGGCTTAGCTGCGAATACAATTTGCCTAAGTTAAGAATCTCATCGACTAGATAGTAATCCATCCACTCGATAGCTTATCCGCGATTCGACATTCGACTAAGTTCAAAATACTACTGAGTGATGAGCGATCCTCATGCTCGGGGGCTTAGCTGCGAATACATTTCGCCTAAGTTAAAAACCTCGTGGAGACGATGGTAATCCATTCACTCGACATCTTACATGCGAATCCACATTCGCCTAAGTTCAAAATACTCTGAGTGATGAGCGATCCTCACGCTCGGGGGCTTGGCTGCGAATACATTTCGCCTATATTAAGAACCTCGTCGACGGGATAGTAATCAATCTACTCAACAACTTAGCTGCAATTCGACATTCGCCTAAGTTCAAAATACTGCCGAGTGATGAGCGATCCTCACGCTCGGGGGCTTAGCTGCGAATACATTTCGCCTAAGTTAAAAACCTCATCGAGGCAATGGTAATCCATCCACTCGACACATTAGATGCGATTCGACATTCGCCTAAGTTCAAAATACTCTGAGAGATGAGTGATCCTCACGCTCGCGGGCTTAGGTGTGAATAAAATTCGCCTAAGTTAAAAAACTCGTCGAGATGACGGTAATCCATTCACTCGACAGCTTAGATGCGAATCGACATTCGCCTAAGTTCAAAATACTCCGAGTGATGAGCGATCTCCATGCTCGGGGGCTTAGCTGCGAATACAATTTGCCTAAGTTAAAAAATTCATCGAGACGATGGTAATCCATTCACTCGACAGCTTAGATGCGAATCGACATTCTCCTAAGTTCAAAATACTCCGAGTATCCTCACGCTCGGGGGCTTAGCTGTGAATACATTTTGCTTAAGTTAAAAAACTCGTCGACTGGATCGTAATCCATCCACTCGACAGCTTAGCTGCGATTCGACATTCACCTAAGTTCAAAATACTTCGAGTGATGAGCGATCCTCACGCTCGGGGGCTTAGCTGCGAATACAATTCGCCTAAGTTAAGAACCTCGTCGACTGGATAGTAATCCATCCACTCGATAGCTTATCTGTGATTCGCCATTCAGCTAAGTTCAAAATACTACCGAGTGATGAGCGATCCTCACGCTCGGGGGCTTAGCTACGAATACATTTCGCCTAAGTTTAAAAACCTCGTCGAGACGATGGTAATCCAATCACTCGACAGCTTAGATGCGAATCGACATTCGCCTAAGTTCAAAATACTCTGAGTGACGACTGATCCGCACGCTCAGGGGCTTAGCTGCGAATATATTGCGAGGCGATGGTAATCCATCCACTCTACATATTAGACCCGATTCGACATTCGCCTAAGTTCAAAATACTCTGAGTGATCAACGCTCCTCACCTCGGGGGCTTAGCTGTGAATAAAATTCGCCTAAGTTAAAAAACACGTCGAGACGATGGTAATCCATTCACTCGACAGCTTAGATGCGAATCGACATTCGCCTAAGTTCAAAATACTTCGAGTGATGAGCGATCCCCACGCTCGGGGGCTAAGCTGTGAATACAATTCGCCTAAGTTAAAAAACTTGTCGACAGGATCGTAATCCATCCACTCGACAGCTTAGCTGCGATTCGTCATTTGCCTAAGTTCAAAATACTTCGAGTGATTAGCGATCCTCATGCTCGGGGGCTTAGCTGCGAATACAATTTTCCTAAGTAAAGAATCTCATCGACTAGATAGTAATCCATCCACTCGATAGCTTATCCGCGATTCGGCATTCGACTAAGTTCAAAATACTACTGAGTGATGAGCGATCCTCATGCTTGGGGGCTTAGCTGCGAATACATTTCGCCTAAGTTAAAAACCTCGTGGAGACGATGGTAATCTATTCACTCGACATCTTAGATGCGAATCCACATTCGCCTAAGTTCAAAATACTCTGAGTGATGAGCGATCCTCACGCTCGGGGGCTTGGCTGTGAATACATTTCGCCTATATTAAGAACCTCATCGACGGGATAGTAATCAATCCCCTCAACAGCTTAGCTGCAATTCGACATTCGCGTAAGTTCAAAATACTGCCGAGTGATGAGCGATCCTCACGCTCGGGGGCTTAGCTGCGAATACATTTCGCCTAAGTTAAAAACCTCGTCGGGGCGATTGTAATCCATCCACTCGACAGATTTGATGCGATTTGACATTCGCCTTAGTTCAAAATACTCCGAGTGATGAGCAATCCTCACGCTCGGGGGCTTAGCTGCGAATATGTTTCGCCTAAGTTTAAAAAATCGTCGAGATGATGGTAATCCATTCAGTCGACAACTCAGACACGAATTGACATACGCCTTAGTTCAAAATACCCCGATTGATGAGCGATCCTCACACTCGGGGGCTTAGCTGCGAATACAATTCTCCTAAGTTAAAAAATTCGTCGAGATGATGGTAATCCATTCACTCGACGACATAGATGCGAATCGATATTCGCCTAAGTTCAAAATACTCCGAGTGATGAGCGGTCCCCACACTCTGGGCTTAACTGAGAATACAATTCGCCTAATGTAAAAAATTCGCCGAGACGATGGTAATCCATTCACTCGACATCTTAGATGAGAATCGAGATTTGCCTAAGTTCAAAATACTCCGAGTTATGAGCGATCCTCACGCTCGGGGGCTTAGATGCGAATAGAATTCGCCTAAGTTAAAAAGCGTGTCGACTGGATCGTAATCCATGCAAACGACAGGTTAGGTGCGATTCGACATACGCCTAAGTTCAAAATACTCCGAGTGATGAGCGATCCTCACGCTCAGGGGCTTACTTGTGAATACATTTCGCCTAAGTTAAAAAACTCGTCGACTGGATCGTAATCCATCCACTCGGCAGCTTAGCAGCGATTCGACATTTGCCTAAGTTCAACATACTCCGAATGATGAGCGATCCTCATGCTCGGGGGCTTTGCAGCGAATAAAATTCGCCTAAGTTAAGAACCTCATCGACTGGAAAGTAATCCATCCACTTGACAGCTTATCTGCGATTCGACAGTCGCCTAAGTTCAAAATACTGCCGAGTGATGAGCGATCCTCATGCTCGGGGGCTTAAGTGCGAATACATTTCGCCTAAGTTAAAAACCTCATCGACATGATGGTAATCCATTCACTCGACAGCTTAGATGAGAATTAAAATTCGCCTAAGTTCAAAATACTCTGAGTGATGAGCGATCCTCACGCTCGAGGGCTTGGCTGCGAATACATTTCGCCTATGTTAAGAACCTCGTCGACAGGATAGTAATCAATCCACTCGACAACTTAGATGCGAATCGACATTTGCCTAAGTTCAAAATACTCCGAGTGATGAGCGATCCTCACGCTCGGGGGCTTAGCTGTGAATACAATTCGCCTAAGTTAATAAACTCGTTGACTAGATCGTAATCCATCCACTCGACAGCTTAGCTGCGATTCAACATTCGCCTAAGTTCAAAATACTCCGACTGATGAGCGATCCTCACACTCGGGGGCTTAGCTACGAATACAATTCACCTAAGTTAATAACCTCGTCGACTCGATAGTATTTCATCCACTCGACATCTTATCAGAGATTCGACATTTGCCTAAGTTCAAAATACTGCCGAGTGATGAGCGATCCTCACGCTCGGGGGCTTAGCTGCGAATACATTTCGCCTAAGTTAAAAACCTCGTCAAGACGATGGTAATCCATTCACTCGACAGCTTAGATGCAAAACGACATTCACCTAAGTTCAAAATACTCTGGATGATGAGCGATCCTCACGCTCGGGGGCTTGGCTGCGAATACATTTCGCCTAAGTTAAGAACCTCGTCGACTGGATAGTAATCAATCCACTCGATAGCTTAGTTGTCACTCGACATTCGCCTAAGTTCAAAATACTGCCGAGTGATGAGCGATCCTCACGCTCGGGTGCTTAGCTGCGAATACATTTCGCCTAAGTTAAAAACCTCGTCGAGGCGATGGTCATCCATCCACTTGACAGATTAGATGCGATTCGATATTCACCTAAGTTCAAAATACTCTGAGTGATGAGCGATCCTCACGCTCGGGGGCTTAGCTGCAAATATATTTCGCCTAAGTTAAAAACCTCGTCGAGGTGATGGTAATCCATCCACTCGACAGATTAGATGCAATTCGACATTCGCCTAAGTTCAAAATACTCTGAGTGATGAGCGATCCTCACGCACGGGGGCTTAGCTGTGAATACAATTCGCCTAAGTTAAAAAACTCGTCGAGACGATGGTAATCCATTCACTCGACAGCTTAGATGCGAATCGACATTCGCCTAAGTTCAAAATACTCTGAGTGATGAGCGATCCCCACACTCGGGGGCTTAGCTGCGAATACAATTCGCCTAAGTTAAAAAAATCATCGAGACGATGGTAATCTATTCACTCGACAGCTTAGATGCGAATCGAGATTCGCCTAAGTTCAGAATACTCCGAGTGATGAGCGATCCTCACACTCGGACAGCTTAGATGCGAATCGACATTCGCCTAAGTTAAAAAAACTCGTCGACTAGATCGTAATCCATCCACTCGACAGCTTAACAGCGATTCGACATGTGCCTAAGTTCAAAATACTCCGAGTGATGAGCGATCCTCACTCTCGGGGGCTTAGATGCGAATACAATTCGCCTAAGTTAAGAACCTCGTTGGCTGGATAGTAATCCATCCACTTGATAGCTTATCTACGATTCGACATTCGCCTAAGTTCAAAATACTGCCGATTGATGAGCGATCCTCACGCTCGGGGGCTTAAGTGCGAATACATTTTGCCTAAGTTAAAAACCTCGTCGAGACGATGGTAATCCATTCACTCTACAGCCTAGATGCGAATCGACATTCGCCTAAGTTCAAAATACTTTGAGTGATGAGCGATCCTCACGCTCGGGGGCTTGGTTGGGAATACATTTCGCCTATGTTAAGAACCTGGTCTACTGGATAGTAATCAATCCACTTGACAGCTTAGCTGCGATTCAACATTCGCCTAAGTTCAAAATACTACCAAGTGATGAGCGATCCTCACGCTCGAGGGCTTAGCTGCGAATACATTTCTCTTAAGTTAAATGCCTCATCGTGGCGATGGTAATCCATCCACTCGACAAATTAGTTGTGATTCGATATTCGCCTAAGTTCAAAATACTCAGAGTGATGAGCGATCCTCACGCTCGGGGGCTTAGCTGCGAATATATTTCGCTTAAGTTAAAAAAAATCGTTGAGACGATGGTAATCCATTCATTCGACAGCTTAAACGTGCATCGAGATTCGCCTTAGTTCAAAATACTTCGAGTGATGAGCGATCCTCACGCTCGGGGGCTTAGTTGTGAATACAATTCGCCTAAGTTAAAAAACTCGTCGATAGGATCGTAATCCAGCCACTCGGCAGCTTAGCTGCGATTCGTCATTTGCCTAAGTTCAAAATACTTAGAGTGATCAGCGATCCTCATGCTCGGGGGCTTAGCTGCGAATACAATTTGCCTAACTTAAGAATCTCATCGACTGGACAGTAATCCATCCACTCGACAGCTTATCCGCGATTCGACATTCGCCTAAGTTCAAAATACTGCTGAGTGATGAGCGATCCTCACGCTCAGGGGCTTAGCTCCGAATACATTTCGCCTAAGTTAAAATCCTCGTCGAGGCGATGGTAATCCATCCACTCGACAGATTAGATGCGATTCGACATTCGCCTAAGTTCAAAATACTCTGAGTGATGAGCGATCCTCACGCTCGGGGGCTTAGCTGTGAATATATTTCGCTTAATTTAAAAAAAATCGTTGAGACGATGGTAATCCATTCATTCGACAGCTTAGACGTGCATCGAGATTCGCCTTAGTTCAAAATACTCCGAGTGATGAGCGATCGTCACGCTCGGGGGCTTAGCTGCGAATACAATTCGCCGAAGTGAAAAAACTCGTCGAGACGATGGTAATCCATTCACTCGACAGCTTAGATGTGAATCGACATTCGTATAAGTTCAAAATACTCCAAGTGATGAGCAATACTCACGCTCGGGGGCTTAGTTGTGAATACAATTCGCCTAAGTTAAAAAACTCGTCGATAGGATCGTAATCCATCCACTCGAGCGATTCGACATTCGCCTAAGTTCAAAATACTGCTGAGTGATGAGCGATCCTCACGCTCGGGGGCTTAGCTGCGAATACATTTCGCCTAAGTTAAAAACCTCGTCGAGGCGATGGTAATCCATCCACTCGACAGATTAGATGCGATTCGACATTCGCCTAAGTTCAAAATACTCTGAGTGATGAGCGATCCTCACGCTCGGGGCTTAGCTGCGAATACATTTCGCCTAAGTTAAGAACCTCGTCGACTAGATAGTCATCAATCCACTCGACAACTTAGCTGCGGTTCGACATTCGCCTAATTTCAAAATACTACCGAGTGATGAGCGATGCTCACGCTCGGGGGCTTAGCTACGAATACATTTCGCCTAAGTTAAAAAGCTCGTCGAGGCGATGGTAATCCATCCACTCGACAGATTAGATGCGATTCGACATTCGCCTAAGTTCAATGTACTCTGAGTGATGAGCGATCCTCACGCTCGGGGGCTTAGCTGCGAATATATTTTGCCTAAGTTAAAAAACTCATCGACTGGATCGTAATCCATCCACTCGACAGCTTAGCTGCGATTCGACATTCGCCTAAGTTCAAAATACTCCGAGTGATGAGCGATCCTCATGCTCGGGGGCTTAGCTGCGAATACAATTCGCCTGAGTTAAAAACCTCATCGAGGCGATGGTAATCCATCCACTCGATAGATTTGATGCGATTTGACATTCGCCTAAGTTCAAAATACTCCGAGTGATGAGCGATCCTCACGCTCGGGGGCGTAGCTGCGAATATGTTTCGCCTAAGTTAAAAAAATCGTTGAGACGATGCTAATCCATTCATTCGACAACTTAGACACGAATTGACATACGCCTAAGTTCAAAATACTCCGAGTGATGAGCGATCCTCACGCTCGGGGGCTTAGCTGCGAATACAATTCGCCTCAGATAAAAAATTCGTCGAGACAATGGTAATCCATTCACTCGACAGCATAGATGCGAATCGATATTTGCCTAAGTTCAAAATACTCCGAGTGATGAGCGATCCTGGTGCTCGGGGGCTTAACTACGAATACATTTCGCCTAAGTTAAGAACCTCATCGACTGGATAGTAGTCAATCCACTGCACAGCTTAGCTGCGATTCAACATGTCGGCTAAGTTAAAAACCTCGTCGAGGCGATGGTAATCCATCCACTCGACAGATTAGATGCGATTCGACATTCGCCTAAGTTCAAAATACTCTGAGTGATGAGTGATCCTCACGCTCGGGGGCTTAGCTGCGAATATATTTTGAGGCGATGGTAATCCATCCACTCGACAGATTAGATGCGATTCGACAGTCGCGTAAGTTCAAAATACTCTGAGTGATGAGCGATCCTCACGCTCGGGGGCTTAGCTGTGAATACAATTCGCTTAAGTTAAAAACCTCGTCGAGGCGATGGTACTCCATTCATTCGACAGATTAGATGTGTTTCGACATTCGCCTAAGTTCAAAATAGTCCGAGTGATGAGCGATCCTCACGCTCGGGGGCTTAGCTGTGAATATCTTTCGCCTAAGTTAAAAAATCACCGAGACAATGGTAATCTATTCATTCGACAACTTAGACACGAATTGACATTCGCCTAAGTTCAAAATACTCCGAGTGATGAGCGATCCACACCCTCCGAGGCTTAGCTACGAATACAATTCGCCTAAGATAAAAAATTCGTCGAGACGATGGTAATCCATTCACTCGACAACATAGATGCGAATCGACATTCGCCTAAGTTCAAAATACTCCGAGTGATGAGCGATCCCCAACCTCAAGGCCTTAGCTGAGAATACAATTCGCCTAAGTTAAAAAATTCGTCGAGACGATGGTAATCCATTCACTCGACAGCTTAGATGAGAATCAACATTCGCCTAAGTTCAAAATACTCCGAGTGATGAGCGATCGTCACGCTCGGGGGCTTAGCTGCGAATAGAATTCGCCTAAGTTAAAAAACTCATCGACTGGATCGTAATCCATCCACTCGACAGCTTAGCTGCGATTCGACATTCGCCTAAGTTCAAAATACTTCGAGTGATGAGCGATCCTCACGCTCGGGGGCATAGCTGCGAATATATTTCTCCTAAGGTAAAAACCTCGTCGAGGTGATGGTAATCCATCCACTCGACAGATTAGATGTGATTCGACATTCGCCTAAGTTCAAAATACTTTGAGTGAAGAGAGATCCTCACGCTTTGGGGCTTAGCTCTGAATACAATTCGCCTAAGTTAAAAAACTCGTCGAGATGATGGTAATCCATTCAATCGACAGCTTACATGCGAATCAACATTCGCCAAAGTTCAAAATACTCTGAGTGATGAGCGATCCCCATGCTCGGGGGCTTAGCTGCGAATACAATTCTCCTAAGTTAAAAAATTCATCGAGACAATGGTAATCCATTCACTCGACAGCTTAGATGGGAATCAACATTCGCCTAAGTTCAAAATACTCTGAGTGATGAGCGATCCTCACGCTCGGGGGCTTAGCTGTGCATACGATTCGCCTAAGTTAAAAAACTCGTCGACTAGATCGTAATCCATCCACTCGACAGCTTAGCTGCGATTCAACATTCGCCTAACTTCAAAATACTCCGAGTGATGAGCGATCCTCAGGCTCGGGGGCTTAGCTGCGAATACAATCACCTAAGTTAAGAACCTCGTCGACTGGATAGTAATCCATCCACTCGACAGCTTCTCTGCAATTCGACATTTGCCTAAGTTCAAAATGCTGCCGAGTGATGAGCGATCCTCACGCTTGGGGGCTTAGCCGTGAATACATTTCGCCTAAGTTAAAAACCACATCAAGACGATGGTAATCCATTCACTCGATAGCTTAGATGCAAAAGGACATTCACCTAAGTTCAAAATACTCTGAGTGATGAGCGATCCTCATGCTCGGGGGCTTGGCTGCGAATACATTTCGCCTAAGTTAAGATCCTCGTCGAATGGATTGTAATCAATCCACTCAAACGCTTAGCTGCGATTCGACATTCACCTAAGTTGAAAATACTGCCGAGTGATGAGCGATCCTCATGCTCGGGGGCTTGGCTGCGAATACATTTCGCTTATGTTAAGAACCTCTTCGACTGGATAGTAATCAATCCACTCGACAGCTTAGATGCGAATCGACATTCGCCTAAGTTCAAAATACTCCGAGTGATAAGCGATCCTCACGCTCGGGGGCTTAGCTGCGAATATATTTCGCCTAAGTTAGAAACCTCCTCGACGTGATGGTAATCCATCCACTCGACATATTAGATGCGATTCGACATTCGCCTAAGTTCAAAATACTCTGAGTGATGAGCTATCCTCATGCACGGGGGCTTAGCTGTGAATACAATTCGCCTAAGTTAAAAAACTCGTCGAGACGATGGTAATCCATTCACTCGATAGCTTAGATGGGAATCGACATTCGCCTAAGTTCAAGATACTCCGAGTGCTCAGCGATCCCCATGCTCGGTAGCTTAGCTGCGAATACAATTCGCCTAAGTTAAAAAAATCATCGAGACGATGGTAATCCATTCACTCGACAGCTTAGATGCGAATCGACATTCGCCTAAGTTCAAAATACTCCGAGTGATGAGCGATCCTCACGCTCAGGGGCTTAGCTATGAATACAATTCACCTAAGCTAAAAAACACGTCGACTGGATCGTAATCCATCCACTCGGCAGCTTAGCAGCGATTCGACATTTGCCTAAGTTCAAAATACTCCGAATGATGAGCAATCCTCATGCTCGGGGGCTTAGCTGCGAATACAATTCGTCTAAGTTAAGAACCTCATCGACTGGATAGTAATCCATCCACTCGACAGCTTATCTGCGATTCGACATTCGCCTAAGTTCAAAATACTGCCGAGTGATGAGCGATCCTCATGCTCGGGGGCATAAGTGCGAATACATTTCTCCTAAGTTAAAAACCTCGTCGAGACGATGGTAATCCATTCACTCGGCAGCTTAGATGCGAATCGAAATTCCCCGAAGTTCAAAATACTCTGAGTGATGAGCGATCCTCACGCTCGGGGGCTTGGCTGCGAATACATTTCGCCTCTGTTAAGAACCTCTTCGACTGGATAGTAATCAATCCACTCGACAGCTTAGATGCGAATCGACATTCGCCTAAGTTCAAAATAGTACGAGTGATGAGCGATCCTCACGCTCGGGGGCTTAGCTGTGAATACAATTCTCCTAAGTGAAAAAACTCGTTGACTAGATCGTAATCCATCCACTCGACAGCTTAGCTGCGATTCAACATTCGCCTAAGTTCAAAATACTCCGAGTGATGAGCGATCCTCACGCTTGGGGGCTTAGCTGCGAATACAATTCACCTAAGTTAAGAACCTCGTCGACTCGATATTAATCCATCCACTCGACAGCTTATCTACGATTCGACATTTGCCTAAGTTCAAAATACTGCCGAGTGATGAGCGATCCTCACGCTCGGGGCTTAGCTACGAATACATTTCGTCTAAGTTAGAAACCTCGTCAAGATGATGGTAATCCATTCACTCGACAGCTTAGATGCAAATCGACATTCACCTAAGTTCAAACTACTCTGAGTGATGAGCGATCCTCACGCTCGGGGGCTTGGCTGCGAATACATTTCGGCTAAGTTCAGAACCTCGTCGACTGGATAGTAATCGATCCACTCGACAGCTTAGTTGTGATTCGACATTCGCCTAAGTTCAAAATACTGCCGAGTGATGAGCGATCCTCATGCTCGGGGGCTTAGCTGCGAATACATTTCTCCTAAGGTAAAAACCTCGTCGAGGTGATGGTAATCCATCCACTCGACAGATTAGATGCGATTCGACATTCGCCTAAGTTCAAAATACTTTGAGTGAAGAGCGATCCTCACGCTTGGGGGCTTAGCTGTGAATACAATTCGCCTAAGTCAAAAAACTCGTCGAGATGATGGTAATCCATTCAACCGACACCTTAGACACGAATTGACATTCGCATAAGTTCAAAATACTCAGAGTGATGAGCAATCCTCACGCTCGGGGGCTTAGCTGCGAATACAATTCGCCTAAGATAAAATATTCGTCGAGACGATGGTAATCCATTCACTCGATAGCTTAGATGAGAATGAACATTCGCCTAAGTTCAAAATAATCCGAGTGATGAGCGATCCTCACGCTCGGGGGCTTAGCTGCGAATACATTTCTCCTAAGTTAAAAACCTCGTCGAGGCGATGGTAATCCATCCACTCGACATATTAGATGCGATTCGACATTCGCCTAAGTTCCAAATACTCTGAGTGATGAGCGATCCTCACGCTCGGGGGCTTAGCTGCGAATATATTTATCCTAAGATAAAAACCTCGTCGAGGTGATGGTAATCCATCCACTCGACAGATTAGATGCAATTCGACATTTGCCTAAGTTCAAAAATACTCCGAGTGATGAGCGATCCTCACGCTCGGGGGCTTAGCTGCGAATACAATTCGCCTAAGTTAAGAACCTCATTGGCTGGATAGTAATCCATCCACTCGACAGCTTATCTACGATTCGACATTCGCCTAAGTTCAAAATACTGCCGATTGATGAGCGATCCTCACGCTCGGGGGCTTAAGTGCGAACACATTTCGCCTAAGTTAAAAACCTCGTCGAGACGATGGTAATCCATTCACTCGACAGCTTAGATGAGAATTGACATTCGCCTAAGTTCAAAATACTTTGAGTGATGAGCGATCCTCACGCTCGGGGGCTTGGCTGCGAATACATTTCGCCTATATTAAGAACCTTGTCTAGTGGGGAGTAATCAATCCACTCGACAGCTTAGCTGCGATTCAGCATTCGCCTAAGTACAAAATACTACCAAGTGATGAGCAATCCTCACGCTCGAGGGCTTAGCTGCGAATACATTTCTCTTAAGTTAAAAACCTCGTCGTGGCGATGGTAATCCATCCACTTGACAGATTAGATGCGATTCGATATTCGCGTAAGTTCAAAATACTCTGTGTGATGAGCGATCCTCACGCTCGGGGGCTTAGCTGCGAATATATTTTGCCTAAGTTAAAAAAATCGTTGAGACGATGGTAATCCATTCATTCGACAGCTTAGACGTGCATCGAGATTCGCCTTAGTTCAAAATACTCCGAGTGACGAGCGATCCTCACGCTTGGGGGCTTAGCTGCGAATACAATTCGCCTAAGTTAAAAAACTCGTCGAGACGATGGTAATCCACTCACTCGACTGCATAGATGTGAATCGACATTCACCTAAGTTCAAAATACTCCGAGTGATGAGTGATCCCCATGCTTGGGGGCTTAGCTGCGAATACAATTCGCATAAGTTAAAAAACTCGTCGACTCGATCGTAATCCATCCACTCGACAGCTTAGCTGCGATTCGACATTCGCCTAAGTTCAAAATACTCCGAGTAATGAGCCATCTTCATGCTCGGGGGCTTGGCTGCGAATACAATTCGCCTAAGTTAAGAACATCATCGACTAGACAGTAATCCATCCACCCAACAGTTTCGCTGTGATTCTACATTCTCCTAAGTTAAAAATACTGCCGAGTGATGAGAAATCCTCACGTTCGGGGGCTTAGCTGCGAATACATTTCTCCTAAGTTAAAAACATCATCGAGAGGATGGTAATCCATTCACTCGACAGCTTAGATGCGAATCGACATTCGCCTAAGTTCAAAATACTCCGAGTGATGATTGATCATGGTGCTCGGGGGCTTAGCTGCGAATACATCTCGCCTAAGTTAAGAACCTCGTCGACTGGATAGTAATCAATCCACTCGACAGCTTAGCTGCGATTCGACATTCGCCTAAGTTCAAAATACTGCCAAGTGATGACCGATCCTCACACTCGGGGGCTGAGCTGCGAATACATTGCGCCTAAGTTATAAACCTCGTCGAGGCGATGGTAATCCATCCACTCGACAGATTAGATGCGATTCGGCATTCGCCTAACTTCAAAATACTTTGAGTGATGAGCGATCCTCATGCTCGGGGGCTTAGCTGCGAATATATTTCTCCTAAGTTAAAAAAAATCGTCGAGACGATATTATCCATTCATTCGACAGCTTAGACGCGAATCGACATTCGCCTTAGTTCAAAATACTCCGAGTGCTGAGCGATCCTCACGCTTGGGGGCTTAGGTGCGAATACAATTCGCCTAAGTTAATAAACTCGTCATGACGATGGTAATCCATTCACTCGACATCTTAGATGCGAATCAACATTCGCCTAAGTTCAAAATTCTCTAAGTGATGAGCGATCCTCACGCTCGGGGGCTTAGCTGCGAGTACAATTCGCCTAAGTTAAAAAGCTCGTCGAATGGATCGTAATCCATCCACTCGACAGCTTAGCTGCGATTCGACATTCGCCTAAGTTCAAAATATTCTGAGTGATGATTGATCTTCATGCTCGGGGGCTAAGCTGCGAATACAATTTGCCTAAGTTAAGTCCCTCATCGACTGGACGTGAATCGTCGAGACGATGTTATCCATTCATTCGACAGCTTGGACGCGAATCGACATTCGCCTAAGTTCAAAATACTGTTGAGTGATGAGCGATCCTCACGCTCGGGGGCTTAGCTGCGAATACATTTTTCCTAAGTTAAAAACCTCGTTGAGACGATGGTAATCCATTCACTCGACAGCTTAGATGCGAATCGACATTCGCCTAAGTTCAAAATACCCTGAGTGATGAGCGATCCTCATGCTCGGGGGCTTAGCTGCGAATAAAATTCACCTAAGTTAAGAACCTCGTCGACTGGATAGTAATCAATCCACTCGACAGCTTAGCTGCGATTCGACATTCGCCGAAGTTCAAAATACTGCCGAGTGATGAGCGATCCTCACCCTCGGGGGCTTAGCTGCGAATACATTTTGCCTAAGTTAAAAACCTCGTCGAGGCGATGGTAATCCATCCACTCGATAGATTAGATGCGAATCGACATTCGCCTAAGTTCAAAATACTCCGACTGATGAGCAATTCTCACACTCGGGGGCTTAGCTGCGAATACATTTCGCCTAAGTAAAAAAACAAAAGCAGTCGAATAGACGATTGAAAACCAAAGAGCGAGCAAAATCCAGAGTATAAAACCGCGGATAAACATCGTGTGCAGAAGCAAATGTGCTCAGGCCTAGGGCCTGAATAAAGTTTTAAGGGATATAGTTTCACTCGGCATACCGAGACAAATTTAATTGCTTTTTTCCAAAGACTCAAGTTTCTAGGCAGGTGATAGACTCGCAGGCTCGAATAAAGTGTCCAGGTCGATGCCGTCGGCGATTCTGGTGGCTGCTTCGATGAAGGTCCTCGAACTAGAGTTTCTTCATGTTCACCACTTGGAGCTCCTTCAGCTTCTCCTCCCTCACGTCCCTACAATGGACCCTGACCAGAGACAACACCACGTTGGCCCCACCATGGGCAGCTGATTTTTTCCAAGCTTGCACTCGACTGGGAAATTCGTTCAGGCGTGCCATCATGGAGTTGAGGTCGAGCTAAAGAGTGTCCTCAGGCCACAGCTCTTTGTCGATCCTTTCCATGACAGATTTCAATCGAGCGATATAGGCCTGGGTACCCTGGAGCCGAAAGTTAAGCCGCATCATGTTCATCGCCACCGCATCAGCAACTGGCGACTTGGTAGGGTCAAGCATAGGCTCAATCTCCTCTGTTTCCTTTTCAAAGTCCTGGCAGAATTCTGATGGAAGAAGGGGAATCGGTGAGCTGCAACCCTCAAAAATTTATTGCGAATGTCAGTCGACAAGAAATACTCACCGTCGAGTAGAAGATACATCTTCCTCGAAAATTCGCCCAGATGCCTCTCCAGGCCATTGCTCCTCTTGGTTAGTTGTTCGGCCTTCTTGACAAGATCCGCACGCTCCTGCTTCAGCTTGGCGTTCTCCTCTTACAGCTTCTGGACGGCAGTCAACTTCTGCTCTGCAGCTTCAGTTTTGTCCTTGGCAACTTGTTGGGCGTCAGCAAGTGCTTTATCCTTCTCCTCCAGTGCCCTCTTCATGGAATCTAAAGAAACAACATTGTTGAGTCACGCTTGGTGTCGACGGTTTTCATTGCGCACGTCTATTCGAGCGAGAGCACTCGGTTCAAAACATGAAAAGGACAAGATGGGAATGCTGAGAGTCAGCACTTATTACCTCCCAGAGACTTCAGCTCAGCACGTGGTTGTTCCAGGGCATTTTTGGCAACCGCCAAGTGCACCTGCAATTGGTTCTTCTCCTCCTCCATCTCCTTGTACTGCGTCCCAAGTTCGCAAGCCGTCTGGAACCAACAAAAGATAGGAGCTCAATCAGCAAGGAGTTCTTGGACAGTTGACTGAGTTATTAAGACCGGCGAATGCCCAGGTTGGAAGAATTGAAAAAGAAAGTCCACTCGACACATCTAGTGGCTCTGGCGTTCCGCACGCCATAAATTCAAACAGAAAGCTATCTCTATTAAGACCCCTGCCGATGCAAGCACTCAACAGAGGTCTCGAGGACTACACCGAGTGGGTGCGCTAAGAGCGCCCCCCACTGAGACGGTTAACTCTCGATCCGTCGAGTAACTCTTCAAAAAACACACTCGACAAGGTCAGCCATGTTGTGACACTCAACCCGTCGAGTGATGCACCCACCCTACTCTATGGAGTGCAGCCTATCCCTAATGCAGCGTCATATCATGGTTTGTAATTAATATCCATGAAACATGCAAGGAAGATGCGGAATGGTGTGATTCAGGGCGAAGTGTATCATGTATAGAGTAGACTCTAAGACCCCTGCCGATGCAAGCAATCGACAGCGGTCTCAGGGACTACACCCAGTGGGTGCGCTACGAGCGCCCCCACTGAGACGGTTAACTCTCGATCCGTTCAGTAACTCGTCAGAAAACACACTCGACATGTCGAGCAACAATAGTACTGCGTGTACTACCAATCCTAGTCGTACTCGACATCGATCCGATCTATTCGACTGGACGAAGTTCAAACATTCTACGGCAATCACCCAGTGGGTGTTCGGCAGCCAAGAAAAGACAGTAATTCAATCGACAATGGACTTACAATCAAACTTACTCAAACATTGGTGCGGAGGGCTGCGCTGATGTCAAAAGCCAGTTTACTGGCCTCGTACGCCTCCTTGGTCCTCAGCATGAGCTGCTCCGCCTGGATCACAGCTTCCTTTGCAGCTCCGGTTTGGTCTTCTGGGGTGCGATGCAGAGGGAAGACCGTCGCAGGTGGGGTCGGCGCAATCGCTGGAGCAGCTGGGGTAGCCTGAAGAGGTCCGGTCAGAGCCGATGTCACAACGGTCGAGACGGTTGGAGGAGCATGCGATGGAGGCGTTGCAGACTCAACCTTGGGTCGCGTCGAGTCACCTCTCATATGTGAAGACTCCATAGTTGAGCGCTAAGGTGCTTGCGACGATGACGCCCTTCGGGTGCGAGCGCACGAAGTGTCCATCAGCCCCTCATCGTCCTCCACTTGAATGACCTCTGCAACAATCGACAACATCAACATCTGCATGTGTCGAGTCCTATTTGTAAAAACTAGCAACTTTCTTACCTCTATGAGAAGTGGCAGTGTCAGCGGTATCAACATCCATTGCGTCCTCTTCATCTCGACAAGGCAAGGTCATAGATGTTGCAGCTCTGATGGATTAGACAACTTTCACTCAGATATAACTCAAGACTTCAGTCGACGGAACAATTCGGAAATGAACACTTACGTGGAGATGACAGGTATGGCCACCCTCATACGGGGCAGTGCTTTGCGAGGCTTGGAGGTCGCTTGCTTGGGATGCTTGGCCAATCTTTTGTTCGACTCGACAATTGAGGCGCGGCTCCGTTTTGGGTTCTTCTCGCTTGGGCCCGGTTCCCTGTCCTCGGTAGATGTCGGGTCATGGAGGGCCTTAGTGTGGCCTTCGCGACGAGGGGGAGACTCGACTCCTTCCTCTTTGCCGGAATCTTCATATTCATCCTTAGAGTCAGAAAGTCCGTTGCCCTCCATGCTGCCGCCCTCGTTCACCACACCGTCATGCACATGGTTCCCGTTGGGAACGGGCGAGTGCATGTTTGTCCATTCCTACATAATTCAAACAAGAGAGTCAGCCCACAAGTCAATACATCACTCGACAGTATAAATGTATCAGTCGACATTACACATCTCACCAGGTTCTTCGATGGGTTTTCAGCCGAGTAAGGCCAGATCCTCTTGGCTCCCGAGGGGTTGTCACAAGCCCCAATGATGCTCCGAAGCCACTACTCGACAGTGTCCTGTGTAACTTCTTCTGGATGCATCCTGGTCGAGTCCCCTAGGCCTGAGTAGTGCCACATGGTGTGGTCTCTCGCCTGGAGTGGCTGTATACGTCGACCGAGGAATGTTTCAAGCAGATCCATGCCTGTCACCCCGCCCTGGATCAGTTGAACCATGACCTCGACTAGGATACCTCCTTGGACATGCTCCTCGTCGGTCACCTTCAGGGACTTGGGGACAGCGGGTCGGTCAGGTGAAAACAGAGGAAGACCAGTCGACATGTTGGGTGGCGCTACATCTTTTGCACTAGAACCAGGTCGACTGCCAACCTCGGACATACTCGGGAAGAGTAATGGCAGGAAAGGAACTACGTTGCCTTTTTTGGACCCCTAAGCCTCCGCACAACTGGAGCACGTGAGTCTTCCCGTCGGCGGCAAAGATTTTCTTCACTCTGCGATCTAACCGTGAAGAGATGCTTAAACAACCCCCAATGGGGAGAGCACCCCAGGAAACACTCGCACAAGGTGACGAATGCAAACAAGTACGCCATGGTGTTCGGCGGAAAGTGATCGCACCAAAGATATTCAGAAATCCCTGGAAGAATGGGTGGGGTAGCATGGAGAAACCTCTTTCTACATGGGAGAGGAGAAGAACTCGTTCTCAATCACGCGGCTACGGCTCGCGCTCCTCCCCCGACAGCCTCGAGGCGCCGTCCGCCACCAGCCCGTTGGAGATGAGGCCCTCGAGGTCGGCGCGGGTGACAACAGAGGGGAGAAAACCCCCTGCATCCACCCCATGGGCGCGGTGAATCGAGCGTTCGAGGGCTTCTTGCCTTTGAGCTTCGACGTCCCCTTCTTTGCGTGCTCCAGCTTCTCCATCGCGTTCTTCGTCATTGGAGCGGCGGCTCTGGTCGGAGGGGAGCGGTGTGTTGGGGAGCAGAGGAGGCGGAGGAAGAGAGGGAGAATCGGCGGAAGGTGTTGTGCAATCCGCGGCTCAGAGTGCTTTATATGCTGCCAAGTGTCTCACTGACCGGTGGGCCTGCGAGATAACCGCACACGCCAACTGCTGACGGCGCCCAATGCATGGCGAGATGACCGGCGCAAGAATTGAGGCGTCGTGCCTCCACTTGCCCTGATCATGGCTTCATCTCCGTGCATGCATGTGCTTCCCAAATTTTCGTATCCCAGAGAATCCGGGCCCGTCAGACCAACCCTTCACCTCCCCAAGATGCGCTCGATTCACTCAGACACTTTTAAGACTGAATGGATCCAGGCGAGCGGAGCAGAATTCAATCGACGTAAATTTCCTTGAAGACCCGAATATCATTCGGAATATTTTGCGTGTCGGTCCTGAATGAACGCTAAGGCTCAGAGTTCAATCGACACAAGTTCCATGGAAATCCCAAATATCATTCGGAGGATTTGATATACTAACTCAAGGTCTACATTGATACCTCCTTCCACCACTCAAACCCGGTCCATTCGGGGGCTAATGACGAGGATATGTACCAAGGGTAGGGTCCTAGGCAAGGCTAAAAGTTTTGGCATCAGTTACATGAAACTCTGGGTACAAGGCTGGAGTTCAGTACAACTTTTCATCCGAAGACCGATGGACAGACTGAGAGAGTCAACCAGATTCTAGAGGACATGTTGAGAGCTTGTGAGCTAGACTATGGGTCTAGTTAGGATGACAACTTACCTTACACAGAGTTCTCGTACAACAACAGTTATCAGACCAGTCTGAAGATGGCCCCTTTCGAAGCTTTATACGGAAGGAGGTGCAGAACACCATTGATGTGGGATGGTGTTGGGGACCGAAAACTTTTTGGACCCGATCTTATCCGAGATTCTGAAGAAAAGGTCAAGTTGATTCGAGAACGACTCAAGATAGCCTAATCCAGGCAGAAGAGCTATGCTGATAGCAAACACAAGGAGGTGACGTATGAAGTGGGAGGCCGAGCATACCTTCGTGTGTCCCCAATAAGAGGAATCAAGAGATTTGGTGTTAAAGGAAAGTTAGCACCCAGATTCATAAGCCCCTACAAAATTCTTGAATGTAGAGGCGAAGCTGAATACAAGCTGAAATTACTGGAAGGATTGTTCGGAGTTCATGATGTTTTCCATGTTTCCCAGCTGAAGAAATGCCATGTTGAGATGGCTAATATTCCTTTGAGAGACATAGTGCCCCTAGAGGCCATACATCTGGACAGTGATCTGACTTACAAAGGGAATCCCATCAGAATCCTTGAGACTACCAACAGAGTTACCTGCAGAAAGATCATCAAGTTTTGTAAGGTTCTATGGAGTCACCACAACAAGGAAGAAGCCACCTGGGAATGAGAAGATCTTCGTCGAGACCACCCGCACCTATTTTCTAGCCAACCCGTAGCAGGATCATCAAGTTCTGTAAGGTTTTGTGGAGTCACCACACCGGGGAAGAAGCCACTTGGGAACGCGAAGAAGATCTTCATAGAGACCATCCGCACCTATTTTCTAGCCAACCCGAATCTCGAGGGCGAGATTCATCTTAAGGTGGGTAGGTTTGTAACATCCCAAAATTTCATTTTGGAATGTTATGAAATATAGCTATGGATCATCATCATGTTGTTTGAGTGAAATGAATTCTTGAAGTTTCCCTTTTGGATTTCTGAAAGGCCAGCTCTATTTTTTCCATCACTTATTTTTCCTATCTTGCAAAACCCTGAAATATTTCAATTGTGAGAGGACAAACATGACACTCTATATCAAGGGTATTTTTGTGAAGTATTTGAACCATAAAACCCAGGGGGTTATTTGAAATTTATTGCAAAAAGAACTAAAATCAATTTAGGCATTTTCTGAAAATAGTTTTATTTAATTATTTATTTTGGCCGTGGAAAAATGTTCATTAAATTGCATTTATTCCCCTGGTCAATCTAATATATAAATCTTAATTTTTGGGCATGTTTTGATTGCCATAAAGTAGTTTCCTTTCTCTGTAAATTAGAAAAAAGGAAAAAACTCGCGTATTAGGAAAGTCCACCGGCCCACCGACACCCACGCCAGATCCAAAATTAATTCGGATCGGCCACCGACGCCACAAACCCCTCTCCCCTCTCTCTGTCGTGTGGGACCCACCGACCGACCGCACGATCCCCACGGTCATCCCCTTCATTTCCCCCCTTACCTCGCTGACGAGATTCCACCGCGCCGGATCTCTCTCCACTTTCCTTTTCTCGAGCCCTCGCAGCCTCTATATAACGCCTCTGCCTCGCCACGCTCCATTCCCCCCGAAACTCCACCTCCCCTCGCCAGAGCGCTGCCCCGCACCTCGCCGGAGCTCGGCTCTCCACCGAAGCTCCCGGAGCTCATGGGCATCGGCCCTGTCACCCCCACACCCCACCATCGCCACCAATCGTCGCCGGAGGACCGCCGTCGTTGTTTGGACCTTTCGGACGCCACCCTAGACCACTGTGATGCCGTCCCCGACCATCTCAAATGCTCCGCCGCCGTCGACCGTCGCCGGAGACCCTCCAACCTCTCCCTGTAAGCGCCACCCCCTAGACCATCCGATCTAAATACAACGCCTAGGATTAGATCATTTAAATCCCTGAACCGGTATCCTCTACTAGCCGGCCGTCCGCTCGTTAACCCCCGCACGCACACGGCCTCGGCCAATCACAGCATGACACGTAGCCCAGTCTCCGTTAGGTTATTTTTTTCTTTTTTGTTTTTGTTTTAGAAATCAGATTAGTTCTGTTTTTATTTTTGTTATATCTTTTAGGATATTTAGAGTTTTTGATTGATTCTTTTTGCAACATGTGACAAATTTCATGTAGTTTCCGTCTGTTGTTTTAGTTTTCAAATTTGAACTTTTAAGTTTGAATTTTGTTAAATTTGAGCAAATCACGAAAACTTGAATAACTTGAGTTTAAAAACTTATTTTTGAGTGATTCTTTTTGCCACTGTTTTGTATTAGTTAGTTTTATCATCCTGCTTTGTTTGAGATTTTTTAGGATATTCGAGATTAGAGTTTTTAGCAAAAACAGATTATGTTTAGTTCTTCTTAGGGTTTAATTAAATTGTTTTTATTTTAGTTTATTTTGATTCTGTTTTAGTTTAACTTTCTGTTGTAGTTCTTTTAGTTTTCTATTGTTCAACATTAGGAGATTTATTTTCGGTTAATAAAAATATTTTGTTTTGTTTTGTGTTCTATTTTAATAGATAAACATTGTTTTCACCATAAGTATTGTTTAGTAAAAGGTTTTGTAGTATTTCTTTTACACAAAAGTTTTATGGTGAAATACTTCTTGTTTTCTAATAAAATTTTAGTATTTACATTCTGTTATTTATTTATTAGATCTGAAAACAATTTTTGTCTTATTATGTCTTAGTAGAAGTTTTTGCCACAAAAAGTTGAGAGGTTTTCTACTTTGTTTGATTTCTTTCTTTTGATTGTGCTATTGATTGTTGTAGTATTATTAGTTTACTTCGCTGTTGGGTAAATTGTATCGTGGTTATGCTTATGTGTGCTTTGTTTGATTCATTAGACCATCCGGAGTGCGAAGCTTGTTATCTAGAGTCACTCGAGTACGAGGATCGGCAGCAAGGCAAGTCACTATGATCATGTTTACCCATGGTTTTATTGTATTAGTTCTACCATCTCCCCATTTGCATGAAAAATAGGTAATTTGGAAATTTGGTTACTAGATGTAGTATCATGTGGTAGGCACCCCTCAAACCTTTGACAGTTTGGCCCCGGGATACATTGATTTAATTTTTGCTATGCTATTAGTAGACGGGGTTGGTTGTGTGATTCATGAGAGTTGTGAGATAATAATTACAAGACCTACATGATGATAAAGGCTTCAAGATTCCAAGTTTTCAACATACCTCTAGGTGGATGATGGTTGAATGGCGCCCTGGAGAAGCCAGTGGTTAGCCTAGGTGTTGCTGGAAAAGTCCCAGTATTCACGCGGAAAGGTCCACCCAGGAACGAAGAGATGGATGGATGCTTCAAGACCCAAGGCTTACCTGCAAAGCCACAAGCCATTATGGGCTCTGGCTTGGTTGGATATTGTGGTGACACTGGAAAGGCAGTGCTACGAGATGTAGAAGAACGGTAGGAACGGATGGGCACCGATAGAGTCTCAAAGGAACCCCTCAGAAGACCATGTTTTGATCATCCGTTCCTCAAACACCCTGAAGTGCGAGGAATCCAACGGAGGCGATCAAGTCTTGCGGGGAACGTGTGCAAAACTCTGCAGAGTACTCAAACCTAATCGATTAGCCGTATCCATGGTCATGGACAACTTGAGCCAAAGGAACTGAAACTATGTGGAATTCTCAACACAAAGAATTATAATGATCTGGGTATTAATGACAACTTGGGTATGCGAATTGGTTGGTGGAACCATCTCATTAATCAACCAACATCGTAGTAATAACTTTTGTTTTGCCCTCTCTTGTTGTAGGAAAAATTGGCTTTACGCTAAAAGAACTTATTTCCACCACCTGCCATATATGCATGTAGAATAGATGGTTAATTTTCACCCCTCTCTTTTGTGACTTGCCGGGATATTCAATATGCTGACCAACACGGCTGCAACATATCATGTTGCAGAATACTTTTCTGACCAGGAGTGAGGATCCGCTCTACGCTCGGTGAGATGCCCTTGGAGTCAGATGGACTCAACTACCTTGAAGCTTCCGCAAGATTTTTGTTTAGTTTATCTCATGAGTTGGCCTTCAGCCACTTTATTGTAATTTTATTGTAATAATGGACTCGATACGAGATTTTGGTTAATAAAGCTGTGTGATTTTCCCTTTGATATATACATTGATGTACCATGTGTGTACCAGCATGATCTTGGGATGGTATGGAAACACCGGAGATTCGACCGTTTCAGGTCAGGTCGCTACAGAAATGGTATTAGAGCACACGCTGGCCGTAGGACGTAACCTCTAGGATTGAAAAAACCCTAGGAAAAAAATCATTTGCTATTGTCTTTCAAATTCTTATATTCTCATCTGCTCATTTCTGACTTCTCTTCAAAAGATATTCAACATGTTTAGATGGCCACCTTCACCCTAGTTTTGTTCACGGAGTTTTGCCAACCTGACGCGATGATGCCCTTTGACAAAGATCTGGTGAAGATCGTCAGGGACGTATGGATCGCTTTGCCAAGAATCACCGGGACTCCTATCATGTATTTTCCACAAGACGGTCACTACAGGATCGAGGTGCACATCCCCGGAAAGACCTTTGGAAATCATAAAAAAAACCATCAGCAACGATGATAACTACGAGGAGAGCGCCACCGGAGGAGGCCACATCACCATGGACTTTTGAGGAGAACTTTAGCAATGCCCTCCATGTATCTTTTATTTCATCGTTAAAACGTAGGCCGATGTTTAGTTTTATTTGGAGACTTGTATCTCAATGTTTAAACCTTGAGTTGAATAAATGAATGAGTGTTTGGTGTGATATGTTTGTTGCATTGCATATGGGTAGTGAAAATTTTCTTTTAGGCCCTTGTTCTATTCTAATTCTCTTCCCTCTGAAAACAGCAAGATGCCTCCGCGACGTGAGCCCGACTTCACCTTCCCGCCGGAACCCACACAACTCCTCCAGCAGCAGAATGCCTTTGATGCAACTGTTGATCCAGAACCAGACCAACAACCACAATAACCACCCTCCACCTCAGGGCGACAACCTCACCCGTTTTCTGAGGCTAAATCCACCGACCTTCTCCAGCAGCACTGAGCCCATTGTGGCAGATGATTGGCTCCGCAAGATGGAGCGGGAACTCATCACCGCTAGATGCACTAAGGCTGAAAAGGTGCGCTTTGCCGCCCATCAACTTGAGGGGCCAGCAACTTCATGGTGGGAGAACTACACCACCACATACCCCATTGCTGGTGTGACTTGGGAGCAATTCAAGCTAGATTTCCGCACCGCTCATGTTTCAGCTGGAGCCATGAGGCTGAAGAAGCGTGAGTTTCGTAACTTGTGCCAGGGGAATCGCTTAGTGGCCCAGTATGTGGATGAATTCAGCATGTTGGCCCGTTATGCACCAGGAGATGTGGCCGATGATGTAGCCAAGCAGGAGAAGTTCCTGGAAGGACACAACGATGAGTTGAGCGTGCAGCTGATGGTGGCTACTTTCAACAACTACTAAAAGCTGGTAGACAAGGCTCTCATCTTGGAGGGGAAGCAACAGCAAATTGAAAACCGCAAGAGGAATTATGGATAGGGGAAGTCTAACTTTGGAGCGTAGTAGAAGCCCCGCTACTCCCCGTACTCAGGGAATAACGGATCGGGGACCGGTAAGTATGGAGGACACACTCATGACGTGCACAACCATGGAGGCCACAACCATGGGGGAAGTGGGAATAATCGTCCCAACAATGGCAACTTCAAGAATGGAAATGGAAGTGGAAATGGCAACCAGCACCGTCCCGCTCCAGCTCAGAAGGATCTGAGCCATATCACCTGCTTCAAGTGCGAGAAGACAGGGCACTATGCCACTGAATGTCCCCAGAACAAGCAGGGAAATGGAAACGGAAACAACAATGGCAACTCATCAGCTAAGAAGTCAAATCCTTTTCCCCATGCTCAGGTGAACCACATTGATGTGGAGGAAGTCTATGATCAGCCCGAGACTGTGGTTGTATGTTTTTATTGCATTCATGTCCAGTTATGGTACTTTTTGATTCCGGTGCAACTCATTCATTCATATCATGGGTAGTTGTGGAAAAGTATGGTTTGCCCACCAGAACCCTTAGTCGGCCCATTAAGGTCAGTTCCCGGGAGGCATGATGATGGCAGGGATAGGATGCCATGCATTGAACCTCAATATTGGAAACCATGTGTTCCCCACCGACCTTCTCGTCTTAGAGTCCCAGGGATTGGATGTGATCCTAGGCATGGATTGGATGACCAAGTATGAAGGAAACCTTGATTGCCCCAGCAAGTCTATTTTGCTCACCACCCTAGAACTCAAGAGGATTAAGTATGTATCCCAACGCACACCGAAGAATACTCGGGTAAATTCTCTCACGGGAGTTGTTCAGAAGGAAGTGCCGGTTGTACAAGATTTCCCAGATGTATTCCCGGAGGAATTACCAGGCATGCCACCAGATAGAGAGATTGAGTTCCTGATAGAGTTACTCCCAGGAACATCCCCAATTTCCAAGAGACCCTATCGGATGCCCGCAAATGATTTAGAAGAAATCAAGAAGCAGATTAAGGAGTTATTGGACAAAGGGTATATTCGCCCAAGTTCTTCACCTTGGGGAGCCCCAGTTCTTTTGGTGGTGAGGAAGGATAAAACCTTGAGGATGGTAGTCGATTATCATGCATTGAACGAGGTGAGTATCAAGAACAAGTACCATTTGCCGATGATTAATGACTTGTTTGATCAGCTAGTGGGAGCCAAAGTGTTCTCCAAGATCGATCTTCGATCAGGGTATCACTAGTTGAAAATTCGTGAACAAGATATACCCAAAACAGCCTTCACCACAAGGTATGACTTATATGAGTATACAGTCATGTCTTTTGGGTTGACTAATGCTCCTGCCTATTTCATGACTATGATGAACAAAGTGTTTATGGAATATCTGGACAAGTTTGTCATGGTGTTCATCGACGATATATTGATATTCTCCAAGAGCGAGGAAGAACACAAGGAACACTTGCGTTTAGTTCTAGAGAAGCTTAGAGAGCATCAGTTATATGCCAAATTCAGCAAATGTGAATTCTGGCTGACGGAAGTCGGATTCCTTGGACATGTTATTTTTGGAGATGGAATAGCAGTGGACCCCGCTAAGGTTGAAGCAGTCACCGAGTGGAAGTCAGCCACCTTAGTTAAGGAGATCCGCAGTTTTCTCGGACTTGCCAGATATTAGCGAAGGTTTATTGAGAATTTCTCAAAGATTGCCAAGCGCATGATGGAGTTATTGAAGAAAGAGTCTAAGTATATTTGGACTGAGGAATGTGAAGCCAGTTTCTAGGAGTTGAAGAAACGTTTGGTGACAGCCCCAGTGTTGATTTTGCCAAATATTCAGAAGGACTTCCAGGTTTATTGTGATGCTTCACCTCAAGGACTTGGAGGAGTACTCATGCAGGAGGGAAAAGTTGTAGCCTTGCATCCAGACAACTACGACCTCATGAGTTAAACTATGCCACCCATGATTTGGAGTTAGCAGCCGTAGTGCACGCACTCAAGACCTGGAGACATTTCCTTATCGGAAATAGTTGTGATGTTTACACTGATCATAAGAGACTGAAGTATATCTTCACACAGAAGGAGTTGAACCTCATATAGAGGAGATGGCTAGAGTTAATCAAGGACTATCACATGAGATTGCATTACCATCCACAGAAGGCAAATGTTGTAGCAGATGCCTTGAGTCGGAAGAGTTATGTGAACACACTCATAGTGGGAGGATTACCCCAGGAGTTAGCCGATGATCTCAATGAGCTCCGGCTAGTGATAGTTCCAAGAGGATATGTTGCCACAATGGAGATACGGTCCACCTTGACCGAAAGAATTCGTGAAGCCCAGCAATCAGACAAGGAGATAGCTGAGATAAAGCAGAGAATTAAGGATGGAAAAGCTAAAGACTTTCGTGAAGATGAAGAAGGAACTCTGTGGTTTGAGGACTGAATCTATGTGCCCAATGACCCAGAGCTCAGGAAGTTGATACTTCAAGAAGCCCACAGTTCACCTTACTCGATACACCCAGGCAACACCAAGATGTATCTTGATTTGAAGGAAAGTTACTGGTGGACAGGTGTGAAGAAGGATATTGCCGAACATGTTGCGGTATGTGATGTTTGTCAGGGAGTAAAGGTGGAACATCAGAAACCACCAGGGTTACTCCAACCTTTGCCGATACCTGAGTGGAAATGGGATAAGCTTGGTATGGAATTTATCACAGGATTACCCAGGACCCGTTCCGGTTATGATTCCATTTGGGTAGTGGTCAATCGCTTGACCAAGGTGGCTCATTTCATTCAAGTGAAGACCACCTATACCAGTGCTAAGTCAGCCAAGATATATATGACCAGGATCGTATGTCTACATGGAGTTCTCAGGAGTATCGTGTGAGATAGAGGAACACAATTTACCTCAAAGTTTTGGCATCAGTTACACGAAACTTTGGGTACAAGGCTGGAGTTCAGTACAACTTTTCATCCGCAGACCGATGGACAGACTTAGAGAGTCAACCAGATTCTAGAGGACATGTTGAGAGCTTGTGAGCTAGACCATGGGTCTAGTTGGGATGACAACTTACCTTACGCAGAGTTCTCGTACAACAATAGTTATCAAACCAGTCTGAAGATGGCCCCTTTCGAAGCTTTATACGGAAGGAGGTGCAGAACACCATTGATGTGGGATGGTGTTGGAGACCGAAAACTTTTTGGACCCGATCTTATCCGAGATTCTGAAGAAAAGGTCAAGCTGATTCAAGACCGACTCAAGATAGCAGAGGAGCTATGCTGATAGCAAACGCAAGGAGGTGACATATGAATTGGGAGATCGAGCATACCTTCATGTGTCCCCACTTCGAGGAATCAAGAGATTTGGTGATAAAGGAAAGTTAGCACCCAGATTCATAGGCCCCTACAAAATTCTTGAACGTAGAGGCGAAGTTGCATACAAGCTTGAATTACCGGAAGGATTGTCCGGAGTTCATGATATTTTCCATGTTTCCGAGCTGAAGAAATGCCATGCTGAGATGGCTAATATTCCTTTGAGAGACACAGTGCCCCTAGAGGCCATACATTTGGAGAGTGATATGACTTACAAAGAGAAGCCCGTCAGAATCCTCGAGACTACCAACAGAGTTACCTGAAGAAAGATCATCAAGTTCTATAAGGTTCTATGGAGTCACCACACCGAGGAAGAAGCCACCTGGGAACGAGAAGAAGATATTCGTCGAGACCACCCGCACCTATTTTCTAGCCAACCTGAATCTCGAGGGCAAGATTCATCTTAAGGTGGGTAGGTCTGTTACATCCCAAAATTTCATTTTGCAATGTTATGAAATATAGCCATGCATCATCATCATCACCCTTTTGGATTTCTTAAAGGCCAGCTCTATTTTTTTCCATCACTTGATTTCCCTATCTTGCAAAACCCTGAAATATTTCAATTGTGAGAGGACGAACATGAAACTCCATATCAGGGGTATTTTTGTGAAGTATTTGAACCATAAAACCCAGGGGGTTATTTGAAAATCTTTGCAAAAAAGAACTAAAATCAATTTAGGCATGTTCTGAAAATATTTTTTTAAAGTATTTATTTTGGCCGTGGAAAGATGTTCATTAAATTTTATTTATTTCCTTGGTAAATATAATATATAAATCTTCATTTTGGAAATGTTTTGATTGCCATAAAGTAGTTTCCTTTCTCTGTAAATTCGAAAAAAGGAAAAAAATCGCGTATTAGGAAAGTCCACCGACCCACCGACACCCACGCCAGATCCGAAATTAATTCAGATCAGCCACTGACGTCGCAAACCCCTCTCCCCTCTCTTTGTCGCGTGGGACCCACCGATCGACCGCGTGATCCACATGGTCGTCCCCTTCATTTCTCCCCCTTACCTCGCCGGCGAGATTCCACCGCGCCGGATCTCTCTCCACTTTCCTTTTCTTGAGCCCTCGCAGCCTCTATATAACGCCTCTACCTCGGCGTGCTCCATTTCCCCCCGAAACCTCACCTCCCCTTGCCAGAGTGCCACCCCGCACCTCGCCGGAGCTCGGCTCTCCACCGAAGCTCCCGGAGCTCGTGGCCGTCGGCCCCGTCACCCCCACACCCACCGTAGCCATCGTCGTCGGAGGACCGCCGCCGTTGTTTGAACCTTTCGGACGCCGCCCTCGACCACCGTGATGCCGTCCCCGACCACCTCAGACGCTCTACCGCGGTCGACCATCGCCGGAGACCCTCCAACCTCTCCCTATAAGCGCCACACCCCCTAGACCGTCCGATCTAACTCCAACGCCTAGGATTAGATGCTTTAAATCCCCGAACCGGTATCCTCTACAGCCCGGCCATCCGCTCGTTAACCCCCGCACGCACACGACCTTGGCCAATCACAACATGACTCATAGCCCATTGTCCGTTAGGTTATTTTTTTCTTTTCTGTTTTTGTTTTAGAAATCTAATTAGTTCTGTTTTTATTTTTGTTATATCTTTTAAGATATTTAGAGTTTTTGATTGATTCTTTATGAAACATGTCAAAAATTTCATGTAGTTTCTGTTTGTAGTTTTAGTTTTCAAATTTGAACTATTAAATTTGAATTTTGTTAAATTTGCACAAATCACTAAAACTTGAATAACTTGAGTCTAAAAACTTATTTTTGAGTGATTCTTTTTGCCACTGTTTTGTATTAGTTAGGTTTATCGTCGTGCTTTGTTTGAGATTTTTTAGGATAATTTAGATTAGAGTTTTTAGTAAAAACAGATTCTGTTTAGTTCTTCTTAGGGTTTAATTAAATTATTTTTATTTTAGTTTATTTTGATTCTGTTTCAGTTTAACTTTCTGTTGTAGTTCTTTTAGTTTTCTATTGTTCAACATTAGGAGATTTATTTTCGGTTAATAAAAATATTTTATTTTGTTTTGTGTTCTATTTTAATAGGTAATCATTGTTTTCACCATAAGTATTGTTTAGTAAAAGGTTTTGTAGTATTTCTTTTGCAAAAAAGTTTTATGGTGAAATACTTATTGTTTTCTAATAAAATTTTAGTATTTACTTTCTGTTATTTATTTATTAGATGCTAAAAATATTATGTTGTCTTATTATGTCTTAGTAGAAGTTTTTGCCACAAAAAGTTGAGAGGTTTTCTACTTTGTTTGATTTATTTCTTTTGATTGTGCTATTGTTTGTTGTAGTATTATTAGTTTTCTTTGCTATTGTGTAAATTGTATTGTGGTTATGCTTATTGTGTGCTTTGTTTGATTCGTTAGATCATCCGGAGTGCGAAGCTTGTTATCTAGAGTCACTCGAGTACGAGGATCGGCAGCAAGGCAAGTCACTTTGATCATGTTTACCCATGTTTTTATTGCATTAGTTCTACCATCTCCCCATTTGCATGCAAAATAGGTAATTTGGAAATTTGGTTACTTGATGTAGTATCATGTGGTAGGCACCGCTCAACCCTTTGACACTTTGGCCCCGGGAAACGTTGATTTAATTTTTTCTATGCTATTAGTAGACGGGGTTGGTTGCGTGATTCATGAGAGTTGTGAGATAATAATTACAAGACCTACATGATGATCTAGACTTCAAGATTCCATGTTTTCAACATACCTCTGGGTGGATGATGGTTGAACGACGCCCTGGAGAAGCCAGTGGTTAGCCTAGGTGTTGCTGGAAAAGTGCTAGTATTCACGCGTAAAGGTCCACCCAGGAATAAAGAGATGGATGGATGCTTCAAGACCCAAGGCTTACCTGCACAGTCACAAGCCATTATGAGCTCTGGCTTGGTTGGTTATTGTGGTGACACTGGATAGGCGGTGCTACGAGATGTAGAAGAACGGTAGGAAAGGATGGGCACCGACAGAGCCTCAGAGGAACCCCTTAGAAGACCATGTTTTGATCATCCGTTCCTCAAACACCCTGAAGTGCGAGGAATACAACGGAGGCGATCAAATATTGTGGGGAACATGTGCAAAACTCTGCAGAGTACTCAAACCTAATCGATTAGCCGTGTCCACGGTCATGGACAACTTGAGCCAAAGGAACTGAAACTATCTGGAATTCTCAACACAAAGAATCATAATGATGTGGGTATTAATGACAACTTGGGTATGAGAATTGGTTGGTGGAACCATCTCATTAATCAACGAACATCGTAGTAATAACTTCTGTTTTGCCCTATCTTGTTGTAGGAAAAATTGGCTTTACGCTAAAAGAACGTATTTCTGCCCACCTGCCATATATGCATGTATAATAGATGATTAATTTTGACCCCTCTCTTTTGTGACTTGCCAGCATATTCAATATGCTGACCTACACGGCTGCAACATATCATGTTGCAGAATACTTTTCCGACCAGGAGTGAGGATACGCTCTATGCTCGGTGAGATGCCCTTGGAGTTAGATGGACTCAACTACCTTGAAGCTTCCGCAAGATTTTGGTTTAGTTTATCTCATGAGTTGGCCTTCAGCCACTTTGTTGTAATTCTTATTGTAATAAAGGACTCAATATGAGATTTCGATTAATAAAGCTGTGAGATTTTCCCTTTGATATATATATTGATGTACCGTGTGTGTACCAGCACGATCTTGGGATGGTATGGAAACACCGGAGATTCGACCGTTTCAGGTCGGGTCTTTACATTCTCACTCAGCAGTCGGGTGTCACTCGACGGACCTCATTTCACTCTACGCCAGAAGACCAGGAGCCATCATCAACGATGGTCTTCATGGTGAAACTGATCTCTTACTTGCTCTTCATGAAAGCCTCCACCCCTACGACACAAGGGTGATCCATGGTTGTGTGCCGACTGAACGGTTTCCGCCATGGGTGAGTTGTTGTGTATCCTTTTGCGGGACTATGAAACAACGGAATTCTGATGCCGCACTGCATCTAACAGTGCTCTGATTTGCATCGACCCTCTTCCATCCTCTGACCGCGATGGCTGAATGGAATCTGCTATCCTTGCAGCAGCTGCAACATTTAACACAGTGGTACAATATACCTCAACATCATTGTCGGATCCAGTCGGGAACAGCTGTCACTGCTGTCGACCGGCAACTGGTGGGCACTGGCAAGCGCGCTCATCGATTTCCCTCTAGACGTCCTCCAGGTGAATACGCGTGGCCTCCAAGGCCTGAGCTTCGACGGTTGTTCCAACGATGGGAGTATGAAGAACTTCACCATTGCGACGGGGATGATCACTCGACGCGCCGCCAGCATCACGCTTGCCGTGGCCAAAGCCCAACGGCGGGCTTTGATGAGAGCCTGCCATAAGGACCTCCACTGTTGGATCTCAGCTCTCGCACTCGGAAGGGACATCGGACGGATCGGAATCCGACTCGAACACGTCGTGAAGAGACTCGATAGGCTCGAGTGTTGCAATCTCCGGAGAAGAAATTTGACGCGCCATTGCATGCTTGACCCAACGCTGGAGTCGTGAGCGGCCGGACCGCTTGCGATCACGAACAGCGAGGGGTGCCGACACATAGGGAGTCGAGGGCTGATGCAGCAACACGCCACAGGAACTCACGCGGAAGTGCGCGTCCCCGCGGACTAGGAGCGCCTCGATAACGAGAGTTGCTTCCTGAAGCCATGCTGAATTGTTGGCGATGAAGGTGAGTGCTCCAAAACGGATCTCGTGGCCTAGAGCAAAAACACCACCGGAAGACATGTCGAAGGATGAAAAACGCAACCTCGCCGGAAGTCTTCTAGCGTCGAGTGGAAATGAGGTCTTCCGAGTGAGAGTCGACCATCGAGTGGAGGAAGAAGTCTCCGAGTGGATTTCCTGTCGAGTGACTTGAGCACCATCGGGAATCCGATCGGAAGCTTATTTGTGATCTTCAAGTCCTCCAATGTCATGCCCTAAGGTAGGGGGTCTAGGTCAGGCCTAGGACCCTACCCTAGGTACATATCCTCGTCATTAGCCCTCGAATGGATCGGGGATCGAGTGGTGAAATGGGGATACTGATGCTAGTTCAACATAAGGCATCAAACCTTCCAAGTGATATTCGGGACTTCAACGAAACTTGCGTCGATTGAACTCTTCATCATTCGCCCGGATCCGTTCAGCCTTGAAAGTGCCCGAGTGAATGTTCAGTGTCAAGTTTGTTCCGAATGACTCAAAGCAATTTTTGGAGGAGGCGTGTCGATCTATCAGACCTGGATTTTGCAGGATACGAAAATTTGGGAAGCACGCACGCGTGCGATGATGATGCAATGATCGGAGCAAGTGGGGGCATGAATCCTCGATTCTTGCGCCGGTCATTTTGCCACGTACCGGGCGCAAACTGCGGTTGGCGTGCGTGGTGATCTCGCGGGTCCACCAGTCAGCGAGGCATTCGGTGGGATATAAATTTTGAAGCGCCGCGGATTGCACAGTACTTTTCCCAAAACTTCCTCTCTTCCTCCGCCTCATCTGTCTCCAGCGCCACCTTGTTCTTCTCCGACGACAGCCACCGCCACGATGACGAAGGGCGCCACGGAGAATCTGGAGCGTGCCAAGAAGGGGGCGTTGAAGAGTAATGGCAAGAAGCCCTTGACCGCTCGGTTCACCGCACCGTCGAGATGGATGCAGGGAGACTTTCTCCATTCCGTGGTTACCCGTGAGGACATGGATTGCTTTGTTGCCGACGTGCTTGTGGCGGACGGCTCCTGGAGGCTGCGAGAGGGAGAGGGCAAACCAGAGCCACATGAGGGGGAGCGAGTCCTCCTCTCCCATGTCGAAAGAGGTTTTTCTTTGCCTCCCCACCCATTCATTAGAGGTTTTCTGAACTTCTTCGGTGCTCATCTCCACTACTTCCCCCCAAATGCGATTTCCTACCTGCCTGCCTTTATTACCTTGTGCGAGTGTTTTTTGGGCTCTCCTCCTCATTGGGGCCTATTCAAGCACATCTTTACGGTCAGATCTCAGACTGTGAAGAAAGGCCTCCCTGCGGATGCCAAGACTCATGTGCTGTAGTTGTGTGGGGGTCTAGGACTTCAGAAAAGAGCTCATAGTTCCTTCCCTGCTATGACCTTTTCGGAATCTGTTAGAGGCTGGCAGTCAACTTGGTTCTATTGCAAAGATGTCGCATCTCCCAACATGTCGACTGGCCTTTCCCCCTATACAACTGACCATCCAGCTGTCCCCTAGTCTCTGAGGGTGATGGCAGAGGAACATGTCCAAGTTGGAATCTTGGTGGAGGCTGTGGTGCAACTGATTCAAGGTGGAGTGACTGGCATGGATCTGTTGGGGACATTCCTTAGTCGACATTTTCAGCCACTCCAAGCCAGGGATCACACCATGTGGCACTACGCGGGTCGTGAGGACTCGACCAGGACGCATCCAGAAGAGGTTCCGCAAAAATTGTCGAGCAGTGGCTTCCAACATCACCGGAGCTTGTGACAACCCTTTGGGAACCAAGAGGATCCGACTTTACTCGGCCGAAAACCCGCTAAAGAATTTGGTAAGTTGCACTGTGTCGATTGACGTGCTTGTACCACACGCCTGCCCGGCACCGCCGAGCTCGGCCAACCGTAGGGCTCGCACTCACGCACTCCCCCGCCTCTCTCTCCACTCCCTTGGCCTAGACCAACCCCTCAAGCACCACAGACACACCCTCGCCCCCTCTGCTTGACCCTGGCTCCGATCCCGAGCTCGCCGGCACACCCGAGCTCGGTGGACCACTGGACGCATATAAATGGGCCTCCCTGCGTCCCGTTCTCCCCTCTGGACCCCTCCTCTCCCTTCCACTCGCCCTCCAGGATCCCAGCTCGACCGCCCCATGCTCAAGCGCTCGGGATTGAGCCAAGGACCGCCGCGGCAGCCCCGCCATTGATCTCCCGGTGAGGTGCCCCTCTGGCCCCCATTTCTGTGCCATTGGGTCCCCCTCAATGCCTTGACCCGTTCGCCTTGTTCTTGCCCTCGGTTTGATGCACACGGTGACCGGTGCGTCCTCCACCCGAAGCTCCTCCTCCGCGGGTGCTTGCCGCTGGGGACTCCGGCCACCTTCCACGCCCATTCAACCTCCAGGGGATCGATGGCTCAACCCCGCGCTCGTCCATCGTTGCCGTGCCCTACACCGCCGCCGGTGAGCTCCTCTCCTTCCTGTCCCAAGGTGGGAGAAGGACCCGATAGGGTGGCCCACCTGTCGGCCTCTCCCTCGCCTCTCTGCCCCCTCTTCGTCACTAGCCACCAGGCCCCGCACATCAGGTTTGAAACCTGACGCGCACGGGGGCACCGGCTCGTCTGGCCTATTTTGCTCGGGGCCGGCCTAGTTGCGGCCAGTTCTGGCCTAGGGCACAGTTCCCTTTTTCTTTTTCTGTTTTAGTTATGATTTCCAAAAATTCCTTAGAACCTAATATTTCTCCAAATCCAATAATTCTTCCACCAAAAATCTTGAAATATTATGTATAATTTAAGAGTGCCATTTGTAAAATATCTTGAAAATATTTTATGTATTGTTTTATTTTAAAAACCCCTTTTTGGCAGTTTTGGTCACTGTTAAAAAGAGTTTTGAAAACCTTTTTCATACCAAAACCTTAGAAGAATATTTGTAGAATAGATTGTAGTATTTATGAGAGTAGGGCAACATTTAAGAAGTAGAGTTGTGTTCTGTTTTTATTGAGATGCTTATTATTGCCTGTTTATTCCGTGATGATAGATTGCGTTGTTGACGAGGGAGTTGGACCCGAAGACTTCAAAGACCCCAAGGAATTTCTTCAGCCAGGAAAGCAACCCTTTTACAATGTTAAGAAACCATTTTTATTTGCATGGCATATAGCACTTTACTTTCATTATATGTGATCACTTGGAGTAGTGACCACTTCATTGGGTTGCTCCCAATACTTTTGCCGTTGATACTTGCATCGTGCATGCCCCTAACAACTTATGAGGGTTATGCGGGTGGGTGTAGATAGGATGCTAGTAGATGCTACGAAAGTGGGATCGGGATTATGCATGGTGATGGAAAGAAAGAGATGATTTCAAAGACTTTTCGAAAACCCCATCGGGTGCCACGAATGCCCGAGGGAGATGATGATGAGTTGGGTGACCACTTGAGAAAGAAGTGGTGTACCAGAACAAGTTGAGGGTGTGTTTTTGAAAACAGAGAGTTTTAAGGTGTGCTAAACGTCCCAACCCTACATGCGCTACCACGAGACCCCTTATGGGATAGAGCTCTGTTGATTACTTTGGTGGGTACTGGCAAGGAGTCCACATTACTAGTGGCGGGAGTGGCATGGTCACTCTCTATATGGGGTCGTGCCGGTATGGACGATCATGTGTTGTCTTCACAGGCACCGAGCACACCGTTGGTCCCTACATGGATGCTACGAGTGATGTACATCATGTGGGCTGGGTACCAATCGAGTGGACTCTTTGTTTAGTATCGCCAGGGGAACGACATTGTTCGGGTTCTTACCTCGGGTATGTTATATACCGTGAGTCGTGGATGACACAGAAGTTCCCCGAGTCTTGTGGGTAAAGTGTGCAACCTCTACAGAGTGTAAAACTATTCGAATAGCCGCGTCCGCAGTCATGGATAGTTTCCGCAAAACTTGGTGTGTGTGTGTGTATGGATTACACAGAGAAGACACTTGAGATAAGTCAGCTGACCTGACATGATGATTGAGCAGGAGATGTTCAACCCACTGATCATGATGATATCTATAACTAGTTCATATGGATATCTACCAAATGATAATGCATGCTAACCTAGTTACTTGATCATGTTATTGCATTCAAAATTAGCTTTCTGCAAAATACCTATTAGTGCTAGATCATACATTGTTCTACCTTGTTCCACAACATGGGTTTCTTGCGAGTACATTCAAAGTACTCATTGGCTTGCCACTTGTTATTTAATTGGCCAGGCATGGAAGAACAGGAGTATCATGAAGAGTTTGTTGGTGAAGAACATGCGAACTAGGACGCTTCCCAGTCAGAATGCCTGTAGGTTTAAGGTAGATGGCAATGGGTTCACACTTTTGATTTCCACTGTTTGTTATGTGTTAAGTGTTTGGCCCTTGTGGCCCTATATATGTAAGACTAGACCTTCATGGCCTTTATTTGTGTAAGACGCCAAATGTGGATGTAACACTCTTGTTATTCAGCTTCTGTGTGTCCAGTGAGCATTGATCTCTGGGATCACTATAGACGTGCATTCGGTGATCACGACTTATGAGTCGGGGTCCCCACAACTTGAGAGACTCAATACTCATGAATTCGAACAAGCTAAGAAGAGAGACCTCTACGGGCCAAGCTATGGAAGATCTCGTGCTCTGAAGGTAAAAGCAATTTCCTCATCCGAAGGCGAAGATTCTGATAGTAGCCTTGGTGATCCTGAAGAACTGAGTCAGGAGCTGGCCATGCTTGTGATTAAATTCCAAAAGTTCTCAAGGAGAGGCTGATTTGTAAAGTCATCAAAAAGTGGCTTGAAGAAATTAGATTCCTTAAACGACTACAAGAAGTGAACTTGCACAAATGCAAGAAATCTAGTCACTTTATCTCTAACTGTCCTCTCTTGGAAAAAAGAATCGAAGAAGAAGAAATATAAGGACGACAATTCTGATGACTCGAAGAAAAATAAGAAATCTTCAAATTACTCATCTGCAAAGTCCTCATCTTTAAAGTCCTCACACACGAGAAAAATGGTTCCAGAAAGGCTCGGGCTTTCATTGGCAAGGAAATGGAATCTGAAGAAGAATCTAAAAAATATGAAGAAGAGGAAGAATCTGAGGTGGAGTCAGAATCCGGTGTTGCTAGTCTTTCTCTCATTACTGCTTTCATCAGCAAGTCTGTCTTCAACGATGAAGAAAATGACTACTCTAACGACTCTGACGTCAGCAATGATGAACATGATCCTACTTACTACTTCATGATGAAAGGCATCAAGTCATTCACAGAATGTCCCAATCTTGATGACATTGAATATACTAGGTGGAAAGTTCTAATGACGAAGCATCTCATATCAATGAACAGTGAGATATGGAATGTTACTGAATGTTCAAATGATTCTGTTGTTGCAAATTCTTCAACTATCCCCATGGTCACAAATACCTCATCTGAGGATACCACAAGTATCAATGATGAAAATGCAGGGTTGAAGGAATTATATGTGACATGCATGTACAAAAGTCACAAAGGGCATCAAACCCTTTGCGATGTGAGGGTATTGCATTTGAGAGGAAAGTCAATGCTGACGGATCCTACTCGACACCTGAGAAGTACCCCAAAACCTCATGGGTTGCTGCAAAAGGTCCTCCTATAGATCCATCCACTTTATCTGCCTTTCCTTGTGTAACTTCATATTCCTCTGATTAGTCACTTGACTCCAACTACAAATTCTTCAAAAATCAGAAAGGTGAGGTCTTTTGCAGACTTGTTGGAACTAACTACAGGAACGGTTCACCTATGAGGAAAATCTGGGTTCCCGAGAGCTACTTGGAAAATCTTCAAGTGAATTCCCTCACTGCACCACCTATGATGAAAAGGAACCCAGAGCAAATTCCTCACATTGACCAAAGTCTTCACTTGGACCAAATTCCTCAAATGGTCAAAAGTATCAATCTCGTGCTAATGCATCTGTTTCACAGAGAAAGTCTAAGAGTTCTGAATATGTGCATTATTCTTCAAATCATTATGTTCATAAGTACTCGAAAAATTTCTCTGCTTATTCATATGAGTACTCTAACCCTTATCCTGTGAAACAAAGTGCACTAGCTTCAATGCCTCCTTTCTCATATGGAACTCGCAGAATGATCAACTCTTTGCCACCCCTCCAGATGTGGGTGGTGAAGAAATTGAACTAATTTCATATGGAGGGTCAGGTGTCCAGATGAAGTTGAACGTCTGATGAATTTCCTAGAGGCCCGAGGAAATGCTTGAAAGGACGCAAGCTAATGATGTAGAAATGAATTCCTCATTTCTCACGTCCTCACACAGCTTTACTTACCATGTTGTGTGATGAAATTCTGCCTCATGAATTTGACGTCATATTCTTCATTCTGAAGCATATGTGTTCGTAAGTCATACTAATTCATCTGCAGGATGAAACTCCAAAAGCTATAGAGTGGGTCCTTGATAGTGGATGCACCAGCCACATGACTGGTGACAAGTTTCTGCTGATGAATAAACCACTTGCTCCATCTCAGCTAAAGCGTATCACCTACACTGACAAAGGAAAAAAAGCAAGGTATTGGTTCTAGGTAAGGTTGCAATCTCAAAGGACCGACACATGGATAAGGTGATGCTTGTCAAATCCCTCGGGTTCAACCTCATGTCTCTCTCAATGCTTTGTGATCTTCATATGGTTGTCATCTTCGGAAAATATCATTGGGTTGTCATCATGGAATCTGACCATTACAAATTCTTTGAAGGCTTTAGGAGAGGAGACTTGTAGATTGTTGATTTCTCTATAGGTCCTTAGCCTGCCATGTGCCTACTTGCCAAGTCCTCAGAAGTTGGTTGTGGCATCAACGACTTGGACAAGCTGGTATGAGGAACTTGCACACTCTCATGAAGAAAAAGCACGTCATTAGCATTGAAGGTGTCAAATTCCTCAAGGACCACCTCCGTTGTGCTTGTGAGTCTGGGAAGATGACCAGATCCAAGCATCCCTCGAGGACAATCATGACCACTACTTGACCTTTTGAATTGCTTCATACGGACCTCTTTGGCCCCACTCATTATTCCACACTAACAAATTCTTCAAGTTTGTATGGCTTTGTAATTGTTGATGATTACTCTGATTACACTTGGGTGCATATTATTCTATACAAGAATGACGTGCAGGATGTCTTCAGACAATTTTCTTCAAGGGCCCCAACAAATATTGTCATCAAGATCAAGCATATCAGGAGTGATAATGGGACTGAGTTCAAGAACACCAATCTTGATGAATATCTTTACGAACTTGGTATTACTCATGAGCTATCTTCCCCATATACTCCTCAGCAAAACGGCATCGTGGAGCGCAAGAATAGGACTCTTGTTGAGATGGATCGCACCATGCTTGATGAATACAAGACTCCTCGTCACTTCTGACCCGAAGCAATTGATACACCTTGCCACATCATCAAAGAGTATATCTTCACAAATTCCTCAAGAAGACTTCATATGAACTCATGACTGGCAAGAAACCGAATGTAAGTTATCTCAAATTCTTCGGTGCAAAATGTTGGATTGGAGATCCTCACCACAGTTTTAAATTTGCACTGAAAGCCCATGAATGTTTTATGCTTGGTTACGAAAAGGACTCGCACACCTACAAAGTCTTCAACACCTACCATCACAAGGTTGTTGAAACTAGAGATCTGCGGTTTGATGAAACTAACAGCTTGCAAAGAGAGCACCTACCTCGTGTGCTAGATGAATAGTCTCCCGAGGAATCCCTTAAGTTGAAGGCTACTGAAGATGTCATACCCACTGAAGAATCTCAACCTCCTGAGGAAGTCATTCCAACCAATGAAGACATTCATGCTGATACACCTGAAGAAAATGGTGCCAAAGAAAATCCTTAGCCACGTCAACCTGCTCATCAAATAGTAGCAAATGAAGTATAGATTGACAAAATCATCCACAACATCAAAACACCAGGTCCCCTCATTCGCTCAAGAGCGTCATATTTGACTAACGGTTGTGGGCATTTTGCTTTCGTCTCTATCATAGAGCCCATCAAAGTTGATGAAGCATTCAAGGAGCCTGAGTGGATTCAAGCTATGCAAGAGGAATTGCATCAATTTAAGCTGAACAACGTGTCGGAACTTGTCAAGCGGTCAGATCCTCGCAAGCACAACATCATAGGTACCAAGTGGATCTACTGCAACAAGCAAGATGAAAATGGCCTTGTGGTAAGAAACAAGGATCGTCTTGTATCTCAAGGCTACACACATGTTGAAGGAATTGACTTTGATGAAACTTTTGCACCTGTAGCTAGACTTCAAGCTATTCACATATTGCTTGCTTATGCTAACCATCATGATATCATCTTATATCAAATGGATGTGTAAAGTGCATTCCTCAATGGTAAGCTTGAGGAATAAGTATATGTTGCTCACCCCAGGTTTTGAAGACCGTAAGCATCCTGACAAAGTCTTCACACTCAACAAGGCCCTCTATGGCCTCAAGCAGGCCCCACGGGTGTGGTACGACACTCTGAAGGAATTCCTCATGAAGAAAGGCTTCAAACCCGGTTCACTTGACCCAACTCTTTTCACTAAATCCTATGACAATGAACTATTTGTGTGCTATATATATACATAGATGATATTATCTTTGGCTGTACTAACAAACGTTACAGTGATGAATCGAAATTCTTCTTAGGTCTTCAAATTCATCAACAACGCAATGACATCTTCATCTCTCAAGAGAAATACCTCAAGGATGTTCTGAGGAAATTCAAGATTCAAGACTACAAAGGCGTCAAAACTCCAATGCCTTCAAAAGGCCACCTCTGCACTGACGAAAATGGTACAGATTTCGATCAGAAGGTATATCGCTCCATGATTGCCTCTTTATTGTATTTATGTGCATCTAGGCTAGATATTATGCTGGCTGTTTGCATGTGTGCACGATTCCAAGCAAACCTAAGGAATCACACCATAAGGTTGTGAAACACATTCTTTGATACTTAGCTCACACACCAACACTTGGATTATGTATCCTAAGGGCTCAAATCTTCGCTTCTTCGGGTACCTAGATGCTGACTATGCTAGAGATCGTGTTGACAGCAAGTCAACCTTAGGCACATGTCATTTCCTCGGACGATCCTTAGTCTTTTGGTTCTCGAAGAAGCAGAACTGCGTGCCACTATGTACAGCTAAAGCTGAGTAGATTGTTGTTGGTTCATGTTGTGCTCAGTTGTTGTGGATGAAGCAAACGCTCAAGGACTATGGTATCAAGGTGAAGAATATGCCTCTCTTCTGCGACAATGAGAGCACTATCAAGATTGCTTACAACCCAGTTCAGCACTCCAAGACCAAGCATATCCTGATTCGTCATTATTTTCTTAGGGATCATGTACTCAAGGGCGACATCTCCATTGACAATATCCCCGCTGAAGAACAACTAGCTGATATCTTCACTAAGCCCTTGGATGAAAAGATATTTTGCAAGTTGTGTTGTGAGCTAAATATCTTAGAATCTTCAAATGTTCTTTGAAAAGACACACATCATAACACTTATGAAAAATTGATGAATTAGATGTGCAACACACAAAGTAACTTTTTTCTTCAATCAATGAAGAATAACCCTCTAAGTGTGAAGAACTAAATGAAGAATTTGATTCTCAAAACCATACGACAATTATACGCAGTGTTTGAAATCACCATTCTTATACAATGGGTCACGCCACCAACCATAGTTGAAATTTTTCAAAGTTGAGTTTTTCATAATTTTGCAAATTCTTCAAGTTTTCAAATTCCTCAAGTTTGCAAAATCATCAAAATTTCAAATTCTTCAAACTATGAAACTGATGTTCTTCATTAACTAGATACATATATTCGAGTTTTTCATATCCTCAACAGCATTCGCTTATTGCTAATTCTTCAAGTTGATTTTCATCTAAGTGAATGTGATCGCACCCGTTCCCCCTCTATGTTAAACTCCACCCAGTCGGTTCACAAATTCTTCATATGCGTTCTACTTTGAAACTTGTTCAAAGTCTTGATTGACACCTAAAGAATTTGCGAACGAAAGCTTTAAAAATATCATTTTCAAAATTTCGGCACTTCTTGCTCAAACGTTCTGATTCCCACGACTTGATAACCCACGATCCCTCACTATCTCCACAACTCAGAATGTGGGTGACACATGTCATGCAGATAGCAAGGGTCAGGGGCAATCTGGTCCAAACTCTTCGGACCGGTTGGCTTTTACTGCCACTATAAATACCTCCTACCCTTGACTGTGCTCGAGTTACCCCTCACTCCCATCTCTCCCGAGCTCAGACCTAGCATTGCCGCTAAATTCATCATCATCGGAGAAGAAGAGCTTCACTTCCTTGACCTCGCCGTCGTCATACTCGCATCAGCCGTGGAAGTCTTCATCCCGCCACCGCTATAGCTGTCTCCCTCTGCCAAGCTAGTGCGTGGGAGGTCTGGACGAATGAACTCCACAATTTTCATCTCTTTGTTCGTCGTTTTCTTCATCAGGGTAAGTAAAATCTAATTTTACTACCCTTGTTTGATCTTCATGTTTTGCAAAAAGTCCTCTTAAGCACCTCACATGTGTCATTCCCTTGATGTATTTTTCCTAAGTTATGATTTTCTTCAAGATTCCTCAATTGTGTGGATCCACAAATCTACACAACTTTGGAACCCAAGTCAAGAAAGCTTAGAGAAATTACTCAACAGACCTATGATCAAAATCCTCAACTTGATGTATTTTGAAAAATTTCTGAGAATGCATATTACCTCTTCAATTTCCTCGCACCTATACTCTATTCATAGGTACAAAAAGTCTGGCGATGAATCACTAGATTCTCATCAACTTAACTCATTTGCAGCGGTCCTCGAGGAAAAACTGTATACATCTTTAGAATCATCAAGAGTTCGAAGTCATCAAGTGAAGAAAATGGCAGATGGTAAAAGAGCTCAGAAGGATGGAAAGGAGGCTAAACAGAACACTGCCTTTGATATACCTGGGCATTTATATGCTGGTTAGAGTACCCCTGATGAAGCCATTCATCGAAAAGAAACAAAGGAGCAAAGGAAAATCAGAATTCAAAGGATAGAGCCGAGGTGGATGAAGGAGTGGAGAGAATATTGCTATGTCACTCCCAAGTACATGAAGAAATTCGCACTCAAACCTCCATGCAGAAGGGCTCCTCCTCCTGATGATCAAGAATTTGATCCCACTAGCATTGTTGATGGTGAAGACATTCCAGCTGAATGGTATAAGCATCAACGGAAACTTTAGAGAACTCCCAAAGCAGCCGTGAACCAATTCAAGGCAGATTCTTCTGTTGTAGCCTCTGCTAGTGCTCTGAAGAAATCAATTGCGAAGAAGTCTACAGTGAAGCCAAAATCCTCAACTTCAAAGTCCTCACTATAGAGCCTAAAGCAAGTTCTTCAAAAACAACTACAATACCGTCAGTAGTTGCACAATCATCAGCTGCTGCCACAAAGTCCTCAACACCTATACATCTTGCAACATTTCAGAGGACTATTTGTTTCTCAATTGCTTCAGGGGCCTTTGCAAGTTCATCATCCCAAGCACATTCCTTAACTAATCCTTCTTTGCTGAAGGTGAAAGCTACTTCTGGACGAGGCGCTCGACCAAGTCCTCACCCAAAGAAAGTTGAGTTCCAGGTACTATCAAATTCTTCAGATGATGAATCTGATTATGAGGAACTTGAGGAAATCATCAGAAACAAGTAGGAAAGAGTGGCTCAAGCAAAGGCCACTCAAATTCCTCTCTAGCTGAATCCAAAAATGGTGCTGAACTTCATTGCCATTTGGCACATGGATCCCAACACTCCAATTGATGATTTGAAACTGCCTCCCAGACCAGATCATATCCTCACTACTTTCATTGCTGAACAAAAGTGGAAGTATGAGAAGGGAAGACAAACCAAGAAAGCTCAGTACAAGTAGGAGCACTTCTTGAAGAGTAATGTTCTGAAGCTTTTCCCAGAACAACTAGTGGCCATGAAATCAAAGATCAAAGGCCTCAGTGATGAACTCAGTCGATACTATGCTGATTGGCAATGCGCCAAGGTCCGCTTCGTCAAAGTGGCTGACAAAGCCATCAAGAACCACAACAAGAGGGTTGCAGCTCAATCGCAACGGCAAATTCCCCAGGCTGAAGAATCTACTTAGCCTGCTGAAGAAACTGCAAGCGCAACTAAAGAAATTCAGGATGTTGAAGAACCTGTCACGGCAGCCTCCACTGTTGCACCTAAAGAAATTGCTAGGTCAGCTGAAGGTTTTGCTGCGCCTAATGGAATTGAGACTGCTAGGACGACTGCATCAGTCGTGCATGAATAAACTGCTCCTCCTTCACCCTCTGATTGAACTGAAAAATCTTCAAGGGTGAAGAATATCAACCTTCCTTCTGTATCAGAAGTGAAGAAAACAAAGGTTGCAGAGAAGAAGGCTACAAAGAAGAGAAAAGCATCAACTTCAGATTCCTCAACAGTGAGGAAGTTGAAGACTCTGCCCAGTTCTTCAACCGATCCAATTGATGCAACTCCTATACCCTCCGTGCCAGCCTATGAGTTAGTACCATTTGGTGTTGACTATGTCATCCCAAATGATGAACAAGAAGAAAAAGAAATTTCTGCTGCTTCCTCGGAGCAGATTGATGAAGAAATGGAAGTGGAAGAAGATGCCTCAACCCCCTGGTATCATCGGTCCAGCCTCAGTTGACTGCTGAAGAGGTCGGTGTTGAAGAAATTTAAGAGGAAGTAGACATTGGAAATACAACTCCTCTTATCAATGGTCAATATATTGAGAAAGTGCACACCCGAATTCTCCAATGACCACTCCCCTCACCCAAATTCCTCAATCTCCAACCCAGACTGAAGAAATTCATACAGAATCTGATGACTTGGCCGGAGTTGTCCCTTCAATCCCTGAGGATATTCCAACTGCACCAGCTGAAGAAATTGCTGCTCCTACTACAACTGAGGAAACTACTATTCAAATTCCTCAGTCTGAGGAATTTCCTCCCGTGCCAAAAGAAATTGTGGGCCGCTTGAAGCCAAATCTTCAGCTGAAGCCTAAAATGCCATTCAAAGGCTCAAAGTGCCCCAAATTCATCAAGATGAACTTCTTCAACGCACACATATTCTTCACAGGGCCGAATCCTTATGATTTAGTAAGGGTCGGTTGCACAAGATTCTAGACACCTACCCAGATGAATTACTATGCATTAGTGCTTCTTGACAAAGAGAAAGTCTTCGAGCAGCAGAAAATTTGACATGCGGATAGGGAAACTATCCCATGCTTCACACCGGTGCTCGCAGTTCTTCATGATGCTGGAATTCTTACATTTTGCGTGGACATATGTGATTGGAATCAAGAGCTAATTCTTTAATTCTATGCCACCTTGCACATCACAGGTGATGATTCTGATGTCAATTATTGGGTTCTGGACTAGATGACTAGATCCACTCACTACACTGCTCCAGCCTCTCAATTGTTTCGAGTAGTGACAATACCAATTCCCTTAGAACGTGCAAGATGTCTATTTGATGAAGCTGCATTGCGCAATCACATGGTGCAAGTGCTGCTGATGCCTTTGGATCCTTGAAAACATCAAAGGACTACCTTCCTTGTGAAGGATTTGCTCTATGCTCCCAGCACCATCTTTCGCATTTTGACTAAAACCCTCAGTCCTCACAAGGGCCACAACTCTGAAGAAGAAGAAGTGTAGGGAATCGTGAAGAATATGTTATTCAACATCGTTGATGGGATTCCCATCAACTACCATAATTTCTTCATGAGGACTTCGACCAATGCTGCTTTCGCCCCATTTTAATTGAAGCCTTACGCTCCTTGGATCATGAAATTCATCAGTTCAAGGTCTCCATAATCACTTCAATTCAATTCAAGGCTGATTTTCATAATCACTTTAGTTTTCTACCGTCGATCGAAGTTCACAAGAAAACATTTTCTTCAGTTCAGGGAAAAGACAATGCTTTCATTGATAAATGTACTCGTCCATTGGATGGCCAGTTTCACAAAGCTGCATCTTATTCCCCCAATGATGACACTGCTACCCAAGATTCTGCTGCAAAAGCCTCAGCATAAAATCTTCAAGAAGCTTCCCCTCGTGTGATGACCGATCAAGGACTTCTACTCAGTCTTCATCAGAAGGTTGATCACAATCACAAGTGGGTAAAGCGTTAGTTTGGTTCACTACTTCGAGACATGACTGTCACGCACAACAATGTGAGGAAGAACCAATACAATCTTCATGAAGTCTTCAACCGCACTTGGGCCATTCTGTCTCACCTCAAGACTCCTGAAGAACTCAAGGAGATGGAACTTGAGTAGAAACCTGACTGGGCTCGTCCTCCTCTCAAAAAATTCAAGAAAGTTCAAGTTCCTCATCTGGTTACAAGCTCATATTCTTCATCGCGTGAGGCGGATGAAGCTGAGGATATTGACGACACTGCGGCAAGCCCTGCATCAATGAACGACCCCGACAACGTGGTGCTCCTCCCTCTCCTTCAAGATGAAATTCTTCAGAGGCGTTAGTCCTCAGTTTTCATCCCTTTTGGCCTTCAATGACAAAGGGGGAGAAAACTTGAGTTAGTCTTCAAGCGGTTCAATATATATGGCTTCTTTTTCTTAAGTTACAACTCTATCTCTTCTGAAGCTTTTGTTGGTTGTGTCGTAAACTTAAGTCCGATGGTGGTCTGACTCTTTTGAACTACTTTCTGCACACTTATTTCTTTAAGCACCTTAATGCATGCATGCTGAATTTCATCAGACACCATTTTCATCATGCATTTCAAATTATTCATATCATATGTTAAATGTGTGTATGAATTACAACATATAGGGTGAGTTCTCCATGTTTTTAACCTATCAAGTGTATTTGCAGTCCAAAGCAAATTCCTCAAATATGCACATCTTCAGGGGGAATTCTTCCATATCTTGCAATCAAATTCTTCAAACTCTGTACTTACACTTCATATTTTTATCACCGTTGAAAACTTAACCTATTTGTCATCAATCACCAAAGAGGGGGAGATTGTAAGTGCATCTAGTGCTCCTTAGTGATTTTGGTGTATTGAAGACTTACAGGTTAAGAGACTGATGCGTTTGTAAGTGTACACAGGCCCTATAAGTCGCTGATGAGTTTGATACATTCGGAGATTATCAACCCCTAAAAATGAATGTCTTCAACTGAAGACTTTGGTGAACACTTCGTTGAAGACTTTGGTATTCCCTAAAGACTTTGAAAATGAAGAAGTTGGTGTGAGCTTGAAGATATGAATGAGGACTATGAAGCGTCAAGACTTTTGTTTTCCTAGTTTCGTTTCCTTTCTTTGAGTCATAGGAAACACCATACTGTTAAAGGGGGCCGAGGTAATACTAAGGAATTTTTTTAACTAATGCTCAATTGAAAAGCCTCAACCTATCCAATCCTTCGTGTGAAGCCTTTTAGATATCTCTTGCGGTTTAGTCAAGTTCTTCAGTGACAGAGATGAAGTTCTTATGGTCTATGAGGAAATTGATTTGACTAAGGAGTTAGGATTTGGCCAGTGTGAATTGCCTACAAGTGAGGAACATGATAAGCCTGAGGACTTTCATAGTTCAAAATTCCGACCGGTGTTGTGCTTAGTGCCTGCTGTCCCCAATCATCCTATCTACATAACGGTCATATCATTGGGGGCATTTATGTCTTATCATGTTAGGTTGCACCCTGGCTATAAATAGCCACCCCCACAAGCACTAGTTGGTTGGCTGTCCTAGACAGAACTGACACTTGTCATTTGAGAGCAACCTATCCTCTCAGGACTTTAAGAGAAAATCATCAGTTAAGAAAAACCCAAATCCAAACCACCCGACCCAAAGAGATTGTTCATGTGTGGAACCGACGCTTGTTACCTTTGAAGACTGTGTATCTTTCAAACGGTTAGGCGTCATGGTCTAGTGCATCCTGTAGTCAATTGGGGATCACAGAGTGACTTTGGTCTAAAGCATCCAATAGTCAATTGTGGATCGCCGAGTGACCAGTTTGTGAGGGTTTTGGAAGTCTACCCTAAAGACTTACCACAAGTGTTGGGTGAGGACTATGTGACCTTAGCTCCAGGAGAATACGGTAAGGACTGTCGTGGAACTATGTGTCCTCTGGTTTAAATACGAGGCCAATCCAAACCAGACGTACGACTGTCACAGGAGTTGGAACTGGGTCATCAAACCATTGTGTTCAGCGAGCTGCCTGGTTCTATTTCTAAAACCCTTTCACTTCCTCATATACCTATTGATGAAATTGATCGTTATTGTTTGAAGAATCTGACTGAAGACTTTTCACAATTTCCTCACTTCAAATTCTTCAAGTTACCTTGTTCCTCACCTTCTTATCCTGTATCATGCTACCTATAATTTGTGCATGCTTTATTTCATTGTGATGACTATGCTACTGTTATGTTTCTCAGGCACTTGAGTACTTATTCTGCTGCTAGTCATTCATCACATTTCAAATTCAGCAAGTTGAAATCTCTTAGTGATGAATTTGTAAAAATCACCTATTCACCCCCCTCTAGTCGATATAACACACTTTCAGTCCCGCGCTGCTCCGTCTCTCCTGCAGCTAACGCTGTTAGTGACCCAGCTGCTCATGAGCAGCAGTACTCATCGTTGCCACCCTCCTTGCGGCGCGATGGCCGCACCGCTACTCTGTCCCTCACTCCTACCATGGTGTCGTCCTTCCATGCTTGCCGCGGGGCGGCTTATGCACAGGCTGCGCTGCTCATGGCACATGAGCTGCTGCGTTATCACCTCACCAACAATCGCCACGATGACTGGGTTGGTCGCATCATCAAGCTCGTTAATGCTGCGGCCGAGGCCCCGGCGCCCTCCCACTTGCTCCGTCCCCCGCCCTCCCAGGTGGGCAATGTGGCTCATGGCGCGCCTCCTCCTCCTTCTCTGCACGGCACCGACCTCGAGCCCATACATGAAGCACACCCGCGCAACCCGCCACGTGGGGCATTGGCGTAGGCACGGGACGAAGCAAGGTGCCAGGTGGTGCTGCGGCCACAAGGTGATGCGCGTGCACTCCGTACACAACCGCGCCAACATCAAGACCACGTGCCGCTATATGCTGCAGCACATGGACGCAAACACCAAGATCCCCTCGCACACGCTGCGCTTGTGAGTGCAGCGAGCTGCCGCACCTTCACCCCAGAGTTGTACCCTGTCATTTGGTCCGGCAAGTTCAATCCGGACCTGCCTCCATGATATGAAGACACCCCCAACCCCACGTAGTTACTCCAGCTCTACTCGCTGAGCCTCGAGGTGGCAAGCGGTGACGACAAAGTCATGGCGAACTGATTCCCCATGTCTCTCAAGGATGTCGCGTGGTCCAAGCTCCTTAACCTCCCAGAGGGATCGATCTCCTCCTGGGACGAACTTCACGAGTGCTTCGTCGCCAACTTCCAGGGCACCCATTGTTGGGACCCCGATCCTAGGTCATATGATTCCATATTGTAACAAGTCACATCACTTTGCGGCCTCACGCACGGTAAAATCCTCGGTTGCAGCCTTACCTTGGTCGGGACCGTTTGCGTCTTTTGGCTCATGTATGTGAACATGTCGCTGGCAATCACGCAACAAAGAACCCGGGCCGACATGACTAGTCATAGAACCCAAGTGGCACATCCATACGGAAACAGGCATACATAACCCAGCAATGCAGGTGTCGGCCTCAAGCGTGTGTAGACGAGTCATAGCAAGCTACAAGGACTCCACTACGTCACGAGACACGAATGCCATCACTGCACGTAGACGAGTCATAGCAGGCTATCGGGACTCCATTACACTATGAGACATTTCCCCGAAGGGACACACACAGCATCAAGCAAGGATACATGCCGGTCAATCAATGTGTCCGGAGCAGTAGCAAGCTACCATGGCTCGGTGGAAGCACTGAGAGGCAGTTTCCCGTAAAGAGTACTACTAAAGGCACACGACTAGGCATCGGATACCATACATACCATTGCACATCACACGTATGCACGACATGCCCGATATGCATAGATACAACCATGGCATCACAACATAACCATACAACAACATGACTTTTATTTAAGAGGCTCAGACGAGCCTTACATAATATGTTCGTACAGATAGGGTCGCATGACCCGACACTCAAGTCATACAAACAAGTTCATACAAGCCAACGGAAACTTAAGCTGTCTGAGTATAGACGGCGAAATATAAAACTGGCACATGGCCTGACTATCAACAGCCCACCACACGGGCAAGATCGTAGCTGGGACACCAGCTATTCGGCATCGTCAACGTCTAGAAAGAACCCACCTGATCGTCCTGGTTTTGTTCTGCAACATTAATTAAGCAAGGATGAGTACAATCGTACTCAGCAAGTCTTTAAACCAGACCTAGTCTATTTATGCTCATGTGTCAACAAGGGGGAGTGGAGGAGTTTATGCAGCAATGCCAGCTTAGACTCATGGCTAACCTACACTACTCAATTTTAACACCTTGTTACAGTTTTAGTTATCGCACACGAGTCCACTATCTCCATCACAATACACCACCAAGGATCCACCTTCCCCTTCCAGAAGAGTGCCATCCACGGTACTCACACTTGTCTTGATATTTTTAGGAGTATCTATTTGATTATCTATGAACAACATAAGTTCTCCAAGTAGTCCATATCCGAGGACGCATCTATTCGAATAGTTTCATACCCTGCAGGGGTGTACTTCTTCACACATGCTCTCGCCACTTATCGCTGTGTGCCATAAACCATGCACCTCGGCAACCTTCAAGCGGATGCCCAGCGAGGGAGTTGGCCACGACCGTCAGTCACATAAGACCTCTAGTCCAGGCTATCGCCTATTTGAGACTGAACCCGCACGGAAGTCCAGCTGAAGTTTCCGCTACGGCCCCAAACGATGCGCGCAGGGTTCCCAAGCCCACCATTCGGGTGACCCTTGGTACACTGTGCCACTGCCTACTGCGTCATAACCCACCCCGAGGGTCAGCACTATGCACGGCCTCCAGCATGCTATAAACACCAGAAACTACTTGCAATTCCTGGACCAAGGACTAAGCGACTGATGAGTCGAGCGGGGTCATATTTCAGGGCCCAGCATGTGGTAGTATCTAGTCTTGGATCAGAAACACGGAACCCAGTTCCTAAGAACGGTCCCAATGAGACAACCCACTATTTACTCCTACATAGCCTCTCATCGCTACCTTTACCAAATCGTATTCAGTATGAGCTCGTCACATCGGACAACACTGTTTCACTCAGTTCATCACCCAGATGAACCAGACCTGACTCAACTCTAAGCATAGCAGGCAAAGTAAGCTAAGCACATCATGGCACAAGCATCTACCAGGTATGCTAGGTTGCAAGGTTTAGCTATTTACTGTGATGAGATCAGGTCATGCATATGAATAGGATCATCTATCGTGTATGACTGACATGTGACCGTTTGTCCTAATGCAATAAACAAGAACAGGAGCGAGAGAGTGGGATGTTATCGGAATGATCAAAGGGGTTGCTTGGCTTGCTGAGTTGCGGAGGGGTTCTCTCCTTCGTCGGGATACGTGGTAGTATCTTCCGGATTAGTGCCTACCGCAATGCCGATAAGAGTATTCAATACAAGCAAGTGCAACAATATGATGCATGATCATGGCATAGTAATATGCATGGGTGAGCTAATGTAACTAGTGATCATGTCAATTTAAAATGGATTTGAATATAGGTTCAAAGTTGTTCTCCTTTCAAATTCCATATATTAACCTAATGATAAATGTCCATGTTCACCTATTTAGGTTGCTCTAACATGTAGGGGAATAGTACCATTGGATTCATTGGATTTTTCTGATAAATTTTCATATATAAATTATTTTCATCTGACTTACAGATTATTTTATATGTTTTTTCAAAGTTTTAAACATTTTCTGGAATTATTTTTAAATAAGAAAATGGGATTATGACATCAGCCTGACATCATCCTGACGTCAGCTGGTCAACAGACCCGCTCCAGATCAAATCTGACCGGTGGGGCCCATCTGTCATTGACTCATTACTAAACAATTTTGTTTTAATTAATTATCCTAACTAATTAATATAGTAGGGCCCACTGTCAGTGACACAATTAACTAACAAAAAATGATTAAACTAATTACTGATTAACCTAAAACTAAACAGGACCGGGGCCCACCTGTCATTGACCCATAGGGTCAAGCCAGGGCCCACTGGGGTCAAACCCGTTAGAGTTAGCCAACGGCTTTTCACGGGTGACCAACAGAGACGGTGGCGACCATCGGGTTTTGCCCTCACGCGCCCATTCGACAAGCTGAGGCCACTGGCGAGCAGCTCGTGCTCGCCCGCATCCAACAGGGGCCACAGGAGCCTGCGGGGTCACCGGAGCTCGCCGGAAATGAGCTCATGGCGGCGGCCGGAGCTAGCTAGGGAGCGCTAGAAAGAGGGGAAGCACGGGGAGGATGAAGAGGAGCTCACGGGAACTCCGGGGAGCTGGTCAGCGGGCTTGAGGAGCCAGCGATGGCGGGGAATCGACGGCCAGCGGTGGCGGCTCTGGGCAGGGGAAACGAGAGAGAGAGAGAGAGAGAGAGAGAGAGAGAGAGAGAGAGAGAGATGGGGAAGAAGGGAGGAGAGGGAATGGGCTCGAGGGAGGCTCCTCGCGTCTTCCAGGCGCAAGAGAAGGCAGGGGAGCAGCCAGCTCCGTGGCAAGCAAGAGGTGGAGGCCAGCGAGCGCGCGGTCGACACCTCGCTGCCTACTGGTGGGAGGTGAGAGATGACCTCCCCACCCCTGACGGGCTGGGTTGGGCCTCCCACTTGGGCCAGGTGCTCTTCTTCCTTTTCTTTTTATTCTGTTTTCTATTTTCTTTTCTAACATTTGTTTATTTCTTTCACGTATAAAAGTCTAGTTGAAAAATACTCCAAGTATTTTATAGACTATAGTTTGATTATCTCAAACTTTTCTGAAAATGTTCCAAAATAATTTGATAACATAATTAATTATATTTGCTTTATTTATCATTTTCAAAGGCTTAAATCATTAATTTAAATTATTTAAATTGTTCAAATAATTAGAATGGTCCCTGGTATATCCATGTCCTTAATTATCAAACATAGGGAACAATTTTGATGGGCATTTTGGATTTGTTGAAATTTCATTAAACTTGAATTTCTTTAATTCATTAAGTGCTTGAGGTTTCTTTTTCCTTCTCCCCATTTCAAGTTAATGCAATGATGATGAATGATGATGCAAACACAATGCTAACCTAGGACAACTTGCTACGGTTGTGACAACTCACCCCCACTCAAAAGAATCTCGTCCCGAGATTTTGAAGTCGTCGGGAAGAGCGAAGGGTACTCTAGTCAAAGATGATCTTCACTTTCCCATGTCGCCTCCTTTTTAGAATGATGCGACCACTGAACCTTGAGGAACTTGATGTTCCGACGTCGAGTGGTACGCTCAGCTTGATCGAGAATATGAACAGGGTATTCTCGATATGTAAGGTTATCTTCGAGATCAAGCGCTTCGTGGTCCACTTCTCGGACAGGGTCCGAAAAGCAACGCCTATGTTGCGAGACGTGGAAGACATCATGAACTTTGGAAAGATGTGGTGGAAGTTCCAACTGGTAGGCAACCTCTCCTCATTTAGCAAGAATGCGAAAAGGTCCAATGTAACAAGGAGCCAACTTGCCTTTGATACCGAATTGATGGGTAGCCTTCAGAGGTGTAACCCGAAGGTAAGCCTTCTCGTCAACTTCATAGGTCGTAGACTTATGATGACGATCATATTGACTCTTTTGACGGGATTGGGCTGTTTTCAAATTTTCACGAATAATGCGAACTTGCTCCTCTGCATCCTGGATCATGTCCGGACCAAAGAGTTGCCTCTCTCCGGTTTCTGACCAGTTAAGAGGTGTTCGACATTTTTGTCCATAGAGAACTTCAAAAGGGGCTTTGCCCAAGCTTGATTGATAACTGTTGTTATATGCATATTCAGCAAACAGAAGGCAGTTCTCCCAATTCATACCGAAAGATATAACACAAGCTCGGAGCATGTCTTCGAGAATTTGATTGACTCGCTCAACTTGACCACTTGATTGTGGCTGGAAGGCAGTGCTAAAGGATAGATGAGTCCCCATAGCGGTTTCAAAACTTTCCCAAAATCGAGAAGTAAAGATACTTCTGCGGTCTGAGTTAATCTCCAAAGGAACACCATGAAGAGAAACTATTCGAGAAACATATAACTCCGCTAGCTGACTAGCAGTAATGCTTTCACGAACAGGAAGAAAATGAGCCACTTTGGAGAGGAGATCAATGACTATGAATATAGCATTGTTCCCTCTCTTGGTCCTGGGAAAACCGGTGATGAAATCCATACCGACCTTATCCCATTTCCATTCAGGAATAGCTAAAGGTTGAAGGGTGCCAGCAGGCCTTTGATGTTCTTCTTTCACACGACAAAAAACGTCGTAGTTAGCAATATATTGAGCAATTTCTCTCTTCATCCTAGTCCACCAGAACCTCTGGCGTAGATCCTGATACATTTTGGTACTACCCGGATGAATTGTGAGAGGAGAATCATGAGCCTCCTTAAGAATCAGCTGCCTGAGATGTTGGCTATTAGGAACCACCAAACGGCCGTGGAAGAGCACTACACCTTGATCATCTATAGAGAATTCCTTGGCGAGACCGCTAACGAGGTTCTCTTTGATGCGGGAAATTCCCTTATCATGCCTTTGGCCAGCTATGATTTGATCCTTAAGAGTAGGTTTCGCCACCAGGTTGGATAGGAATCCTTGAGGAACAATGTGATGGTTTGACTTCCGGAATTCCTCATAGAGAAGCGGTTGACCTTGTTGTAACATCAGATTGTTACAATAAGACATACGACTTGGTGCATCAGCCATGACATTGGCTTTCCCCGAGGTGTAAGTTATCCCTAAGTCATAATCTGTAATCAACTCTATCCATCGTCTTTGCCTGAGATTCAAATCCGGCTGGGTGAAAATATATTTCAGACTTTGGTGATCAGTGTATATCTCGCAACGATTACCCAGAAGGTAATGTCGCCATGTTTTTAGTGCATGGACTACAGCTGCAAGCTCAAGATCATGTGTTGGATAATTATCCTCATGTGGACGCAACTGTCGAGATGTGTATGCAATCACATGACGATCTTGCATGAGAATGCAACCTAATACTTGTCACGAGGCGTCGCAGTAGATAATAAAGTCCTTAGAAAAATCTGGTGGCACCAGAACGGGAGTAGAGGTCAGTCGTCTTTTCAACTCCTGAAAACTATGCTCGCATTGTGGGGTCCACTCGAACTTTTTATCTTTCTTGAGGAGTTCAGTCAGAGGTTTCACAACCTTGGAGAAGTTCTCAACAAAGCGGTGGCAATAGCTCGCTAAGCCAAGGAAACTCCGAACTTGCTTAACCGATTCAGGTTGAGTCCAATCAAGGACGACCTGAACTCTCTCGGGATTGACAGCAATACCTTTACCAGAGATCACGTGACCCAGATAGGTCACTTCTGGCAACTAGAATTCACACTTGGAGAATTTGGCATATAGACGATGCTCTTGAAGTTTCATCAATACCAGCCTTAGATGCTCGGCATGTTCTTATTCGCTCTTCGAGTAGATGAGCATGTCATCGAGGTAAACCACGACGAATCTATCCAAATACTCCATGAAGATCGAATTCATCAGGCAAGAGAAGGTGGCTGGGGCATTGGTTAAACCGAAGGACATGATGGTGTACTCATATTGGCCATAACGAGTGACAAAAGCCGTTTTTGGAATGTCCACGTTTCTAATTCTGATTTGATGGTATCCCAACCTCAAATCCATTTTGGAATAGATAGAGGATCCAGCGAGGCGATCATACAAATCGTTGATCCTCGGGAGCGGATACTTGTTCTTGATAGTGACCAGATTCACTGGTCGGTAATCCACAACCATCCGATCCGATCCATCCTTCTTCTTAACGAAGAGGACGGGGCAAGCCCAGAGAGAAGAGCTAGGACGGATGAAACCTTTCTTCAAAGCTTCATCGAGTTGGGTTTTTAGCTCGGCCAGTTCTAAGGGTGCCATCTTATAGGGTCTTCTGGCTATTGGGACTGTCCTTGGAATAAGTTCTATCACAAACTCAACATCTCTGACAGGTGGAATACCTGGCATTCTTTTGGAAAGACATCCGGAAAAGCATGGACTACCGGAATATCTTCTAACTCTGGAAGAGGGCTGGCATTTGGGAAATAGAGTTTTCACTTGGTTGTTCGAGTAGAGACATTAACTATCTCGCCCGATGGATGTGTAAGTTGAACATTCCTAGAATGAGTATCAATCTTGGCATAGTGGGCTTTCATCCAATCCATACCTAGAATGATATTGATGTCCGAAGACTTAAGAGCTATCAAGGATGCTAGGAATACTAGTCTATCCACCAAAATTTCATTGTCATGACTCACTCTAGAAGTTTGCCATTTTGAACCAGGAGTCTGAACTACTAAAGGAGTGGGCATGTCACAGAAGGACATGTTATGCAACTGTGCATAACTTTCTGAGATGAATGAATGAGATGCCCCAGTATCAAATAGAATAGATGCTGGATGGCTATTAACAAGAAGCGTACCGAGAATAACATCAGGATCCTCAAGGGCTTCTTCAGCAGACACATAGTTCACTCGTCCACGAGCAGGAGCTGGCTTCACATAGAAAGCTTTTCCCGGTTTTCCACGTCCAGCGGGCTTTGCATTGTTCTGGGGACACTCACGAGAGTAGTGCCCCGGTTCTCCACATTTGTAGCATACCACGGTGGCATGAGGTGCAACATTTGTAGGAGGACCTCCAAATGGTCTGACTGGAGGGTTGAACTGAACTGGGCGAGGTGCTTGGAAGGATGGCCTCGCGGTGTATCTTGGCGGCAAAGCTGCATTGGGCACCCACACTCGGCGTTAGATAGGGCCTTATCCCGATGCAGGGTTGAAGTCACGGTTATGCTTCCTCGTGGCCTCATAGTCAGTTTGTCCGGACTCGGCATTGATGGCCTTATTTACGAGAGCCTGCAAGGTGGTGCACTCGTGCAAGCGAAGATATCGACGAAGCTCAGCATTAAGTCCCTTGCGGAACCTAGCCTGCTTCTTAGCATCAGTTGAGACTTCCTCTGGAGCATAGTGAGCAAGATTACCAAACTCGTGACTGTATGCATCCACTGACAATCTGCCTTGGGTGAAGGAACAAAATTCCTCTCTTTTGCGATCCATCAGCCCTTCCGGGATGTGATGGATACAGAATGCGGCGCTGAACTTTGCCCAGGTTGGTGCAGGTCCCTGGGGATGCATAGCTTCATAACCCTCCCACCATAGATTGGTAGGTCCCTCCAGAAAGTAGGTGGCGAAAGACACCCTATTGGCCTCAGACACATTAGCAGCCCGTATGTTGCGGAACATACTAGTCAGCCAGTCATCCGCATCGAGGGGGTCGATCGAATGATGGTACTTGGGCGGACACAGCTTGATAAAGTCACCAAGTGATACTCCATCATGGTGATCATTGCGGGGAGCACGAGCTGTGTTTTGCTCAATTCTTTCCAACAGCCTATTGGTCTCCCTCTTATTCCTTTCAGCCTCTAGCATCACCTCTGCCAGGGATGGTGCATGTGGCAGCTCCTCTTGCCTTGGCTGGCTACTTTCGCCCTGCTCAGGAGCAGGCACGGGGTTGTTCCTAGTTGCCACCATCTTGGGGAAACAATCCACAGCTTAGACATAGAGAACATCAACTCTCAGACATGAGATAAGGAATGTACTGGTCAACATGGCATGTAGGAAAAACACCAATCAACATGGTAAAGCAACTACCATATGAACATTAGGTTTCATACACACCACGACTTAGTTCAGTACAAGCCCAAGCTGAAAGAAACTACGGAGAGATGACACAACTCATCGGAGGCATTACAAGCTTCCTATACATTATCTATCTACACCTCCGGAACTCAACTCTCAACCTTGGTCATATCCCACAAGACACACAGGACTATGGCGATACAACTACTACCATACTAGGACTAACATCCACGCACTCAGCCATAGAATGCCTCGTACAGGTTACCCCCGTGACCTGGGAGCTGAACCTGAGGATCTGCAAACACTCTAGCCTGGGATCCCTGGAAACCATAAGGACACGGATGCGGCCTTGGTCCCCTTGTTGGCAGCAATAGCAGTCCTTGAAGAGGGGTGATGCCTCCAACATCAGGCCAGTCTACGTGTGCTGGCAAATGAGTCCGCGATGGGGTCAGCATCTCCAAATCTCCATAGCCTGTCTACACGACAGGTGCCAACTGCGTCAAGGCTGTCCAAAGACGGGCACGGGTAGCATAGAGCTCCATGCGAAGAGCACGTGCATCACGATACCTGTTCTCCAACATCTGAGTAGTCACCTACAGCCTAGGGTCCTCATGAGAATGATCAAAGTAGGCTGCACTAAGATATCCATCCTCTCCCCCCATGGAAGCAGGAACATAGCAGAACTCTGTGTTCTGTAGCCGACCATGGTGAAACCTCATGATAGTTAGCATGGTGTATGCGGCTTCCTGAACTGCCATATCTATGGTAACTCCCAATCCATGAGTCCAGTGAAGTGGCTCTGTAGCTCCAGTATATGAAGGATATATCCTAACGGTACACAGATACTGACTCTCGTTGAAATCTCGATACTGCTCCTCCACTGTGTACTCTGGGTACCAGCAATATCCAGCCTCCATCATAACTCTAACCAACATGGCCGTGTGACCCGGCACATCGATGCACCTGGTTAAACGGACCACCTCATGGAAAGGACGAGAGGGCATCTGAAACAGAGAATGATGCAAGGACATTAGAGATCCTAGCAGAAATTGGATAGCATAACGGCTGTAATTGCTCGAGAAATTTTTTGAGACAATTGAAAAGATTGGAAAGGCATAACCACTCGACTATCTAGAATCAAATCTCTTCTCCATCTGTTTGTCACACCAACAATACTTGAATAACTACACTCACTTACAAACAAGCTAGCTATTGGTCCATGGCTAGTAACTCGTCATCCTAAGCAATAGATGAGAATCCTAGTTCCTATCCCCGTAGAAGAGATGAGAATGACCCAGCATAGTATAACTTGGGAACAGGAGTAAAAAGAGCCTTACCTTCCCTTCCACAATCAATTCCCCTACTTATCTATAGTGTTTCTAGACTCAACTTCGACCGGTTTGGCTCGGTAGTCCTACAGTCAGTCAGGCTCTGATACCAACGCTGTCGGGACCCCAATCCTAAGTCATATGATTCCATACTGTAACAAGTCACATCACTTTGTGGCCTCACGCACCGTCATCCTAAGCAATGCAGGTGTCGGCCTCAAGCATGTTTAGAAGAGTCATAGCAAGCTACAAGGACACCATTACGTCGCAAGCCACGAATGCCATCACTGCACGTAGACGAGTCGTAGAAGGCTACCGAGACTCCATTACACTGCGAGACATTTCCCCGAAGGGACAGACAAAGCAGCAAGGAAGGATACATGCCGGTCAATCAATGTGTGCGGAGCAGTAGCAAGCTACCATGGCTCGGTGGAAGCACAGAGAGGCAGTTTCCCGTAAAGAGTACTACTAAAGGCACACGACTAGGTGTCGGATCCCATACATACCATTGCACGTCACACGTATGCACGACATGCCCGATATGCATAGATACAACCATGGCATCACAACATAACCATACAACAATATGACTTTTAGTTAAGAGGCTCAGACAAGCCTTACATAATATGTTCATACAGATAGGGTCACATGACCCGACACTCAAGTCATACAGACGGCGAAATAGAAAAGTGGCACACGGCCTAACTATCTACAGCCCACCACACGGGCAAGATCGTAGCTGGGACACCAACTATTCGGCATCGTCAACATCTAGAAAGAACCCACCTGATGGGTCCTGGTTTTCTTCTACAACATTAATTAAGCAAGGAGGAGTACAATCGTACTCAGCAAGTCTTTAAAATAGACCTAGTCTATTTATGCTCATGTGTCAACAAGGGGGAGTGGTGGAGTTTATGCAGCAATGCCAGCTTAGACTCATGGCTAACCTACACTACTCAGTTTTAACTCTTTGTTACAGTTTTAGTTATCTCACACCAGTCCACTATCTCCATCAGAATACACCACCAAGGATCCACCTTCCCCTTCCGGAAGAGTGCCATCCATGGTACTCACACTTGTCTTGATAATTTTAGGAGTATCCATTTGATTATCTATGAACAACATAAGTTCTCCAAGTAGTCCATATCCGAGGACGCGGCTATTCGAATAGTTTCATACCCTGCAGGGGTGTACTTCCTCACACACACTCTCGCCACTTATCACTGTGTGCCATAAACCATGCACCTCGGCAACCTTCAAGCGGATGCCCAGCGAGGGAGTCGGCCACGACCGTCAATCACATAAGACCTCTAGTCCAGGCTATCGCCTATTTGAGACTGAACCCGCATGGAAGTCCGGCCGAAGTTTCCGCTATGGCCCCAAACGATGTGCACAGGGTTCCCAAACCCACCTTTCGGGTGACCCTTCGTACACCGTGCCACATCCTACCACGTCGTAACCCACCCCGAGGGTCAGCGCTACGCATGGCCTCCAGCATGCTATAAACACCAGAAACTACTTGCAATACCTGGACCAAGGACTAAGCGACTGATGAGTCGAGCGGGGTCATATTTCAGGGCCCAGCATGTGGTAGTATCTAGTCTTGGATCACAAACACAGAACCCAGTTCCTAAGAACGGTCCCAATGAGACAACCCACTATGTACTCCTACATAGCCTCTCGTCGCTACCTTTACCAAATCGTATTCAGTATGAGCTCATCACATCGGACAACACTGTTTCACTCAGTTCATCACCCAGATGAACCAGACCTGACTCAACTCTAAGCATAGCAAGCATAGCAGGCAAAGTAAGCTAAGCACATTATGGCACAAGCATCTACCAGGTATGCTAGGTTGCAAGGTTTAGCTATTTACTGTGACAAGATCAGGTCATGCATAGGAATAGGATCATCTATTGTGTATGACTGACATGTATCCGTTTGTCCTAATGCAATAAACAAGAGTAGGAGCGAGAGAGTGGGATGTTATCGGAATGATCAAAGGGGTTGCTTGCCTTGCTGAGTTGCGGAGGAGTTCTCTCCTTCGTCGGGATACGGGGTAGTATCTTCCAGATTAGTGCCTACCGCAATGCTGATAAGAGCATTCAATACAAGCAAGTGCAACAATATGATGCATGATCATGGCATAGTAATATGCATGGGTGAGCTAATGTAACTAGTGATCATTTCAATTTAAAATAGATTTGAATATAGGTTCAAAGTTGTTCTCCTTTCAAATTCCATATATTAACCTAATGATAAATGTCCATGTACACCTATTTAGGTTGCTCTAACATGCAGGGGAATAGCACCATTGGATTCATTGGATTTTTCTGATAAATTTTCATATATAAATTATTTTCATCTGACTTATAGATTATTTTATATGATTTTTCCTAGTTTTAAACATTTTCTGGAAATATTTTTAAATAAGAAAATGGGATTATGACATCAGCCTGACGTCATCCTGACGTCAGCTGGTCAACAGACCCGCTCCACGTCAAATCTAAAAGGTGGGGCCCGTCTGTCATTGACTCATTACTAAACAATTTTGTTTTAATTAATTATCCTAACTAATTAATCTAGTAGGGCCCACTGTCAGTGACACAATGAACTAACAAAAAATGATTAAACTAATTACTGATTAACCTAAAACTAAACAGGACCCATAGGGTCAAGCCAGGGCCCACTAGGGTCAAACCCGCCGGAGTTAGCCAACGGCTCGTCGCCGGTCACCAACAGAGACGGTGGCGACCATCGGGTTTTGCCCTCACGCGCCCATTCGACGAGCTGAGGCCACTGGCGAGCAGCTCGTGCTTGCCGCATCCAACAGGGGCCACAGGAGGCTGCGGGGTCACCAGAGCTCGCCGGAAACAAGCTCGTGGCAGCGGCCGGAGCTAGCTAGGGAGCGCCATAAAGAGGGGAAGCACGGGGAGGAGGAAGAGGAGATCATGGGGACTCCGGGGAGCTGGTCAGCGGGCTCGGGGAGGCAGCAACGGCGGCGAATCGATGGCCGGCGGTGGCGGCTCTCAGCAGGGGAAACGAGAGAGAGAGACGGGGAAGAAGGGAGGAGAGGGAATGGGCTCGGGGGAGGCTCCTCGCGTCTTCCAGGCGCAGGAGAAGGCAGGGGAGTAGCTAGCTCCGTGGCAAGCAGGAGGTGGAGGTTGGCGAGCGCGCGGTCGACACCTCGCTGCCTACTGGTGGGAGGTGGGAGATGACGTCCCCACCCCTGACGGGCTGGGTTGGGCCTCCCACTTGGGCCAGGTGCTCTTCTTCCTTTTCTTTTTATTCGTTTTTCTATTTTCTTTTCTAACATTTGTTTATTTCTTTCAGGAATAAAAGTCTAGTTGAAAAATACTCCAAGTATTTTATAGACTATAGTTTGATTATCTCAAACTTTTCTGAAAATGTTCCAAAATAATTTGATATCATAATTAATGATATTTTCTTTATTTATCGTTTTCAGAGGCTTAAAATCATTAATTTAAATTATTTAAATTGTTCAAATAATTAGAATGGTCCCTAGTATATCCATGTCCTTAATTATCAGACATAGGGAACATTTTTGATGGGCATTTTGGATTTGTTGAAATTTCGTTAAACTTGAATTTCTTTAATTCATTGAGTGCTTGAGGTTTCTTTGTCCTTCTCTCCATTTCAAGTTAATGCAATGATGATGAATGATGATGCAAACACAATGCTAACCTAGGACAACTTGCTAGGGTTGTGACACCCATGACCGCGCCCCCGTAGTGAACGACCTATGGTGCATGAAGTAGCAGCCGAGCGAGACCCTGCACAAGTACATACAACAGTTCCCGAACATTTGCCTCAAAATCCCGAAGGCATCGGAAGAGGCTGTCCGATTTCGGGCTCCGTAAAACTAAAAGAAGTTCAAACACAGGGGCATGTGTGGAGATCCCCAACAACCTCACCCCACCTAGCTCACTACTCGATGATTTCTATGAGAAACTTACGTGATGACGAGGAAGACGACGCACACGGTGATTTAACTAGGTTTGGGCCAGTGCGAAGCATAAAACCCTACTTCTACTTTTGTGGCTTTCCTCATGAGGAGGTTAGTGGATGAACTAATACAATGGTGAGTTTCCTCGTGACGCCGCTCTAGTAGTGTTGCCTCTCTTCTGTTGTCTCTCTTTTTTGTTGTCATCTCTATGGTGCAGCCTAGCCTCTATTTATAATGGCCTGGGTCCTCTTCCATTATCATTATGGTGGGAAGGGATCCCACAACGGCCAAATTTGGAGGGGGACAGGAGTTCATCTCTATCCCGATGAAAGGTTGTCTTCGCCTACCAAGTATCTGTTCATGATACAGAGGTGGGATCGGCGATGACATCCTTCCTGCTGAGCTCGTGGTCGTGGCCTTGTATCACCGGAATGGAAACCATTAGGGGCAGCTTTGGGAACCCGCATACGTCCTTGCCCCCTTTGCACCAAAGGGGAAACTATACCGCCTGGCGCGCTGTCACCCGCCTGGCGCGCTGTCACCCGCCTGTCCCACCTGGCATTATTCCTGGCCTCCCAAGGCCAATCGCTGCATAGATATCTCCACCGCTCCGGAGGGGGCCCATTCATCGCTGGTCTTGATGCTGCTTCCCTCGCGAGCTCAGGCTCTTGCGAGGGCCTTGTGTTGAGCGCGGCCGCGTCAATCGTGCTTGGCTGACGTGGTGGGCCATGCAGGCAGGCACGTTTGGGTACCGCATTCCCAGAACACCCACAATAGCCCCCGGGCCCAAGGCACTCCCGCACTAGCTTCCGGGCAAAGCCATTAAGGGCGGCCCAAAGCACCGCGGGCATCAAACGCCTGCAGGCCAGGACTAGCACGTGTTTCACGGTTGGTGTCGGGCGTCCAATGCCTCCTCGTCCACTGATTGAATCGACAAAAGCCTGACTTCTAGTGTCGAGCTATTACTACTTTCCTCTTCTGTGCTCTTGCTATTACTTATAGATCCTCAGCTTTAGAGGAAACCTCTTCAGATCTCGGCACCACACCGTCCTCCTCTTTGCCGCGTTGGCCCCATGAACTCCTTGATGGCTCCCGCCGACAAGTTGAACCCTGAGGCCCAGAGCTCGGCCTCCGCCCCTTTCTCACCGGCGCTCTCGGAGTCCGCCATAGCCAAGGACGGAGACATTGTCCCGGTGCTTCCGTCGATGGAGGACGAGACCAATGAGTTGAGGTGGACCTTGATATGGGGTGGCTCCTCGGAGAAGCGACCCCCGTCCAAGTCAGCCTATCGCTTCTTTCTCCATGGTGTCTTTGTTGGGCTCGTCCCGCCTTTCTCCAAGTTCTTCACCGCCGTCCTCGACCAGTTCGGGATCAAAGCTCTTCATCTCCAACCCAACTCCATCCCGCTCTTGTCCTTCTTCACCTTCTACTGCGAGGCTTTCGGTGGCCCTCTTTCGCCATTTCTTCAGCTTGCGGGTGCATGCCGGCGCTCAGCGGTTGACGTGCATCTCCTTCATCGCAGTCCAGAGTGGTAACATGCTCTTAAAGGATGGGAAGAAGGTGGAGAACTTGAGGCACCGCTGGGTCTTCATGGATCTCAAGAGCACCAACTCCCGCTTGGATCTACCGAAGGGACTGCTAGAGAAGACCCCTACGTGGAGCTCCGCTAAGCTTTCCGACACCCAGGGTAGGCCCGTCCTAGAGCGGATATCTCACGATAATAACGCCAAGAAGTTGACTAGGGGGATGGTAGTGAAGGAGTTCTTGACGCAGCGCATCGCGCCCCTCCGGTCGCATTCGAGGCCCTTGTGGGACTATCGGGGAAGCAGTGACGACCTCAAGCTTCGGTCTGGACGCATGTCTTTCGGGGAGCTGAGCAGAGCTATGACGACCCTCGTCAACGGCGACGCCAAAGATTTTCCTGATGACTATGCCCTGTTGTACTACCGCGACAAGAAGGCCGGTCCTGTCGCCGCGAGGCCCATCTTCGATGAACTGGGGCTCTCCCAAGCTCAGGGATCTTGTTACCCAGTGGTGGTGTCCTCCGGCGATACCGCGGGCAGGAAGGGTTCGGAGAAGACAGCGGACGACAATTGGGAGGAAGCGTGCCCTCGATCGCAGAGCACGCTCCTACGTGGCCTTGAAGACGTCGATGATGCCGGTGAAGTGTCTCCTGCAGGTTCTCCGTATCCCGCCAAGGTCCCCAAGGGTCGGGACCCTCCCTGCGCGTTGCTCGGTCTGCCGTCCTGGCGACCCCCAAGAAGCGTGGGGCTGAGTCCCCTCGGTGTGCCCTGCCCGTGCTGGCAAGGCGGTCGAAGCATTGGGTTCGCCTGCGCCCGAATCGTAGCTCGCGGGCAAGGTAGACAGGTCCGGGGCCGGAGCTATTTCTCTGGCCGCTACCCTTGTGGAGAGTGCCCCTGATCCCCCACACGGTGGTACCCTCGCGGAGAGAGGCATGCGTGCTCCCGCCATCATTGAGGTAGAGAAGAAGAGGAAGCGGGTCGGCATCAAAGAGTAAGTAATCCAGCCTAGCCTTGGCCGCCTGCCAGTAGCTCCCGTGTTGATGATCCTTTCTTTGCTTGGTAACCAAGAATGCCGCCGTGGTGAAGATGAGGAAGAAGAAGCGGGTGTCAAGCCGAAGGTGCTTTCTGACGCGCCGCTCGCTCTTCTCGCCTTGTTGTTGCCTGAAGAAGCACCTAACGCCATGGGTGTGGGGGCTTGTGAGGCGACCGTCCTGGTCGCTGCCGTGTAGCCCCCTGAGCCCCTGATGCATGTTGGTGCAGCCGCTCCTGCCCTTGGGGGCATGTCGGCGCCACTGTCTAGAGTGCTTGCCCCCGAGGGCCAGCCGCCCGCCGATCCATCTGCATCCACCTTGCCCATGGTCGTGGCACAACCTCCGGAGCCTCCTGCTCCCCGTGCTTGTGTCTCCCTGGGGGTGTCCGTTGTCATCCCACAAGGGACTCATCTCGATGAGGCCATGACACCCACACCACGAGGCCTCAGTGTCTTGGATGAGGCCTACTCTGCTCTGGGTCAGTTCGGGATGCCCTCAAGGGCGCTGACGATCACCTCGCGAGGTGGCGCTTGGGGATCCTCTTCGGGTGGCTCCAGGCCAACGCCTCTGCCGCGACAGTTTGGGTCCAAGCCAAGGCCACCATGGCAGAGAGTGAGAAGGAGACCGCATCAGCTAGAGCAGCCCACGAGGCAGCACTGACCGATGCGGCATCCGCTACCAGACGTTGCGATGAGGCTGAGGCCTGCCAGAAGGCTCTTCAGTAGGAGAAGTACACATTTGCGGCGCAGCTGCGTCAGCAAGAAGAAGCCTTCAGGACCTTCAAGGCCGAGCTCGTCGATCGAGACATTGTGATGTCCAAGGCGGTGGCCACCCAACCTACAGAGCATAAGCACCTGGACACGCGGGAGAAGAAAGTTGCTGTGGAGAAGGCTCGGCTTGACACTAGGGAGAAAACTTCATCGTGGCTGAGGAGAGAAAGGCTGCGGAGCTCAACACCTTTCCCTATGTTGAGCTCAGGCTCCGCCAAGCGCTCCGCTCCCTCTGCCAGGACGGGTTTATGGAGCCCCTGGTTGCTCCAGAGAGCTGCTTCGCGGGGCTCTCTTCAAAGCTCGTCGAGGCACTGGAGGTTGTCATTGTCAAGGTGGAGGAAGTCTTGGAAAGTGAGTGCCGTGAATACTTTTCGAGGGCCGCGACGACCGTCTTCAGCCACCTCTACCTTCACAAGTCGGGGTTCGACTTTAGCTCCGTGATCTGCCTAGTCGATCCTGGGGTTCGGGCAACCGCTGCAGCGGTCGTGGAGGGGGTCGTGCGGGCGCTTATGAAGAAGTGCACCTGCGTCGCCCTTCCGCACTTCCTGAAGCTACAAGGGTTAGTGGTGAAGAAGACTATGTTAGCGACGTCGATGATGAGTTCCCCGCAGCTAGGACGAGTGGCAGCGATTGCTCCTCCTGATTCCACTTCCCTGTGACTTTCCTGCAACATACATCGTGCCTCGTGGAGGCGTTAGACTTGTTTGCATTTACAAAACACTCAAATCTTGTAATAACTGCTAATTTGTGTGGTTGCTTTCTTTGACTTGTTTCCTTCTTGCTTGCTGTGATGATCTGCATTGGCAGCGCCTGGTCCTGCACATACCTGAGCCGCTATTGGACCGTTCGGATGGCCAGGAAGGTGCCAAGGCGTTAGGGGCAACAGGACCAATGAGGCTCCTGAGTCATGATGCTGAGGAGTCCCCCTTGACGTACGAGCAGCCCTCATTAAGGGAACATCGTGAAGACAGGATTGAGTTGGAGATTCTGAACACCTTGAGCTCTGCGTCGGCAGGGCCCGGCCCTGTGCATACCTCAGCCACCATTGGGCCGTTCGGATAGCTAGGACGTTGCCATGGGGTGAGGGGCTATAGGACCAGTGAGGCTCCTGAGTCGCGATGCTCAGGAGTTCCCCTTGACATACGAGATCTGGCGTCCTCCTTAGGGGTTTTGAGCAATTTGAGCTCTGCGTCGGTAGGGCCCCGTCCCGTGCATACCTCATCCACCGTTGGGCCTTCCGGATCACTAGGACGGTGCCAAGGGGTGAAGGCCTATAGGACCAGCGAGGCTCCTGAGTCGCGATGCTCAGGAATCCCCCTTGACGTAAGAGCAGTTCCCATACCTTTCTTTGCCACCTTTTCCTAAGAGGGGCGCATGAAGACCAGGTTTTGTAGACCTGGGAGGGTGGCACATACTAGGCTTGGCCCGGTAGTAGCCCCCATGATGCCCCCTCATGCAAACATCCCAAGGGAATGCAACAAAACAGGGTCGCGAGGAGCCTTCCTGAGTTTGGATGCAGCCGCGGGGGCGCCCTCAGTTGTTTATCCGCAGCACGGAACATATGGCTTCCATGTTGCGTTGTCATAGTCATTGGAGGACCATGTCGTCCATCAGCACGGAGCATGGGCTTCCTCTTGTGCATGGGAATCGGGGGACCCGGTTCCTGGCCCCCCCGGGCATGTACAACCCGTTAAGTTCGTACGCGTGGCTTGCATGGTAGAACTGGGAGGTGTATCTAGGCAGTAGTGAGGGTGCTTTGGCCTCGCGAGGCCCTACCTCAAACGTGGTTTGCGCCTGAATCTTCCTGTAGAGAGCGCCATCCAATGTCCTATAAATCTTGAGGAAACCTGCGCTGAATGCATTTCCCAAGGCCATCGCATGAGAAGGACAAACATCGGCGACCCGAGGGGGTCACCTGGACGGGGTCGGCCCGCCAGACAGAGCTCAGCCACTAGATTTGTCGATGCTATAGGGACGGACCCGATCACAAACACCGTGCCCAGACTTCTCAAGCGACAACTCCAAGGAGAAAACACCCGACGCGCGGCCCCTTGGGTGGCGAAAAACCGACCAAGGTTTCAGGAACCGTGCCGCTTGCCCTGACTCACCCACTCCCGATTAGCTTGGCGAGGACAAAGCACCAAGGGACATGGGAGGTGACGTGCTCGGGGCTGGCCCGCGAGACTAAGCTCGACCACTTCGATTTATAAACGCTGCATTGACGGACCCGAGCACAAAGGTCATGCCAGCCCTTAATCATGAGGCTATTGAAGGCAGGATCATTAGGGCGTGGCGACATTCATGGGAGCGAAGCGCGGTGCATGTAGGATGAAACGCTAGGAAATAGATCATATGCATGAAAGGTACTAAAGTATGCGTAAATGGGGCGGCTGGAGGGGTGTGCCCTGATCGCCTGAGGATAATGCAGCCCCGTAGCCGCCCTCAAATAGATAAAACCAAAAAGTTACATGACATGAACAAAAAAAATCACCTGGCGGCCATGCCGCTGAAGAATCGAAGCGTTCAACGCAGCCTGACCTTGTGTCTTCGTGAACGTGTCCCTCATGAGCCCGTCGCCTCCCAGGGCTCGGGACCCCTGCTATGTTCGGGCGCCTCCTCCAACTCCTCACTGCGCCTCACCCGATAAGGCATGAGCATGGGCTGTGGAGGCAGTAGAACATGGCAGCCTTGTTTTCCAGGTGGAAAGGCATGTGGACATAGTTGCAAGGGTAGACCCCGCCATGATCGGCACACCTCGGCCAAAAGACGTCCTAGGATGCGGCCATGTTGATCGTCAGTGCACTGACGCAAACGCATGTCTTGTTGAATGGGCCGACGATCATGGCTACGCTTGGTGGTGCAGGGCAGCTCCCGCCTCTCATGGCCTATGCTTCCTAAAGCTCCTTGGTCGCTGTGGAGACGAATTCTCGCGAGCTCGACGCCTCGCGCCGTGCTCCTGACTAGGGTTGACGCACTTTAGAGCCCAGTTGCAGGTTGTGCCCGAACGCCTCCCTTGTCTCATCGGCCAGGCCGAATGCTTCCCGGATGGAAGCACCCGAGCTCGATCCAAGGGGGCGCCGAGCCTGAGGTGCCATCCTTGCAGGTTTCGGTCACCTGGCGCCCTATAGGGAGGAGCTCCTTCTTCTTCTTGGGTGCATCCTCACGAGGCATGGCGTCTCCCTCATCGTCTGAGTGCTCGGCTACTACGGCACGATATGCATGCTCGAGGGAGCAGACGACATCCTTCTCATCGCAGGCGACTGTGATGATGCCGCCACTCCTCAGCATTTTGAGGATGTTGTAGACACGATGAGTCAACACCATGAACTTGGCGAGTGCTGGGTAACCAAGGATCACGTTGTACGAGATGTGGTTGTGCACGACTTTGAAGACGATGATCTCGGTGTGGTAGTTCTTGCGTCCGCCGAATGTAAAGGGCAGGCGCACCTGCCCGATCGGGGCCGTGGACCCATCGATGACTAGTATGAAGGGTTTAGTCGGCATGAGCTGGTCGTACGACACTTGGATCATCTCGAAGGTCTCAATGGGGAGCACACTGATTCCAGCTCCACTATCAATGAGTGTCTTCGTGACGAGGACATTGCTGATGGTTGGTGTTCACAACATGGGGAGCGTGTCTGCCAGGGCTGAGCACCTGAGTTGATCCCTCAAGTCAAAGGTGATCGCGGTCTGGGACCACTTGAGGGGACGCATGGCCTCGGGCTTTGGCAGGGCTACTTTCTCCTCCGTGAGAACTACTTGATATTGTGGTTTGATGCTGGGGCTTGGGCGCCACCTAGGATAAAGCCTATCGCCCTAACCTCCTAGAAGCCCCCAACCCCGTCGTCTCGCTTGTCCTCTTACTTCCTCCTCTGTGGTGGCGGTAGTGGGGGTAGGCTGACCTCATGAGGACGGGCCTCACGAGGTTGGCCTTGGTGTGACCCCTTTGGATGGTCGTTGCACCAGCGGTCCTCCTGAGGACGGTCTCGCCACTCTTGGAGCGGCTCCTGATTGTCCCAACGGCCTCTGCCATGGCCTCTGCCGTTTCTGAAGCCACACTCACTGCATCAAGGGCGCCAGCTGAAGTGCTTGTCATGGACCATCCTGAGCTCTTGGCAATCGATGGTGTTGTGGTTGTTGGTGCCATGGAAGATACAGGATGGTCTCCCTCCTTAGGCTCGGCCGCAAGCACCGCAGGGCCTTGCGCTTCGCCTCCTTGGCCTTGGTCTTCTTGTCCTCTGCCTCCACCACCGGAAGCTCCCGGAGCGAGAGGCGGCCCTCCTCGTCCTTGGCACACATGTTTTCCAGGTTGAACATCTCCAGGGCTGAGCATAGCTCATCGTTGATGGCGAGCTCGTCCTTCAACTTGAGGTCCCCGACGCCGTCGACCAACGTGAAGATGATGGCCTCATCCGACACCCTCCGGATCTTGAGGCGGGTGATCGTGAAGCGTTGTATGTACTTGTGTATGGTCTCCCCCTCCTCTTGCTTCACACGCCACAGGTCGTTCACGGTGAGCGCACGGTGGTGGGTAACTTGGAAGTTGGTGACAAAGCGCTTGCGTAGGTCGTCCCAGGAGGTGATGGACCCCTCCAGGAGGTTGAGGAACAAGGAGAGCGTGCCGCCCTTGAGTGCCATGGAGAACCAGCTTGCCATGACCTTGTCGTCGCTAGCAGCCGCCTGGATGCCTAGTGAGTAGAGCTGTAGGAACTCAGCAGTATCTGGGGTGCCGTCGTAGAGTGGGGGTAAGTCGCGCTTGAACTTGCAAGCCCACACGGCCGAATGGCGATCCAGAGCAATGGCGCGACACCCCACCGGACCAGTGAGTGTCGCACGCATGGGAGGGCCCCAGTCTTCATGCCCTTGAGGGGCCGCTTCGGGGGGGGGTGCCCGGTCAAAGAGCTAGTTCAGTGACGCACGGAGTGCACGCGCATCGACATGCAGCCTCGGCACCACCTGACAGCTTAATTAGTATCTTTCCGTCGCCCATGGCTCGCGGGGTTGGCCGCGTGGGTGTGCTTCACACCTGGGCTTGGGGTCAACGTCGCGTTGTGGAGGAGGGGGTGGTGCATCATGGGCCTCGTCGCCTAGCAGAGAGGGCTAGGGCCAGAGCGACTAGGAACAGCGCCGAAGCATCGCTGGCGGCACTGACGAGCTCTGCTGTGCACCGAAGCCAGTCGTCATGGCGTTCAAGGGCTGGGTGATAGCATAGCAGCTCGCGTCCCATGGTGAGTGCGCCCGTCCGACGTGCCGGCCCAGGACGAGCGTGGGAGGATGACTCGGTAGCTGGAACGATCGATGGAGTGGCGGTGCGGCCATCACGTTGCGCGGTGACCATGTAATTCCCCGGACACACCCACCGGTAGTCGTTACTCCTGGCGGGATCTAGACTGGCCTCACAGATCAATACTAGTCTTTTCTACGCACTTTGTCCTCACTCATGCGCACCTAGGACCAACTTCCCGGTTGCTCACCCATCCTAGAACTACTCCAAGCCAAGCACGCTTAACCTGGGAGTTCTGTTCGAATAGGCTCCCGGAAAATAAGGAATTCCTTATTGATATGAGTAGTCTATCATCCCTAATAAGCCAGGCTATCACATAAACCACCACTCAGAGGAACCGACGTCCTCGTCGGATCACAGGAACGTTCCCTCTTGGCACAAACGTCTGTGCTTCTAGTGCAATACACGTGTCATTCCGTGTGCCACGACGGGTCACAACCTTCATGAACAACATGACCGCGCACCTGTCGGCAAACATCCGTGTAACCGCGAGGGTCGGCTCTGATACCAACTTGTAACGCCTCGGACACACCCGTCGGTAGTCGTTACTCCTGGCGGGATCTAGACTTGCCTCATAGATCAATACTAGTCTTTTCTACGCACTTTGTCCTCGCTCATGTGCACCCGGGACCAACTTCGCGGTCGGCCACCCATCCTAGAACTACTCCAAGCCAAGTACGCTTAACCTGGGAGTTCTGTTCGAATGAGCTCCCGGAAAAGAAGGAATTCCTTATTGATATGAGCAGTCTATCATCCCTAAGAAGCCAGGCTATCACAGACCGGCTAGGAGGAGTCTTGTTGTTCGTGGGCCTCTAGGCCCGTGGTGGCGTTGGCTATAGGAGAGCTGGACCGGCGCGCGGCAGCGCGGCCCACGGGCGCCGTCTGGGCGACGCAGGCGCCTCAGCACTTGGCACGGGCCCAACGAGCATCAGACATTAGAGTGGTGAGGCGGAGAAAGTGTGTGGCTTGAGGAAGACTTTGACACGGGCCTACCTAGCATGACAAATGTCGGATTTTGGGCTCCGCAAAACCCAAAGAAGTTCGAACACAGGGGTGTCTGCGAAGATCCCTAATAGCCTCACCCACCTAGCTCACTACTCGATGATTTACACGATGAACTCGCACAATGACGAGGAAGGAGATGCACACGGTGATTTACCTAGGTTCGGGCCGCTATGAAGCATAAACCCAACTTTTGCTTTGGTGGATTGCCTCACGAGGAGGTTTGTGGAAGAACTAGTACAATGGTGAGTTGCCTCGTGAGGGTGCTCTGGTGGTTTTGGCTCTCTTCTGTTGTCTCTCCGTTTTGTTTTCATCTCATCTGTGCAGCCTAACCTCTATTTATAGTGGGCCTGGTCCTCTTGCTTTATCGCTATGGCGGGAAGGGATCCCACAACGGCCAAATTCGAAGGGGACAGGAGTGCATCTCAATCCTGATCAAAGGTGGTCTTTGCCTGCAAAGTAGATGTTGATGATGCAGAGGTGGGCTCGGCAATGACATCCTTCCTGATGAGCTCTTGGTTGCGGTCTTGGTGCATCGGAATGGAAACCTTCTGGGAGCGCTTCGAGAACCCGCGTACGTCCTTGCCCCCTTTGCACCAAAGGGGAAACTATACCACCTGGCGCGTTGGCGCCCGACTGTTCAACATGGCGTCATCCTTGGCTTCCCGACGCTAAGTGCTGCATAGAGATCTCCGCTGCTCCGGAGGGGGCCCATTTGTCACTGGACTTGATGTTGCTTCCCTCGCGAGATCAGGCTCTCGGGAGGGCCTTGTCTTGAGCACGGCCGCGCCAACCGTGCTTGTCTGACATGGTGGGACATGCCCTAGGCCACAAGCAGGCAGGTCCGTGTACCCCAAGTTCCGAGAACACTGACATAGGCCATTATCTCCTTGTTTACCGATAGCGTTAGGGATGCCAAGATGAAAGAGGAGCTTGCCATCCATGATGATCTGTCCTCGGCCCTGGAGATGTTCCACCTGGCAAACAAGTGAGCAAGGGCTGAAAATGGCCGCCTCTGATTCCTCGAGCTTCCGAAGGTAGACCCTCAAGACAAGAAGGACAAGGCTAAGGAGGCAAAGCACAAGGGCTCCGCTGTGCTGGCAGCAGAGTCCGAGATGAAGCGCGATCGTGACCATGATGAGTCCCCCAGGGTCAACCACCTGTTTTGCATCTTCCACAACACTCACACCCGAAACACCAACGACTTCTAGGAGGTCAGGGCGCTCTGCGACGGGTGCCTCGGCCACCTCGCCGAGAATAGTGACCATGGCTGCTGGGACAACCACGACCCATGTTAGGATTGGCGCAACCAACCTCGCAAGGACCGCTGGCATGACGAGCCTCGCCATGGACCCTACGGAGCTCAGCCTCGTGAGGCGTGTCCTCAAGGTAATGCTGGCCTCCTTCCGATGCCTCAGCTGCCACGGAGAAATGATGATAACCGATAGGATGATGGGGTTGGGGGCTTCCCCGTGCGATCGCCTGCATCCTAGGCGGTGCTCAGGCCCCTGCCTCAAACTACATCTTCAAGGAGTTCTCTCGTGAGGTGAATGTGGCCCTCCCAAAGCTCGAGGACGGGCGTCCCCTCATGTGATCTCAGTACGCCACTACCTTTGACTCCAAGGATCACCTCAAGTACTCGGCCGTCGTAGGCGTGCTCCGCATGGTCTTTACGCCCACCATCAGCAATGTCCTCGGCACCAAGACCCTCATTGACGGTGGCGCTGGGCTCAATGTCCTCTCTCTCGAGACGTTCGAGACGCTTCAGATTCCCTATGATCAGCTCACGCCGACCAAGCCCTTCTCAGGAGTGACCGATGGCTCCACCATTCCCCTTGACAGGTGCGCCTCCTAGTCACCTTCGGCAAGCGCGACAATTACCACACTGAGCTCACCGACTTCGACGTCACCCACATCGTCCTCCCGTACAACGCCATCCTCGGGTACCCTTCCCTTGCCATGTTCATGGTAGAAACCCACCATGGCTCCAACGTCCTCAAGATGCCAGGGTGTAGCTGCATCACCACGATTTCTTGCAATGAGAAGGATGCAGTCTGCTCCCTGAAACCTACCTACTAGGCCACGACGGCTATAAATTTTGATGTTGAGGGTGGCATCCTGCCTCCTGAGAACACCCCTAAGAGGAAGAAGCAACTCCTCCCCAATAGGTATGAGGGGAAAGAGATCCCCACGGATGATGCCTCAGCCCTCGTGTCCAATGTTGGGGCGCCTCTACCTCCCACATAGGAAGGCATGCTTGGTGCCTCCCTCAGGATGGGCTCGGGGGCTTCCACCTGGAGAGCTTCTAACCTGACCAGTGCAACGAGGGAGGTGCTGGGACACCACATGGAGGTGTGCTTTGATGTCCTCCCCCACAAGGAAGGAGCACGGCGCGAGGCGCCAGGGCACAGGAGTTCATCACCAACGCAATCGAGGAGTTTCACGAGGCACAGGCCATGCGTGGCGAGCGTCGCCCCGCACCACCAAGTGCAGCTGCCGCCCCCGATGTGGGAGGAAGGCTGCGTGTGTGTGTCGACATCTCGGGACTCAATAGGGTCACATCACAGGGCCTATTCAGGCCATCGCGCATTGGCCAAAGTGGGGGCAACCCCTGCATCTACGTCCACATGCCCTTTGGCCTCATGAACGTGGGCACCGCGTACTGTGCACGCGTCTCATGAGGCTCGACGCCGCGCGGTCCATTGGGAGGCCCCGGACCCTCGCAACCCCTAGGGACTCGCGGGCCCGTCGAACCTCCAAAGCCCTCAGGCTCGTGAGGATCAAGCTTGAACAACTACCGTAACGCTTTAGCAGCATCATTGCGAGGTGACCTTTTGGTTTGTTCAATTGAGGGCGCCCCGCGGGCTGCATCATCCTCAAGCTATTAGGGCTCGTCTGTGTAGCTGTAACGTTTTGCGCATGTATTAGAATTGGTTCTGCATTTCATGAATTCTATAAGTATTCCAACTTGCATGCCCGTTGCTTCGTCACCATGAATGTCGCTGCGCCCTAACACCCCCGCACTCGATCGCCTCATGATTAAGGGCTGGCATGACGTTTGTGCTCGAGTACATCCCTCCAGCGTTGATAAAATCCAAGCGACTAAGCTTTGTCTCATAGGACAGTCACATGCACGTCACCTCCTGGGATCCTTGGTGCTTTGTCCTTGCATGAGCTAATGGAGAGTGGGTGAGTCTGGGAGTGTGGCCCGGTTCGTATAACTACAGTTCGGTGCTTCACCTTCGTGGGATCCACACGCTGGGTGTCTTTCTTCGGGTTTGTTGCATGAGAAGACTGGGCACGGCATCTGTGCTCGGGTCCGTCCCTACAACATCGATAAACCCAATGACTGAGCTCTGTCTGGTGGGACGACCCCATTCACGTCACCTCCTGGGATCCTTGGTGTTTGGCCTTCTCGTGCGATGGCATCCTAAGATTCAATCGGCGTAGGTTATCTCCATCACACAGTTTTGGTAAGGGCACCCCGTGCCAGAAAATTTAGGCGCAACCCGCCTTGAGGTAGGGCCTCGTTAGTCCTGCGCTGGCTCATAGGTGCCCAAATACACCTCCTCAAGTTCTACCGTGCCAGTCATGCGTACGAACGAAATTGGGCTATACATGCCCGGAGACTCTAACATAGAGCTCCCTTCCCGTGCACAAGTCGAAGCCCCATGCTCTGCGTTGGTGGACGACACGATCACTCAACGGCTATGCCCACGCATAAGTGGAAGATCCATGCTCCGCGCTGGTGGATAAACAACTGAGGGCACCCTAGCGGCTGCACCAACCTCAGGATGGCCTCTGGGCTCTACACATGGCCCCGTCACGCGGCATTCCCCAACGGAGCCTGAGGTATGCACAAGATTGGGTCCTGCCGACGTAGAGGACAAAGGCAAGCAGGAAGGAGACAAAGCACAAAAGGAAATCATGGAGTTCAAACAGTTATTACAGGCACAAATTTTTTTGCAAATTCAAACAAGTCTAACGCCTCCACGAGGCATGACAAATGTCACCGATTGAAATCTAGGAGGAGGGGCCATCATCGCCAAGGCCGTTGCTGCCGTTTGTCCCAGCCACGATGAGCACGTCATCACCATCGCTGCCGCCGCCACCGCTGGCCTCCATCACCGGGACCCGGCATCGGGGATTCAGCTGAACTTCTTCACCAGCACGTCCATGTAATCCTTCACGGCCGACGCCGTAGTGGCGAGAGACTCAGGGGAAACTGGGATGATCACCGCGTCAAAATCGAAGCCGAGCTCGCAGTGGTAGAGGTGGCTGAATACACACGTCACAGCTATGGAGAAAAGGTCACGACACTTGTCCTCCAGGATGGCATCCACCTTTGCGGAAAACCTTCGAGCACCTCAGCGAGTTTGGAGAAGAGCCCTGCGTAGCCGCCCTCAGGGGTCGCAAGTGGCTCCTCGAATCCTCCCCTTCAAATCAAGTGCAGCGCCTGGTGAAGCCTGAGCTAGATGGAGGGGAAGGCATCACGCTTTGCGGCCGCATTCTTCTCAGCAGCGGCAAGGGTCTTCTCCCTGGTATCCAGTTGGGTAGTCTCCTCTAAGACGTGCTAGGCATGGGACATCTGGCAATTTTCCACCTCCCCCTTTAGCTTGGCCAAACGCTTGCATTCCACAACTTGGTAAATAGTCACCAGTGACAACACGGGGTCGCGATTAGCAAGGTTTACCTTGCGGGCCTTGAGGTCTTCCTCCTGCTGGTGGAGCCATTGTGTGTGCGCGGCTTGCTCCTCCTGAAGGGCCTTCAAGTTGGCATCTACCTCGCCGCAGCGCTCCAGGACAGAAGATGTTTCGGTCAGTGCCACGTTGCGAGCCACCATGGCTTTGGTGGCGTCCTTCCTGCTCTCCATGGTGGCAGCCTTAACCCGACCCTAGGCTGTCTTGGTTGACATGTCGTCTTGGAGCCACCCAGAAAAAATCCCCAGGCGCTCCGTCATGAGGCACTTGTCCGCTTCTTGGAGGTCAGCCCAGATCTGGCCGAGCATTTAGGCCACATGCAAGGCCCCGGGCCTGATCAGAGGACCGCAGTTCGCAAGCGCGAGAGCCTGACCAGGAGCCGACACTGTGAAGACATCGGGTGTTGTGACCAATGTGGCAGTGGCGTGGCAGACTTGGCGCGTCGGAGGCTTCGGGTTCTCCTCGTGCACAACGAGGGCGGACGACTTCACATCTTGCTAGCCCACGAGGGTTGGATCCTCCTGAATCTGCGTCACTGCGTCCTCAGGGACGGATTCTACCGGAAGGGGGAGGGAAGTTGCCCCCTCCAGCGGTGATGGTTCCGCTATGGCCGCATTAAGGAGCGCCGTCTCGTCAGCCTTCGCGTCCCAGGCGCCTGGTCTCCCGAGCGGCGTTGGCAAGGTGCCAGCTATGGACGTCACACCCCTGTACCTAGGCACGACGTTGCTGGGGCGCCCAAGGGTTGAGCTGGATTGTCATGATGCACTTCCGTGCCCGCCGCGATCACGGCTAGAGGCTGATGGCTCCTTCTGGACATGGGGCGCCTTTAGCTTAGTTCTCGCCTTCTTCCTCTTCGGCACATTGTAGCCCTGGCCATCGAGAGGAGAAGGGGCCGTGAGCACATGTGCAATCTATAATCAACCAAAGGTGAGGTAGGATACCTGGGAGCAATCCACAACCTCTTCTTCTCCGCCTCGGCGATGGTTCAAACGCCCCTCCTTTTCTTCAGTGTGGCCTTGGCTATGCCCAACTGATGTGCGGGGTGCGCCGCGATGAGCCCTGACATGGTGTTGCCGCACAAAGAGGTGAGTAGGTCACCCTGAGGGCCCACGATCGGAGGGGCCATGTCTGCCCCAGTAGTGGCCACCCACCTTTCGGCTACTGCCCAGATGGGGACGAGATTGTCGTCTCAATCACCTTGCTGGAGTGTGTGGGGTCCTCCAGAGGAGGCGCGATCGCACGTTTCCTTGGGGTCGCCAGGCCAATTGCCCCCGTGGTCTGGAGGGTAGGCCCTGACCTCTTGAGGACCCCAACAAAGGACGGGCAGTCTAGGGCAGGGGCTCATTGGTATTGTTGTCATCTCTAAGGTCACGGAGGAGTTTGCTCTGTGACAGTGGTGGGGGGAGACCTTTCGCGTCATTGTCCTCAGTCTCCTCCGAGTCTTACTCGCCGCTAATGTTGCTGGTGGACACTGACACAGGAGAATTGGGGTGCTCGAATGGCGTGAGACCCATCTCATCGATGGCAGGCATGGCGGCGACCATCTCCCCAAGTCGTCATGGTGGTACAGCGGGGCGTAGGCCTCGGGGAAGGCCCCCGGATCGCTTAGGAGTAGGGTAGCAGAGACCTCGTCCAGCTCCTCGCCTGATGTCGTCCTCTGCACACTGGTGCTCCCACATGGGCTTTGAGTGCAATTGGAGCGGTGCTAGGCGCTGCGTCAGGAACTCATTCACTATCATCACCCAAGTCAGCTTCTTGGCCTCCATATCTGAGGAGATCCACTCCAAGATGGGTTTCACCCGAGGATCGGTGAGCTTCGCGGAGCACCATGCGAGGGTCTTCTCGGGAAGCTTCGTCGGGAGCTCTAGACGCGGATCGAGGCCGTGGGTATCCACGAAGACCCAACGGTAGCTGAAGTCTTCCACCTTCTTCCCGGACTTCAGGAGCACCTTCCTTCTCTGTATTGTGACGAAGGAGATGCACGCCGACCGGTGCATGCTGTCGTGGAACCGCAGACTGAACTAGTGGTGGAAGAGGGCCACTAAGGGCCTGACGCCTACGAAGGCCTTGTAGTAGAAGGCAAATATAGACAAGAGTAGGATGTAATTGGGTTGAAGATGGAGGGCCTGGATCCCGTAGTGCTCAAGGATGGCGGTGAAGAACCCCGAGAAGGGCAGGATGAGCCTAGAGAAGATGTTATGGAGGAAGAAGGGGTAGATTGTTTTCGCCAAGGTGCGGTTCTCCGCAGAGCCGCACCATATCAAGGTCTTCCCCCACTCATTGGAGTCTCCCCGCCGTCAACGGAAGCACTGTGGTGAGGCCGCCTCTTTGGCAATGGTGGATGTCATAAGCGTTGGCAAGGGTGAAGAGGAGGACGAGGCCTAAGCCACAGACTTTGACTTCCCGGTGGGTGCCATCTGAGGAATCCTTGAGGTTGAGGGAGCAAGAGGAAGGATGAAGCCGCGCCAAGATTTGGAGGACTCCCTCGCGAAGGAATGGGGATCCGAGCAGGGGAGCTAAAAGCAAGGAAGAAGAGTAATGAGGGCTCTATGGCGGGTGTCGGTGTCAAAACCGGCTGATCTCGGGTAGGGGCTCCCGAACTGTGAGGCTAGAATCCACGATAAGAGGAGATGAAGGGACAAAAGTTTACCCAGGTTCAGGTCCCCCTATGGAGGTAATACCCTACATCCTGCTTGGTTGTATTAATGATGTAAGGGGTTATAGAGTTAAACTACGTCGAGATCGTATATCTAACCCTAGACGAGTTGTTGTCTCTATACCCTAAAACCCTCCGGCTTATATAGAGGCAGAGGATGGCTAGGGTTTACACATGGCCAGTTACATGCCAAAGAGATAAACTTGCCTAACTATTACATCAGACATGGAGCGCAAGCCGTGTTTGCCGAATCTTCCATCGTGTAGATTGGGCCTTCAAATCCTTCGGTGTTCGGTAAGTAGCCCTCATTGTCCGGCCCATAACAATAAGTCGGCTATCCGAGGACCCCCTAATCCAGGACTCCCTTAGTAGCCCCCGAACTTTCCTCCACCACCTAAGGTCTTCAGCTCCGACTCCTTCGCGAACAGAGTCTTTGGCTTGCGAGGAAAGTACCTTCTTGCCGAATCATAGTTTGGCCTCCGATGACAAGTAGTCTCCCGCATAGTGGCTCGTTCGAATACTATAAATTGATAGGCTTTGAAGCCCAAATGTCAAAGGATAAACAACCGCCCTCTGAAGACCTTTCTGACAAAAGGTTACAACCCACCATGACCGCCAGACCAGTTGTAAAGACGATCTTTCTAACGAGGCTGTTTTAATCATCACGATCTATCAATATACCGATTGTGTCCAGTTTTGTACGGGATATACACCTACATCTAGTGCACAGATCTAAGTGTCTCCGCCCCCACATTTGAGCTCGGCAAAGGTAGGTTCCAATGGCCAGTGGGAAGCTTCCACGGTCACCAAGAAGGACATACTCGACCTCAAAAAGGCCGGTTACCCCCCTCCAACTTCCCTCACCACGAAGCGGGGGAGAGCCAAGGGATCCCCACACCCAGGCCGGTGAGAGGGTGGTGTTGATCCTACACTTAATCAGGGGATTGAGTTGCCCACTCCACCCCATCATTAGGGGGTTAATGTTCTTCTACGGCCTCGACTTCCATGACCTCCTGCCAAACTCCATCATGCACATCTCGACGTTCATCCTTGTTTATGAGGCCTTCCTGCACGTCGAGCTGCACTTCAGGCTCTGGCTGTAGGTCTTCAATATCAAGCCCAAGTCCGTCGGTGGCAAGCACGCGGACAGTGGCGGGGCAGTCATCGGCAAGCTCGCCCGCGTTGGGTGGCCATCAGGCACCTTCATCGACACCATCAAAGGATGGCAAAAGGAGTGGTTCTATGTAACTGAACCGCGAGAAGAGGGCCAACTCCCCACCACCGCATTCAGATCCGGTCCCACCACCAGGATGGCTTCGTGGCCCGAAATGGGCCTGGCTTGTGGATCGGGCAAAGAGGTGCCCGAGCTGCAGAAGCGCATCCGCTCCCTGGTCGAGGGGGCATCACGCTAGCCGATGTGGTGCAGGTGATGCTCCAAGGACGCATCCTCCCCTGCCAGCATCGGGACACTCCCCTATGGGCTCGAGAACTCGAAGCCGAGCCCATAGTCAAGAATCTCTTCCGCACGACGCGAAAGAAGTTCTGGAAGGCGCTCTTCAAATCGATGAAGATTTGGCTGTCAGAGGAGGAGGACAAGGGTCTGCACGTTGCCAAGCCCGATTCCGAGGTACGATATTCCCCAGCTTGGCTTTATTACACAGAGAATCCCTATATACTCTTATCCAATCTGTTTTGGCAGAGATGGCAAAAGAAAGCAATCAACATCAACAGTCCGGCTCCTCAGCCCGAAGACGATAGGACTGGGCTGTTAGCCAAGATGCTCATGGAGAAGCCTTACGAGGATCCCATGAAGAAAGGGAACAAGAAGAAACCGGGCCAGGCTGGCCTTCGCATCAGGGACCAGCCTGATGTTGCATCCGAAGACACTCCCGTCTCCTGAAATTAGGAGGAGTCCGAAGACGAGGGAGAAGAGGAGGAGCTCGAGAGCGAGGGGGGCAACTACCCCCGTGCCAAGAAAAAAGCGGCGTCTTTGGACACCCCGCGGCAGGTAGCTTCTCCTGCCCCGAAGACGGCGAGACAGACGCGGGTGGTCTTGTTCGACGACAGCTCAGACTCGAGCTTCGGGTCTGAAGACCCCGAGGAGGTTCCACGAAGGAGCCTAAGGGTCAAGCCCCCCATCTAGGATAGGATCTAAAGACCCTCTTACCTCCCATAAGTAGATTTAGAGTTTGCTAACACGCAGGTTATTGGTCCTACAGCCGCCCACGTGTTATCCCCACCAAGGTGGTAACAGATGGGGAGACCCCGCCCATGGAACTGGTGGAGAGTGGGGATGCCTCGCACCCCACCACTCTAGGTGCCATGAAGGATGTCATGGAGATCGCATCGTGGCCGAAGCATTAGCTTAGGCCAACGTAGACCGGGGGAAAAGGCCCCTACCAGACATCGAGGAGGCCGGATGAGCGGGCGTTGAGTCCCCTCCGAGAACATCTTCGGAGCGCACTATGCCTTAGGAGGCACCGGTCCAGTCCCCGGTGGGTGGTCGGGAAATCTGATCATCCCCGCATCGTCGACTAACAGGTGGTCAGCCATGGAGGAGGCTCTATCGAGCGCCTCCATCCCCAAGGATAACCGCACCCTTATGGTTGCCGCACCCTTATGGGTGCGGTACTTCAAAGCATCTAGTCTGTTGACAACTGACTGAATGAGGCCTTCAAAGTTCTCCTTGCAGGTTTTCAAGTAAGTCCCTTGATGTTTATGCAAGGATTTTATTTATTCATATTGCATACATGGCAGCCCCCGATCCCTAGGAGTGGTGAACAAGCTCACCTAGGGATCTCATCTAAATCAGATATAGCACTAGAAGCACTTTATATGTTCAAGATGCTAGGATAAATCGATATATGATCAGATTGTCTATAATTCGGGAAGTGAGCGCCAATGTAATCTATTAACTGTCTAGGTAATGTAGGCTTCATCATCAGCGGTGGCCAAAAATTGGGCCGAGCTGGGCGAGATACACTGGAAGCTCAAGCGCTCCGAGGATGAGGTGGAAACCCTTAACAAGAGGTCGATGAGGCATAGGGTAAGTCCGAACCAAATCCGAATGCTTTCCCCTAAATACTGTCAATGCAGTTTCCTTTTATGTAAAGTTTTATCATTTTGAATCTTTGTCGAAATAGATGAAAAAGCTCAAGGCCGAGCCTCAACGTGCCAAGGACGAAGCGGCTGTTGAGAAGGCGACAACCAAAGAAGCGGCCACCACACTCTCCGCCCTACGAGCCACCAGCGATAAGCATCAGGCTCATGTGGCGGAGATACGGGATGAGCTCAAGAATGCTAGAAAAAAGTGGGAGGCCTTGGAGCAAAACAGTAGGGCGAGCTCGGCCGAATTGTTCACCATGAAATCCGATCTCCAGAAGGAGCGGATGGACAAGCGGTTCTATGAGGAGCAAGTGCGCCAAGCCAAGGAAATAGCAGATGGTAAGCCGTACTACCTAAATACGTATTCGGGGATAGCAGAATCGAATTGCTGACCCTGGTGTGGCGATCCTCAAGTGCATCCGCCGATCTCTAGAAGAGCGTGGCAGACGCCAATCAGCTGTTCTCCTAGTAGGGAGAGGAAGATGAAGCTCGGATGTTCTGGGCACAGTTCGGAGCCCGCTAGCATCCTCCTCTTCTTGTGGAGGATCTGAAACAGCTAATGGAGCTGCACTAGATGATGGAGCGGGCCATGAAGGACCTCTGCATCCGCTTATGGCCCGGCAAGCCGCTACGAGGCAGTTAATTTGGCCTGGTGCAGACACTGATCTCTGCCACGCCCCGCCTCGACACCGTCAAGCGCTCTTCCTGCATCGAAGGAGTCTGGATGGCCCTTGCCAAGGACAACATGAACTAGCTAGGGCTTAATCCAATGAAGGTCGCCACCGAGCCGCTGCCACCCGGGAAGGACCACCGACGCCCCAAGCTATACATCGATGGAGTGCTGGCGAGAGCTCGGGTGATAGCGTCGCAGTGTTTGGGTGAAAAATTATTTGAATGAGCTTGTAGCGTGTCTGAAGTCTCGGGATAACTTTTAATGATACTATTATTCACTCATATATGGTTTTGCATTCCTTTATAACTCCTATGTGGTTTCTTAATACTTAAAGATGCTAGAAGTTGGCTTCAACCCCGACGTAGATACTACATGGGGTGTCTATGCAAATGCGCTGTGTTCCTTAGCCGTATTATCGGAACCTGGAGGCAGTGTAGTGCGGAAGACTAGGCAATATGACTATATTGCTTTATTTCTTTCACTTAACCGAAGGGGCGCGAAAAGGACTACGGGGAGCATACGATTATCCACCGGAGTGTAGTGATGTTCGGACAAACTGTGGCCGAAGCCAACATCATAATGTTTGCACAAAGGGCAAGTTCCTCGTATAACATGGAATAATCGCTTACGAGGATTGAAGTATAATTCTTCTAGCTTTGGGTTCATAGATCGGATCGCGCATTCAATGAAAGTCCTTTTTCAGCTTTCTCCCCTGAGGTACTTGACCGGACTATTCGGAAGCACAATCACAGGGGTGCTCCCTTTGCCCTTTTAGATGAACGAGCAGAACATAAAGGGGCAAGCACAATAGCCGGGTAACCCAGGTTAATGACAAAAGACATAGTTCGGAACCGATGCATATAAAGTGAACACCAAGACGCCTAACACACAATAGTTAAGGCGATTTGTGTTTGAAATCGATCCCCCGATCTATTAGCCGGTTACCTCGAGTCATACTGAACAGGTTCACGAGAAGAGGGAGAAAAGAAAAAGTTTGCGCCAAAAACGGACAAATGAGGCGTACTTACACCACGCAATTTGGTATTTCCTCAACAACTCTTATAACTCGGATTCCCGAAGCAACTATTTACAGGTATGCGAAAGAAAATAAAAAATAAAGTCCTATAGGAGTTGTTGTACTAGGTGTCTTCTATTGGTGACGTCACGTCCTCGATATACCCCCTTACTATTTGACTCCATCTCTTGCATGCACCTTGATGGGGTGTTTAGTGTTTGGCTGGCGGATTTTGCTAACAAACTCTTGAAAGGCCGACGAACTATAGGTGAGCTTTAAGCCATAGGCAGGCTATCTTAAGAGCGCCTGCATCTTGTCCGAAGACGTATTGGTGGAACTAGGTCGGGCCAACCGAACACCCACACTTATTTCCCCACCACTTCCCATGGAATTTTAAGTGCGAAGTTGTGCCTCCTTGGCACATACTTTGCTGTTCTAGAAATTGTGTGGTGGGGGCGAGTCCTTATAGAGGGGAAGAGGAAGGATCCAAGTTTTCAGTCTGAAGCCGAACTCGCTTACCAGCCTTATGTGCCTTAAGGGGTGTTACAATTGGTATCTGAGCCGACCCTTGTGGTTACATGGGCATGCACGGGTCAGGTGCACGAGCATGTGGCGCATGGCGTGTGTGGCCCATCGTGGCACACAACATGGCACATCTACCGGACTAGACGCGCATACGGGTGCCAAAAGGGAACCTTCCTGATGGGCCAACGAGGACGTCGGTTCCTTTGAGGGGGGTTGTATGTGAGAGCCTAGCTTAATAGGAATGATAGACTACTCATATCAACAAGGAATTCCTTCTTTACCGAGAGCTCGTTCGAAAAGAACCCAAAGTTAAGCGTGCTTGGCTTGGAGCGATTCTAGGATGGGTGACTGACCAGGAAGTTGCTCCCGGGTGAGCATGAGTGTGGACAATGTGCGAAGGAAAGACTAGTGTTGGTCTGTGGGCCAGTCTAGATCCCATCAGGCGTAACAGGGTGTTACAGGCTGCGTCTTGCCAGCTAGTTATCCTTGGCCGCGCAAAAGCGGGTCATGAGGGAAGTAAGAGCGGACATAGTTTGAGGCTTGTCCTGGCCTAGCTGGCAGGCCAGCCATTCATCCCGGATATTGTGTCGGAAGGAGGCTATGGCCTCAGCATCCAGACATTCGATGATTTGGTTCTTCGTAGTCAAGAACCGATTCCAGAACTGACAAGGAGACTTGCTTGGCATCTGGACGACCTTGCTGAGATCGGAGGAGTCCGGCAGGCGGACATAGGTCCCCTAGAAGTTAGATCGGAACGCATCTTCCAGGTCTTCCCAGCATCCAATAGAGTTTTCGGGGAGGCTGTTTAACCAGTGCCGAGCTGGCCCCTTAAACTTAAGAGGGAGGTATTTGATGGCATGGAGATCATCTCCTCGCGCCATGTGTATATGGAGAAGGAAGTCCTTGATCCATATAGTTGGGTCAGTGGTCCCGTCCTTCTTGGGTTCTACCGTAGGTGCATCGCATGCGAATTAAAATGTTCCTATGCGCAGAACATCCAAGAACATGCTACGGAGGTGGATCACAAATCGTTACCACTAGATGCACAGTGTTGTGTAGCGGAAGTAGAGGTGGGGAAGCACATCCGCATGGTCCGTATCATCATCGTCTGTTCTCCCTCGAGCATCTGGTCTGATCTCCCAAGAACAGCCGGTCCATCGGATCCCGTGTACAGGTTCACCGGAGCGACACAAGTACATCGCCTCTAACTGTATCCACACGTGCAAGAGGAACACACCATGCAGCGGACTTCTAGGTCCGATCACACAGTCGGCGGTGAGTGGAGGTGGCTATTTGCAACACATGCAAACCATGATGACGGCGCCGAAGCGATCAACCTGATGGGTGTGCCGTACCTCCACTATATATATAGGCATCCGGCATGGGCTCAACTCTTGGGCCTCACACGGATCATAAAGCCCACGTGTTCCTTCCCTTAAGCGCGCGACCTTTTAGGTTCTCATCCACTTGGTCACGATTCATATCACATCCGACTTGACCAGTCGGTAGTGGCCTCTAGCAAGACATGCCAACTCCAAGTGCTCGATGAAGTTGGTTAGGTGAATCTTTACTTCACACTTCTATTCCCTTTGTCACACGATATATGTTGTCGTGCACAAGGCGACATGGTCATCCTTGTTGATGCACGACCTCTTTCTCGTTTCGGTGAATTCAACCAACACTTCGGATTATCTCATAATCCTCGTCGCATGGCCATGCTTATCCAGGTCGGATCACCCGAGGGGTCCAGAGTATATATCTCCTAGTAGGAGGGGCAAATCCCATCTTGCTCGACCATGTCTCGCACCATGGGTCTGGACAAGCCCAAAACCTACCTTTGTAACTATCCATTCATAGAGTAGCATTTGGTCAGCCCAAAGCAAGTTTGTCACCATCCCGAGTACATGCGCCAGCTCGGGTCTTAGGACATACAATGTATGTTGTACTAGAGACTCACAGATGACCTATTGCTGCATCTCATAGTTGGTTCTGTCCAACTCAGACCTTATCTCGACTCGTGTCTGACTATGTCGAATCCGACCAAACCTTTCTGAGTCCATATTATCCGGCTAGCATCCAATGCTACAGGGTCAGTGAGACCAAACCATCCACCATGTCATATGCTAGTCTGATTAGTTGTGCGTCCAAACAACCCTTTGGACTAGGAACCATTTAGGACATTTAGCATACAATGCATAGTCTCACAAACAAGTCATGTACTTTTTAATACACATCACTGATAATGTCCAAGGACTATCTTTATTCATAAACACATAGGAAATATCATTATACATGATTGCCTCTAGGGCATATCTCCAATAGTCGTATTGTTCTATATTCACGGGTTTCAACCCTTTGGGGAACTAGTGACGCATTACCTCATCGTTGAAGCCGAGTGGGTGAGCGGTGCCTCTGTCCCGGGCTATGTCCCGCCTGTATTCGGTGTATGTATGGGGCCGGTTGAGTTGTCGGACTGTGTTGTTTTGGTTGAACCATGGTCTGTATTCGCCACGTCTATCGGGCACAAACTCTCTGGATCCATAGATGGATCTAGTGTGGCCTGCTCTGTGATCCAGGTCATCTCGCAGGTCGAACCTATCATTGGGCTCTAATGACTCCTTGCCCCATCTTCGGGGTATTGCTATTATGTAACCAGCATCGTCGGCCGTCCTGTCTCGACCACGAGGGGTGCGGTCTGGCTTGTCGTACGGAGTACGGTTTGGAGCTGGAGTATCAGTGATTTCATTGTCAAATTGCGGCGGCAACTTTCTCCGAGGGTATCATTTGGGCTGGTTTGACAGACCAGTGCCGTATACTTCCTCGGTTGAGAGGACTTTCGTCCATCGATCATTGAGGTCGGCCTGTTCAGCGTTGATTTGCCGTTCTTTAGCCTTTAGGTTGCGAGCCATTTCTATGAGCCGTTGCCTAATTTCTTCCCGATCCTCGAGGTTATCAGGGATGTACAAGTCATCGACATCCGGTATATGTTCCTCCTCGACGGGGGGAACATACTCGTATCCTTCGGGGTCATTGATGGTATCGGGGTTGTTTTGGTCCTCCGGCTCTTCCGAACCCAAAAACAGGTGCTTGGGGATATCTGGATTGTCATGATCGGCGGGGGCATTATGGTCCCCATTTTCGATAATAGCTCTTCTTCCCTTTTTTGCTTTTGGACCGCTTATGCGATTTCTGGCGCCTTGATGGCGCATCGCCTGATTTGTCACCGTCGTTGTGAGGCGTATTGTCGCTGTTAGTGGTAGGAGTATCCACTATGTAACGTCGTATGTAGAAGTGGCAGCCCAACTCCCGGGGTTAAAGGGGGTGGGAGCATGTTCCTCTTCATCAATGTATTCTTCCTCCTCGGAGGCATAGTCTAGCACGTCGGTTAAGACTTCGAAAGTGGCTATCAAGTGGGTGGTGGGTGGGTCAGAATATTCATCCCTGCTCGAACTGTAACCGGGTCTGGCATAGATCGGGGCTGGATCATCGGTGATACTCATCGACGAGAATTGTTCCAAGGCCTCGTCGACCGCGGAGGGCCCGATCGGATCCACCTGTTCGGAACTCGTGGGGTTAATCCCCATGAAGTCCACCCATGGGGAGTGTTCGGAAGTAACATATGTCCAGTCATATGGCTTGATAGCCAGATTGGGATGAGAGATCGTACTGTTGCCATGGGTGATCCCATCGGCCTGTCCGAAAAAGGGCTCGAGGTTAAAGCCTTACAGTCCTCAGGGCTACGGGCAAAGTCGTGTGCCCGATTAGTGAGAAGTCGATCCGAGAGTCGACAAAAAACTCTAAGTTTCCAAATCTGACCTCTTGATCAGGGGAGAAGTTCTCCATGCGGTCTAGATGGCCGATGGAATCAGCATGCAACACAACGCTGCCGAAGGCGAAGATTTGCCCGGGGACGAAAACGTCCATGTAACGGACCTCTTCGTTGATGACAAGGCGAGTCGTCGATTCCATCTCACGCACAGAGGAACCCTCAATGAAAGCACCAATGTCGGTGTCAAAACCAGCGGATCTCGGGTAGGGGTCCTGAACTGTCAGACTAGAATCGACGGTAACAGGAGACGAAGGGGACACGAGTTTACCCAGGTTTAGGCCCTCCTATGGAGGTAATACTCTACGTCATGCTTGGTTGTATTTATGATGTAAGGAGTTACAGAGTTGACCTACCTCAAGATCATATATCTAACCCTAGACGAGTTTTTGTCTCTATACCCTAAAACCTTCCGACTTATATAGACGCCGAGGATGGCTAGGGTTTACACATGACCAGTTACATGCCGAAGAGATAAACTTTCCTAACTATTACATCAGACGTGGAGCGCAATCCGTGTTTCCTGAAGCTTCCATCTTGGAGATTTGGCCTGCAAATCCTTCGGTGTTCTATAAGTACCCCTCATAGTCTGGCTATCCAAGGACCCCCTAATCTAGGACTCCCTCAGCGGGCACCAGGCATTTGTCAGCCTAGGAAGTAGCTGAGGTGACGTGGGAGCAGAGGCGTCCACGCCCTACCACACACCACGTGTCGAGCCTGGCCCATGGGCGATTGGAGGCCTGCAACGTTTCGCCCTTCGCTCCTTGCCTTTGCCTCGAGACCAGGTCAGGCATGCCTTGGGCCTGCGGGCTACTGTCAACGTTCTCGGATCGGGGGTACCCAGATCTGCATGCCTACAGCCTAGCGCGTGGCCCACCTCAACGTCCTGGTATGGCTTAGCAGCAAGCCCCCCAAGTCAAGACCCTCGCATTAGCCCAGGCCTCACGAGGCAAACAACGCCAAGACCTCCAAAGGAGTTGCCTCCCCATGCTGCCTCCCAAGGTGGGGAGATTTCTATGCATGTACCCGGACTCATGAGGTTGCGATGAGGTGAGCCATGTTGACAAAGGCCGGGTGGGTGCCAGCTGACACAGAGGGGACAATTTCCTCTTCGGTTCTAAGGCAGCAATGGCAGGCGCAAGTTCCCGAGGAAGGCCCCAAAGCTTTCCATTCTTGTGCAACAAGACCAAGACCACGAGCTCGGCATGATGGATTTCATCGCCGAGCCTACCTCTGTGTCTTTCCTAGAAGCTTTGCAAGCAAAGACCACTATCTGGAAGGATAAGATGTACCTCTTGTCCCCTTTCAAAATTAGCCGTTGTGGGATCCCTTCCCGCCTGTGCGATAAGGGAAGAGGTCCGAGGACACTATAAATAGGACTACCCTGCACTGTAGAAGGGATCGATCCATCCTCACACAGAGCCCTCGTGAGGTCGCTCAACCACTGTACTAGTTGACCCCATCCGCCTCGTGAGGCCATTCCTACAAAAGCAGGACTAGGGTCTTACACCGCAAGGTGGACTGAACCTGGGTAAATCTTTGTGTTCATCTTCTTGCCACCTCTTACGTATTGGACGAGGGTTGGCCATGCGGTGGCAAGCTTGTGGTTAGATCTGGTTGAGATGTTCGCATACACCCTGGAGTTTGAATCTTTTTGGGTCTGCGGAGCCCTGGTTCCAACACACATGCACCACAACACATCATTCAGCATATCACTTCAAACAAAGCATGATGTAAGATTATTAAATGATGACATGATGCCATGATGCAAAATGATCAAGCAAATCTTATTACTCAAACCACATGAGGCCTAACATGGAGGGTCACAAATGGAATATATTACAAGAATTGGAAAGGGTTGCACTTGGTCTATGAGAACTCTCCCCCACCAGAAGAAGATTTCCTCCCGAGATCTAGGAAAGGAAGAATTCAGGATATCCGGAACAAACAAGGTCCTCTTGTTCCCAACTGGCTTGTTTGTTGGAGTGATCTGACTATTGGATTTCGGGCTCCACAAAACCGTAAGAAGTTCGAAAACAAGGGCGCATGCGAAGCTCCCCTACAGCCTCGCCCTACATAGCGTGCTACTTGATGATTTCTACAACAAACTCGTACGATGACGAGGAAGCATATGCACACGATGATTTACCCAAGTTCGGGCCGCTGCCAAGCGTAATACCCTACTCCTACTTTTGTGGATTGCCTCATGAGGGGGTTTGTGGATGAACTAGTACATTGATGCCTTGTCTCATGAGGGGGCATTTGTGGTATTGCTGCTGTTCTATTGCCTCCCTTTTTAGTTGTCCCTTCTTGGTGCAGCCTAGCCTCTATTTATCTTGCCCCGGGTCCTCTTCCCTTATCTCTATGGTGGGAAGGGATCCCACAATGTCCAAATTCGTAGGGGGACATGAGTACATCTTTATCCTGACGAAAGGTGGTCTTCGTCTGCAAAGTAGTTGTTGATGATGTAGAGGTTGGCTCGCTGATGAAATCCTTCCTACTGGGCTCATGGTCATGGTCTTGTTGCATCAGACTGGAAACGTTTGGGGGCGCTGTGGGAACCCGCATACGTCCTTGCCCCCTTTGCTCCAAAGGGGAAACTGTCCACCTAGAATGCTCGCGCCCGCCTATCCTGCCTTGTGTTATCCTTGGCCTCTCGAGGCCGAGTACTGCATAGAGATGTCTGCCGCTCTGGAGGGGGACTGAGGAAGAACGTCCTTGTTGGTGTTGATGGTACTTCCCCCACGATCCCAGGGCTCTCGCGAGGGCCTGGTCTTGAGTCAGACCGCGCTGGTCCGTAGTGGCCGGCGGAGTGGGCCGTACACTGGGCCACAGGATAGCAAGTTTTGGTACCCCCGTTCCTAGAATGCCAACAATGACCACTTCACCTTTAGAAACTTGATAGTCATGTTGGGAGTCTTGGGCTGAGCCTCTTCAAGGATAGCAAATGGATGCTCATGATAGGATAGGTGTGCTTAAATATCAATGTCTTGGAACTCAACGGTGCACTCGGGAGTCTAGAAACACTTCCAGAGCTGAGAGACGTGAAACACGTCATGCACATTTGAGATGTATGAAGGAAGCTCGAGTTGTCAGGCAAGGTCTCCTCTCTTACCCACAATCTTGAAAGGACCCACAAAGCATGGAGCAAGTTTTTCTTTGATGCCAAAGTGATGAGTGCACTTCATGGGAGACACTCGGAGATAGACAAAGTCATCGATCTGAAAGGTCATGTCACGATGCTTGCTATCATAATAGCTCTTCTGGTGGGACCGAGCTGCTTTGAGATTTTCACAAATGACACGACACATTTCTCCTGCTTCAGTGATCATGTCATTGCCCAGGATTTGATGCTCACTGGTTTAAGACCTATTGAGCATTATGCGGCATTTTCTAACATAGAGAATCTCGAATGGGGACTTGCCCGAACTTGCATGGAAACAATTGTTGTATGAGAACTCGGCAAACGAGAGGTAGTGTTCCCACTTCATGCAAAAAGAAATCACTCAAGCTCAGAGCATATCATCAAGGATCTGATTGACTCTCTCAACTTGACCACTTGTCTGAGGATGGAAAGGTGTACTGAAATGGATCTTGGTACCCATTGCAGTTTGGAAGGAATCCCAGAACATGGAAGTTAAGATGCTTCCATGGTCTGAAGATATAAGCTGAGTGTTAGTGCATCTAGTGCCCGTTAGTGACTTTGGTGTATTCAAGACTTATAGGTTAAGGTACTAATGTGTTTGTGAGTGTACATAGGCTCTATAAGTTGATGAGGAGTTTTATATATCCGGAGATTATTGACCCCTAGAAATGTATGTCTTCAACTGAACTCTTTGCTGAAGACTTTGGTGAAGACTTTGAAAATGAAGAAGTTGGTGTGACGTTCAAGATATGAACGAGGAATATGAAGTGTGAAGACTTTTGTTTTTGTAGTTTCATTTCCTTTATTTGAGTCATAGAAAACACTGTACTGTTAAAGGGGACGAGGAAATACTTAGGAAAATTTCCAACTGACGCTCAACTCCAAAATCCTCAACCTATTCAATCCTTTGTGTGAAGCCATTGGAAATCTCTTACAGTTCAGTCAAGTTCTCTAGTGATAGAGACGAAATTCTTCTGGTCCCTAAGGAAATTGATCTGACTGAGGATTTAGGATTTCGCCAGTGTGAATTGCCTACAAGTGAGGAACATGATAAGCCTGAGGACTTTCATGGTTCGAAAATCTGACCGTTGCTGTGCTTAGCGCCAGCTGTCACCAATCATTCTTATCCACATAATGGTCACATGATTGGGGGCATTTATGTCTTATCATGTCAGGTTGCACCCTGGCTGTAAATAGCCACCCCCCACAACAACTAGTTGGTTGGCTGCTCCGAGAGAGAACTAATACTTGTCAGTTGAGAGAAACCCATCCTCCACGGACTTAGAGAGAAATTCATGAGTGAGGAAAAACCCACAACCAAACCACCAAACCCATAGTGATTGAGCATCACTGAAGAAATTCCTATGTGGATCCAACGCTTGTTACCTTTAAGGACTGTGCATCCTCCATACGGTTAGGCATCATGGTATAGTGCTCCTGCAGTCAATTGGGGATCACAAAGTGACCTTGGTCTAGAGCATCCAACACTAAATTGTGGATCGTCGGGTGACCAGTTTGTGAGGATTTTGGAAGTCTACCCTGAAGACTTACCAAGAGTGTTGGACGAGGATTGTGTGAAGTTAGCTCAAGGAGAATATGGTTAGGATTGTGTGTCCTCTGGTTTAAATACCAGGCTGCTCCAAACCAGACATATGACCGTCATAGCAGTTGGAACTGGGTCATCAAACCATTTCCTTCGTCGAGCTACCTGGTTCTATTTCCTCAACCCCTCAATTCCTCATAAACTTGTTGAGGAACTCACAATTTCCTCACATCAAATTCTTCAAGTTACCTTGTTCATCACTTCTTATCCTGTGTCATGCTACTTGTAATCTATGCATGTTTCATTTCATCATGAAGACTATGTTGTTACTATGTTCCTCTTGCACTTGAGTACTTATTATACTGCTAGTTATTCATCACATTTCAGATTCCTCAAGTGATGAATTTGTAAAAATCGCCTATTCACCCCACCCTCTAGTCGATATAACGCACCTTAAATTGATATTTGAGCAGGTACTCCCTCACTCTGTGTGATTTTGGTTTAACCACCTGGAGTTCTAGTTATGTCGACTTCAGGTATGATCAAGCTTGCCATGGGGTGTCCTACCTTCGATGGGATGGACTACCCCTACTGAAAGAACAAGATGCGTATGCACCTTGAAGCTATATGTCACTGGGATGATCTCTGGTACGTTATGGAAAATGGTGTGCCATATGTCTCTCCCACTGTTACTGCTGACGATGTGAATAGATTCAAGCAACTTGACTCTCAAGCAAATAATATCATCTGTGGCGATATAAGCAAAGCTTAGTATGGCAGAGTGAGTGCTTTGGAGACTGCTAAGCTTATCTGGGATAGGTTGTCCAAAGTCAACGAAGGTGTTTCCACTCAATGTGACTCTCGTGTTGATGTTCTTCGCAATCTCTTCAACCGCTTCAAGAGACTTGACAATGAAAATGTTCAGCAAACTTTTGATCGTCTTACTGATATCTCCAATGAGCTTCAAGCACTGGGTGCCACCGATATCACTGACCATGAAGTGGTGAAGAAACTTCTAAGATCTCTTGACTCCTCATTCGATACTCTGGCTTTGATGATTCAAGAATGTGGAGACTACAAGTCACTTGATCCTGCTGATATTCTTGAGAGACTCAATACTCATGAATTCCAACAAGCTGAGAAGATAGACCTCTACGGCCCAAGCTATGGAAGATCTCGTGCTCTGAAGAACTAAGTCAGGAACTGGCAATGCTCGTGAGGAAATTCCAGAAGTTCTCAAGGGGAGGTGGATTTGGAAAGTCATCAAAAAGTAGCTTGAGGAAATCAGGTTCCTCGGAATACTACAAGAAAAGAACTGCCATCGTTGCTAGAAGCCTAGTCACTTTATCTCTGACCGTCCTCTCTGGGAAAAAGATTCAAAGAAGAACAAGAAATACAAGGATGATAGTTCTGATGACTCGAAGAAAAAAAATCTTCAAAGTCCTCATCTGCAAAGTCCTCATCTTCAGAGTCCACAAAAAACAAGAAGAATGGTTCCAGAAAGGCTCAAGCATTCATCGGAAAGGAAATGGATTCTGAGGAAGAATTTGAAGAATATGAAGAAGAGGAAGAATCTGAGCTGGAATCAGAATCTAGTGTCACTAGCCTTGCTCTCGCTACTGCTTTCGTCAGCAAGTCCATCTTCAACAATGAAGAATATGACTACTCCAATGACTCTGACATCAGCAATGAGGATTATGCTCCCACCTACTGATTCATGGCAAAAGTGTGACATCCCAAGTGATGTCCCTACGTTATTTGGCATGTAACCCCATGTATGAACCTTGTGTCATGAGCTATGAGATGTATGTTTGCTCCTTGCCACTAATGTGTTTGCATTCATGCATCATCATGCATCATTCTCATTTCATTTCTATGTGCATGTGTGTTTCATTGCCTTGCTGTGATGTGGTGGTGGTGTATGGTTGTATTGTGAGGTGTGAAATGTTTGTGCGTGGATGGTTCCATGTGTGCAACCTATTCTTTCCCCCTCTATTTTCCCTGCAACATCCCCCTCCAAAACCACTTTTCTCATATATTTATTTATCTTCAGATTTTCAGTTCTTTCAAAATTGTTTAAAAATGTTCATGAGGTGGCCCCATATGTTTTGTGAAATGCCAGTATGTTGGAATTACTGTTTGGGGTTTGTTGGAATTGTGTTTTAAATTCACAACAGCTCTCATTTTAAATACTAAATAAATTACTTGTTTTATAATTCAACTTGATATTTTTAATAAAAGGTGCACATTATTTCCTCCTCAAAGTTATTTTTGTTTTGCTCAAAACCCTTTTAATTTGCTCTGGGGATTATTTTGTTCTGGCTGGTTTTTATTAAATGTAGAACCCCTTTTTTTCTCTGTTTTATTGTGAGGTGTGAGAGAGGGACAGTGGGCAGCGGCCCATCCCAGCTAGCACAACGGCCATCTGCCCCGTTCCCTTTCCTCCGTCAGGTAGCAGAGAGGGTGAGAGAGTAGAGTGCGTGCGCGAGCGCCGTCGCTGTCGCCGTTAGCATCTCAAACGTCGAGCCCCCCTTCAAATAGAGCGTGGATCCCTCGGGTTCCATCCCTCCTCTCTTCTCTCTCCGCCGTTGCCGCTTTCCCCTTCTCCCGCCTCCTCCTTCTTCCTCTGTTCTTCTTCTCTGTTCGGGTTCAGAGAAAGAGGTACGTTCAGAGTGAGGCAGGGGTCGACAGGCTCATCGCCGGTGTCCCTCCGGTGTAGCCCAGCCGCCTTCAAGATGGTCCGTGGAGAGCCGGAGCTGTCCGCGTCCCGTTCCCGGTGCCAGGAGCACCTAGGAGGCCTTCTTCTTCCTCCTCGCCGCCATGGCGTAGTCGGTCTTCTTCCCCTCCGTCGCCGAGCCGCGTCCCCGAGCCGCTCCTTCCCCTTCGTCGTTGTCGCTCGAGCCCTCGCATCTCTGAGAAGCCCTCAGTATGCCGCCCGTCGCTGTTGTCCCCCCTCTCCTCGTAGTATAGTGTAGGTCGCGTCGTGATACTCCTCGTCACCGGCCGGAAAAGTTCTCGCTTGAGATCGCCGTAGTCCCCCTCATCGCAAGACGAACCGGGGAATGGGTTCCCCTTGCATCCCAGCCCCCACAGCATCTTCCCTCCACCAGAGACGCCCTGTAGCCGTCGTGTGCTCGCCTGAGAACCACGGTCCCCTTTGCTCTGTTTAGTTTTTTAGTTTCGTCATATCCGTGTTCCTATGTGTATTAGTGCAGTAGGCCCCTTCCTCTGTTAAGTGTCAGCGCCATAGGGCAGTGGTGGCCGGCTCGTCCGCTGACTAGGAGGTCCGGGGTTCGACCCCCGAACCCTCCTCTTTCATTTTTTGTGCGTTTTCTTTTCTTTCTTTTGTTTTTCTTTCTCTCTTGCTTATTTGTATGTGTGTGCACATGTATGAGTGTGTGTGTGGTATATCTTTTCTTCTCTGTTGTGTGTGTAGGGGGTGTAGTGCATATGTGTGTATGCACATATGCATGTGTTGGCATTTGTATGTGTGTATGCATTTCCAACATGTGTGTGTGTTGTTTTCTTGTCATGTGAGTGAGTGCATATGCATATGTGTATGCTGGTGTGTGTTTGTACCAAATGGTACATACACCCATGTATGCATATATGTGTGTGAGTGTGTGTGTGTGGTTTTCCCATGTGAGTGTATGTGTGTGCATGTGGGTGTGTGGTGCACCATGCATGGCACATGTGTGTGTGTACTCCTTGCACACCCATACATGTGTGTGTTCTTGTGGGTGTATGTGTAGTGTAGGTTATGTGTGTATGCTTCTTGCATACACACATATGTGTGAGTGAGTGAGTGTAGTGTGTAGGTGTGTATATGTGTATGCGGGCATACATGTATGAAAGTGTATGTGTGCCTATATACACACATGCTTGAGTGTGGTGTGCTTGTGTGTGTAGGTGTAGTGAGAGGTGTGTGTATGTTATACATACACACACACATGTGGTTGTGAGTAGATGGCCATGTGTAGTTATGCATGTATAGGTGTGTGGGGTTCTTCTTCTTGCATGTTGCTGCCATGTTTAGTGTAGATGAGTAAGGAGTGGATGCTAGACCTTGAGCATGTGTAGATCTATGTGTATGTGAGAGCTCTCATGTGTATATGTGCATGTATATCTCTCCTAGCTTGTTTTCCTTTCTTGTTCTTGATGCTATGCTATGCCTAAGTACCTTATTCATGCCTCTTTAACTTTTCCATCAAGTGTCCAATAGAGGGCATGCCATTTTTGGCCTCTTACATAACTGTGGGCAAGTGACATAAGTCATCCATGCCATTGTGGTGATTATTTCGACCCCCCCTTTTTCTCCCTCTTGATCCAAGCACGTATAGGGGTATGGGTAATGCATTTGGGGTAGAATCAACCCAGGAATGCATCTGTGAAGTCAGATTTGACTTTGGGCCAACTTGACAAAAATGCATTTTATGCTGTGATGCCCTTTTGTCTTTTTATTATGATTTAATCTATGAATGCAATTAAGTTCTTGTCAACATGAGATTGTTAATTAATGTTTCTGGGAATGTCCCAGTATTTTTGTTATTTGTGTTAAGTCACCTGATAAGTGGGAACCATGCTGTTTGGAGAGCAACTTTATGTTTCTGTCCAGCTGCTTAAAAATGACTAAGTCTGGGAGAACTGTTGTTATTGTTTTGCCATGTAGAGTTGGTTGTAGCTGGTGATGTGTTTGAAATTTGGGCATGCTCGGTGCTAGTTATTTGTAGTAAATATTTCCTTCTACCAGCCTGTTAATTTTCATGTCAGGAGGAGATTTCTAGCATATGTAGCTACTGCTGTCAACTTGCTACTTTATAATCACAGATTCCAGAAAACTGTTATTTTCACAGTCCCAGAAAAACTGAGTCATCATGCCAACTTGATTGCTTCTTGATTATTGATGTGTGGCTCCTTTTCTGGTGGTGTAATTGGATGAATTGTTGTGTGTATTGAGTAGATTCTGTCAACATATTGTTTGTGGCTGTAGGCTTCCTGTAGCTCCAGATGTGAGATTTAGAAGTTGCTATGTTGCTATTTAGTGGCAGATTTAGTGTTTTATTGTTTTGTGGATTGTGGGAGCTATGCTCCATGGAATTGATTGATTCTTGAGCCTATTATGATTGACTTCTCATTACCTATCCAGTGGCTGCCTTGTAATGCCAAGAATCAGCCCATGGCTTGGTGATCTTATGAGATTGCCTCCGTACCTTGTCGTGAGAGTATCGTGAGAACCGTAACTCCGTTTCTTGCGATCTTTATATGCATTTCTATGGATTTTGCATGCTGCATACATATTTGCCATGTTCATGCATGTCTAAATGACTTAACATGAGATTCTGTCCAGATTACTTTATAAACAACTTTGCACGTGAAACATGACTAGTTTTGGATTGCCATGTTAGAACTCTTCATAAATGGTCATGCATCATTTTGATTGTGCATTGAACCTTGTTTGTAGGTTTATTGTTGCTGTTTCTCTTGGGTAGACTCGAGTGTTGATACTGTGTACGAGGACCCAGGAGAGTACCACTACGAGGATCCCGCTACTTGTTCTGCTGAAGAACCAACGGGCAAGATGATCGTAGTCGGATCACGATACTATTTTTTCTTGCTAGTTTCTCGCTCTTATCATTACAATTGCGCTACCTACTACTTGATATCAGCCCCCATGTTGCCATCACAACCTCTAACCTCCACATCCTAGCAAACCTTTGAATGGCTAAGTTATAGCTGCTCAGCCCCTCTTATAGCATTCTTAGTTGTAGGTACAGGTTGTTCCATGTGATAACATGGATTTGGATATCACACTATATTCCGTTATTTAATTTAATGCACATATATATCTCGGTATTGGTGGGAGGCTTGGCCTTTTGCTAAGTGATTTGTTCCGCCATGACCGCCATTAGTTCCTTGTTACCAATGTTATGTTTTCCATACTTTGCGCTCCTAACATGCTCGGGGTTGTTATGGGGACCCCCTTGTTTATTCGGTTGAGATTAAAACTTGTCTGGCAAGACCCAACATTGGTACTACATTTGCTTAACCACTTAATAAAATTGCATAGGGTCTTGCAAACCCATGGATAATTTAATCAACCCTCGGGCCAGTGCTCCTCATGAGTGTTGGTCCAAAATGGGCTGCCTGCGGGGCCGCCTCGAGGAAACTTGAGGATTGGTTTTCGCCGTAGCTAGTTCCATCTGTCGTGTCCTAAGAACGAGATTCACGGCTCTTATCGTGTTCGTCGACACGTCGGGTGTACTTGCTGGACTTGTTTTACCTTTATCGAGTGTCTTGCGTGTGGAGTCTGACTTTCTTCGGGTTTACTCGAGGTGTTGGAATTCCTTTGTAATTACCTATGAAGACCACGAGATCCGTGGTCGAGGCATTCCCACGGAGTGTGGTTAATTTTGTAATGGATTAGTTGGAGCACCCCTGCAGGGTTAAACCTTTCGGAAAGCCATGTCCGCGGTTATGTGGCAACTTGGATATTTGTTTAACACCCTCTTATAGTAAACTTGAAGTAAACTCTAATTAAAATACATCGACTGTGTGAGTAACCGTGATCGTCTCTGCTCGTGAACATGATCCGAGAGAGAACACGGAGGGGTTATGTTTGACGTAAGTAAGTGTTCAGGATCTCATAGAGATCATGCTAGATTTGATCGTTCTTCGTAGGCCACTCATATTTTTTTTCATGTTGCATAAGCTAGCCATCATATATGCTTAGTGTTGCTGCAAACTAAACACTACCCCCTTCCAAACCTTTAAGCTTAAATAGTCTTGGTACCCGGGCGCATGATAGGTGAGTCCTTTGTGGCTCACAGTTTACTACAACACTCCAGGAACAGGTTCAGATGGGTACGTGCAAGATGATCTTACCCAGCTCCAGTGGGAGTATAACGAGGAAAGAGGCAGGATGTACGTGACATATCCGGATGAGTAGAGGACCTAGTCGTGATCTTTGGGATAGCTTGATAGTATCATTTGCAACCTCTTTTATCGTTTGATTTCATCCGTAGTCGGACCCTGTGTTCAACTTGATGTTTTGGTTTGGTTTACATTGTAAGTTAGCATGTGGCCAGTGTAAGACAACTTGTATACTCTTCTCATTCAGTATTGTATGTTGTGATGATACTATTCTTGCTAACGACAAGATGCGCCTCTATCCCTTGCGAGGCCCTCGTGCCTTAAATGGATAGGCGCGCATCTTGGGCGTGACAAGTTGGTATTCAGAGCCATACGACCATAGGAGCCTTTGCTTGTTCGAACTTGACCGAGTCATGTCTGGTAAACACTATTTTGAGTCTATTTATATCGGAGAGTAGGATTCTTTTTACTCCTCTTCTATGCTTTGGTGAGGTTTCCGACTTAGGAATTTTGTTTCTACTTCTCTTCTCGCTCAAATTTTTTTTAGGATCACGCGGGTATTTTGGAGTCTATATGATGCCGATGTGACAGGGTTTTGTCTTGGTGCCTCCTGTCTGACTTGATTTCTTCCGGGGAGTCGAGCTCTAGGGAATGTTGGCACATCGTTATCATTCAGATTCCTTGATATCTCAAGACGGAGAATGTTCGAAATTACTTCAATGCTTATCGTGGTGAGATAAGATCGGAGTCACCCAATACTGGGGAGGCGTCCAGGGTACCACCATGGTTTAGTATCGTTGTGAGTTCGAGGATTCGAGATTAGACGAGTTTGCGGAATTTCTTGAATTATGGTGTGGAAGGTTGCGGATGCAGTTGCAGCTGATTGCCTAGGGTAGCTTCCTGATTCCGCAACCCGAATCGCATAAACAAGAAAGTTTTCGGATGTTCATAGGAGGGAAATCTTGTAGTAATCTAGGATCATCTTCTTCAGATGTATATGGGCATGTACATTTGTTCCGAGCACGTAGCTCAATACTTTTGTGTTATTGCAAGTGGCTTCTAATTTCTGATGATGTTATCATAACCGAAGAAGCATTCTTACTAATTTTTCAGTAGGCAGGCTATGTTGTTAATTGTTCAATTTCTTTAAAGCATTTGATTCAGCTTATGTTTCATCTTATCAATGAGGTGCTGATGCGTTTTGTCCATCTTCAGGATGGCTCCACCAACTCGCAACTATCCGGGTCGTGGTGAGGAGCAGACTGATGTTCCACCGCCACCCCTGCCACCGCCTCCTCCGCCTCCTCCTCCAGAAGCTTGGCAAGCTGTGATGGCCGCGACCAATGAGAACACTCAGATGTCGCTAAGGCTGTTGCAAGAAAGGGAACAAGGTCAGCAAGGTTTTCAAGGCAATTTTCAGAATCAACTGGAGTTTGCGACTCTCAATCAGTTCCTTGCCAACCAGCCCAAGACTTTCACCTGTTGTGAGAAGCCTCTAGATGCTGATGATTGGCTTCATGAAATGAGTAAGTATTTTGAGTGCAGCAATGTCAGGCCAGAGGACTTTGTCAGGTTTGCATCGTTCCAGCTAAAGGGTCAAGCAGCTGATAGGTGGCAACAATACAAGGATTCCAGGGGCGATCGTGTTGTTACTTGGGACGATTTCCGTCGTTACTTCAGGGCTCATTACATTCTAACAAGCTTTGTCAAGGAGATGCGTGAGAAGTTTAGGCACCTAAAGCAAGGAAGTAAGTCAGTCTACCAGTACAACGTCGAGGTCCAGAATCTAGCTCATTATGCCAAGCAAGATGTTCTAGATGATAAAGCCATGATCTATCAGTTCAGAGGTGGTCTCAAGGATGAGCTTCTGCCAGGCCTAGTTCTTCAAGAGCCTCGTGAGTTTGATCAGTTCTATAAGATGGCTTTGAAGATCGAACAGCTCAGCTCAAGTTGGAGAACTCTAAGAAGCGTTCAAGGGATTCATATTCTTCTTCTTTCGGCTCTCAGATGGTTCCAAAGCAGGAGAAGTATTGGGCGCCAAATCCTCTTCCATTTCGTCCTCCTCAGCAGCAGAAGCAGTTTGGTGGTCGTGGTTCTTCCCACCCACCCAACCCAGGTTTCCATCAGAAGAACCAGGCGTCCAAGGCTGTTCTTGTTCCTCCTCCAGGCAATGTTCGTCCACTTTCTAAGGTGACTTGTCACAAGTGTGGTCAAAAGGGCCACTATGCAAACAAGTGCAACCAGCGGCGTCTTCCGCCTCCTCCTCCTGTCAAGCCTCCGGGCAATGCTATGGTGAAGCATAATCCCAAGACCGCAAGAGTGAATATGGTGAATGCAATTGAAGTAGAGCAGGCCAATGATGTGATCATGGTAATCTCTAGGTTAATTCTATTCCTGCAAAAGTGTTATTTGATTCTGGTGCATCACATTGTTTCATGTCTTATCCTTTTGCAGCAAAACATTGTTTTTCCACGGAGTTTTTGCCAAATGCATTGCAAGTTGTGTCTCCCAGGAAGCGTCTCAGTTCAAAGATGGTGGTTCGGGATGCTTCTATCAAGATGGGCAATTATTCTTTTCTAGCTTCCCCAATTGTTCTCGGCAATTCCGATATTGATCTCATTCTGGGCATGGACTTCCTGGCTATGAATAAGGCTCATATTGATTGCAAAGCAAAAGAAGTCAAGCTGACTCATCCTTCAGAACACGTGATTATTTTCGCAGCTCACGATGACATAATACGTCTCTTTGCTCTTAACGAGAAGGGTGAAATCTCGGCGATTTCTCAAATTCCAGTGGTTTGTGAGTATGAAGATGTCTTTCCAGAAGAGTTGCCAGGAATGCCTCCGCACCGGCCAGTCGAGTTCATGATTGATCTTGAGCCCGGAAATGAATAGGTCTGCAAGCGCTTGTATAAACTTGGTCCCGAAGAGCTAAAAGAGTTGAAGAAGCAGCTAGATGAGCAAGAACGTCTGGGTCTTATCAGACCAAGTTCTTCTCCATGGGGTTGTGGAGTTTTGTTTGTCAAGAAGAAAGATGGCACGGATCGTCTTTGTGTTGATTGCCGGCCATTGAATAAGAAGACTATCAGAAACAAGTACCCACTTCCCAACATCAATGAGTTGTTTGAGCAACTGAAAGGTGCCAAGGTCTTCTCGAAGCTTGATCTTCGCATGGGTTATCATCAGATTCGCATTCGCAAAGAAGACATTTCCAAGACCGCTTTTAGGACGAGTTTTGGCTCTTATGAGTACACCGTTATGTCGTTTGGTCTTGCGAATGCTCCTCCAACCTTCTCAAGAATGATGAATTTCATCTTCTCTCCTTTCAAGAATGAGTTCTTCTTGGTCTATCTGGATGATATCCTTGTGTTCTTGGAGACAGAAGAAGAGCATGTAGAGCATCTCCGCCTTGTGCTCGACAAGTTAAGGGAACATTGGTTCTATGCCAAGTTTTCCAAGTGTGAGTTCTGGCTCAATGAAGTGGTGTACCTCGGGCATCTCATCTGTGCCGATGGAATTAAAGTGCACCCTGAGAAAGTTGATGCAATCTTGAAGTGGGAGCCTCCTTAGAATGTGAGCAGCTTCGGAGCTTCCTTGGGCTTGCTAGTTATTGAAGAAGATTCGTGGAGAACTTCTCTCAAATTGCTAAGCCTCTGCCCAATCTCCTCTAGAAGAGCGTTAAGTATGTTTGGTCTCTTGAGTGCGATGTGGTGTTCAATACACTCAAGAAGAGATTGACTTCTGCTCCAATTGTTGTTCCTCCTGAGCAGTCCAAGCCTTTCCAAGTTTTCTGTGATGCTTCTGTCCAAGGTCTTGGTGGTGTTCTTATGCAAGACAAGAAGATTGTGTCTTATACCTCGCGTCAGTTGAAGCCTGCCAAGAAGAACTACCCCACTCATGATCTTGAGTTGGCGGCAATTGTGCATGCTCTAATGACTTGGAGGCATTTGTTGTCGGGTAGACCAGTCGAGGTGTACACCGATCACAAGAGCTTGAAGTACATTTTCACTCAACCCAATCTCAATCTTCGGCAATCTCGTTGGGTGGAAATGCTTGAGGACTTCAATCCAAGCATTGGGTATACTCCAGGGAAAGCAAATGTCATTGCAGACGCACTCAGCCGTAAGGCGTACTACAATAGTCTCATCTTGAAGCCTCTTCAACCCGAGCTTTGTGAAGCCTTCCGCAAGCTCAACCTTCAGATGATTCCGCAAGGATTTCCTGCCAATCTTCAAGTCTCTCCGAATCTGGAAGATCAAGTTCGCGAAGCATATCTTCTTGATGCTATGGTGAAGAATGTGAAGAAAGGTGTGGCCAAGAGCATTCTGAAGTATTAGTGCTTTCGTATTGATGACAAAGATACCTTGTTCTTCGAGGGCCGTCTTGTGGTTCCAAAAGGCGATCTCAGAAAGGTTATCATGGACGAAGCACATAATTCTCTGCTATCCATTCATCCAGGCAGTTCCAAGATGTATCAGGATCTCAAGCAAACCTTCTGGTGGACTCGCATGAAACGTGAAATTGCTCAGTTCGTGAATGAGTGTGATGTTTGTCACAGAGTGAAGGCGGAACATCAACGTCCAGCAGGTCTTCGTTATCCTTTGCCTATCCCAGAGTGGAAATTCGATCATGTGGAGATGGATTTTGTAATTGGGTTCCCCAAGTCCAAGAGAGGCAATGATGCCATCTTTGTGGTTATCGACAAGCTGTCAAAAGTTGCTCATTTCCTGCCAGTCAAAGAATCTATCTCGGCAAGTTAGCTTGGAGAGTTGTATACATCAAGGATAGTGTCTTTGCATGGTATTCCTCAGCTCGTCTCTTCTGACTGTGTAAGCCTCTTTACTTCCAAGTTTTGGGAGTCCTTCCAGACTGCTATCGGTACAAAGATCCGTTTCAGCACAGCGTTCCATCCGCAGACAAGTGGTCAAGTTCAGAGAGTCAATCAGATTCTTGAAGATATGCTCAGAGTCTGTGTGATTTCGTTCGGCATGAAGTGGGAAGACTGCCTTCCTTATGCTGAATTCTCATACAACAATAGCTTTCAAGCAAGCTCAGGCAAGGCCCCTTTCGAGATTCTCTATGACATAAAGTGTCGTACCCCGCTTAATTGGTCTGAAACCGGTGAGCGTCAGATATTGGGCAATGACATGATCACTGAAGCAGAAGTAATGTGCCATGTCATTCGTGAGAACCTTAAAGCAGCTCAGTCCCGACAGGAGAGTTATTATGATAACAAACATCAGGATGTTTCTTTCCAAGTGGGTGATCTAGTCTATCTTAGAGTCTCTCCCATGAAAGGCACTCAGCCGTTTGGAATAAAAGGGAAGCTAGCTCCTCGTTTCACTGGTCCTTTCAAAGGTGGTGGCAAGAGAGGTGGTCTTGCATATGAACTAGATCTTCCTCCAAATTTCGCAAATGTGTACGATGTCTTCCATGTTTCTCAGCTCCAGAAATCCTTCAAGACTCTTGAGCGGACCATTGACCTCCAAGACATCGATCTTCAAGAAGATACCTCTTATAGTGAGCACCCAATTGCTATTCTTGAAGAAACCGAGCGTCGGACTCGCAACAAATCTATCAAATTCCTCAAGGAGAAGTGGTCCCATCATTCCGACAAAGAACCTACTTGGGAACACGAGGACCTTCTCCATTCCGAATTTTTGGACTTCTTTCGTTGCTAGATCTTGGGTCGAGATCCTCTTGTAGTGTGGGAGAGTTGTGACATCCCAAGTGATGTCCCTACCTTATTTGGCATGTAACCCCGTGTATGAACCTTGTGTCATGATCTATGAGATGTATGTTTGCTCCTTGCCATTCATGTGTTTGCATTCATGCATCATCATGCATCATTCTCATTTCATTTCTATGTGCATCTGTGTTTGATTGCCTTGCTATGATGTGGTGGTGGTGTATGGTTGTATTGTGAGGTGTGAAATGTTTGTGAGTGGATGGTTCCATCTGTGCAACCTATTCTTTCCTTCCCTCTTTTCCTTGCAACATCCCCCTCCAAAACCCCTTTCTCATATATTTATTTATCTTCAGATTTTAAGTTGTTTCAAAATTGTTTAAAAATGTTCATGAGCTGGCCCCATATGTTTTGTGAAATGTGAGTATGTTGGAATTACTGTTTGGGGTTTGTTGGAATTGTGTTTTAAATTCATAGAAGCTGTCATTTTAAATACTAAATAAATTAGTTGTTTTATAATTCAACTTAATATTTTTAATAAAAGGTGCACATTATTTCCTCCTCAAAGTTATTTTTGTTTTGCTCAAAACCCTTTTAATTTGTTCTGGGATTATTTTGTTATGGCTTGTTTTTATTAAATGTAAAACCCCTTTTTTTCTCTGTTTTATTGTGAGGTGTGAGAGAGGGACAGTGGGCCCGCGGCCCAGCCCAACTGGCACAACGGCCACCTGCCCCGTTCCCTTACCTCCGTCAGCTAGCAGAGAGGGTGAGAGAGCAGAGTGCGTGCGTGAGCGCCGTCGCCGTCGCTGTGAGCAGCTCAGACGTCGAGGCCCCCTTCAAATAGAGCGCGGATCCCTAGGGTTCCATCCCTCCTCTCTTCTCCCTCCACTGCCGCCGCTTTCCCCTTCTCCCTCCTCCTCCTTCTTCCTGTGTTCTTCTTCTTTTCGGGTTCACAGAAAGAGGTAGGTTGAGAGTGAGACAGGGGTTGACGGGCTCGTCGCCGGTGTCCCTCTAGTGTAGCCCCGCCGCCTTCAAGATGGTCCGCGGAGAGCCGGAGCCGTCCGCGTCCCGTTCCCGGTGCTAGGAGTACCCAGGAGGCCTTCTTCTTCCTCCTCGCCGTCGGGGCGTAGTCGGTCTTCTTCCCCTCCGTCGCCGCCGCATCCCCGAGCCGCTCCTTCCCCTTCGTCGCCGTCGCTCGAGCCCCCGTGTCTCCGAGAAGCCCTCGGTGAGCTGCCCGTCGCTGTTCTCCCCCTCTCCTCACCGTATAGTGTAGGTCGCGTCGTGATGCTCCTCGCCGACGGCCGGAAAAGCTCTTGCTTGAGCTCGCCACAGTCCCCCTCATCGCAAGACGAACCGGGGAATGGGTTCCCCTTGCATCACATAGCCCCCGTAGCATCTTCCCTCCACCGGAGATGCCCTGTAGCCGTCGTGTGCTCGCCGGAGAACCGCGGTCGCCGTTGCTCTGTTTAGTTTTTCAGTTTCGTCAGATCCGTGTTCCTGTGTGTGTATTAGTGTAGTAGGCCCCTTCCTCTCTTAAGTGTCAGCGCCGTAGCGCAGTGGTGGCCGGCTCGTCTGGTGACCAGGAGGTCCGGGGTTCGTCCCTCGAACCCTCCTCTTTCTTTTTTTTGTGCGTTTTCTTTTCTTTCTTTTGTTTTTCTTTCTCTCTTGCTTATTGGTATGTGTGTGCACATGTATGAGTGTGTGTGTGGTATATCTTTTATTCTCTATTGTGTGTAGGGGGTGTAGTGCATATGTGTGTATGCATATATGCATGTGTTGGCATTTGTATGTGTGTGTGCATTTCCAACATGTGTGTGTGTTGTTTTCTTGTCATGTGAGTGAGTGCATATGCATATGTGTATGCTGGTGTGTGTTTGTACCAAATGGTACATCCACACATGTATGCATATATGTGTGTGAGTGTGTGTGTGTGGTTTTGCCATGTGAGTGTATGTGTGTGCATGTGGGTGTGTGGTACACCATGCATGGCACATGTGTGTGTGTGCTCCTTACACACCCATAGATGTGTGTGTTCTTGTGCGTGTATGGGTAGTGTAGGTTATGTGTGTGTGCTTCTTGCATACACACATATGTGTGTGTGAGTGAGTGTAGTGTGTAGGTATGTATATGTGTATGTGGGCATACATGTATGAAAGTGTATGTGTGCCTATATACACACATGCTTGAGTGTGGTGTGCTTGTGTGTGTAGGTGTAGTGAGAGGTGTGTGTATGTTATACATATACACACACATGTGCTTGTGAGTAGATGGCCATGTACAGTTATGCATGTATAGGTGTGTGGGGTTCTTCTTCTTGCATGTTGCTGCCACGTTTAGTGTAGATGTGTAAGGAGTGGATGCTAGACCTTGAGCATGTGTAGATCTATGTGTATGTGAGAGCTCTCATGTGTATATGTGCATGTATATCTCTCCTAGCTTGTTTTCCTTTCTTGTTCTTGATGCTATGCTATGCCTAAGTACCTTATTCTTGCCTCTTTACCTTTTCCATCAAGTGTCCAATAGAGTGCATGCCATTTTGGCCTCTTACATAAGTGTGGGCAAGTGACATAAGTCATCCATGCCATTGTGGTGATTATTTCGACCCCCTTTTTCTCCCTCTTGCTCCAGACACGTATAGGGGTATGGGTAATGCATTTGGGGTAGAATCAACCAAGGAATGCATCTGTGAAGTCAGATTTGACTTTGGGGCAACTTGACAAAAATGCATTTTATGCTGTGATGCCCTTTTATCTATTTATTATGATTTAATCTATGCATGCAATTATGTTCTTGTCAACATGAGATTGTTAGTTAAAGTTGCTGAGAAAGTTACAGCATTTTTTTTATTTGCGCTAAGTCAATAGATAAGTGGGAACCATGCTGTTTGGAGAGCAACTTTATGTTTCTGTCCAACTGCTTAAAAATGACTTAATTCTGGGAGAACTGCTGTTATTGTTTTGCCATGTAGAGTTGCTTGTAGCTAGTGATGTGTTTGAAATTTGGGCATGCTCAGTGCTAGTTATTTGTAGTAGATATTGCCTTCTGACACCCTGTTAATTTTCATGTCAATAGGAGCTTCCTAGCATATGTAGCTACTGCTGTCAACTTGCTACTTTATAATCACAGATTCCAGAAAACTGTAATTTTCACCAAGTCCCAGAAAAACTGAGTCATCATGCCAACTTGATTGCTTCTTGCTTATTGATGTGTGGCTCATTTGTTGGTTGTGTAATTGGATGAATTTTTGTGTGTATTGAGTTGATTCTGTCAACATATTGTTTGTGGCTGTAGGCTTCCTGTAGCTCCAGATGTGAGCTGTAGAAGTTGCTATGTTGCTGTTTTGTGGCAGATTTAGTGTTTTATTGTTTTGTGGATTGTGGGAGCTATGCTCCATGGAATTGATTGATTCTTGAGCCTATTGTGATTGATTTTTAATCACCTATCCAGTGGCTGCCTTGGAATGCCAAGAATGAGCCCATGGCTTGGTGATCTTGTGAGATTGCCTCTATACCTTGTCGTGAGCGTATCGTGAGAACCGTAACTCCGTTTCTTGCGATCTTTATATGGATTTCTATCGATTTTGCATCCTTCATCCATATTTGCCATGTTAATGCATGTATAAATGACTTAACATGAGGTTCTGTACAGATTCTTTTATAAACAACTTTGCATGTGAAACATGACTAGTTTTGGATTGCCATGTTAGAACTCTTCATAAATGGTCATGCATTATTTTGATTGTGCATTGCACCTTGTTTGGATGTTTATTGTTGCTGTTTATCTTGGGTAGACGCGAGTATTGAGACTAAGTACGAGGACACAGGAGAGTACCAATACGAGGATCCCGCTACTTGTTCCGCTGCAGAACCAACATGCAAGATGATCTTACCCGGATCCCGATACTATTTTTGCTTGCTAGTTTCTCAATCTTATCATTACAATTACGCTACATACTACTTGATATCAGCCCCCATGTTGCCATGACAACCTCTAACCTCCACATCCTAGCAAACCTTTGATTGGCTAAGTTACCGGTGCTCAGCCCCTCGTATAGCATTCTTAGTTGCAGGTACAGGTTGTTCCATGTGATAACACGGATTGGGATATCACAATATATTCTGTTATTAAATTTAAAATTCACATATATATCTTGGTATTGGTGGGAGGCTTGGCCTTTTTCTAAGTGATTTGTTCCGCCATGACCGCCATTAGTTCCTTGTTACTAGTGTTATGTTTTCCATACTTTGCGCTCCTAACATGCTCGGGGTTGTTACGGGGACCCCCATGTTTATTCGGTTGAGATTAAAACTTGTCTGGCAAGACCCAACATTGGTACTACATTTGCTTAACAACTTAATAAAATTGCATAGGGTCTTGCAAACCCGTGGATAATTTAATCAACCCCCTGGCCAGTGCTCCTCATGAGTGTTGGTCCAAAATGGGCTGCCTGCGGGGCCGCCTCGAGGCAACTTGAGGATTCGTTTTCCCCGTAGCTAGCTCCATCTGTCGTGTCCTGAGAACGAGATACGCGGCTCTTATCGTGTTCGTCGACACGTCGGGTGGTCTTGCTGGACTTGTTTTACCTTTATCGAGTGTCTTGTATGTGGAGTCTGACTTTCTTCGGGTTTACTCGAGGTGTTGGAATTCCTTTGGAATTACCTATGAAGACCACGAGATCTGTGGTCGAGGCATTCCCATGGAGTGTGGTTAATTTTATAATGGATTAGTTGGAGCACCCCTGCAGGGTTAAACCTTTCGAAAAGCCATGCCCGAGGTTATGTGGCAACTTGGATATTTGTTTAACACCCGGTTATGGTAAACTTGAAGTAAACTCAAATAAAAATACACCAACTGTGTGAGTAACCGTGATCATCTCTCCTCGTGAACATGATCCGAGAGAGAACACGATGGGGTTATGTTTGACATAAGTAAGTGTTCAGGATCTCACAGAGATCATGCTAGATTCGATCGTTATTCGTAGGCCACTCATATTTATTTCATGTTGCGTAAGCTAGCCATCATATATGCATAGTGCATCTGCAAAGTAAACACTACCCCCTTCCAAACCTTTAAGCTTAAATAGTCTCCATACCCGGGCGCATGATAGCTGAGTCCTTTGTGGCTCACAGTTTACTACAACACTCCAGGTACAGGTTCAGATGAGTATGTGTAGGATGATCTTACCCAGCTCTAGTGGGAGTATGACGAGGAAAGAGGCAAGATGTACGTGACGTATCCGGATGAGTAGAGGACCTGGTCGTGATCTTTGGGATAGCTTGATAGTATCATTTGCAACCTCTTTTATCGTTTGATTTCGTCCGTAGTCGGACCCTGTGTTCAACTTGATGTTTTGGTTTGATTGACATTGTAAGTTAGCATGTGGCCAGTGTAAGCCAACTTGTATACTCTTCTCATTCAGTATTGTATGTTGTGATGATACTATTCTTGCTAACGGCAAGATGCGCCTCTATCCCTTGCGAGGCCCTCGTGCCTTAAATGGATAGGCACGCATCTTGGGTGTGACAAAAAGGCTCAGATATTCACATGTTGAAGGAATTTACTTTGATGAAACATTTGCACCTGTTGCTAGACTTGAAGCTATTCACATATTGCTTGCTTATGCTCTCCATCATAATATCATATTATATCAAATGGATGTGAAAAGTGCATTCCTTGATGGTAAGCTTGAGGAAGAAGTATATGTTGCTCAGCCCCCAGGTTTTGATGATCCTAAGCATCCTGACAAAGTCTTCAGGCTCAACAAGGCCCTTTATGGCCTCAAGCAGGCCCCTCGGGCGTGGTATGACACTCTGAAGGAATTCCTCATGAAGAAAGGCTTCAAACCTGGTTCACTCGACCCTACTCTTTTTACAAAATCCTATGACAATGAACTGTTCATATGCCAAATATACGTAGATGATATTATCTTTGGCTGTACTGACAAACGTTACAGTGATGAATTTGCCTATATGATGAGTGAAGAATATCAAATTTCTATGATGGGAGAGTTGAAATTCTTCTTAGGTCTTCAAATTCTTCAGCAAGACAACGGCAGCTTCTTCTCACAAGAGAAATACCACAAAGATGTTATGAGGAAATTCGACATGCAAGATTGGAAAGGCGTCAAAACTCCAATGCCTTCAAAATGCCACCTCTGAAGTGACGTAAATGGTAAAGATTTTGACCAAAAGGTATATCGCTCCATGATTGGTTCATTATTGTATCTATGTGCATCTAGGCCTGATATTATGCTGAGTGTTTGCATGTGTGCCCAATTCTAAGCAACACCGAAGGAATCACACCATAAGGCTGTGAAACATATTCATCGATACTTAGCTCAAAGACCAACACTTGGATTATGGTATCCCAAGGGTTCAAATCTTCACCTCGTCGGATACTCTAATGCTGACTATGCTGGAGATCGTGTGGATCACAAGTCAACCTCAGGCACATGTTATTTCCTCGGACGATCCTTAGTCTGTTGGTCCTTGAAGAAGCAGAACTATGTCTCACTCTCTACTGCTAAAGCTGAGTACATTGCTGCTGGCTCAAGTTGTGCAAAGTAACTATGGATGAAGCAAACCCTCAAGGACTACGACATCAAGTGGAAGAATGTGCCTCTCTATTGCGACAATGCGAGTGCCATCAAGATTGCTTACAACCCAGTTCAGCACTCCGGGACCAAGCACATCCAGATTCGTCATCACTTTCTTTGAGATCATGTACTCAAGGGTGACGTCTCCATCGACCACATCCCCACTGAAGAAACATTAGCCAATATCTTCACAAAGCCCTTGGATGAAAATAGATTTTTCAAGTTGCGGTGTGAGCTAAATATCTTAGAACCTTCGAATGTTTTTTGAAAAAGGACACACATCCTAATACTTATGCAAAATTGATGACTTAGATGTGCAACACACGAAGTAACGTTTTTCTTCAATCATTAAAGAATAACCCTCTAACTGTGAAGAAATTAATGAAGAATTTGATTCTCAGAACCCTACGATGATTGTACGCGGTGTCTGAAATCGTCATTCTTATACGGTGGGTCATGCTACCAACCAAAGTTGAAATTCTTCAAAATTGAGTTTTCGTCATTTTGCAAATTCTTCAAATTATCAAATTCCTCAAATTGGAAAATTCCTCAAGTTTTCAACTTCCTCGACTTTTCCAATTCTTCAAACTTTGAAACTCATGTTCTTCATTGACTATATATATATTTGAGTTTTCAATGTCCTCAATAGCATTCACTTATTGCGAATTCTTCAAATTGATTTTCATCTAAGTGAATGTGATCGGACCCCTTCCCCCTCTATGCTAAACTCAACCTAGTCTATTCACAAATTCTTCATATGCGTTCTACTTTGAAACTCGTTCAAAGTCTTCACTATGTCCTTGACAGCTGAAGAAGTTGCGAACGAAAACTTTGAAATTTTCACTATCAAAATTTTCAACGGTTCCCGCTCAAATGGTTCCGATTCCTGCGACTGGATAACCCACGATCCCCCACTATCACCACTTCTTAGTACGTGGGTGACACCTGTCGCATGGAGAGCAAGGGTCAGGGGCAATCCTGTCCAAAATCTTCGGGCAGATTGGTTTTCACTTCCTCTATAAATACCCCCTCCCCTTCAACTATGCTCGGCTACTCCTCATCTCTACTCTCTCTCGGGCTCCAACCTAGCGCCGTCACTAAAGTCATCGACGCCAGTGTCGAAGAGCTTCACTGCCTCGACCTCGTCGTCGCCATACTCGCATCGGCTGTGGAAGTCTTCATCCCGCCGCCACTGTAGCTGTCTCCCTCTGCCAAGCTAGGGCATGGGAGATCTGAACTGACGAACTTCCCAATCTCATCTCTCAGTTCGTCGTGTTCTTCACCAGGGTAAATAAAATTTATTTTTACTGCCCTTGTTTGATTTTCAAATGCTCTTCATATTCCTCAAAAGGTGTTTATTCTTCATGAATCCTATTCTAAAGCACCTTACATCTTCATATACTTGATGATTTTCCCTAAGTAATGATTTTCTCCAAGATTCCTCAATTGTGTGAATCCTCAAAACTTGCACAACTCTGAAACCTAAGTCAAAGAACACTTAGAGAAATTCCTCAAGACACCCATGGTCAAATTCCTCACACCTATTTTTATTTAAAATTTCTAAGAACGCATATGACCTCTTCAAATTCCTCACACATATACTCTGTTCACAGGTACAACATGTCCGCTTATGAATGACTAGGTCCTCATCAACTTAACTCATTTGCAATGTTCCTTGAGGAAAAATTGTGTACTTCTTCAGAGTCCTCAAGAGTTCAAATTTCTCAGGTGAAGAAAATGGCTGACAGAAAGAAACCTCAGAAAGGTGGAAAGAAGCCAGATGTGCACACTACTTTTGAGATTCCAGATGACTTGTATGAGGAATATTGCACACACGATGAAGAAACTCATGGCAAAGAAACGACCAAGCAGAGAAAAATTCGTCTGTAGAAAATTGAGAGGAGATGGGCAAGGGAATGGAAGGAATATCGTTATGTAACTCCTAAATACATGATGAAATTCGCTGTGAAACCTCCTTGCAGCAGGCCTCCCCTGGCTCAAAATCAACTTGCTGATCCCACTAGCCTCAAGACTGGTGAGGACTTTCCTCATATGTGGGAGAATCAGCAAGCCAAGCTGGCGAGGAAAGCCAAAGAGGCAGTGAAGAAATTCAATGAAGATTCTGCTGCTCCTGCCTCTGCCGGAGCCTCTGCAATGATGAAGAAAGCTGCTGTGAAAACAAGTTCTTCAAGCTCAAAACCATTACAACAGATTCCTCAAGTCCAAAGGCCTCAACCTACAAAGGCCTCAGATGCTGGTACTGTTGCTACTCAGTCCTCAACTGCAGCTGCAAAGTCCTCTACCCCAGTGCATCTGGCATCATGTAAGAGGACTGAGGGATTCTCAAAAGTTCCAAAGATCTGGGCAAGCCCCTCTACTACAGCAAAGTCTTCAACTAGCCCTACAGTGTTGAAGCTGAAGAAAACTGTTGGACGAGGACAAAGACCAAGTCCTCACTCAAGCAAGGTTGTGGTAACCATACCCTCAGGATCCGAGGATGATGATGATGAAGCTGATGATAAAGAATTGGAAGAAATCATCAGGACGAGGACAAAGACCACTGATATGCAGAGGGCTGCTATAGCCAAGGGTAGGTTTGTTCCTCTCATGTCGGATCCCAAGATGATCCTTAACTTCATTGATATATGGCATGAAGATCCAAACACCCCACTTTCTTCACTAAATCTGCCTCTTTCGTGTGGAGCATGTCCTCACCCACTTCATCTCTAAAGAAAAATGGAAGAGAGAACAAGCTGTGAGAGCTAACAGGAACATGGCTCGGAAAGAAAAGTTTGTGAGACAATGTGATGAACCTGACCCCAAATCAACTCGTCAAAGTTCAATCTAAAATTCGCACACTCTCTAAGGATCAGGAAAGGTATGATGCTGAATGGAAGGGCACCAAGGTGAGATTCGTCAGGGCTGCTCAAGGTGCTGTGAAGGATCACAACACTAGGGTTGCAGCATGATCGCACCCACAAATTCCTCAGGCTGTTGATGAAACTGCTCAGCCCGTTGTGTCTGCTGATGAGAATGCTTCTACACCAGAAGCAACATTCGGTGCTGCTGAGGAAACTCAGACCACTGATGACCATGCCAGGACAACCACCACTGTTGTTCCTAAAGAAACTGAAAAGCCAACTGACGTGTTTGTTGCGCCTGAAGAACCTGAACCCACCAAGGCGACTGCATCAGTCATGCCTGAAGAAGCATCAGATACAGAATCCTCAGTTGTGAAGAAGTTGAAGACTATGTCAAGTTCTTCAACTGGACCCATTGATGCTATGCCACTCTCCTCTGCACCTTCTTATCAACTTGTACCATTTGGGGGTGACTATGTCATCCCAGATGAAGAAGATGAAGATCATTTTGCTACTTCGACAGAGCAGATTGATGAAGATTGAAGCTTCAACTCCGAAGGTATCATCGCCCCAGCCTCTGTTCACTTCTAAAGAAGCTGGTGTTGAATAAATTGATGAGGACTTAGACATTGGCAATACAACTCCTGTCATCAACGATGAATATTGGGAATCAGGACACCCAAATTCACCAGTGACTACTCCTCTGACCCAGATTCCTCAGTCGCCTGCTCTGACTGAAGAAATACATGAAGAATCTGCTAATCTGACCACCCAAGTCACTAAAGAAATTCCAATTGCAACAGCTGATGATCTTGCTGCTCCACTCGCAACTGAGGAACCAGCCCTCCAAATTGTTCAGTCTGAAGAAGTTCCCGCCATGCAAAAGGAGATCAGGGGCCGCTTCAAGCCAAATCTCCAACCGAAGCCAAGAATGCCATTCAAAGGCTTAGCAAGCCACAAAGTCCTCAAGAGAAATTTCTTCAATGAGCGCATGTTCTTCACAGGTCCAAATCCTTATGACTTTGGAAGGGCCGGTCGTAATAGATTCTGGACGGGAACTCAGCTCAACTACTAAGCATCAGTTCTATTCGAGAAGAAGAAAGTCTTCGAGCACCACCAAATTCCTCATGATGACATGGAAACACTTCCATCATTCACACATGTGCTCCAAGTTCCTCACGATGCAGGGATTCTTCCTTTCTGTGTCGACATCTGCGACTGGAATGAGGAACTCATCGTTCAGTTCTATGCCGCAATGCATATTAGTGGAAATGCTTCAGACATCAACTCCTGGATTTTGGACTAGATGACACGATCAACTCACTTCACTACTCAAGCTTCTGAATTTCTTCAGTGTGTACTAGTTCCAATTCCCTCACATGAAGCTCGCAGACTGTTTGATGAGCCGGCACTTCTGAATTAGTTGATGCAAGTGCTGATGAAGACATTGCCTCCTGGAAAGCCTCAATGGAAAACCTTTCTTGTAAAGGATCTACTTTATGTGCCCAGGACGGTCTACCGCATACTCACAAATACTCTATGTCCTCAGAAGGGCCATGATTCAAATGAAGAAGAAGTGGAAGGAGTCATGAAGAATATGCTCTTCAACATCATTCATGGGATTCCCATCAACTTCCACGATTTCTTCATGAGGACATTGGTCAATGCCGCGTTAGCACCATTTGAACATAAGCCTTATGCACCTTGGATCATGAAATTCATCAGGGCCAAGTCTTCAGTTCCCTTCAAGGCAGGTTTCTAGAACCACTTTGGCCAATTGAAGTCATCAAGAGCACAATTGACTCAGTGGAAGGAAAAGGCAAGGCTATCATTGATGAAGGCACTCGTCCATTGGATGATCAGTTTCGCAAAGCTGCTTCCTTCTCCACCAATGATGACACTGCAACTCGGGACTTCAAAGCAAAGGCCTCAGCTCAAAAACCTCAAGAGTCTGCCCCGCGTGTGATGACTGATCGTGAAATTCTAATAAGTGTTCAACAAAAGGTCGATCACAATCACAAGTGGGTGAAGCGTCCACTTGGCTACATTGTGCAAAACATGACTGTAACTCAGAACTCTGTGAAGAGAAATCACTACTATGCACATGAAAACCTCAGGCACACTTTGGCTGTCCTGTCTCACCTCACAACTCCTAAAGAACTGAATGAGTTGAACTTTGAGGAACATCCTGACTGGACTCGTCGACCAAAGAAGAAATTCATTAAAGTTCAAGTTCCTATGATGGTCGCAAGTTCATATTATTCATCTCGGGAGCGCGATGAGGATGAAGACATTAACAACACTATGGCAGGCCCTGGATCAACAAATGACCCCGACAACGCTGGCGCTCCCTCCTCACCAGCACGATGAAATTCTTCAAAGGGGCGTTAGTCCTCACTTTTTCGTCCCTTTTGGTGTTTGATGACAAAGGGGGAGAAAAATTGAGTTAGTCTTCCAGCGGGTCTATATGGATGGGCTGTTTTTGTTTAGTTACGACTCTCGCTCTTCTGAAACTTTTGTTGGTTTAGTTGTAAACTTAAGTCCGATGGTGGTCTGACACTTTTGAACTATTTCGTCGCATGTTTATTTCCTCAAGTACCTTAATGTATACATGCTGAATTTCGTCAGACACCATTTTCTTCACGCATTTCAAATTCTTCATATCATATGTTCAAATGCGTGTATGAATTACAAGATATAGGGGGAGTTATCCATGTTTTAACCAGCCATGTGCATTTGTACTCCAAAGCAAATTCCTCAAATATGCACATCTTCAGGGGGAGTTCTTCTATATCTTGCAATCAAATTCCTCAACCTCAATAATTACACTTCATATTGTTATCCCCGTTGAAAACTTAACCCATTTGTCATCAATCACCAAAAAGGGGGAGATTGTTAGTGCATCTAGTGCCCCTTAGTGATTTTGGTGTATTCAAGACTTATAGGTTAAGGTACTAATGTGTTTGTGAGTGTACACGGGCTCTATAAGTCGATGAGGAGTTTGATATATCCAGAGATTATTGACCCCTAAAAATGTATGTGTTCAACTGAAGACTTTGATGAAGACTTTGGTGAAGACTTTGTGAAGACTTTGAAAATGAAGAAGTTGGTGTGACCTTGAAGACTTTTGTTTTCGTAGTTTCATTCCCTTTATTTGAGTCATAGGAAACACCATACTGTTAAAGAGGGCCGAGGAAATACTAAGGAAAGTTTCCAGCTGATGCTCAACTCCAAAATCCTCAACCTATTCAATCGTTCGAGTGAAGCCTTTGGAAATGTCTTATGGTTTAGTCAAGTTCTTCAGTGACAGAGACGAAGTTCTTCTGGTCTTTGAGGAAATTGATCTGAGTGACGAGTTAGGATTTCGCTAGTGTGAATTACCTACATGTGAGGAACATGATAAGCTTGAGGACTTTCATGGTTCGAAATTCCGACCGTTGCTGTGCTTAGCACCAGCTGTCCCCAATCATTCTTATCCACATAACGGTCATATCATTGGGGGCATTTATGTCTTATCATGTCAGGTTGCACCCTGGCTATAAATAGCCACCCCCACAACCACTAGTTGGTTGGCTGCTCCGAGAGAGAATTGACACTTGTCATTTGAGAGAAACCCATCCTGCGAGGACTTAGAGAGAAAATCATCGGTGAGGAAAAACCCACAACAAAACCACCAAACCCATAGTGATTGAGCATCACTGAAGAAATTCCTGTGTGGATCCGATGCTTGTTACCTTTGAGGACTGTGCATCCTCCAGACGGTTAGGCGTCATGGTCTAGTGCTCCTATAGTCAATTGGGGACCATGAAGTGACCTTGGTCTAGAGCATCCAGCAGTAAATTGTGTATCGCCGGGTGACCAGTTTGTGAGGGTTTCGGAAGTCTACCCTGAAGACTTACCAAGAGTGTTGGGTGAGGACTGTGTGACCTTAGCTCAAGGAGAATACGGTAAGTACTGTGTGTCCTGGGACTGTGTGTCCTCTGGTTTAAATACTAGGCTGCTCCAAACCAGACATACGACTGTCACAATAGTTGGAACTGGGTCATTAAACCATTGTCTTTATCGAGCTACATGTTTCTATTTCCTCAACCCCTCAATTCCTCATAAACTTGTTGATGAAATTGATTGTTAATGTTTGAAGAATTTGACAGAAGACTCTCGCAATTTCCTCACCTCAAATTCTTCAAGTTACCTTGTTCATCACTGTTTATCCTGTGGCACGCTACTTGTAATCATTGCATGTTTCATTTCATCATGAAGACTATGTTGTTACTATATTCCTCTTGCACTTGAGTACTTATTCTGCTGCTAGTTATTCTCACATTTCAAGTTCCTCCAAGTTGAAATTCCTCAGGTGATGAATTTGTAAAAATCACCTATTCACCCCCCCTCTAGTCGAGATAACACACTTTCATTGAGGAATATTGTGCAAAGATATTATCCTTGATGTGTACAGCTCGGCCAGCTGAGCTGCCGAGATAGATTCGTTGACTAGAACAAACTGGGCAAATTTGGTGAGCTTGTCGGTGACCACAAAGATGGCATAATTATCTCTCTTGGACTTAGGAAACAAAGTGACAAAATCCATGTTTGAATTTACACTATAGGATAAGCAAAGGGCGAAGAAGACTTGCTGGACGTTGATGTTCCTCCTTCACTCTACAACAAACATCACACTCGTTCATCAACTGATCAATCTCACATTTCATACGATTCCGCCAGAAGGTTTGCTTGAGATCCTGATACATCTTGGAATTGCCTAGACGAATGGAGAGGAGAGAATTGTGTGCTTCATCCATGATAACTTCCCTGGGATCTCCTTTTGGAACCACTAGACGATCCTCGAAAAGCAAGGTGTATTTGTCATCAACACGGAAGCACTTATACTTTGGAATTTTCTTGGCAAAACCTATCTTCACCTTCTTCACCATAGCATCGAGAAGATGAGCTTGGCGAATCTGATCTTCCAAACTCGGAGGGACTTGAAGTTTGGCAAGAATACCTTGAGGAACTACTTGGATATTGAGCTTGTTGAAAGCTTCACAAAGCTCAGGTTGTAGAGGCTTGAGGATAAGGCTCTTGTAGTATGCCTTTCTGCTCAAAGCGTTTGTAATGACATTTTCTTTATGCGGAGTATAATCAATGGTTAGATTGTACTCCTAGATCATTTCCACCCAACGTGTTTACTGAAGATTGAGATCCTGTTGAGTGAAAATGTACTTTAATCTCTTCTTGTCAGTGAACACCTCAACTGGTCTTCCCAACAATAGATGTCTCCAGGTCATCAATGCATGAAGAACTACCGCCAGCTCAAGCTCATGAGTGGGCTCGTTCTTCTCGCTTCGCTTTAGCTGATGCGAGGTATAAGATACCACCTTTCTAGTCTTGCATGAGAACACCAGCAAGACCTTGGAGGGAAGCATCACATAACACTAGGAAAGGATTAGATTCATCGGGAGGAGTGAGAACTGGAGCTGAAGTCAGCTTTTCCGTGAGATTATTGAATGCAACATCACACTCATGATTCCACACATATTTGACACTCTCGTGGAGTAGAAAAGACAATGGCTTAGCAATTTGTGAGAAGTACTCCACGAATCTTTTGTAGTAGCTTGCAAGCCTGAGGAAGCTTCAGAGTTGCTTGACACTTCGAGGAGGCTCTCACTTCACGGTGGCCTCAACTTTCTCATGATGCACCTTGATGCCTTCGGCAGAGATGATATGCGCAAGGTACACCACTTTATTGAGCCAAAACTCACACCTAGAGAACTTAGCATAGAACCCATGCTCTCTTAACTTGCGAGGCACAAGTAGGATATGCGCTGCATGCTCTTCTTTGGTCTCTGAGAAAACTAGAATGTCATTCAATTACACCAGCATGAACTCATTTATATAGGGAGACAAGACGAAGTTCATCGCTATGGAGAAAGTCGGAGGTGCATTTGTGAGACCAAAGGACATTACGGTGTACTCATAAGAGCCAAAATTCATCCTGAAAGCAGTCTTTGGAATATCTTCTTCACGGATGCAGATCTTATGATAGCCCGTCCGAAGATCTAACTTTGAGAAAAACTTGGCCCTTTCAATTGCGGAAACAACTCATTGATGTTGGGAAGTGGATATTTGTTCTTGATTTTCTTTTTATTCAATGGGCGTCAATTGACACAAAGTCATTCCCTGCCATCCTTCTTCTTAACAAATTCAATTAGCTCTTTAGGGAGAAGCTTAGAGGGACGCTTGCATACCAGTTCAGTTCCAGGCTCAAGTTCAATGACAAACTCTACAGGCCGATAAGGAGGCATTCCTGGCAATTCTTCGGGAAAGATGTCTTCAAACTCACAAACAATGGGGATTTGTGATGCGGCTAAAATTTCAACATTCTCATTGAGAGAAAATAGAATAATCGTGTCATCATGAGTAACGAAAATGATCTCATCTTCGAAAAATTGAGTCAATTGGACTTGTTTGACTACACAATCGACATAACCCTTGTTCATCCAAAGAAAATCCATGCCAAGAATAAGATCAATATCAGAATTTGTGAGAACAATTGGAGAGGCTAAAAAGGAATAGTTGCCCATTTTGAGAGAAACATCCGGGACAAGCACACCAGAAGTCATTTTCAAACTCGGAGAAATAATCTTTAGAGGTCTAGGAGTCTCTTCTGTCACTATATCATGCTTAGAAACAAAAGGCATAGATATGAATGAATGAGATGCACCAGTGTGCAACAAAAACTTTTGCAGGAATAGAATTAACCAAGAGATTACCCATAATCACTTCATGAGACTCCTCTTCCTGATCTGCATTGACCATGTTCACTCTTCTTAACATGGGATTGTGCTTCACCATAGCATTTCCTTCAGGTCTGACTGGAGGAGGAGGCGTAGGATGTCACTGGTTGGTGCACTTGTCGGAGTAGTGATCCTTCTCACCACACTCGTGCATGGAAGTTGCCTGGAGGAGGAGCATTTGCTGACTTGGGAGCCTGAGGTCTCTGGTGAAATCTTGGGTTGGGTAGGTGGGTGGGAAGGACAACGACCACCATGCTGCTTCTGATGTTTAGGAGGATCGGGCGGAAGAGGAGGAGGAAGCCAATACTCCTGCTTCTTACGAAAATTTCGAGAGCTGGAGAATAAGGGTGAGAGTCTCCGAACCGCTTCCTTGAATTCTCCACCTTGAGCTGAACTGATTCTTACTTTAGAGCCAAGTTGTAGAATTGATCAAAGATAGGAGGGTCGTGAAGGACGAGAGCAAGCTGAAGGTCTTGCTTGAGTCCACCTCTGAACTGGTAAATCTTGCTCTTCTCATTAGGAACATCTTGCGGAGCATAGCGGGATTGTGAAACTCTGAATTGTACTGATAGACCTTTATATTTCCTTGCTTCAAGTTCCTGAAATTCTCATGCATACCCTCGACAAAACTCGCCGGGATATGATCAGCTATGAAGACACAATCGAAATCATCCCATCTGACCGCACGACCACCTCTGGAACCCTTGTACTGCTGCCACCAATCTGCTGCCCTTGAGCTAGAAGGTTGCAAACTTGACATAGTCCTCAGGCGTGGCATTGCTGCACTCAAAATTCTTGTTCATGTCACACGACCAATCATCCACATCAAGAGGCTGATCATAGCAGGTGAAGGACTTGGGTTATTTTCAAGGAACTGGTTCAGAATTGCAAAGTGCGACTGATTATTGAAATTCCCTCGATGGCCCTGTTGTCCCTGATTCTGAAAACCTTGCAACAAATTGAGAAAAATATGGGTATTTGCGTTTGTTGTGGCCATCACCGCCTGCCATGCATCCATAGGTGGAGGTGGAGGTGGGGGTGGGGGTGGAGGAGGGTCAGACTGCTCCCCCTCACAACCTAGGTTCCCATGAGTTGTTGGAGCCATCCCGAAGATGGACATGAATACCAACACACCACTGACAAAGATGAGTTAAATAAGATGAATCAGAAGGCTTGCATTTTTTTCAAACGGGTATATGAGTAACTGCATTCTAACTGAAAATTAGTAAGAACACCTTCTGCAGGTTTGCGATAACATCATTTGATCGTGAAGCCACTTGAATAACACAACAAGATCCTAGGTTGTAGGATCGAAAGTACGTCTAGAGGGGGCAGGGTGGGTGGGGTTATTAGACTACTTGACCAAATAAAAATTCTACCATTTCCGAATTTTAGTTGTGGGAAGATTTTAGCAATGATAGCATGTCAAGCACACCCTACACATTCAAGTCTAAGAGTATAGCAGTGGAAAGTAAAGACACATGTAGTAGAGGTTAGGGTTAGCTCTATTTTTCATTTTTTTGTTCTGTTTTTTCATTTCATTGCATATATATATGTTAGTTTAGGTTACTATTAGTAGTAATTATGTTAGTGTTAATTAGGTTACTATTAGTTTAGGTTAATTAGGTTAGTACAAAAATAGAAGAAAAGAAGAATAAGTAGAAGAAGAAGATAAAGGAAAAAAGGAAGAAGAGGAAGAAGAAGAGCAGGACAAGAAGAAGAAAAGAAGAAGAAGAAGAAGAAGACGAAAAAGAAGAAGAGAAGAGTAGAAGAGCAGAAGAGGAGAAGAGGAAGAGGATAAAAATAGGAAAAAAGAAAAGAAGGAAGAAGGAGAAGAAGAGGAGGAGGAGGAGGTGAAAGAAGAAGAAGAATAAAAAGAGGATAAGAGGCGAAGAAGAAGAGGAAAAATAGAAGAGGAGGAGAAAGAAGAAGAAAAAGAGGAGAGGAAAAAGAGGAGAAGAAAAAGAGGAGAAGAAGAAAGAAGAAGAAGAAATAGAGGAGAAAAATGATAAAATAGAAGTGGAAAAGTAGTTATATACAGAGAGATTTTTCTATCGGGATTGAATATTCGTGTTGATAGAGTGGATTTCAATGTGGAGTTGTTTCGTCACTACGAGGGTCCGTTGTTCGACGACCTACCCCGTGCGTTGGACGAGCTCCACTGTTGCGTTCATGGGTGTGCACAAATGACATCTCTTCCCCCCTTAATTTGTTATGTTTTGGTCTTCGTGCTGATGAAACTTTCTAGATGTAGGTTTCTTCAATTCAATAGTATGCATGACCAGTATGTGTCTCCTGTTCAAAAGGGCGACATATAAAAATATGCATGTCTTTGCGTACTTATAACTGCCACCTTTCTAATTGTCCAACGTTATCCATGGACAGCCCGAGTAGGTGTAGATTGGGTTCCTTTTCCCGTACGCTCTGCTCCGGATCCGATGCCGAATTTCGTGAGTGCCTCCCTATAGTTCTCCTGGTACACAGCCTCTCTGCTTATTGCCGAGACGTGTATTAGGAGAACAGCGGGGTGGGGCTGTCGAAATTCTACGTCGGATCCGGAGCAGGGCATGGGAAAACGAACCCAATCTACACATACTCGGGTGGGATTAGGCCTATTGTTACTTATTAGCGTGTAGGTTGAATGGATGTAATAAAACTGACAAACTTGATTAACTGATGAATATATGCTGAATTATATATATATATTTCTTGTGTGCATGGATGTACACCTCTCACACCATCCAGAAAGACATTACCAAATAATGGTTAACAAATACCAAGGTGTTGGTGAGAGCCACATTTGCAAATGGCCAGGAAAAAACATGGTGCCCTTGTCCCTAGTGTACAACTTTCAAAAGCAGACAGTGGGTGAAATGGCTAAACACCTGCAGAAGTGGGGTTTTACGCGTAATTATACGGTGTTGACTTTTCATGGGGAGTCTTCCGAACGTGCTAGAGCTAAGGGGGTTCGTCATTGCTATTGGATCTTGGGCTCCGCAAAACCCAAGGAAGTTCGAACACAGGGGTGTGTGCGAAGATCCCCAACTGCTTCACCCTACCTACCTCACAACTCAATGGTTTAGATGACAAACTCGCACAATGACAAGGAAGAAGATTGCACACGATGATTTACCCAGGTTGGGGACACTGCGAAGCATAAAACCATACTCCTTCTTTGGTGGATTGCCTTACAAGGAGGTTTGTGGATGAAGTAGTACAGTGGAGAGTTGCCTCGTGAGGGCATTCTGGTAGTCTTGCCTCTCTTCTCCCTCTCTGTCCTCTCTCCCCTCTATGGTGAAGCCTAGCCTCTATTTATAGTGTCCCGGTTCCTCATAACTTATCGCTATGGCGGGAAGGGATCCCACGAAGGGAGACAAGGAGTACATCTTTATCATGACGAAAGGTGGTCTTCGCCTGCAAAGTAGCTACTAATAATGCAAAGGTGGGCTTGGCAATGACATCCATCCTGCAGGGATCGTAGTCGTTGTCTTGTTGCACCGGAATGGAAACCATTGGGGGTGCTTTGGGAACCAGCGAATGTTCTTCCTCCCTTTCCACCAAAGGGGAAACTGTACCGCCTGTCGAGCTGGTGCCCGCCTGCCCCGCCTTACGTCATCCTTGGCCTCCTAATGCAAAGCTCTGCATAGAGATCTCCACCACTCCGGAGGGGGACGGAGAAGGCATATACCTCGCAGTTCTTGGTGTTGCTTTCCTCACAAGCTCAGGGCCTCTTGCGAGGGCCTTGTCTTGAGTGGGGTCACGCTGGGTCATGCCTGGCTGACAAGGTGGGCCATGCCCTGGGCCGCAGGCAAGCAGGTCTAGGTACCCCCATTCCCAGAACGCTGATCGTAGCCCCCGGGCCCAAGGCGCGTCCGAGCTGTTTTTTGGGTGAAGCCGGTGAGGACGAACTGAAGCGCCGCAGGCCCTAACTTCTGTAGTCCCGGCTCAACACGCGTCGCGCACCAAGGCGCCTACGCCGCCACTCCTCGAGGACGTCCAGAATTGCCCAAGGTCAAACTGATGCGATGCCTGTGTGTTGCGTCGGCCATCATTACCCTTCCTTGAATGTGCTGCTCCCTTGGGCCTCCCCTCTTCAGGAAATGCAAATATGACCCAATGATGGGAGGTGAGGTGACGTGAAGCGAGATTCCTCACTGATCGAGCTGGCCCTGCGGCGCCTGAGGGGCGCACAATGCCTGCTCTCCCACGACGCCTCGTGGCTGCAGTTACGCTTATAAATCCGCCTAGCCCCTTCTTGTTCCAATTATTCAAAAGAAAACCCTATCTTCTTCCCATCTCCCTTTCCCCTCATGGCGTCTCGAGGAAGTATTGCAGGCGCGAGGAATTGCGCGGGGCAATGGGCTTCTTCACCCTCTTCTGGAGGCGGTAGCTGGGGGCTTGGGGCCGGCCCATGCTCGCCGACGGCTGGGCCATCATTGATGAGTGAGTGCTTTGTCGTTTTCTTCCTTCCTTACTGACCTATCAGGTGCTGCAGACCTGACCATCTCCTCGTCCCACGGCGCCTACGACTAAAAAGCGCAGGCTTGGCAAACTCCAGGAGGAGGTGGACATGCTATGGGCCCAGCTAAGGAATGCCGAGGCTGCCTTCCAGGAAGACCTCAAGGGCGAAGGGGAGGCCAACACGGAGCTGGCGTCCCACCAAGACCAGATCAAGGAAGCAACTGACGAAGTTCAATCTGCCTAGGATGAGACGGTGTATGCCAAGATGCTGGTGGCGTAGCGAGCCAAGTAGTACCCTGTCATTTCCCGCCGCACGGCTGGCGTGGTGATCCGGTTCGTCGGGGAAATCCCCGCACTACCATGCATGCACGGCGACGGACGCTACCTCGACTTCTTCAGTACGGCGGTGGAGGCGCTGGAGACCGACATCTCCCGTGTGGACACAAACAACGAGGCCAACATGCGTGACCTCCTAGACCTTGCCTTGACGTGCATGTTCTCCAACCTGCACCATCATGCCTCGGAGCTCGACCTCCAATGCATCAAGAACGGGTGCCCGATGAGCTCCAGGGGCCCCTCCAGGATGAGGTGCGCTCGCACATGGAGTCCCTGTAGGAGCGGTTCTTCCAAGTGCCCGCCTCTGGTGGGGAGGACGGTTCCGATGCCAAGGTGGCCGGCGGTTCGGATCGGTGACAGCGACTCCTCCACCTAGGCATCCCCTATTTTCTTTTCTTGGTTCCTCTAATATTCCAGAAAAACTCGGCCCCCTGAGGGCGTCAGTCTTTTGTATATTACATTAGTCCTCCTCCTTCCTTCTCTTAAATTGTCCGTCGACTACTTGTCGGGACGTGTCTCAATTTCTTGCGTGGGGCTTGGTGTCGTGTTGACGTGGTCCGGTAATGGCGGCCGGCATGGTCCTCACGAGGCGTTCCCTCCCGAGGGAAAGCTTGCTGCCGTCAAACCCTGGGTTCATGGAGTCGTCGCTTGTTGAGGCCGGATTCCTCCCCTTGCGCTGTATTCCCTGGCACCTAGGGCCACAAGAGCCCTGGTTGTAGTACACGATGGACCGTAGCGCCTGCATTCTCACGTTAGTGCACACAATCCCTATCATGTATTCGGGCCGCTATTTGATTAAAGGGTTTTTGGCTTGGTTCGGTGGTGAACTTAGCTTATAGGGCGGTGGCGATCTAGTGCGTCGTGAGGTGCAGCTGAGTCATCCAGAAAGCTCGAGGATTCCACCTCGGGAGCTTCTTCCTTGTTTGCAGAATGGTTTGTGGGCCCCTTTCGGCACTCTGTGGCTGCGGGACCCAATCATGAGCAGACCTTGACCGCCGCTGGGATGCCCGGATCACCAGGACGAGACCAAAAATGCGAGGGGATATATGTTCGGCAAGGGTCCTGAGGCGCGTTGCTCAGCAGGCCCCCTTGATGCTTGAGCGGTCCCCATACCGTTCTGCCGGCTGCTACCTTAGGAGGTGCCTAAGCCTCCCGAGGCTCCATGCTGTGCTGATGCGCCACGGTCGGATCCCAGAGCCGGGGTCCGACCGCCTAAAGAAGCATGTTCCTGAGGCGACAGGTCCTTGTCGGCCTGCCTTGAGGTGCCGCGGGGGGTAGCCAAAGTGCGTAGGCCCTTGTGAAACACCAATTTGGAGAAAGAAACTCCAAGGCCAGAAAAACGAGAGTACTATGAGAGAAAAGTCCCCACCCCTTTTTTAAATAGAGTTTGAAAATTCTCAAATTTCATTCCCAAAAAGTGGCAATTCGAACACCGAAAAGAAGCCAGAAACTGACGTGTCTGGCACCTAGGCTGGTCTTCGTCTTCGTGTTCCCCCAACGCGGAGCATAGGGCATCCATGTGCGTGAGCATAGTCATTGGAGGATAGTGTTGTCCGCCAGCGCGGAGCATGCGACCTCCACTTGGTCGTGGGACGGAACCCCTCCGTGTCCTTGGGGAGCTCCGAGCGTATACAACCCACTCATTATCATGTGAGAGTGTCACGACCAAAGTTAGTTGGGCAAGCCCCCAGGCACGCGGCCCAGGTGCTCTGAACTGCGTTAAGAGCCATCCCATGCATTTCTGCTCAGTTGCATGCCCCTATAGCCCAAACCCGAAGGCATTGTTTGCCGCATAGCTATGGGATTATGCTCCCGTGGCCCAAACATGAGCACAATGCACCCGGCGCAGCCATAGAGGTTCTGTGTCGATGAAGCCACCTCATGTAGTGTCGGGGCACCCCGGCCGGGCAGCGTCTTGAGGGCCTAGTGAGGCCTTGCCTCCTGAGGTTGGACCGACGCTCCTAATGCCAAGGGTAGCGTGCGGTGCTTGTACCCTACCGCTCCCCCTAGATTGTTGCTCCTAACGCCTCGGTGCTTGGCTGTGAGTTGCGTGCTCGCGAGGGCGATGGTTGCGTCATGCCTTCGCTAGCCCAGGGACGTCCTCCCTTCTCTTCCTGCTCGCATCATCTAGGCCTAGTACTCCCTCAATAGGAGCCCCAGGCCCGGTTCGGGGAGGATATCTTGCGTACCCCTACTCTGAGAGGGTCCTGGTGCCTATGGGGGGGCGCTTGGTCCATCGCACCGCCCGTAGGTATGATATAGCTTGTTACATAGGGTTCTCCATAAGGGCCCTGTTCTCCACCTAAGGTGTTCCCAGGCGCACCAAGGACGGCCACTCTGGGCAGTGGCGCGATGCCGCCCTTTGCATACAGCCTGCAATCCCTCCTATGGCGGCCCTCTGCCCGAAGTTGCTGTGGGGACCCCAACTCATCACTCGTGATCACCGACTGCACGTGTACAGTGATACCAGAGAACAATGCTCACTGAACACACAAAAGCTGAATAACAAGAGTCTTATATTCACATTTAGCATCTTACACAAATAAAGACCATGAAGGTCAAGTCCGACATAGATAGGGCCGCAAGGGCCAAACATTTAAACATAACAAACAACGGAAGTCTTGGCCAAAAGCATGAACCCATGCCATCTGCCTTAATCCTATGGGCATTCTGACTGGGAAGCGTCCTAGTTCGCATGTTCATGACCAAGAAACTCTTCACCATTCCGTTTTTCTTCCATGGATGGCCAATTAAATAACCAGTGGCAAGCCAATGAGTACTTTGAATGTATGCGCAAGCAACCCAAGTCGTGGAACAAGGTATAACAATGGATGATACAACACTCAGTAGGTAAGTTTTGTAGAAAGCTGATTTTAAGTCCAATGATGTGATCAAGTAAAATTGAGTAAGCTTGCATCAACAGTTGTCAGGTATTCATGTGGGCAAGTCTCAGTTATCGCCATAAGCGGGGGTTGAACAACTCATGTTCATCATCATGCCAAGTCGTCGGACTTAGCTCAAGTATCACCTTTATCACCAACACACACACACACACCAGGTTTAGAAACCATGGACGTAGCACAAGAGCAATCATCCAACTATCCTTGACGATGGACATGGCTATTCAAATAGTTTTACACTTTGCAGAGGTTGCACACTTTACCCACGAGACTCGGGGAACTTCCGTGTCATCCACGACTCGCGGTATATTTCATACCCGGCGTAAGCACCTGAACAATGCCTTTCCCCTGCCGATACTAAACAAAGAGTCCACTCGATTGGTACACAGCCCAGATGATGTACATCACACATAGGATCCATGTAGGTACCAACAGTGTGCCCGGTGCCTGTGATGACAGCGCATGATCGTCCATACCGGCACGACCCCGAATCGAGAGTGACCCCGCCACTCCCGCCACTAGTAATACGGCCTCAATGCTAGTACCCACCAAAGTAATCAACAAAGCCCCATCCCATAAGGGGTATCATGGCCGTGCATGTAAGGTTGGAGTAATGGTCGCAACTTACACCAATCCGTTTTCAAAAACCACACACACTCACTTGCTACGGTACACCACTTCTTTATCAAGTGGCTGCCTAGCTCATCTTCATCTCCCTCGGGCATTAGTGTAACCCGACGGGGTTTTCAAAAGGTCTTTGAAAACACTTTGTTTCCGTCACCATGCATATTCATGTCTCACTTTGCGTAGCATCTACTAAGCATCCTATCTACTCCCACCCACACAACCCTTATAAGGAGGTAGGGTCATGCATGATGCAAGTATCAAAGACAAAGTTATCGGAGGCAACCCACCAAAGTGGTTACCACAACATCATGATCAACATATCAAATCAAAGTGCTATATGACATGCAATATAAATGGTTTCTAAACAGGTCAAAGGGTTGCTTGCCTGTCTCAACAAAGTCTTCGGGATCTTCAAAGTCTTCAGGTCCAACTCCCTCGTCAACAACGCAATATATCGTCATGATAAATAATGATAATAATAAGTATCACACCAAAACAGAGCACAAAAAGCTACTACTAAAATGCTACCCTACTCTGGTAAGTACTAAAAACTATACTAAGAATAATTGTCTAAGGTTTTGCTATGAAAACATTTTTGAAAACTATTTGAACAGAGGCAAAAAGATGCCTAAAACAGGTTTTAAAATGAAACAATGCATAAAAAGTTTTCAAAAAAATTCACAAATGGCACCATTCAATTCTACACATTATTCTAAGATTTATGGTGGAGAAATATTTGGCATATGATTTATTTTTAACCTTGTGGGGTTTTAGGAAAACAGACAGGAAAAGAAAAAGAAAAAGGCTATGTGCCCACGGCCAGAGCCAGCCAGCTGTTGGGTCAGCCTAGTGGCCAGGGAGAGAGAGAGTGCCGCAGGAAGGAGAGGTGAGAGGCCGACAGGTGAGGTCCACCTGTCAGGTCCGACTCCTACCTCGCGACCGAGGGTGGAGGAACTCACCAACAGCGAAGCACGGCACGACGAGGGGAGAAGGGAGCAGCAAAGGGCTCAGGAGGCTGTCGCCGTTCCAGAGGAGGTGGAGGGGATGCCATAGAGGCACTGTCTCGCCGGCAACGAAGAAACTGCAGCAGAGGAGCTTTGAGGGGAGGTCGCTGGGGCAGTCCCGTGCTGCAAAATGGATGGGGACGAGGTGAAACACGCCAGTGAGGTGAGGGAGGAGCATTTGAAGAAGGAGGACTAGAGGGGCTCTATACCCAGAGATCGCCGGCGACCCAAGGCGGCAAGGATCCGGTCGATCTTGAGTGCTCGAGCCCTAAAAGGAAGGGGACGGGGCGTGGGAGCTCTATTGGGAGAGAGAGGGAGGTTCCATAGAGGGAGATGGGGTCGGGGAGGACCTTTTTATAGGCGCATGGTGGTCCATCGAGCTCGGGGCCAAGGCCAGGGTCGGTTAGAGGGGGCAAGGGCGTGTCTGCGGGGCTTGTGGGGTAGGTCTAGGCCAGGGGAAGTGTGAGAGAGAGAAAGGGGAGGCGCATGTGTGTGAGACCAGTGGTTGGCTGAGAGGGGCAGCAGTGCATGTGGTGGAGAGGGTCGTTGGAGAGAGAGGGAGGAATGTGCTGTTACCCCTGTGTGTTGCAGACGTCGAGGTGCATCGACTGGGATGAGGGGACAACCCGACATGGTCGGGTATGTGCAGGAGAGGGATGTCAACCCTCTAGAGCATGGCTGCCTGCTCCAGAGCGTGACTTTGGCTGGCAGGATGAGGCTTTGGTGCACTCTGACGTGTCCACTAATGTCCAACGGTTGCGGAAGGGAGTAAACAATGGGAAAAGAGGCATGGGATACTCTAGAACTTGCCAGGAGGGAGAGAGAGCTAAGAGAAGGGGAAAAATGGCTGTATAGGAGGTGCAAGTGAGGTTTTTGCCACCTTAATCATGGAGCTAGTCGTTGGGCTTTCTATTGGAGGTGCTGGGGGTCTAGGTGGAGCTGTGGTAAAAATTTCTGCTCATGGAGAAAAAGGGAAGGGGCTCAATTATTGATTCTTGGATTAGCCTAAAGGTGTTTGATCAACATTTGGGCTGGCTAGGCTCTCCCACTGGGGATGAAACCTAACAGGATGAAGTGGTTGTAATAATTGGGCTTCATCACCATGTTTGAGCTTAATTGAGCAAAGTTGGTAAAGTAAACTTTGTAAACCATATATTTTAGTAGAAACTAATTTCTATAGAACCAGGTGTACAATTCTACTCTCCTTGATGCACCACTTGGTGTAGCATCCTTATTTGGGTAATGGAACATGTCCACAAAGTTTGGGGTCAAGGGAAGAAACTGCACAATGTAAAGTTGCTCAAATTTGAATCTAGACACAGAGGGTTTTGGAATAGTTTGATGAAGCAAATCAATTGGGATTGAGATTAAACTTTTCAAGACCATCACTTATGACAATGTTGACTTGCTGGAATTTTCTTGGAATTTATTGAGAATATTTCTTATAGAAACATTTCAAAAGCTTGATTTGGACAGAAAGGGTTTTGAGGGGTTTTTGCCCATGATTTTGAACATGACCATGCGTTGAAACTCATATATATGGAAAATATATGGCCAGTGAGTTTCCCTAAATTTTCTCAAATATTTTCAAAGCATTAAAATAATTTCAAATAAATATTTAAAATAAATATTTGGTGGTTTTAGGAGTCATAAATATAGTAGGTTTCAAATAAAGCCTTTGGGGAAAAAGGTTCCACCCAATTTGAGGACTTGTAGTGCAAACCTCAACTCAGGGGCTTTTGAAAACCTAATTTGAATAAATCCCTTTTGATCAAAATAATATTTGATAAATATAGTTTTGGGCACTATTCACATGGCATGATCATTGGGGAAGAAGTTTGGATCAAGGAAGATGAATATGGAGAGGAGTAGAATCTAAGAGTGCCAAACATACTCAACCCAACAATCAAACAAGCAATAAATCAAACAAGCATGCACTTAAAAAGTTTTAATTAGTTCCAAATTTTATAAATCCAAGCACAGCAAAGTAATACAAACACAGGGTGTGACATACTTACCCCCCTTACAAGAATCTCACCCCCGAGATTCCTAGGCTGAGCGCTAAAAAGATAAGCGAACTCAGATCGATCTAACATAGTCTTCACGCTCCCAGGTCGCTTTTGCTTCAGTGTGGTTGCTCCATTGGACCTTGAAGTACTTGATGGTGCGGCATCTGGTGCAACTCTCCGCTTCCTCTTCAACACGGAGTGGCCTCTCACGATAAGCGAGGTCTGGCGGAAGATCGCTGGCTTGATGGTTGATACCCGTGTAGAGGTCGGGGCGGTTGGGAACCTGAAGACACTTCCGGAGCTGTGATACGTGGAACACGTTGTGCACATCTGATTACTCGGAAGGTATCTCTAGTTGATAGTGAACTTCCCCTTGCCTGTCGGTGATCTTGAAGGGGCCGATGTACCTTGGTGCAACTTTTCCCTTGACGTGGAAACACTTGGTTCCTTTGAGAGGCGTGACACGGAGGTAAACATGGTCTCCAACACGGAAACTCATGTCTCGATGGTGAGAGTCGGTGTAGCTCTTCGGCCTAGTCTTGGCGGTTTCAAGATGCTCTCTAATGAACTGAACTTGCTCTTCTGCTTCGCAGAGGATGTCTGGGCCAAAGTCTAGCCCTTCTCCGGTTTTCGACCTGTTGAGGGGAGTACGACACTTGCGTACATACAACGCTTCAAATGGTGCCATCTGAAGGCTCGACTGATAGTCGTTGTTGTTGGAGTACTCGGTGAATGGTAGGCAATCTTCCCACTTGCCTCCATACGCCAAAACACAAGCACGAAGCATATCTTCGAGTATCTGATTTACTCGTTCCGTCTATCCACCGGTCTGGGGTGAAAAGCAGTGATGAAGTAGAGCTTGGTTCCCAAGGCTTCTTGGAATCTATTCCACAACCTTGAGGTGAGCAGGGTGCCTCGGTCTGACACGATCTCCTGAGGAACTCCATGTAGGCTTATAATCCGGTTGACGTAGAGGTTGGCCAGTTGGTTCCCATTATAGGTGGTCTTGACAGGGATGAAGTGGGCTACCTTGGTCAGATGGTCGACAATGACTCAAATGGAATCATGTCCCTTCCTAGACATTCGCAATCCGGTGATGAAGTCCATCTCGACTTTGTCCCACTTCCGTTCAGGCACTTTTAGGGGTTGCAGTAGTCCAGCGGGTTGCTGATGCTCAGCTTTAACTCTCTAGCATATGTCACACTTAGCAACAAAGGTGAATATTTCCCATTTCATGCCATGCCACCAAAATCTTGCCTTGAGGTCTTGGTACATCTTGGTTCCTCCAAGATGGATGTAATACGGAGTGTCATGAGCTTCTTGCAAGACCAAGTTCTTGAGCTCCTCTTTGTTGGGTACACAGATGCGATTCCCAAACCATACAACTCCTTGTTCATCCACAGAGAATCCTAGGACCTTTCCTGCCTTGATCTTCCTCTTGATGCCTTCAATGCTACTATGTCCCTTCTGAGCTTCTTTAATATCATCCATCAAGGTAGGTTTCGCTTCGAGGTTGGCAAGGAATCCAGGTGCAACTAGTTCCAAGCTGAAGCTTTCAAGCTCTTCATACAGGGCGGGTAGCCTTTCCTTAATCATGGCATTCAAGGAACAAGAATTTCTGCTTAAGGCATCTGCTACGACGTTAGCCTTTTCGGGGTGGTATTGAACACTGAGGTCATAATCCTTGATCAACTCCAACCATCTTCACTGCCTCATGTTCAATTCCCTTTGGGTGAAAATATACTTCAAACTCTTGTGGTTTGTGTATATCTCGCATCGCTTCCTGAGAAGGTAATGTCGCCATGTCTTCAAGTCATGAACCACGACTGCGAACTCAAGATCATAAGTAGCATAGTTATCATCATGAGGACGTAGCTGTCTGGATAGATATGCTACGACTCTGCATTCTTGCATCAGAACAGCTCCAAGCCTGATTGTCAATGCATAACAATATATCACAAACTCCTTGTGAATATTGGGGGTGGCCAAAACTGGGGTTGTGGTGAATCTCTTGTTGAGCTCCTAGAAGCTTTCCTTGCACTTAGCAGTTCATTCAAACTTCTTGACCTTCTTCAAAAGTTGAGTCATGGGTCGGGCAATGCTCGAGAATCCTTCCGCGAACTTGCGGTAATACTCGGCGATTCCGAGGAAGCTTCTGACTTCCTTCACGGTGGTTGGGGATTGCCATTCAGTCACGGCTTCGTCCTTGGCAGGATCCATTCACTATCCTTCTACAGTCAGCACATGACCCAAGATTCCAACTTCATGCAGCCAGAATTCACACTTGCTGAATTTGGCGTCAAGCTGGTGCTCTTGAAGCTTGTCCATGACTAATCTCAAGTGTTGCTCATGCTCTTCTTCAGACCTGGAGAAGACGAGTTTGTCATTCATGAACACGACAACAAACTTGTCCAAGTACTCCATGAAGACTTTGTTCATGAAGTACACGAAGTAGGAAGGGGCATTGGTCAGTCCAAATGACATGACTGCGTATTCATACAGGTCATATAGGGTTACAAATGCTGTCTTCGAGATGTCTTGGGGTCTGATCTTCAGCTGGTAGTACCCAGACCTAACGTCGATCTTGGAAAACACCTTGGCTCCGTTCAATTGATCGAACATGTCTTCAATCTTTGGGAGTGGGTACTTGTTCTTTATTGTGACTTCATTGAGAGAACGGTAATCTACACAGAGTTTGATAGTTCCATCCCTCTTTGACACAAATAGAACAGGTGATCCCCAAGGAGAGGCACTAGGGCGAATGAATCCTTTTCTGAGTTGCTTTGCTAGTTGGTTCTTCAACTCAGCCAATTCTTTGAATCCCATCCTATAGGGCTTCTTATAGATGGGCCTTGACTAGGGCATGAATTTACTGATGAACTCAATGTCGCGGTCAGGAGGCATCCCGGGCAGCTCATCAGGAAATACATCCCAGTAGTCACACACGACTGGCACTTGATCCAACTCTATTCTTGATAGACAGTTAGCCTAAGGGGCTTGAGTGGAGGCAGGGTTGGGAACATACTTCATTTCCACTCCTTGGCTATTGCTCATGTTAACAATTCTCTTGGCACAGTCTAGCTAGCCTTGGTGCTTGGTTAACCAGTCCATGCCTAGGATCACATCCAAGCCTTCTGACTTCAGGATGATAAGGTCTGCTAGGAAATCTACCACGTTGATGTTAATCTCAAGTCCCTTATGGCACATCCCTAGCTAGATGTCATAGGATAGCATGTGAGTGCATCATGTTACATTTTGCATCAACATGAAATGGAGACTAAAAGAAACCCCAAGCTCATATTTGAATCAAATTAATTCAAAGTTGTGAAAACTCAACAAATCCAAAATGCCCTTACAAAATGTTCCCTATGTCTGATAAATATGGACATGATTATAATAGGGGCCATTTTAAATATTTGGACAACTATAGCAATTTAAAAATAAATGATAAAGCCTCTGAAAATGCCAAATAAAGCATTATCATCATTTTATATTTCAAAATATCCTGAAACTTTTTATTGGAGTTTGAAATATTCAAACTTGATATTATAAAATAATTGGGATATTTTATCAAAGCAATTGTACCTGACAAGAAAATAAAACAAATGTCAGAAATAGAAAACCAGAAGGAAAAAAAAGAAAGAAGAGGCCCAGGGGGGGACCGGCCCATCTGTCCCATGGCCAGTCATCCTTGTCCTCTCGCCAGGAGGAATGGGGCGTGCATTCGCCACACGCCGGCACACGCCGGCCACCTCCTCCCTGCCTGGCTGCCGGCCTGGATGACTGGGAGAGCGCCAGCACGAGGCATCCTCGTCGTGGCCTCCATCTCCTCTCCCTCTCTCCCTCGCGCGCTCTCTCTCTCGCTCTCTTTCCTCCTTTGCTCCGCCATGGCCGAGCTCATCGCCGCCGCGTCGCCGTAGTTCTAGCCACCCCCACGCCCTTCTGAGCCCACCAGCAGCCTAGTAGCGACCCCCTCGTCCTCCCCATGATGCTAGAAGACGCCGAGAGCCCTCCACCAAGCGCAACCGCCAATTCTTCCCCGCCGGCCACCAGAGCTCCGCTTCGACGATTCGCCCCGTCCGGACCTCCCTCGCCGTCGCCTCTGCTGGAACCGCGGTGAGCCGCTGGTGCTCCTCCTCTCCCCCTACTTCCCCGTGCCCTCTAGCATAGTAGGCGGTCCTGCCCGAGCCGCTGCTGCCGCCAAGCTCGGCATGGCCGTCGTCTCCGGTGATCCCGAGCCCCCTTTGCTGCTTCACTAGATGTGCGTGTGTGTGGCCCACCTTCTAGTGCCCTCCACGTGCCAAATGACCACTAGATGCGCAACTCCGGTGAGTCGCCGCCGTGTTTTTGGTCACCGCCGGCCCCAATCCGGTGGGCGTCGACATGGCCGACCATCAAGGACTAATCCCCCTATTAATTATTCCCCCAGCCATTGACCAGTGGGCCTAGATGCGGCTCAAACCCTGGTCAACGCGGGGATTAAGCTTGTGTCACAAACGTGCGGGCACTGTATGTCAGGTTAGACCTAGCCTGGTCAGCTGACCTACTGACGCCATGATGACGTTAGGCTGAAGAAATAAAAGGAATTTCTAGTTTTTAAATAATTCCAAAAAATGTTTAAAACTTCAAAAATTCATATAAATTAATCTGTAACTCAGATGAAAATATTTTATATATGAAAATTTATAGAAAAATTCAATGAATCTAATGGTGCTATAATCATGCATGGTAGAGCAACCTATGTAGAAGAACATTGACATTTGCTAATAGGTTAAAATATGGAATTTGAAATCAAGAACGATTTTGAACCTATGTTCAAACTCACTTCAAATTAACTTGGACAATAGATGCATTAGCTCATCCATACATGCTGCCATGTCATGATCATGCATCATATATTTGCACTTGCGTGTATTGATTGCTATTTATGTGCACTGTGGTAGGACCTACTTCTGAGGATACCCCCGAGTATTCCAACGAACGAGAGAACCTTCCCGCTACCCAGCAAGGCAAGCAACCCCCTTTGATCATTTCGATAACATCCCACTCTCTCGCTCTTGCTCTTGTTTATTGCATTAGGACAACCGTTCACTTGTTCGTCATACACGGTAGATGAACCTATTCCTTTGCATGACCTGTCATTGTCACAGTAAATAGCTAAACCTTGCAACCTAGCATAACTGGTAGATGCTTGTGCCATGAGGTGCTTAGCTTACCATGCCTGCTATGCTTGCTATGCTTAGAGTTGTGTCAGGTCTGTTTCATTTGGGTGATGAACTGGAGTGAAACCATGATGTTCCGATGTGATAAGCTTATGATGAACCCGATTTGGTAAAGGTAGTGATGAGAGGCTATGTAGGAGTACATAGCAGGTTGTCTTATTGGGACCATTCTTAGGAACTGAGTTCCGTGTTTGTGATCCAAGACTAGTTACTACCACACATTGGGATACTTAATTAACCCTCTCGACTTATCAATCGCTTAGTCCTTGGTCTAGGAGATGCAAGTAGTTTCTGGTGTTTATAGTATGCTAGAGGCCATGCGTAGCGCTGACCCTAGGGGTGGGTTACGATGCGGTAGGCAGTGGCACGGTGTATCAAGGGTCACTCGAATGGTGAGCTTGGGAAACCTGTGCACATCGTTTGGGCCATAGCAGAAACTTCGGTCGGACTTCCATGCGCGTTCAGTCTCAAATAGGCGATAGCCTGGACTAGAGGTCTTATATGATTGACGGTCATGGCCGACTCCCTCGCTGGGCTTTCGTTTGAAGGTTGCCGAGGTGCATGGTTTTATGAGCACACAGCGATAAGTGGCGAGAGCGTGTGTGAAGAAGTACACCCCTGTAGGTTATCGAACTATTCGAATAGCCGCGTCCTCGGATATGGACTACTTGGATAACTTATGTTTTTCATAGATAATCAAATGGATACTCATAAAAATATCAAGACAAGTGTGAGTACCATGGATGGCACTCTCCTAGGAGAGGGAAGTGAATCCATGGTGGTGTATTGTCATGGAGTTAGTGGACTCGTGTGCAATATCTAAAATTTAAACAAAGAGTTAAAATTGTGTAGTGTAGGTTAGCCATGAGTCAAAGCTGGCATTGCTGCATAAACTCCACCACTCCCCTTGTTGATACATGAACATGAATACTCTAGGTCTGTTTTAAAGACTTGTTGAGTACGTTTGTACTCACATTTACTTAATAAATGTTGCAAATGAGACCCAAGACCCATCAGGTGTGTTCTATCTAGATGTCGACGATGCCGAATAGCTGGTGTTCCAACTACGACCCTATGCCTTCTGGTGGGTTGTAGATAGTCAGGCCATGTGCCTTTTTACCCTTTCATCTATTTGTACTGAGACAGCTTATGCTTTCGCTTGGTTTGTATGAACTTGTTTGTATGACTTGAGTGTTGGGTCATGTGACCCCTATCTGTAAGAATATGTTATGCAAGGCTCGTCTGAGCCCCTTAAATAAAAGTTGTTGTATGTTTATGTTGTGATGCCATGGTTGTATCTATGCATATCGGGCATGTTGTGCGTACGTGTGATGTGCAACGGTATGTATGGGATTCGACACCTACTCGTGTGCCTTTAGTAGTACTCTTTATGGGAAACTGCCTCTTTGTGCTTCCATCGAGCCATGGTAGCTTGCTACTGCTCCGGACACATTGATTGAACGGTAGGTATCCTTCTTTGTTGTTGTGTCTGTTCCTTTGGGGAAATGTTTCGCTGTGTAATGGAGTCCCTGTAGCCTGCTACGACTCGTCTTTGTGCAGTGATGGCATTTATGTCTCACGACGTAATGGAGTCCTTATAGCTTGCTATGACTCGTCTACACATGCTTGAGTCTGACACCTGCATTGCTGGATTACGTATGTATGTTTCCGTATGGATGTGCCACTTGGGTTCTATGACTAGTCATGTCGGCCCGGGTTCTCTGTCATTTGATTGCCAGCGACATATTCACATACGTGAGCCAAAAGACGCAAACGGTCCCGGCTAAGGTAAGGCTCCAGCCATGGAGCTTACCATGCGTGAGGCCGCAAAGTGTTGTGATATGTTATAATCTGGATTCATATGACATAGGATTGGGGTCCCGACAGCGTTGGTATCAAAGCCTGACTGCCTGTAGGACTACCAAGCCAAACCAGTCGAAGTTGAGTCTAGAAACACTATAGAAAAGTAGGGGAATTAATTGTGGAAGGGAACGTAAGGCTCTTTTTACTCCTCTTCCCAAGTTATTCTATGCTGAGTCTTTCTCATCTTTTCTACGGGGATAAGAACTAGGCTTCTCATCTATTGCTTAGGATGACGAGTTACTAACCATGGACTAATAGCTAGCTTGTTTGCAAGAGAATGTCAGTACTCAAGTATTGTTGGTGTGACAAACAAATGGAGAAGAGATTTGAGTCTAGAAAGTCGAGTGGTTATGCTTTTCCAATCTTTTGCAGTTGTCTCAAAATCCTTTTTGAGCAATTACAGCCGTTATGCTGTCCAATTTCTACTACAGTCTCTAATGTCTTTGCATCATTCTCTATTTCAGATGCCCCCTCGTCCTTCCCATAAGGTGGTCCATCTGAACAGGTGCATCAATGTACCGGGTCACACGGCCATACTGGTTAGAGTTATGATGGAGGCTAGCTACCGTTGGTACCTAGAGTACACAATGGAGGAACAGTATCGAGATTTCAACCAGAGTCAGTATCTGTGTACTGTTAAGATACATCCTTCATATCCTAGAGCTGCAGAGTCACTTCACTCGACTGACGGATTAGGTTTCACCATAGATATGTGAGTTTAGGAGGCCTCCTACACCGTGCTAACTATCATGAGGTTTCACCATGGTCTGCTTCGGAACACAGAGTTCTATTATGTTCCTGCTTCCATGGGAGGAGAGGATGGCTATCTTAGCGCAGCCTACTATGATCATTCCCATAAGGATCCTAGGCTCCAGGTGACCGCTCAGATGTTGGAGAATAGGGATCGTGATGCACGTGCCCTTCGCATGGAGCTTTATGCCACCCGTGCATGTCTGTGGACAGCCCTGACGCAGTTGCACCTGTCGTGCACACAAGCTATGGAGATTTGGAGATGTTGACCCCATCGCAGACTCATCTGCCAGCACACATAGACTGGCCCTATGTTGGAGGCATCACTCCTCTTCGAGGACCGATATTGCCGCCAACAAGGGGACCAAGGCCACATCCGTGTCCTTACGGTTTCCAGGGATCACAGGCTAGAGTGTTTCTAGACCCTAGGGGTTCTCGGACTCACGCGGTGGAGTGCTCGGTCTTGTAGTCATGCTCCTCTAGGTTTTCCTCCTGATCGTCCTCTGGACGGGCATCATCTCTGGTCCAAGGGGTCGGAGAATGAGGAAGTCCTTCCTGACAACGCTTCGTCGACAGGTTAGTGAAGAGCTCACGATACTCCTTTGCACTCATGTGACGATGACGTGTGGGTGCATCTCTAGCTGGGGGTACTCCTCCTCGGTAAGCGACAGCTGGTCATCCCTCGGAGGCTCCATCCTTCTTGATCCTGTCTGGCTTCATCTTGGCTTGTAGAAGTAGCTCCCAGCTGTTGTGAAGTTCCTTGCGGAGCTTAACGGACTCCTTAATCAAGTGGTGAGCCAGATTATTGGCGGAGAGGCTGAAGTAGGTCGAGAATCTGAGTTGTGTCCGATCCTACTTTGACGGAACCAACGTCCAACTCTTGCCGATATCATCCCTCATGAAGGGTAGATAGCGAGTAGCTGGTTCGTCAGCCATCTTTGGGATGATCCCTTGAAGGTGGATCAGTGCCTTCCGTGTAGCTTTCTCGACTGCGAGTGTCAGGGTCTCCATCTATGGTCCTTTAAAGAACCAACTGGTCGGGGAGTCGTTTGCCTTCATGACCACATCAACGTGTTACTCCTCCATGCCGGCATCGACCCAGTGCTCATGATAGAGGAAAACAGGTGGTCGGCAAAACTGACTTCTCCAGGCTATCCCCAAGGAGTAAGGGAAAGCCAAATGCTTGGAGGGCTTCGGGTAAGATGGCCATCTACAAAGGTTTGAAGGGAGGAGAGTCAGTAGAGTGTTGTGTGAAGAATAGAAGAGATAAATATTGCAGAATTCCTAAGTTTAGGTGCTAGGTGTAGTATTAAAAACGGTTTTATCCTAACTAACGTCCATGCTAACTAAGAGCTTCCTATAGTCAGGATGGCTCTGATACCAGCTTTGTGGGGACCACGACTCATAAGTCGTGATCGCCGAATGCACGTGTAGAGTGATCCCAGAGATCATTGCTCACTAAACACACAGAAGCTAAATAACACGTGTCTTATATCCAAATTTAGTTTCTTACACAAATGAAGACCATGAACGTCAAGTCTTACATAGATAGCGCCTCAAGGGAGAAACATTTAAACATAACAAACAACGGAAGTCTTGGCCGAAAGCGTGAACCCATGCCATCTGCCTTAATCCTATATGCATTGTTACTGGCAAGCGTCCTAGTTCGCTTCTTTGTCACCAACAAACTCTTCACCGTACTCCTATTCGTCCATGCCTGGCCAATTAATTAACTAGTGGCAAGCAAATGAGTACTTTGAATGTACTCGCAAGCAACCCAAGTCGTGGAATGAGGTATAACAATGCATGATACAACACTAAGTAGGTAAGTTTTGCAGAAAGATGATGTTAAGTACAATGACATGATCAAGTAAACTTGAGTAAGCATGCATCTACAGTTGCCAGGAATTCATGTGGACAAGTCTCAGTTATCGTCATAAGCGGGGGTTGAACAACTCATGTTCATCATCATGCCAAGCCATCGGACTTAGCTCAAGTAACACCTTTATCATCAACACACACACGCACACACCAGGTTTAGAAACCATGGACCTAGCACAAGAGTGGTCATCCAAATGTCCTTGACCGTGGACACGACTATTCGAATAGTTTTACACTCTGCAGAGGTTGCACACTTTACCCACGAGACTCGGGGAACTTCCGTGTCATCCACAACTAGTGGTATATTTCATACCCGAGGTAAGCACCCGAACAATGCCTTTCCCCTGGCGATACTAAACAAAGAGTCCACTCGATAGGTACACAACCCACATGATGTACATCACACGTAGCATTCCTGTAGGGACCAACGGTATGCCCGGTGCCTGTGAAGATAGCGCATGATCGTCCATACCGGCACGACCCCGTATCGAGAGTGACCATGCCACCCCCGCCTCTAGTAATGCAGGCTCAATGCTAGTACCCACCAAAGTAATCAACAAAGCCCAGTCCCATAAGGGGTATCATGGTCGTGCATGTAAGGTTAGAGTAACGGTCGCAACTTACACCAATCCATTTTCGAAAACCACACACACTCACTTGCTATAGCACATGACTTCTTTATCATGTGGCTACCTAGCTCATCATCATCTCCCATGGGCATTAGTGGCACCCGGCGGGTTTTTTGAAAGGTCTTTGAAAACACTTTGTTTCCGTCACCATGCATATTCCCGTCCCACTTTGCGTAGCATCTATTAAGCATCATATCTACTCCCACCCGCACAACCCTCATAAGGAGGTAGGGTCATGCATGACGCAAGCATCAAAGACATATTATCGGAGGCAACCCACCGATGTGGTTACCACAACATGATGATCAACTGTGGGGACCCCAACTAATAAGTCGTGATCCCCGAATGTACGTGCAAAGTGATCCTAGAGATCAATGCTCACTGAACACATAGAAAATGAATATCAAGAGTCTTACATCCACATTTAGCGTCTTACACAAATAAAGACCATGAAGGTCTAGTCTCAGATAGATAGGGCCACAAGGGCCAAACACTTAAATAGAACAAGAAGCGGAAATCTTGATCGAAAGCATGAACCCATGCCATCTGCCTTAAACCTACAGGCATTATGACTGGGAAGCATCCTAGTTCGCATGTTTGTCACCAACGAACTCTACAACATACTCCTATTCTTCCATGCTTGGCCAATTAAATAATCAATGGCAAGCCAATGAGTACTTTGAATGTACTCGCAAGCAACCCAAGTTGTGGAACAAGGTAACAATGATGCATGATATATCACTAGGTAGGTAATTTGAGGAAAGCTAATTTTAAATGCAATGATATGATCAAGTAACTAGTAAGCATGCGTCAACAATAGGAAGATATCCATATGAACAAGTTACATATATCATCATAAGTAGGGGTTGAACACCTCATGTTCATTCATCATGCTAAGTCATCGGACTTAGTTAACTTCCCATGCTAAGTCATCTGACTTAGCACATGTGACCTCTCTATCACTATCACACCCATACTCACACCAAGTTTTTACGAAAACATCCGGACGTAGTTTAAGAAGGATCTCCAACTGTCCATTACCGTGGACGCGGCTATTCAAATAGTTTTGCACACTGCAGAGGCTCCACATTTTACCCACAAGACTCGGGGAACGTCCGTGTCATCCACGACTCGTGGTATATGACATACACGAGGTAAGCACCCGAAAAAATCATTTCCCATGGTGATACTAAACAAACAGTCCACTCATTGGTGCCATCCCTCATGATATACATCACTCGTATCATCCATGAGAGAACGCAACGGTGTGCCCGATGCCTGTAAAGCCAACGCAGGACCTTCCACTCTAGGACGACCTCGTCTCAATAGTGACCACTTCACTCTTGCCACTAGTTATGCGGGATCCTTGCTAGCACCAACCATAGTAATTAACAAAGCCTCGTCCCATAAGGGGTATCGTGGTTGCGCATGTAAGGTTGGGACGGCCAGCAGACCTTAAAACTCTCCATTTTCGAAAACACACACTCACTTGCTCTAGTATACTACTTCTTTCTCAAGTGGTTACCCAACTCATCATCATCTCCCTCGGGCATTAGTTGCACCCGACGGGGTTATCGAAATGTCTTTGAAATCATTTCTTCCTTTCCAACACTATGCATATATCCCAAACCCACCTGCATAGCATCTACTAGCATCCTATCTACACCCACCTCAATAACCCTCATAAGGTGGTAGGGTCATGCTTGATGCAAGTGTCAATGGTAAAAGCATCGGAGGCAACCCACCGAAGGGGAACTCCACATCATGATCAATCATCGAAACGACAAGTGCTATATGTCATGCATGAAAAAGTTTCTTAACATGGTCAAAGGGCTGCTTGCCTGGCTCAACAAAGTCTCCGGGGTCTTCGAAGTCTTCGGGTCCAACTTCCTCGTCAATAGTACAATCTATCGTCGCGATAAAATAGCGATAAAATAAGCATCACACAAAACAGAGCACACAAGCCACTATGAAAAATGCTACCCTACTCTGATAAATACTAGTCACTGTAGATAAAATGTTTGTTTAGTATTTTGTTATCAATTTTTTTCTAAAAACTATTAAATAGAGGCAGACAATGCGAAATAGGGGGATTTAAATCAAAACAGTACATAAAATATTTTCAAATTTTTTTACAAATGGCACAAATAAATTCTATGGAATATTCTAAGATTTGTGGAGTTGGAATTATCTCAATAGGACAAATAATGTGTCCGAGGTGATTTTTGTGGTTTTCAGGAAAAAGAAAAAGGAAAAGGCTCGGGGGAATGGGCCAAAAGTGGCTAGTCAGATCGGCCCAGCCGGCGGAGCCGACCCATGCGAGCCTGGCGCGTGCGCGCCGGTTCAAACCTGACCAGCGGGCCAGGCTGGTCAGCGAGAGAGAGGGAGGCGGAGAACCTGGGGAGGATGACAAGTAGGGCCCGCTTGTCATCACCTTCCTCGGGACAGGGAGGTAAGAGGGAGCTCACCGGTGGCTACAGGGCACGTGGAGGCGAACGGAGGGCACCGTCGTGCTTAGGGGCTCACCGCCGATCGACTGGTGGACGAAGGGGATGCTGGGAGGCTCCCGTTCGCCGGCGATGAGGAAGTCCGGCAGCGGCTCCTCAGAAAGGGGATGGTCCGGTCGCCCTAGGCATCAAACGGAGGCGGAGACAAACGGAAACTGGTAAGGAGGAGACAGGAGCTCCAGATCGGGGAAAGACAAGGACAGAGGGGTTTGGTTACCTCGCGGTAGCCGGCGGCCCAAAGCGGCGGCGCTCGGCTCGATCACGAGCACAAAGGGATGGGGAGGAGCTGGGGCTTGGTCGGGCGGTCAATGGAGGAGGATAGGGGGCCAGGGAAGAGGAGAGAGCTCGGGGGATGCCCTTTTTATAGGGGGAACCGGTCCATCGCACTGCGTTGCACTGACAAGGGCGAGGCCGGCGCCATAGGCTACGGGGGGCTCCGGTTCGAGTCTAGGGAGTTCCTGGGTGCAATCCAGGTCCAGGGAAAAGGAGAGAGATAGCGAGGGAGAGGTCTGGCGCCCGCACGTGTGAGCGCACACGTTGGCTGGCTCGGGCGGTGTCGGGCACGCGCGAGAGGGGTTGGAGGAGGGAGAGAGGAGGGGCTGACCGTGTAGCGTGTCACGGACAGCGAGGGACTCTCGCGGGACACACAGGGGAGGCCGAAGGTGGTCGGGGGTGGCCATTGGGCAGCGGCTATAGTGCGGTCAGCACTTTAGCCCTCTCTAGAGCGCGGCTATTGCATGCCGTGGCATTGTCCTTGGCATCTTCTGCACGACCACCAACGTCTAGGGGATAGAGGAGGGTATAGAATAGTGGGAAAGGGTCTTGCATGCCATGGGTCCCTTAGGATAGAAGGCAACTTGAGAGAGAGGGAGAGAAACTTCTATCCAATTTGAGAAGGTTTGATGAAAGCTCACAATGGGACTTAGTGGAAACCTAGAAATCATTAGATTCTGGTTTCTGTAGATCCAGTGATACTAGGCTTTTACCCTTGATGAACCACTTAGTGTATCATCAATATTTTCTAATTAGATCATGCCGACAAAGTTTGAGGCCAAGGGGAGAAACTTCACAATGTAAAGTTGCTCAAATTGGAATCTGGACAGAGAGGGTTTTGGGATGGTTTTATGAATGAAAACAACTTGGATTAAGGTGAAACTTCGCAAGATCATCACCTATGGTAGTGTTGACTTGCTGGAATTTTCCTAGAATTTATTGAGAATATTTCTTATAGAAATATCCAAAAGCTTCATTTGAACAGAAAGGGTTTTGAGGGGTTTTGCCCAGTATTTGATTATGCTCATGAGTTGAAACTCATATATATGGAAAATATATGTCCACTGAGTATCCCTAAATTTTCTTAAATATTTGAAAAGTATTTAAATAATTTTTCTCTATGAAAAACCATCTTTGTCCTGAAGAAAAAGTCTTTAAATAAAATATAATACTAATGTTTAAAATTATTATTTGGTGGTTTTGAAAAGTCTTATATATATTAGGTTTGAAATAAAGCCTTTGGGGTAGAAGGATCCACCCAATTTGACGACTTGAAGTGCAAACCTCATTTCAGGTTTTTTTTGAAAACCTAATTTGAATAAATCATTTTTGGTTAAAACAAAATTTGATAAAAATAGTTTTGGGCATTATTCACATGGCATCATCATTGGGCAAGAAGTTTGGGTCAAGGAAGATGAACAAGAAGAGGGATAGAATCTAAGAGTGCCATAAACAACAATCAACAAGCAACAAGTATCAATTCAATCAAGCACAAGCATTGAAAAAGTTTTAGTTGGCACCAAATTTTATAAATCCAAACATCACTAGGTGATACAAACACAGGGTGTGAGATACCTACCCCCTTACAAGAACCTTGTCCCCGAGATTCCTAGGCTAAGCGCTAAACAGATAAGGGAACTCAGGTCTAAGATAGTCTTAACGCTCCCAGATTGCTTCAGCTTCAGTGTGGTTGCTCCACTGGACCTTGAAGTATTTGATGGTGCAGCTTCGGGTGCAACGCTTGGCTTCATCCAAAACGCAAACTGGCCTCTTGCGATAGGTGAGGTCGGGGTGAAGATCGATGGCTTGATGGTCGATGTCCTTGTAGAGGTCGGGGCGGTTGGGAGCTTGCAGACACTTCCGGAGTTGTGACACGTGAAAGACATTGTGCACATCTGACAGCTCAGAAGGTATCTCTAGCTGGTAGGCAACTTCTCTGCGCGTAGCGAAGATCTTGAAGGGGCCGATGTATCTTGGTGCAAGCTTTCCCTTAACGTGGAAACACTTGTTCCCTTTGAGAGGCGTGACACGAAGGTAGACATGGTCACCGACACAGAAGTTCACTTCTCGGCGGTGAGAGTCAGCGTGGCTCTTCTGTCTTGACTTGGCGGTCTCAATGCGCTCTCGGACAAGTTGAACTTGCTCTTCAGCTTTGCGGAGGATGTCTGGTCCAAAAATTAATCCTTCTCCGATGTCTGACCAATTGAGGGGAGTACGGCACTTGCGCCCATACAACACCTCAAATGGTGTTCTAAAGACTCGACTGATAGTTGTTGTTGTAGGAGAACTCGGCGAATGGTAGGCAATTTTCCAACTTGGCTCCATATGCCAAAACACAAGCGCGGAGCATGTCTTCGAGAATCTGATTTACTCGTTCTATTTGCCCACCGGTCTAAGGGTGAAAAGCAGTGCTGAAGGAGAGTTGGTTCCCATAGCTTCTTGAAACATCTTCCAGAATCTCGAGGTGAACTCGGTGCCTTGATACGACATGATCTCCGTTGGAACTCCGTGAATGCTCAAGATACGCTCGATGTAGAGACTGGCTAGCTTGTTACTGTCATAGGTGGTCTTGACAGGAATGAAATGGGCTACCTTGGCCAGGTGGTCGACAATGACCCAAATGGAATCATGTCCTTTGCTTGACCTTGGTAAACTGGTGATGAAATCCATCCCGACTTTGTCCCCCTTCCATTCAGGCACTTTGAGAGGTTGCAATAGCCCAGCGCGTCGCTGATGCTCAGCCATGACTCTCTGGCATATGCCACACTTAGCCACCAACGTGCCTATCTCCCGTTTCAAGCCATGCCACTAAAATCTTGTCTTGAGGTCTTGATACATCTTGGATCCTCCAGGATGGAGGGAGTGTCATGAGCTTCTTGCAAGATCAGGTTCTTGAGCTCCTCCTTGTTGGGTATATGGATGGCAATTTTACCCACGGGTACGGGTACCCGTGGTTACTGTACCTGCATGGGCATGGTATGGGCACACTTTTATACCCATGGGTAGTACCCATACCCTACCCGTTAAGTCATGGGTAGGGTACGGGTATAGCCTTGTACCCACGGGTATAACCATACCCTACCCACTTATGAACTATTGTTAAGTTATCGCCAATTAATCACTAATTTGTCATGTGACTCGTCTACTCCTATTGACTTATGAGTATGTTCTGATTTTTAAGTTTTGATGGTGGTGATGTACTCATCTACCCGTCATTGAGTTGAGATAATTCATCTTTGTGTCAAATGTTCTATCAGTGAATGGAAAATTCTGAACAACTTGTGTACTATTCATTCTACCCGTTGGGTACCTAATGGTATGGGTAACCGTCGGACATGGGTATGGGTAAAGTTTTATACCCGTGGGTATGGGTATGGGTAGAGTTTTGTACCAATTGACTATATGGGTATGGGTATGGTATTGCTCTACCCTGTCCATAGCCTACCCATTGCCATCCTTAGTTGGGTACGGAAATGCGATTCCTGAACCATACAACTCCTTGTTCATGCCCCGAGAATCCTGGGGCCTTGCCTGCCTTGATCTTCCTCTTGATGCCTTCAATACTTTCATGTCCCTTCTGGCTTCCTTGATATCATCCATCAAGGTAGGCTTTGCTTCGAGGTTGGCATGGAATCCAGGTGCAACTAGTTCCAAGCCAAAGCTTTCAACTTCTTCATACAGGGCAGGTAGCCTTTCCTTAATCATAGCTTTCAAGGAACAAGCCTTTCTTCTTAACGTGTCTGCTACCACAATGGCCTTTCCGCGGTGGTATTAAACACTAAGGTCATAATCCTTGATCAACTCCAACCATCTTCGCTACCTAACGTTCAATTCCCTTTGAGTGAATATATACTTCAAACTCTTGTGGTCTTTGAATATCTCACATCGCTTCCCCAGAAGATAATGTCGCCATGTCTTCAAGGCATGAACCACGACTGCCAACTCAAGTTCGTGAGTTGCGTAGTTCTCTTCATGAGGTCGTAGCTGCCTAGATAGATATTCTACAACTCTTCCTTCTTGCATCAGAACACCTCCAAGCCTGGTTCTTGATGCATCACAATAAATCACAAACTCCTTATGAATATCGGGGGCGGCTAAAACTGGGGTTGTGGTCAATCTCTTCTTGAGCTCCTGGAAGCTTTCCTCGCACTTAGCTGTCCATTCGAACTTCTTGTCCTTCTTTAAAAGCTGGGTCATGGGTCGGGTAATGCTCGAGAACTCATCCACAAACTTGCGGTAATATCCTGCGAGTCTGAGGAAGCTCCTGACTTCCTTCACGGTGGTTGGGGTTTGCCATTCAGTCACAGCTTCAATCTTGGCAAGAGCCACTGATAGTCCTTCTGCAGTCAGCACATGACCCGAGAATCGAACTTCATGCAGCCAGAATTCACACTTGCTGAACTTGGCATAAAGTTGGTTCTCTCGAAGCTTCTATAGGACCAATATCAAGTGTTCCTCATGCTCTTCTTCAAACTTGGAGAAGACAAGTATGTCATCAATGAAGACGACAATGAACTTGTCCAAGTACTCCGTGAAGACCTTATCCATGATATACATGAAGTAGGCAAGGGAATTAGTTAACCTGAATGACAGGACCGTGTATTCATACAGGCCATACCGAGTTACAAACGCCGTCTTCGGAAATTCTTGGGGTCCGATCTTCAACTGGTAGTACCCAGACCTGAGGTTGTTCTTGGAGACCACCTTGGCTCCATTCAATTTATGAAACATGTCTTCAATCGTGGGGAGTGGGTACTTGTTCTCTATTGTGATTTCATTGAGTGGACGTTAATCGACACAGAGTCTGATAGTTCCGTCCCTCTTTGACACAAATAGGACAGGTGATCCCCAAGGAGAGACACTCGGGCGAATAAATCCTTTTCTGAGCTGCTCTGCCAGTTGCTTCTTCAATTCAGCCAACTCTTCGGCTCCCATCCTGTAGGCCTTCTTACAGATGGTCCTTGATCTGGGCATAAGCTCAATGATGAACTCAATATCGCGGTCAGGAGTAATTCTGTGTAGTTCATCAGGAAACACATCCGGGTATTCACATACCACAGGCACTTGATCCAACTCAACTCCCGATAGAGAGTTAGCCTAAGGAGCTTGAGTGGAGGCAGAGTTGGGAACATACTTGACTTCCACTCCTTGGCTATTGGTCATGGTGACCCTTTTGGCATAGTCGAGCATGCCTTGGTGCTTGGTCAACCAATTCATGCCAAGGATGACACCGAGGACTGGTGAGTCCAGAACTATAAGGTCTACTAGGAAGTCTAACGCGTTGATGTTAATCTCCACTCCTTTAAAACCTATCCTAGACTTCATAACTAATCCCGGGGTTTGTATCAACATACGACTACCCAGGTATGTAGGTTTCATGCCACTCTCTAAAGCAAACGTTTGGTTGACAAAAGAATGCGAAGCTCCACAATCAAACAATACTGTTGCTGGGGTTGTGTTGACGAGGAATGCGCCCAGTATGATGTCCGGGGTCTTCCTGGGCTTCCTCTGCGGTGACATGATTCACACGACCCTTGCCATTGTTGACCTTGTTGCGGGGAGCTGGGTTCATTGGTGGTGCTCCACAGGCTTGACCTTAGTTTGGCGCATTGGGGAGCGGCACATCTGGCTTCTTGTTGGGGCAAAGCTTAGAGATGTGTCCAAACTGACCACATCCAAAGCAAGTGACTTGCCGAGGGTTGTTGTTGAAGCTTGTGCCACCATCGTTTTTATTGAGGTTGTTGTTGTAAGCTAGCCTGGGATTGGCATACTAATGAGGCTGGTAGCTCGGACGAGGCGCAGGAGGTCTAGCGTGCTGTGGCTGATAGGTCGGCTTGGTTGGGGCTGGCTGCGAGGGGCGAGGCTTCTGGTTGCTCGAGCTACCCTTCCTGATCATCTTGCGCTTGTGAGTGTCGTCTATGGCACTACGCTTGTCTTCCACCATGAGGGCCTTGTTCACCAAGTCGAAGAAGGTACGACGGTCGCTGACGATGAGCTGATACTTCAGGGTCTGGTCCTTCCATGAAGCGTTCCTTCTTGGCAGCCTCTGTGTTGACATCTTCAGCTGCATACCTTGGCTATCGGTTGAACTTCTGCAGGTACTCCTTGATAGAGCCACTTCGTTGCTTCAACACTCGGAATTCTCTATTCTTAATAGACATGATCCCAGAAGGAATGTGGGCGGTGCGGAATCCTTCCTTGAAGTCATTCCAAGTGATCACACGCTCACCTTGCATGACCTTGAATCCATCCCACCAAGCTCGTGTGGTACCTCCGAGGCAGTGAGAGGCATACATCACCTTCTCACGGTCCTCATTGCAGTTGACCAATGCAAGGAGGTCCTCGATGGTGCGGATGCCGTCATCAGCATCCAATGGTTCAGCAGTCTCGGTGAAGGCTGGGGGCGAATTCCTCATGAACTCAGACAGAATGGAGCGGCCATTGCCATTCCTGCCTTGTTGCTAGTTGTTCACAAGGGCCTGAGCCATCTGCTGGATAGCAGCATTGTTGGCTTGGCATTCCTCCCAGAGAACTTGGAGAAACTGAGCTGTGGTCATGTTCTGCGGTGGAGGTGGTGGTGGGGGAATGTCGCCTTGTGGCTTCTCCTAGTTTCCTCCAACGTGAGTAGCCCCACCAGCTCCCTGATGCTGGCTTGAGTTGCCGGCTTCAGGGTTGGTGAAGGAGCTATTGCGGGTAGCAGTCACCATCCTGTTTGGAGCAGCCAAGTCAAACAACTGGGATAGACGAGAGAAAAAGCAATAACAGAAAAGTGTGCCTAAGGTGTTTGGTCGAGTGCAAGTGTGTCAAAATAAAGGTCGAAAGACCAACAAATATTAAGACAGGTGATGGAGTCGCTTACATGTTGTCTAAGGAAAAAGCGCAACTTGCATTGGAACACAAACAAAAAAACAAACAACAAGCATCCATGGTTTCTTATGAACCATTATACGGACTCGACTTCGCATGAGGGGTACATGACTGATCCTACCCCTAGGGTTCTCGGACTTAGGTGGTGGAGTGCTCGGACTCGTAATCACGCTCCTGTGGGTCTTCCTCCTATTCATCATCTGAACGGGCATCATTCCCGGTCGAAGGGGTTGGGGAACGAGGAGGTCCATCCCAATGATGCTTTGTTGGCGGGTCGGTGAAGAGCTCACGGTACTCCTTCACACTTATGCGATGACGATGTGTAGGTGCATCACTAGCTGGGGGTACTCCTCCTCTGTAAGCGTCAGTTGGTCGTCCCTCAAGGGCTCCATCCTTCTTGATCTTGTCTGGTGTAGCTCCCGGGTGTGGTGAAGTTCCTCGCGGAGCTTCACGAACTCCTTAATCAAGTGGTGAACTAGAGTATCGGCACAGAGGCTAAAGAAGGTCTGGAACCTAAGTGGTGTGCCATCCTCCTAGGTTGGAACCAGTGTCCAACTCTCGCCAAGATTAGCCTTTCTGAAAGGAAGGGAGCGAGTAGCCGGCTCCTAGGCCATCTCTGGAATGATGTCTCGAAGGTGTAGGAGTGCCTTGCGTGCAGCTGTCTCAACTGCTAGTATCATGGTCTCCCTCCGTGGTCCTTCAAAGAACCAACTAGCTGGGGAGTCGTTTGCCTTCACGACCACATCTACATGGTACTCCTTCGCGATGGTATTGACCAAGTGCTCGTGGTACAGGAAAATGGGTGGTTGGCAAAACTGGCACTTCTCTAGGCTATCCCCAAGGAGTAAGAGAAAGTCGGATGTCAGGAAGGCTTCGGGTATGATGGCCATCTACAAAGGTTTGAAAGGAGGAGAGTCAGCAAAGTGTTGTGTGAAGACTGGAAGAGGTAAATAGTGCTGAATTCCTAAGTACAATGCTAGGTGTAGTTTTGAAAACGGTTTTATCCTGACTAACGTCCATGCAAACTAAGGGCTTCCTACAGTCAGGATGGCTCTGATACCAGCTCTGTGGGGACCCCGACTCATAAGTCATGATCACCGTATGTACGTGCACAGTGATCCTAGAGATCAATGCTCACTGAACACACCAAAACTGAATATCAAGAGTCTTACATCCACATTTAGCATCTTACACAAATAAAGACAATGAAGGTCTAGTCTCACATAGATAGGGCCACAAGGGCCAAACAATTAAATATAACAAGCAGCGGAAATCTTAATCGAAAGCGTGAACCCATGCCATCTGGCTTAAACCTACATGCATTCTGACTGGGAAGCATTCTAGTTCGCATGTTCGTCACCAACGAACTCTTCAACATACTCCTGTTCTTCCATGCCTAGCCAATTAAATAACCAGTGGCAAGCGAATGAGTACTTTGAATGTACTCGCAAGCAACCCAAGTTGTGGAACAAGGTAACAATGGTGCATGATATAGCACTAAGTAGGTAATTTACGGAAAGCTAATTTTAAATGCAATGACATGATCAAGTAACTAGTAAGCATGCGTCAACAATAGGGAGATATCCATATGAACAAGTTACAGATATCATTATCATTAGGGGTTGAACACCTCATGTTCATTCATCATGCTAAGTCATCGGACTAAGTTAAATTCCCATGCTAAGTCATCTGACTTAGCTCGTGTGACCTCTCTGTCACTATCACACCCGTACTCACACCAAGTTTTAACTAAAACATCCGGACGTAGTTTAAGAAGGACCTCCAACTGTCCATGACCGCGGACGCGCCTATTCGAATAGTTTTACACTCTGCAGAGGTTGCACACTTTACCCACAAGACCTGGGGAACTTCCGTGTCATCCACGACTCGCGGTATATAACATACCCAAGGTAAGCACCCGAACAATGCCTTTCCCATGGTGATACTAAACAAAGATTCCACTCGTTGGTGCCATCCCTCATGATATACGTCACTCGTATCATCCATGAGGGCACGCAACGGTGTGCCCGGTTTGTGTAAAGACAGCGCATGACCTTCCACTCTGGGACGACCCCGTCTCAAGAGTGACCACTTCACTCTTGCCACTAGTAACGCGGGATCCTTGCTAGCACCAACCATAGTAATCAATAAAGCCCCGTACCATAAGGGGTATCGTGGTTGTGCATGTAATGCTGGGACGGTTAGTAGACCTTAAAAATCTCCGTTTTCCAAAACACACACTCACTAGCTCCGGTATACCACTTCTTTCTCAAGTGGTTACCTAACTCATCATCATCTCCCTCGGGCATTAGTGGCACCCGACGGGGTTTTCAAAAAGTCTTTGAAATCATTTCTTCCTTTCCAACACTATGCATATATCCCTCATAAGATGGTAGGGTCATGCTTGATGCAAGTGTCAATGGTAAAAGCATCGGAGGCAACCCACCGAAGGGGGAACTCCACCTCATAATCAATCATCAAAACAACAAGTGCTATATGTCAGGCATGAAAAAGTTTTTTAACATGGTCACTAGGTTGCTTGCCTGGCTCAACAAAGTCTTCAGGATATTCGAAGTCTTCTGGTCCAACTTCCTCGTCAACAGCGCAATCTATCATCACGATAAAATTGCGATAAAATAAGCATCACGCAAAACAGAGTAGAGAAGCCACTATCAAAAATGCTACCCTACTCTAATAAATACTAGAGACTATAGACAAACCATTTGTTTAATATTTTGTTATGAAAAGCCTTTTTAAAAACTATTAAAATGGAGGCAGATAATGCAAAATATGGGTTTTTAAATCAAAACAGCACATAAAATATTTTCAAACATTTATACAAATGACACGAATGAATTCTATGGAATATTCTAACATTTGTGGAGTTGGAATTATCTCAATAGGACAAATAATGTGTCCTGGGTGATTTTTGGGGTTTTCAGGAAAAAGAAAAAGGAAAAAGCTCGGGGGAGTGGGCCAAAAGTGTCTAGTCAGATCGGCCTAGTCGGCGGAGCCGACCCACAAGAGCCTAGCGCGCGCACACGCCGGTTCAAACCTGACCAGCGGGCTAGGCTGGTCAGTGAGAGAGAGGGAGGCGGGGAACCAAGGGAGGATGACAAGTGGGGCCCTCTTGTCATCACGTTTTCGGGCCAAGGAGGGAAGAGGGAGCTCACTAGCGGCTACAGGGCACGGGGAGGCGAACAGAGGGCACCGTCGTGCTCAAGGGCTCGCCACCGATCGAGTGGTGGAGGTGGGGGACGCCGGGAGGCTCCCATTCACCGGCGACGAGGAAGTCCGGCGGCGCTCCTCGGAAAGGGGATGGTCCGATCACCGTAGGCATCAAACGGAGGAGGATACGAACGGAAATTGGTCAGTAGGAGACAATGACTCCAGATCAGGGAAAGACAAGGGCGGAGGGGGTCCGTTACCTCGCGGAAGCCGGTGGCCCGAAGCAGCGGCGCTCGGCTCGATCCCGAGCACAGAGGGAGGGGGAGGAGCTGGGGCTTGGTCGGGCGGTTAATGGAGGAGGAGAGGGGGCTAGAGAAGTGGAGAGACCTCGCGGGAGGCCCTTTTTATAGGTGGGAATGGGTCCACCGCACTACGATGCGCCGGCGACGGCGAGGCCGGTGGCACAGGCCACGCGGGGCTCCGGTTCGAGCCCAGGTCTAGGGAAAAGGAGAGAGAGAGAGCGGGGGAGGGGTCTGGCGCCCGCGTGTGTGAGCTCGCGCGTTGGCCAGCTCGGGCGGCGTCGGGCACACGTGGGAGGGGTCGGAGGAGGGAGAGAGAGGAGGGGTCCGACCGCATAGTGTGTCATGGACGCCGAGGGCATCTCGGGGGACACGCGGGGGAGGCCCAAGGTGGTCGGGGGTGGCCATTGGGCAGCTGCTACAGTGCGGTCGACACTGTAGCGCACTCTGGAGCGCGGCTATTGCATGAAGTGGAATTGTCCTTGGCATCTTCTGCACGGCCACCTACGTCTAGGGGATGGAGGAGGGTATAGAATAGTGGGAAAGGGTCTTGGATTCCCTAGGGTCCCTTAGGAGAGAAGGAAAGCTGAGAGAGAGGGAGAGAAACATCTATCCAAAGGGGTAAAATGAGGGTTTTACTCCACTTACCTATGGAGTCTTGGCCAGGGAGAGTTACTAGGGGGTATCTAGTAACTCTGAGGGGTTGTGGTAAAAATTTCATGGCAAGGGGAATAGAGGAAGGAGGTGAAAATATGGACTTACAATTTCACCTGAAGATGTTTGATGGTGATTTGGCCCAGAAGATGAATCCTACATGATTTGATAAGTAACACGGTCAAAGGGTGGTCAAAAATTGGGCTTGCCTCCAAGTTTGAGAAGGTTTGATGAAAGTTCACAATGGGACTTAGTGGAAACCTAGAAATCATCAGATTCTCGTTTCTGTAGATCCAGTGATGCTTGGCTTTTACCCTTGATGCACCATTTAGTGTAGCATCACTATTTGCTGATTACAGCATGTCCACAAAGTTTGGGGCAAGGGAAGAAACTTCACAATGTAAAGTTGCTCAAATTTGAATCTGGACACGGAGGGTTTTAGAATAGTTTAATGAAGCAAATCAATTGGGTTTGAGATGAAACTTTTCAAGATCATCACTTATGACAATTTTGACTTGGTGGAATTTTCTTGGAATTTACTAAGAATATTTCTTATAGAAATATTTCAACAGCTTGATTTGGACATAAAGGGTTTTGAGGATTTTTTGCCCATGATTTTGAACATGACCATGTGTTGAAACTCATGTATATGGAAAATATATATCCACTTAGTTTCCCAAAATTATCTCAAATATTTTCCAAGCATTAAAATATTTTTTCCCTATGAAAAACTATTTTTGGCCTTAAGAAAAAACCTTTAAAAATATATTAAAATAATCTTTAAAATTAATATTTGGTGTGTTGGAAGTCATAAATATAGTAGGTTTCGAATAAAGCCTTTGGTGAAAAGCTTCCACCCAATTTGAGGACTTGTAGTGCAATCCTCAACTCAGGGGTGTTTGAAAACCTAATTTGAATAAATCCCTTTTGATCAAAATAAAATTTGATAAAAATAGTTTCAGGCACAATTTACATGGCATGATCATTGGGCAAGAAGTTTGGATCAAGGAAGATGAATGTGGAGAGGAGTAGAATCTACGAGTGCCAAACATACTCAACCCAACAATCAAAGAAGAAACAAATCAAATAAGAATGCACTTAAAAAATTTAATTCGTTCCAAATTTTATAAATCAAAGCACACCTAAGTGATACAAACATAGGGTGTGACAGTTGCTTATCTATGCCACCACCGTTGGCTAGGCCGGGCATTTCTTGACGTGGAATTGTTCCTTGACAATCCAATGTGCCTTCGTCACGGTTACCCACCTGTCCGGACGGCTGAGCCGCCTGCTCCCTTTGCCGGTTGGCGAGCTCCCGCTGGGTCGACCTAGGTTCTTGATGATCCATTGCGGCATGGCTAGTCTGGACAAGCACCTTAGGGGAGAAAGAGGAAAATAGACTGTCATAGTATGTGAGATCCGGTCTGTGAACCTGAGCTGGAAGTATTATACTTCAATCCTCGTAAGCGGTTATTCCGTGTTATATGAAGAACTTGCCCTTTGTGCAAACATTGTGATATCGTCTTTGGCCACAGTTCGTCCGAACATCACAACACTTCGGTGGCTAATCGTACGCTTCCTATAGTCCTTTTTGCACCCCTACGGCTAAGTGAAAGAAATAAAGCACTCTAGCCTAATTGCCTAGTATGCCGCATTGTACCGCCTTCGGGTTCCGATAATTTGGCTAAGGGACATAGTGCATTGGCATAGACACCCCATGCAGTATCTACATGGGGGCTGAAGCCAACGACTCGCATCTTTCTTTATTAAACAACCACATAGGAGTTATAAAGGAATACAAAACAATATAAGAACAAATACTAATATCATCAAAAGTTTGGACAAGTCTTTATACCGGTTATAATTCATTCAAATAAATGATCGCCTGGACACTGGGACGGTATCACCCGAGCACTCTCCATCACTCCATCAAAGTATATGTCAAGGCATCTATGCTCTTTCCCAGGAGGCGGCGGGGTGGTGGCTACCTTCATTGGATCTAGCCCCGTGTAGTGCACCTTCGCTCTTGCAAGGGCTATCCGGACTCCCTCGATGGAGGAAGAGCACTAGACGGTGTAGAGGCTAGGTGAAGTAGCAATCAACCTCTGCATCTGGCTGAAGTAGTTTCCTGGCACCGGCTCGCTAGGCGATAAGAGGATACAGAAATCCTTCATGGACGGCTCCGCCATCTAGTGCAGCTCCATCAGCTGTTTCATCTGCTCCACTAGAAGAGGAGGACTCTCGGGGGCTCCGAACTGTGCCAATAATAGACGAGCTTCATCTCCTTCTCCCCGTGAAGTCAACAGGAGATTGGCGTCCGCCACGCTGTTTTGGAGATTGGAGGATGCACCTGAGGATCGCCACACCCAGGTAAGCAATGTGAATTTGCTATCCCTGAATACGCACTTTAGTGAGTACATCTTACCATCTGCTATTTCCTTGGCTTGGCGCACTTGCTCCTCGTAGAACCGTCTGTCCATACGCTCCTTATGGAGTTTGGTTTTTAAAGTGGATAGTTTGGCCGAGCTCGCCTCATTCTTCTGCTCCAAGGCCTCGCATCTTGAGATCTTGCTGGACCTCTGCCACACGAGCCTCATGCTTGCCACTGGTGGCTCGCATGGTAGAAAGGGCGGCCTCTTCGTCCTGCACATGCTGGAGCTCGGCCTTGAGCCTCTCAATCTCCTTTGCCGAGGCTGCGCGTACATTATACAAGGTGAAAAAGTTGCATTGACATTATTCGGACGATAGAGTAGAGACAAAGGCATTTGGATTGTATTTTGCCATCCCTTGAGCCTCGTCAAATCTTCAGTTAAGGGCCTCCACTTCATCTTCGGAGTGCTTAAGCTTCGGATTTCGGTCATCCAGCTCGGCACCACTTCTCGCCGCCGCCGATGACGAAGCCTGCATTACACACATAGTTGATATATTACATGGGTCCTCAATTCCCGAATTATAATCCATCCAATCATATGTTGAGTTATTCTAACATGTCGGAAACTTAAAGTGTATCTAGTTCGGTATCGGATACAAGAGTGATCACTAGGTGAGTTTTTTCACCTCACCTTGGGATCGAGGGCTGCCATTTATATAATACGAATAAATAAAAACTTTGCAAATAGAACATCGGGTGACTTACTTGAAAACCCGTAAGGAGACCTTTGAAGGCCTCCCTTAGTCCGCTGTCAACAGACTGGATGCTCTGCAATACTGCACCGATAAAGGTCCGATGATCCTTAGGGATGGAGGCGCTCAATAGAGCCTCCTCCATGACCGACCACCTATTGGTCGGTGGTGGCGTTGATGATCAGATATCCGGATCACCTACCGGGGATTGAACTGTTGCCTCCGGAGGCACAACGCGCTGCGGAGATGTTTTCGAAGGGGACTGAGCACCCCCTCGTCTGGCCTCCTCGGTGTCCAGGAGGGGTACAACCCCACAGTCTTCAGTGACCAAGGCATCAGCCTCGGTCAAGGTATGGTCTCCCCCACCACCGGTGTCTGGATCCATAGGAGCATGCCGGGACGACACCTCCACGACATCCCTCGTGGCATCAGGTGTGGTGGGATGCTAGGCGTCCCAGCTCTCTTCCAGTTCGGCAGGCGGGGTCTCCTCGTCCGATATCACATCGGTTGGGATGAAGCGCGGGGGGCTACAAAGCCAATAAACAACATGTTAAAAGGTCCTAAATCTATTCATAATGAATGGGAGGGTCTTCGGATCCTAATTTTTTTGGAGGGGGCTTGACCCAAAGGATCCTTTGTGGAACCTCCTCAAGGTCTTCGAACGCGGTGTCTGAGTCCAAACTATCATCGGATAGAATCACCCGCGCGTGACGCGCCCTCTTCTGGACAGGAGGAGGGACCTGCTCCAGATCGTCCAAAGACGCCGCTCTCTTCCTGGCATGGGGGGAATTACCTCCCCTCTCGCCCTTGACTTCAGCCTCCTCCTCTTCCTCTTCTTATTCTTCCTCCTCCTCCTTAGCCTCCTCTTGATTCGAGGAGGCTGGGGTATCCTCGGATGCGGCGTCAGGATGATCCCTGATGTGCATACCAGCCTAGCCTACTTTCTTCTTCTTCTCTTTTTCATGGGAGACTCATAAGGCTTTACCACGAGCATTTTTTCTAACATCCTGGTACTCTCGTCTTCGGGCTAAGAAGTCGGACTGTTAATGTTGATTGCTTTTTTTAGCCATCTTTGCAAAGGTAGATCAAAAGAGGGGTTATGAAATCTCCTTAGGTAATGAAGCCGACCAAGCTAGGATGTATCATACCTCGGATTCGGGCTTGGCGGTGTGCAGACCGTTGTCCTTCGTCTCGGATGGCCAACTCTTCTATGATTTGAGGAGCGCCTTCCACAACTTCTCCCATGTAGTGCGGAAGAGATTTCATATTGTGGGCACGGCGTCGAGCTCACGAGCCCACAGGGCACTGTCCCAGCGCTAGCAGGGGAGGATGCGTCTTCTGAGCACCACCTGGACCACATCGGTCAACTTGGTACCCTCCTCGACCATGGAGCAGATGCGGTTCTACAGGTTGCTCACCTCCTTGCTCGGTCCCCAGATGAGGCCCTTTCCGAGCCATGAAGCCAGTCTGGTGGGGGGACTGGATCTTCATGCGGTGGAGGGATGCTGATCTTCTTCTTGTGGTTCGGTAACGTAGAACCAGTCCTTGTGCCACCACTTGATGGTGTCAATAAGGGCGCCCCACGGCCACCCGACATGGTGGAGCTTGCCGATGACGGCCCCGCCGCAATCTGCGTGCTTGCCGCCGACACACTTGGGCTTGATGTAGAACACCTGAAGCCAGAGCCCGGAGTGTTGCTTGATGCCCAGGAAGGCTTCACAAATGAGGATGAACGCCGAGATGTGCATGACGGGAGTTCGGCGGGAGGTCGTGGAAGTTCAGGCTGTAGAAGAACATCAACCCCCTGACAAAGGGGTGGAAGGGAAAGCTCAACCCCCTGATGAAGTGGGGGATGAACACCAGACTTTTTCCTGGCTTGGGGGTGGGGATCACTTGGCCCTCCTCCGCCGTACGGTGAGGGACGTCAATGGGATGGTAGCCAGCCTTCTCGAGGTTGAGAATGCCCCGGTCGGTGACCGTGGAGGCCTCCCATTGGCCATTGGAGCCCGCCATTGATGAGCTTGGAGGTGGGGGGTAGAAGACCTAGATATGTGCTTAGGAGGTGTAGAGGAATGGGAGGCGGAGAAGTCGAATGGAGAGTGTGAATAGCCATTGGTTTTTTTCCTCTTTTTATGAGGCCGATCAATTCGGTCTCCCCTTGCTGCGCCGTGAATCCCTCCACTTCCCGAGACGTGCGAGTTGTTGCGTGCACATGATTAAATATATCTTGTATAAAACGGGACACGATTTGTATATTGGTAGATCATAAAGATTAAAACGGCCTCGAACCGCAAATCGAGTCTATGTAACTGGCCTAGCGGTCATGCGGGGCCGTGACCATTAGTCAGAAAGGTCGTTATAGGCACATTGTTTACCCCCTGACACTTGGCCTTCAAGGCCAGCTAATTTGCAGTGTTTGGACAAGCCACTATGCGGAAAACTATTTATCATCGGAGGCCGAACTATGTTCGTCGGGAAGGAACTCACCTCGCCAGCCGAAGACTCTCTTCGTGAAGCAATTGGAGTTCAAGACCCTTGGCGTTGGATGCAAGTTCGGGGGCTACTGAGGGAGTCCTGGATTAAGGGGTCCTCAGGAAGCCGACCTATTCTTATGGGTCGGACTATATGGGCTACTTAGCTGTACCCGGTATCGATGCTCTAGAAGATTCCCCTTTTGTTTCCATTCTCGTCGTGTGATTCGTTTGGTTGTCAAATTCATCATTGCATCATTCGCATCATCTGCATAGGATCGTCAATCGTTTTTCGAGAACTTGCATCCATTCGTGTTCGCCGGTTCTCTCCGTTCTCGTCACTGACCATTTTGAGACCAAATACACACACACACGTCCGGGGCACCGATACAATATTGTTTTTAAAAGTGCATATAAAATATTCTCGGAATGGGTCGAAACTTGGCAAGCGGTCTATTATATTGTAGGTAGACCGCCTGCCAATCCTCGTCGCAACCGGAGATCGTTTGATAGCCAAACCAATAAACCTATAGAGTCACTATAGCCGGTGAAATCGTCGGATGTTTTTTGGTATTTAAAACCTATCGCCAGGCTGCCCGTTTTCAATCTCATCTTCGGCTAGCCTCTCTGCACAATCCACCAACCCGCTCGCAACCTAATCCGAAAACTTCCCCGAACCTAAAACATACGGTTGTGACCGTTGGGTCTGGATCAACCCCGTTATATCCTAAACCATCACCGTTTCCCGATTGGACCCTATCCTAATAACTCGATCGTCCGATATAAATCGGAGGGTCCAAACCTAAAGCTTTTTTCCCTATATATAGACCTATCCCAACCCTAAAAACTAGGACGCCTGTCCCTTCCACCAAATCCTCCTAGCCACTGCCGATTGAAGTCTCTGATGGATACTAACTCATTGCGATGATAGGCTGTATTCTGCATAACCTCTGCCAATGAGGGTTGGTCGGGAGGATCTTCTTCATCCCTACCATCTCCATAGTTCTGACTACGACTAGAAGATCTCCGGTTAACTTGTGGCATCCTAAAGGAAATACCCAGGGTTCAGAAAAAAGGCAGAACACTTTAACACCATGAATCCTAGGTGGACTCGGACAACATAACGGCTATAGAGGCACGAAATTTGAGGCAACCTGCACAAGATTTGGCCAGCATAACAGCTCAACATCATGGTTCAAGGCACAGAGAGAACATAGGCATCACTTCTCATGACTCTGATTGGATAAAACTTGTCAAACAACCATTCTATGCGTCTATGGTCCAGTAACTCGTCATCCTAGCAGATAGGTAAGAAGCCTCGTTCTTAGTCCCCGTAGAAAGGAAGAGAGTAGCACAGAATAGAGAAACTTGAGGAGAGCAGTAAAAAGTGCCTTACATTCCCTTTCACAATCAATTCCCTTATATAACTAAAGCATTGCTAGACTCAACATCGACCAATTTGGCTTTGTAAACCTACAGGCAAATCAACTCTGATACCAACGCTGTCGGGACCTCGATCCTAAGCCATATGAATCCAGCCTGTAACATGATACACCACTTTGCGGCCTCACACACGGTAACCCACGGCTGCCACCTTAACTTGGCTGGGACCGTTTGCGCCTTTTGGCTCACGGATATGGACATATCGCTAGCATTCACACGTCAAAGAACCCGGGTAGACATGACCAGTTGTAGACCCGAGTTGCACAACTCTACAGGGACATGCATTTGTAACCTAGCAATGCAGGTGTCGGTCATTAGCGTGTGTAGACAAGTCATAGCAAGCTACAGGGACTCCATTACGCAGTGGGACATAAATGTCATCACTGCATCTAGACGAGTTGTAGCAGGCTACAAGGACTCCATTACACTGCGAGACATTTCCCCAAAGGGAGAGACACAACAGCAAAGAGGGATACATGCCGGTCAATCAATGTGTCCGGAGGAGTAGCAAGCTACCAAGGCTCGGTGGAACAAAAAGAGGCATTTCCCCGTAAAGAACACTACTAAAGGCACACAACTAGGTGTCGAATCCCATGCATACCAATGCATTTCAATCATACATGCACTATGCACGATATGCGTAGATACAACATGGCATCACAAAAAAACTCTACAAAATAATATTTACATAGGAAGCTCTGAGGAGCCAACATAGTAAAATGTACAAGCAGAAGGGGTCACATGACCCAACATTTAGAGCTTACAAAATAATAAGCGGAAGTTACATGTCTGAGTACAGAATTCTACAAAAGCGGCTGGAAGAGCCTGAAAAGCTACAACGTACCATAGGAACCAGACCTCTGTCTGGGTTACTAAGCTAATCTGTCGATGTGAACGTCAGAAGAAACATAACTGAACAACGTCTATCTCTGCAAAAATGTAAATAAGCAACAAAGAGTATGAAGGTACTCAGCAAGTCTTACATCAGAACTCTCTACATATGCATCATGTATCAATGAACATGATTGTGTGGTTTACTGTAGAATGCCAGCTTTGACCTTTGGCTATCCTAGACTACAAAAAAGTAACCAACATATCACTACTCTTTCATCTCCCTACGAGAGAGCACACACGAGTCCACAAGATCAGCATCTCAGTACGCCACTATGGATTCTCTATCGTCTACCTACGAGAAGCCATCCATAGCACTCACACTTATTTGGTGCATTTTAGAGTATCCACTTAAAATTGTCTATGAACAATGCAAGTCTCCAAGTAGTCCATATCCACGGACACGACTATTAGAATAGATAAATTACCCTACATGGGTGTACTTCGTCACACATGCTCCCACCACTTATCGCTATGTGCACGTAAAAAGGCACGTCAGCAACCTTCAAGCGGAAGCCCAGCGAGGGAGTCAGCCACGGACGTTAACCTTCAACGACTCTAGCCCAACGCAGTCACCTAACTGATTTAGTCACCACAATCGAGAATCTAGCAGTGGTCCACGATTCGGACTGAGAAGTTGTGTATAGGGCCCCAAGCCGGTCCCGGTTGGGCCGTTCAATCACTTCGCAGGCCCGGCCACATCCTATCAACTAGTGCGACTCCTGGGCAGAGAACAAGGTAGGTTAATAGGCCGAGAGGGGTCAAGTTACTAGAACCAAATGTGCGGTAGTAGCTAGTCTTGGAACACAAACGCGGAACTCAGCTCCTATGAGCGGCTTCAATGAGATAACCCACCATGTACTCCTACATGGCCTCTCATTGCTACCTTTACCAAAATGGGTTCAACACTTAACCCTCATCATCAGGACACATCCATTTCACTCCGGTTCATCACCCAGATGAATCAGATCTGACACAACTCTAAGGATAGCAAGCACAACAGGGTTATATCACGACATAACTCAAGATCAACCAGGCATGCTAGGTTTCTTGGTTTAGCTATTTACTTTGACAATGACATGTCATGCAAAGGAGTGGGTTCATCTATCGCAACACAAGTAGCAGTTGAATCACGTTGTCCTGATGCATTGAAATGGGAGCAAGAGCGAGAGAGTGGGATTGTATCGAATATTCTCAAGGGGTGGTTGCTTGCCTGTTTATCAGAAGAACTCAGATTAAATGGACGTGGTTTGAACCCAAGGTTCAAATTCAACTCCATATGTGAGGTGTCCTATTATGTTTTGAACAAAGTGTCCAAGTTTGCCTATGTAGCTTGCTCTAACATGCATGAAAATGCCACCATTAGATTCATTGTATTTTTTGATAAATTTTCATCTATAAATTATTTTAATCGGACTTACAGATTATTTTCTATAAATTATTGAAGTTTATATTAATTTCTGGAATTTTCTGAATTGTGTTTATCTAGAAATTTATTAACTGCATCACCATGACGTCATCATGACGCCATCCAGTCAAAGGCGCCAGGTCAGGTCAAATCTGACCTTCGGGCCCTACATGTCATTGACTCACTGTGTAATCCGGTTTTAATTAGCTAAACAGGGGTTAATTACGGTGCCTGGGCCCACCTGTCATGGTCACAGGGTGGGTGGTTAGCGACTAATGGTTGGGGTTAGCAGCGGATAAACGCCGGCGACCTCACCCGATGGTGGAGCACACCGGAATTGCTCCTCCGGCGACCAAATGCCGCGCGGGAGGGCTGTACGGGCAGCTAAGGATGCACCATATCTAGTGGTGGGGCTGGTTAGCCGCGGGGGGTGCCAAAGCGCTCGTCGGCCTCGACTTCAATGCCAGCCAAAGCCACGGGATCGACGCAGTCGACGCTACGGAGCACGCCAGAGCAGGGGGAGCGAGGGGAAACGAAGCAAAAACTCACGCAGGGTCCGTTGGCGTAGTCGACGAGCTCGGGGAAGCAGGGGATGTCACAAATCAACGGCGAGCTTCTGTCGGAGCCGAGGAATAAGACGATGGCTCGAGGGCGTTTCGGTCATCTTGGCATTACCTGGCTCGATGCAGACGACGAGCGGCGTAGCCAGTGGACGTAGCCAGCGGACGATGCGGTCATCTTGGCGGAAATAGAGAGCAGCAAGGCGAGGCAAGGCGTAGCCAGTGGCTACGGGGTTCAACGAGTTGTGGCGACGGTCTGCTCGGGAGAGAGAGTGAGAGCCAGGGGAGGGAGAGAGCAGCAGGGGGGAAGATGAGCTCGAGGGGGTCCAGGGGGGTCGCGTGGCGACTCTAGGCGAGGGGGAGCTAGACAGAGAGGCAGGAGGTGGCGGGCGCGGGCCGAGCGCGTCAGGTGCGTGCCCCTATCCCCCTGGCGAGAGGAGGGGGATGACTGGCCACTGGGCCAGTTGGGCCGGCTAGGCCACAGGTAAGCCAGGTGAGGCTCTTTCTTTTATTTCTTTTCAGTTTTTGTTTTGTTTCTCACATTTGTTCTCGCTAAAACATAAATTACTTAACCATTTTGTAAAATCCTGAAAATTATTATGTGAACTAGGTATAAATACTAGTGCCACACAAAAAGTTTCGGAATTATTGAAATATATATTTGATATATAATAAATATAAATTCAATGCAAATATTGTTTTATTAATTCAAAATCCCAATATAAAAAATTTATATGACTCCAAAATATTGGATGGAATTTTCACATCATGCCAATATTTTATAAGAACACCAGGAACATTTTCTTGGATATGTATGAAGCAATTTTTATATTGCCTTTTAGCAAAAATTTGAATGATGAGGCTTGATCACTCCTCATTTCATTTTCCATTTATTTGAAAATGCATGCCTAAATGCATTGACAAACATAAATAAACTAGGGCTGTGACAACTTCCCTCCATGATAGCCCAGCTGCTATCTCGTCTGTTAAATTGCTTCATGCACATAGCCAAGTCGCCCTTGCTCTTCGTCGACCTCGTCATCCATATTCCCCTCTTATGTGATCCTTTCCCTTTCTATTGAGTCCCAACACGCATTGTCCCACCCCCTTTGCCATGGTTTCCAAGAAGTAAGAGGGCGAGGGCCCGAGGGCACTGGCCAGCGCATCCGCGCCCTTTCCCGCGTTGGGCCGGTCTGGGGTGGTGGACCTAGAGGGGTTGGAGAAGGTTAAGCCGGTGGTCGCCGCCGGCTCCAACAAATGGGGGACGACTGAAATTTGGCTGCCTCGCGACCTCATGGTGAGCTTGCAGCTTCTGTTGTCCCTCTTCATATCCAGGCCCTTCTCTTGGTCTTGTTGCCGCCGTTCTTGGACATCTTCTCTGGCATGCTGTCGCACTATCAGATCCATGTGCTCCACCTTGACCCTGGCTCCCTTGTCCTCCTCTTGGCCTTCGCATTCTTGTCTGAGGTTTTTGTGGGCATTGGCCCCTCCGTGGCCCTGCTGCGCCACTTCTTCTCCCTCGAGCTGACCTCGTGGAAATAATGTTCTGTGTGTCTGCTTGAGAGCAGCAGATGCGCCAACCGGAGGGGCACTTGATGCGGGGCTCTCTCTAGATGCTGCAGGATTTCGACGGTAGTGGGTGTACGTCAATGCCGTTAGGGGTGGACCTTTGTTCCATCTCCCTCTGTTTCCCACGATGTCGCACCACGGGTGGACGCACAAGGAGCTCACCGACCCACGACGCGCACGCGCCTTAGCCAAGCTAGCGAGGCTGAAGGGGCAGGCGTGCCGATGGCGATGGTGGTGCAGGAGTTCATGCGCCGACGAATCGACCCCATATAGCATCATTCACGTTCAATGTTGGCCTTCAGGGGCCCCCGCGATCCCATTAGAATCTAGGTCTGGTCTCTTTTCTCGGACGTGCTGCGCGAATTGGTCAGCCGCCTAATCGATGGTGAGCCCGGTGAGCTTCCTCAGCTCGGCCTCCCCTTGTACAACTACAAGGGCCGAGAAGCCCTTGTCCTAAAGATGCTGCGTTTTGACGAGTGGGGGCTCCTTCCTCGCGAGAGCGCTGCTCCTCCTGAGGCTGAAATCGGGCGCTCTTTGCCGAATGTTGCTTCGGCCCCCGCCTTGGCCCAACCCGGAGACGAAGGTGTCTCCCAACTGACGATAGGGGTCGCCGGCCCTGCTCCTGAGCCCGCAGCGCTGATCGTGGGCTCGTCGTCCCCCAGCCGTAGCTTTGGTCGGAAGAGGAAGATGCCCACAGGCAGTCGCCCCTCGTTGCTTTCGGCGCTGTCGAAGAAAAAGTGGATCGCCACAAACGAGTAAGTGCCATCATCACCTAGTCCCCTTCCTTTATGTTCTTCTTATGAGCTTGAGTTTCGCAGGCTTCTCTACGGTGAGGGAGAAGTCGAGTGGACTTCATCCTCCTCCACGATCGCCAAGCTTCTCGCGGCTTCGCCCTCTGTTGGCCGCGAAACTCTGGTTGCCACCCCGCTCTCGACCGCGCTTGCTCTCTCATCAGGGGGCCCCAGGCGCGAGTCCCTTGCAATCTTCTTCACCCGTGGTCTTCATCTTCCCGGGATGGAGTGGTGTCCTTCACTTGTGCACTTCCTTGGAGGTATGTCATGCGTCGTCCCTAGATCCGCTCTGCCCGATGCCACGTGGCTTCAGTGGGTGTGATGCTCTTCCCGTGCGGCTACGGGGGAGCCCCCAACCTTGGGGAAGCGTCTAGGCTGGGTGGCAGCTCGCACACCTGCCCCCTTCCTCCAGAATGAGGGGAGGAGACCGGCTGGGCCCTTGTGCTCGCAAGAGACCGAAGGGCCATGCGGTGGTGTTTGCTCAAGACTGCAGCTAGGGCGCTAGAAAGCCTGGGAGTGGAGCTCACCCATAGTGAAGCTCACCTGGGGACGGAGCATCAACGCCTTGTGCAGGAATGGCGCCCCCTGGAGGTCGTGGTGGACCTCGGGCACCTATAGAACGAGCACGCCTGCGCTGAGACTGGGGAATCCCTTGCTGCGGCTGTGGAGGCCCGTGAAACGAAGCTCACGAAGTTGGCTGCCGGCGCAAGGCCTCATAGAAATGCCTCGAGGAGCTTCAGTCCTTCAACTCTACCATCGTAGGGAAGATGTGGGCGTGGCATGCTGCACTTTATGATGTGGCTCCCGAGTTCCACCCCGCTAGTGTGAATCACGGCGTGCCTCCTAACACAATGGCGATGGAGGCGCTGGAGTAGAGCTTGGAGCAGGAGAGGCTGGAGACGAGGGAGCACTAGGCGTTGCTCGCTTAAGAGTCCCTTGCCTCCCGTGAGGCGAGGTTCCTGGAGGAGGTCGAAGACAAGGTGGCTGAGGCTTGGCGCTCCGTTGTCCGAGACTATCGCGCAAATCTGCAACTCCAGGAGCCCCGATTTTATGAGCGACATGATTTCTTGAAAGGAGAAATTAAGGACCTCAAGAAGAGGTTAGATCAAGAGGAAGAGTGCCAGCGTTCCGCGATGGACGCTCAAGCCGCTGCCGAATCTGAGCTAGCTTTCTTTTACAAACAAGTAAGTGGTGTGGCTTCCCTGGAGAAGAAGACTTCGGATGAGGCGGCCTGGGCTCGCGGCCTCCAGCATATGCGCTCTTAGATGTTCTAGTCTCTCGAAGGGAGGGCCAAGCGGGCCCTGGACAACATCTGCGGTGCGAGCGTGTCGATCCCCTTGGTTCCAGACGACGCCGGGTACCTAGGCTTCGATTGAGGGTCGTGGAGTGCCTTGAGGGGGGCACGGAGAAGACCCGCGCACTGGTGGAGGAGAAGAGCCATGACCTCCTCGCGAAGGCGGCCTCGCACATCTTCAGCCACCACCTTCGCCTCGACCCGCACTTCGACTTCGGCGTGGTGCTTGGTCTAGTACCTGAAATGATGTGCGTTGCCCTTGCCGTGTGGGTAAGTGACCATGTAGAAAACCTAATAGTGGATTTTCTTCTTGCAAGATGGAAGACCAGGCTGCGGCCGTGGTGCTCGGGGCCGTCGACGGGGGTGATGGCGAGGGCAGCATCGTCTACATGTCTGCCTGAGCAACCTTCTTTTTTCCCTAGCAGGGTCATGTATATGGCCTAATGGCAACTTTGTATCTCCCTTTGATAATTACCCTTGAACATACTTTCGAACAATGAGGTGTGTTGTGCCGAGCCTCCTTTCTTGCGTGTGTCTTGGGTTGGGAGTCCTTTCGGCACTCTACGTCTATAGGCCCCAGTCTCGCTCATTTCCCAACTCCCGTGGCTGCGTCTGGCCAAGGACGCACTCATAGGGCTAGGACTCGACACCCTCGATGCCGACGAGATCACCAAGGACGGCATCGATGATGCCAAGTGGCTATATGACCGGTAAGGCTCCTGAGGCTTGCTGCTCAGGAGCCCCCTTTGACACTCAAGCGGCTCTAAGTTGGCACGTCCCAATCCAGCGCATTTCCCTACCTCCATGGTATACGACCGGATCACCAAGGACACAACCACGAGGTGAGGACCCAACAACCTCCATGTTGACAGGATCACCAAGGACGACATCGAGGCTGCCAAGTTCCTTTATGACCAGTAAGGGTGCTGAGGCGCACTGCTGAGGAGCCCCCTTTGACACTTGAGCGCCCCCCACTTCGTTCTGTTGGGTTCTGCCTCAGGAGGCCCAAGCACTAGGCCCCCCTGAGACTCTGTGCTGTGGCGCCGCACTGTGGTGGGAGCCCCCGGGCAGGGGTCAACTTCCCAAAGGTGCGAGCCCCTGAGGCGATAGGGGCTTGTCATCGAGCCCCATGGGGCTCCATGGTGGTCTAGAGCGCGTGGCGGCTTGTGAAATGCCAATCCAAAGAAGAAGGTTTAACCTGGTAAAACAAGAGAAATAAGAGAAAAAGTCCCCGCCCTTTTCTTTTAAATTTAGAGTTCTGAACTATTCGAACTTCATTCCAAAAAATGGCAATTCGAACATAGAAACAAATAGGCAAACGTCGTGTCCGGCAGCTAGGCTAGTGTTCGTCTTCCCCTGGCGCCTAAGCACAGGGCATCCACATTACATGGGCATAGCCATTGATGGGCAGTGTTGACTTTCCCTGCCAGCATGGAACTGTGGCTTCCACATTGCGTGGGTGGGAACCCCTCCGCGTCCTCGTGGGCTCCGGGCGTATACATCCCGCTCATTATTATGTTAGTGTCATGGGCTGGTGAAGTAGGGCCAACACAAGACGTGACCCCGGGCGTAGGGGTAGCCCCCCACACCCCATAGCTCATGCTCGGGCGTCATCGTCGTAGGAGAGGTATAACCCCCCACGTCGAGGTCCGGGCCAGGCAAGGCCCATCCGGCACGCGTGAGGTCAGCACCTCGGGCGGTGCCCCAGCACGACTCGCTTGGGTGCATCGGGTCCCCTTGCAAGTGCTCGCGGTCCTGCCCCCAGGCTGGGCAACCCGGGCCTAGGCACATGAGCGAGTACAGGATTGCCCGCTGGTGATCGTGCGACACCTGGCTCAAGACATGGGCGTATGTTCCACCTTCCGTGTCTAAGCGGGCGTCCCACGCCCTATGGACGAGGTAGCGTGCGCTACCCTTCGTCCCCAGGTTGGGATCATCTGGCCCGGAGACATGGGCATGTGTTCCACCCTCAATCTCCAAGCTGGGGCCATTGGGCCCTAGTGGTGGGTGTCCCCACTCCGTTCCCGGGCCAGTGACCCTCGGTCCCTAGACCTAGATGCCTCCTCACGGCAGCTCCCTGCCAGCAGGTGTGCCCCGTGAGGGCACAACACCGGTCACCCTTGCGAGGCTGCATGCACCATCCCTCGCGAGAACCACTCGGCAAGCCCTGTACGTACCTCCCGCAGCCACGGTAGACGGTGTTGTCTTCTCCTCTACACGGAGGCTCCTAAACACGGTCAGTGTAGAGTTGCGCGAGCCCCTGGGCACCAACGTAGCCGAGTCTTTGGTCTTCCTCCGTAGCTCCGAGGGAAACGATGAGATGCATGAGGGGACGTGCCATTTGCGAGGGCAGCGCCTCCCATCGACATCCAATTTTGTTCGCATTCAGCTCCCGCGACTCCGGCACCCTAGGCCAAGCTCTTGGCGGGCGCGGATCGCCGCGAAGGTCCCGAATGCGCACGCGCGAACCGAGCACTGGTTCTGTCAATTGAGCGATTTATCGGGCGCGAGCCCCGCCGATGTACATCGGGGCCTCGTGAGTGGCAGTGGCGCGCCCGAGGGCGTACCTGGCCCAAGCGTCGTGGCAAACTCGTGCCGCGTGGTGGCGCCGCAGCTCATGCGCTACGAGGAGTGCAATGGTGGCTGTGCGTTGGGTCATGGCAGGTCCGGAAGGGATGTGGTGAGCCCCTAGCATGGGGGAGAGCCGGGGCGGCAGGGGCTTGCCGCGTGGCTGGTGAAGGCGGCAACCCCCGACGTCTGTTAAAGGCCTGGCTGGTGAAAGGACCTGCCAACGGAGAGGTGATACGATGCAGTGCTCGGAGGCCCTCCGGTGCTGCCCGCGCCATGCGGGCAGCTCAGCGCTCTCTCCAGGCCCTTCATCCCTTTACCATGAGTGCGGCGAGTGTAGGCGAGGTCAGGCTCAAGGCAAGCTTCGACACGTACCCAACCCGGCGCGCCAAATGTTGGATTTCGGGCTCCGCAAACCCCTCAAGCTTTGAACATAGGGGCATGTGCGATGGTTCCTGTGGCCTCACCTAACCTAGCCCGCTACTCGATGGTCTCAACTACGAACTCGTTCGATGACGAGGAAGAAGATGAACACGGCAATTTACCCACACTACTAGGGAAAACCTTATACACAGAATCTTAGCAGCACCGCGAGACAGGAAGGGGTGCTACCACTAATTAGCAGTAGCGTAGTTTGCAAACAGGCGCTACTACTACCAACTTAGCGGTAGCGCCGCTCTACAGAACCGCGTTGCTACGAAAATTGACCGGCAGTTCCCGTCATGCTAGGTTTAGCAGTAGCACTCCCATGATAACCGCACGACTTCTAATGTAATAGTAGTAGCACGCTTTCCAACTCCACTTTCCTGCATTGGTTCAAAGAGCATATTACAGCAGTAGCGCTTCTTGGCGAAACGTGCTATAGCTAACTTAGCTATAGCACGTTTTGGCGAATGATACTTCCCCAATGTATCTATAATTTATGAAGTATTCATGCTATTATTTTATCATTCTTGGATGTTTTACAATCATTTTATAGCAACTTTGTATAATTTTTTCGGACTAACCTATTGACCCAGTGCCTAGTGCCAGTTGATGTTTTTTCCTTGTTTTTTACATCGCAGGAAATCAATATCAAATGGAGTCCAAACACCACAAAACTTTTTGGAGATTTAATTTGGACCAGAAGGAACCCAATGGGCCAGAGCTGCACCTAGGGGGTGCCTCGAGGGGGGCACAACCCACCAGGGCGCGCCAGGGCCCCCTGGTGCGCCTAGGTGGGTTGTGCCCACCTCGGTGGCCTCCCGCATCCCCTCTTTGCACTATAAATTCCCAAATATTCCGAAACCCTTCGGGGTAGCCCTGAATCGAAGTTCTGCCGCCGCAAACTCCAGAGCCATGAAAAACCAATCGGGATCCCGTTCCGGCACCCTGTTAGAGGGGGAAACCATCACCGAAGGCCATCTTCATCATCCCGACGCTCTCTATGACGAGGAGAGAGTAGTTCACCCTCGGGGTTGAGGGTTTGTACTAGTAGCTATGTGTTTAATCTCTCTCTCTCTCTTGTGATCTTGAGATGTCATGACCTTGATATATCATGGGCTTTGTTAACATAGATGGATCATATGATGTTTCTCCCCTCTATACTCTTCTTGTCATGAAATGAGTTTTCCCTTTGAGATTTCGTTGTTATCGGATTGAATACTTTAATGGATTTGAGAAAGCTTGATATATGTCTTGCAATTGAATATTCATGGTGACACTGGGGTATCGTATTGATTTACTTGATATGTATTTTGGCATTCAACTTGTTGATTCCTGTGGTGATATTGGGGGAATCTATGCATAGGGGTTGATGCATGTTCTTGTCTTTGTTTCTCTGGTAGAAATCTTGGGGCACTCCTTGAAGTTATTTGTGTTGGATTGAGTATTATGAATCTTAAATTCTTTGGGGTTCTTTTAGTACAAACTCTTCATTAGATCGATCGGAAATAATAGCTTTTGTTATTTTAGTACGAACTCTAGGATAGATCGAATGGAAAGAATAGCTTTGAGGTGGTTTCGTAGCCTACAAACAATTTCTTCTTATGTTCTCCGCTAGATAGGAAATTTGGAGTGATTCTTCGTTGCACGTTGAGGGATGCTTATATGATCCAACTATGTTAGCATTTTTGAGAGATTGCACTAGCGAAAGTACGGACCCTAGGCCTCATTTTCAATCATTGCAATATTGTTTTTGCTCACTTTTGTTATTTTCTACCTTGCTGTTTTTATTTATTCAGACTATAAAAATATATTTCTACCATCCATATTACACTTTGCCAAACTAGTGCACCTATACAATTTGCCATTGTATTGGGTGTGTTGGGGACACAAGAGATTTCTTGTATTTGGTTGAAGGGTCGTTTGAGAGAGACCATCTTCATCCTACACCTCTCATGGATTGATAAACCTTAGGTCATCCACTTGAGGGAAAATTGCTACTGTCCTACAAAACTCTATGCTTGGAGGCCCAACACGTGTCTACAAGAATAAAGCTGCATAGTAGACATCAAGCTCTTTTCGGGCGCCATTGCTGGGGAGGTGAGTGCATGAAGGTATATCTTTACATCGTGCAATCAAATCTTTTAATTTCTTGTTTTATCACTAGTTTGGTTTATAAAACAAAACTACATAAAAATGGAATTGAGGTTGCATCTTATTATTGATCATCTTTATAATATCTTTCTTGAAAATGATGGATCGGAAAATTTTGCTCAATTGATAGAAGAAGAATTCAATAAAATGATTGGAATGAATGATGAGCATGATTGCAATGTTGTTAGTATGAATTCTTTGAATATCCATGGTGCTAATGATATGCAAAGCCATAAGCTTAGGAATGATATGTTTGATGAAGATGATATTTTTTGTCCCCCAAGTTTTGATGCGGAAATTTTTTATAATGAAAGCATGCCTCCTTTTTATGATGATTATATTGATGAGAGTGGATTTGTAGAGGTCATGACTTTACTTAATGATGAATCCACTATTTTGGAAGAGGTTGGTATTGATTATGGCAACAAAGTTCCTATATATGATGATTATGCTGATGACATGTATGCTATAAATAACAATGATAACCATGAAACTTGTCATCATGATTTTAATTTTCAATCAAATGATAGTTATTTTGTTGAGTTTGCTCCCACTACTATTGATGAGAATAAATTTGCTTATGTGGAGAGTACCAAAATATCTATGCTTATGCATCATGAAAATAATGCTTTATGTGATAGCTATATTGTTGAATTCATTCATGATTCTACTGAAAATTATGATGAGAGAGAAACATCTGCTTGTAGGTATTGCAATAATATCGAGCTTCCTCTCTATGTGTTGAAAATCTTGAAGCTATGCTTGTTTTGCCTTCCTTTGATAGTTGATTCTTGCTCCCAAAAATTGTTTGCTCACAAAGTCCCTATGCACAGGAAGTGCGTTAGGCTTAAATGTGCTAGTCATATGCATCATGATGCTGTCTTTATGTTTCAATTCTTTACTTTTATGCGAGCATCATTGGAATCATCATGCCTAGCTTAAAAGGCATAAAAGAAAAGCGCTTGTTGGGAGACAACCCAACACTTTTACCAACTATTTTTGTGTGTTCAAATTATTAAGCTACTATAGTAATCATGTTTATTGCTTTTTTTCAACAAAGTACCAAGTAAAGACTTTGGGATCACGTCGGGTGATAATTGATTTGAACTTGCTAAAAAACTAAGAAATTTGCACTCACGAAAATAATTATAATTTTTAACATAAGTGTGATTCTGAGTTTATTATTTTTGCATAAGATTACTTTAAAAAATATTCACGTGGTCCTAATTTTTCAGAATTTTTAGAGTATCGTAAGTATGGTTGGAGTATAGATTACTACAGACTGTTCTGTTTTTTACAGATTCTGTTTTCAATGCATAGTTTGCTTGTTTTCTAGTTTCTATGGATCATATTTCTCAATATAAATTGTGGAAATGATATTATACAATAGGCATTATGTGAGAACAACTATGGATCTTGTCTTGATAGTACCAAAGTGAAATGGTTTGCTCTTTATCATACTAACCCATCTCATGAAGTTTCGTTAAGTTTTGTGTGATTGAAGTTTTCAAGTTTTAGGTGAGATGTCGATATGAGAAGAATTAGAAGTGACCAGGACCTAAGCTTGGAGATTCAAAAGGAAATCCCAAGGTAACATTCAAGTAATATCCAAGCAAATAAGCGTGGGGATGCCCTAGAAGGCATCCCCTCTATCGTCTCCAACATTATCGATAACCTTACTTGGAGCTATGTTTTCATTCATCACATCATATGTGTTTTACTTGGAGCGTCAATTTATTTTTTTAGTGTTTTTTTATGTTATTTAGAATAATTTTTTGCATATTTTATTTCAATAATAATGTCAAGGATAGCCCTCACCATGCTTATTTTGCAAGTATACATGTTGCTGTTTCAAAACAGAAAGTTTACCGCTCTTGCAAAAAATCCCTAGAAAAGTCAGAATGTCATAAAAAGTTGAAACTTATTGTATAATAATATATGATAATTTTTATACAGTGTGGTAAATTTTCATAACATTTGGAGTTTAAGAACTATTGATACTCTTGCATTCTTTACGGACTATACTGTTTTGGCAGATTGCTGTTATGTTTGCATTGTTTGCATATGTTTGCTTGTTTAATGATTCTATTTGAGGATAGGAGTATTAAATATGCAGAGGCCTTTAGTATTAAGTGTTGAATAATAATTTTAGTGATTTTCTACAGTAGATAATGATAAGCTTTTGCATTGGTTTATACTAACTTATCTCACGAGTTCTTGTTGAGTTTTGTGTGGATGAAGCTTTTGAGATTTAGGAAAACCGTGATATGAGAAGAATTTAGGAGACACAAAAGATCAAGCTTGGGGATGCCCAAGGCATCCCAATATAATATTCAATATGTATCAAGCATCTAAGCTTGGGGATGCCCCGGTAGGCATCCCACTTTCTTCTTCAACAATTATCTGTTAGTATCGGTTGAGCCTAGGTTTTTGCTTCTTCACATGAGTTGTGCTATTTTTAGAATGTCATTTTATTTTTGTTTTACTTGCTGTTTTACTAAAATACTTAGATTTGAAATTTTAAATAAAATAGAGTCCTCAAATAGTTGCCAAGGAGGCAAAGTAAGAGGCATTCACATCCCGTCAACGAAGCTCTTTTCTTTGGAATTGCTCTTGTACTTCACTTATATCATGTGAGTAATTTTTTAATAAATTGAATGTCATGAAGTTGAGATCATATCAGGCTTAATGGTAGCTTCACATTGGTTTTATAAAGTGAAATGTTTTGAGGCTTGACAATCACAATATTGGTCATACAAGCAATTCACGAATAATTAGTATAAGGAAGAGAACTTTTTCATGCAAATACACTATCCTGGTAATCTTTAGTGACTGTGAGCCCACATCAAAATATTATATGCCAAAATTTTTGACGTTGCACAAGGAAGACAACATAATGATTTATGTTTGTTCATATTCACATAGAAGTTATATTGTCATAGATCCTTCAACATGTGGTGCTTGCCCCCCATCTTTGCTAGCCAAAAATTCCGCACCAAGTAGAGATACTACTTGTGAATCCAAAAATCCTTAAACCCATATATTATTTTCAAGAGTCCACCATACCTACCTAAGGGTTCAGCAAGATCCTTGAAGTAATTTATTATCGGTGCAATAAGGCAATAAAAATTGCTTCTAAAAGTGTTAGATCATTTAGTGTAAGAGAAAATTGAGTGTTGTACGAACTTGTTATGGCAAAGTAATAAAAGCGATGGACGACATAATAAAGGTTTCTATCATAAGAGGCAATATAACATGACATTCTTTTGCACTAAGGTGTTGAGCATACAAACAAATAAGCGCATGGCAACCTTTGCTTCCCTCTGCAGAGGGCCTGTCTTTTACTTTTCAGTATTTACTTTTATGGAAGGAGTCAAAGTTTTCTCTCTATTTGTTTTTTATCCTTTGGAAAGCATCATGTGGTGAGGAAAGATCTAGGAACATATGTCCATTTGAATATGGTAGCATGAGTTATTATTGTTGACATCACCCTGGAGGTGAATACGTTGGGAGGCAAAACAATAAGCCCCTATCTTTCTATGTGTCCGGTTGAAACATTTTGCTCATGTGTATGTGGTGAGTGTTAGCAATCGTAAAAGACTATATGTTGGTTGAGTATGTGGAGATCATACTTAAAATCTTTTGAATAAGTTGAATTGCAATTGCTTGGTGACTCAGAACATAGGTTGTTGAGTTTCAAGAGAATTCATGGTTTGAACCTTAACATGTGAATTGGTTGCTACTTTAACATGAGAAGTTTTATAAGAAATAATTGATATTATGATGCTAGGAAAATTTATTGAAATTATCATTGATCAAACTTCTGCACTTTTCTAGCATTCACACTTCATAAATTATTTCTTTTATCATTTACCTACTCGAGGACAAGTAGGAATTAAGCTTGGGGATGCTGATATGTCTCCGACATATCTATAATTTATGAAGTATTCATGATGTTATTTTATCATTCTTGGATGTCTTACAATCAATTTAGAGCAACTTTATATCATTTTTTGGGACTAACCTACTGACCCAGTGCCTAGTGCCAATTGCTGTTTTTTGCTTGTTTTTTACATCGCAGGAAGTCAATATCAAATGAAGTCCAAACACCACGAAACTTTTTAGAGATTTTATTTGGACCAGAAGGAACCCAATAGGCTAGAGATGCACTTGGCGGGTGCCCCAAGGGGGGCACAACCCACCAGGACGCACCAGGGCCCCCTAGCACGCCCACGTGGGTTGTGCCCACCTCGATGGCCTCCCGCACCCCCTCTTTGCACTATAAATTCCCAAATGTTCCGAAAACCTTCGGGGTAGCCCTAGACCGGGAGTTCCGCTGCCGTAAACCTCCAGAGCCACGAAAAACCAATCGGGAGCACATTCCGGCACCCTGTCGGAGGGGAAAACCATCACCGAAGGCCATCTTCATCATCCTGGCGCTCTCCATGATGAGGAGGGAGTAGTTTACCCTCGGGGCTAAGGGTTTGTACCATTAGCTATGTGCTGAATCTCTCTCTCATGTTCTTGAGATGTCACGATCTTGATATATCATGGGCTTTGTTAACATAGATGGATCATATGATGTTTCTCCCCTCTATACTCTTCTTGTGATGAGTTGAGTTTTCCCTTTAATATTTCATTGTTATTGGATTGAATACTTTAATGGATTTGAGAACACTCGATATATGTCTTGCAATTGAACACTCATGGTGACAATGGGGTATCGTATTGATTCACTTGATATGTATTTTGGCATTCAACTTGCGGATTCCCGCGGTGACATTAGGGAAATCTATGCATCGGGGTTGATGCACATTCTTGTATTTGTTTCTTCGGTAGAATTCCCGGGTCACTCCTTGAAGTTCTTTGTGTTGGATTGAGTATTATGAATCTGATATTATTTGGTGTTGTTTTAGTACGAACTCTTGATTAGATCGATCGGAAAGAATAGCTTCTGTTATTTTAGTAGAAACTCTAGGATAGATCAAACGGAAACAATAGCTTTGAGGTGGTTTCGTACCCTACGAACAAATTCTTCTTATGTTATCCGCTAGATAGGAACTTTGGAGTGATTCTTCGTTGCACGTTGAGGGATGGTTATATGATCCAACTAATTGTTGAGAGATTGCACTAGCGGAAGTATGAACCCTAGGGCTCATTTTCAATCATGGCAATATCATTTGTGCTCACTTTTTTTATTTGCTACCTTGCTATTTTTATTTATTCAGATTATAAAAATTTATTTGTATCATCCATATTACATTTTGCCGAACTAGTGCACCTACACAATTTGCCATTGTATTGGGTGTGTTGGGGCCACAAGAGTTTTCTTGTATTTGGTTGCAGGGTCATTTGAGAAAGACCATCTTCATCCTACACCTCTCATGGATTGATAAACCAGGTCATCCACTTGAGGGAAAATTGCTACTGTCATACAGAACTCTGCGCTTGCAGGCCCAACACGTGTCTACGAGAATAAAGTTGCGTAGTAGAAATCAATGAAACGCGCTATAGCTAACATAGCTATCGCGCGTTTTGCGGAAACACGCTACTTCAATGTAGACTTAACCCCCAGCAGGCTTCCCGCCTCTACTTCTTCCCCCAAATCCCCACTCTCTCTTCTCCCCTCGTCGCCGCTGGAGCCCATGCCCTTGCCGCACCCCTGCCTCAAGCGTCGGAACCCTGCCCTCGCCCTCGACCTCGCCGGAGTCATTCCCTCGCCCCCGACCCTGGCTCTCGCCCTCGACCCCCTGACACCGGCATTCTCACCCTCGCGCCCGACCCCGGCCCTGGCCCGCCACGCCTCCCTCCTGTGCTTCCTCCCCTCCCAAACTAAGTCATCGTCAGGCCTGCCTCCTCGCCCCTGCACCATGTGTATGCCCCCACCGCTCCTCCTCTCTTTGCTAGGTTCTTCGGTAAATTTACTTAGATTTTAGTTAGGGAATAGGTTAATTAGGTTATCTGTTTAGTTATGAATTTAGCTAGGTATTAAAATAGTAGGTTAATTTGGCTATATTATGAACCCTAGTTAGTATGAACCCTAGTTAGTTAGGGAAGTTGCTTAATTATGTTGTTCGTCAAGTTAGGACAGAAATTTAGGGGTAGGTGTTTAAGGTGTAGTTAACAGAAAAATAGAATTGATTATATATGTTTCTTGCATTTTCTAGTTTGACCAATCATTGTTATTTAAATTTTGTAGTGCTTCTTAGTTAATTAGAATTAGTATGAAACCTAGGATAGATAAGTTAAAGCAACTGTTGTTATTTTTTTTAGTGTAAGCAATTGTTGCTATTAAAAAAATAGAATTTGAAGTGGACACATTAATTAAAGCAACTGTTGCTATTTAAATTTTTTAGTTAAATCAATTCTTGCTATTTAAAAAAACAGAATTTGAAGTGGATAGATTAGTTAAAGCAACTGTTGCTATTTTTTAGTTTCAAATTTAGGTAGGCTGAATATAGTTTCAAATATTGTGAAAAAAGGACTTCTTGCATTTTTGAAGTGGGCATTTGTTTGCGATCTCCTCGTGATTCAAAACGATGTCATTGTTCCGAGTGGCCTCAGGCATTTTTGAACAACTTTACATTATGAAGTTTCTCCCCTTGACCTCCAACTTTGTGGACATGCTCTAATCACCAAATAGTGATGATACACTAAGTGGTGCATCAATGGTAAAATATTAGCACACCTAGATCTACAAAAATCTGATTCTGTTTGTTTCTAGGGTTAACAAAGTTTCCATTGCCAACTTTGCCCACTTGAGCTCAAACTTCGTGATCCAGCCTATTTCTAACCACCATTTGATCCTATCAAATCCCACGGCAAGCAAGGTCCATTTGCTTCTCTAAAACCCCACCAAACACCTTCTGGTCCATTCTAGAAATCATCATTTTCACCATCTTTTCTATTTGCCTTGCCCCCAACTTTTTAACTACAACCCCTTAGGGTTACCAGCTACCTCCAGTAAGTTTTTCAAGGAAATATATCAATGATTTATGGGGTAAAAACCTCCATTTTTACCCTTGGGCAGCACCCTTTTCTGTCCCTCTCACCTTTCCTTCTACCCTAAGGCATCTCCAAAGCACTCCCCTAGCCTCTCCTAGCCCTTGGGAATCTACAGTAGCCCCAAGACACAAGAGGACACACTGAGGGCATATTTTATGCCAGGGCACGCCATTTGGGTGCTCTGGAGCGCGCAACAGTGCGCTCCCACACTGTAGCGCCCCTGCCTGGCGCCCCCCGACAGCCTCGGGCCTCCCCAGCTTGTCCCCTTGGTCGGCCTCGACTTCCATAGCACGGCAGGTGTCGGGACCCCGATCCTAAGCCATAAGAATCCATCCTCTAACACATCACATCACTTTGCGGTCTCACGCATGGCTATCTGCATGGCTGCCACCTTACCTAGGCCAGGACCATTTGCGTCTTTTGACTCATGTATGTGAATGTGTCGCTACCATTCAAATGTCAAAGAACACAGGCGGACATGACTAGTCATAGAACGAAAGTGGCACATCCGTACATAGACAGGCATACGTAACCCAGAAATGCAGGTGTCGATCACTAGCGTGTGTAGACGATTCATAGCAAGCTACAAGGACTCCATTATGACATGGGACATAAATATCATCACTGCACGTAGACGAGTCATAGCAGGCTACAGGGACTCGATAACACTGCGAGACATTTCCCCGAAGGGACAGACACAGCAACAAACAAGGATACATGCCGGTCAATCAATGTGTCCGGAGCAGTAGCAAGCTACCAAGGCTCGGTGGAAGCACAAAGAGGCATTTCCCGTTAAAGACTACTACTAAAGGCACACAACTAGGTGTCGGAACCCATACATACTGTTGCATGTCACACATACGCACGACATGCCCGATATGCATAGATACAACTATGGCATCACAACATAACTATACAACATTACAACAAGACATCTATAAAAGTGGCTAGAGGAGCTTGAAAAGCTAACTTTCAGATAGGGGTCACGAGACCCAACATTCAGAGCATTCAATCAAATAAGCAGAAGTTTAAATATGTCTAGGTACAGACATCTATAAAAGTGGCTAGAGGAGCCTGAAAAGCTACAACGACCCTACCAAAGGACCAGACCTCTGTCTGGGATTCCCAAGCTAATCCGGTCAACATCGAACTTCACGTCATAAGTACCACTAATGAGGCTGACGTCTCCCCTGCAAAAACATAATTCAGGAAACGTCTGTACAATGTACTCAGCAAGACTTACATCAGAACTAACTACATATGCATCAGTATCAATGAAGGGGGTTGTGGAATTCATTTCAGCAAGCCAACTTTGACTCTTGGCTAACCTATACTACGACTACAAGTAGTATCTTTGAGGTGGGATAGCACACACGAGTCCACATATTCTCCAATCAATACACCACTATGGATCCACTTCTGTCGCCCTACGAGAAGGCCATCAATAGCACTCATGCTTATCTTGCACATTTTAGAGTATCCACTTCAAGTTGTCTTTGAACCACATAAGTTCTCCAAGTAGTCCATATCCGAGGACGCGGCTATTCGAATAGATTCATAACCCTGCAGGGGTGTACTTCTTCACACACGCTCTCGCCACTTATCACCAAATGCACATCATGCATCTTGGCAACCTTGAAGCAAAAGCACTGGCATGGGTGTCGGTCATGACCGTCAACCACACAAGACCCTAGTCCAGGTTTATCGCCTATTTGAGACTGAACCCGCACGGAAGTCCGGCCAAAGTTTTCACTATGGTCTCAAACGATGTGCGTAGGGTTCTCAAGCCCACCGTTCGGGTGCCACTTGGTACACTGTGCCACTGTGCCTATACCGCATCATAGTCCACCCCATCGGGCAGCGCTATGCACGGCCGCCAACACTTTTCCTGCAAACAGCAGAAACTAGTTGCAACTCCTGGACATAGGTCTAGGCGATTAATATGCCGAGAGGGGTCGAGTTACCAGAGCCCAATGTGTGGTAGTATCTTGTCTTGGATAGCATACACAGAGCTCAGTTCTTAAGGACAGTCCCAATGAGACAACCTGCCATGTACTCCTACATGACCTCTTCTCGCTACCTTTACTAAATCTTGTTCACACACTTAGCTCTCACACCATATGACATGAACACTGCCATTCCGATTCATTGGCCAGATGGATCAGACCCGACATGACACGACTCTAAGCATAGCAGGCACCGAAGTAAGCAAGCATGGATGAGTAAGAACAACAAGGCTCAAGAAGTTGCTACTCATGCTAAGTGGTTTCAATTATTTACTGTGGCAAAGACATGACATGCAAAGGAATGGGTTCAACTACCGATGACATGTAACAGTTGAATCGTTGCTGTCCTAGTGCAGTAAAAGAGAGCAAGAGCAAGAGAGTGGGTTCATATCAGTATGTTCAAGGGGGTTTGCTTGCCTGATAGTCCTGAAGATATTACATCTATTCATTAGTGTCAATGTTCACATCATCAGAACCATCATCTACCGAGAAGGAACAAGCACCGACAAACAGGAAGAAGGAACACATTCAATGTGATGCAACAAACATGATGCATGAAATGGCATGTTAACGTACTGAATTGACCTAGTACTATAGATAGTCATATTAAGTGAAGTGGAATTCAAATATATATACTAAATTCCAACTCCAACACTATTTATCAAACTATCCTAATCATGAAATTTCCTACTTGGTGATGTTAACTTGCTCAAACATGCATGATCATGGCATAAACAGATTCATTGGATTTTTCTGATCATTGTTCATATATAAATTATTTTCATATGAGTTACAGATTATTTTCTTTGATTTTTAGAAGTTTAAAACATTTTTTGAAAATATTAAGTCATTTATTGATTTGTTTTAATTCGAGAAACATTTACTGTGTCATCATCACGTCACTATGATGCGAGTAGGTCAAGGCGTCAGCCCAGGTCAAACCTGGTGGTTGGGCCCCACTTGTCAATGACACTGTTAGATAATAGAGTTTTAAGTTAATCTAACTATTGAATTAAAAGGGTCGGGACCATATGTCAGTGGCTAATTAGTTTAATTAATCAAATTAGTTAATATTTAACCTTAACCAAAATTAAAAGGGGTTGGGACCACCTGTCTATGACCCAGGGGTCAACCCCTGGTTGGCCGGGTCAAAGCCACCGCCAGCTCAACGCCGATGATAGCAGACACGGCGGGGGTCATCGGATTTCGCTGTCCGGCGACCAAATGGGCGGTCGAGGCAATCTAAATGGATCTAGGACCGACCCACACCCATTTGAGCTAACTAGAGCAGCTGGGGCCGCTTGAAGCGACGGCGGCGACATGGCTAGCGGCGTCCGGAGGTCGGGTCCGTTGGGGATCTAGCTAGGGCATGCTAGGGAGAGGGGAATCATGGGGAGAAGCAAGAGGGGCTCACAAGGGGGGCAAGAGCTGGTCGACGGGCTCGGGGAGGCTGCAGACGCGACGAATCGGCTGCGAGGAACTTTGGTGCCTAGGCCATGGCGCATTAGAGAGGCGGGGGAGAGAACAGCAGGGGAAAGGAAGAGAGAGTGATGGGGACGACACTTGGGGTCTATCCCCTCACCAGCGCGACGAGGAGGAGGCCGTGCAGGCAGGAAGCATGGCGCCCTAGCCTCCGTCGCTATCCCTTCATCTCCTCTGCCTACTCGCAGAGGTACATGATGACTGGTAGATGGGCCAGTTGGGCCAGCCTATTGCTGGGCCTGTGGTGAGATCTCTCTCTCTCTTGTCTTTTATTTCGTTTCTGTATTTCTATTTATTGTATTCTATTTAATTTTGTGTGGCAAAACTATAAAGCCAAAATTCCTGAAGATACTTGTGGCGACGCCCTGGCCCTCACCGGCGCACCGCGTCCACGGTGGGCCGGCGACCGCCTATATAAAGACCCCCGAGCTCCTGCTCCTCTCCCCTCGCTCTCTCCTCCCCCTACTACTCCCTCGTGCTTAGCCCGCTTGCCCCCATGGTCAGGAGCCCACACCCGAACCAAACCCTCGCTGTCGTCGGGCTTCCTCCCTCGCCGGCGATTCCCTCCACCCCGGCACTTCCCTCGGCCACCCACCGACGTGCGGGAGCCCCCTAAGCGCGCCAGTACCCTCCATCGGAGCCGCCGCAGCTTGGAACCGTCGGTGAGCCCCTCCCTCCATTCCTATCATGAGGAGAGGGATGACAGGTGGGGCCCACCTATCATCCCCTCACCCTTCCCCTCTCTCTCTCTGTCCATTAGGGCCTGCGAGCAGGTTTAAAAATAAACCTGCCGCGTGCGGCATCTCAGCCTGGGTCGGTGCCTCCCTGGGCAGGTTCGGCCTCGGTGTTTCTGCCCTGAGAGGGCACAGTGCCCTGTTTCCTTTTCTTTTTCTATTTTTCTTCCAAAAATTCCATAGGGCAAAATATTTATCCGATGCCCAAAATTGCTTCACCTAAAATCATAGACTATTCCATAGAAATTATTAGTGCCATTTGTAAAAATGTTTGAAAACATTTTATGTATCATTTTATTTTAAAAACCCCTATTTGGCATTATCTGCCTCTGTTTAATAGTTTTCAAAAATGTTTTCCATAAAAATTTATTAAACAAACATTTTTAATATAGTCTTTAGTATTTATCAGAGGAGGGTTGCATTTTTTATTATTGGCTTGAGTGCTCTGTTTTTGTGTGATGCTTATCTTATCGCTATTTATTCGCGGCGATAGATTACGCGTTTGACGAGCAAGTTGGACCCGAAGACTTCGAAGACCTCGGAAATTTTTTTGAGCCGGGCAAGCCGCCCTTTTGACCATGTTAAGAAACTTTTTCATGCATGACATATAGCACTTGTTGTTTCAATGATTGATCATGATGAGGTGTACCCCGTTTGGTTGGTTGCCTTTGATACATTGTACCATTGACACTTGCATGGAGAACGACCCTACCACCTTATGAGGGTTATGCGGGTGGGTGTAGATAGGATGCTATAGATGCTACGCAAGTCGGTTTATGACTTATGGATAGTGCTAGAAAGGAAGAAGTGATTTCAAAGACTTTTTCGAAAACCCCGTCGGGTGCCACTAATGCCCGAGGGAGATGATGATGAGATGGGTGAACACTTAAAAAAGAAGTGGTGTGCCAGAGCAAGTTGAGGGTGTGTTTTCGAAAACAAATTAGATTTAAGATTTGTCGACCATCCTAACCTTACATGCGCAACCACGGTACACCTTATGGGACAGGGCTTTGTTAATTACTATGGTTGATACTGGCAAGGGGCCCGCATTACTAGTGGCAAGAGTGAAGTGGTCACTCTTGAGACGGGGTCGTCCCGGAAGAGGAAGGACATGCGCAGTCTCTACAGGCACCAGGCACACCGTTGTGTGCCCTCATGGATGACACGTGTGGTGTACATCATGAGGGATGGCACCAACGAGTGGACTCCTTGTTTGGTATCACCATGGGAAAGGCAATGTTCGGGTGCTTACCTCGGGTATGTTATATAACGCAAGTCGTGGATGACACGGAAGTTCCTCGAGTCTTGTGGGTAAAGTGTGCAACCTCTAGAGAGTGTAAAACTATTCGAATAGCCGCGTCCGCGGTCAAGGACAGTTGGGTGGTGCTGCTTAAACTATGTCTACATGTTTTCCCAAAACATTGGTGTGTGTGTGGTTAACACAGAGATGGTACTTGAGCTAAGTCCGATGACTTAGCCTCATGAATGAACATGAGACGTTCAACCCCTACTTATGATGACATCTGTAACTTGTTTATATGGATCTGCCAATTGTTGATGCACTCTTACTAGTTACTTGATCATGTCATTGCAAAATTAGCTTTCCGCAAATTACCTACTTAGTGCTATATCATGTATCATTGTTACCTTGTTCCACAACTTGGGTTGCTTGAGAGTATATTCAAAGTACTCATTAGCTTGCCACTGGTTATTTAATTACGCAGGCATGGAAGAATAGGAGTATGTTGAAGAGTTCGTTGGTGACGAACATGCGAGCTAGGAAGCTTCCCAGTCAGAATGCCTGTAGGTTAAGGCCGATGGCATGGGTTCATGCTTTCGATCAAGATTTCCTTTGCTTGTTCTATTTAAGTGTTTGGCCCTTGTGGCCCTATCTATGTAGTACTAGACCTTCATTGTCTTCATTCATGTAAGATGTCACTCTTGTTATTCAGCTTCTGTGTGTTCAGTGAGGATTGATCTCTGGGATCACTGTACACGTGAATTCTGTCATCACGAATTATGAGTCGGGGTCCCCACAGTCATGGTCCCCAAGAAGGACAAGTCACTACGCATTTGTATCGAGTTGAAGCATATCAATAGGGCCTGCCCGAAAGATCGTTTTCCGCTCCCTCGCATCGATTAGATTATTGACTCGACCGCGGGATGCTTGCGTTTGTCGTTTCTAGATGCTTACTCCGGTTACCATCAGATCCGTCTGTTTGACCCGGATGAAACAAAAACAGCCTTCATCACCCCATTCGGGTGTTTTTGCTATATCACCATGCCATTTGGTTTGAAAAATGCTGGTGCTACTTTCATGCACATGATTCAGAAATGTTTACTTGACCAGATCCCTCGGAATGTTCAGGCATACATGGATGATATCATCGTCAAGTCCCGCAAAGGTTCCAACCTGTTGGCTGACTTGGCTGAAACTTTTGCCAATCTGAGGAGGTACGATATAAAGCTGAATCCGGCTAAGTGTACTTTCGGTGTGCCTGGCGGCAAGTTACTCGGTTTTCTCATTTCCGAGGGAGGGATCGACGTCAACCCTGATAAAATCGGCGCCATTACCCGAATGAAAAGTCCTTTGTGAGTGCATGATGTTCAGATGCTCACAGGTTTCACAGCAGCATTTGGTCGATTCATTTCTCGTCTTGGTCAGAAGGCGTTGCCTTTATACCGACTAATGAAGAAGTCCGACACATTCGAGTGGACTCCAGAAGCTGAAGCAGCGTTTGTCGAACTCAAAGCCCTGCTTTCCACCCAGTCGGTGCTCTCTGCTCCGCACAACAAAGAGCCTTTGCTCGTATATTGCGTCCACTAGTCAGGTCGTCAGTACAGTTTTGACTGTCGAGCGGGAAGAGGAGGGTAAGGCCTACAAAGTCCAACGCCCAGTCTACTAAATTTCTGAAGTGTTAACTCCTTCGAAGCAGAGGTACCCGCATTACTAGAAGCTTGTCTATGGCATTTATCTGTCAGCTAAGAAAGTAGCACATTATTTTCAAGACCACTCGATTTCAGTCGTTAGTGATGCTCCATTATCTGAGATTCTCAACAATCAAGACGCGACTGGTCGAGTGGCTAAGTGGGAAATTGAAATACTATACTTTGACATCAAGTTTGAAGACAAGAAAGCGATCAAGTCTTAGGCACTTGCCGATTTTATGGTTGAGTGGATTGAACAGCAACAGGCCATCCAGATTCACTTCGCACACTGGACCATGTTCTTTATGGCTCTAAAATGTTGAATGGATCCGGTGCTGGCATCGTCTTGGTGTCTCCGAAAGCCGACAAACTCAATTATGTTCTACAGATTCACTTCGATTCCTCCAACAATGAAGCAGAATATGAGGCACTCTTATATGGGTTGTGCATGGCTATCTCACTCGGCGTCAAGCGCCTGATGGTTTATGGCGACTCAGATTTGCTGGTCAATCAAGTGATAAAGTAGTGGGATGTTCTGAACCCCGCTATGACTAGATACTGCAATGCTACTAGAAAGCTCGAGAAGAAGTTCGAAGGTCTGGAACTCCATCATATTTCCCGAGTGAAGAATCAAGCGACTGATGAACTGGCAAAGATTGGATCCACTTGACGACCTATCCCCGACAATGTATTCTTGGAGCACCTCCACACTGCTTTGGTGCAGGAGGATCCTTTCACCAAAGAGCCCCCACAAGCTATGGACCCCTATGATTTGACTGAGGTTGATGTTCCTACAGTTATTGATTTGGTCATGGAGATTCTGGTTATCATACCAGACTACATAGTGCCCTATATTCCATATATCCTGAGGCAGGAACTTCTTGAAGATGAGGCTGAAGCACGATAGATCGTGCGCAGAAGAAAAGCTTTTACTATGATCAGAGATCATCTGTTCAGAGAAAGTGTGACCAGTGTGACATAGCGATGCATTTCCCCTGAAGATGGTCAAATGATCTTGGATGAAATCCACCTGGGAACTTGTGGCCAGCATGCGTCCTTACGAGCAATCATCGCTAAAGCATATCAAACTGGTTTCTTCTGGCCACATGCCAATGAGATGGCCAAGGACATTGTCAATCCCTGCGAAGGGTGCCAGTTCTATGCAAACTTATCTCACAAACCTGCGTATTCTCTAAAGACTATTCCCCTCGCTTGTCCGTTCGCTATCTGGGGTTTGGATATGGTTGGTCCCTTTCGGAATGCACAGAGTGGTTTTACTCATTTGCTTGTTGTAGTCAACAAGTTTACAAAGTGGATTAAGGCCAAGCCAATAAAGAAACTGAACTATCGTAGTGCACTCAAGTTCATGAGAGAAATAATCTACTAGTATGGAGTTCCCCACAGCATCATCACGGACAATTGCAAACAATTTGACTCGGAAGAATTCAGACACTTCTGCTTTTCTCAATGCACTCGAGTGGATTATGCCTCCGTCGGACATCCTCAAACCAATGGTCAAGTCGAGCAAGCTAATGGACTCATCCTACAAGGTCTGAAGCCTCGTCTCGTGTGGGATCGAGAACATGCTACTGGACCCTGGGTGTCAGAGTTACCATCTGTTTTATGGGGCTTGAGAACAACACCTAATCGGTCGACTGGACAAACTCCTTTTTTCCTGGTCTATCGATCTGAAGGTGTCTTGCCGAGTGATTTGTTTCACAATTCTCCTCGAGTGGATCTTTATTCTGAAGCTGAAGCTGAACAAGAAAGATGGGATGGCATTGATCTCCTATAGGAGGAGCGGGAGATGGCTTTGATTCGGACGGCAACATATCAGCAAGATCTGTGACGCTTCCATGCAAAGCACGCCAAGAGTCGGTCGTTTCACGAGGGTGACATGCTGCTCCGAGTGGATCAACAGCGACCCCACAAGCTCGCTCTAGCGTGGTAAGGTCATTTTGTCATCACCAAGGTGTTGAACAACGAAGCTTATCACCTGTACAATGTCAATAAGAAGATTGATGAGCCGCGAGCTTGGAATGTAGATCTGCTTCGATGTTTCCATACCTAAAAATAGAGTGGTGTTGATGTAATAAAAGTATTTCAGACAATGTCATTTATAGAAGTATGACTTTCACAGTCGTGCGTGGATTCTGATCATACAATTTCTTACTTGGGAACACTCCGATCGGCGAGCAATCCTCACACTCGGGGGCTTAGCTGCGAACACGCTTTCGCCTAAGTTAAAAAAAACAGCTGAGTGGATAGCAGTCTTTGTCTAAGTTCAAAACTTCTCCGAGTGTTGAGCAATCCAATCTTTGTCCTCAACACTCGATGACTTAGTTGCAAACCAATCTTCGTCTAAGTTCAAAACTTCTCCGAGTGTTGAGCAATCCTCACACTCGGGGGCTTAGCTGCGAACCAGCCTTTGCCTAAGTTAAAATAAATTCCAAGTGGATTACTATCTATTAACTCGGAAACTTAGCTATGAACTAGTCTTCGTCTAAGTTCAAAAGTTCTTCAAGTGTTGAGCAATCGTCGCACTCGGGGGCTTAGCTACGAGCCAGCCTTTGCCTAAGTTATAAATAAATTCCTAGCGGATTACTATCTATTCACTCGGAAACTTAGCCACGAACCAGTCTTCGTCTAAGTTCAAAACTTCTCTGAGTGTTGAGCAATCCTCACACTCGGGGGCATAGTTGCGAACGAACTTTCGCCTAAGTTGAAAACAAATTCAGTCGAGCCAATGATTGAAAACCAAATACGGATAAACCAAAATGTTTCAGCACAGATAAAGGTTTCGTGCACAAGCAAAGGTGCTTAGGGTTAAGACCTTACTGAAGCTTGACGACTAATACATTTTCACTCGGCATTCCGAGGCAAATAAAGTTTTCTCTGTGAATCAAGTTTTTTAAGCGCTAGATAGGCTTGCTGGCTCGACGAAGGTGTCCAAGTCGATCCCATATACGATCCTAGTGGCGGCTTCAATGAAGGTCTCCATGAAATCTTCAAACTAAAGCGTCTTCACGTTCATCACATGGAGATCCTTCAACTTGTCCTCCCTTTCCTCCTTACAATGGACTCTGACAAGGGAAAGTGCCACATCAGATCTGCATGGGGCGGCTGACTTCTTCTAAGGTTGCACTCGACTGGTGATATCATTAAGACGAGCCATCATGGATGCAAGATCATTTTGAAGGGTGTCTTTGGGCCACGGCTCTTTGTCGATCTTCTCCAGCATAGCTTTCAGTCGAAGGATATATGCTTGGACGCCATAGAGTCGACCATTGATTCGGAACATGTTCATGGCCACGGCATCGCCAATGGGTGACTTGGTGGGATCGAGATTGGGCTCGATTTCTTCGGTCTCTTTTTCGAAGTCTTGGCCGAATTCTAGATGGAAGAAGGAATGGGAAATGATCACATGTTTAAATGGTGGGAACTAAAGAATTCATTCCACAAGGGAAATTACCGTCGAGCATGATGTACATCTTCCTCGCGAACTCCCCCAAGTGCTTCTCCAAGCCATTGCTCCTCTTGGTCAGCTGCTCGGTCTTCTTGATGAGTTCACCCAGTTCCAGTTTCAGCTTGGAGTTCTCCTCCTCTATCTTCTTGGCAGTTTCCACATTATTCTCGGCGGCTTTAGTTTTCTCCGTCACAGTCTTTGAGGCATCAGCAAGCGCCCTTTCTTTGTCCTCCAGTGCCTTCTTCATGGTATCTAAAGAAATAACATCGTTGAGTCGCGCTTGGAGTCGATGATTTTCATCACGTACGTCTGTTCGAGTGAGAGCACTTGGTTCTAAGGATGCAAAGTGACAGTAAGAATGTATTGGGTCGACTAAGGTTACCTCCCACAGTCTTCAATTCAGTCCGCAAATGCTCCAAGCTATTCTTTGAGACCTCCAGCTCCTATCGTAGCTGGTTCCTTTCCTCCTCAAGGTCCTTGTACTGAGTGCCAAGTTCACAAGCTCTCTGAAATCAACAAAAAAACAAGGTCAGTCGACATGGAAATTACTCCACTCCCGAGTGAAGAATGTTAAGAACAGTCGAGTGGATGGCGGCGCCTGCCCAACCCCTCCCCTGAACTAGCGTCATATCATGGTTGATGAAATGATGTTCATGAAACCTGCATCATATCATGTATGATGGAAATAATATCCATGAAACCTGCATTAGGAAGAACTAAAGGAAAAGAGTCCACTCAACACGTCAAGTGGCAAACGTACTCCCCATACGACAAAGAACCCTCAGTTCAAGTTCTTATGACTACTGTAAATCGTCAACGATCAAAAGTAGTCTCGGGGACTACACCCAATGGGTGCACTCAGCGTGCCCCCACTGATTCTTAAATCAATCAACAGGGTCTGCCCTGTCCAAACACAAGATGGTCTCTATCAGACCCCCGCCAGTGCAAGCACTCGACGGTGGTCTCCGGGACTACACCTAGTGGGTGCACTCAGTGTGCGCCCTATGGACCTGCTAACACTCGATCCGTCGAGTGGCCCTTGGAGGGCCCACCACCCCACGACGCACCTCTGAGGTAGTGTCATATCATGGTTGATGAAATGATGTCCATGAAACCTAGAAGGTAGGATTCGAGTGGTATGGCTAAAAGCACTCGACAAGGTCTGCCCTGTCCAAGTACAAGATGGTCTCTATCAGACCCCCGTCAGTGCAAGCACACTACGAAGGTCTTGGGGACTACACCCGATGGATGCACTCGGTGTGCCCTCACTAGACCTGCCAACACTCGATCCGTGGAGTGGCAGAACAAAAAAAACCACGATGTGCAAGCATACGAAAATCATCTGTTTCTAAGATCCTAGCCGATGTCTTTGTCATTCGGCAACAATCTCGGGGACTACACCCAGTGGGTGCACTAAGAGTGCCCTTACTGGACCAAAATTTACTCGACTAAGACCTGATCTATTCGAGTAGAGAACTTACGAGTATTCTACGGAACGAAGACACGCAGTGGGTGTACAGTCAAAGAAGGCATGAATTCAATCGGAAATGCACTTATAATCGCACTTACTCGGACGTTGGTACGAAGCGCCGCGCTGGCATCATAAGCCAGCTTGGTGGCCTCATATGCCTCTTTGGTGCGCAGCATTATTTGCTCCTCCTGGATCATAGCTTCCTTCGTGTCCCTAGTTTGGTCTTCCGAGACATGGTGGAAAGGAAAGGCAGTCACCAGCTGGAGTGATGCTATGGCTAGAGTGGTCGGGGTAGTCTGAGGCTATCCGATTGGAGTCGATGCTACGATGGTTGAAGCAGCTGGTGGAGCACTTGATAGTGGAATCGCGAGTTCGGTTCGGGCTCGTGACGAGTCGCCTACCCCAGGGATGATCCAGCAGTCGACCGTTGTGGCATTTGTGTTGACGGTGTTCTTCGGGTACGTATGCACGGGGTGCCTAAGGTCTCACCTTCACCCCCCGTACCTTGAGGTTATTCTTCATCATCTTCCAGTTGAATGACCTCTGCAAACATCAATCGACAATGTTAACTCTTGCAATCGACAAATCATTTTCAAGAAACGGAGTTGAGTGAAGATTTGCTTACCTCTTTGGGAGGTGGCCGCGTCAGCAGTATCCACATCCATTTGCTCCTCTCAGTACTATGGATGCGACGTCACTAAGGTAGCGGCACTGGTAGACCAAATTCCACTCGGTCAGCAAGAACTTGAAGTCATAGTCGACAGTGAAGGACGAAAGAAAAAACTTACATTGAGAGGATGGGCACAGCCATCTTCATGCGGGGCAGAACTTTGCGAGGTTTCGCCGCGTTGGGCTTAGGTTGCCTCGTGACTCGTTCACTCGACTCGACAGTCGAGGTCCAGTCCCATTTCAGGTTCCTCTCACTCGAAACCAAGGTCTTACTCGTGGCAGCCGCAGGCTCTTGACGCAACTTGGAGCGATGTTTAGTGTGCGGAGGAGACTCGACTTCTTCCACGTTCTTGCTACTGGTTTCATATTCATCTTCTCTGTCGTCAGAGTAGTCGACGTCCGTGCTGCCACCCTCACTCCCCCCGCCATCTTCAGGTTGGTTCCCGTTGGACACGGGCGACTCCATGTGTGTCCACTCCTGCAGGATTCACACAATGAAGATAGTTGACATATCAATCAATCACTCGACAAAGTAAGATGAAAATTGACAACGCAAAGTTTACTAGATTCTTCGGTGGATTCTCAACAGAGTAAGGCCCGATCCTCTTGCCGCTGGGGGTTGTCACAAGCCCTGGTAATGCTTTGAACCCATTGCTCGACAGTTTTCTGTGAAACCTCTTCCAGGTGCATCCGGGTTGAGTCCTCGGGGCCTGCATAATGCCACATAGTGTGGTCCCTTTCCTAGAGCGGCTGGATCCATCAACTAGGGAATGTCTCTAGGAGATACATACCATTCACTCTGCCATGGACAAGGTTCACTACGGCGTCCACCAAGATTCCCACTTGGACTTTCTCTCCCTCGGACACTTTTAGGGACTTGGGAACGGCAAGACGATATGATGTGAAAAGGGAAAGACCAGTCGACATATTGGGAGAATCTATATCCTTGCAATAAAACCATGTCGACTGCCAACCTCTAACCGATTTAGGGAAAGTCATGGAAGGAAGAGAACTCCGGGCTCTCTTCTGTATTTTTAAGAGCCCACACAGCTAGACTACATGAGTTTTACCATCCTCAGGGTTGGACATTTTGACCGACTGAGACCTGATAGTGAAAATGTATTTGAACCAACCCTAGTGGGGAGAGCAACCCATGAAGCACTCACACAGAGTGATGAAAGCAGAAACATAGGAAATAGCATTCGGAGGAAAGTGATGGAGCTGAGCTCCGAAGAAGTTCAAAAACCCTCAAAAAAATGGATGGGGGGCATGGAGAAACCTCTTTCAACATGGGTGAGGAGAAGGACCCGCTCCCCCTCACGTGGCTCCGGCTCGGGCTCCCCCTCCGATAGCCTCCAGGAACCATCTGCTATGAGCCTCTCGACGGCGAGATTCTCGACATTCGCTGTGGTGACCATCGACGGGAGAAAATCACCATGAATCCACCCTGACGGTGTGGTGAAACGCACGGTCGAGAGCTTCTTGGCCTTGTCCTTCGCAGCCCCCTTCTTGGCGCACTCCAGCTTCTTGGTCGTCCCCTTCACCATCGCGGTGTCGGTGTTCGTCGAGGTGGAACAGAGCTATGCATTGGAAGCAGAGGAGGCGGAGGAAGATAGGATACTTGGGGGAAAAGTACTGTTTAGACCGTAGCTCAATGGAATTTATACCTCATTGAGTGTATCGCTGACTCGTGGGCCCCCCGCATACCCTGAGCGCAGACGCCGCCCAGTACGTGGCGGAATGAGTTGCGCAAGAGTCGAGGTGTCGTGCCCCCATTCGCCGTAGTCGTGACATCATCATTGCAGACACGCACGCTTCCCAAATTTTTGTCTCCTGCAAAATCTGGGCCTAAAAGAGCGACCCGTCACGTCCAAAGATCCCTTCAGGTCACTCGGAACAGAATTGACGTTGAGAATTCACTCGGACACTTTCAAGACAGAATCGATTCGGCCGAATGACAAAGAGTTTAATCGACGCAGGTTCCATTGAAGCCCCGAAATTCATTTGGAAGTTTGGTGCCTTTTTCAGTATTGGGATCAGTCCCCCTTTACCACTCGAACTCTAATCCATTCGGGGGCTAATGACGAGGATATGTACCTGGGGTAGGGTCCTAGGCCTAACCTACATACCCTATCTAAGGGAACTATATTGGAGGACTTAAGTACTACAAGAGACATTCCGACTGGATCCACCATGATGCTCAAGTCACTCGACATTTATCCACTTAGAAGCTTCTCCATCCACTCGATGGTAACCTGTCACTCGGAAGACCTCACTTCCAATCGATGCCATAAGACCAGAAGCCACCCCAAGGAGGCCAACGAGAATGCGTTAGGCCTATCATCTTTATTAACAATTATGTTGTACGTTACCAGTAACACTCATCTTTATACCCACGATTGAACCCTTGGATGCCTCACACTTCGGAGGGGTAGCGAACTCTATATAAGCCGCCCCTCCCCTCTGGCACAAGGGTTCGCAACCTCTATAACTCACACCCACCACACAACAAAAGCTCTCGAGCACTGGGACTTACGGCTGTTACCTCCACGATAGGGGCCTGAACTCATACATCTGTGTGTACATCCTCGCCATAGCTAGGACTCTGCCCTCTCCTTTCGTACCCCTAACTTCCACTGTTAGACTCATTTCCACGACAGACATAGCAAGCTTAGTTACCTCCAAAATGACATATTTTACCTAAGCTAGCTCTAAAATGACCTATACCGAGCATTGTTTTCTCCAAAATGACATAGTAAGCTTACTTAGCTGATTAGCTCTGAAATGACCTATTTTACGTAAGTTAGCTCTAAAATGACATATACTTAGCTTTGCTTGCTACAAAATGAGATAATAAGCTCACTTAGCTCCAGAATGAACTATACTTAGCTTTGTTTCCTCCACAATGACATAATAAGCTTAGTTAACTCAAAAATGGCATAATAGACTTGGTAACCTCATAAATGCCATATACTAACTTATTTTCTTGCAAAATGACAAAATAAGCTTACTTAGGTCAAAAATGGGATAATTACCTAGTTTAGCTCTAAAATGACACAAATAAGGAATCAGACGAAGAAAAACAGGAGGAGAAAGAGCAAGAGAATAAAAACGCTTCTTCATCTTCTTCCTCCTCCTCTTCTTCTTCTTCTAGTCTTCTTCATCTAACTTTCTTATTTCCCATTTTTCATATTAGATTCACTTCATGGAAGCTTGCATTGATGGAGTGCTTGTGGTTGATGGAGTGCTTGTGTTACTTGTCTTTTTTGATTTTGTACCGATGAACCATGTGAAAATTGCTGCATATTGATGGAACTATGTATGTACGTATGAAACTATTGTAATATGGAAAACAATGTGACATTTGATACTTTTGATTTGGTATGTTTGTTGGATGATCATCAGTATGGCAAGAATATTGTTTTTGTGAAATATATATATATATATATCATATTTTTCCTGTGAAAATTGTTGGATATAACAAAAAATAGAAAAAACAGGGGCAATACTGCCTCTTTGCCATCGGCCATCGACAACAAAGGTGGCACGTGGCGGTCCCCTCTACAACCTGGGAGCAGCAGGCCTAGGGCCATTTGGTCTCTTTGCCATCCGGGGGAAAATAGCAAAGGGCCGTTTGGCACGGCCATCGGGGGCATACAACAAAGGGTTTTAGCTCTTTGCCATCTATGGAAGAAGACAAAGGCTGCCTTTAGCCACTAACGGGGCTAACTCCAGTGCTAGGCCATCCATCCGCTTTGCTGTCTACAAGATGATGGAAAAAAATCTTTGCCATCCACTGAGCCCAGGTAGATGGCAAACCACACCTTTACCAGAGTTCACTATGCCAAATCCGTGGCCATATGCTGGCAGACGGCAAAGGTCTTTGCCGGCAGTGGACCTACCCTTTGCCGTATGCTATGTTAGAAAACAAAGCACCTGATTCGAGTAGAGCACAAGGGGCCAGATCCATACCATAGTTCGGTGTTGAATCCGCTACAATGATGAGGCTAATGTAGATTTCGTCGAGGATGGTAATTCCCAGTGGAGGAGGCGCACGGGGAAGAAAAGGCGACGACTAGGGGGTCCGGAGCGAAGCTTGGAGTTTGGAGGAAAAGACTTTTGGCGATTGAATTTTAAAAGCCGTCCGCCAGGCTATATACTCCTCACTGTCGAGGAAACCGGTTGCAATGTTTTGGTGTCACCGAGTTGCCTAACTGTCAGGAGACAGAGAGACTCGGTGGAACTGAGAATTCCCAATCGGTTGTACCGAGGTCAAAAACCCCTATCAACTTTGTGATTTGGTGGAACCAAGTTTGTGATTTTGTTACACCGAGATTCACAAAGATGTTTTGGAATGCAACTCTTATCGACATAGTACTCCAAGTGCTCCTCACACAGAGGGTTCGAGAAGTGCTTGTTCAAGTTTTGTGATGTAGCATGAATAGCATTTGAGACGAGAAAGCATAGATAGCTAGAGAGGGGTTCTAGGTGTTCTTGTACATCCAAATGGCAAAAGAAAATCAAAAGCCAAATAGCTACAATTGGATATCCTCAAATGAATAAACATATGCAGACCAACATGCTAACAAAACAAGATGTCAAATGAAATCATGGCCATCATGCACAAACACTCTGTCATCTATCAAGCACTTTGGGACGTTGTCAACTATATATGAGTATATTGACTTAGGAGCCAAGTAAGAATACTGATCATAGGTCATACTCATCATTTAAGCACAAGTGGGGTTGCCACTTTTACATCAAGCTTGTTAATGTTATCACATTCTAAGAGATGCTTTAACTCATGTCTTAGACTAAAACTCCCCTTGATCTGACATCCCCCCTAAGAGGGATAAACTAACCTTGGGTTGTGTCGTAGAAGACTTCATGTGGGTTATGTAGTGGTGGATGCTTGATACATCTCCATCGTATCTACTTTTCCTAATGCTTTTGTTCTTGTTTTGGACTCTAATTTCCATGATTTGAATGAAACTAACCCAGACTGACGTTGTTTTCAGTAGAACTACCATGGTGTTGTTTTTGTGCATAAATAAAAGTTATGAGAACGGAACGTAACTTTTCGGAGAATTATTTCAGAATATTTGAGGAATATTGGAGCCAGAAGCCACCAGAGAGGGGGCCAGGGTGAGGAACACCGACGAGGGCGTGCAAGCCCCCCTGGCGTGGCCTGGTGGGTGGTGCTCACCTCATGGCCACCCGACCCTAATTCTAGCGCGATAAAATCCTATTTTGCTAGAAAAATCCAGGAGGAAGTTTCATCACATTTCAAGATACGAAACTACCGCCACTTCGTGTTCTTCACAGGGAAGCCAGATCTAGAGACCATTTGGGGCTCCGGAGAGGGGAATCTTTGGTCTTCATCATCATCAAACCTCCTTCATCACCAATTCCATGATGCTCCCCACCGGGAGTGAGTAATTCCTTTGTAGTCTTCCTGGTTGATAAAGAGTTAGATGTGATTCATCATGTAATCTAGTTAGTTTTGTTAGTGCTTGATCCCTAGTATCCACTATGTTCTAAGATTGTTGTTGCTATAACTTTTCCATGCTTAATGCTTGTCACTAGGTCCCGAGTGTCGTGATTTCAGATCTGGACTGTTTATGTTATCATCATTTTATCTATGTTCTTGATCTGTTCTTGCCTAGTCATATGCACTTATTATGTGTTATGATCCGTCAACCCCACAGTGACCATATTTGGGATACTTAACGGTGATGACCGTAGTTTGAGGAGTTTCTGTATTCACTATGTGCTAAGGCTTTGTTATGGTTATCTATTAAAAGGAGGCCTTAATATCCCTTAGTTTCCTTAGGGACCCCGCTGCCACGAGAGGGTAGGACAAAATATGTCATGCAAGTTCTTTTCCATAAGCACGTATGACTATCTACTGAATACATGCCTACATAATATTGGCGAATTGGAGCTAGTTCTATGTCGCCCTTGCTTATGATAGTTATATGATGAATTTCATCAAACGAATACACCGATTCGGTGCCTATGAGTTTTCCACTTATTGCTCCTTCTAAGTTACTACTGCTTCTGTTACTATTGCACTTGCTACAAAAGTACTATTGCTACTATTACCGTTATCGTTATTGTTACTACTGCTATCAACTATCATATTATTGTGCTACTGATCACTTTGTTGTAGAGATTTATCTCCAGGTCTGGTTAAGTTGAGAACTCAACTGCTAATACTCTCAAATATTCTTTGGTTCCCCTTGTGTTGAACCTATAAATTTGGGTTGAATACTCTACCACTGAAAACAGTTGCGATCCCCTATACTTGTGGGTTATCAAGACTTTTTTCTGGCGCCGTTGCCATGGACCAAAGGTATATTTTTTGAGTCACTTTCGATTTATGTCAATTGATCACTTTGAAGAATCTGAAGGATACTAAAACCAAGATTTTCCCCTATATGATGAGGGAAGGTAAGGAATTGCCATCACAATATGCACTTGATTAACCTTCCGTTATGAGTAAACTTGCAACACCACCACCTACTTTTAATCCTGATATTGATGATGTTTCTTCTGCTATGATTGATTCGTATGATTCGATGAAAAAATTGCTAGAGCAAGAGAGAATGAAATTATGGAACCTGATGAAACTGCTGAAACTGGTGAGATCTTTGAAACTGATAATTATGAAACACGAATTAGGCCTAGCTCTCCTAGATTTGAAATGCCCAAGTTTCCTGAAGGTTAAGCTTTGTATGGAGAAATGGCTAGAGAGATTCTTTCTGGTAAGGATAGAAATGATATAAAGAAACTACTATACAAGTATAAAGAAAAGACTTTGAATGCTAAAATCAAATATGATCCTAAGTTTGCTAATTCACCTATCTTTGTTACCGATAAGGATTATGAATTCTTTGTTGACCTAGAGTTAATTACTTTGGTTTAATCTGATCCTTTCATGGATATGAAACTGAAACTTTGGTAGAACATCTTACTAAGCTAAATGATATAGCCACCCTATTTGCTCATGATGAGAAGATCCGGTACTATTATATTATCAAATTATTTACCTTCTCATTAAAGGGTGATGCTAAGATATGCTACAATACTCTTTCTCCTGGTTGTGTGCGTAGTCCCCAGGATATGATTTACTACTTCTCTGAAAAATATTGTCATCCTCGTAAGAAACAAGCTGCCTTATAGGAAAATTTTAAGTTTTTGCAAATTGAAGAAGAGAGTCTCCCACAAGCTTGGGGTAGGATTCTCCAATTTCTTAATGCTTTGCTTGATCACGCACTTAAGAAAAATGAAATACTTGATATCTCCTACAATGGACTAACTGATGCTTCTAGGACTTGTTAGATAGTTGTGCTAGCTATGTTTTCAGGGAACGAACCATTGAACAAGCTGTGGAACTATTGAGTAATATATTGAAGAATTATGATGATTGGACTGTCCCTAAACCATCATTTGAACCCACTCCAAAGAAGAGGGGTATATTACTTCTCAGTCCTGAAGATATGCAAGAGGCAAAGAAATTTATGAAGGAAAAAGGTATTAAAGCTGAGGATGTTAAGAATTTGCCACCTATTGAAGAAATACATGGACTTGAAACACCACCACCTCCTTAGGTGGCAGAGGTAAATTTGTCTATTAAAGTTTGATGAAGGTGATATCCCTTACAATAAACATCCTAGTCAATGCTTATATGAGTTTGATAACTACATTTGGAAACAAGATCACATCAATGCAAATGTTCTGAAACAATTGAAATATAATTCTGATATGATTGCTCGCTTAAGTTACTTGTTATTTAGAATCATCAGTGATGTTTGATGTGTAGGAAAACATGCCTCCATGTTTCAAACTCAGTCAGGACAATTTGCTAAATCTCAAAACTAATTGGTTGATGAAATTGTCTGTGTTCTGGGAATGAGGGTAACCAGACCTGCCTGCCTATGGCCGAGGGCATGGCCCACCTTGTGAGCCAAGCCCGTCCCAGCGGGACCCCACTAAAGACAAGGCCCTCGTGAGAAGCCTAAAGCTCGCGAGGGAAGCAACACCAAGACCTGCGGAGGAGTAGGCCTCCCCAGACCCCCTCCTGAGCGGCGGAGATCCCTATGCAACGCTCAGCCTCGGGAGGCCAAGGATGATGTAAGGCGGAACAGCCGGGCACCAGCGCGCCAGGTGGTACAATTTCCCATTTGGTTTAAAGGGGGCAAGGACGTACGCTGGTTTACATTCCGGTGCAACAAGACCAAGACCACGAGCCCTACACGACGAATGTCATTGCCAAGCCCAACACTACATCATCAATAGCTACTTTGCAGGCGGAGATCACCTTTCTTCAGGATAAAGATATACCCCTTTTCCCCCTTCAAATATGGATGTTATGGGATCCCTTCCCGCCATAGCAATAAGGGAAGAGGACCTAGGACACTATAAATAGAGGCTAGGCTACTGCATAGAAAGGGGGATGAGAAAGGAGTGGCAAGACCACCCGAACGCCATTGCGAGGCAACTCACCACATTACTAGTTCATTGACAAACCTCCTCGTGAGGAAATCCACTAAAGAAGGAGTATGGTTTTATGCTTTGTAGCGGCCCAAACCTGGGTGAATCATCGTGTGGAATCTTCTTCCTCATCATCATGTGAGCTCACCGTCTAAGTCATTGGGTTGTGAGCTAGGAGGGGTGAGGCCATTGGGGATCTTCACACACAGACCTATCTTCGAACTTCCTTGGGTTTTGCGGAGCCCGAGATCCGAAGTTTGGCGCGCCAGTTAGGGGGCGTGTTGAAGTCTTCCTCAGGCCACACTCTTTCTCCGCGTCGCCGCTCTGATGGCTGATGCCCGCCGGGCCCATGCCGAGCGCTGAGCTGCCCATGTCGCCTAGATGGTGCATGTGGGCCGCGCAGCCGCGTGCCGGTCCGCGTCTCCTGTGGCCAATGCTGCCACAGGCACGGAGGCCCACGAACAACGGGGCTCCTCACAGTGTGTCACCTCGCGGTGCGACGGCCGCACCGCCACTCCTTCAATTGTTCCAGCTACCGGGTCGTCCTCACATGCTCGTCCCGGGCCAACGCGAGGGACGGGTGCCCTTGCCATGGTGCATGAGTTGCTGCGCTACCGCCCTGCCCTTGACCGCCATGACGACTGGCTCAGGGCATCGCAGAGCTCATTAGTGCAGACGGTGATTCTTTTACGCTCTCCTAGTCGCTCTGACCCCAGCCCTCTCTGGAAGACAATGTGGCCCATGACGCGCTGCGCCCTCCTCCACAGTGCGACGTCGACCCCGAGCCCAGGCATGAGGCACGCCCACGCGAGCAGCCGCATGGGATGCATGCGAGGGCAAGGGATGAAGTAAGCTACCAGGTGCTGCTGCGGCCGCAGGCCAACACGCGTGCACTCCCTACGCCTCTCAATCAGCGTCATGACCTGGCGCACCTCAAAGCGGCCGCGTAGGAGCAGCAAGATTGGGACCCTCCCATGCGCGCGACACTCGTTGGTCCAATGGGTTGCCGCACCATCGCCCTAGAGCTCCATCCGGCTATATGGCCCTGCAGGTTCAAGCCTCACTTACCCCCTCGCTATGATGGCACCCTAGATCTTGCTTAGTTCCTATAGCTCTACTCGCTGAGCATCCAGGCGGCTGGTGGAGAGGACAAGGTCATGGCAAGATGGTTCCGCATGGCACTGAAGGGTGGCTCAACCTCCAGGAGGGGTCGATTACCTAGTGGGACGACCTGCGCAAGCGGTTTGTCGCCAACATCCAAGGTACCCGCGACCGTGCGCTCACTGTGAGCGACCTGCGACGTGTGAAGTAGCAGGAGGGAGAGACCCTTCACAAGTTCATACAGTGTTTCACGACCGTCCGCCTCAAGATCCCAAGGGCGTCGGATGAGGCCATCATCTCCGTGTTTGCCGATGGTGTTAGGGAGCTCAGGATGAGGTAGGAGCTCGCCAACAATGACAAAATATGCTCAGCCCTAGAGTTTTTCAACCTGGCGAACAAGTGCGCCAAGGCCAAAGATGGTTGCCTCTCACTCAGCGAGTTCCCGGAGGCGAAGCCACAAGACAAGAAGACCAAGTCCAAGAAGGCGAATTGCAAGGCCCTCACTATGCTTGCGGCCGAGCCTGAGGCAAACTACAGCCCAGACGAGGAACCCCCCGTAGGAGGGTGACTATTCTGCATCTTCCATGGCACCAATAGCCACAACACCATCGACTGCCAGGAGCTCAGGATGGTCCGGGGCGAGAACTTCGGATGGCGCCCTAGACGCAATGACCGTGGCTTCGTACGGAGAGGAAGCCATGACGGAGGCCATTAGGACAATCGGGAACCGTGTCGGGAGTGGCGAGATGAGCCTTAGGAGGATAGCCGGCGCAATCAAGCTCGGGGGGACCGCTGGCGCGACAACCATCTAGAGCGGTCATGTCGTGGCCAGCCTCGTGAGGTCGGCGTACTCCCACTGCCGCCACCACCCAGGAGGAAGGAAGAGGATAGGTAGGACGACGGGGCTAGGGGCTTCCAGGAGGTCAGGGCGATAGTTTGCATCCTGGGCGACGCCCAAGCCACAACATCACACCATATCTACAAGCAGTTCTCATGGGAGGTGAACGCATCTCTCCCGAAGCCCGAGGCCATGCGACCCCTCCAATGGTCCCAGACCGCAGGGACCTTAGACTCGAGGGATCAATCAGGTGTTCAGCCATGGCAGGCACGCTCCCCATGTTGTGCACGCCGGCCATCAGCAATGTCCTCGTCACCAAGACCCTGAACGAAAGTGGCACGGGGCTCAGTGTCCTATTCATTGAGATGTTCAAGACGCTTCGGGTGCCATATGACCAGTTTATTCCAACCAAACCCTTCTCAGGAGTCACTGACGGATGCATGGTCCAAATCGGGCAAATGCGCCTACCCGTCACCTTTGGCGGACTCAAGAACTACCACACTGAGCTCAGCGTCTTTGATGTCTCCCACATCGACCTCCCATAAAACGCGATCCTTGGGTACCCAACCCTCACCAAGTTTATGGTGGTGACTCATCATGTCTATACCATCCTCAAGATGTCGGGGAGTGGCGGCATCATCACAGTCTCCTGCGACGAGAAGGACGACATTTTCTCCATTCAAGCACGCCTACCGTGTCACAGCGGCTGAGCTGTCAGACGATGAAGGGGATGTCCTGCCTCGCGACGATGTCCCCAGGAAGAAGAAGCAGCTCCTCCCTGCAGGGAGCCCGGGGGATGAAACCTCTAAGTATGGCATCTTAGGCTCAGCGTCTAGGGCAGAGGCCCCTCCCTCCCTTGCATGGGAAGGCGCGCTAGGCGCCTCCCTTGGGTCGGGCTCTGGGGCTTTCATTCGGAAGGCTACCGACCTGGCCGGTGAGACGAGGGAGGTGTTCGGGCACAACTTGGCGGCATGTTCTGACGCGCATCTACCCAAGCCGGGATCATGACACGAGGTGTCTAGTTCGTGGGAATTCGTCACTAGTGCGATCGTCACTAGTTCGTGGGAATTCGTCACTAGCTGCCATCGCCGACTCGAGCGACAAGCTGCACGTTTGCATCAACACACTCGCGATCAACTAGGACGTGTCTGAGGACACCTTTTGGCCAACGCGTGCTGATCACGGCTCGGTATACCGATGTAACTACTTCTGCATTCCCTTCATCCTGGCCAATGGGGGCGCCACGTTCCAGCGCCTTGCTCGAGCCATGCTCATGCCTTACCGGGCTAGGAGCAACGAGGAGTTGGAGGATTTGCCTGAACCAAGTGAGGTTCCCGAGACCTTGGAGGCGACAGGTTCATGAAGGCCACGCTCACGGAGACACAAGGTTAGGCCACAACGACTACTTCGACTCTTCAGCGGCATGGTCGCCAGGTGGCTTTTTGGTCCGTGCCAGGTAACTTTTTGGTTTACTCGGTTTGAGGTGCCTACCGGGTTGCATTATCCTCAGGCGGTCAGGTCTCACCCCTCCAGCCGCATCGTTCATGCATATGTCAGCACCTTTCATTCATTTGACCTAGTTCCTAACATTCGAACCTGCCTGCGCGGTGCTTGGCCACCATGAATCTCGCCACGCCCTAATGAACATGCCTTCGACTGTCTCATGATAAATCCAAGTGGTCGAGCTAAGTCTCGCGGGCCAACCCCGTGCATATCACCTCCTGTGGCCCTTGGTGAAGTGTCCTTGTGTGACCTAACCGGGAGTGGGTGAGTCAGGGCGCGTGGCACAGTTCCTGCAACCGCAGTCAGCTTTTTGTCATCGAGGGAATCACGGGTCGGGTGTTTTCTCCTCTGAGTTGTTACATGAGAAGACTGGGCATGGCGTCTATGCTTGGGTCTGTCCCTGCAGCATCGATAAATCCAGTGGTTGAGCTCTATCAGGTGGGCCGGTCCGTCCCTGCAGCATCGATAAATCTAGTGGCTGAACTCTATCAGCGTCTAAGGTGTTATTTTAGTACGAACTCTAGGGCTGTTTGTGACGCTTATAGGGATAGATCATAAGATTGATCAGAAAAGATAACTTTGATGTGGTTTCGTACCCTACAACAATTTGTTTGTTTGTTCTCCGCTATTTGTGTCTACGGAGTGAACTCTTTGTTGCATGAGAGGTATTTACATATGATTCAACTATGTTAGTATTGTTGACAAAACTTGCACTATTGAAAATTTGAACCCTAGGCCTTGTTTCGAGCATTGCAATACCGTTATTGCTCACTATTGTTACTTGCTACCTTATTATTTTTATTTTTTCAGATTACAAAAACCTATATCTGCCATCCATATTACACTTGTACTACCATCACTTCCCCGAACTAGTGCACTTATACAGTTTACCATTGTATTGGGTGTATTGGGGACACAAGAGACTCATTGGTATTTGGTTGCAGGGTTGTTTGAGAGAGACCATCTTCGTCCTAAGCCTCTCACGGATTGATAAACATTAGGTCATCCACTTGAGGGAAAATTGCCACTGTTATACAAAACTCTGCGCTTGGAGGCCCAACACGAGTCTACAAGAAGAAGGTTGTGTAGTAGACATCATGGTTCCATAGTTCTCATTGGGCAAGTACGTCTGCTCGTCACTTTCGGTGGACGCAAGTACTACCGCACCGAGACCGTCGTCTTCGGCGTTGCCCACATCCACCTCCCATACAATGCCATCCTCGGATACCCGTGCCTCGCCAAGTTAACTGCAGCGACTCATCACGGCTACAACATCCTCAAGATGTCGATGAGTGGTGGCATCATCACCGTCGCCTACGATGAGAAGGATGTCACCTGCTCCCTCGACCGTGCTTACCGTGCGACTATAGCCAAACGCTCGGATGGCGAGGAAGATGCCCCACCACGTGAGGATGAACGCATGGTGAAGAAGCAGCTCACCCTCGCGGAGCGCCAGGGGGCTGGAACCTCCAAGGGCGGAGTCTTGCGCTCTGCATTCGGGGACGGGGCCACCCCTTCCATCGCGTAGAAAGTCACGCTCAACGCCCCCCTTGGGTCAAGCTTGGGAGCTTCTGCCCAGAAGGTCCCTAGCTTGGTCGGTGAGACAAGGGAGGCCTTCAGGCACAACCAGAGGCTCGGCGCAAGGTGGCAAGCTCGCAAGAGTTGGTCATCAAGGCGATCAAGGAACTTCAGGAGGCACAAGCCATTCAAGGAAGGGACTACCCTACACCACCAATTGCATCCTCCATCGTCGGCCCGGTCGACCAGCCACACGCATGCGTCAATGTGCACATCATCAACAGGGCCTCGTCCCAGGGCCGTTTCTGGCCGACGTGCGCCGACCATGGGTGGACCTATCTAAACAACTATGTCTGCATGCCCTTCGGCCTGGCGAATGCCGGAGTCACGTTCCAGCGTCTCGCCCGGGCCATGCTCGTGCCTTGCCTTGCCGAGACGTGACGAGGAGTTGGAGGAGATGCCCGGGCCAAGCATGGGTCCCGGGCCTAGGGAGACGACGGGCCCGTGAGGGTCGCACTCGTGTAGGTACAAGATCGGGCTACAACGGTAGCTTCGGCTCACCAGCGGTATGTGTGCGAAGTGACTTTTTGTAGATCTGTACTAGGTAACTTTTTGGCTTGTTTTGTTTAAGGTTGCCCACCGGGCCAGGTCGTGCTCAGTCAATCAGGGCGTACCCCTGTAGCAGCCGCGTTCACTCATATTTCAGCAGTTTTTCATGCATGCAACCTGTTTCCTAACGTTTCCCCTTGCCGGCATAGCGTATTGCTGGCGTGAAAGTCGTCACTCCCAAATGGGCCCACCTCCGGCCGCCTCACGAGAGGGCTAGGCACGGCGACTTTGCTCGTTGCATCCCTACAGCGTAGAAAAATCCAGTGACTGAGCTCTGTTCGGCAGGTCAGCCTCATTCACTTCACCTCCTTGGGTCACCGGTGCATGGCCCTCCCATGGCCTTAGGGAGGACGTTCGGTGCAGGCTGCTATGAAGATTCCAGGACCTCAGATAGCACCCTCATGAGCTCCAGGATACACCTCCCAGTTCTACCATGCCAGCCACGTGTACGAACTCAGTGGGCTGTACACGCCGGAGCTCCATGAGGACACAGAGGGGTTCCCTCCCATGCAAGGTGGAAGCCACAGCTCCATGCTAGCAGAGAAGTCAAAACTCCCCAACAATGTCTATGCCCACCCAATGTGGAAGCCATAGCTCTGTGCTGGTGGTCAACACGGTCCACCAATGACCATGCCCACGCAATGTCTAAGCCCTATGCCTTGTGTTGGGGATAAACAACTGAGGTGCCCCAGCGGTTGCGTCCACCCTCAGGAAGGCTCCTTGCGGTCTTGTTTCGCTTCATTCCTTAGGATGTACACGTGAGGGGGCTGCATGGGGGCTACTATGGGTCCAAGCCTGGTACTTGCCACCTTCCGAGGTCTACCAAACCTGGTCTTCATGCGCCCCTCTTAGGAAAAGCCGGCGAGGAAAGGTATGGGAGCCGCTCATATGTCAAGGGGGACTCCTAAGCATCGCGACTCAGGAGCCTCACTGGCCCCATAGCACCTCACCCCTTGCGGTCGTCCTTGGTGATCCAGTCGGTCCCGACGGCGGTTGTGGTATGCGCGGGCCGAGCCATGCCGATGCAGAGCTCAATGCACTCAAACTCAAAACATTAAGGAGGATGCTGGAGCTCTTATGTCAAGGGGGACTCCTGAGCATCTTGAATTAGGAGCCTCACTTGCTCCGTAGCCCCTGACCCCTTGGGACCGTCCTTAGTGATCCGGTCGGCCCCAACAGCGGATGAGGTATGCGCGGGGCCGGGCCCTGCCGACGTGGAGAGTAAGGTGTTCGAAATTACCAATATAAGACTATCCTCACCATGTTCCCTTCATGAGGGATGCTCGTAGATCAAGGGGGCTCCTGAGCATCACAACTCAGGGGCCTCACTAACACCTCGCCCCTCGCCCCTTGGGACAGTCCTTGGTGATCCAGTCGGCCCGAACGGTGGCTGAGGTATGCGCACAACTGGGCCCTGCCAACACAGAGAAACATAGCAAGCAAGAAGGAAACAAGGTGAAGAGGGCAATCACGTAGTTTGATATTTATTGAAAGCACTAAAAGTTTTTGCGAATACAAACAAGCTTAACGCCTCCACGAGGCATCTCGAATGATGTAGGAAAGAAACAAGGAAGAGGAATCTCGAGGAGCCTTTGCTGCCACTCGCCCCATCCGCAGAGAACTCGTCGTCGACATCGCCGGCATCGTCCTCCTCATCACTAACCTCTGCAATTTCAGGAGGCGGTTGAACAGCGATGAAGGTGAACCTCTTCACCAGCGCCTCCACGGCAGCCTTCATTGCCTCCGATGCGTTGCTGTAGACCTCGGGGGTGACCGGGCAGATCACGGAGTCGAAGTTGAACCTGGCTCGCAGAGGTGAAGGTGGCTGAAGACGCGCATTGCATCCTTAGAAAAGAGGCCGCGTGAGTTGCTATCCAACACCCCCTCCACCTTGGGAATGGTGCCCTCACGCGCCTTGACGAACTTTGAAGCTAGCTCTGCGGCCTTTCTCTCCCAGGTCTCAGATAGAGCCTTCGCCTGGGACAGCTTGGAGTCCCGGAGGGTGAGCTGGGCCTTGCAAGTCTTGAGTACCTCCCGCTGCTCACGCAGTTCTTCCTCGAGCGTGGACTTCTCGTCCTGAAGGACCTTCAAGCGAGACTCCGCCTCATTGCGACGCCCTTCAGCAGACGCCGTGTCGGCTAGTGCTTCCTCAAGGGCTTCTTTGTCCAATGTGACCTCCTTCTCGCTCCTCTCCATGACGGTCTTGGCTTGGCCGCATAACGAGACGACAAAAGCATTAGTCCGGATCCACCGAGAGAGGAGTCCCAAAAGCCCGCTCGCGAGCCGATCATTAACACCTGTGAGGGCATCTCGTACTTGGTCCAGGACGCTGAGGCTGCGTGAGGAGGGCACCAAGGCCTCCTTCGGATGAGTCACCTACATGCCCGCATGCAGCGTCTCCTGGGAGACGGCAGCACGAGGAGCAGGAGGCTCGAGAGGCTGCGCAGCGACCAAGGGCAATATGGATGCAAACTGATCGATGGGCTGCTGGCCCTCGGGGCCTGGCCCTCCGGAAAGAGGCACCGACACGTCATCAAGAACAGGAGATACCACACCAATAGGCATCGGGGGATCTGGGGGCTTCGCGGTGGTGACCAGGAGGGTTGCCTTGCGAACCTCCACCCCCTTGCCCGCTGGCACCTTGTCAGGTGACACCAACACGAAGGGAGAAGGCGGAGCGTGAGAGGACGCCTTCGCCTTGAAGCCTGCCTTCTTCTTCCTCATATTCAGCGTGGGGGCGTCCCTAGTTGGCAGACAAAGGAAGAATCATTAGTACCCAAGATATGGGCAGACATGCGAGGCTGAACTGGGTACTTACTCCTCAACGTCGACCCACTTCCTATTCTCCTCCGCTCCGACGATGGCAGTGATGCCCTTGCCTCCCTCGATGAGGGCACTGCCACGCCGGGGAATAGGGGCACTATGCGCCAGAGTTGCCACCAGAGAGGCCATCACGTCTGCGTCCTCGTTCACTTGGCCCGCGGGCTGCGACTCGGGCGGGGGCGAGGCCGGCACCTCAACCACCATGCCTGCAGGAGCAAGGCACACCAGAGGAGACTCGGCCCCACGCTTCCTGGGGGCCGTCAGGCAGGCGAACCGTGCGGCACGATGGGCCAGCATGGGCCCCCGGGGAAACTTGGCGGGACGCGGAGAGCACAAAGCATAAGGTTCGCCAGCATCGTCGTCATCGTCAAAATCACGTAGGAACACACTTTGTGACGTGGGAGACGCCCCTGCCTGGACATCGTCCGACGTCTTCTTTGAATCTTCCCCGCCCGTGGTGTCATCGAAAGACACTATCATCATGGAGCTAAGGCCCTCGACTGGGCAGAGCCCTAGTTCGTTGAAGAAAGGCATCTTGGCCAGCAAAGTGGCCACATCATCGCGATGGTGCAAAGGGGTGCATGCCTTGCAGAGATCTTCGGGGTTGCCGTTGAGCAGGGTCACCACAGCCCTCCTCAATTCTTCAGGGGTTATGCACGTGGACCGAAGCCTGATGTTGTCGCCACTGCACTGATAGTACCAAAGGGGCCAAAATTGGGATTGGAGGGGCGCCAGCTGCTCCATCAAGAACTCCTTCACTATCATCCGTAGGTCAGCTTCCTGGCGCTGATGTTGCGGGAAATCCGCTCTAGGATGGGCTTGCCAGGGGATGAGTAAGCTTCGTGGAGCTCCACACAATGGTCTTCTCTGGTAGCCCCTTCGGCGGCTCCAAGAAGGGGTTGGGACTCCCAAGATACATGAAGACCCAGCGGTGCCGGAAGTTCTCCACCTTTTTACCGACCTTCAAGAGCATGTTACCGCTCTGGACCGCGACGAAGGAGACGCATGCCGATCGCTGAGCACCGTCGTGCATGCGCAAACTGAAGAAATGTCGGAAGAGGGCCACCGAAGGCTTCACGCCCATGAAAGCCTTGTAGTAAAAGGCGAAGACGGACAAGAGCAGGGTGGAGTTGGGCTGTAGGTGAGGGCCTGGATCCCGTAGTGGTCAAGGATGGCGGTGAAGAACGCGGAGAAAGGAGGGACGAGTCCAATGAAGACGCTATGAAGGAAGAATGGATGGGATGACCTGTATGAGGGATGCCTCTCCGAGGAGTCACCCCATATCAAGGTCCGACCTTCTCGTTGGTCTCGTCCTCCGTCAACTAGAGCACCGGGACTAGGTCGTTGTCCTCGGCAATGGTGGACTCTGAGAGCTCTGGTTAGATGAGAGCGGAGGCGGAGCTCTGGGCCTTTGGCTTTCGCTTGCCGGCGAGAGCCATTCGGGAGAAAGACGCAATAACGATGGATCTGGAGAGGTCTCATCTAAGGATGGGATCTAGGAGCAAGATCAAGCACGTAGAAGAGGAAAAAATGATGACTCGGTGCTGGAAGTCAGGCTTTTGTCGACTCGGGTGGTGGCCACAAGGATGCCCAATGTCAGCCGCACGACGCGCGCCAGTCCTGGTGCTGTAGGCATTTGGGACCCACGACACTTTGGGCCATTCTCGAGGCTTCGCCCTGAAGCCAGCTCGACCGCGCCTTGGGCCCGGGGGCTACTGTCGACATTCTGGGAATGAGGGTACCCAGCCCTGTCTGCCTGCGAACCCAGGACATGGCCCACTTTGTCAGCCGGGCGTGGCCTGGCCCGGCTCTACTCAAGACAAGGCCCTCGTGAGGACCCTCGGATCGCGAGAAAGAGCGAAACCAATACCGGCAAGCATGGGCCTCCTCAGGACCCCTCTAGAGCGGCGGAGATCTGTATGCAGAGCCCGACCTCAGGAGTCAAGGGTGACGCAAGGAAGGACGGGCGGGCACCAGCGTGCCAGGAGGTGCAGTTTCCCTTTTGGTGCAAAGGGAGCAAGGACGTACATGGGTTCCCAACATGCCGCCCAAAGGTTTCCATTCCAGTACAACATGACCACGACCACCAACCCCGCAGGGCGGATGTCATCGCTGATCGCACCACTGCATCACCGACGAATCACTTGTAGGCGAAGACCACCTTTGGCCAGGGCGTGGATGTACTTATGTCCCCCTTCAAATTTGGCCGTTGTGGGATCCTTTCCCGCCATTGTGATAAGTGAAGAGGACCGGGCCACTGCAATATATAGAGGCTAGGCCACTCCGTAGAGGGGGGATCAAACAGTTAGCCACTCAACGAACCACCACAAGTCAGAGAACCAAGAACACCGCTTGAGAGCCCTCGCAAGGCTTGAGCCCACTATACTAGTTCATCCACCATACCTCCACAAGAGGCAATCCAGCAAAGCAGGAGGAGGGTATTATGCTTCACAGCAGCCCGAACCTGGGTAACCTGCCATTTTCATATTCTTCCTCATCATCATGCGAGTTTTCCATAGTAACCATCGGGTAGTGAGCTAGGTTGGGCGAGGCTGTAGGGAACCTTCGCACACGCCTGTGTGTTCGAACCTTGAGGGTTTTGTGGAGCCTGAAATCCAACATTTTTAGGTTGTTTCTATACATCCAATGGATCACTATTTTATTAGGTTGTTTCACTTTTTAAAGTATGTTGCACCTTGATGTGTTCCTTTTTTGTCTGTTTTTTGTGTTGGCAGATCAGTGCTTTAAAATTTCCCACACACTAGTACCTAGTTGCATAGTCACACCATTTTTTAAATTTTTTTGCAGCTAGTTTGTTGCAAGTTCCTCATATTTTTGTGACATTTTTGTGCAACTTAAAATTTTCCATTAATGAATGCAGACTTTTCATGGGGTTGAACATATCCGATTGGAATGGAAGCATGTTGCAAAACTACAAGAAGAAAGATGTTCTAAACATGAGGAGGTTCTCGACATACCAGTGGGTCACAAGCCAGCACAACTCTTCCCCATGGAGTAAGGTGCTGAACTACACTAGAAAATAGGTTCATCAACTCAACCTTTTTTTTAAATGCACAACATGGTGTATAGTTGAATACTAGTAACGAATTATTGGCACACAACATATGAGGTGGTTACACAATGTGATGACATATATAAAACACAAGTGACAATTAAAAAACTTTAGTACTTCAGTATGTATTTTGACCGATACAAGGATCCTTAAAAGATGTTTAATAGTTTGCACAACATTTAAACAAAAATGTGTGAACATCCAATCTATTGAGAAATTGTACTAATTGAATTGTTACATCAAGAATATCATCGTGTTTGTCCCGTCTCTTTTGTCTCATCCAAATTTAGCATTATCATAGTAACCTCATGTGGCAACCTGCAATAGTGTGGTCAGTAGAACTGAAGTGGCTGCATTTGTTTTTCGACTTTGGACGAAGCTCGAGCGCCAAGTTGTACCGCCTAGATTTCACCCTTCCTTTCATAGTTGACCTAGTTGTATCTATAGAAACTACATCATCAAGCCGGTTTGAAGGTGACATAGGAATTGTGGCAGCAGACGTAGTAGCCTGGCTAGGTGTTATAGGTTGGCATAAAGGTTGATTTGTTAGCGATGCCTTGTGAAGATAGTTGGCAGAACACTACATGTTGGGTTATGCTGCAATACGTGCCCTATAGGAATTGTGGAAGTGGCATTACTAGCCTATCTAGGCATTATAGGTTGGCCCAAAGGTTGATATTATTGGTGATCCCCTATAGATATAGTTTGCAGAACTCTGCCTGTAGGGTTAGGCTGGTATACGTGCCCTATAGGAATTCTGGCAACAACACTAGTAGCCTGGCCAAGTGCTAGAGGGTGACTTGAACCTTGATTTTGTTGGCAATGCCCTGTATAGTGAATTGGTGGAAGAATGTCTATAGGGTTATGCTGAGGTACATGCGCCGTAGAGGCTCTCGGTGGAGGATGTCCTTGAGGGTTGCCATCATTCGATGCCTCTGCTATTGTACCTGATTTTTTCTTTTTCTTTGACTTGTTGAGGTGATTGATCTATGTATGTGTTGCATGCATATGCTTGTACTCAATCACCTCCGATGCATCAGAACCACTTGCAAACTTGGCCAGCTTCTCAAAATATGTTGTTTTGTTTGCATGCCTATCTCCTTCTTTGATTATGGAGGCATCTCATCTAGTGGCTAGAAACCTGTGCCTGGTGCACTAGGCACAACAATAGGAGTCCAATGTTGGAGAATGTAGTGATCCGGTATCACAGATGGGTGAACACCTTGAGAATGTGGCAACATAGCATGCCATCCTTTTTGTCTTGCAACATTCGCACCAAGTAGCGTCTAGAACCATTTTTTGCAACTATTTCCATATTTAGACTAAGTTCAGTGTGTCGAGCAACTACCTAGTATACATTATACCGTGCAGTCATCTCAAATTCTGCACAAAACTTGATAAAGGTATCTAGTGTAGTTTCTACAAGCTTGCACTACTAGGAGAAAGCCTGCTAGTAGCGCTGGTTTTCCCTCTACTAGTAGCGCTATGACTAACGCTACTACTAAGGAGCTACAGCTAAGTGTTTAGCAGTAGCGCTAGGTAACCATCACTACTGGTAAGTGTTGTTAGCCCTAGCGCTGGCTTAGAACAAGCGCTGCTGCTAAACCAATGCTACTTCTAAGCCTAGGTTTTAGTTTCTTTTCTTTTTTTCTATTCACTTCTTTGTAGCAGTGTCATCATATCCTAATTCTCATCATATCATACACATACAAGAGACTCGTCATATATACGACCACCATCATCATCATATTATCCAACACAAATATCAGCACACATCTCAAAAATAGCGATACACAAGTCATGTCTCAAGTAAATGCTACTGCATATTCATGGCACACACACAAGTTTCATCATCTCTATCTAAACCATTGTGTAGAAGAGAAGAGCGAACGGTATGAGCAAGAGCATGACTAAGTAGTACTTCTTGAGGTACCGATTTCGCTCCCTCTCTTGCCAGAGCGTCCACCTCGAATAACTATTTTTTGCTTCGGCTCTGCCGTCGAACCCTCTGTGGCTATCGCCCGAGTACCTATCCACTTGGGCCTGAGCGTCTGGCTAGTGGTCGTACACTCCTGGAACCCTCCCAATGAATAGAGCGTAGCAGTCCTTCGCCATCTCTCGGACTATGAACCTGCACCATAAGTTGATTTAATATGCAACATAATGTACTTTAGAAACACAAAGTGGCATATATCTAGTTAGCAAAATACAAGCAACATATATGTAGTAGATATAAATAAGGAAGTTCCTCATACGTAACCAAACTAATTAACTATCACGACCTACGCTAGTTCATATCGGAAGACAGTAGTACTAATTAAGCATACACATTGTCATCATCAATAAGTCCATCAGGTCGATGCTCCAATCTTCATAGTGAAGGATGAAGGACCCGAGCTTTGTGTAAGACTTCATGTCTAGACACTAAGCATTGAGCAGTTTACGGACAGTCTCCCGCTTGATTGGCCCATGGTAGAACATCTCTGTTTGTTCGAGTACCTCCTTCATGATTACTTGGGCAAGTTCATAGTGTACGTGATAAAACTCAGCTCGGATTCAACGATCCGGTGTCTTTCCTATGCTATAGGCCCAGTTGACAATCTCGGTACCCTTGGAATTAGCTAACATGTGAAGGCATTGATTATCCCTTCTATACTCAATCATGCGATGCATGAGGTAGAATCTATCAGCCTTACTATCTTTCGGTTGCTAGATGCAGCAGAATTCGGTCGTATGGCCGAAAACCAACCCTTTATTCATGTACTTTTTCACCTTGATATCTCCACCAGTAAGGCCGAAGATGAAAATGGCACCATCGAGAACACACTTTATGTGCTTCTCATCCCTTTATTGGTAATCTTCACAGAGTCCAAGTATAGAGCATGGATGTACTGTGGGTACAGACAGATGAGGACGACCCCCCCACTGAAAAAATAGGTACACCTCAAAATAGGGTCCATGCTTCAAAAGGAATGATTAAAAATGACGAAAGGATATCCGTGGATGACTTACGTGGGATGATAAGGAAGGAGATTCATTTCCTTGTCCTTATTAGCGACCATGAACTCGGCAATGTACTTGCTCGCATAGCCACGGTGCTCTTTGCAGACTTCCAAGAAGCTCTCATGCATATAGTATGGGTTCGCAACGCACATATATTCTATGTTCTCACGCCTAATGATGTAGTTCATATAAAGCGCATACATGCGGATGAACTGAAAATCTAGCTTGATCATGTGGAACATGTCGTAAATGTAGTCAAATCACATGATGAACTTATCTGCGGGCCATTTATTGATGTATACCCTCCCACCACGAACCTGAGCCGCGTAAAGCGGGTATGCTGGTTTTTCAGAGATGAGAAGGCTTTTCGCTCTCTCCAGCACATCATCATGAAGTCTCCTTAGATCATTGTTCAGTATATCCTCCAGCGCTTTTTGAGGTAGGATCGGGTGGCGGGTGACATGGAAATGCTCTGTAACTGCGACGGGTATTCCGTCTACCTCCCGGGGCTTCAGAGCCGACTGACTGCTTGAAGCGCCTTTAGAGCCTTTCCCCGGTCTCTTCCTGTGCTTCTTGATGGGTGGTGCCAGTAGTGATCCTTCCATAACTTCCCTAACCACCATCCCCAGTGTCATCGGGCTAAGCATAGAACTGCCCTAGAGTTGAACTTGCTGGGTAGTGGTGGCATCTGGAGGCGTCTCCTGCGAGGATCGCATGGAGAGAGACTTTTTGCAATCAGCCATAGGATGTTCTGGCTCCAGAACATCAGGCAACGTCAAATCATCATCTCCACACTCATAGCCTAAGTTAGAGTCCAGAGCATCGCCATAGGCGGTATTGTTATACTAGTTAGGGTCACCATCATCCTACTCCATGACATCATCAGCGTTTGCTTCTTCGACGCGGGTAACATCATCTGGCACTACTCCATCCCATCATCCGCTATCACCCGCCACGAAAGGTGCAGGTAAATTGGTAGGTGGGGTGGAGTTCATACCTTGTTGACGAGTTGTTGTTGGTGTGCTACTAGGTGCCTCGACATGAAGAAGAGTGTTCATCCAAGGCAAGAGCCAGCTCATGCATTCGGCAATCCTCTTATGGGTCTCGTCGTCAGCGACTGGTACCAAAGGAGGCAAATCCTCGAAGCACGCTTTGACACTGGCCACCTTCTGGCCGTTGATTGTCGGGATCCCGATCCTAAGTCACATCACTTTGCGGCCTCATGCACGGTAAGCTCCATGGCTACAGCCTTACCTTAGCCAGGACCGTTTGCGTCTTTTGTCTCATGTATGTGAACATGTCGCTGGCAATCAAACTACAGAGAACCCGGGCTGACATAAGTGTCACATCCGTACGGAAACAGGCATACGTAACCCAGCAATGCAGGTGTCGGCCTCAAGCATGTGTAGACGAGTCATAGCAAGTTACAAGGACTCCATTACGACGTGGGACATAAATGTCATAACTGCACGTAGACGAGTCATAGCAAACTACAGGGACTCCATTACACAGCGAGACATTTCCCCGAAGGGACAGACACAGCAGCAAAGAAGGATACATGCCGGCCAATCAATGTGTCCGGAGCAGTAGCAAGCTGCCATGGCTCGGTGGAAGCACAAAGAGGCAGTTTCCGTAAAGAGTACTACTAAAGGCACACAACTAGGTGTCGGATACCATACATACCGTTGCATGTCACACGTACGCACGACATGCCCGATATGCATAGATACAACTATGGCATCACAACATAACCATATAACAACACAACTTTTATTTAAGAGTCTCAAACGAGCCTTGCATAATATTTTCTTACAGATAGGGGTCACATGACCCGACACTCAAGTCATACAAACAAGTTCATACAAACCAAGCGGAAGCATAAGCTGTCTGAGTATAGACAGATGAAAGGGTAAAAAGGCACATGGCCTGACTATCTATAGCCCGCCACAGGGCATAAGCTCGTAGCTGGGACACCAGCTATTCGGCATCGTCGACATCTAGAAAGAACCCACCCGATGGGTCCTGGGTCTCATCTGCAACATTTATTAAGGAAACATGAGTACATACGTACTCAGCAAGTCTTTAAAGCAGACATAGTCTATTCATGCTCATGTATCAACAAAGGCGGGTTGGTGGAGTTTATGCAGCAATGCCAACTTCGACTCATGGCTAACCTACACTACACAATTTTAACTCTTTGTTTCCATTTTAGATATCGCACACGAGTCCACTAACTCCATGACAATACACCACCATGGATTCACTTCCCTCTCCTTGGAGGGTGCCATCCACGATACTCATTCTTGTCTTGATATTTTCATGAGTATCCATTTGATTATCTATGAACAACATAAGTTTTCCAAGTAGTCCATATCCAAGGACGCGGCTATTTGAATAGTTTCATACCCTGCAGGGGTGTACTTCTTCACACACACTCCCGCCACTTATCGTTGTGTGCTCATAAAAACCATGCACCTCGGCAATCTTCAAACGGAAGCCCAGCGAGCGAGTCAGGCATGACCGTCAATCACATAAGACCTCTAGTCCAGGCTATCGCCTATTTGAGACTAAACCCGCGCGGAAGTCCAGCCGAAGTTTCCGCTACGGCCCCAAATGATGTGCACAGGGTTCCCAAGCCCACCATTCGGGTGACCCTTGGTACACCGTGCCACTGCCTACCACGTCGTAACGCACCCCTAGGGTCAGCGCTACGCATGGCCTCCAGCATGCTATAAACACCAAAAACTACTTGCAACTCCTGGACTAAGGACTAAGCGACTGATAAGTCGAGAGGGGTCGAGTTACCGGAACCCAATGTGTGGTAGTAACTAGTCTTGGATCACAAACACGGAACTCAGTTCCTAAGAATGGTCCCAATGAGACAACCCGCTATGTACTCCTACATAGCCTCTCATCGCTACCTTAACAAAATCGGGTTCATCATAAGCTTATCACATCGGAACAACAATGTTTCACTCCAGTTCATCACCCAGATGAATCAGACCTGACACAAATCTAAGCATAGCAAGCATAGCAGGCAAGGTAGGCTAAACACATCATGGCACAAGCATCTACCAGGTATGCTAGGTTGCAAGGTTGAGCTATTTACTGTGACAATGACAGGTTATGCAAAAGAATAAGTTCTTCTACTGTGTAAGACATACATATGAGCGTTTGTCCTAATGCAATAAACAAGAGCAGGAGGGAGAGAGTGGGATGTTATTGGAATGATCAAGGGGGTTGCTTGCCTTGCTGGGTAGCGGGAAGGTTCTCTCCTTCGTTGGAAGACTCGGGGGTATCCTCAGAAGCAGGGCCTACCGCAGTGCAGATACGAAGCAATCAATACACGCAAGTGCAATAATATGATGCATGATCATGGCATGGTAGCATGTATGGATGAGCTAATGCCACTAATGTTCAAGTTAATTTGAAATAAGTTAGAATTTAAGTTCAAAATCGTTCTTCATTTCAAATTCCATATTTCAGCCTATTAGCAAATGTCAATGTTCTTCCACCTAGATTGCTCGAACATGTATGATAATAGCACCATTGGATTTATTGGATTTTTCTGATAAATTTTCTCATATAAATTATTTCCATCTGATTTACAGATTAATTTATATGAATTTTTTAAGTTTTAAACAATTTCTGGAATTAATTTATATGAATTTTTGAATTTATAGGACGTCAGCCCGATGTCACTATGACGTCAGCAGGTCGGCTGACCAGGCCTAGTCAAACCTGACGTGCGGGGCCCGCGCGTCAATGACAAGGCCCTAACCTCTATGCTGACCAGGGTTTCACCCATCCTTGGGCCCACTATTCAGTGGCAGGAGGCTAACTAATTAGGGGGGATTAGCCCCTAATGATGGCCACGTCGGGGCCCACCGGAGCGGGGCCGGCAGCGACCATCCGCACGGTGGTGACCCGCCAAAGTTATGCCTCCAGCTACCATTTGGCGCGCGGAGGGCACCCAGGGATAGCCCATACACGGGGGCATCTAGCCCTACGACAGAGGGGGCTCGGAGGCCACCGAATCTATGGCCGGCGACGACCCGAGCGGCGGTGAGCTTCAGTAACAACGGGAATGTGTGACAGCCCGAGACCAATGTTCCAAAAGATTCCAGAAGATTCCCTTTTTCTTTCCATTCTTGTCATGTGTTTCGTTTGGTTGTTGCATTCATCATCGCATCATTCGCATCATCTGCATAGCATCGTCACCCGTTTTTGAAAAACTGGCATCCGTCCGTAGTTGTCGGTTCTCTCCGTTCTTGCCATTGCCGTTGAGACCAACCACACACGCACGCGCCCGCGGCATCATTTTAATAAAACCGTTTTAAGCGCGCGCAAAATATTCTCGGATCGAGTTGAAACTTGTCGTGCGGTCTTGTTATAGCTTAGGTAGACTGCCCGTCGATTTTCGTCGAGTTATGAGTTCATTTGATGACTCGTCGGACAGTCGTAGCAGTGAGGTCATCGTCTTATTATCGGACGTGTCGGTGTTTTTAAACCTTCGTGCCACGGGTCGCACTTCCCTCTCATATCCCCTAGCCCCTCTGCACAGCCTATCCGTAACCCACTCTCCGCTTCCGATCCGTCGAGTCGATACCCGACAGTCCTGAAATGGACAGCGCAGGTAACCCTAGCCCCTAGCCTATATATAGCCCTAGCTCTCCTCGTTTCGCGTGCAAACCGTAGCCAGCCCCCCACCTTCTCCCTCCTCCAGCCTCCAGCCCGCTCGAGCCCATTTGGGCCCGTTCGAGCCCATCCGGGCCCGAATCGCGTTCCAGAGTTCTTCCCCGGGCTCCATCCAAGGCTGCCCGAGCTCCCTGCCTGAGCTGCCTTGCGCCCCAGCCGGCCTTTGCCGGAGAGCTGCCGGTGCCGCAGACGCCACCCCGCCGGAGAGCCCCGCTGTTGGACCTCTCTCTCTTCTTCTCTCTACCCCTTCTCCTCTCCTCACCCTGAGCTCCCTCTGCGCAGGTCGCCGCCGCCATGGCCACCTCGCCGCCCAAGCTCCGCCGGCCGCCGCCGGACCTTCCTCCGGCCGGATCCTGTCGCCCCCGGCCCGTCCCGGCCATCCCCGCCTCCGGAGCTCCCCGCCCTCGCCGTCCCTCGCGTGGCATCCGCCATCGCTGCTTGACTGCTTCGTGCGGGAGGAGACGAGGATGAGCGCAGTGCGCGCGTTGACCCAGCGCCAGCCCCGCGTGGGCCAGGCCCAGAAGCCTCGCCCAGGCCAGCTCCCACCGACCGGCCCAAGGCCCATGGTGAGCAGCAGCAACCCCTTTGCGTGTTTTTTTCATTATTATTTAGGCCATTGCGATTTAAAACGTCTCTAATTATAAAACCGTGCGCCTGATTAAAATGTTTTAAACATGTAAAATGCTTAGAGTAAAACGTAGATTCATATTATGCCATTTGCTTCCATGTTAGAAATAAATAACATGTCATTACCTGCCATTTTGCATATATGTCATATTATTGCATTATCATAATTATTTAACCGTGCATCGAAATGAATAAAATCATAAATTAAAAAAAATGTTCATATCATCGGCATTGCATTTCCATGCATGATAAAAATGTTGGTATGTTGTTTGCATTTAATTTTGCATTAATGTTTTGCTAAAACGCGGTTAGGCCTAATATCCGCATATTTAATTGTGATTAATTTTCTACATGAACCTAATCATATTATATATGTTTTCGGGGTAGAATAATTCATAGAAATTATCTATGCATTTAGTTTTGCCATTTGAGCATGTTGTATGCATATCATTTATGCCGTAATGCCCTTTTGTCTTTTTCGTAGGATTTAATCCGGGCATGATTTGAATTAAATTTCAACATGAAAGTTGCTCTTGGTTATGTGTCCTAGCCCATGGACATTTTGCTTTTCTTAGAAATGCATGTTTACGTGTTGTTTTGTTGTTGCCAACTTGCTATAAAATTATGTTATTTCGAGGGTCCAAAATATTGCTGTCTGGAATCTGTTATATTTTGTTGCTGCCTTGCCATGTGATATGCTAGTGATCTAGAACTCTTTTGTGGTAGGTGTAATGGAGTTATTTGTTGTTGATATTGTCCTCTAGCATGCTGTTAAGTTTCATGCAATAATATGATTTGTACCATATAGTTTCACTGCTGTCAATATGCCTTCGTGATAAAAAACTGCACTGTCTAAAAGTGCTATTTTCACCAAGTCTGAAACTGTTTTCACGTAGCCTTCTTGTGAGCTTCCAACATAGAGATCCATGCATGTTTTGATTATGGTTTGTGAAGATGAAATGAAGTGGATGTTGTATGCTATTGCCCCATGCTTAGTTTGTGCATTTTCGTATATTGGAACTTGTTGTTTTCATATGTTCAAAATGCTATCTTGCTGTTTCTGGCAGATTTCAACTAAAACTTGTTTCGTTGATTGTGGTTGAACCGTAGCTCCGTTTTGGACATGTTGCATAAGAAACTTGCTTAGAATCTCATGTAGTTTCATAATAACTTGCTGCATTCATGATTTGAGATGTTTGTGATTGCATTTCCCATGCATTTGCATTCATGACATGTGCATCTTGCGTAGCAAATATCTTTTAGACCGTAGCTCCGTTTGAGATGTTCTATATATGTAAAACGACTAGAACGACGTGTAGAATAACATGGTATGCTTTATTCTGTCGTTTAATAAATATAAAATATGATTAGTTCAGATCTGGACCAATTTCGGAATTATCATATGGGGTCATTTTGGAAATGCTATAAGTTGTTTCCGGCCTCATTTAACATGCCTAGTTAGTTAGTTTACTTATGCTTCACCACTTGCCATGCCGAACAACCTTTAATATTGTCATATACCTAACAAGAGTGAGCTAAATAATTTGAATGTGGAGTTTCGTCAATATGCCACTCGTTGCATATTGAGCTTAACTTAACATGTAGTATCTGATTGTTGTGAATTGTCATGCCTTGCATATTTAAACCGGACATGCATCATATTTGTTGTGCATCGTGTCATGCACACGTTGTGGTGTATCTTGTGTTGATTGTTTGTTTCAGATTGCTTCTTCTCGATAGAGTTCCGAAAGCGTTCGGAGAGTGAGGATTCGTTCGACTATGTTGGTTCGTCTTCTTCATGGATTCGATCTTCTTCCTAGCGGGATCTCAGGAAAGATGACTCATTTGCCTGGATACCATTACTATCATTGCCATGCTAGTTGTCTCGTCTTTTATTGTTATGTCTCGCTACCTACCACCTGTTTGACAAGCCTCCCAACATTGCCATGATAAGCCTCTAACCCCCCTTCACATCCGAGCAAACCTTTGTTTGGCTATGTTACCGCTTGCTCAGCCATTCTTATAGTGTTGCTAGTTGCAGGTGCAATGCTCCACGTGTCAACATGGACATTCTTTTGTTATATCACAATATTGCTGCTATTTAATTTAATGCACATATACACTTGGTAAAGGTGGAAGGCTTGGCCTTTGGCTCGGTGTTTTGTTCCACCCTTGTCGCCCCTAGTTACTTGTGAACCGGTGTTATGTTCCATAATTAAGCGCTCCTAACATGCTTGGGTTGTTATGGGGACCCCCTTTGATTTTCGGGTTAGAATAAAGCTTGTCTGGCAAAGCCCAACATTGGTACTACATTTGCCTAATAATTAATGAACTTGCATAGGGGATTTTCTGGACCCCGTGGCTAATTTAGTCAACCCCCGGGCGAGTGCTCCGCATGAGTGCTGGTCCAAAAATGTCAACAGCTGGTGACCACCAGGGGCAACTTTGTGTTTGGCCTACCGGAAGTTTGGACAATCCGCCGTGTCCTGAGAACGAGATACGCGACTCCTATCGGGATCGTCGACACGTTGGGAGGCTTTGTTGGATTTTTTTACCTTTCTCGAATGTCTTGAGTGAGGAACTCTGATTTTCTTCGGGCTATCTCGAGGTGTTGGATTTCCTTTAGAATTGCCTAGGATGATCACGAGATCCGTGGTTGAGATTATTCCCACTGCATGTGGTTAATTTGTGATGGATGAGTTAGAGCACCCCTACAGGGTTAAATCTTTTTGAGAAGCCGTGCCCGTGGTTATGTGGCAAACTTGGATATTTTGTTTAACACCCGGTCATAGAAAACTTGAAGTAAACTCTAATAAAATACACCAACTGTGTGCGTAACCATGACTGTCTCTTCTCGTGAGTCCTTATCCGTAAGAGACCATGGTGGGGTTATGTTTGACGTAAGTAGGTGTTCAGGATCAATTAGTGATCATTACTACTTCACGTCTGATATGTGTAGACCACCATACTTTACTTTCTGTGCTCGTAATTTATCCACTCAAATAAATGCTTAGTCGCTTGCTGCAGCCTCATCACTTAACCATACCGTACCTATTAAGCTTTAATAATCTTGATACGCTTGGAAATGAGATTGTTGAGTCCCTGTGGCTCACAGATTACTACAACAACAGTTGCAGGTACAGGTAATGCGATTATTTGACGTGAGCATGTTGCTTGATTTGATTTGGAGTTCTTCTTCTTCTTCTTCATCAATCTTGGATGGGTTCTAGGCGGCAGCCTGGGATAGCACGGGTGGATGTCATTTTATCGTTTTCTTTCGTCCGTAGACGGACCTTGCTCTTCTGTATGATGTTTGAGTATGTTATTGTATTGATGTGACTCTGATGTAGCTTGTGGCGAGTGTAAGCCAATTCCATATACCCATCTTTTCTGTACATGTACTTGTAATGATATCCATTCTTGCGAACGCATCAGGATGCGCTTCTATCCCTGTCGAGGCCCTCGTGCCAAAATAAGGATAGGACCGCATCTGGGCGTGACAAGTTGGTATCAGAGCCTGTACCGACCTACGAGCCCCTTGATTGATCGAACTTGGTCGAGTCGAGTCTAGAGAAAAATCTGTTTTGAGTCTAGTTATATCGGAGAGTAGGATTCTTTTTACTCCTCTTCTATGCTCTGGTGAGGAATTTCGACTTAGGAATTTTTTTAGGATCATGCCGTGGAAACTATATGATGCCGATGTGATGGAGTTCTGTCTTGGTGCCTCCTGTCTGACTTTATTTCTTCCGGGGAGTTGAGCTCCGAGGGATTTTTGACACATCGTTATCATTCAGTTTTCTTAGTATCTCAGGACGGAGAATGTTCGAAATTGCTTCATTACTTATCGTGGTGAGATAAGGTCGGAGTCACCCAGCACTGGGGAGGTGTCCGGGTTACCACCATGGTTTAGTATTGGTGTGAGTTCGAGGATTCGAGATTAGACGAGTTTGCGAAATTTCTTGAATTATGGTGTGGAAGGTTGCGGATGCAATTGCAGCTGATTGCCTAGGGCAGGTTCCTGATTCCGCAACCCGAATCGCATAAACAAGAAAGCTTCGGAATTTCTTAGGTGGGAATTCAAGTAGGTAACTAGGATTATCTTTCCAACAAGTGCATAGTGGGTATTTTACTTTTTTCTGGCTTGTTTCGTAAGCCTCATCCTTTGTTTTGTTTTGAATATGGTAATTCGAGTTGCTTCGATGTCAAGTGGTGATTTCATATCATGCTAAATAGTGTTCTCATATTTCTGTGGGAATGCTAACTCTTTTGCCCAATCAAGTTATCATATCAATTCTTTTTCTACCGGTGTGCTTCTCTTCAAGATAATTCTATCCTCTCCAATATTTGCAAGATCAATCCTCTTATTCTTTCCCGAAGTTGTCTCATCTGTTACAAGTTTTCTTTGTTTTCCCACCCTCCCGCCCTTTTTCTTCTATGATTAATTCTCATCCAAGTGCCTTTTCTATTCAAGTTATGCTTCAGCTATCATTTCGTTTGTGTTGTTTCCGGTGATTCTTTGTGAATATTCTCAAGTGTTTCATTTCAACATCTATCCTCCTATTCTATGTTGTCATGGATATTCTTCTCCGGTAATTCTTTATGAAGATGCTCGGTGCTCAAGTTATCATTTATTAGTATTGATCTTTGTTTATTATCCGGTGGATTCAATTCAAGTTCTTGGAGTTCATCATATCATTATCATTCTCTATTTGCTCTCCCATGTTGTAATTCTTATTCAAGCCTCTCTTGTGTATTCATCACTCTCTATTCCATCCGGAGTGTTCAAGATATCTCAGAAGACATTCTTTTTCATTCTTATCCTCTTAAATTATTTCAAGGGTCTCATATCATCAAGTTCTTAATTTGTACCGGTGCAATCTCTCTTTCTAAGAAATTGTCCCAACGGTGGTTTTTTTTGAGTGGGCACATAACACACAGGTTTTTTCCCAGGATCCTACCTGACTCTTCTAATCTTTCCGGAGATGCCCTCAAGTTCTTTTAAATATGGCGAAAGAATGATTTTCACTAGTCATATTCCTCTTCCAAGAACGCCTCTAAATAATTTTCATTGTTGGCTCAACCTTTCCTTTCTCATTGCTCCGGAGTGTCTCAGTAATTCATGGTGTTGTTTCTGTTTCTCTTAAATCGTTGTTCGTTCTTCCAAAGATTCTTGGTTTCAGACTGTTGCTATCATCTCAAATTGTTTTGATCATGAGTTATTTCTTCCATATCTATCCGGTGCATTTCATAATTGTTTTCATTTCTTGATCCTCCGAAGGGCATCATTTCAGAAGATTTCTTCGTTCTCAGCTTTCAGCTTTCGTTCTCAAATTCTTCTCAATTGTTGTTCCTTCGTTCGTATCTCATTATTCCGGTGCCTTGTTCAGTTTCTATTAGGCAAATCTTGATCTCTTCATTCTCATGTGTCCTCTTTAGTTTCTAATTCTTTCCGGTGCTCGTTGAAGTTTTCTATTAGGTGGAGCATATTCTCTTTGTTCTCATGTTATTTCATCCATTTGCATTATTCTCTTTTGTTTCGAATTCTTTTGGTGTTCTCGTGCAAGATTTCTTCAAGATTGTGCTCTATCTCTCTCTTCATTCTTTTTCAAGAAGATAAGTGATGTGTGAAATCCGTGGCTTCTCATCAATTTAACTTGATGAAGGATAGTCATATCATAATTCTTATTCTTGTTCATTCAAGAATCTCAATCCTACTTCCGGAGTTGTTCATGTAATCAATTCTCGATCTCAAGTGTTCTCATCTTTTCCCAGAGTTCAAGTTGCTCATATATCTCTTTTTGAAGCCTCATCTAAATCATTGGAAGGCACAATCTTGTTCTTTTGCATCCTTCAATTCTCTCTATCATCCTTTCGTTCAGAGTTCTTCCGGAGGTTCTTCATGGTGGTATCATCAAGAATCCTTTCATTTTCAAGTGTTCTTCAAGATTCTTGTTGGAGGTGCTCAAGTGTTCTTTATCTTGGATTTCTAAGTTCAATTCCATCTCCTTGTCTTTGAGATGGTGTTATTAAATTCTTGATTATGAGGAGTCTCGCAGGAATTTGTCAAGAGTGAGATAAGTAAACCCATCTTGTTTTCTCGGAGTTATATTGGGTTGGATTTCACCATGATAGCAACAATCCATTTCATGGTGTAATAAATGATTCAAGTCTTCTCCTCCTCTTCTTGGTGAAAGAAGCTTTGCATATCTTGTCGCTCTCAGTCAACCAATTGTTTCTGTTGTGGTAGGTTGTCACCGCATAATTTTTAGATGTTTTCCATAAGTCCACAATAAGCCAGTTCTTTTCGTTGTTCGTGTTCCAACAACTCCGTTCATCCATGCTTCTCAAATTCATTGGTGCTAGAGTAGTCATTTCTTCTCAGTTCTCTTCTTCCCAAGGATCTAGCTTCTATTCTTTTGTTCTGGAGGCCTTGTGATGTTGCTCTCTTCAATCTATTATCTTGCCTTGTTAATATCATGTTCTTTCTTTGCTTATTCATTTAAACGGAGTGCTGTGAAATCTTTTCATGATCCTTCTATCTTATGAAGTTTGATTCTATTCCAACCGAAGTTTGGTGCCTCTCTTTCAATTTCTTTCCATCATATCAAATTTTTCCTCTCTTTCCTACCAAAGTGCTGCCGAAATTTCATGTGAATTTTGCTTGTTCCTCATTCTTCATCTGTTCCAACCTTCATGATCATTGGTTTCACTCGTTTGTCTAAGAAGCAGCTAAGTTTACCTTTTGCTCTTTCTCTTCCCCTTTACATTCTAGATCTCGGGACAAGATCCTCGTGTAGTGGAGGAGAGTTGTGACAGCGCGAGACCGATGTTCCAGAAGATTCTAGAAGATTCCCCTTTTCTTTCCATTCTCGTGATGTGTTTCCTTTGGTTGTTGCATTCATCATCGCATCATTTGCATCATCTGCATAGCATCGTCACCCGTTTTCGCAAAACTTGCATCCGTCCGTAGTTGCCGATTCTCTCCGTTCTTGCCGTTGCCGTTGAGACCAACCACACACGCACGCGCCCACGGCATCATTTTAATAAAACCGTTTTAAGCACGCGCAAAATATTCTCGGAACGAGTTGAAACTTGTCGTGTGGTCTTGTTATAGATTAGGTAGACCGCTCGTCGATTTTCGTCGCGTTGTGAGTTCATTTGATGCCCCGTCAGACAGTCGTAGCAGTGAGGTCATCGTTTTACTATCGGACATGTCGGTGTTTTTAAACCTTTGTGTCATGGGTCGCACTTCCCTCTCATCTCCCCTAGCCCCTCTACACAGCCTATCCGTAATCCCCTCTCCGCTTTCGGTCCGTCGAGTCAATACCCGACAGTTTTAAAAGGACAGCGCCAGCTAACCCTAGCACCTAGCCTATATATAGCCCTGGCTCTCCTTGTTTCGCGTGCAAACCCTAGCCAACCCCCCACCTTCTCCCTCCTCCAGCCCGCCCGAGCCCATCTGGGCCCGTTCAAGCCCATCTGGGACCGAATCGCATCCGAGAGTTCTTCCCCGAGCTCCGTCCATGGCTGCCCGAGCTCCCTGCCCGAGCTGCCTTGCGCCCCAGCCGGCCCTCGCCGGAGAGCTGCCGGCGCCACAGCGGCCACCCCGCCGGAGAGCCACACCGCCGGACCTCTCTCTCTCCTTCTCCCTTCCCCTTTTCCTCTCCTCACCCCGAGCTCCCTCCGTGCAGGTCGCCGCCGCCATGGCCACCTCGCCGCCCAAGCTCCGCCGGCCGCCGCCGGACCTCCCTCCGGCCGGATCCTGTCGCCCCCGGCCCGTCCCGGCCATCCCCGCCTCCTGAGCTCGCCGCCCTCACCGTCCCTCGCGTGGCAGCCGCCGCCGCTGCTTGCCTACTTCATGCGGGAGGGGACGAGGACGAGCACAGCGTGCGCATTGACCCAGGGCCAGCCCCGCGTGGGCCAGGCCCAGCAGCCCCTTTGCGTGTTTTTTTCATTATTATTTAGGCCATTGCGATTTAAAACGTCTCTAATTATAAAACCGTGCGCCGGATTAAAATGTTTTAAACATGTAAAATGCTTAGAATAAAACGTAGATTTATATTATGCCATTTGCTTCCATGTTAGAAATACTTAACATGTCATTTCCTACCATTTTGCATATATGTCATATTATTGCATTATCATAATTATTTAACCGTGCATCGAAATGAATAAAATCATAAATTAAAAAAAATGTTCATATCATCGGCATTGCATTTCCATGCATCATAAAAATGTTGGTATGTTGGTTGCATTTAATTTTGCATTAATTTTTTGCTAAAACGGTGTTAGGCCTAATACCCGCATATTTAATTGTGATTAGTTTTCTACATGAACCTAATCATATTATATATGTTTTCGGGGTAGAATAATTCATAGAAATTATCTGTGCATTTAGCTTTTCCATTTGAGCATGTTGTATGCATATGATTTATGCCGTGATGCCCTTTTGTCTTTTTCGTAGGATTTAATCCGGGCATGATGTGAATTAAATTTCAACATGAAAGTTGCTCTTGGTTATGTGTCCTAGCCCATGGACATTTTGCTTGTAATAGAAATGCATGTTTAGGTGTTGTTTTGTTGTCGTCAACTTGCTATAAAATTCTGTTATTATGAGGGTCCAAAATATTGCGAAGTCTGAAATCTGTTATATTTTGTTGCTGCCTTGCCATGTGATTTGCTAGTGATCTAGAACTCGTTTGTGGTAGGTGTAATGGAGTTATTTGTTGTTGATATTGTGCTCTAGCATGCTGTTAAGTTTCATGCCATAATATGGTTTGTACCATATAGTTTCACTGCTGTCAATATGCCTTCGTGATAAAAAACTGCACTGTCTACAACTGCTATTTTCACTAAGTCTGAAACTGATTTCAAGTAGCCTTTTTGTGAGCTTCCTACCTAGAGATCCATGCATGTTTTGATTATGGTTTGTGAAGACGAAATGAAGTGGATGTTGTATGCCATTGCCCCATGCTTAGTTTGTGCATTTTGGAATATTGCAACTTGTTGTTTTCATATGTTCAAAATGCTATCTTGCTATGTTTGGCAGATTTCAACTAAAACTTGTTTCGTCGATTGTGGTTGAACCGTAGCTCCATTTAATAACATTGTCATGTAACAACATTTAATATTGTCGTGTACCTAACGAGAGTGAGCTAAATAATTCAAATGTGGAGTTTCGTCAATATGCCACTCATTGCATATTGAGCTTCACTTAACGTGTAGTATCGATTGTTGTGAATTGTCATGCCTCGCATATTTAAACCGGACATGCATCATATTTGTTGTGCATCGTGTCATGCATACATTGTGGTTGTTTGTTTCGGATTGCTTATTCTCGATAGAGTTCCGAAAGCGTTCGGAGAGTGAGGATTCTTTCGACTATGTTGGTTCGTCTTCTTCATGAATTCGATCTTCTTCGAAGCGGGATCTCAGGCAAGATGACTCATTTCCCTGGATACCATTACTATCATTGCCATGCTAGTTGTCTCATCTTTTATCGTTATGTCTCGCTACCTACCACCTATTTGACAAGCCTCCCAACATTGCCATGATAAGCCTCTAACCCCCCTTCACATCCCAGCAAACCTTTGTTTGGCTATGTTACCGCTTGCTCAGCCCTTCTTATAGCGTTGCTAGTTGCAGGTGCAATGCTCCATGTGTCAACATGGACAATCTTTTGTTATACCACAATATTGCTTCTATTTAATTTAATGCACATATACACTTGGTAAAGGTTGAAGGCTTGGCCTTTGGCTCGGTGTTTTATTCCACTCTTGCAGCCCCTAGTTACTTGTGAACCGGTGTTATGTTCCATAATTGAGCGCTCCTAACATGCTCAGGGTTGTTATGGGGACCCCCTTGATTTTCGGGTTAGAATAAAGCTTGTCTGGCAAGGCCCAATATTGGTACTACATTTGCCTAATAATTAATGAACTTGCATAGGGGATTTTTCGGACCCCGTGGATAATTTAATCAACCCCCGGGCCAGTGCTCCTCATGAGTGTTGGTCCAAAAATGTCAACAGCCGGTGACCATCAGGGGCAAATCCGTGTTTGGCCTACCGGAAGTTTGGACAATCCGCCGTGTTCTGAGAACGAGATACGCGGCTCCTATCGGGATCGTTGACACGTCAGGAGGCTTTGCTGGATTTGTTATACCTTTCTCAAACGTCTTGAGGGAGGAACTGTGATTTTCTTCAGGCTATCTCGAGGTGTTGGATTTCCTTTGGAATTGCCTAGGATGATCACGAGATCCGTGGTTGAGGTTATTCCCACTTCGTGTGGTTAATTTGTGATGGATCAGTTGGAGCACCCCTACGGGGTTGAATCTTTTCGAGAAGCCGTGCCCACGGTTATGTGCCAAACTTGGATATTTTCGTGAACACCCGGTCATTGCAAACTTGAAGTAAACTCTAATAAAATACACCAACTATGTGCGTAACCGTGACTGTCTCTTCTCGTGAGTCTTTTTCCGGAAGAGAACACGGTGGGGTTATGTTTGATGTAAGTAGGTGTTTAGGATCTATTATTGATCATTACTAGTTCACGTCCGATATGCGTAGACCACCATACTTTACTTTCTGTGCTCGTAAGTTAGCCACTCAAATAAATGCTTAGTCGCTTGGTGTAGCCTCACCACTTAACCATACCTTACCTATTAAGCTTTACTAGTCTTGATACCCTTGGAAATGAGATTGTTGAGTCCCTATGGCTCATAGATTACTACAACAATTGTAGGTACAGGTAATGCGATGATTTGACGTGAGCATGTTGCTTGATTTGATTTGGAGTTCTTCTTCTTCTTGTTCATCAATATTGGATGGGTTACAAGCGGCAGCCTGGGATAGCAAGGGTGGATGTCATTTTATCGTTTGTTTTCATCCGTAGACGGACCCTACTCTTCTGTATGATGTTTGAGTATGTTATTGTATTGATGTGACTCTGATGTCGCTTTTGGCGGGTGTAAGCCAATTCCATATACTCATCTCTTCTGTACATGTACTTGTAATGATATCCATTCTTGCAAACGCATCGAGATGCCCTTCTATCCCTGTCGAGGCCCTCGTGCCAAAATAAGGATAGAACCGCATCTTGGGCATGAAAGAACGACACCTATGATGAGGGACAGGCTACAAGAGTAGGGGGAAATAGAGCAGGAGCTCACGACGGGGTTGCTGGGGACGACGGCAAGCTCGGAGATGCACAGACGACCTCGGATCGCCAAAGGAGAGCTTCGGCGACCAACTGGGAAGAAACATCGAAAAGGCACCACGGATGGCTCCTAGCGTCTTCTAGCATCACGGGAAGGACGAGGGGGTCACTGCAGGGCTGCTGCGGGGCTCAAATGGGCGCGGGGCAGGCTAGAACGGTGGCTACACGGTGGCGACAAGCTCAGCCATGGCGGAGCAGAGGAGGGAGGAGAGCGCGCGAGAGAGAGGGTGCGTGAGGGAGAGAGGGAAAGGAGAAGGAGGCCACGACGAGGAGGCCTCGCGCAGGCGCTCTCCCAACCCTCCAGGCCAGCAGCCAGGCAAGGAGGAGGTGGCCGGCGCGTGCCTGTGCACGGTGAAGGCACGCCCTTGTCCTCCTGGCGAGAGGATAGGGATGACTGGCCGTGGGCCAGATGGGCCGGTTCCCCGTGGGCCTCTGCTTTCTTTCTTCGTTTTATTTTCTGTTTTTCCTATTTCTAGCATTTGTGTTATTTTATTTTCAGGTACAAATGCTAATTTAAAATATCCCAAATATTTTTTATATTGAAGTTTGAATATTTGAAACTTATTTGAAAAGTTTCAGGATATTTTGTAAACTACAATAATGATAATGCTTTATTTGATATTTTCAGAAGCTTTATCATTTATTTTTAAATTGCTTCAGTTGTTTAAATATTTTGAATGACCCTTGTATAATCATGTCCATAATTATCAGACATAGGGGACATTTTAGATGGGCATTTTGGATTTGTTAAATTTTCACCAACTTTGAATTGGTTTGATTCAAATATGAGCTTGGGGTTTCTTTTACTCCCCATTTCATGTTGATGCAAAATTGAAACATGATGCAACACCCATACTGTCCTATGACATCTAGCTAGGGATGTGACATTGATGTCGTACGGTAGGGTGCACGGGGTTTCATCGGCTTGCGAAGGCATGTCTTTGACGTCAAACATCCGAAAGGAAACTGAAACGGAAGACTATATAGATACTGGTCAAGAAGGTATTACTATTGGAATCAGGATCTTTGCCGTCACCCAGCTCTTTGCTGTCAGCTAGCTGATGGCAAAGAATGGCTTTGCCATCAGCTTAAATAAAACTGACGGCAGAAAAAGAGCTGACAACAAAGATCATTTTGTCATTAGCCATCTCTTTGCCGTCTGCTAGCATACGGCAAACAAGCTTTGCCGTCAGCTAGTAGACGGCAAAGAGGGAGGCTGGCCCACTAACAAGAACAACCTAACGGCCACTTTCTTTGCCGTCTGCTAGCAGACGGCAAAGAATGTGGCCAACCTAATGGCCGTTCCCTCCCACTAGCTAGGCCCTTTGCCGTCTGCTAGCAGATGGCAAAGAGCATTGACCTAACAAAACCGGCCAGCGCCCACACCCCACCCCTCTCTCTCCCCTCTGTCTCTCTTCCCTCACCTCACCCGCGCCATCCCCATACCCGAGCTGCCCCCGCCGCCGACCCCCACCGCCCCCACCACACCGACCCCCAAGGCCGCCTGCCGCCCCGGCGCCCCGCCCAGGCCTTGCGGCCGCCCTGCTGCCCCGCCCCCCGCTGCCCGGCCCCTCTCCGTCCAGTCGGCGCCTGCCGCCCGGTGGCACTCCGTCCAGCCGCCCTTTGGTGAGGTTTTTCCCCTTTTTTTCTTCCTATTTTTTCTTGCTGTTTTTTAATTTAGGTGGTACTATTAGTAATTTAGGTTAGTTGTTTTTTTTAGATTAGTAGATTTTTGGTTAGTATATTGTAGGTAGTTTTTTTATATTTAGTCATATTTTAGGTTAGTAGATTGTAGGTAGTTTTTTTATATTTAGTCATATTTTAGGTTAGTCATATTTTAGGTTATTAGTACATTTTGTGAGATGAAAAAAATAAGAAAATAAGAAAAAGTATAAGTGGAGAGGAAAAAGGAAAATAAGGAAAATGAACAAGAAAAAGAAGACAAGAGGAAGAAGGAAAAGAAGGAAGAAGAAGAAAAAGATGGAGAGGAAAACAGAAAATAAAGAAGAAGAAGAAGAAGCAGAAGCAGAAGAAGAAGAGGGTGATGAGGAGGAGAAGAATAGAAGAAGAAGAAGAAAGAGGAAGAGGATGAAAAAAAGAAGTAGAAGTAGAAGATGAAAAAAAGAAGTAGGAAAAGTAGAAAAAGAGGGTCGCCAAGGGAAAAGAGGGTCGATGAGTGGTCCGGGGGTCGAGGATTTGCCTTCCTGACCCCGACACGCCAACCCCCCAACCCCCTGGCCACGACACCCCGACCCCGACACGACACCCTGACACCGCAACCCTGACACAGCACCCCAACCCCAACACGGCACCCCCGACCCTGACACAACACCCCAACCCCGACACGAGACCACCAACACCCCGACATGGCACCCCCGACCCTTAAACAACACCCCTACCCCAACACGACACCCCCGACACCCTGACCCCGACACGACACCCCCGACACTCCGATCCCGAAAAATGTGCTCTTCAGCCTTCCAGAGGCTAACGGGTCATATATTTGTGAATTATTAGTTAGGTCATATATTTTTCGATTTTGTTATGCAAAACATCATATTTATGTTGATCAAATGGATTGAAATGTGCAGTTGTTTCGTCATTGCGAGGGTCTGGTGTTCGACGACCTCCCCATGCGTTTGACGAGCTCCGCCCCTGTGTTCATGGGTGAGCACAAATGACATCTCCTCCTCCCCCTTCATTTCCTCTATTCCGGTCTTCGTGTCGATGAAACTTGCTAGCTATAGGTGTCTTCAATCATGTGTATGCATGACCACTATACGTCTCCTGTTTGAAAGGGTTACATCCATAAATATGCATTCATTCGCATATTTATAACCGTGATTCTTTCGAACTGTCCAATGTTATCCATGAACAGCCCGAGTATGTGTAGATTGTGTTCATTTTCCCATATATGCTCTGCTCCGGATCCGATGCAGAATTTTGTCAGTGCCTCCCTGTTGTTCTCCGGGTACACATTCTCTCTACTTATTGCCTAGACGTGTATCAGGAGAACAGCGGGGAGGTGCTGCCGAAATTGTTTGTCGGATCCGGAGTAGAGCATGGGAAAACGAATCCAATCTACACATACTCGGGTGGGATTAGGACCTATCTTTGCCTACTAGCGTCTAGGTTGCATCGACGTAATAAATCTGACAAACTCTATTAACTGATGAATATGGTTTGCTGAATTATGTATATATTTTTTGTGTGTCGAGTAGCTAGGCAAGATGAGTGATCGTGGGTGGATGTACACCAGTCACACTAGTTAGAAAGACATGACCCCTGAATGGATAACAAAAACCAAGGAGTTTGTGATAGTCGCATTTGCTAATGGACAGAAAATAACCTGGTGCCCTTGTGTCGAGTGCGACAACTTTAAGAAGAAGTCAGAGTTTGTAATGATCAAACACCTACAGAAGTGGGGTTTTACACCTAATTATACGGTCTGGACATTTCATGGCGAGTCTGCCCAACGTGCCAGAGCTGAGGTGGTTTGTCGTCGCACCGAGGAGCATGGTACCGGGATCGAAGACATGGTGCAATACTTTGATGATGCTCCGGATTTGAACGATGAGATGGAGGAATATTCAAAGTCCTTCTATGAAATGCTGGAGTCTTCAAAACGTCCTCTCCACGAGCACACTGAGCTTTGTCAGCTAGATGCCATCACGCAAGTAATGGCTCTGAAGGCCCGGTTCAACCTGGGTAGAGAATGCTACGACTCGATGATGATGATATTTGGGTTCTACCCAAAGGCCATGTATTGCCAACAAACCTGTACCAGTCAGACAAAATCCTACGTGCGCTTAAGATGCCCTATGAGAAGATAGATGCCTGTGAGAATGGATGTGCCTTATTTAGGCTTGAGTATGTGGGCTTCAACTATTGTTCCATTTGCAATGCTTCCACGTATGTTATGGTAGACAACGGTATGGGTGAGAAGAGTCAGAACAAAATCCTAGCCAAGGTTCTTTGGTATCTGCCAATCATACCAAGACTTCAATGTCTTTCCATGGTCAAAGAGACAGCCAGACAGATGACGTGGCATAAATTGGGCAAAAGAACAGAACTAGATGCAGATGGGAATCCGATGTTGGGACACACTTCAGACGCTTTTGCGTGGAAGCACTTCGATGTATTACATAAGGATAAAGCAGCAGATCCAAGGCATCCTTGAGTTGCCATCAGCACGGATGGGTTCAATGTGTATGGTATGACGGCAGCACAATACAGTTGTTGGCCTGTATTTGTCATTCCACTAAATCTCCCCCCAGAGAGATTGTGAAAAGAAAGTACATTTTCGTGACGTTGATAATTCCAGGGCCCAAATATCCGGGGAAGAATATGAATGTGTACATGCAGCCGCTTAAGGATGAATTGCAAGAATCCTAGGATAATGGGATCAAGACATACCACACCACTACCAAAAAGAACTTCAAAATGCATGTGTGGTTCATGTACTCGTCGCATGACTTGCCGGCATATGCGCTATTCGTTGGCTGGTCTGTGCATGGAAGGTTCCCGTGGCCCACATGCAGGCAACTCTTGAGTTCTGTTGGCTACAAGCAGGTCGCATGTTTTCTTGCTTCGACATGCATAGATAGTTCCTGGATCCTGACCATAAGTTAAGAAAAGACAAGAATAATTTCATCAAAGGTAGAGTTGTCAAAAACATTGCACCACCTGCGTTGATAGGCCAACAGATCCTAGATCACATAAACGCTCTCGAGCCGGATCTAGATCGTCCAGGGTATTTCAAATGGTATAATATGAAACACGCATGGACTCACAAGATATGTTTGTGGGATCTGCCTTACTTTAAAGACCTCCTTTGCTGACACAACATCGACGTGATGCACACTGAAAAGAATATCGTGGAGGCCCTTTTTGGTACATTGTTCGGTATAGAGGGGAAGTCGAAGGATAATCCTAAGGCTAGAGTCGATCAGGAGGCTCTATGTGATAGACCGTTACAAAACATACGACAATCAAAAGGAAACAAGAACTGGAGGAAGCCAAAGGCATGGTTCAATCTTGGGAGGCCAGCTATGAGGGAAATGATCTTGTGGGTGAAAATGTAGTTGATGTTCCCTGATGGGTATGCAGCGAATCTGAAGAGGGGAGCGAGTCTTGACAAATTGAAACTATTTGGTCTCAAGAGTCATGATTGGCACATATGGCTTGAGCTGGTAATGCCGGTGATGTTGCGTGGCTTTATCCGCAAGGATGAATGGCTAGTACGGGCAGACCTGACCTATTTCTTCTGTGCTCTTTGTGCGAAAGAACTATCGCCTAAGGTGCTAGACAAACTGTAAGAGTTGGCGCCAGAGTTGATCTGCAAGTTAGAAAAGATCTTTCCACCGGGCTTCTTTAATCCAATGTAGCATTTGATGTTGCATCTCTCGACCGAGGCAAGATTGGGGGGGGGGGCGTGCAGAATTGTTGGTGCTTCGCAACTGAGAGGATGCAGAAGACGCTTGGAGGAAAATGTAAAAATAAACGTAGACTTGAAGCATCGATGGTCGAGGCATTAATTAGTGAGGAGGCAGCAAACTTCGTGACAGCACACTACAAAGCCAAGAATTTTCATTTGCATAATCCGATGCCTCGGTACAATGATGGCGACTATGAAAAACATTGATTCAACCTCAGCCTATTCAAAGGGAAGCTCGCACCAGCCGGTGCTTTGAAAGCAATAGCGTTGGATGTCCAAGAATGGCAGACCATTTCGTTGTATATCTTCAACACCATAACAGAAGTGCGGCCGTACATCGAGTATGTTCTCGGTACATTTTTTCGCAACTTGTATTTCCTTTGAAATGCTTTGATTCCCGGATTTGTGATACAGTCGATACGTCGCCCAATTCTCAGATGGAGCGATGATCCAAAAGGATCCCATCGAAGATTATGAGCTTCTGGCAAAGTGGAGGCGGCTATCGCGGTTTCATCTCTTGGTTCAAGCAAACGGTAATTTCCATTAGACGATTTCATTTCTTCGCCTAGTTTGTGGCTAATGCAACAATCCTTTCGTATTAAACTTGCAGGCTAATGCAGATTCTATGGACTCCAAATTGAGACAAGTCGCTAATGGTTTTGACTATAAGATCTGTTCATTTGACAAATACGACATCAACGGGTATCGCTTTCATACTTTTGGCAAAGAGCTATCTATGGCCGACCGAAAGTCTACAAATTGTTGTGTCTCCACTCTCGGCTAAGGAGGGGTCGAGTATTATGGAATAGTTGAAGCAATTTATGAACTTACATTCTTTGGTGAAAACCCACCAACGTGGTAGTCTTCAAATTTTATTGGTTCCAGCCGAAGGAGACTATAAGGACTCATGAACATATAGGGATAGTCAAAATCAAACAAAGGACCCATTTAGATGTTCCCTATGTCTATATTACGGCTCAACAGGCGACCCAAGTTTTCTTTCTACCGTGGGCCTGCCAAACGGATCCAAATCTGAAAGGTTGGGATGTCGTTTATGATGTGCCGCCACATTTTAGACCACCTCCCCTCAATGAAGATAATTACGAACCTCACATTAACCCAGACACATATCGAGGAGAATTATTCCAAGAAATACATGTTTCCAAAAAACGTTTCAAGACCCGCTCTACTTCACCCCAGAACATTGAGGTAGACAGTGATAGTGAATCCAACTTCACCCCTAAGACGTAAAAAGTAGAGACGGAAGAAGAAGAGGTTACTGCTACGGATGAACTGTCAATGCTTGACCGATTACATAAACGAGTCCTTCCACATGATGCATTTATTGATGATGCTGATGAGCACGTCATTACTGATAGTGATGATGATTATGCATTTATTGATCTCAGAGCATATATAGACGATGAAGATTAGTATTAGTAATGTTAGGTATTCAATTATTATTATGTACATATGTATTATTAATTAGTTCATGTTATTAGGTATTCAATTTTTTTATGTTGAACTAATTTCGTTCACTCTTTGTCATTGCAGGTGTTGACAGATGTTGGGCGCGGGTCGAGAGCGCTCTAAGCCTCCTTCCTCAGTGCATGCTGAGAGGGGTGCTATTATTCCACCCCAGCAACTCCGGAGAGCGCAGGTACACTGTATGCAGACACCGGCGGGCGCTTCTACTTCGACAGGGAGAGGTCGGGGGAAGATGAAGAGAGGTGCTAGAGGTAGGAAGGCTACTCTGCCTTCCTCGCCGCCACCCCCAGCTGATTCTCCCGACCACAGGAGTGATCCATCTCAGGTGGACCCGTCTGACTTGGAGCTGTCTCAGACTCCAGTCACCAAGCCTCAGGCCGACGAGCCTCGGGTCACCGAGCCTTCGTCCTTGGAGACTCCGATTCCAAAGTCTTCATCCCACGTAACTCCGGAGGCTAGTGGCCATGCTGATGGTGGCGAGGACAACTTGTCTGAGGACACCTATAGCAAGGGAAAGCTAGTTGAGGAGGGCAAGAAGGTCTACCAGCGTGGTTGTACAAATCTCCCACCCATGCCGACGACCCGCGTTCATAGGTGGTTGATTGAGCCTAATGCGGAGAAGTAAGTGCATTTACTGTTTTTTAACATTTTGCCTTCATGTTTGTTCAAATTAATATCTAATGTGTTGGCCTTGTCATACTGCAGGGGTTGGAAACACGAGTGTGTTGTCCGCAGGCCCAACCAAGTCCTTGTTGTGCTTCTCCAGCACCACTTCCCGGGGAAGGTCCAGTTGCTCGGTGAGGGTGAGGTTCCACAGGTACCACTGACCTGGGAGCCGTACATGGCTACCCGGCCCCGCCGGAGGAGAGGCTCGACGGTGTCTTGTGTGAGACGGTGGCTGACATTGTGATCCGCCAATTTTGGGTAATTTCTCCTTTATAGAATTAAAAATCAACAACACCTAGTGATTGTACTAATCAGTGTTGTCTTGTTTGATTGCAGACCTTCTACAGGTATCTTGAGGAACACGAGGCGAACGCTGCTATTGTTCTCATAGCCGAGTGCAAGCGCCTACTTCAGAACTTATGACACGAGGCTCTGGTGCAGGCTACTCGAGACTACTATGCCTCGACTAACATTAAGAGGGACAAGAAGAAGTTCCGCAAAAATTATCTGAATAAGGAGAAGTTAATGAAGGTAATTATCTATTCTTAAGACCTTATAGTTTGTTTCCTTGATTTAATTCGTAGGCGTAGCGTTGAAATTTCTCTTTTCTAACTTAGGTGCCCCCGAGATGGTGTGCGTATAGGATGGACTATTGGGAGGCATTGGTGGATGAGTGGTGCTCTCCCAAATGGCTAGCCAACCAGAACATGGCCAAGGATAAGCGTTCCCAAATGAAAGGTGTGCCACACCATCAAGGGAGCTCCAACCTGTTTGAGTACGGGGATCACTTGGTATGTGGTTTGCTTCATGATTCATGCAATTTCATTCTTCATGCTAGTTTGAGCCCTTAACTAATATTTTGTTCCTCTGTTTTAGGGGCGAGAAAACAAGAAGCAGGTGCCACTACTGTTCGACCTCTATGCCATGGCCCATACTGCCTCGTACAAGAAGGCCAAGGCATTCTCTGAGCATGACCTCGATCATCCAAAGAGCTTCAACAACATCTCCTCCCACAACAAGCTCATGAGGTACAGAGATGAGAGGAAGGCGAGGAAAGGGGAGGACTTCAACACGAGCCAGAGTCCTTTTGATTCAGAGCTCGTGATGATATCTGGTGGCGGGAGGCCCCATGGCTCGATAGCCATTGGGGATGGACTGATACATTGTCCTAGAACTCTCCCGGAGATGAAGAAGTGTCAGACGAGCTCCAATCCTGAGATAAGGCCTCGTCCATGGCCAATGGAACTCTCCATAGAGGCTAGGGCCTAGGATCTTCTAGAGGAGGAAAACAGGCAGGCGGCATAGAGGGAGAGGGACATGGAGGAGAGGAAGGCCAGGATGTTGGAGGAGGAGAGGAACCGGAATGACGCATCTCTCCGGGCCCTATACGAGCTCCTCGTGGTAAGTTTCTCCTGCATATTAGCCAAATCATGGACATAATGTTTGTTTCATCACTAACTAATATGACTGACTCGTGAAAACAAAATATGTAGACCGTGTGCCAGAACAATGGTCAGACCCCTTCGTCTATGCCCTAGATTGGTATAACACACACGGTGAGTTTCATTTCAATGGTCATTAGTTACTAGTATTCACATTTGAGTTGCATCATGCTAAGGAGACACTGCAAATGATCTTTGGTGCAGTGTGCCTCCCGACAAGCATCTACTAATCCTTCTGCGTCTGCCGCAATCCCGACTAGTCCTTCTCCATCTCATCCTGGCGCTAACCCGACCGGTCCTTCACCTCCATGATGATGGTAAGTTTTCCCAAGTTTTTTGCTTAACAAATGCATACTTAGCTTAAGAAATGACCAATTTAGCTCCAAAATGACCTATACTTAGCTGCTTTAGTTCATTTATGACATACTAAGCATACTTAGGTAAAAAATCGCATGATAACCTTGGTTTAGCTCCAAAATGACATAGACTTAGCTTATTTTCCTCCAAAATAACAAAATAACCTTACCTACCTCCAAAATGATCGATTATAACTAAGATAGCTCTAAAATGACCTACACTTGCCATTTTGTCCTCCAAAATGAGTAAATATGATTAGTTAGCTAAAAATGGCATAAATACCTAGGTTAGCTCCAAAATGACCTATACTTAGCTTCTTCAGTTCATTTATGACATACTTAGCTTCTTCAGTTCATTTATGACATACTTAGCATACTTAGGTAAAAAATGGCATGAAAACCTTGGTTTAGCAGCAAACTGTCATATCATTAGTTTGTTTTCCTCCAAAATGACAAAATAACCTTACCTAGTTCCAAAATGATAGATTTTAACTAGGATAGCTCAAAAATGAACTACACTTACCATTTTGTCCATCAAAATGAATAAATATGCTTAGTTAGCTCAAAAATGGCCTAACTACCTAGGATAGCTCAATAATGACCTATACTTGTCTTAGATAGTACATTTATGACATAATTAGCTTACTTAGGTAAAAAAATGGCATAATAAGCTTGGTTTAGCTCCAAACTGTCATATCATTAGTTAATTTTCCTCCAAAATGACAACATAACCTTACCTAGCTCCAAAATGACCGATTTTGACTAGGATAGCTAAAAAATGACATAATTAGCTTACTTAGGTAAAAAATGACATAATAACCTTACTAACCTCTAAAATGACCTATTTACCTAGCTTAGCTCTAAAATAACCTCCACTTAGCATTTTTACCTAGCTTAGCTAAAAAATGGCATTTTTACCTACCTTAGTTAAAGAAGAAGAAGAAGATAAAGAAGAGGAGAGGAGAAAAAAAAGAGAAGAAAAATTCTTCTTCTTATTCTTCTAGCTAGTCTTCTTCTTCTTCTAGCTAGTCTTCTTCTTCTAGTCTTCTTCTTGTTCTTCTTCTAACTTTCTTCTTTCCCAATTTGCAGATTTGCTTTCGATTAGGAAGCTTACGTTGACGGAGTCTACTCTTCTTCTTGTGCTTCCTTTTTGTGTTGATTTTGTAGGATGAACAATATGAAACTTGCTACCTATATATGTATCTATGGATGAAACCATTGTATGCTTGTTGTGGGATATGTTGGCTAGCTATATATGTTGCATATGGACTTTTCATTTGGTATGTATATATATGTGTTGGATGATCATATCCATATGGCAGGGATAAGATTTGGTATGTATATGTGTTGTTATGATTGTTGAAAGTGTTTTCAAATGTGTATATATGTGAATATGTGAAATTCTGTGAAATTGAATGAATTTAAGAAAAAATAATGACTATACAGGCTCTTTGCCGTCTGCTGGCGGATGGCAAAGAGCTTTTCCATTAGCTAGCACACGGCAAGGCTGCCACGTGGCAGCTACCTGTGCAACCTGGGGTGGCACTTGGCTGGCCTATGTGGTTTCTTTGCAGTCTGGTGGCAGACGACAAACAACTTTGCATCTTTGTCGTCTGCCAGCGGACGGCAAAGAAACCACGTAGGCTGGCAAAGAAACCATTTCTTTTCCATCCGCTAGTAGACGTCAAAGAACTTTGCATCTTTGTCGTCTGCCAGCCGACGACAAAGCACGCTGTTAACCCTTTAACGGCCGTAAGCTACCACGTGTGCCGTCAACGGTCTTTGCTGTGTGCTGGCAGACAACAAAGACCTAAGCATATTTGTCGTCTGCCAGCAGACGACAAAGCGCCCTTTACCATAGCTTATTCAGCCGCACGGTTGGCCATTTGCTGGCAGACGGCAAAGCCTTTGCCATGTGGCATGCATGCCTTTGCCGTCCGCTATGGTGGACGACAAAGTAGGTGATTCCTGTAGTGTATGAACAAGAGAGGGACAAGAGAGGGACAAGGTACGTGAGCATGTGCGGTGGCGTGAGCAAGTGCTGGTGGTACGATGTTTATCGAATTGCTCCCGACGTAGCTGGGAAGTAGAAAGTCTGCTGGCCCTTTATTTGGATTTTGCTGCGCCCAATCCATAAATGCCCGAGTAAAGCCAACTACCGCTGCACTAACCTTTTCATTGACACTTTCATCGACCATCTGTTCCAAATCTACTTTGGTCTTACTAACCACAAGCGCGACCTTCTCGTCGCTCTTCTATTGATTAATCAACCATCTCTGCCTTCTTTCCTCTGGCTTCTCCTGGTGGCACGTCTTCCATGAGGCGCCATCTCCGACACCCTACATAGGTCCATACAACGGCAGTTTATCCTCGGATACTTTTTTTCAAAATGTTGAGGGCTCGGTTGAAAGGCATGTCCCACTTGGGCCTCAATGACGATTGAGAAGACTTGTCGCTTTTGGCTGCCTTTTGGTGCTGCTCTTTCTGCAAAAGGAACATTGTATTGATGGTTTACAAATGTGACAAAACTTGTTGTTGAATTGATTAGAAGCTAATATAAGGTGGTAATATAACAATTACCAGTAGTATCATGAACTCCCTCGTTTTCGGGTCCGTGTAAAAGATTTTCTTGGTGGTGTCCCACTTGTATCGGGCCCTGATCCAGTCATGCTCTTGCGGGTCGGTGAACTCCGCCAAGGGGTCTGGGATTCCCTGACTTTCACATCCGGTGTCCTACTTGTCCCATACGTGCCTTTTCCCCTCGTGACCATGCCTTCCTAGGCGGCATGCACGCGTGTTCCTCCAGGTAGCTAAAATAATTGTTTGCTGCCTCAACGGGGTCTTATTCGATGTGACTACTAGAACCCCCAGCTTCCGCATGGTCACACATGTTTCCTATGATTTGGTTAGAATAAAATAAATAATGAAAATAAGGAAGGATCCTATATTTGGTCGAAATGTTGATTCATTGCCCTTCCGGCAAATCCCGACACTCCATATGTCCTAGCTAGTTTCTAGCACAAGTCAATCCAAAAATCAAGGAGATTTTCGGCATGACCTTTGCTAAAAAGTGGAAAGATGGAGTGCCTAAAATTTGTCGGAATGGGAATGAATCAACATTCGGCAAAACATAGGCCACTCGAAGCATATATGACATAAATGACATAGGGTTCATGTTGCAAAATGACAAAATATAAAACCAGTACAAAATATAAAACAAGTACAAAATATAAAACAAGTAAAAATATAAACCCTAAATTTATTCTACTTCTTCTTGTTGTTGTTCTTCTTTTCTTCTCCTCTTCTTCTCCTCTTCTTCGCCTTCTTCTACTTCTTCTTCTTCATTGCTTCTTCTCCTCTTATTCTCGTCTTCTACTTCTTCTTCCTCTTCTTCTTCTTCTTCTTCTTCTTCTTATTTTCCTTCTTCTTTTCTGATTTTTTCTTCTTTTTTCTTTTTTCTTTTTCTTATCCTCTTATTCTTTTTTCTTCTCCTCTTCTTCTTCTACTACTTCTACCTTTTCTTCCTCCTCGTCTTCTTCTTCTTTTCCTTTCTTATTTCCTTCTTATTTTCCTTCTACTTCTTCTACTACTACTTCTTCTTCTTTTCCTTCTTCTTCCTCTTCTTCTTCTTCTTCTTCTTCTTCTTATTCTTCTTCTTTTCCTTTCTTCTTTTCCTTCTTGTTCTTCTTATTCTTCTTCTTCTTCTTTTTCCTTCTTTTCTTATTTTTTCCTATTTTTATTTCTTCTTTTCTTATATTTTTATTCTACTTTTCTTATTTTCTTCCTTTCCTTCTAACCTAACTAACCTAACAGAAAAAAAGAAAAAAATATATGTGTGTGTGGTGGGGGGAGGGGGAGGGAGGGGCCGGTGGCCGTTCATCTCATCAAGGGGAGTGGGGTTGGCGGCCGGTGGAGTGGAGGGGGGGCGGTCGGGGCAGGTCAGGGTGGCAGGGGCGACGGGGGCACCTGGATGGCAACAAGCGCTACTACTAAAGTTAGCAGTAGCACTCAACGGAAATAAGTGCTACTGCTAAAGTTTTCTTTTCTTCTTAATATTTTACTTTCCTTTTCTATTTACTTTTTTATTTACTTTACTTTTCTTTTGCATTTACTGTTCTTTTTATTATTAGTTTCCTTTTATTCTTGTTTTTTATTTCTCACCCGACGACCTCACATGCAGTCGACGAGAACGTCGATCGCCCTCCCATAGTACTACGCGGATATATATCACCGGAATTATGTGGTGGTAATTGAAGATGATATGATTTATATATCATTTGATCGATAATGGTTACTTAAGTGCGTACACAAAATAGATACACACATATATAGATGGTGGTTTCTCAGCAGCCTCAACAACATTCCGCATTGAGCTTCTTCTTCCTTTTCTTGTTCGTTGTCGAATAATTGAGCGCCTCTTTTTGAAATTTCCGGCACCATGGAGTATGATTTTTCTTACGTAGTGTAGTCTTGATTCTTCTTTTCATGTATGCTTCATCGTCATCATCATCTTCCCTCACCGGGTTGTCGTAATGGCGTAGTCTTACTCGTTGGCGACTCCATCCATTCTGACGATGCTCCTTTTGCCTATCGTCACGACAACATGGATGGGATTGGTCGGGTCGGTTATGAAGAAGCATTGTGTCAAGTGCTTAGCGTGTACCCATGGCTCAGTTTTGGCGATGACATTAACCTTCACAGTAGCGCTATTCACGTCGGGTATAGACATGGTAGTGAAATACTTGTTTTCTCTTACGACATTCTTAGCCCATCTGACATGGAACATCGTCGCATCGTGCATTCTAGCATAGTCAAGCTCCTAGATCTCTTCGACCCTTCCGTAGAATCTTTCAGTTGTGTCATTGGTGTCGATCACGCATTCAATCGTCGCCCCTAACTTTTGGTAATCACTACCCATGTCTTTGGCCTCTGTATAGAATATGTACCCATTCATATTGTATGCTTGATAGGACGCTAATTTGGGCACGGCGCCATGTGCTAAGGCGTGTATGAGTAATCCGTCTAAACTGCCCTCTTTCGGGGGATTAGCAAGAATATGCTCTTTGAACCAATGCAAGAAAGTGGCATTGTGCTCTACAATAACTTCGTTAACGTAAGCTTCGAAGACATTATATCATCCATGCACCTCGTGCATCCGCAGTATCCATGGAACACCTCTGCTGAGTTGTACCCGTAACCAAGATAGTCATGCACCGTCTTCACCAGCCCGGCTCTCATATAGAAATAATTTGCTTTGCTGGCCTCCCATATCTTGAACGGTGATATCCATAATGTGCCTAGCTCCTCTTTCATAAGCCCCATATACAGTTTAATATTATTTCCCGGTTGTTTTGGCCCTTTAATCAGCATGCTCATGTGTATGTACATTTACTTCATGCACAACCATAGGGGGAGGTTGTACATCCATACAAAGACAGGCCATGTGTCATGGTTGGTATTCTGCTTTCCAAACGGATTCATGCCATCGGTACTTGCACCTTGCATCTTCTCCGAACAATGGATATTCGGCATTGAATACTCTCCACTGGCTACCATCTGCGAGGTGTCTCAGCTTCGGATCATCTCCACCGTCGGGATTCTTCCTCTCCGCGTGACATCACATGAGCTTTGCTTCCTTAGGATGTACGTATTACTGTTGCAGACAGGGAGTGATCGGAAAGTACCATCCAACTTTCTCAGGAGTTTTCGTACCTGCCTTCTTGTATCGACAAGCATTGCACATTGCACAGCTGGTTATTTCCGCGTGCTCCCCCCGATAAATGATGCAATCGTTGATGCATGCGTGCTATCTAATGTGCGGCATATCAAGAGGGAAACAATTTTCTTGGCCTTCTCTACCCTAGTAGGACACAGGTTCCCCACGGGAAGACCTTTAGTATGTAGATACTTCAAATGCTCATCGAGTCTTTTGTCTGTCCATTTGTTTTTGGCCTTCGTCTTTAGAAGTTCGAGCGGGAAACTCAAGAGGGTCACCTCAGGATCGCAACCATCATACAATGGAGTCTGCGAGTCTACTTCAAGTTGCAGCAGCTTGGCCTCCTCTCTAGAAGCAGCTCTGTTGGTAGTCGTACTCTTGGCAAGGTGGTCTCGAACATGAGGGTCCAGCACGACTGAACTTAGTAGCATCGAAGGCTGCGGCATGCCCATCTTTTCTCCGTCATGTCTGGACTTCTTCGTTGTGTCCGGAATCTTCTTCGCCACCATTTTTTGACTCTTCCCGGCTGCCATGTCTGGTGCCATCCGCTTGGCGTCGATCGATAATCTCTTCATCTAGCCCCATCATGTCATTATTCTCTACCATGTGGACGTCATCATCATTATCTTCACTTATCCACTGAGTATAGCCATTGATGAAACCATACATCATTACACGCACCTTCAAACTGCCATGGTCAAATGGGTCAAAAATGACTCCTTCTTTGCACCTTGTACACGGACATCTAATCCCATTCCAATTATTTGCATACATGTCCAGCACCACACATTGCAAGTATCCATCCACCTTCCTTCCACTTACCCTCATGACTACACGGTATAAGAAGCAAAAGTCATATAAAAATTTGGCATGACCTTGTCTAAAAATAGGACATATTGAGTTTGCTCAAAATCCGCCAAAACGGAAATAAATCGACATTTCGGCAAAACATAAGGAACTCACGGGGCATGTCACTCACACAATATCCATTCATATCACAAACACACATATTCCCATTCTTGAAATGCACAAGTTTTTACTCACCTATACCCCGAGAGAGATTGTGCTGGATCATTAGGCCTTCACAACAATATAGGGATCGAGAGTGGATGGCTAAATAGCTAGCTAGATATAGTTGTTCGGAGAGATGACTCTAGCTAACTAATGCAGAGGAGAGAGATATGGAGGAGAATTATGGTGGAGGGAGGCATTAATGGGGAGAGAAGAGAGGTAGAAGGAGATAAAAGGAGGCAATAATGGTGGAGAGGGGAGAGGGAAAACGGGGAGGAAGAAGGAGAAGAGAGGGGGCATTAACGGGCAGAGAAGAGAGGCAGAAGGAAGAGATAAGAAGGGACATAATGGTGGAGAGGGGAGAGGGCAAAGGTGGAGGAATAAGGGGGAGAGAGGGGGCGTTAATGGGGAGAGAAGAGAGCTAGAAGGAAGAGAGAAGAAGGGCAATAATGCTGGAGATGGGAGAGGGAAAATGAGGGGTAAGGGCAAAGGGGGAGGAAGAAGGGAGACATAGGGGTGGGTGAAAAAGGTGGCTACACCGCATATTAGTAGTGTTGGATTACACAGCGCGCTACTGCTATGAGGATTAGCAGTAGCGTTTTCTAGGAAAAGCGCTACTACTATGTGGGGCCCAATACCAGTAGCGCTGCTCGCACCGCATGCGCTACTGCTAGGAGGCTTAGCAATAGCGCTTTCTTGAGGATAGCGCTACTACTATAAATCCTATCGGTGGGATCATCGGGGCCCCTTTAGCAACAACGCTTTTGGAGTTTCCATCGCTACTGCTAAGTCCTTACTTGTAGCGCTGCAAAAATATAACGCTACTGGTACTTAGCAGCAGTATTTGTATTTTTCCAGCGCTACTAGTAGGTTCCTGCCCATAAGGTTTATCCTAGTAGTGTTGCTTCTCTATTGGGAATCTTGACCATAGTTCAAGTTTAAGGTGTTCTATTCGGTAGTCATTGCAACCTTCCTTGAAAAGTACATGATTCTTAATTTTCTCATATTGTTTCACAAAGTTCAGAATTGAATTATGCGGATTCACATAACTTTTTAGGACAACATTGAATCCCTCACTACGTTGTGTAAATTGTAGGAACGAGAAAAACCCGAGCTGGAAGTAGCATGACACCCAAGTTGATATGTATTTATATAGGTTTTGGAAGTGTGTACGTGTAATCACCTCATACTTGATCATCAACCCAACCCAATTCTTCTCAAATTCGTCCGCAGCGAAACTGAAATCTATGCAATGGTTGAAATGCTCAGCCATCGGCAACATCAATGCACAATCGTAGGGAAGATGTTATCTATTGCTTGATTCATAGCAATATCCTGATCTTTTATGAAGTTGCTACGAGGCTTTCCATTCATTGCCTCTAGGAATATTTTGAACACCCAATCTAAGCTTGTTGCTATCTCCTGCACAAGAATCCACAAACCAACATAAAAGATTGACCATGACGGTTGATTCCTATGAACGGGGCAAAAGGCATGTGATACATGTTGGTCATGTAGGTCGTGTCAAACGATATGCAGTCATGGTATGCCTCAGCATAAGCCTTCCTTGCTAAGTCATCCACCCATGAAATCTAGACATTTCTTCTAACTATCCTTGAAGTGTGAAATTGTTTAAATCATGTCACCCTCTTTTGTGTCATCTTTACGGAAGCTTGTGGAAAGGTTTGTTATTTCTTTCGGGTCATACGGAACCATCAACTCTGAGACATAGAACTCCGAATCACATGCATCACAAGACCAGCATAAAAAAAGAAAGCAAATAGTTTTTACAAAACATGAGGTTTGTACACAATATATGATATTAAGTTGCACACATGGCTTTGTTTTCATAAACGTCAGGTTTTGGAAGTGTTCTTACAAACATAACTGAATTTTTGTTGGTTTAGTTCACTATTTCGCATGGTTGCACAACTAATGTGAACATTACACATTTTTAGTTGCACAACCCTGTTATGTGGAGTTGCACAATCATATAGATCCGATAATTTTTCTTTCTTTATATAAACCCCAAAACAAGTTACTAAATTCAATGCATGGTTAGAGCAACTCCAACAACTGCCCCATTTTAGCGGCATGCTGCAAATAACCAGCTTTTAGCATGCTCCAACAGGCGCCCCAAAGTTGTGAGCGTAGTAAAAGCGTTCCAGCATGCGGGCCAAAACCGCATCGCACGCAGTGTATTTGATGCGCCCGCTACTACGCGCTGGATGGTAACGACGTCGCGCATGACTCTCCTCCACCACCCCCACCCGGATACTTTCCCCACCCTTCCTGTTGCGCAGCCAAAGCTTTCTCGATCTCCCCCGATCGCCACCGCTGCTCGATCACACCATCCTTCTAAGGAATAGTGCCTGGCAGCCGTTTGGAGCTCGGCGCCCACAAGGTGGTCGACAAAATGCTTGCAAGGTATGTATACTTCAACTTTATACTTTGTTGATTAATTTCATGCATTTTGTTCCTATTTTAAATCTAGTTTAAACACAATATTGTAGATGAGTTCATCCTACGATTCTTCCGACGAAGAATTTGATATTCAAGAGGAGGAGGACCTCGCAATACTCGTAGCTATGCATGTCAATAAAAAACCAAGGCACGGTGGTTCGGTTAAGGGTCGTCAGAAATTTTGGAGGGATAAGATCGATGCCCACAACAGATTGATAAGGAACTATTTTGCGGAGAATGCCACATACTCCGAGTCTTACTAATGACGTTGTTTTAGGATGAGCATCCAGCTATTCAAATGCATTGAAGAGAAACTGGTGATCCATGATCGGTTTTCTCAACAAAGGAGGAATGCCGCCAGAGAACTCAGGCATAGCACATTTCAGAAGGTAATTGCTGCTTTGCGTATGTTGGCATACGATATTCCGGCAGATCACGATGATGACCAATTGGCCATGGGTGGGCGTCAAACCATCATGTATGTGAAGCGCTTCGCAGTTGGACTTGTGCAAGTGTTTGGTCAGGAATGCTTTAGAGCTCCCAATACCGAGGACACCATGAGGATTATGGAGATGAACAAAGCTTACCGGTTCCCAAGCATGCTTGGTTCAATATTTTGCATGCATTGGAGTTGGAAGAAGTGCCCTAGGGCATGGAATGGTCAATTCTACGACCAAAAAACAGGTTCCACTATAATCCTTGAAGCAGTGGCCGATTAGGAGACTTGTATATGGCATGCTTTTTTTGGAACTCCTGGATCTTGGAATGACTTCAACGTTCTTAATTAGTCACCACTCAGGAATAAGATTGCAAATGGTGAAACTAGACCAGTGGAGTTTGTAGCAAATGGCCATACTAATAACTATGGCTACTATGTTGTGGATGGCATCTACCCAAGGTGGCAAACATTTCTGAAGCCGTTGTCAAAACCACAAGGCATGAAAAATCTTAAATTCCATCATGGTCAGTCGGCGGCTAGGAAAGATGTGGAGAGAGCTTTTGGGATTTTGCAGGCCCAAATTGCTATTTTGAGAGGACCGGCAGATTTTGGGATAAAAAATTCCTTTGGTACATCATGAAAGCTTGCGTGATCATGCATAATATGATCATCGAGAATGAGCATGGGCAAGATTTATTCTCAGTATGAATTGATGGGACATCCCATGCGAGTGTAGAGGAGTGCTATGAGGAGTGCTATGAGGGTAGATGTAGAGGAGTGCTATTTGTTGCCTGATATCATGCCATTCGACGTGCCGAAATAGATGATGATCTTCAAAATGATCTAATCAAGGAGTGGTGGGCATGGCACGACCGCCAAAATTAGTTTCATGTTGCATGTCTCAAGTTGTATTGTTGAATTATTTTATGTATTCAAAATAAAATTATTTTTTTGAGTTGTAATAATAATTTAACTATTTATTATTGATTTATTTTCTATGTTTGATCTTCTTGATTTTATTTACATTTGAAATATTTCATAGTGTTTGCCTGCTCACGCGCATCATCAGACATGAGTGACTACTCGCGCGCGCTGCATTTTGCAGCACCTAATCGAGCAACAACATCGCATCCCATTTTGCGGCGCTTGATGGAGTGGGCGCCTTGTCGTGTGCTCAAGAAGTTCATTTCGATGCTGCAAAAATTTAATAGAGCACCGGTTGGAGATGTTCTTAGTAGTTGCTCACATTTTTTCTCACATTCTTCTGATTTCTTTACTTTATTTACATTAATTGCACAATGGCATAACTAATTTGCACACTACAAAGATTTAGTTGCACCGCTTTTTAATTATGCAATTGCAGAAATACAAAGGATATATCTGCATTTCTTTTTTAAAAACATGAAATTGAAGAGCCAACAAAACTCACCTCTACTGAGATTGTAGTTGTACAAAATTCGCAAAAATTCTCCCTCTTCCAAAGGTATGCCTCGGTGAGACCTCAAATATTTGTGCAATGATGCCTTGTTGACTAGTGGATGGTTGTGATCACGAACAAAGTGAATTACCTCCCATGGTCCGTTTGTTGGTGCACGAAGACAGGGGTACCTAGTGCCCCTGACATATGCACATGCGGTAGTAGTTGAACCCTTCAAGAGCGGTACCAATCCGACAAACGATCATGAGAAGACTCCAACAAGCTCGATGCGGTAGCCCAAGACTGTACTGCAACGCGCCAGGCACGTTCCCGACGCTTTCCGAGGACCTGGACTTGCGCCCCTTACTGAAGACCCGGTGTTAGTGTCAAAACCGACAGATCTCGGGTAGGGGGTCCCAAACTGTGAGACTAGAATCGACGGTCACATGAGACGAAAGGGACACTAATTTACCCAGGTTCGGGCCCTCCTATGGAAGTAATACCCTACGTCCTGCTTGGTTGTATTGATGATGTGGAGGGGTTACATACTTGATCTACCTCGAGATCGAATAGCTAACCCTAGATGAGTTGTCCTCTCTATACCCCTAAACCCTCCAGCTTATATAGTCGCCGAGGGTGCCGTGGGTTTACACATGGTTGGTTACATGCCGAAGAGATAAACATGCCTAACTATAGCTAATAACTTGGAGAGTACATCATGGCTCCTCGAAGCTTCCATCTGGTGTAGCTGGTTCCTGATCGTCCGATGCTCGTATTGCGGCCCATACATTCTGGCCCATAAACAACAGGTCGGCTATCCGAGGACCCCGGAATCCCGAACTAGCCTTCAACGCTGATATATATATCTGGTCGATCTCCTCATGTCGTCTTCTTAGGCATGCGGGGCGAGTCCCTCATCCTTCTTTGTTCGACAACCGACAGGTCTTCTGTAAAATCTCAAGCATCGCTGGCACAGGTTCATGGGGAGGCGAGTGACTTTTACAATTCTGCCCCTCCGCAACAGGGGCACCAACCCATTTAATCAAAAAAGGTCATGGCTCAGACCACATTCTCTTCCTCCTCATCTAAAGAAACTCCTAGAGAAAGCTCCACACAAAATATGGCTAATGTCCCCAGCTCCTCTGCACGTCCCTATGGCTCACGCCTACGGGATTGGACCAGCTGTTCCGTTACACTCCTGTGGCTTCGTAATCTAGAGACCCAGGAGTATCTTCCATCATTGGTTCAGGCAGCGACCCGCGCAGGTTTGCTCCTTACGGCGACGAGGTTTTCGATGAGCATTTCCCCGATCATAACAAGGGGAGCGCGTATGCTTCGTTCCCCACCTCCTCTGGGGCCTTGGCTTGCCAATCCATCCATTCCTGAGGGGGTTGTTGGAGTTCTATGGGATCCAACTCCACCATCCTACTCTAGGGTCCAGTTTACATATCTCAGCCTTCATCACTCTCTGCAAGATGTTCTTGGGTTGCAAAGCACGTTTTGATTTCTGGAGGAAATACTTCTGTCTCGTCCCCCGAACTCGAGACAAGACAATTTTGGAGGTCGGCGGAGCCGAAGTGTGCCGCATAGCGGGGACGGGTTATCTGGCAGTCACACCGAAGAAGTGCGAAGAATGGACCTCGGACTGGTTTTATATCGAAGATGTACCCCTATTCGAGCCAACTTGGACAGGTCTTCTCGAATACTCCGACGTCCTCCCAAAGAAGAGGTACAACTGGCGGCCAAGGATCTCCTCCCAGGATGAAAGTGTCGAAGTGCGGCGCCTAGCCACATAGGTGCGGATGCTCGTAAACCACCAACTAACCATGATCGACCTCATGGCCGCCTCCATCTCCCGGTGTGTGCAGCCCCACCAACAGAGGGTACACCCCTTATAGCACTACAATGAGACAAGCGCGCACTATGCACTCTCGAAAGCAAGGTCCCACCAATCAAACGACACTGGCCGCCGCACTTGCCAACCTGTACAAAGGAGAGCAAGAAGACTTTATTCGACGTGCAACCAAAGAAGGATATTCGGCCCACAATCGCATCAAATATTAAAATTGTTCGGGGTTTTTGTTCCACAGTTTGTTTGACTGAATCCCGGCATGATCAGGAATGGAGGAGTTTCATCGAGACAATCAACTGTCCGGCTCCTCAACCCGACAACCATTCGCGGGATAATAATCCGAGTTGCAACGAGGACCCAGATCTTCTCCTTGACTTCGAAAAAGAAGTCTACTTCTAGGACAACATCGTCCAAACCCCGATGACCATCATAGCTAAGTACCCCGGGTCATTCTCCAACCCTGCTATGGGCAAGAAGAAAAGCTCCTCCCGTAAGAGGCCAGCTACCAAGAGCGCTCCGGACGTGCCAATCCCGATTCCCAAATGCCGCCGATCCGCACGCCATACACTGTTAGGCTAAGCAGTGGCAGAGTCGGAGGCCAGCAGGGATCCTGCAAAGGAGACGGTTATAGGGACGAATCCACCTGCCCACTCATCCCGAAGGTATGTTGTTCGGTTATCCACTTATTGTTGCGATCAATAGAGTCTTACAATAGATTCTTTCATTGAAATACTCAGGTGAAAAGCCCAATCCTCTCCTACCGAAGGGGTTACCCAGGTGTCCGGAGATGCCCGAAGTTCCCGAGCCCCGACCCATGCGGCTTCTGCTATAGAAGCCCCCATGGCCAATGCGGTGCCTGCCAATTCTGGTGATGGTGTACCCGTCAGCAAATCGGAAGTGGAGAGTGCCATGCATCATCAGCAAGGATGGGAAGCCATGCGGCACCCAATTTTCTCCGAATAGGAGTTGGGCACCCTACGCTCAGCGGATGCGCAGCTTGGTGCCGCTCGAGCTGGGTTTAGCGAAACTATGAAGTTGATAACCACTAGCATACAGGTAAGTTATCTGTTTTTAAAATCCGAACATTTGTGTAAGCCCAGTAGCCCCCAAGACTTAATTTGGTTTGAAACAAAACGAATTAAGGATCTTCGCACTGTTTGACTACTAACGTAGGCCTCAAAGCAACAATCTGAGCAATTGGCCAAGGAGCTCGAGGAAAGCCGCATGGAACTACAATTCATGAAGGCCGAACTAGCACAAGTAAGGAGCTTCACGCGGGAGGCCCATGGTGAGTGTGCACTTACTACTAATCTTAATGTCTCATTGTGCCTGACACACGGATTCTGTGTAGCAGCCGAATCAATAGGGCACATGGATAAGCAGTTGGAAGAAGCAGGAGACTCTCAGAGGCATGTTGAGTCCTAGCACCAGGCTGCCTGCCTTGTTGTGCAAAAGAAGGCCGAAGAAATTAAGAATTTGAAGATTCAGTTGGCACAAGCTCAAGAAGAAAACCGAAAGCTTCAGAGGGGCGTGTTCGGTAAGTACAATTATATTATCGGCAAATATTTGTGATGTAGGGAATAATGGTAAGCACGCTATTGCGTTATGTACAAGCCTCCTGTCAGGGCATCCTGAAGAGGAGATTGAATCATACCAGGGGGACCTGCTGAAGGAGCTGATCTCTCTCCACGGTCGCTTGCGGAAAGCAATGAAAGGAATGGTGAAGGCACTATGGTCTGCCGAACAGCCACCTAAAGGGCTGGCCGTACTCATGGATCAATTCAAGGGGGCTCGAAATAGGTTCGAGCTCTGGAAGACTTTGTCTTGCCATGAGGGCACACGGAAAGGATGGGCAATGGTTAAGACCCGTTTCACCGGACTTAATCCCGAGCATATGGCGCGGATTGGCCCCGTGGGATCGGGTGGAAAAGAAGTGACACTCCACTTGGTGTATGACCAAGTGATGCCTGTCACCCATCTTTCGCAAGCGGACTGCCCCCTTAACACCATAATTGATAATGTCGATCAACAGCCGCACATGTAATTTATATGAACGCGTGTATAAACAATTTGTGTTGTAAACTTTGTCTTAATCGGCCATCGGCTTCTCCCCCCCCATGCGAAAAGCTCAAGAATGTTGCTCCTTATTTGTCCTTCCAAAAGAGCAAACTGTAATCGAAGAACCAGGCAATTCGACTATGTGGTGCGAACACACAGACAGCACACAAAAAGATATGTTATATTACTACTTAGAGTAAGAAACATTGGGGCTCTACGAAGGTCGTAGATAGAAGTCTTCATACTTTCAGTATGCGGCTAATTGTTCTTTGGGAAGAAAAGACACAAACAACAGTGATAATGACCGGTTCTATATAAGGTGTTTCCGTCATAGCCGACCAATTGTCTATCTAAGATAGCTAGCTTTCGGCTTCACCCGTTTGAGGTATGTGTCCAAATGACCCGGTCGTAACAATCGCAGAGGTGCTCCCTTTATTCTCTAGACAAACAATCGGAAACATAGAGAGTAATCACAGAAGTGAGGCAACCCAACCTGGCAAAGTCTTGGTTCCAATTGATGCATATTGTGGCTATAACATGACAAAAGAGACATGTACGCCAGAAAGTATGAGCAAATACTTGTAATAAAAAGTTTGGCTACTAGAAGAAGCCCCCACGTGCTGTGTTTGGATTTAACACTTTACGGTGTATGCCGATAATATTTCGTACAAGATTGGTTAAGCCAGACATAGGGTAAGAAAAGAAATTGGCCCTGACAAATAGCAAAATGGGAAGGGAAGAAGAAGAAAGGCAAAAATAACAAGAGGGAAAAGGGAAATGTGAGGGAGTTTAGGTGACACTGGTTTATCCGTAGAAGCGCTGAAGACGAGGTGCGTTCCATGGGTTTGGTTCAAGGCGGTTAGCGGATGGACTCCGCAGACGATAGGCACCTCCCGCGAGTACTTCGTCGATGATGAAAGGACCCTCCCATTTGGGATTGACTTTATGCTTCTGTTTCTCAGGGAGCCATTGGACGAGTTCACCTGCCGTGTATGCTTTTTCCCTAACCTCCCTACTTTGGTAACGTCGAGCTTGCTGTTGGTAAATAGTGGAACAAGTCAGAGCTATGTTATGCTCTCCCTCCAAGGCGTCTAAGTCGTCCTCCTACTCGAACTCCTTTTCCTCGTACATGCACACTCTTGGTGTGTGGTGAATAATATCGCAAGGGAGGACTTGTCATGCCCAAGATGCGATCCTATCCTTATTTCGGCACGAGGGCCTCGACAAGGATAGAAGCGCATCTCGTCATGTTGCAAGAATGGATATCATTACAAGTACATGTACAGAAGAGATGAGTATATGGAATTGGCTTACACTCGCCACAAGCTACATCAGTACCACATCAATACAACGACATATTCAAACATCATACAAAAGAGCAGGGTCCGATTACGGACGAAAAAAATGATAAAATGACATCCATCCGTGCTATCCAAGGCTGTCGCGTGGAACCCATCCTAGATTGATGAACAAGAAGAACTACAAAACAAACAAGCATCGCGCTCACGTCAAATCATCGCATTACATGCACCTGCAATTATTGTTATAGTAATCGGTGAGACACAGTGACTTAATAATCTCATTTGCAAGGGTATCAAGACTACTAAAGCTTAATGGGTGAGGTCTGTTTAAGTGGTGAGGCTGCAGCAAGTGACTAAGCATTTATTTGAGTGGCTAACTTACAAATACAAAATTAAAGTATGGTGGTCTACGCATAACGAACGTGATCTAGTAATGATCACTAACTGATCCAGAATACCCACTTACGTCAAACATAACCCCACTGTGTTCTCTCTCGGATAATAACTCACGAGAAGAGACAGTCACGGTTACGCAAACAGTTGGTGTATTTTCATTAGAGTTTACATCAAGTTTACTATGACCGGGTGTTAAACAAAATATCCAAGTTTTCCACATAACCGCAGGCACGACTTTCCGAAAGATTTAACCCTGCAGGGGTGCTCCAACTCATCCATCACAAATTAACCACACACGGTAGGAATAACCTTGACCACGGATCTCGTGATCTTTGTATGCAATTCCATAGGAAATCCACCACCTCGAGGCAGCAAAAAGTATTTTCGAAATTCCTCATTCAAGACATTCGAAAAGGTAAAACAAATCCAGCAAGGCCGCCCGGCATTTCAACGAACCCGATAGGAGCCGTGTATCTCGTTCTCATGACACGAGAGATGAGCACAGCGTATAGTGGCCTAATAGAAATCTCCCGAGTTGCCCCGGGTTGGCCTCGCACACGACTCTAGTTTGGACCAACACTCATGAGGAGCACTGGCCCAGGGGTTGACTAAATTATCCGGGGGTGCCGGCTGGTCCCTATGCAATTTTATTAGTTATTAGGCAAATATAGTACCAATGTTGGGCCTTGCCAGACATGCTTTATCCTAAAACAAAAATCAAGAGGATCACCATAACAACCCCGAGCATGTTAGGAGTGCTCATTTATAGAACATAACACTGGTTCACAAATAACTAGGGCGGCAAGAGTGGAACAATACACCAAGAAAAAGGCCAAGCCTTCCACCCTTTACCAAGTGTATAAGTGCATGAATTTAAATAGCAATAATATTGTGATAACAAAAGAATGTCCATGTTGTCACATGGAAGCAATTGCACCTGAATCTAGAAATGCTATTAGAAGGGCTGAGCAAGCAGTAACATACCCAAACAAAGGTTTGCTAGGAAGGTGGAGGGTTAGAGGCTTTTCATGCAATGTTGGGAGGCTTGACAAACAAGTGGTAGGTAGCGAGACATAACGATAAAAGCGGGACTAATAGCATAGCAATGATAGTAGTGGTATCCAGGGAAATGTGTCATCTTACCTGAGATCCCGCTTGGAAGAAGAATGAGTCAATGAATAGGACGAGCCAACGTAGTCGAACGAGTCCTCACACTCCAAACGCTTTCGCAACTCTATCGAGAAGGAACAATCCAAAACAACAATCAACACACAAAAAACACCACTACATATGCATGACATGATGCTCAGACAATTATGATGCATGTCCGGTTTAATACGCAGTGCTCGGCATGGCATGTCAAGAACAACAAACAACTACTACATATTAAGTGAAGTTCAATATGCAACGAGTAGCATATTGACGAAACTCCAAGTTTGAATTATTTAGTTCACTCTCATAGTTACTCACCAACATTAAATGTTGTTAGACATGGCAAGAGGTGAAGCATGAACAACTACATCCCCTAGGCATTTTAAATGAGGACGGAAGCATCATATAGCATTTCAGAAACATCCACATAAGCATAATATGAATTTGTTCTAGTCCTGTCCTAACACAATGTTATAGTTGTTAAACAGAAAAGTAAATGTCACCATGTGATTCTACATGTTTTTCTAGGCAAGTTACATATATAAAATATTTTCAAGAGAGCTACGGTTCAAAAGTTATTAAATAATTCATATCGGCATGGCCATTATGCAAATTGCATGAAAACAGCAAGTTAAACGTTTTTATCACATGTGAAAGATGGGTATTGTGAATCTACACGAAATTCTAGTCAAGTTTCATATATAAAGTATTAACATACGATGCAGGGTTCTTGAGTTATTAAATGCATGAAATTTGGGGTCTAATCTGCAATTTTACAATTCACTAGGTAATTAGTACAATTCGCAGCAGGAAAAAACATCTATGGGCCGAATCCTGGATGGTCCAATAGGGTCCTGGGCGATGGATAACTAAACGTTGCACGGGCACTGGATAGGGCAGCGGCTCACCTCGTGGGCTTTGGGCCAGGTCGGTGAGGGGCGATGCTCGGCGGGCGAGAGGCGGCTGGGCTGCGGGAGAGGCGAGGCGCGGCTGGCCGGCCCTTGTGCGGGTCAATGGGGCGACAACACTCACTCTCCGCTCGATCCCGAGCAGGGCGAGTGAGCGGTGGTGGCGGTCAACCGCGAGGGCGGCGACCGACGGAAGGCCGATCCGGTGGGGCTGGGCTGGATCCCGGCCGATCTGGGTGGCGGTGCTCATCCGGCAAGGGGCGGCTGCAAACTGGCAACGACCATGGTGGCTTCCTGCACACGAGAGTGAGAGAGCAGGGAGATTAGGGAGAGGGAGGGGAAGGAAGGAGAAGAGGGAAGGGAGGAGGAGAGGGGCGGCGAGGCCCGGCCTCGGGGGTTTGCTGGCGTAGGCGGCTCGCCGGGGCTCCGACGACGGTCGGCAGGGGCAGCGCGGCTAGAGGCGCATGATGGCTGCGAGCCTACAGGAGCAGGGATGCTTTGTAGTCACCGGACATTATCCGCGTTGGCCGCCGTACATGTCCGGTAGGTGGGATTTGGGCGATTTTCAGCCCCAGATCTCAGATCTGAGGGCTGAAATTGGCTACGGAGGTTGGATTTCAGGGGATAGGGAGGTGGAGCTAGCAGGTGGGGTTTTCTAAGGGTGTGGCTGCAATTTTTACATGGGGGTAACCCTAGAGAGTGAGGGGTTCTCTCCCCATGGGGGTTTAAATAGGGTATGACACTAGGGGCTGGTTGAGTCTCGTCCATCCGATCGCGATCCGATGACCATGAATGGAGAGAGGGGCTAGTTGGGCTAAGGGACTGTGAAGTTGGGCCAGGTGGGGATGAGATAGAGGCTGAGGCCATGACAAGAGTTTTGAAACACCAAAAACATCCGACGAATAAACCAATGATGGTGCCGCTACGGGCAACCATTGGGAAGTCAAACGTGGTCGGAATGCAACGAAATTTGGCAGGCGGTCTACCTAAACTATAATAAGATCGCATGCCAGGTTTCGACCCAATCCAAGGATATTTTTAGCATGCCTTAGAAACAGTTTTTTTGAGTGATGCCGCGGGCGCGTGCGCGTGTGGTTTGTCCCGAAACGGCCAACGACAAAACGAAGAGAACCGACAGCTACTAACGGATGCAAGTTTTAAAAAATGTGTGCTGATGCTATGAAGATGATGTGAATGATCCGTTGATGAATGCAACAACCAAACTAAACACAGATGAGAATGGAAAAAAGGGGATTCTTCTGGAGCGTCGGTCCCGGGCTGTTACAGGACTGCCTCTTCCCCATAGACCATAAATAACGGTGTGTAACCCGTTGATCTGCTCGGGGTGGTACGCAGGCCCCATAGAACAGAGTCACGTTCCTCCACCAAATGATAGTCTAACTCGTGAATAGATTGGACCAAACGTGGCTTCATGCCGCTAATAATGAGGCTGTTTGCTCCCTCGACCTTTCCATTGGTCTGCGGATAATAGACCGACGCATAATCAAGCTTTTATGGCCATTTTTGCGCACTAGTCCTTAACCTCTTGGACCATGAAGTTGGATCCGTTGTCCGTTATTATACTATGTGGGATACCGTAATGGTGTACTACACTAGATATAAAGTCTATCACTGGTCCTGATCTAGCCGGCTTGACGGGCTTTGCTTCTATCCATTTGGTGAACTTCTCAACCATGACCAGTAGGTATTTATTTTTCTTGGTTCCCCCTTTAAGGGGTCCGACCATGTCCAGGCCCCAGACCATGAAAGGCCTGGTGATCGAAATAGTACAAAGAGCTATTGGGGGCACGTGACTTTGATATGCGAAGAGTGTCACACCCTATGCAATGTTGTACAAGTGATTGAGCGTCCGTCCAAGTTGCAGGCCAAAACACACCAGCTCGGAAGGCCTTGCTGACAAGACATCTTGTAGCGGCGTGATGCCCGCCAATGCCTGCATGGATTTCGGCGAGGACATCCCATCCTTCTTCCTCCGATATACACCGCTGTAGTATTCCGGTTGGGCTTTTCTTGTATAACTCACCCTCGTGTACTTCGTAGGCCTTGGATCACCGAACTATGTGTCGTGCCTCAGTTTGATCGTCGGGGAGTTCCTGGTGAAGAAGGTAAGCGAGGAAGGGCTCTGTCCATGGTGCTATTACTGTCAATACTTCATGAGTCAAGGGCATTTCATTCATCGCCGAGCCGCTGATAATGCCATCGTCTGGCTCGTTTTTGGGGGGAATAACATCGTCCGCCGTATTCGGACAAGTGCCATTGTCATCGTCCTGCCACATTACGTAGTGCTTAAAGAGCTGCTCCATTAAGGTGTTTCATGGGACGGCATCGCGCTTGGCTCCCATATGGTCCAGTATGTCGGCGGCTTGGTTGTCATCGCGAGCGACATGGTGGAATTCCAACCCCTCGAACCGAGGAGATACCTTGAGGACGACATTTGTATATGCTGCCATCTTCGGATTTTTGGCGTCAAACTCACCGTTAGTTTGGGATATGGCGAAGTTTAAGTCTCCCTGTACGTCTAGCCGTCGTATGACCATTGATATCGCGATCTGAAGACCATGAAGGAGGGATTCATATTCGGCTGCATTATTGGAGTCAGCATACATGATTTGTGACATGTATCGCACGTTGTTGCCTTTGGGGGATGTGAGGATAACTCCTACCCCATGTCCGGCCAAGGTCTTGGATCCATCAAATTACATTGTCCAATGGTAGTATCCACTGTATTCCTTGGGGATTTCGGCCTCTGTCCATTTAGTCAGGAAGTCTGCCAGTACCTGAGATTTAATGGAGCGGCATGGCTTGTAGGTTATTCCAAAGGGAAGGAGCTCAATGGCCCATTTGGCAATGCGACCCGTGGCATCCCCGTTGTTGATTATATCATTCAGGGGTACCTCCGATGCCATTGTTACCGCACACTCGCGGAAGTAGTGTTTGAGTTTCCTCGATGCCATGAATACTGTATAAGCTATTTTTTGGTAATGTGAGTATCTGGACTTGCACTCCGTTAGCACTTCTGACAAATAATATTTCGGTTTCTGAGTCCAGAATTTATGTCCCTCATTATCTCGTTCAACGACCAGCACCGCACTAACGACTTTGTTGGTGGCCAATATGTATAATAACATGGGCTCAACGGTTCCTCGTGCCGTGAGTATGGGATTGGTTTCTAGTAGTGTTTTGATTTCTTCTAACGCAGCCGCTGCCTCATCGGTCCATTCGAACTTGTAGGTCCATTTCAGCAGCTTATAGAGCGGCGAATTCTTTTCTCCGAGGTGAGAGATAAAGCGGCTTGACACCACTATGCATGGATTTTAGCTGGATTTGCTTCTATGGGAGACGATGAATCCAAGCAGCTTACTAGAGGGAACTCCAAACACACATTTATTTGGATTGAATCGCATATCATATTCACGTAGACTAGCGAAGGTTTGCCATAAATCGTCGATCAACTGGACAACGTGTTTGGTTTTGATTACCACATCATCCACGTATGCCTCGACGGTCTTGCCAACCTGTGTTGCAAGACAAGTTTGGATCATGCACTGGTATATGACCCCGACGTTTTTTAGCCCGGAAGGCATCATGTTGAAGCCCCTAGGGGGTGATTAATGCAGAAATTACTTCATCGGATCCTTCATTTTGATTTGATGGTATCCGGAGTAAGAATCAAGGAAACACAACAAATCGTGTCTGGCTGTGGCGTCAATGATCTGGTCTATGCATGGTAAGGGGAAAGGATCCCTGGAGCAGGCATTGTTGAGGTCTTTCAATTCGACACACAGCCGACAGGACTTGTCTTTCTTAGGTACCATCACGAGGTTTGCTAGCCATTTAGGGTGTTTAATATCCAAAATAAATCCGGCCTCGATCTGTTTAGCTCATTCTTCATCCATGGCTTGCCGTTTGGGATCGGAGAAGCGACACATGGTCTGTTTCATGGGCTTAATGCCTGGGATAATGTTTAAGCTGTGTCTGGCGACAGACATGGGATTCTAGGCATATCGGAAGGATGCCAGGAAAAAATGTCCGAATTCTTGTGGAAGAAATCCTGCAGCGCTTCATTCACGAGGGGATCGAGCTGGGCTCCGATGGATGTTGTCCTATTGGGGTCCTTTGGATGTACCTAAAATTTAATGATTTCCTCTACGGGTTTAAAGGACGTGGACTTGGGCCTTTTGCTAAGGATCACATCGTCCTTATTAACTATCGACCATAAGGCGATCAACTCTTCGGCAGCGAAAGTTTCTGCTAATGTCTCGAGGGCGAGCTCTAAAGTTTTGTTTTCGGCCCGAAGGGCTATGTTTGGATCACCGGCGATCGTGATCACTCTATTTGGTAATGGTATTTTGAGTTTCATGTACCCATAATGGGGTATAGCCTGGAACTTTGTAAAGGTGTCACGTCCCAATAGAGCGTGATGGCCACTTGGTAAGGGGATGGTGTGGAAGTGAATTTCTTCGGATCCTTAGTTTTCTAGTGTGCCGAACACCATGTCCAAGATGATACATCCAGAACAACATGGCTCTTTCTCTGGGATAATTCCCCGGAAGGTTGTGTTGCTATGTTCGATGCGGGATCGGTCGAACTGCATTTTTTTGTAGGGTGGCCTCGTATATGAGGTTAAGACCACTGCCGCCGCCTGTTAGTAGTTTTTGTAGCCTGTATCCATCGATAATGGGGTTCAAGACCAGCGCGGCCGGTGAGTGACCGAGAAGAATGGACGGCTGGTTAGTGTCCCAGAAGGTAATCGTTATGTCTGCCCATGGGCTAGTGGCTACCGCATGGTAGACGTGATCGAGCTCCCTAAAAGCTATTTTATGCCTATTCCTCGAGGGGAATGTCTCATAGACCGTCAAGACTTTGGCATTGAATCTGGGCAGCGAAGGAGAGCGCCTTTTCAACAGGGGTGTTTCGAGGATAGCCTCGCCGCTTTTTGCGACTTGCCTCACGACCCAAAAAGCTTGAAGGTTGTGAGTTGGGTTCGTGTGTAACAACATGGAATGTATGGGGCAAGGTTTATCCAATAGTCCGTCGAGGACAGTGTCGGTCCCTGAAAAGGTCTTGTTTCTTTTTTTGACGGGTTGATACCTAGCTGGCCAGTTCGGAGGTATCCACTTTTTCCGAGCTCCTCTAGGGTGTTTGCGGAAATTGGTTCCGAGAACAACTATTCGGATTGCCAGACGCTCTCCATGGCACAGTACTTTTGTACCAATTTGGATAACTCCGACAAGTCACTTAAGCATCGGCGGTCTAGGGCATTGAGAATCCCTTCAATGTGGCAATTGCGAATGAAAATATATGTTATATCTTGGTCGCTAAGACCTTTTACTCTGCTCCTAGAGAGAAGGAGTCTAGCCCAAAAGTGGTGGATTGATTCTCCTTGTAGTTGCATGATGTCTCAAAAGTCCGAAGACACGGGCTTTGGTGCGATACTTGGATGGTCGTCTTGGGTGGTGGGTGGGAAAAAATTCGATTTAATGCCGCAAGGAGTATTCGGAACTACAGTTTCCAAATCGTGCGATGCATCCTGGACCGGTGACGGTTTGGTTTTAGATTGATACCCCGCCTCTGGTTCACCAACAGAGTCTTGGTGATCAAGGACTCAAGTATAGATGGTTTTCAATTCTGGCTATTAGGCAGGATCCGTAGCCAGACACTCGATGGTAGCGAGAAGGTGGGTGACTAGAGGGACATGAATCTCCGGGTCATCAGGTCTGATCCCAAGCCGATCATAAATCAGAACCTGGTCATCTGATATACGCATAGCTTTGGACCGATTGAACGACTCGTTTAAAAATGAGGCGGTGGCAGGGTGCGTGTCGCTAATACGAGTGGATTCATTGAGTATGATGACGGTTCTAGAGTTACGTCGAAGTGGATATGGGTTCCGTCCCACAATGGGACCTGATGCCTTGGGCATCAACGCGACCAGACTTACATGTTTTTCTTCGAAGGTCAAGTGTTCCATCAGAACAAGTGTTCCCCATGAATCAGCTACGAACTCTAAGGTTCCGAACTTGATATTCTGATTGGCGGTAAAGCTTCCGGATTGGCCATGAAGGCTGATCGAGCTGGCATGCGACAAAATGTCGTTGCCAGTGAGACTCTGATCGGAGGCGAGAGTCCCCACGATGCAGATCGCGTTACTTGTGACCAGGTCAGCCATCGATTCCTTCAGTGCTCATAGAGGAACTCCCAATGAAAGGACCAATGTTTGTGTCAAAACCGGCGGATCTCGCTTAGGGGGTCCCGAACTATGAGACTAGAATCGATGGTAACAGGAGATGAAGGGGACAAGGATTTACCCAGGATCGGGGCATCCTCTGGAGGTAATACCCTACGTCCTGTTTGGTTGTATTGATGATGTGGAGGGGTTACAGAGTTGATCTACCTCGAGATCAAATAGCTAAACCTAGATGAGTTGTCCTCTCTATAACCCTATACGCTCCAGCTTATATAGGCCGAGGGTGCCCTGGGTTTACACATGGTCGGTTACATGCCGAAGAGATAAACATGCCTAACTACAGCTAATAACTTGGAGAGTATGTCATGGCTCCTCGAAGCTTCCATCTGGCATAGGTGGTCTATGATCGTCCGATGCTCATCTTGCGGACCATATAGTTCGGCCCATAAACAACACGTCGGCTATCCGAGGACCACCTAATCCAAAATTCCCTCACCCAGCAAGCCATCCCTTGGTAGGTGTGCGTTGATCGACCATCTCTCCACCGCATCATGAGGCTAGTTACTTGTCGATGCAGTGTTGATCCCCTAGGTGGCTAAGTGGCTCTCGCTAAGCACGTGGCAACACGCTGAAAGATAAATTACGCCTCCTTGACACCCGTCCATAGACGTGTCAAGCTGAGGTGCGATAGTCAGCTAGAGAGTTGGCATAAGCTTGTTGGGGATGTGCCCCCGCACGCCACCTAGACTAGCAATGATGATATTTTGTCCCTAATGCCAGAGTTCGGTATCATAAGCTCTGCTAGCTATATAATCATTAGATAGTGTTTGTTCTGCCACTGTGGTTGCCCCTTGTGCTATAAAAGGCGGCCCAAGGCAACCACCTCGGATGCAGACTTTCAAACTTGTGTACACGCGTCGTAACTCCCACAAAGGTAACCCTTGTCGGTCTAGAGTGTTGCACGTTCTTTGTGTGCCTCTGATAAATCCACCCACATAGTAGTAGTAGTATTTTACGTTTCACAGCGGCCCAAACGAGGGTAAATCGCCGTGTCGTCTCTCTGTCTCTGCTCTTTCTGCTCGCGTCCACGACCCCTGCCGAACTAAAAAGTGGTTGATGGCCCCATAGGTGATCGAGTGCATCCAGCCCTGACGCCTTTGGCATGCCAGGTAGTGGGCGCTGCATTGGTGCAAACGTGAGATTGTGATCGGCGCGTCGATCTTCATCATCATCGTTTCCTACAGTGGCTCCCCAGAAGAAATTCGACGCACCCATTCATCCCTCCACTTTGAAGGATCCCTCAAATGTGGCCATGGGCACCATTGGCATGCAACGGTTGCAAGTGAGACAGACATCTTGGGTGAGACGGCCGACGCAGACAGCGTCCCGTCCAGTCCCTCATGGTCGAAGATGGAGCAGGAGACGTCGGAAGGGAGCAACCACAACAACAACTTGGCGAGCTCGGGCGTGGCGCCGCGGACGCCTCGGCGGCGCCCGGTCTGGTGCGAGTCGTGACCCTTCAGTTGCACCCGTCACCAGCGAGGCTAATAGGCGTGTGCCCCGTGCAGAACATGACGGAGTGCCGAGCAGGGCAGCAAACCCGCAGGTCCAGCCTCGTGCACGTCAGACGGCCCCTACGAGCGGAACACAGCGTCGAGAAGTCGAGGATGCTTCTCTTGGTCCCACCATGAGGCGAGCGACATTGCAAACCGTCTCCCTCGTCATGCCAGACACAACAGGGGAAGCCATGGCGCTAGTCCACATGCTGCTCAACTTTATGCCAACAACTGCTAAGATGGATCAATGGAGAGCCACCATTCAGAGTTTGATTTCCTTCATCGAAGCAACAAAGTCCCAGCATGCAAAACAATCGTGACGTACGCGAACAGCAGCGGCAGCCCAGGCGGACAAGCATGTCGAAGGGGGCACACCAACGGTGCATTCTCCTCCACGACAACAGGCCCAGAGGCAGCCGCAACAAGCTTCACATGATGACGAGCATGACAAGGAATCCATAGTCTTGTCTTGCCCGTGCGACCACAAGAATCAGCGGTGTGTGCTTGAAGACCGGAGGAAAGAATACGTGCACATCACCATCGAGTGACACTAGGAAGCACACCATCAATCCGACAAGTGCAACGGTCTAGACATCGGTGACCCTGCACCCAGTGCTAGCGGGTACCTTCCTAACGAGGTCGGCTGCCCTGTCTTCACTTGCGAGGTGAGACGGGTCTATTGGCCGTCGACCCGAGCTTGCAAGCCTACGCTACCTAAGAAATATGACGGAAAGTTAAACCCGATAGAGTTCTTGAGCATATACACGATAGTTGTCCAAGCTGCAGGAGGAAGAGATGAAATTGTGCTCGCCAACTATTTCTCTGTGGCACTTAAGTTGAATGTGTGGTCGTGGCTGATGCACCTGCTGGATAATTCGATTTCATCATGGGCTGATCTATGCAATGAATTCGTTGGCGCCTTCACAGGTGGTTGCCAAGAACCAGGCCAGCCCAGTGATCTCCAAGTCCTCCCATAGAAGGAGGGAAAACATTGAGGAAGTATATCAAGAGATTTAGCCGACTGCATCGCAACATCCAAGAAATACAGCCCCCAGCATAATTGCCGCGTTCCATTCGAACATGCACCATAGGAGGATGGGAGCCAAGATGAATGTCAAGCTCCCCAAGACTGTCAATCAGCTGTACACCTTGGCAGATAAGTGTGATCCAGCTAAAGAAGGAAGCCGACTCCCCGAGGAGGAGGTGAACATCAAAGTTGACTCCGATGACAATGATGACGCCCCCGGTCCAAAGGGAAGAAACATGAAGCAGAACAGAAAGCTTAAGGTAAAGGCAGTATTGGCTGTTGAGATCTTTGGAGACCACTTTGCATGCAAGTAGGCGAGGTCCGAAACCCCCGGCAAGGGAGCTGCCGCGTGCGCTAATTGTCGAGGGGCTATTGCCGCTGAGAATAAAAGGAAGTCCGACTGGCCGTACCGCAAAATTCATCACACCAAGGGCCATCATCTCCAACAATGCCGACAAGTCGAGCAACTTGTTTAGAAGTAGAGGGCCGAATAGCAGAAACGTGACAAAGAAAATGGCTAAGACGGTACTTCCAGGAAGGGCTGTGGCAGCAGAGGAGGCTACCGTGGCAAAACCATACAGCAAAAGGAAAAAACCGCTAGACGCCATGAGAGGAAGGAAACAGACGATATGAGTGAGGATGAGGATGCTGATGAGGATTCTAGTGATAGGGAATTTCACAAAGCAACCGAAGTCGTGTGCGTTGACAAGGGTGCATCCTTGCATTCCTCTCACTGCAAGCTCAAACAGTGGGCACACGAGGTCAATGTCATAGAACCAACTGCAGAATCTAGGAAGCCGCTCAAATGGTCCTGCATGCCTATCATCTTTGACAAAGAGCATCATCCTAACCGTACCACTACGGTCGGATGCTTGCCATTTTTGGTTTCCCTGACAATCTACAACCTTAGGTGTCCAAGATGTTAGTTTATGGCGGGGCAGGATTGAACTGTCTCCCCTAGAGAGTGGCTGAGAAACTGCAGATCCTCGATGAAGAGCTCAAAGCTACGGGTACATTCCAAGGAATCAACCTCGGTACGAGTCTACCCAAGAGAAAGATCACTCTGCCAGTGACATTTGGCGAGGAACTAAACTTCTGGATAGAGATGATAGTGTTTGGTGTAGCCGAGATCCCTCTGCCTTACAACGGAATCCTCGGACGCCCAGCCTTCGCAAAATTCATGGCAGCATCCCACTATGCTTACAATACTTTGAAGATGCCAGGGCCCATTGGAATCATTTCCATCCCATTCGACAAAAAGAATGTAAGTACTGTGATGCGGTAGCAGCTGAGGCCACTAAAGTCCCAGCTCCCGCCAAGGAATCAAATAAATTGAAGAAGGCTAGCAAGAACATTGGCAAGGACTCTGGGAAGCACGCCTCTTCGGAGTGCATAGCACCCAACGATGACCAACCAGAGAGTTCCACTAGCAAGAAGACCAAGGTCACGTACCCTAAGATCAAGCAAGTCCCGGCAAGGCTGGACGACATTGGTGGTACGTTCACCATTACTACTACCCTTACTGACAAATAGGAAAGCATGCCCATTGCCTTCCTGCGGTTGAGTGTCGATGTGTTTGCCTGGCAACCATCTGACATCCGCGGTGTTCCTAGGGAGGTAATTGAGCACCACCTTGATGTGTGCCCTCATTCCCGTCCCGTCAAGCAAAAGGTTAGGAAGCAAGCCTTGGAGCGACAACAATTAATTGCCGAGGAAATCAAGAAACTTGAAGCAGTTGGTCTAGTCAAAGGAGTGTTGCATCCACTTGTCTAGCAAACCCGGTTGTGTCATGCAAGGCGAATGGGAAATGGAGGCTTTGCATAGATTTCACTGACTTGAACAAATCTTGCCCAAAGGACACTTTTCCCTTGTCGCGCATAGATTAGATTTGTGATTCCACCTCCAGATGTGACTTGCTCTCCTTTTTTGATGCCTACTCCGAATACCACCGGATAATTATGGCTAAACAAGATGGGGAGAAGACCGCATTTATTACTCCCTCTGGAACGTATTGTTTTCTGCGTATGCCCTTCGGGTTAAAGAGTGTTGGTTCAACCTTCGCAAGAGTAGCTCAAATTGATTTTGGACCTCAAATGTAGACAAACGTGGTAGCCTACATGGATGACATCGTAGTCAAGACCAATGAAGAAGAAACTGTCAAGTAGGATTTGGAAGAAACTTGTGCAAACTTGCGCGAGATCAACCAAAAGCTCAACCATGAAAAGTGTGTATTTGGTGTCCCATCCGGCAAACTGCTTGGGTTCTTTGTATATCATCAAGGAATAGAAGCCAATCACCACAAGATCATGGTCACTGAGAAAATACAAGCACCCAAGACCATCAAGGATTTCCGGCGTTTAACCGGATGTGTTGTCACGTTGAGTAGATTCATCTCCAAGTCCGTTGAGCACGCCTTGCCGTTCTTTAAGATCTTGAAGAAGGCTGACCCGATGAACTGGACCCCGGAGGCAGATACAACGCTGCAGGACATGAAAAATTACTTTTCCTCTACTCCCACCTTGGTCGCTCCTAAACCACAAGAGTCGTTACTGTTGTACATAGCAGCAACGAATCAAGTGGTTAGTGCAGCGCTGGTGGCGTAACGGGAAGTGGGTAAAGATTCAGCTACTGCGACCAATGCTGCCGGGGGCAAGACAGAAACATCCACGCAGGACTCGATAGAGATCAAGGGGGACCTCAGCAAATGGACGACAGTGGATCTAAAGAGGTGGAAAAGAAGAAAATGGTGCAGCGACCTATGTAGTTTCTCAGTTCCCTCATACAAGGGCTAGGTCAAGGTGCTTTGGAGTACAAAAGCTGATCTTGGGCCTCATCATGGCCTTGAGGAAGCTGCTCCACTACTTCGAAGCCCACGAGATCACTGTTGTTACCTGTTTCCCGTTGCAACGCATACTAAGGAACCCCGAAGCCACCAGCAGGATAGTTGAGTGGGCACTAGAGTTGTCTAGTTTCGGATTGAAGTATGAAAGCACTTCCACCATTCAAAGAAGGGAATTGGCATAGTTTATCGCATAATGGACACCCACGCCAGATGAAGAAGTTCTAGAGGCAATTCTCCCTGGCAAAGAAGCACCCAAAGATTGGACCTTGTACTTTGATGGTGCTTTCTCAGTCTAGGGCACAGAAGCAGGTGTGCTCCTCGTTGGCGCCACCAGAGAGCACCTCAAGTATGTCGTTCAAATGCACTTTCCCCGGGAGGAAGCCACCAACAACACCGCTGCGTATGAGGGGCTACTTGTCAAACTTAGAATCACGATAGACTTGGGGATTAAGAGACTGGATATCTGAGGAGACTCTTAGCTTGTGGTGAATAATGTCAACAAAGATTACCAAAGGCCGCTGATGGAGGCATACGTGGAAGAGGTGAGGAAATTGGTGGAACACTTTGATGGACTGTAAAATAGCATTGCTGGGCATCTATTGAAGTACGCTGTGCACAAGCTTCTTGTGGAACTAGGGACTTTTGTTCTCTACCTCACTCGACCGTCTGTATCCTCGACATTGATGTCCAGAAAGAGCAGGAAGCTAAACTACGGCAAGCATTTCCTGGTAGAGATCCGTGAAGCCTCTAGTAGAGAAGCTGCCGGGGAAAGTCCCATTCCAGTTGATGAGAAGCTCCCTCCCGCAGGGCCCCAGGTTCTCTCAGTTGAGGCCAGCACTCTCACCAACGAGGAGACACCTTTAGTCTTTGTAGTCGAGCCACATGCTCCGACCCTGGCGCAACATATAGTCCACTTGCTTTAAACAGGAGACCTCCCCGAAGAGTAGGAGGAAGCTGAAAAAGTAGCCCGACGGTCAAGTATGTACCAGTTTGTCGATGACACTCTGTACATAAAATGACCAAACTATGTGATACTGAGGTGCATCTGCCTGTAGGATGGACCAAAGCTATTGGTGGAGATTCACAGAGGAGTATATGGTTCCGTCATTAGATCAAATGCCCTTGCTGGAAAAGCTTTCCGACAGCGTTTCTATTGGCCCACTGCCGTCGAAGACGCTACTCAGATAGTCACCAGGTGTGAAGCCTCCTAGTTTCATTCCAAGAACATACATCAATCAGCATAAGCTCTCCAAACAATTCATCTATCATGGCATTCTCGGTCTGGGGGCTAGATATCCTGGTCCCCTTCCCCCGTGTTGTCACGGGCTTTGATTTCTTGTTCGTGGCAACTGACAAGTTCACAAACTGGCTTGAGGTAGAACAAGTGAGAAAGGTGGCCACGCAGTCAGCTATCAAGTTCATGAAAGGACTGGTGTGCCGCTTTGGAGTGCCTAACAGGGTGATCACTGACAATGGCAACCAGTTCACGTGTTGCACCTTCATGCATTATATACAAAGACTTGGAAGCAAGGTCTCCTTCACCTCTGTTGCCCATCCGAGAAGTAACATGCAAGTTAAGAGGATGAATGCTGAAGTGTTGCGAGAGCACAGGACAAGGATTTTTGATAAGCTACGGAAGAGCGGCAGGCGTGGATAAACAAACTACCGATGGTTCTTTGGTCCCTCAGAACGACACCAAATCAAGCTACAGGCCAGACGCTCGTCACCCTAGTGTACGTGCCAGAAGCAGTGCTCCCCACAGAACTCATATACAGGTCACCTCGACTTCTTGCCTACGATGAAGTAGAGCAATAGCATCTACGACATGACAATACCATGCTCCTCGAGGAAGACCATCTATGGGCTGCTATGCATGCTGCACGCTAACAGCAAGCCCTGTGCTCCTACCATAGTTGTAGGGTCCATGACCGGAGCCTTGAGGAAGGCGCCCTTGTCCTTAGGCGTGTTCAGTTCATCAAGGGTACAAACAACTTGACATTGAAGAGGGAAGACCCTTACCGGGTAGCGCAAGTCACCAGACCTAGCACAATCCGACTTGAGACCGAAGATGGCACCAAGGTGCTTAAATCATGGAATATTGAGCATCTCCGTAAGTTCTACCCGTGAGGTGCGACTGCCAGGCACAGTCCCCGTCAGCCACCTTTTGTACAAGCCTTGCTGATGTTGCATGTAACCCTTTGTACAAAGCCAGGCGCAGACCCTATGTAACAATAATAAAGCTAGGCATTGCATCCTATCATCATTTTACATGCTCATTACACAATTTTATGTTTTTAAGTTATAAGATTTTCTAGAGTACTTGATGAGCCAATTATCTTTGTTACTATTCTCACCCTGCACGTTGGGACGTCGGGAAAACAGGGAAGAGAAGCAAAGAAAAAAGGATAACGACCGATCATACTCAAAGTAGGGATGGTACTTGGAAACGATAATTACAATCACATGTCCCAAGTTCTATGCCTTTCGATTCCTCGAGGAAATCCTTAGTATCATACTTGGGGTGAGTAGTGGAGTCCTCCACGGGGTGAAAAACCTTCTCGAGACAAGTCGTCGCCCTGTTTTTGCTTAACAACTGTGGGAGGGGCTGCACCAACACTAGCAAGGAGATCTGCTAGGGAACAACACCAACCTGCTGTCGAGGACTCGTTTTTCTCTCTTGGCACTCGTGGTTAAGTGATGGTCCAACAAGTGGCTCCGTGTAGCAAGGAAAAAACGTACCAATACAATATAAACAAGCAAATAAAGGGATAGTGCTTGCGAAAGAAAGATGGAACTTTATCATTCATTTTCGATACAAGTTGGATAAAGGCTACATTAGAAGGTGCCCCTTTTCATAATCCTTTATTTGGCTTTCTCCCCTAGAAACGAGACACTAAAGAAAAAGGGGACAAAAGAACGACCCCAACTAAAGCCCAGGTTGACCTCGTCAGAGCAAGTATTGCGCGGACCATAGGCCCATCAGAAGGGAAGACGAAGCTGAAGTCCACAAGCCTGCCAGGCTCGGTTGGGGGAGAAGGCGGCACCGAAATCAAGAATCCCTGACAAATCGCTCTGCTCGGGAGGAGTTTATCTGACGGTCATGGTGCGACCGATGCTCAGCTTGACTTTGAGTCGGCATACTCCGACTTGATGGCTGGTGGCTCGTCGTCGTCGTCTTCACCGACACTATCCTCCTCGTCACCATTGCTCGAGGATGAGCTTTTGACATCACTCCAGCTCTGCCAACTTGACGGGCACCTGAATGCCCACAAATCTTCACGGAGAGCAAGCCGGCCTCTCCCAACTTGAAGCGGAGGACCTGCCCACCCGTGAAATTGTGGTCACGTGCGAAGTATTTCCACCTGTGCTTGAGAAGCATGACGCGAAGCCCCGAGAACTCAACTTCCGATCGTACAACGCTGTTACAGCAACCATGCACCCGCAACCACATCGTAGGCGGTTTATCGACCTCCATCACCCTCAGGAAAGTGCGAGGGAGACATAGGCGGCTTTGGGGAGAACCGCACAACTTGATGAAAAACTCCAGTGTTGTTCCCTCGGTGTGACCCTCCACACGGGGAGGGTCTGATGGCGGAGGAGGAAGAGAAGCAGCACTCTGTCTTCCCCAACTACGGGCCCCGCGTCGATCTCGACCCCTTCCAGAACCTCCACCACGCACAGTAGACACGCCCTCCGCCTCCACGGATGAAGCGGTGGCATGATCCCGATGATAATCCCTCGCCATCATGGCGGAAGCCGGAGGATACCCTCGTACCCTAGGCATGCTGGCCACGAGCGCAACTCTAGACAAGGGAGCAGATTAGCAAACTTTGTGGTTTCAGACTCAAGAAGAAGAAGAGGGTGGATGAGCATCGCCTCTCGAGACCTCTCCCCAGCTCCAAGTTTTGCTGCCGCTCTCCACCAATTACACTACCCATGATCATGGGCAAATAGGTAACCACACCATTGCTCCAATCCATGGTGTTGCGGTTTCTGCCACGACCAGAGATTTAAGTCATGCGTGCCTTCCATTAACTTCCCGCAAGGCTTGCGGTGCGCGTTGCGGAAACGGCCTGAGGTAGTGGGTTGATGACCCACAAGTATGGGTGATCTAGTCCTTTCGATAAGTAAGAGTGTCGAAACCAACGAGCAGTAGAAAGAAATGACAAGCGGTCTCTAGTAAGGTATTCTTTGCAAGCACTGACATTATCCTTAATGGATAGTTTTGTGATAAGATAACGAATAACAAGTAAAAAGTGCTTCAAGGGTGCAGCAAGGTAGCCCAACCCTTTTTGTATCAAAGGACAGGCCTAAACAAACTCTTATATAAAGCAAAGTGCTCCCGAGGACACATGATAATTTCTGTCAAGCTAGTTTTCGTCATGCTCATTTGATTCACATTCGTTACTTTGATAATTTGATATGTGGGTGGACCGGTGCTTGGGTGCTGCCATTACTTGTACAAACCTCCCACTTATTATTAACCCCTATCTCAAGCATCCACAACTACGAAAGAAGAATTAAGGTAAACCTAACCATAGCATGAAACATATGGATCCAAATCAGCCCCTTACGAAACGACGCATAAAATAGGGTTTAAGCTTCTGTAAATCTAGCAACCCATCACGTACTTATTACTTCCCAATGCCTTCCCCTAGGCCCAAAGAATTGTGAAGTGTTATTTAGTCGACGTTCACATAACACCACTAGAGGATATACAACTTAAATCTAATCAAAATATCAAACGAATACCAAATTCACATGATTACTTATAACAAGAACTATCCCATGTCCTCAAGAACAAACGTAACTACTCACAAAACATGTTCATGTTCATAACCAGAGGAGTATTAATTATCATAAAGGATCTAAACATATGATATTGCCCCAAGTAAACCAACTAGCATCAACTACAGGGAGTAATCAACACTACTAGCAACCCACATGTACCAATCTCACGTGTGAGACAAAGATCGAATACAAGAGATGAACTAGGGTTTGGAGAGGATATGGTGCTGGTGAATATGTTGATGGGGATTGACCCCCTCTCAATGAGAGGATCGTTGGTGATGACGATGGCTTTGATTTCCCCCTCCGGGAGGGAAGTTTCCTCGGCAGAACAGCCCTGCCGGAGCTCTAGACTAGTTCTGTCCAAGTTCCGCCTCGAGCCTGCGATGCTTTGTCCCGAAAGCTCACTTTTGATAATTACAGGTAAAACCCCTCCATATAGTAGAAGATGGGCATAGGGGGTGCTGCCAGGTGGGCCACAAGCCTGCTAGGCTCGGCTAGGGGGGGGGCGTGCCTGGTAGGCATGTCACCTCTTGGTGGCCCCCCTCTGTTATTTGTTTCCCCAGTATTTTTTTTTCCAAAATAATTCTCCATAAATTTTCAACACTTTTAGAGTTGTGCAGAATAGGTATCTCATATTTTCTCCTTTTCAAGTCTGGGATTCCAGCCACCAGCATTCTCCCTCTTCATGTAAACCTTGTAAAAATAAGAGAGAAAAGACATAAGTATTGTACCATAACGTGTAATAACAGCCCATAATGCAATAAATATCAACATAAAAGCATGATGGAAAATGGACATATCATGGGCCTTAGTCATTAAAGCAATTGGCAATTTATCATAACATCGGAAAGATTCAATATAAGAGCTTGTAAAGCAAACCCACATACTCAATCATCTTTTAGCCTTTCACAATTGCTAACACTCATGCGGTACCCATGAGATCAAAGCTTGAACCAGACATAGAGAAAGATGGGGGCTTATAGTGTTGCCTCCCAACTATTCACCTCAAGGGTGATGTCAACAATAATAACTCATGATCACGCACATCCGAGTGGATATATGTGTCTAGATCATTCCCCAACACATAATGCTTGCCAAGAGAGAGGCAAAATATAGGAAGTGGTGAGGATCACCATGACTCTTGTGTGAAGGTAAGTACTTAAAAAGTAGAGGTAGCAGATAGGCCCTTTGCAAAGTGAAGGAGAGGTTGTCATGCGCTTTTTGTTTTGGGATGCACAAACCCTTAGTGCAGAGGAACGCCGCATTATATTGCCCTTTGTGATAGCAACCTTTATTATGCAGTCTGTCGCTTTTATTTCTTTACTATCCCAAGTTCGTACAATGCTTATTTCCCTTACACTCAAAGATCACACACATTTAGGAGCAATTTTTATTGCTTTTTTGCACCAATGACAACATACTTGAAGGATCTTATTCAATCCATAGGTAGGTATGGTGGAATGTCATGGCAAAAGTGGGTTGAGGTGTTTGGATGCACAAGTAGTATCTCTAATGGTGCGGAAGTTTTGGGTAATATGAGGTGGAAGCAAGCATTAAATGTTGGAGGCTCTAAAACCATATAACTTCTGTCCGGAGGCAAGCAAGAATAACCTATTACGTTGTCTTCCTTGTCCAACATCAACTTCTTGGCATGTAATATTAAAATGAGTGGTCACAATCATAAAAGATGTCCAACACAATAGATTTATATGTGAATCTCTCTTCCTTTGTCACTTCATTTTTAATTGCACCAATGACCAATTACTATGTTTGTTAACTCCCAACAAATTCCAATCAACATACTTTTTATAAGTGAAGTCATCACTCCCCATAAGGTCATTATGTCTACTCTTTGCTTTTATTCTATTATTCTTTATTCATCACTCCCAATATCATAGTAATCTAGCAAAGCCCTCTCATCAGAACTACTTTTTAATATATAACTCTCGGACTTGCTTACATCAGGGGGACAAAAGCAAAAACTAAAAGGTAGATCATACTAACACTTTATTCTACTATATCAAGACAAAAAACAAAAAGGGTCAAACTAAGAAAAACAAGAAGAACGAAAAATGAAAAATGTGTGATGGTGATATGATACCGGGGCGCCTCCCCCAAGCTTGGCAGAAGCCAAGGGGAGTGCCCATGCCCATGTGTTTATATGTCCTTCTTCGGAGGTGATGTTGGTGGAGTTGTTGATGAGGATGGAAGCTTGTCCTCCATCTTCCAAGGAATAGACTCACCATCGTAAAAAGACGAAGAAGTCACCGGAATCCCTCAAATCTGCAGCCAAACACATTCTCTTAAATCTGTATTCATACTCACAGTTTTGGTTTTGCAGAACATAGATCTGGGCTTGGAGATGATCAATTTTCTCGTAAAGCTTGAAGATGTACTCCCCGATGTCCTTGGTGTCCAGCTTCTGTTTATGGGTAAACTTTGAGATCATCATATGATTGGCATTGAGTCCACGTTCCACTATCCCTTGGCACTTGTAGACTTGTTGCTCCATTGCTTCGAGCCTTGTTTCCATGCTTCCGGTCTTCTTAGGCCCCTCAACGTCATGGATGTGCAGCACCCCCTCACACATCTCAATGGTTTGAGGGTGTTGCAGCACCTCCGCATGGTAAGGGTTGATGAACTTCTCGAAAAACATGTCATTCGGAGCACTGGGGGACGCCATGATGATGTAAATCTACTGCAGAAATAGCTCAAACGAAAACAGGAGGTATTGTCGTGATACGATAGTGCAAACCTTCAAGAGATTATATAATAAATTTTTGCCGACCAGAAGGGATGTATGTCACATCCCTAGCTAGTTGTCTTAGGATAGCATGTGTGTGCATCATATTTCAATTTTTGCATCAACTTGAAATGGGCATCAAAACAAACCCCAAACAATTCATTTGAATCAAACAAACCTTATGATTGTGAAAAATCAACAAATCCAAAATGCCCATCTAAAATGTCCCCTATGTCTAATAATTATGGACATGAATATATCAGGGGCCAATCTAAATAATTGAATCCTTATACCATTTGAAAAATAAATATTAAAGCTCGAGAAAATACCATATAAAGCATTATAATTATTTTAGCATTCAGAATATTCTGAAACTCTTTATGGTGGTTTGAAATATTCAAGCTAAACACTATAAAAATATCTGGGTATTTTGTGCCTAAGTTTAGTGCTTGAAATAAAATAAAACAAATGTCCGAAAATGCAAAACAGAAAAGAATAAGAAAAATAAGAAATCATAGGAAAGGACCTCACCTGGGCTGGCAGCCCAGCCGGCCCACCTGGCCCGTGCCAGTCATCCCCTACCTCTGCCAGTAGGCAGAGGCGAAGGGAGGCACGGTGAGTGCGGCAAGGGCACCACACCTCCTGCCTGCCTGGCCTCCTCCTCGTCGTGCTGGCGAGGGGATAGACCCTAGCTGCCACCTGGACCCTCTCGTCCCCGCCATTCCTCTCCCTCGCTTCTCTCTCTCCTCCTCCTTGCCATGGTCGAGCTCTGCTCGAGCTCACTGTCGCTGCCCGCCTAGCTAGAGCCCCCTGCCGTGCCCCAGAGCTCCGCTGTGACCCCCTCGTCCTCACCGTGGAGCCATAAGCCGCCGGGAACCCCTCTACGTCGAGCCATCGCCGTTCTTCCCCGCCGGCCGCCGGAGCATTATCGTCGTTTCGCCGCAGCCGAAGCGCCCCTGAGCCTGCTGGACCTCTCTGCAGCCTCCCTATGAGCCCCCGATGCTCCTCCTTCCCCTACCCGTTCTTCTCATGCCCTCTAGCACCGTAGCCAAACTTTCTAGAGGCAACGTCACCGCCGAGCTCGTCGTGGCCGTCGTCTCCGGCGACCTTGAGCCCCTAAACCAACCCCACTCGATCTGGATGAGCGTGGGCGTCCTGTAGCTGTTTCTGGCACGCGAAACCGTTCCTGGTGGCATGTTTCCTGTCAACTCGGGCGGTCCTCTGGTGCAGGTTTGGTCGCCGCCGGCCCCGCTCCGGTGGGCGCCGACGTGGGCGGCCAGTTAGTGCTAACCAGCCCGGCTAATTAAGCCATTAGTCGGTGATAGCGGGCCCCGCAGAGGGTCAAACCTCTGGTCAGCTCAGGGAATTAGCCCCTAACACTGACATGAGAGCCCCACCCTGTCAGGTTTGTCCTGGTCGGGTCTCTTGACCTCCTGACAGCACAGTGATGTCAGGCTGACGCATTAATTGAAATTTTAGTATTAAAACAAATCAGGAAATTCCAGAAAATGTTTAAAACTTCTAAAATTCATATAAATTAATCTGTAAATAAGATGAAAATAATTTATATATGAAAGTTTATCAGAAAAATCAAATGAATCTAATGGTGTTGGTATCATACATGTTAGAGCAACCTATGTAGTTCAACATTCACATTTACTAATAGGTTAATATACGAAACATGAAATGGAGAATGACTTTGAACCCATATTCAAACCCACTTCATCTAACTTGGAAAATCGTTTCATTAGCTCATCCAGTCATGTTGCCATGTCATGATCATGCATCATCTTGTTGCACTTGCCATGTATTGACTGCTATTCATCTGCATTGCGGTAGGCCCTACTTCTGAGAATACCTCCGAGTATTACAACAAAGGAGAAAACCTTCCCGCTTCCCAGCAAGGCAAGCAACCCCTTTGATCATTTCGATAACATCCCACTCTCTCACTCCTTCTCTTATTTACTGCATTAGGACAAACGTTCACTAGTCTGTCATACATGGTAGATGAACCTATTCCTTTGCATGACTTGTCATTGTCAAAGTAAATAGCTAAACCTTGGAACCTAGCATACCTTGTAGATGCTTGTGCCATGATGTGCTTTGCTTACTTTGCCTTCTATGCTTGTTATGCTTAGGGTTGTGTCAGGTATGATTCATATGGGTGATGAACTGGAGTGAAACAATGTTGTCAGATATGAAAAGCTTATGATGAACCCGATTCGATAAAGGTAGCGATGAGAGGCTATGTAGGAGTACATAGTGGGTTATCTCATCGGGACCGTTCTTGGGAACTGAGTTCCGTGTTTGTGATCCAAGACTAGTTACTACCACATGCTGGGCCCTGAAATATGACCCTACTCAACTTATCATTTGCTTAGTCCTTGGTCGAGGAGTTGCAAGTAGTTTCTCGTGTTTATAGCATGCTGGAGGCTGTGTGTAGCGCTGACCCTAGGGGTGGGTTACGACACGGTAGGCAGTGGCACGGTGTACCAAGGGTCACCCGAATGGTGGGCTAGGGAACCTTGTGCACATCGTTTGGGGCCGTAGCGGAAACTTCGGGCGGACTTCCGTGCGGGTTCAGTCTCAAATAGGCGATAGCCTGGACTGTACGTAGAGATAAGTGCCGAGAGCTTGTGTGAAGAAATACACCCCTCCAGGGTATAAAACTATTCGAATAGCTACGTCCTCGGATATGGACTACTTGGAGAACTTATGTTGTTCATAGATAAATTAATGGATACTCATAAAAATATCAAGACAAGTGTGAGTACAGTGGATGGCACTCTTGTAGGAGACGGAAGTGAATCCATGGTGGTGTATTCTTGTGGAGTTAGAGGACTCGTGTGCGATATCTAAAATTTAACCAAAGAGTTAATATTGTGTAGTATAGGTTAGCCATGAGTCAAAGCTGGCATTGCTTCATAAACTCAACCACTCCCCATGTTGATACATGAGCATAATTAGTCTAGGTCCGCTTCAAAGATTTGATGAGTACGTTTGTACTCGTGTTTGCTTAATAAATGTTGCAGATGAGACCCAGGACCCATCAGGTGGTTTCTATCTAGATGTCACTGATGCCGAATAGCTGGTGTCCCAGCTACGACCTTATGCCCTGTGGCGGGCTGTAGATAGTCAGGACATGTGCCTTTTTACCCTTTCCACTGTCTATACTCAGACAACTTTATGCTTCCGCTTGGTTTGTGTGAACTTGCTTGTATGACTTGAGTGTCGGGTCATGTGACCCCTACATGTAAGAACATATTATGCAAGGCTCGTCTGAGCCTCTTAAATAAAAGTGGTGTTGATGTATGGTTATGTTGTGATGCCATAGTTGTATCTATGCATATCGGGCATGTCGTGTGTACGTGTGACGTGCAACGATATGTATGGGGTCCGACACCTAGTCATGTGACTTTAGTAGTACTCTTTACGGGAAACTGCCTCTTTGTGCTTCCATCGAGCCTTGGTAGCTTGCTACTGCTCCGGACACATTGATTGACCGACATGTATCCTTCTTTGTTGTTGTGTTTGTACCTTCGGGGAAATGTCTCGCAGTGTAATGGAGTCCCTCTAGCCCGCTACAACCGTCTACGTGCAGTGATGGCATTTATGTCCCACGGCGTAATGGAGTCCTTGTAGCTTGCTATGACTCGTCTACACACGCTTGAGGCCGGCACCTGCATTGCTGGGTTATGTATGCCTATTTCCATACGGATGTGTCACTTGGGTTCTATGACTAGTTATGTTGGCCCAGGTTCTCTGTCGTCTGATTGCCAGCGACATGTTCACATACGAGAGCCAAAGGATGCAAACGGTCCTGGCTAAGGTAAGGCTGCAGTCGTGGAGCTTACCATGCGTGAGGCAGCAAAGTGATGTGATATGTTATAGTCTGGATTCATATGACTTGCGATCGGGGTCCCGACAATGAACCACAAGAAAACGGAGTTCGGATGGCGCATGGGCTGGTGACAAGCCCCCTAGGCACAGCCAGGGGGGTTGCCGTGCCTAGCAGGCTTGTCATCTCCTTGTGCATCTTTCGGACTACTTTTAATTTTCCTAAATTTGTAAATATTCCAAAAAATGAGTAAAATTGCTATTGGGAAAGTTTTGGAGTCCATTTACTTATCGTACCACGTACCTTTTCCTTTTTTGGAGTCGGAAATGTTCCGGCAGGTCTCCCTAATATGCTCTTCTGGAGTTATGGTATTGATAACATTGGTTTCAACATTAATGGGAGTACCTGATATATAATGTTTGATTCTTTTCCCATTTACCACCTTCGGATTTGTGCCTTCGGCATTGTTGATCTTGATGGCACCGGAATGATATACTTCCTCAACAATGTAAGGCCCTTCCCATTTAAAGAGAAGTTTTCCTGCGAAAAATCTTAACCGAGAATTGCATAGCAAGACATGATTACCTATATTGAATTCATGCTTTTTTATCCTTTTATCATGCCATCTCTTAACTTTTTCTTTAACCAACTTAGTATTCTCATAAGCCTGGGTTCTCCATTCATCAAGTGAGCTAATATCAAATAACCTCTTCTCACTAGCAAGCTTGAAATCATAGTTGAGCTCTTTGATTTCCCAATAAGCATTATGCTCTAGCTCTAGAGGTAAGTGACATGCTTTACCATAAAAGATTTTATATAGAGACATACCCATATGATTCTTGTAAGAAGTTCTATAAGCCCATAATGCATCGTCATATGTTTTAGACCAATTCTTCCTAGATGTATTAACTGTCTTTTGCAAGATCAACTTAATTTCTCTATTGCTTAATTCTACTTGACCACTAAACCGAGGATGATAAGGAGATGCAATTCTATGATTAACATCATACTTAGCAAGTAATTTACGGAAAGCACCATGAATAAAATGTGAACAACCATTAGTCATTAAATATCTGGGGACTCCAAATCTAGGGAAAATAACTTCTTTAAGCATCTCAATAGAGGTGTTATAATAAACACTACTAGATGGAATAGCTTCTACCCGCTTATAAAATAATTTACAACAACTAAAATATGAGTATAATCGTTAGAGGTTGGAAAAGGTCCCATATAATCAAAACCCGAACATCAAATGGTTCAATAACAAGACAGTAATTTATAGGCATTTCCTGACATGTACTAATATTGCCAATTCTTTGACATTCACATGACAAGAAAAACTTACCAATATCCTTGAAGAGAGTAGGCCAATAAAAACCAGATTGTAATACCTCATGCACAGTTCTATCTCAAGCGTGGTGTCCTCCGTAGGCCTCGGAATGACACTTCTGTAGGATCTGTTCCTGTTCATGCTCAGGTACACAACTTCTAATAACACCATCTACTCCTTCTTTATAAAGGTGTGGGTCATCCTAGAAGTAATGTCTTAAATCATAGAAAAACTTTTTGTTTTGTTGGTATGTGAAACTAGGCGGTATAAATTTAGCGAGAATGTAATTAGCAAAATCAGCATACCAAGGAGCATTACAAGAAGCATTTATGAAAGCTAATTGTTTATTAGGAAAGCTATCATCAATAGGTAGTGGGTCATCAAGAACATTATCTAACCTAGACAAGTTATCTGCTACGGGGTTATCAACACTCTTTCTATCAACAATATGCAAATCAAATTCTTGTAGCGGAAGAATCCATCTAATCAGTCTAGGTTTCAGATCTTTCTTTTCCATAACATATTTAGTAGCAGCATGATCAATGTGAACAGTTCATCTGGAATAAAAAATATAGGGTCCAAACTTATCACCGGCGAACACAACTGCTAAAAATTCCTTTTCAGTGGTAGCATAGTTTCTTTGAGCACTGTCTAGAGTTTTGCTAGCATAATGAATAATATTTAATTTCTTCTCAACTCTTATTCCTAGGACAGCACCAACGGCATAATAACTAGCATCACACATAATTTCAAAGGGTAGGTTACAATCAGGTGGTTGAACAACAGGTGCAGAAATCAAGGCAATCTTAAGGATTTCAAAAGCCTCTGAATAATCATCATCAAAAATGAATGGAACATATTTTTGAAAGAGATTAGTGAGCGGCCTAGTGTCGGTGTACTAAAGTATGGGCCTTTTAGTACCCTGTAGTTGTGCATGGAAAGTTGTAGCCATACCAGCGGCAAGGCCTACCAAGGAGCAACTCGGAACAAATACAGCGACATCGAGAAGGTATACAAGTCGGCAGACCGAAGACCGAACGCTGGGATCCCGACAAGATCTTGCCGGGATGGCCTACGGAGACCTGGCAAGGAGAAGTCTCGGCAAGCCCCCGCCAGCGCAGAGGCTAGGTGTCGCCTCGCCTAGGCACATGTCGAAGCACCGGCGATGGAGGGGTTGAGCGGCGCCGATGGGATGGAGTCTATTCCCGTCCCATGGACGTCAGAGGTAGCAGACGGAGCATTAAATGCACGTGTCGTACGCTGTCAGAGTTAGGTATGATAGCATTGTAGCTATGTACACCTCGTGTACGAACTGTATGCCGCTGTTGGTGACCCCTTCGAGAGTATAAAAGGAGGCCGAGGGCGTTACGGTAGAGGACTTGGGCATCCTTGCACATTTGCAATGTAGGACCTTCAGACTCCTAGACTTCGGGAGCTCCTCTAGCCCATTCTGCATGAGTAGCAGCTATGTACTATCGTGCTCCCAGAACCTAAGCTAGAACTCGTCCAATAAAACCAAGCAGGATAAGGGTTTTACGCATCTTTGCGTCTCGAACCATGGTAAATTCCCTTGTGCTATTCGTTCGTCCTGCTCTTCGCGCACCCCCATCTCCCTACCGAACCGAAAGGGATCCTCCCGATCCCATAGGTGTTCGTTTCCCATGAGATATTTGGCGCGCTAGGTAGGGAGATTGGCTGCGTAAATCTGGTTCAACGACCAGCGCGTCAGTTCCTTCGCCATATCTATCGCCATGGCTCCCAAGAAGAAGGGTTTCACGCTAGTGGAACCCTCTACGTCCATCGTGCCCATAGTCGCCCAAGCGGGGCAACGGAGTGGGCACAGGCGGAGGGACCGGAGACCCTCGGCCCAAACGGCGCTCCGATGATCAAGGCCAAAGAAGTGGGTTGGGTCTCAGGACGACGTTGTACTGCCAGTAGGCGGTGCAGTGAACTCCGAGGGGTGGAAGGGCACCTTCCAAGGCACCCATGCCGGTGCGTACGCAGTGACCTTCCTAGGACGCGCACGAAGAGCGGCACTGCGGTGTCAGTGATTCTCAATGTCCCCATGGAAAAGCTCCTACGTATTGGTCCCAAGATGTGCGGGACCAGCATGCATGCCAGCATGCTAGAGGGAGTGGCGTGCGAACGCAGGACTGTAACGGAGCACCTTCTACCACGGTTAGGAGTCAAAGAACCTCGCATTCTTCGCGCCATTTGCTGCCAACCACATCGGGAGAAGCACTGGCATGGCCACAACTACTCTTGAACTTCCCTCCTGTTGCGGAGAAGCTTGACGAATGGAGATCCACCATTCAGAGCCTCCTTATCCTGGTTGACAATTTTCGGGCCACCGAGATGGCTCACGCTAGTGGCGAGAAGGCCAGAGGCAGTGCGACCACGGTGCACTCTCCTCCACAGCAACAACACCGATCACCAACTCGACGGACCGACGCTTACGATGGTTACTCGACGGCCTCATCTAATCCACAGAATCGCCGTGATCAGCATCAGGATCTACGCGAACAAAGAAAAGAAGACGCTCGAACTACAATCGAGCGGCGGCGGGAAGCACCATCAATATTATAGGCATGCAAGACCTACTGTAGACAAATCCGCTCTAGGGTATCTAGTCAGCCTACCTTACGAGGTGGGTTGTCCAGCATTTACCCGTGAGCTACGGCAAGGCTAGTGGCCCAATTCTCGCACGTTCAAGCCAGAGGTCCTGGAAAAATACGATGGCAAGACTCACCCGTCGGAGTTCTTGAGCATCTATACCATTGCGGTGCAAGTTGTCGGGCCTCGTGATGACAAGATTCTTGCCAACTACTTCCCGTTGGTGCTTAAGCCCAACATCAGGTCATGGTTGATGCACTTGCCCGAAGGATCCATTTCCTCCTTGTCAGGACCCCGATCCTAAGTCATATGAATCTTGACTATAACATATCATATCGCTTTGCGGCCTCACGCACGGTAAGCTCCATGGATGCAGCCTTACCTTAGTCGGGACCGTTTGTGTCTTTTGGCTCATGTATGTGAACATGTCGCTGGCAATCAACTGACAGAGAACCCGGGCCGACATGACTAGTCATAGAACCAAAGTGGCACATCCATACGGAAATATACATACGTAACCTAGCAATGCAGGTGTCGGCCTCAAGCGTGTGTAGACGAGTCATAGCAAGCTCAAGGACTCCATTACGCCGTGAGACATAAATGCCATCACTAGACGTAGACGAGTCGTAGCAGGCTACAGGGACTCCATTACACTACAAGACATTTCCCCGAAGGGACAGACACATCAGCAAAGAAGGAGACATGCCGGTCAATCAATGTGTCCAGAGTAGTAGCAAGCTACCATGGCTCGGTGGAAGCACAAAGAGGCAGTTTCCTGTAAAGAGTACTACTAAAGGCACACAACTAGGTGTCGAATCCCATACATACCGTTGCACGTCACACGTACGCACGAGATGCCCGATATGCATAGATACAACCATGGCATCACAACATAACCATACAACAACTTTTATTTGAGAGGCTCAGACAAGCCTTGCATAATATGTTCTTACAGATAGGGGTCACATGACCCGACACTCAAGTCATACAAACAAGTTCATACAAACAAAGCGGATGCATAAGTTGTCTGAGTACAGAAAGATGAAAGGGTAAAAAGACACATGGCATGACTGTCTATAGCCCGCCAGAGGGCATGAGGTCGTAGGTGGGACACCAGCTATTTGGCATCATCGACATCTAGAAAGAACCCACCTGATGGGTCTTGGGTCTCATCTGCAACATTTATTATGGAAACGTGAGTACAAACATACTCAGCAAGTCTTTAAAGCAGACCTAGACTATTCATGCTCATGTATCAACAAGGGGGGGTTGTGGAGTTTATGTAGCAACGCTAGATTAGACTCATGGCTAACTTACACTACACAATTTTAACTCTTTGTTTAAATTTTCAATATCGCACACGAGTCCACTAACTCCATGTCAATACACCACCATTGATTCACTTCCCTCTCCTGGGAGAGTGCCATCCACGATACACACACTTGGCTTGATAATTTTATGAGTATCCATTTGATTATCTATGAACAACATAAGTTATCCAAGTAGTCCATATCCGAGGACGCGGCTATTCAAATAGTTTCATACCCTGCAGGGGTGTACTTCTTCACACACGCTCTCGCCACTTATCGCTGTGTGCTCATAAAACCATGCACCTCGGCAACCCTCAAGCGGAAGCCCAACGAGGGAGTCGACCACGACCATCAATCACATAAGACCTCTAGTCCAGGCTAGGTTCCAAGGTTTAGCTATTTACTGTGACAATGATAGGTTATGCATAAGAATAGGTTCATCTACCGTGTATGATAGACAAGTGAACATTTGTCCTAATGTATTATACGAGAGCAGGAGCGAGAGAGTGGGATGTTATCGGAATGATCAAGGGGGGTTGCTTGCCTTGCTGGGTAGCGGGAAGGTTCCCTCCTTCGTTGGAATACTCGGGGGTATCCTGGGAAGCAAGGCCTACCGCAATGCAGATAAAAAGCAATGAATACATGCAAGTGCAACAATATGATGCATGATCATGGCATGGTAGGATGTTTGGATGAGCTGATGCAACTAATGTTCAAGTTAAGTTGAAATGAGTTTGAACATAGGTTCAAAATTGTTCTTCATTTCAAATTCCATAAAGTAACCTGTTAGCAAATGTCAATGTTCTTCTACATAGGTTGCTCTAAGATGCATGATAATAGCACCAGTGGAATCATTTATTTTTTATGATAAATTTTCATATATAAATTATTTTCATCTGATTTACAAATTAATTTGTAGGAATTTTTAAATTTTAAACAATTTCTGGAACTATTTTTAAACTGGAAAATGGATTAATGGCGTCAGCCTGACATCACTGTGACGTCAACTGGTCGGCTGACCAGGCCAGGTCAAACCTGACGTGCGGGGCCTGCACGTCAGTGACACAATCTCAATTCCCACGCTCACCAGGGTTTGACCCACATTTGGGGCCCACTGGTCAGCGGCTAGATCCTAATTAATCAGGGGGATTAGCCCCTGATGGTCGGCCACGTCAGCGCCCACCGGAGTGGGGCCGGCGGTGACCCACCTGAGTTGCGCACGTCTAGCAGGGCTACAGAGTGGGCTCGGGGTCACCGGAGAGGACAACCACGTCGAACTTGGCGGCTGCAACGGCTCGGGCAGGAACGGCTACTGCGCTATAGGCCGCGGGAGGACGAGCTGAGGGCGGCTACGAGCTCCTGGAGGCGCTACGAGCACGAGCCCGTGGCCAGGAGCGAGCTTTGGCCGCTGTGGCCATGGCAACGCCATGTCCGGCGGCCAGCTCCGCTCGGCTTTGGCTACCAATGAGGCTAGAGAAGGGAACAGCGTCGGGCCTCTGGGAAACGGTCTGGGGCCTCACGGAGGGGCTTCTGGCTTCGAAGCATGGTCGGGGACATAGGGAGGGCGGCGAATCGTTGGCATCTTTAGTCCAGGGAGATGGGGAGCAGAGGAGAGGGAGAGAGGGAAATGGCGAGGGGGAAATGGCTCGGCGGCGGCTGAGCCTATCCTCTCGCCAGCGCGACTAGGAGGCAGCCAGGCAGGCAATGAGGAGGAGGCCAGAGCATGGACACCGTCGGCTGTGGGGGAAACACGTAGCTGCTTCTCCTCCTGGCAGGAGGAAGAAGACACTGCTGCCCCTGTGAGCTGGGCATCTTCTTCAAATAAGCCCAGGTGGGCTTTCCTCTTTTTTTATTTCAATTCTTTTCTAACTTCTGACATTTCTTTTTTTTTTATTTCAAGCCCATATGCTATTTTAAGATATCCCAAATATTTTATATATTGAAGTTTGAATATTTCAAACTTATCCAAAAAAGTTTCAGGATATTTTGAAAACTAAACTAATGATAATGCTTTATTTGATATTTTCAATAGATTTATCATTTATTTTTAAATTGCTTCAGTTGTTCAAATATTTATAATAACCCCTGTTATAACCATGTCCATATTTATCAGAGATAGGGACTCCACGGAATCCATTACACTGAGAGACATTTCCCCTAAGGGACAGACACATCAGCAAAGAAGGATACATGCCGGTCAATCAATGTGAATGGAGCATTAGATGGCTACCAAGGCTCGGTGAATGCACAAAGAGGCAGTTTCCCGTAAAGAGTACTACTAAAGGCACATGACTAGGTGTCGGATCCCATACATACCGTTGGACGTCACACGTACGCACGACATGCCCGATATGCATAGATACAACTATGGCATCACAACATAACCATACAACAACACAATTTTATTTAAGGGGCTCAGAAGAGCCTTGCATAATATGTTCTTACAGGTAAGGGTCACATAACCCGACAGTCAAGTCATACAAGCAAGTTCATACAAACTGAGCGGAAGCGTAAAGCTGTCTGAGTACAGACAGTTGAAAGGATAAAAAGGCACATGGCCTCTATCTACAGCCTACCACAGGGCATATGGTCATAACTTGTAAACCAGCTATTCGGTGTCGTTGACATCTAGCTAGAACTCACCTGATGGGTCCTGAGTCTCATCTGCAACATTTATTAAGCAAACATGAGCACAAACGTACTCAACAAGTCTTTAAAGTAGACCTAGACTATTCGTGTTCATGTATCAACAAGTGGAGTGGTGCAGTTTATGCAGCAGTGCCAGCTTTCACTCATGGCTAACCTATACTACACATTTTTAATTATTTGTTCAAATTTTAGATATCGCACACGAGTCCACTAACTACACATCAATACACTACCATGGATTCACTTTCGTCTCCTACAGGAGTACCATCCATGGTACTCACACTTGTTTTGAGATTTTTATGAGTATCCATTAAATTATCTATGAATAGCATAAGTTCTCCAAGTAGTCCATATCCGAGAATGCGGCTGTTCGAACAGATTCATACCCTATAGGGGTGTACTTCTTCACACATGCTCTCGCCACTTATTGTTGCGTGCTCATAAACCATGCACCTCAGCAACCTTGAAGAGAAAGCCCAACGAGGGAGTCGGCCATGACCGTCAATCACACAAGACCTCTAGTCTAGGCTATCACCTATTTGAGAATGAACCCACACGGAAGTCCGGCCGAAGTTTCCACTACGGCCCCAAACGACGTGCGTAGGGTTCCCAAGCCCACAATTCGGGTGACCTTTGGTACATCGTGCCACTGCCTACCGCGTCGTAACCCACCCCTAGGGTTAGCACTACGCATAGCCTCCAGCATACTATAAACACCAGAAACTACTTGCAACACCTAGACCAAGGACTGGGTGGTTGATAAGTTGAGCGGGGTCATATTTCAGGGCCCAACATGTTGTAGTAACTAGCCTTGGATCACAAACACGGAACTCAGTTCCTAAGAACGGTCCGAATGAGACAACCCGCTATGTACTCCTACATAGCCTCTCATCGCTACCTTTACCAAAACAGGTTCATCATTAAGCTTATCACATCAGAACAACACTGTTTCATTCCAGTTCATCACCCAGATGAATCAGACCTGACACAACACTAAGCATAGCAAGCTGTCGGGACCACGATCCTAAGTCATATGAATCCAGACTATTAACATATCACATCACTTTGCAGCCTCACGCATCGTAAGTTCCATGGCTGCAGCCTTACCTTAGCCGGGACCGTTTGTGCCTTTTGGCTCACGTATGTGAACATGTTGCTGGCAATCAAATGACAAAGAACCCGGGCTAACATATCTAGTCATAGAACCCAATCGGCACATCCGTACGGAAACAGGCATACGTAACTCAGCAATGCAGGTGTCGGCCTCAAGCATGTGTAGACGAGTCGTAGCAAGCTACAAGGACTCCATTACGATGCGAGACATTTCCCTGAAGGGACAGACACAACAGCAAAGAAGGATACATCTCGGTCAATCAATGTGTCCGGAGCAGTAGCAAGCTACCACGGCTCCGTGGACGCACAAAGAGGCAGTTTCCCGTAAAGAGTACTACTAAAGGCACACGACTAGGTGTCGGATCCCATACATACCGTTGCACGTCACACGTACGCACGACATGCCCGATATGCATAGATACAACCATGGCATCACAACATAACCATACAACAACACGACTATTATTTAAGAGGCTCAAATGTGCATTGCATAATATGTTCTTACAGATAAGGGTCACACGACCCGACACTCAAGTCATAAAAACATGTTCATACAAACCAAGCGGAAGCATAAGCTCTTTGAGTACAGACCGATGAAAGTGGTAAAAAGGCACATGGCCTGATGTCATGCCCAAGATGCGCGCCTATCCATTTTAAGACACGAGGGCCTCGCAAGGGATAGAGGCGCATCTTGCCATTAGAAAGTATAGTAACATTGCATCATACATTATAGAAGACATGACTACACGAGTTGGCTTACACTCGCCACATGCTAAATTACAATTCCACTCAGGGTTCAGTCATCAAGATGAAAACAGGCTCCGGCTACAGACAAAATCAAACGATAAAACAGATGGAAATGAAACTATATCGCTGCCCCAAAGATCACGACAAGGTCCTCTACTCATCCGGATACGTCACGTACATCCTGCCTCTTTCCTCGTCCTACTCCCACTAGAGCTGGGTAAGATCATCCTGCACGTACTCATCTGAACCTGTACCTGGATTGTTGTTGTAAAATGTGAGCCACAGGGGACTCAGCTATCATGTGCCCGGGTACTGAGACTATTTTAAGCTTAAAGGATGGGAAGGGGTAGTGCTTAGTTTGCAGCAGCACTAAGCATATATGGTGGCTAGCTTACGCAACATGAAATAAATATGAGTGGCCTACTAAGAACGATCGAATCTAGTATGATTTCTATGAGATCCTGAACACTTACTTACATCAATCATAACCCCACCATGCTTTCTCCCGGATCATGTTCACGAGCGGAGACAATCACGGTTATTCATACAGTTGGTGTATTTTAATTAGAGTTTACTTCAAGTTTACTATAACCTGGTGTTAAACAAATATCCATGTTGCCACATAACCGCGGGCACGGCTTTCTAAAAGATTTAACCCTGCAGGGGTGCTCTAACTAATCTATTACAAAATTAACCACACTCCGTGGGAATGCCTCGACCGCGGATCTCGCGATCATCATCGGTAATTCCAAAGGAATTCCAACACCTTGAGTAAACGCGAAGAAAGTCAGACTCCACACGCAAGACATTCGATAAAGGTAAAACAAATCCAGCAAGACCGCCCGACGTGTCGACGAACCCGATAAGAGCCACGTATCTCGTTCTTAGGACATGACCCGATGAGTGCAGCATACAGTGGCCTGATAGAAAGCTCCCGAGTTGCCCCAGGTTGGCCCCACACACGACTCTAGTTTGGACCAACACTCATAAGGAGCACTGGCCCGGGGGTTGATTAAATTATACACGGGTTTGCAAGACCCTATGCAATTTTATTAACTTGTTAAGCAAATGTAGTACCAATCTTGGGTCTTGCCAGACAAGTCTTAATATCAACCGAATAAACAAGGGGGTCCCCATAACAACCCCAAGCATGTTAGGAGCGCAAAGTATGGAAAACATAACACCGGTAACCAGCAACTAATGGCGGTAACAGCGGAACAAATCACTTAGCAAAAGGCCAAGCCTTCCACCAATACCGATATATATATGTGCATTAAATTAAATAACAGAATATTTTGATATCCAAATCCATGTTATCACATGGAACAACTTGCACCTACAACTAAGAATGCTATAAGAGGGGCTGAGCAGCGGTAACTTAGCCAATCAAAGGTTTGCTAGGATGTGGAGGTTAGATGCTGTCATGGCAACATGGGGGCTGATATCAAGTGGTAGGTAGCACAACTGTAACCCTAAGAGCGAGAAACTAGCAAGCAAAAATAGTATCAGGATCCGGGTATGATCATCTTGCCTGTTGGTTCTTCAGTGAAACAAGTAGCGGGATCCTCGTAGTGGTACTCTCCTGGGTCCTCGTACTCAGAATCAACACTCGCGTCTACCCAAGAGAAACAGGAACAATAAACATCCAACCAAGGTGCAATGCACATCCAAATGATGCATGATCATTTATGAAGAATTCTAACATGGCAACCCAAAACTAGTCATGTTTCACGTGAAAGTTGTATATTAATGAATCTGGACCTAACCTCATGTTAAGTTATTTCGACATGCATGAACATGGAAAATATGAATGCAGCATGCAAAATAGATAGAAATGCATATAAAAAACGCGAGAAACGGAGTTATGGTTCTCATGATACGCTCACGACAAGGTACGGACGCAAAATCATAGGACCACCAAGCCATGGGCTAATTCTTGGCATTCCAAGGCAGCCACTGGATAGGTGATGAAAAATCAATCACAATAGACTCAAGAATCAATCAATTCCGTGGAGCATAGCTCCCACAAGTCACAAAACAATAAAACACCAAATTTGCCACTAAACAGCAACATAACAACTTCTACATATCACAACTTGAGCTACAGGAAGCCTACAACCACAAAGAAGATATGGACAGAATGTAGTGAACATACACATCAATTCATCCAATTACACCACCAGCAAAGGAGCCACACATCAATAAGAAAGAAGCAATCAAGTTGGCATGATGAAACAGTTTTCTGGGACTGAAAATTCCAGTTTTCTGGAATCTGAGATTATAAAGTAGCAAATTGACAGAATTGGTTAAATATGCTAGAGATCTCTCATGGACACGAAAATTAACAAGATAGTAGATGAATATAACTACTACAAATAACTAACACTATGCATGCTCAAATTCCAAACATATCACTAGATACAACCCATTCTACATGGCAAAACAATAACAACAGATACCCAGACTTGGCCATATTTCAGGTTGGCAGAAAACAACATCATCATAGCAACTTAACAGCAAGGTGGCCACTGACCTGGTGACTTAGCATCAATAACAAAAATACTGGGACATTCCCAGCAACTTTAACTACCACTTCCATGTTGTCAAGAACTTAAAACCATGCATGGGTTAAATCATATTAAATGAACAAAAGGGAATCACAGCATAAAAATGTAGTTTTGTGAAGTTGCCTGAAAGTCAAATCTGACTTCATAGATGCATTCCTGGGTTGATTCTACCCCAAAATCATTACTTGTACCCATATACTTGCTTGGAGAAGAGGGAGATAAGGGGGGGGGTCGAAAATGGCCTCCTAATGCAAGGGTGACTTATATCACTAGTACACACTTATGTAAGAGGCCAAAATGGCATGCCCTCTATTGAACACTTGTTGGAAAAGATAAAGGGGCATGAATAAGGTACTTAGGCATAGCATTGCATCAACAACAAGAAAAGAAAACAAGCTAGTAGAGATATACATGCACATACCTCACAAGTGAGTGCATGTAGAACATACAAACACAACACACACACCTCACTCAAGCATGGGTGTATATAGGCACACATGCACTTTCATACATGAATGCCCACATACACATATCCTACACTACACACACACCTACAAGGACACTCACATGTATGGGGGTACAAAGAGCACACACACATGTGTCATGCACGGTGCACCACACACCCACATGCACACACACACACTCCCACAACTCACAACCATTCACACAACACTCACATGAGCAACATAAAAGAAACACACACACACTCATGTGTGTATGAATAGCATACACACACATGTGCACCCATGCATATGTGCATACACACATGTGCACTCTACACTCACATACACAACAAAATAAAAGGAGACACCTACACATACACCACCACACACATAACACTACAGATATATGCATACATGTGTTTATATACCATTAGGTGCATACACACACAAAAACATACATGTGCAAATGCACTACACACACATACATGCTGTAAATACATACACACACATGCTGGAAATGCACACACACGCATATACATAGCAAGAGCGACAGAAAAACAAAGAAGAAAATAAAACACACAAAAAGAAAAAGGGGAGGGTTCGGGGGTCGAACCCCTGACCTCCTGGTCATAGCGTGAACCGGCTAGCACTCCGCTATCGAGTTGACTCTTAACAGAAGGGGGATCGATCTGTTTTAAACACGCGCTCACTTCTAAATCTGATGAAACTGAACCCGAAACAGAGCAACGGCAACAGGCGACGGCGGCGGCCAAATTCTGGCGACATACGCTGTCACACCCTGTATTTTGGCACATTGTTGTTTTTGGTTTTATAAAAATTTGGAGCCAACTAAAACTTTTTGAGTGCATGCTTGTTTGATGTGATGCTTGTTTGAATTGCTTGAGTGTTCAAGTTTGGCACTATTAGGTTCTACTCCACTCCACTTTCATCTTCCTTGAACCAAATTCCTTGCCCTATGATCATGCCATGTGAATATAGCTCAAAAATATTTTTCTTAAAATTTATTTTCACCAAAAAGGATTTATTCAATTTAAGTTCACTAAAACCCCTGAATTGAGGTTTGAACTACAAGTCCTCAATTTAGGTGGATCTTTTCTTCCCAAATGCTTTATTTGAAACCTACTATATATACGACTTCTCAAAACAAGAAAATATTATTTTTATAAATTATTTTCATATTTTATTTAAAGGCTTTTTCTTAAGAACATAAATGGATTTTCCTAAGGGAAATATATTTAAATGCTTTGAAAATATTTGAGAAAATTTAGAGAGACTCACTGGACATATATTTTCCATATATATGAGTTTCAACACAAGGGCTTGATCATAACTTGGGCAAAACCCCTCAAAACCCTTCCTGATCAGATCAAACTTTTGGAATTTTTCTGCAAGAAATATTCTCAAGAAATTCCAAGAAAATTCTAGCAAGTCAGCACTATCATAGGTGATGATCTTGCAAAGTTTCATCTCAATCCAAGTTGGTTTGCTTCATAAAAGCAACCCAAATCCTTTTCTGTCTAGATTCAAATTTTGACAACTTTACATTGTGAAATGTCTTCCCTTGGCCTCAAACTTTGTGAGCATGCTCTAATGACCAATCAGTGATGATACACTAAGTGGTGCATCAACGGTTAAAGCCTAACCCCTTTGAATCTATAGAAAACAGATTTTGTCTACTTCTAGGTTTTCCCTAAGTCCCATTATGAACTTTCTTCGAACCCTCTCAAACTTGCCTTTCATCACCTCTTGACTCTATCAAATCTCAAGCTAATACAGGTTCATTTGATCACCCAAATCAACATCAAACACCTTCTGCCAGAAATGTAAAAATGGCATTTCCACCCTTTCTCTTTTTACCCTTGGCCTCCCCTTTTTACCATAGCCTCTAGTAGGTGCCTTGCAGCTCCAGTAAAAATCCTGAGCCCTCTGGCCATGGTGATATGGGGTAAAACCCCCTATTTTCTACCTCACAACATCCTTTCTGACCTCTCCTCTCCATTTCTTCTACCCCAGGGCTAACCCATAGACCCCCTAGCCTCTCCTAGCCATTGGGGCATCTCCTAGTGCCTCTGGACACAAGAAGACATGCAGGGGGGCTTAAAGAATGCCCCTGCAAGCCATAAGGGCGCTCTAGAGCATGGTACAGTGCGCTCCTGGACTATAGTCGCCCCTGCCCGGCGCCGCCAGGCGGCATTGGGCTGCCCCTGCCTATCCGTGTGGTCGGCGTGGACGTCTGCAGCCCTGCAGGCGGTCGGCCCCCTCCTCCTTCTCTCTCCTTCTCCCTCCTCCGCGCGTGCCCGCCACCGCCCAGCTCGGCCAATCCTCGAGCCTGAGCACGTGACCTCCCTGCCTCCCTCCTCTCTTACCCCTGGCCTGGACTAACCCCAGGAATGCCCCGGGCTCCCTCTCTCTCTCTCTCGTGGCCCCTGGCGATGGCCACGTTCCCGCTGGCACACCCGGATCCGGTGGACTCGGCCCCGCCTATATAAAGGGCCCCCGAGCAACTCTCTCCCCTCTGGTCTCTCTCTCCTCCCCAGAATCCTCCCCGAACCCCCCATTTGAGCCTCCCAAGCACCAGTGCTCGAGATCGACCGAGGACCTGCCGTGGCGGACCTCCGTCGATCTCGGGACACAGGCCTGCTCACGCGCTCCCCTCGCCTCCTTTGGGCCTGTAGCCGAACCTAGGTCATTTCCCCTCTCTCCCCTTCCCATTTCAAGTCTTAAAACCCCTCCGTGGATCGCCTCCCGAACCTCCCTCCGCCGCGGGTTCTCGCCGCCTGTGACTCCGTCCACCTCCGGCCCTCCTTCCACCTCTAGAGGACCGGTGGGTCGACCCTGAGCCCATTCCTGCCTCCAGACCTCCTCGCCGTGCTCCCCTCGGTCGCCGGTGAGCTTCCCCTCCTCCTTATCACGAGGAGGAAGAAGGACCCGATAGGTGGGGCCCACCTGTCGGCCTCTCTTTCCCCTCCCGCGCTCTCTCCCCTCTCGTCTAAGCCGCTAGCAGCCGGGCCCCGCGCGTCAGATTTGAATCTGACCACGCGCGCGGCTGGCTGGCTGGCCAGATGGGCCGGCCCAGCTCCTGGTCGCCGCTGTCATAGGATATGGAGCCCTTTTCTTTTTCTAAATTTTGTGGGATTTGTAAATATTCCACAGGGCTGAATATTTGCCCCATGCTAATATTTTCTCCACCATAAATCTTAGAATAATCTTTAGGATTTAATAGTATCATTTATAAAAATATTTGCAAAGGTTTTTATCACTGTTTTATTTTAAAACCTATTAAACGCACCTTTTTAGCATCTATTATTTTGTTTCTAAAATGGTTTTGACGAGAAATTTATTATAGATATTTTTAATATGACTTTAGGTATTTAACAGAGTAGGTGAAAATTTTAGTAGAGGCTTTTGTGCTCTGTTTTCATTGTGTTGCTTATTATTATCGTTTTTTCCGCGATTATAGATTGCACCGTAGACGAAGAAGTTGGACTCGAAGATCTCGAAGACCCCGGAGACTTTGTTGAGCCAGGCAAGCAACCCTTTGACCATATCAAGAAACTATTTTAACTTGCAAGTCATATAGCACTTTACTTCTGGCATTATCAATCATATGATGTGGTGGTTTCCCCTTCGGTGGGATGCCTCCGGTGCTTTCCGTTGATACTTGCATCGAGCACGACCCTACCACGTTATGAGGGTTGTGCGGGTGGGAGTAGATAGGTTGCTAGTAGATGCTACGCAAGTAGGATGAGACTTATGCATGGTGAGACCGAAACGTGTGTGTTTTCAATACTCTTTCGAAAACCCCGTCGGGTGTCACTAATGCCCGAGGGAGATGATGATGAGTTGGGTGACCACTTGAGAAAGAAGTGGTGTACCGGAACAAATGGGTGTGTGTTTTCGAAAACGGATTAGATTTAAGGTTTGCTGACCGTCCCAACATTACATGCGCAACCACGATACCACATATGGGATGGTGCTTTGTTGATTACCTTGGTGGGTACTGGCAAGGAGCCCGCATTACTAGTGGCGGGAGTGGAGTGGTCACTCTCGATACGGGGTCGTACCGGATGTATGATCATGCGTTGTCTTTATAGGCACCGGGCACACCATTGGTCTCCTCATGGATGGTACGGTTTGAGCAAGGCTCGTGTGATGTACGTCGTGAGGGCTGGGTACCAATCGAGTGGACTCTTTGTTTAGTATCGCCGGGGGAAAGGCATTGTTCGGGTGCTTACCTCGGGTATGTATATACCGCGAGTCGTGGATGGCACGGAAGTTCCCCGAGTCTTGTGGGTAAAGTGTGCAACCTCTGCAGAGTGTAAAACTATTCGTATAGCCGCGTCCGTGGTCATGGACAGTTGGAGGTCCTTCTTAGACTACATTCCAATGTTTTCGTGAAATATTGGTGTGAGTATGGGTGTGTTAGTGACAAGAGGTCACCTGAGTCAAGTCCGATGACTTGGCATGAGAAATGAACTAAGTCTGATGACTTAGCGTGAACATGATGTGTTCAACTGATACCGTGATGGTATCGACAATGTGTTATCATGAATACTTGGTTAGTTGTTGATGCATACTTACTATTACTTGATCATGTCGCTTGCATACAAAATCATCTTTCCACAAATTACCCATAGTGCTATATCATGCACCATTATTGCCTCGTTCCACTCTTGGGTTGCTTGCGAGTACATTCAAAGTACTCATTGGCTTGCCACTGGTTATTTAATTGGCCAGACATGGAAGAACAGGAATATGTCGAAGATTTCATTGGAGACGAACATGCGAACTATGACGCTTCCCAGTCAGAGTGCTTGTAGGTTAAGGTAGAGGGCATGGGTTCACACTTTCGACGAAGATTTCCGCTGCTTGTTCTAGACTTAGTGTTTGGCCCGAGGGGCCCTATCCTTGTAAGACTGAGATCTTCGTGGTCATCATTTGTGTAAGACGTTAAGTGTGGATGTAAGACTCTTTTATTCAGCTTCTGTGTGTTCAGTGAGCATTGATCTCTGGGATCGCTGTACACGTGCATTCGGTGATCTCGAGTTATGAGTCGGGGTTCCCACACATGTGGATCTGGCAACCCTAACTACTTACGCACATGCGGGGACAGCCAGGGAACCCATTCCCCTGCTCACCTTGCGGTGAGGAGGAAGGAGGCGAGCAGCACGTGCTGCTCTTGCTACCGGTGGAGAACTACGCGGCGGCGATAGAACTAGCGAGCTGCCCACGGAGGAAGAGGCTATGGGGACCGGCGGCTCACCTTTGGGAAGGCGATCACAGGCCGGACGCGTTGTAGTCGACGACGGGGAAGAAGAGGGCCGGAGACGAAGCAGGGGAAGAAGACAGCGGCGACAGGCTTCCGGCGACGACGAGGAAGAAGAAGAAGGCACGGACTTGGCGTCCATCGAGGATACAGAGGACGTCGAGGAGGAAGAAGGGATGACGGCACGACCCAGACGACCTCCTGGTCGAATGGCTCGCCGGAGAAGCTCCCGCGGCGGCGAGCAACTACTCTGAACCTCACCTTACACGCACCCTGGACCCTCTGAAACTTGGCTTGCCAGGAACAGGAGAGACGGAGAGAAGGGGGGCGGCGGCACAAGGAGGGAGAGGAACCCCAGGGGGAATGCCACGCATGTCGAGGGGAATATAAAGATGACGGGGCAGACGGCGATGACGACGGAAAAGGCGAGGCGGAGCTCTGCCTCTCTCACACTGAATTGATGGAGAGAGGATGGGTGCAGGTAGCCGTCCCTGCTCATGTGGGCTGGGCCGTGGCTTACTCTCTCTCTCACACACACATAAGAAATAACAGGAAGGGTTTTCCCCCTTTTTTATAAAACCAGCCACAAAACAAATAAAAGCCCTGAGAAAAGAAAAGGTTTTAGAGAAAAGTAAAATATGTTTGTGGATGAAATAAAGAGCCCTATTTAATAAAAATATTAAGTTGACTTATAGAGCAAGTAATTTATTTAATATATAAAATGGCAGCTCCTGTTAATGTAAATCAAAAATACAACAAACCCCTAACATCAAATCTATCAAGCTCACAATTCATAAAACACATGGGGCCACCTCTTGAACATTTTTAAACTAAAACAACAAGTTAAATATGATGAGAAAAAGAAAAGAAAAGAAGGCATTAAGGTGAGGTTTAATTGATGAAGAAAAGAGAGGGGAGAAGGAGGAGTGCACACATGACTCCAACCACACACAAACACCTCACACACATCACACCAAGAAACATGAAAACAATCATGGCAAGAAGAATGAAAAGAATGCATGATGAAATGATCCATGAATGCAAACCACACATGAATGCCAAGTTGGAAAACATCTCATAGCTCATGACACAAGGTTCATACATGGGTTTACATGCCAAATAAGGTAGGGACAAAAACTGGGCTGTCACACCTGACTATCTACAGCCCGCCACAGGGCAAAGGCGTAGCTGGGACACCAGCTATTCGTCATCGTCGACATCTAGATAGAACCCACCTAATGGGTCCTGGGTCTCATCTACAACATTTATTAAGAAAACATGAGTACAAACGTACTCAGCAAGCCTTTAGAACAGACCTAGTCTAATCATGCTCATGTATAATCAAGGAAGTGGTGGAGTTTATGCAGCAATGCCAGCTTTGACTCATGGCTAAGCTACACTACTCACATTTCAACTCTTTGTTACAATTTTAGATATCACACACGAGTCCACTAACTCCACGTCCAAACATCACCATGGATTCACTTCCCTCTCCTAGGAGAGTGCCATCCATGGTACTCACACTTGTCTTGATATTTTTAGGAGCATCCATTTGATTATCTATGAACATCATAAGTTCTCCAAGGAGTCCATATCCAAGGATGTGGCTATTCGAATAGTTTCATACCCTGTAGGGGTGTACTTCTTCACACACGCTCTCGCCACTTATCGATGTGTGCTCATAAAAGCATGCACCTCGGCAACCTTCAAGCGGATGCCCAGCGAGGGAGTCAGCCACGACCATGAATCACATAAGACCTCTAGTCTAGGCTATCGCCTATTTGAGACTGAACCTACACGAAAGTCCGGCCGAAGTTTCCGCTACGGCCCCAAACGATGTGCGCAGGGTTCCCAAGCCCACCATTCGGGTGACCCTTGGTACACCGTGCCACTTCCTACCGCGTCGTAACCCACCACTAGGGTCAGCACTACGCACGGCCTCCAGCATGCTATAAACACCAGAAACTACATGCAACACCTGGACCAAGGATTAAGCGAATGATAAGTCGACGGGGTCATATTTTACGGCCCAACATGTGGTAGTAACTAGTCTTGGATCACAAACAGGGAACTTAGTTCCTAAGAACGGTCCCAATGATACAACTCGCTATGTACTCCTACATAGGCTCTCATCGCTACCTTTACAAAACCGAGTTCATCATTATATCACCACATCAGAACAACATCGTTTAACTCAGTTCATCACCCAGATGAATCAGACCTGACACAACTCTAAGCATAGCAGGCAAAGTAAGCTAAGCACATCATGGCACAAGCATCTACCAGGTATGCTAGGTTGCAAGGTTTAGCTATTTACTGTGACAACGTCAGGTTATGCAGTAGAATAGAATCATCTACCGTGTATGACTGTCATGTGATCGACTGTCCTAATGCAATAAACAAGAGCAGGAGCAAGAGAGTAGGATGTTATCGGGATGATTAAAGGGGGTGCTTGCCTTGCTGGGTAGAGGAAAGGTTCTCTCCTTCGTCGGGATACTCGGGGTATCCTCGGAACCAGGGCCTACCGGAATGTAGATAAGAAACAATTAACACACGCCAAGTGCAACAATATGATCGATGATCATGGCATGATAGCATGTATGGATGAGCTAATGCAACTAGTGTTCATGTTGATTTGAAATGAAGTTGAATATAGATTCAAAATCGTTCTTTATTTCAATTCCATATACTAACCTATTAGTAAATGTCAATGTTCACCTATTTAGATAGCTCTAACATGCATGACAATACCACCATTCGATTCATTGGATTTTCTTGATAAATTTTCATATATAAATATTTTCATCTGATTTCCAAATTAATTTATATGAATTTTTGAAGTTTTGAATAAGTTTTGGAATTATTTTTAAACTAGAAAAGGGGAAAATGACATCAGCCTGACGTCATTGTGGCATCAGCTGGTAAGCTGACCGGGCCAGAGTCAAACCTGACATGCAAGCCCCGCACGTCAGTGTCTCGGGCTTAACCTCCACGCTAACCAGGGGGGTTGACCCACCCTAGGGCCCACTGTGAGTGTCACTAGCTAATCAAACAGGGCAGGATTAGAGGCTAACCGACCAGCCATGTTGGCGCCGGCCAGATGGTGGTCGCCGACGACCATCTGACATGGTGGAGGCTCGCCGGAAGCCGCTAGGGGGCTCAGATCAGCGCACAGAGAGCACTGGGAGAAAGCCCGTGATCGACCGCATCGAGCGGGCTGGCCAGGGCGCTTGGGGTCGCCGGAGGCTCACCGGAAAGCACTTTCCGTGGTGGCGCCCATACGGCCACAACGGGGAGGACGCCAGGGAGCATGGAGAGACAAGGGGAGAGAGGGAGGAGGACGGGGTGCTCAGTGGGAGAGCTGCAGGGGGCTTAGCGGTCTCGTGGACGACCCGGCTGCGGCGAAATCGACGACAGAGCTCCGGCGGGTCCAGAGGTTGAAGATGACCATGAAAACAGTTTCGAGGGGCTCCCGAGATCTTCTGGCGCCACGGGGAGGACCAGGGGGTCACGGCGAGGCTCAGGGACATGACAGAGGGGCGAGGGGAGGCCGGAGGCTGCGGTAGCAGCGAGTGGCAGTTACGGCGACGCTCGACAGAGGAGGGGAAAGGGGGAACCAGGGGGAAATGGAGAGGAGAGGGGGCCAGCACATCCCTGGCGAGATCTTCTAGCTCTCCAGTGCGACGAGGGGGCGGCCAGGCAGGCAGGTGGCGTGTCGCCACCGTCGCGGTCGCCGTCCCCTCCTTCTCCTCTGCCTTCTGACAAGAGGTAGAAGACAAGGCAGCCCCTGGTGGGGTGGGCCTCCTGGTGGGCTGCGGCCAGGTAAGCCTTTCCTCTTTCTATTTCTTTTTATTCTCTGTTTTCTACTTTCTGTTATTTGTATTATTTTATTTTCAGGTACAAATGTTATCTGAAAATTATCCCAATATTTTATATAATCAAGTTTGAATATTTCAAACTTAACCAAAAAGTTTCAGGATATTCGAATACTAAAATAATGATAAATGCTTTATTTGGTATTTTCAGAGGCTTTATCATTTATTTTTAAATTGCTTTGATTGTTCAAATAATTGAAATGATCCCTGTTATAATCATGTCCAAATTTACCAGACATAGGGAACATTTTTAGTGGGCATTTTGGATTTGTTGAATTTTCACCAAATTTGAATTGTGTTAATTCAAAGTGAGCTTGGGGTTTCTTTAGCTCCCCATTTCAAGTTATGCCAAATTGAAACATGATGCAAAACACATGATGTTCCTATGACTCCTAGATAGGGATGTGACAACTCACCCCCACTCAAAAGAATCTCGTCTCGAGATTTTGAAGTCGCCAGGAAGAGTGTGGGGTACTCTAGTCGAAGGAGATCTTCTTTTTCCCATGTGGCCTCCTTTTCAGAATGGTGTGACCATTGCACCTTGAGAAACTTGATGTTCCGACACCGAGTGCTACGCTCAGCTTGATCAATAATACGAACAGGGTATTATCGATATGTAAGGTTATCTTGGAGATCAAGCGCTACGTAGTCTACCTAACAGACAGGGTCAGACAAGCAATGCCTGAGTTGCAAGACGTGGAAGACATCATGAACCTTGGAAAGATGCAGTAGAAGTTCCAACTGGTAGGTTACCTCTCCTCGTTTAGCAAGAATGCGAAAAGGTAACCCTTGATACCGAATAGATGGGTATCCTTGAGAGGTGTAACCCGAAGGTAAGCCTTCTCGTCAACTTCATAGGTCACAACCTTATGACAGCGATCATATTGGCTCTTTTGACGAGATTAGGCTGTTTTCAACTTTTCACGAATAATGTGAACTTGCTCCGCTGCATCCTGGATCATATCCGGGCCAAAGAGTTGCCTCTCTCCAGTTTCCGACCAGTTAAGAGGTGTTCGACACCTTCGTCCATAGAGAACTTCAAAAGGGGCTTTGCCCAAGCTTGATTGATAAATATTGTTATATGCGAACTCGGCAAATGGAAGACATTTCTACTAGTTCATACCGAAAGATATAACACAAGCTCGGAGCATGTCTTCAATGATTTGATTGACTCGCTCGGTTTGACGACTTGATTGCGGGTGGAAAGCAGTGCTAAAGGATAGATGAGTCCCCATAGCAGTTTGAAAACTTTCCCAAAATCAGGAAGTAAAGATACTTCCACGGTCTGAGTTAATCTCCAAAGGAACACCATGAAGAGAAACTATTCATGAAACATATAACTCTGCTAGCTGGCTAGTAGTTATGCTCCCCCGAATAGGAAGAAAATGAGACACTTTGGAAAGACGGTCGATGACCACAAAGATAGCACTATTTCCTCTCTTGGTCCTGGGAAATCTGGTAATGAAATCCATACCGACCTTATCCCATTTCCATTCGGGAATAGCTAAGGGTTGAAGGGTGCCAGCAGGCCTTTGATGTTCTGCTTTCACGCGATGACAAACGTCGTAGTTAGCAACGAACTGAGCAATTTCTCTCTTCATCCTAGTCCACCAGAACCTCTGGCGTAGGTCCTGATACATCTTGGTACTACCCGGATGAATTGAGAGTGGAAAATCATGAGCCTCCTTAAGAATCAGCTGCCAAAGATGTTGGCTCTTGGGAACCATCAAACGGTTCTGGAAGAGCACCACACCTTGATCATCAAAAGAGAAATCCTTAGCGATACCGCTAACAAGGTTTTCTTTGATCTGGGAAATACCCTTATCACGCTTCTGGCCAGCTATAATTTGATCCTTAAGAGTAGGTTTCACCACCAAGTTGGATAGGAATCCTTGAGGAACAATATGGAGGTTTAACTTCCGCAATTTCTCATGGAGAAATGGTTGACCTTGTAGTAACATCAAATTGTTACAATAAGACTAACCACTTAGTGCATCAGCCATGACATTGGCTTTCCCCTGGGTGTAAGTTATCCCTAAGTCGTAATCTGTGATCAACTCAACCCACCGTCTTTGCCTGAGATTCAAATCCGGCTGGGTGAAGATATATTTTAGACTTTGGTGACCGGTGAAAACTTCGCAACGATTACCCAGAAGGTAATGTCGCCAAGTTTTCAGTGCATGGACTACAGCTGCCAGCTCAAGATCATGTGTCGGATAATTATCCTCATGTGGACGCAACTGTCGAGATGCGTATGCAATCACATGACGATCTTGCATGAGAATGCTACCTAATCCTTCTCGCGAGGCGTCACAATAGATAACAAAGTCCTTAGAGAAATTTGGTGGCACCAGAACAGGAGCAGAGGTCAGTCGTCTTTTCAACTCCTGAAAACTGTGCTCGCATTGTGGAGTCCACTCGAACTTTTTATCTTTCCTGAGGAGTTCAGTCAGAGGTTTTGCAACCTTGGAGAAATTCTCGACAAAGCGGCGACAATAGCTTGCTAAGCCAAGGAAACTCTGAACTTGCTTAATCGATTCAGGTTGATTCCAATCAAGGACGGCCTAAACTCTCTCGGGATTGACAACAATACCTTTACTAGAAATCACGTGGCCCAGATAGGTCACTTCTGGCAACCAAAATTCACACTTGGAGAATTTGGTGTACAGACGGTGCTCTCGAAGTTTCATCAATACCAGCCTTAGATGCTCGGCATGTTCTTGTTTGTTCTTTGAGTAGAGGAGTATATCGTCGAGGTAAACAAGGACAAATTTATCTAAATACTCCATGAAGATCGAATACATCAAGCAAGATAAGGTGGTTGGGGCATTGGTTAAACCGAAGGATATGACGGTGTACTCGTATTGGCCATAACGAGTAACAAAAGCTGTTTTTGGAATGTCCCCGTTCCTAATTCTGATTTGATGGTATCCCAACCTCAATTCCATTTTGGAGAACACAGAGGATCCAGCGTGTTTATCATACAAGTCATTGATCCTGGGGAGCCGAAACTTGTTCTTAATGGTGACCAGATTCACTGGTCGATAATCCACAACCATCTGAGACGAACCATCCTTCTTCTTAACAAAGAGGACAGGACAAGCCCTAGGAGAAGAACTGAGACGGATGAAACCTTTCTTCAAAGACTCATCGAGTTGGATCTTAAGTTCGTCTAGTTCTAAGGGTGTCATCTTATAGGGTCTTCTGGCTATTGGGACAGTCCCTGGGTTGAGCTCTATCACAAACTCAACATCTCTGACAGGAGGAATTCCTGGCAGTTCTTCTGGAAAGACATCCGGAAAGTCACAGACTACCGGAATATCGTCTAACTCTGTAAGGGGGCTAGCATTGAGGGAATAGAGTTGGCGCTTGGTTGTTCGATTGGAGATATTAACTATCTCACCCGATGGATGTGTAAGTTGAACAATCCTAGAATGAGTATCAATCTTGGCATAGTGGGCTTTAATCCAATCCATACCTAGAATGATATTGATGTCCAAAGACTTGAGGGCTATCAAAGATGCTAGCAAGACTAATCTATCCACCAGAATCTCATTATCATGACTCACTCTAGAAGTTTGCCATTTTGAACCAGGAGTCTGAACTACTAAAGGAGTAGGCATATCACAAAAAGACATGTTATGCAACTGTGCATAACTTCCTGAGATGAAGGAATGAGATGCCCGAGTATCAAATAGAACAGATGCTTTATGACTGTTGACAAGGAGCATACCTAGGATGACATCAGGATCATCAAGGGCTTCCTCAGCAGACACATAGTTCACTCGTCCACAAGCAGGAGCTGGCTTCCCAAAGAAGGCTTTTCCTGGCTTTCCACGACCAGCGGGCTTAGCATTATTCTGGGGACACTCACGGGAGCAATGTCCCGGTTCTCCACACTTATAGCAGACCACGGTGGCACGGGATGCAACATTTGCAGGCGGTCCTCCAAATGGCCTGACTGGAGGGTTGGGCTGAGCTGGGTGAGGCGCTTGGAAGGATGGCCTCGCATTGTATCTTGGCGGCAGAGCTGCATTGGGCACCCAGACCCGGCGTTAATTGGGGCCCGAGCCAGATGCGGGGTTGAAGTCACAGTTGTGCTTTCTTGTGGCCTCATAATCAGTCTGTCCAGTCTCGACATTGATTGCCTTGTTGATGAGAGCCTGGAAAGTGGTGCACTCATGCAGGCGCAGATCTCGACGGAGCTCAGGATTAAATCCCTTGCGGAAACTAGCCTGCTTCTTGGCATCGGTAGAAACTTCCTCAAGAGCATAGCGAGCAAGGTTTCCAAACTCACGACTATAAGCATCCACTGACAGTCTGCCCTGGGTGAAGGCACAACATTCCTCTCTCTTACGATCCATCAGACCTTCTGGGATGTGATGGGTACGAAGGCTGCACTGAATTCCGTCCAAGTTGGTGTGGGGCCTGCGGGACGCATGGCTTCAAAATTTTCCCACCACAGATTGGTGGGTCCTTCTGGAAAGTAAGTTGCAAAGGTCACCTTGTTGGCCTCGGTCATGTTGGCAGCCCGGATCTTGCGATACATGCTAGTCAGCCAGTCATCCGCGTCGAGTGGGTCGACCGAATGATGATACTTGGGTGGGCACAGTCTGATGAAATCACCAAGTGATACGCCATGATTGAGATCATTGCGGGGAGCACGTGCTGTGTTCTGCTCGATTCTTTCTAACAGCCTGCTGGTCTCCCTCTTGTTTCGTTCAGCTTCTACCATTACTTCCGCCAAGGACGGCGCATGTGGCAGATCCTCTTGCCTTGGCTGGCTTCCCTCGCCCTGCTCAGGGGCAGGCACAGGGTTATTCCTAGTTGCCACCATCCTGGAAAAACAAACCCACAGCTTAATCATAGGGAACAACAACTCTAAGACAGAAGATAAGGATTATACTGGACAACATGGCATGCAGGATAAATACCAATCAACATGGTAAAACAACTGCCATATGAACACCATGATTCATACACACCGTGACATAGTTCAGTACAAGCAAAGCTGAAATACAACTACGGAGAGATGACAAAACTCATCGGAGGCATTACAAGCTTCCTATACATTATCTATCTACACCTCGGGAACTCAACTCTCAACCTCATCATATCCCACAAGACACGCAGGACTGTGGCGATACGATTACTAGCATACTAGAACTAACATCCACGTACTCAAGCATCGCCGTAGAATGCCTCATACACGTTACCCCCATGACCCAGGAACTGAACCTGAGGATCTGGAAACACACTAGCCTGTGATCCCTGGGAGCCATAAGGAAATAGATGTGGCTTTGGTCCCCTTGTCAGCGGAAACAGTGGTCCTCAAAGAGGGGTGATGCCTCCAACATTGGGCCAGTCTACGTGTGCTGGCAGATGAGTCTGCGATGGGGTCAGCATCTCCAAATCTCCATAGCCTGTCTGCATGACAGGTGCCAACTGCGTCAGGGCTGTCCAAAGAGGTACACGGGTAGCATAAAGCTCCATGCGAAGGGCGCATGCATCACGATCCCTGATCTCCAACATTTGAGCGGTCACCTGGAACCTAGGGTCCTCATGGGAGTGATCATAGTAGGCTGCACTAAGATAACCATCCTCTCCTCCCATAGAAGCAGGAACATAACAAAACTCTGTGTTCTGAAGCAGACCATGGTGAAACCTCATGATAGTCAGCATGGTGTAAGCGGCCTCCTAAAATGCCATATCTATGGTGACACCTAAACCATAAGTCCAGTGCAACGGCTCTGCAGCTCCAGGGTATGAAGGATAAATCTTGACGGTACACAGATACTGACTCTGGTTGAAATCTCGATACTGTTCCTCCAGTGTGTACTCCGGGTACCAACGGTATCCAGCCTCCATCATAACTCTAACCAACATGGCCGTGTGACCCGGTACATCGATGCAACTAGTCAGACGGACCACTTGACATGAATGACGAGGGGGCATCTGAAACAGAAAATGATGCAAAGAGATTAGAGACTCTAGCAGAAATTGGACAGCATAACGGTTGTAATTGCTCAAAAAGGATTTTGAGACAACTGCAAAAGATTGGAAAAGCATAACCACTCGACTTTCTAGACTGAAATCTCTTCTCCATCTGTTTGTCACACCAACAATACTTAAGTGCCTACATTCACTTGCAAACAAGCTAGCTAGTGGTCCATGGTTAGTAACTTGGCATCCTAAGTAATGGATGAGCAGCCTAGTTCTTATCCCCGTAGAAAAGATGAGAATGACTCATAAAAGAATAACTTGGGAAGTGGAGTAAAAAGAGCCTTACGTTCCCTTCCACAATAAATTCCCCTACTTTTCTATAGTGTTTCTAGACTCCACTTGCATAATATGTTCTTAAAGATAGGCGTCACACGACCCGACACTCAAGTCATACAAACATGTTCATAAAAACCAAGCGGAAGCATAAGCTGTCTGAGTACAGACATATGAAAGGGGTAAAAAGGCACATGGCTTGACTATCTACAGCCCACCACAGGGCAAAGATCGTAGCTGGGACACCAGCTATTCGGCATCGTCAACATCTAGATAGAACCCACCTAATGGGTCATGGGTCTCATCTGCAACATTTATTAACAAAACATGAGTACAAACGTACTCAGCAAGTCTTTAGAACATACCTAGTCTAATCATTCTCATGTATCATCAAGGAAGTGGTGGAGTTTAGGTAGCAATGCCAGCTTTGACTCATGGCTAACCCACACTACTCAAATTTTAACTCTTTGTTACAATTTTAGATATCGCACACGAGTCCACTAACTCCAGGTCAAAACATCACCATGGATTCACTTCCCTCTCCTGGGAGAGTGCCATCCACGGTACTCACACTTGTCTTGATATTTTTATGAGTATCCATTTGATTATCTATGAACAAGATAAGTTCTCCAAGTAGTCCATATCCGGGGACGCGGCTATTCGAATAGTTTCATACCCTGTAGGGGTGTACTTCTTCACACATGCTCTTGCCACTTATCGCGGTGTGCTCATAAAACCAGGCACCTCGGCAACCTTCAAGCAGATGCCCAGCGAGGGAGTCAGCCACGACCGTCAATCACATAAGACCTCTAGTCCATGCTATCGCCTATTTGAGACTGAACCCGCATGGAAGTCCGGCCGAAGTTTCCGCTATGGCCCCAAACGATGTGTGCAGGGTTCCCAAGCCCACCATTTGGGTGACCCTTGGTACACCGTGCCACTGCCTTCCGCGTCGTAACCCACCCTTAGGGTCAGCGCTACGCATGGCCTCTAGCATACTATAAACACTAGAAACTACTTGCAACTCCTGGACCAAGGACTAAGCGAATGATAAGTCGAGCGGGTTCATATTTCGGGGCCCAGCATGTGGTAGTAACTAGTCTTAGATCACAAACACGGATCTCAGTTCCTAATAACGGTCCCAATCAGACAACCCACTATGTACTCCTACATAGCCTCTCAACGCTACCTTTACCAAATCGAGTTCATCATTATATCACCACATCAGAACAACATTGTTTCACTCACCTCATCACCCAGATGAATCAGACCTGACACAACTCTAATCATAGCACGCATAGCAGGCAAAGTAAGCTAAGCACATCATGGCACAAGCATCTACCAGGTATGCTAGGTTGCAACATTTAGCTATTTACTATGACAATGTCAGGCTATGCAGCAAAATAGGATCATCTATCGTGTATGACTGTCATGTCATCGACTGTCCTAATGCAATAAACAAGAGCAAGAGCGAGAGAGTAGGATGTTATCGGGATGATCAAAGGTTCTCTCCTTCGTCGGGATACTCGAGGGTATCCTTAGAAGCAGGGCCTACCACAATGCAGATAAGAAACAATCAACCCATGCAAGTGCAACAATATGATGCATGATCATGGCATGATAGCATGTATGGATGAGCTAATGCAACTAGTGTTCATGTTGATTTCAAATGAAGTTGAATATAGATTCTATATACTAACCTATTAGTGAATGTCAATGTTCACCTATTTAGATTGCTCTAACATGCATGACAATAGCACCATTGGATTCATTGGATTTTTCTAATAAATTTTCATATATAAATTATTTTCATCTGATTTACAGATTAATTTATATGAATTTTTGAAGTTTTGAATAATATGTGGAATTATTTTCAAACTAGAAAAGGGGAAAATGACATCAGCCTGACATCACTGTGACGTCAGCTGGTCAGCTGACCGGGCCAGAGTCAAACGTGACATGCAGGACCCGCAAGTCAGTGTCTCAGGCTTAACCTCCATGGCGGCCAGGGTGTTTGACCCACCCTGGGGCCCACTGTCAGCGTCACTTGCTAATCAAACAGGGGGCACTAGAGGCTAACCGGCCAGCCATGTCGGCACCGGCCAAAGGGTGGTCGCCGGCGACCATCCGACATGGCGAAGGCTCGCCGGAAGCCGCTAGGGGGCTCGGATCAGCGCGCAGAGAGCACTGGAAGAAAGCCCGTGCTCGACCGCATCGGGTGGGCTGGCCAGGGGGGCTTGGGGTCACCGGAGGCTCGCCGGAAAGCACTTTCCACGGCGGCGCCCGTACGGCCACGATGGGAAGGACGCCAGGGAGCACGGAGAGACCAGGGGAGAGAGGGAGGAGGACAGGGTGCTCAGTGGGAGTGCTGCAGGGGGCTCAGTGGGCTCGGGGTTGACCCGGCTTCGGCAAAATCGATGACGGAGCTCCGGCGGGTACCGAGGTTTAAGATGACCACGATAGCGGCTTCGAGGGGCTCTCTGGATCTTTTGGCGCCATGGGGAGTACCAGGGGGTCAAGGCGATGCTCAGTGGCACCACAGAGGGGCGAGGGGAAGCAAGAGGCTACGGGAGCGGCGAGCGGCGGCTACGGCAACACTCGGCAGAGGAGGGGAAAGGGGGAACCATGGGGGAAATGGAGAGGAGATGGGGCCAGCACGTCCCTGGCGAGGTCTTCTAGCTTGCCAGCGCGACGAGGGGGTGGCCAGGCAGGCAAGTGGCATGGCGCCACCGCCGCGGGCGCCGTCCCCTTCTTCTCCTCTGCCTTCTAGCAAGAGGTAGAAGACGGGGCTGCCCCTCGTGGGTTGTGGCTAGGTAATCCTTTCCTCTTTGTATTTCTTTTTATTCTTTGTTTTCTACTTTCTGTTATTTGTATTATTTTATTTTCAGGTACAAATGTTATCTCAAAATTACCCCAATATTTTATATAATCAAGTTTGAATATTTCTAACTTATCCAAAAAGTTTCAGGATATTTGAAAACTAAAATAATGATAAATGCTTTATTTGGTATTTTCAGAGACTTTATCATTTATTTTTAAATTGCTTTGATTTTTCAAATAATTGAAATGATCCCTATTATAATCATGTCCAAATTTACCAGACATAGGGAATATTTTTAGTGGGCATTTTGGATTTGTTGAATTTTCCCCAAATTTGAATTGTTTTGATTCAAAGTGAGCTTGGGGTTTCTTTAGCTCCCCATTTCAAGTTGATGCCAAATTGAAAGATGATGCAAAGCACATGTTGTTCCTATGACTCCTAGCTAGGGATGTGACACAAGCATATTAGGCAAAGTAGGTAAATCACAGCATGGCTCAAGCATCTACCAAGTATGCTAGTTTGCAAGGTTTAGCTATTTACTGTGACAATGACAGGTCATGCAAAGGAATGGGTTCATCTACCGCGTATGACAGACAAGTGAACGTTTGTAGTGCAATAACCAAGAGCAGGAGTGAGAGAATGGAATATTATCAAAATGATAAATGGGATTGCTTGCCTTGCTGGGAAGCGGGAAGGTATTCTCCTTCGTTGGAATACTCAGGGGTATCCTTAGAAGCAGGGCCTACCACAATGCAGATAAGTAGCAATCAATACATGGTAAGTGCAACAATTTGATGCATGATCATGACATGGCAGCATGTATGGATGAGCTAATGCAACAACTATCCAATTTAAATGAAGTGATTTTGAATATAGGTTCAAAATCGTTCTCCATTTCATATTCCATATGTTAACCTATTAGTAAATGTCAGTGTTCATCTACATAGGTTTCTCTAACATGCATGATGACAACACCATTGGATTCATTGGATTTTTTTGATAAATTGTCATATATAAATTATTACAATCTGAGTTATAGATTAATTTATATGAATTTCCTAAGTTTTAAATAGTTTATGGAATTAATTTAATTCAGGAAATTCTTTATTAAATCAGCATGACATCATTATGACGTCACCTGGTCAACAGACCGTTGACAGGTCAAACCTGACCAGTGGGGTCCACTGGTTAGTGACCCAGCCTCTAACAGAATTATTTAAAACACTAATTACTAATTAATTAGGATAGGGCCCACTGTCAATGGGTCATTAACTTAAATAAATTAATTAGTTATTTATTTAAAACTAATCCAAATTAACCCTGACCCAGTCCCACTTGCTAGTGACCCACGGGTCAAACCCCCGTGGTCAACACCAGCCAGACTCACAGGCCTTGAGCCGCCGGTGACTCCAGAGATGGCAGAGGGGTCGGGTTTCCTCCTCCGACGACCATTTCACCGGCAGAAGGCACCAGGCGAGCCTAGGCTCACGCGCACGTCCATCCCGACACCTCTTAGGGGCTGAGACGGCCGGGATCGATTCTAGCGATGAGCTCGGTGGCTACCGGAGCTCGGGTGAACACGGGCTACTCGAACTAAGGCGCAACATGGCCGGAGATTGGCACCTACGGACTCTACGCGCCCCCACGAGCTCAGTGGTGGCCTCGGAAGGACCAACTGGTCACAGGAGCAATGCCGACAACGAGCTCGTGCGGCAGGCCATTTCGGGCATCGATGGAACCGGGCACTATAGAGGGGGAAACGGCCGGGGAAGAGAGGGGAAAGAACCGGGGGCTCACTACGGGCTCGGAGTTGATGAAAGCTTGCTCGGGGAGTACTCGGAGGAGACGAATCGATGGCAGCGGTGCTCGATCCCCAGGAGGAAGAAGGGGTCGAGGTCGTCGCTCCAGGGCTTCTGGTGGCGCATGGCTTGGCTCAGAGGACGGGGATGACGAGGCGGAGCTTCTGGCGGGCTCAGTGAGCCGCGGGACTGGCTGTAACTACGGCGGCGAGCGAGCGGGGCCATCGGCCAGGGCGGAGCAGAGGAGAGGGAAGAGGCAGGGGGATGAATGAGCAAGAGAGAGAGAGTGATGGGGATGGCAGCGCATCCTCATCTGCTTGCCAGCCCGACGTGGGATGCAGGCGTGTAGGGAACTGCGTGGCAGCTCCGATGCGTGCGCACGGCGAGCACATGCTCGTCCTCCTAGCCGCTAGGAGGACGACGACAGTGCTGGGCCAGATGGGACGGCCTAGGTGGGCTTCCTCCTTTTTTTAAGTTTCCATTTTCTATTTTCTTTCTGACATTTGTTTATCTTTTTTTTAGTTAGTCACAAATGCCAGGCATAGAATATCCCAAATATTTTATAGACCCTAGTTTGAATTTTTCAAACCACTATAAAAAGTTTCAGAACATTTTGAATAGTAAAATAATTATATTGCTTTATTTGTCATTTTCAAGAGCTTTAATATTTATTTATGAAATGTTATAAGGATTCAAATATTTAGAATGACCCCTGATATATTGATGTCCACATTTATCAGACATAGGGGACATTTTTATGGGCATTTTGGATTTGTTGTTTTTTCATAGCTATTAAATTTGTTTGATTCAAGTGAGGCGTTTGTGGTTTCTATTAATCCCCATTTCAAGTTGATGCAAAAAGTGAAACATGATGCACACACATGCTGACCTATGTATGCTAACTAGGGATGTGACAACTCACCCCCACTCAAAAGAACCTCGCCCCGAGATTTGGAAGTCGTCGGGAAGAGCGCGGGGTACTCTAGTTGAAGACGATCCTCTCTTTCCCATGTGGCTTCCTTCTTGGCATGGTGTGACCGCTGAACCTTGAGAAACTTGATGTTCTGACGATGAGTGGTACGCTCATCTTGATCAAGAATACGAACAGGGTATTTTTGATATGTAAGGTTATCTTGGAGATCAAGCGCTTCATGGTCTACTTCACGGACAGGGTTCGAGAAGCAACGCCTGAGTTGCAAGACGTGCAAGACATCATTAACCTTGTAAAGATGCGGCGGAAGTTCCAATTGGTAGGCAACCTCTCCTCGCTTAGCAAGAATGTGAAAAGTTCCAATGTAACGAAGAGCCAACTTTCCCTTGATATTGAATCGATGGGTACCCTTCAGAGGTGTAATCCAAAGATAAGCCTTCTCGTCAACTTCATAGGTCACAGCCTTATGATGGCGATCATATTGGCTCTTTTAACGAGATTGGGCTATTTTCAACTTTTCACGAATAATGCGAACTTGGTCCTCTGCATCCTGGATCATATCCGAGCCAAAGAGTTGCCTCTCTCCGGTTTCTGACCAATTAAGAGGTGTTCGACACCTTCATCCATTGATAACTATTGTTATAAAAAAATTCGGCAAATGGAAGACATTTCTCCCAATTCATACCGAAGGATATAACACAAGCTCGAAGCATGTCTTCATGTGGTCAAACATGACTGCAGATGGAAAGCAGTGCTAAAGGATAGATGAGTCCCCATAGCAGTTTGGAAATTTTCCCAAAATCGGGAAGTAAAGAACTAAAGATACTTCCACGGTCTGAGTTAATCTCCAAAGGAACACCATGAAGAGAAACTATTCGAGAAACGTATAACTCCGCTAGCTGGCTAGCAGTAATACTCTCCCGAACACAAAGAAAATGAGCCACTTTGGAAAGATGGTCTATGACCACAAAGATAGCATTATTCCCTCTCTTAGTCCTGGGAAATCTGGTAATGAAATCTATACCGACCTTATTCCATGCCATTCAGGAATAGCTAAAGATTGAAGGGTACCAGCAGGCCTTTGATGTTCAGCCTTAACGCAACGACAGACGTCGCAATTGGCAACGAACTAAGCAATTTCTCTCTTCATCCTAGTCCATCGGAACCTCTGGCGTAGGTCCTAGTACATCTTGGTACTACCCAGATGAATTGTGAGAAGGGAATCATGAGCGTCCTTAAGGATCAGCTGCCGAAGATGTTGGTTCTTAGGGACCACCAAACGGTTATGAAAGACCACCACACCTTGATCATCGATAGAGAAATCCTTAGTGATACCGCTAACGAGGTTCTCTTTGATCCGGGAAATACCCTTGTCACTCTCTTGGCCAGATATAATTGGATCCTTAAGAGTAGGTTTCCCCACCAGGTTGGAAAGGAATCCTTGAGGAACAATGTGGAGGTTCAACTTCCAAAATTCCTCATAGAGAAGTGGTTGACCTTGTTGTAACATCAGGTTGTTACAATAAGACTTACGACTTAGTGCATCAGCCATGACATTAGCTTTCGCGAGGGTGTAAGTTATCCCTAAGTCATAATCTGTAATCAACTCAACCCACCATCTTTTCTCGAGATTGAAATATGGCTGGGTGAAAATATATTTCACACTTTGGTGATCAGTGTAAATTTTGCAACGATTACCTAGAAGGTAATGTCACCAGGTTTTCAATGCATGGACTACAGCTGCAAGCTCAAGATCATGTGTTGGATAATTATCCTCATGTGGATGCAACTGTCGATATGCATATGCAATCACATGACGGTCTTTCATGAGAATGGAACCTAATCCTTGTTGCGAGGCATCGCAATAGATAACAAAGTCCTTAGAAAAGTTTGGTGCACCAGAATGGGAGCAGAGGTCAGGCATCTTTTCAGGTCCTAAAAACTGTGCTTGCATTGTGGGGTCCAATAAAACTTTTTATCTTTCTTGAGGAGTTCAATCAGAGGTTTCGCAACCTTCGAGAAGTTCTCAATGAAGCGGCGACAATAGCTCGCTAAGCCAAGGAAACTCCGAACTTGCTTAACCGATTCAGGTTGAGTCCAATCAAGGACGACCTGAACTCTCTCGGGATTGATAGGAACACCTTTACCAGAGATCTCGTGGCCTAGATAGGTCACTTCTGGTAACCAAAATTCACACATGGAGAATTTGGCATACAAACGATGCTCTCGAAGTTTCATCAATACCAGCCTTAGATGCTCGCCATATTCCTGTTTGGTCTTCGAGTAGATGAGTATATCATCGAGGTAAACCACGACGAATTAATCCAGATACTCCATGAAGATTGAATTCATCAAGCGAGAGAAGGTGGCTGGAGCATTGGTTAAACCAAAGGACATGACAGTGTACTTGTATTAGCCATAACTAGTATCAAAAGCCATTTTTGGAATGTCCCCGTTTCTAATTCTGATTTGATGGTATCCCAACCTCAAATCCATCTTGGAAAACATAGAGGATCCAACGAGTTGGTTATACAAATCGTTGATCCTGGGGAGCGGATACTTGTTCTTTATGGTGACCAGATTCACTGGCCGTTAAGTCCACAACCATCCGATCCGATCCATCCGTCTTCTTGACGAAGAGGATGGGGCAAGCCCAAGCAGAAGAACTAGTACGAATGAAACCTTTCTTCAAAGCCTCATCGAGTAGTTTCTTTTGTTCGGCTAGTTCTAAGGGTGCCATCTTATAGGATCTTATGGCTATGGGGACAGTCCCTGGGATGAGCTCTATCAGAAACTCTACATCTCTGACAGGTGGAATTCCTGGCAGTTCTTCTGGAAAGACATCCGGAAAGTCTTGGACTACCGGAATATCTTCTAATTTTGGAAGAGGGCTAGCATTGAGAGATAGAGTTGGCGCTTGACTGCTCGAGTGGAGACATTAACTATCTCTCCTGATGGATGTGTAAGCTGAACATTCCTAGTATGAGTATCAATCTTAGCATAGTGGGCTTTCATCCAATCCATGCCTAAGTTGATATTGATGTCCAAAGACTCGAGGGCTATCAAAGATGCTAGAAAGACTAGCCTATCCACAAGAATCTCATTGTCATGGCTCACTCTAGAAGTTTGCCATGTTGAACCAGGGGTCTGAACTACTAAAGGAGTAGGCATATCACAAAAAGACATGTTATGCAACTATGCATAACTTTCTGAGATGAGTGAATGAGATGCTCCAGTATCAAACAGAACAGATGCTGTATGACTATTGACAAGGAGCATACCTAGGATAACATCAAGATCCTCAAGGGCTTCTTGACCAGAAACATAATTCACTCGACCACGAGCAAGAGCTGGCTTCACGTAGAAGGCTTTTCCCGGCTTCCCACGTCCAGCCGGCTTGGCATTGTTTTGAGGACACTCACGGGAATAGTGTCCTGGTTATCCACATTTGTAGCATACAATGGTAGCACGGGGAGCAACATTGACAGGAGGACCTCCGAATGTCCTGGGTGGAGGGTTGGGCTGAGCTGGGAGAGGCGCCTGGAAGGATGGCCTTGCGGTGTACCTTGGTGCCAGAGCTGTATTGGGCACCCACACCCGACGTTTGTTGGGGCCTGTGCCAGATGGGGGGCTGAAGTCATGGGTGTACTTCTTAGTTCCCTCGTAATTAGTTTGTCCTGTTTCGACATTGATCGACTTGTTTACGAGGGCCTAGAAGGTTGTGCACTCATGCAGGCGCAGATCTCGACGGAGCTCAGGATTAAGTCCCTTGCGGAACCTAGCTTCTTTCTTGGCATCGGTCGACACTTCCTCCGGAGCATAACGACCAAGATTGTCGAACTCGCGGCTATAGGCATCCACTATCAGTCTGCCCTGGGTAAAAGCACAAAACCCTCTCTCTTGCGATCCATCAGCCCTTCCGGGTTGTGATGGGTACGGAATGCCTCACTGAAATCTGCCCAAGTTGCTGCGGGGCCTGTGGGATGCATGGCTTCATAATTTTCCCACCGCAGATTAGCGGGTCCTTCCACGAACTATGCATCAAAAGTCACCTTGTTGGCCTCAAATACATTGGCACCTCGGAACTTGTGGGACATGCTAGTCAGCCAGTCATCAGCGTCGAGCGGGTCGACCGAATGATGAAACTTAGGTGGGCACAACATGACGCAGTCATTGAGGGACACACCATCATTACGATCATTGCAGGGAGTACGCGTTGTATTCTGCTGAATGCGTTCCAATAGCTTGTTGGTCTCCCTTTTATTCCTTTCAGCTTCAAGCATCACTTCTGCCAAGGAGGGTGCCTGCGGTAGGTTCTCTTTTCTTGGTTGGTTTCCCTCGCCCTGCTCGAAGGCAGGCACGGGGTTATTCCTAGTTGACACCATCCTGGGAAAACAAACCCATAACTTAGACAAGGAAGACAACAACTCTAAGACATAAGATGAGGGATGTACTAAACAACATGGCATGCAAGGGTAAACACCCGATCAACATGGTAAAAACAAACTTCCATATGAACACCATGATTCATACACAACATGATATAGTTCGGTACATGCCCAAGCCGAGACAACCTACAAAAAGATGACACCACTCATCAAAGGCATTACAAGCTTCTTATACATTATCTATCTACACCTCCAGAACTCAACTCTCAACCTCAGTCATATCCCACAAGACACACAGGACTGTGGCGATACAACTACTACAATACTAGAACTAACATCCGCGTACTCAGGCATCGCCATAGAATGCCTCATATAGGTTACCTCCGTAACCCGGGAGCTAAACCTGAGGATCTAGAAACACCCTAGCCTGCGATCCCTGGAAACCATAAGGACATGGATGTGGCCTTGGTCTCCTCGTTGGTGGCATCAACGATCCTCGAAGAGGAGTGATGCCTCCAACATCGGGCTAGTCTACGTGAGCTGGCAGATGAGTCCGTGATGGCTTCAGCATCTCTAAATCTCCATAGCCTGTCTGCATGACAGGTGCTAGCTGCGTTAGGGCTGTCCAAAGACGTGCACAGGTAGCATAAAGCTCCAGGTGCAGGGCACGTGCATCACGATCCCTGTTGTCCAACATCTGAGCGGTCACCTGAAGCCTAGGGTCCTCATGAGAATGATCATAATAGGCTGCACTAAGATAACCATCGTCTCCTCCTAGAGTAGCAGGAACATAGAAGAACTCAGTGTTCTAAAACAGTCCATGGTGGGATCTCATAATAGTCAACATGGTATAGGCGGCCTCTTGAACTACCATATCTATGGTGACACCTAACCCATATGACCAATGCAGCGGCTTTGTAGCTCCAAGATATGCTGGATATATCCTAATAGTACACAAATACCGGCTTTGGTTGAAATCTCGATAATGCTCCTCCACTATATACTCTGGGTACCAACGATAACTAGTCTCCATCATAACTCTAACCAACATGGCCGTCTGACCTGGTACATCGATGCACCTAGTAGGACGGACCACCTGACGAGAAGGAAGAGGGGGCATCTAAAACAGAGAATGATGCAAAGACATTAGAGATCTAGCATAAATTGGACAGCATAATGGCTGTAATTGCTCAAAAAAGATTTTGAGATAACTGCAAAGATTGGATATCATAACCACTCAGCTTTCTAGACTCAAGTTTCTTATCCAAATGATTGTCACACCTAACAATAATCTAGAACCAGAGTTCACTTGCAACAAGCTAGCTAATAGTCCATGGTTAATAACTTGTCATCCTAAGAAATAGATGAGAAGCCTAGTTCTTAACCCCGTAGAAAAGATGAGGGTGACTCAGAATAGAATAACTTGGGAAGAGGAGTAAAAAGATCCTTACGTTCCCTTCACAATCAATTCCCTTACTTTTTTATACTGTTTCTAGACTTAACTTCGACCGGTTTGGCTTGGTAGTCCTACAGTCAGTCAGGCTCTGATAACAACGCTGTCGGGACCCCGATCCTAAGTCATAAGAATACAGCTTGTAACACATCACATCACTATGCGACCTCATGCACGGTAACCCCACGGCTATAGCCTTACCTTAACTGGGACTGTTTGCGCCTTTTGGCTCACGTATGTGAATATTTTGCTAGCATTCAAATGACAGAGAACCCAAGACGACATGACTAGTCATAGAACCCAAGTGGCACATCCATATGGAAACAGGCATATGTAACCCAGCAATGCAGGTGTCAACCTCAAGCGTGTGTAGACGAGTCATAGCAAGCTACAAGGACTCCATTACGTCGTGGGGCATTAATCTCATCACTTCACGTAGACGAGTTATAGTAGGCTACAGGGACTCCATTACACTGCGAGACATTTCCCCAAAGGGACAGACACAGCAGCAAAGAAGGATACATGCCGGTCAACCAATGTGTTCGGAGCAGTAGCAAGCTACCAAGGCTCGGTGGATGCACAAAGAGGCAGTTTCTCGTAGAGAGTACTACTAAAGGCACATGACTAGGTGTCGGATCCCATACATACCGTTGCACGTCACACGTATGCACGACATGGACGATATGCATAGATACAACTATGGCATCACAACATAACCATACAACACCACAACTTTTATTTAAGAGGCTCAGAAGAGCCTTGCATAATATGTTCTTACAGGTAGGCGTCACATGACCCGACACTCAAGTCATACAAGCAGGTTAATACAAACCAAGCGGAAGCATAAAGCTGTCTGAGTACAGACAATTGAAAGGGTAAAAAGGCACATGGCCTGACTATCTACTGCCCGCCACAGGGCATAAGGTCATAGCTGGGACACCAGCTATTCGGCGTCGTCGACATCTAGGTAGAACCCACTTGATGGGTCCTGAGTCTCATCTGCAACATTTATTAAGCAAACATGAGCACAAACGTACTCAGCAAGTCTTTAAACCAGACCTAGACTATTCATGCTCATGTATCAACAAGGGGAGTGGTGGAGTTTATGCAGCAGTGCCAGCTTTGACTCATGCCTAACCTATCCTACACATTTTTAATTATTTATTCAAATTTTAGATATCGCACACGAGTCCACTAACTCCACATCAATACACCACCATGGATTCACTTCTGCCTCCTACGAGAGTGACATCCACGGTACTCACACTTGTTTTGAGATTTTTATGAGTATCCATTAAATTATCTATGAACAACATAATTTCTCCACGTAGTCCGTATCCGAGGAGGTGGCTATTCGAAAAGATTCATACCTTGCAGGGGTGTACTTCTTCACATGATCTCGCCACTTATCGCTGTGTGCTCATAAAGCATGCACCTCGGCAACCTTCAAGCGGAAGCCCAGCGAGGGAGTCGGTCACGACTGTCAATCACACAAGACCTCTAGTCTAGGCTATTGCCTATTTGAGACTGAACCCGCACGGAAGTCCGGCCGAAGTTTCCGCTACGGCCCCAAACGATGTGCACAGGGTTCCCAAGCCCACCATTTGGGTGACCCTTGGTACACCGTGCCACTGCCTACCACGTCATAACCCACCCCTAGGGTCAGTGCTACGCACGGCCTCCAGCATACTATAAACACCAGAAACTACTTTTCACACCTGGACCAAGGACTAGGTGGTTGATAAGTCGAGCGGGGTCATATTTCAGGGCCTAGCGTGTGGTAGTAACTAGCCTTGGATCACAAACACGGAACTCAGTTGCTAAGAATGGTCCCAATGAGATAACCCTCTATGTACTCCTACATAGCCTCTCATCGCTACCTTTACCAAAATGGGTTCATCATTAAGCTTATCACATCAGAACAACACTGTTTCATTCCAGTTCATCACCCAGATGAATCAGACCTGACACAACTCTAAGCATAGCAAGCATAGCAGGCAAAGTACGTAAAGCACAACATGGCTCAAGCATCTACCAAGTATGGTAGGTTGTAAGATTTAGCTATTTACTGTGGCAATGACATGTCATGCAAAGGAATGGGTTCATCTACCACATATGACAGACAAGTGAACGTTTGTCCTAATGCAATAAACAAGAGTAGGAGCGAGAGAATGGGCAGTTATCGAAATGATCAATGGGGTTGCTTGCCTTGCTGGGAAGCAGGAAGGCATTCTCCTTTGTTGGAATACTCGGCGGTATCCTCAAAACCAGGGCCTTCCGCAATGCAGATAAGTAGCAATCAATACATGGCAAGTGCAACAATATGATTCATGATCATGACATGGCATCATGTATGGATGAGCTAATGCCACTACTATCCAAGTTAAATGAAGTAATTTTGAATATAGGTTCAAAATCGTTCTCCATTTCATATTCCATATGTTAACCTATTAGTAAATGTCAATGTTCATCTACATAGGTTGCTCTAACATGCATGATAACAACACCATTGGATTCATTGGATTTTTCTAATAAATTTTCATATACAAATTATTTCAATCTGAGTTATACATTAATTTATATGAATTTTCTATGTTTTAAATAGTTTCTAGAATTAATTTAATTCAAGAAATTCTTTATTGCATCGGCATGATATCATCATGACGTCAGCTGGTGAGCGGACCGCTGACAGGTCAAACCTGACTAGTGGGGTCCACTGGTCAGTGACCCAGCCTTTAACATAATTTTATAAACAGTAATTACTAATTAATTAGGATAGGGCCCACTATTTGTGGGTCATTAACTTAATTAAACTAATTAATTTTTTATTTTAAACTAATCCAAATTAACCTTGACCTGGCCCCACTTGCTAGTGACCCAGGGGTCAAACCCTCGTGGTCAACACCTGCCAGACTCACCGGCGTTGAGCCGTTGATGACTCCAGAGATGGTGGAGGGGTCAGGTTTCCTCCTCCAGCGACCATTTCACCGGCGGAAGGCACCAGGCAAGCCTAGGCTCACACGCGCATCCATCCCGAGATCTCTCAAGGGCTAAGACGACCGGGATCGACGCCGACGATGAGCTCGATGGTTGTCGGAGCTTGGGCGAACACGGGCTACTCGAACTAAGGCACAACATGGCCGGAGCTTGGTACTTATGGACTCTACGCGACCCCACAAGCTCGGTGGATGACTCAGAAGGACCAGCTGGTCACCAGAGCAACGCCAGCGACGAGCTCGTGTGGCGGGGCATTTCGGGCATCGATGGAACCGGGGACTCACAATGGGCTCACAACAGGCTCGGAGCCGATGAGAGGTTGCTCGGGAAGGGCTTGGAGGCGGTGAATCGACGGCGGTGGTGCTTGGGCCCGAGGAGGAAGAAGGGGTCGAGGTCGTCGCTCCAGGGCTTCTGGCGGCGCGTGGCTTGGCATAGAGGACGGGGACGATGAGGCGGAGCTTCTGGCGGGCTTAGGGAGGCGCGGGTGCGCCTGCAACTATGGCGGTGAGCGAGCGGGGTCGTCGGCCATGGCAGAGCACACGAGAGAGGGAGAGAGCGATGGGGATGGTAGCACGTCCTCATCCGCTTGCCACCGCGACGGGGTGATGCTGGCGCACAGGGAGCTGCATGGCAGCTCTCGCGCGCGCACACGGAGAGCACACGCTCGTCCTCCTGGCCGCCAGGAGGACGACGACGGTGTTGGGCAAGATGGGCCGGCCTAGGTGGACTTCCTCCTTTTTTAAAAATTTCCATTTTCTGTTTTCTTTCTAACATTTGTTTATCTTTTTGTTAGTGAGGCACAAATGCCACGCACAGAATAACCCAAATATTTTATAGAGCTTAGTTTGAATATTTCAAACCTCTATAAAACATTTTAGAATATTTTCAATACTAAAATAATTATATTGCTTTATTTGGCTTTTTCAGCAGCTTTACTATGTATTTCTGAAATGCTATAAGGATTCAAATTTTTAGAAAGACCCCTGATATATTGATGACCATATTTATCTGACATAGGGGACATTTTTGATGGGCATTTTGGATTTGTTGGTTTTTCATAGCTATTAAATTTGTTTGATTCAAGTGAGGTGTTTGGGGTTTCTATTAATCCCCATTTCAAGTTGATGGAAAAAGTGAAACATGATGCTCACAAATGTTGGCCTAAGTATGCTAACTAGGGATGTGACATTGATGGTGGGGCCGGCTTGAACCTGATCTAGCCCAAGATGATCAAGAGATTGCAAATTCCCGATGGAGATCTCGACGAAATGAGATCGTTTCGGGGGGTCAATCCAGGAAGGAGCCAGCCCAAGGGAAAGATCACACTTCCGGTAACATTTGGTAGCGATCTGAACTTCAGGAAGGAGAAGGTCGTTTTTGATGTTGCCAAGATTCTGTTGCCATACAATGGGATCCTTGGTCGTCCAACATTAGCCAAGTTCATGGCGGCGTTGCACTATGCCTACAACGTCTTGAAGATGTCGGCCGATGAGCGTCATCACTGTCAAGTCTGACAAGAAGGACGCGCTTATCTGTGCCGATCAACTCTATCGGGATGCAGTTGCAGCATCTACTACCAAGGCACTTGCTCCTGCTATTGAAACTCCCATGAGGAAGAAGATCGGCAAGACATCTTGCACAGTCTCCGACAAGCGCACCTCTTCAGAATGTTGCGCTCCTGTTGGAGACAACCCAGAGAGTTCCACCGACAATATCAAGAAGTCCAAAGCAGCAACACTAGAGACTAAGAAGGTGCCCGACAAGGAGGATGGTGCAGGAGGAACTTTCACCATAAGTTCCACCCTTGATGACAAATAGGGAAGTGTGCCCGTCGTCTTCCTATGGGAGAATGTTGATGTGTCTGCATGGCAACCATCTGATATCCCCGGTATTCCCAGGTAGGTGAGCGAGCACCACTTTGCGGTCTGTCCACACGCCCGGCCCGTCAAGCAAAAGGTCAGGAAGTAGGATTTGGAGCGGCAACAATTTATTGCCGAAGAAATCAAGAAATTAGAGGCGATTAGCTTGATCAGAGGAGTACTTCATCCAACATGGTTGGTCAATCCAGTTGTAGTGCGCAAGGCGAATGGGAAATGAAGGCTATGTATTGACTTCACAGATATCAATAAGGCCTGTCCCAAAGATCCTTTTCCTTGCCGTGCATCGACCAGATTGTGGACTCCACTGCCAGCTGCGACTTATTGACTTTCCTTGATGCCTATTCAGGTTATCATCGGATTTTCATGGACAAGGAAGATGAAGAGAAGACCGCATTTATCACCCCATGTGGTGCGTATTGCTTTTTGCGTATGCCTTTCGGGTTGAAAAGTGCTGGTTCTACATTTGCAAGAGCGGTTCAGATTGGTTTTGAGCCCCAGCTACATAGAAATATGGAGGCTTATATGGATGACATAGTGGTAAAAACCAAGGACAAGGCTACACTCATATCAGACCTAAAAGAAACATTTACAAATCTACGCAAGATCAAATTGAAGCTCAACCCTGAGAAGTGTGTGTTTGATGTCCCATCCAGTAAGCTTCTTGGGTTCTTTGTATCTCAACATGGAATTGAAGCGAATCACAACAAGATCAATGCAATTGAGAAAATTGAAGCGCCAGGGCATGTCAAGGATGTCCATTGTCATGCCGGCTGTGTTGCCGCCCTGAGTAGGTTCATTTCAAAATCTGTTGAGCATGGCCTGCTCTTTTTCAGACTCTTGAAGTAGGCGGGTCCGATGAAATGGACTCCGGAAGCAGAGGCAGCGCTGCAGGATTTGAATAAGTACCCCTCCTTTGCGCTAGTCCTAGTCGTGCCAAAACCACAAGAGTCGTTGCTTCTATATCTAGCGGCAACAAATCAAGTGGTGAGTGCTGTGTTAGTGGCTGAAAGAGAAGCTAATTACAAAGCAGCGGCAGGGGTAGGACAGTCAAACGACAAGCCAGGATATACCCCGGCGGAATCTGGTGCCGACAAAGCAAGATCTACGCAGCCGAGTCTATTTTGTTAGCTCTCTTTTGTAGGGGGCTAGTTCAAGATATTTTGGCGTGCAAAAGTTGCTCTTCGGCCTCCTTATGGCCTCAAGGAAGCTGCGCCATTACTTCCAAGCACATGAGATCACTGTTGTCACTCGCTTCCCGTTGCCGTGGATTTTGCGGAACCCAGATGCTACCAGCAGGATTGTGGAGTGGGCTATGGTATAGTCAAGCTTTCGTCTCGAGTTTGAAAGAACTTCGACTATTCAGAGGAGAGCCTTGTAGAGTTCATTGCGGAATGGACCCCAACGCCAGATGAAGAAGTTCCAGAGTGAACTCTCCCTGGCAAGGAAACCAATCAAGAGTGGATCATGTATTTTGATGGAGCCTTCTCGCTGCAAGGTGCCGGTGCTGGAGTGCTGCTTGTCGAACCCACCAGAGAGCACCTCAAATATGTGATTCAGATGTACTTTCCCGGGGAGAGGTCAACGAACAATACTGTGGAATACGTAGGGCTGCTTGCCGGTCTCAGGATCACAACAGACCTTAGGATTAGGAAACTTATTCTCAGGGGTAACTTTCAGCTTGTCGTCAAGCAGGTGAATAACGATTTTCAGAATCCATTGATGGAAGCTTATGTAGATCAAGTGAGAAAGTTGGAAGAACATTTTGACGATCTGCAAATGAGGCACGTTCCGCGTTCAAAGAACATCGTTGCTGATGGCCTGTCAAAGTGTGCAGAGAACAACGTTGCTGATGGCCTGTCAAAGTTGCTTGTGGAACCAGGAACTTTTGTTCTCCGATTGACTCAACCATCCATAACACCATCAGCTGGATAAGAGGAAAGAAGAAACTTGAATTCCGTCAAGTATTTCCGGCAGAGCTCCCAGAAGCCCCCGACAAGGAAATTGTCGGTAATGACGCTAGGCTTGCCGGTGAGCGTCATGCTCCGGCGGGGCCCCGGGATCTTACTGCGGAAGCGCACACACCCGGCAAGCTTGCCGGGGGACGACGGGCTCCGGCAAGGCCTCGAGCCCTTGCCATTGATACAAATGCTTCCCCGATTGAGGATATGCCTTATGTCCTTGTTGTCGAGCCTAGGCTCCAACGAGGGCACAACACATCGTCCATTTCCTTCAAACAGGAGAACTTCCTAAGGAACAAGAAGAAGCAGAGAAAGTAGCCCGCTAGTCTAATATGTACTAGTTCGTGGACAACGTCCTGTATAGAAAGAGGTTGAATGCTGTGAAACTGAAGTGCATTTTTTGCGAGGATGGACTGGATCTGTTGGCAGAGATACATGGAGGCATATGTGGCTCCCACATAGTATTAAGAGCCCTTGACGATAAGGCATTCCGGAAAGGTTTCTTTTGTCCCACTTCCCTCCAGGATGCAACTGCGCTAGTAACCAAGTGTGAAGCATGCCAGTTTCATTCGAAGAACATACATCAACTAGCTCAAGCTCTTCAGACAATTTCGGTCTAGGGGCTCGACATCCTGGGCCCCTTTCGCTGCACTGCTGGGGGCTTTGAGTTCTTGTACATCGCGATCGACAAGTTCACAAAGTGTTCGGAAGTGGAAACAGTGAGGAAGGTCATAGCACAGTCAGTTGTGAAGTTCTTCAAAGGACTAGTTTGCCGCTTTGATGTTCCAAACAGGATCATCACTGACAACGGCACACAGTTCATGAGCAGCACCTTCATGTAGTATGTCCAAGACCTTGGAGGCAAGATCTTTTTTGCTTCTGTTGCCCACCCAAGGATCAATGGCCACGCGGAAAGGGCTAATGCTGAAGCACTGGGAGGCCTCAAAACAAGAACTTTCGATGGGCTACACAAGTGCGGAAGATGCTCGATTGATGAGCTGTGCACGGTTCTTGGTCAATCAGAACGACACCAAATTGAGCCACCGTCCAGACACCCTTCTCCCTAGTATAGAGGGCAGAAGCGGTTCTCCCCACGAATCTCATATATAGGTCACCGCGAGTGCTCGCTTATGATGAGCTTTAGCAAGAGCAGTTGCGGCAAGATGACGCTATGCTCCTTGAGGAAGATTGTCTTCAGGCTGCTGTGCGAGCTGCACGCTACCAACAAGCTTTGCGCCGCTATCATAGCCGCAAAGTTCATGATCGAAGACTTGACGAAGGCGATGTTGTTCTTCGGCACGTTTAGTCCGCCAGGTATTCCAGCAAGTTGACGCCGAAGTGGGAAGGCCCTGATCGGGTAGTACGAGTCATCAAGCCTGGCGCATTCCTCCTGGAGACCGAGGATGCCATCCTAGTGAGCAACTCCTGGAATATCGAACATCTTCGTAAGTTCTACCCATGAGGCGCGGTTGCCGGGTCTCCCGGCAACCACCTTTTGTACAAGTCTTGCCGCTGAAGCATGTAAACCTTATGTACAAAGCCAAGCACACACCCTGTGCATAGTTGAACAAGGCTAAGTGTTCTACAAATCTTGTTGATTCTCATGTTTACTTACGTACATGTTTTTTTGAGATATTGCATTGCGCTTACTCCCAGCAAGAGCTAACAGGCCGCCAAGGTTCCATATCACTATTTTCCGTTCTTTATTTTTCTCAAAGGACATAAGGTTCCCTCGCATGTAGCTTTGCCATGGGGAGAACGGTCGTATGCATACCGACGAACGACACTCGAGGAAAACATCTTGCCCGAAGGAGTATGGCAAAAACATCTTGCCGGGAGGAGTACGACAATGAAAAGCTAAGTTGCTAGACTCTAAGTGAATTCTTTTTGTGAAGTTATTTTCCTGGGACAATTTCGACTTTTGTATGGAAAACCTGCACACTAAGGAACCTTGCCATGATCAGCTGCTCCCTTACTCTGTTTCGAACGTTCTCGACGGCTTAAGTGGCCACGCTCGCGCCCTTGCTCTGTTTCGAGTCTGCTCAACAGTTCAAGTGGTTGCGCTTGCGCCCTTACTCTGTTTTGGGTCCGCGCAACATCTTAGGTGGCCACGCCAAGAATGTCAAGGTATCTTGCCGGTAGAGGCACCGTTAGTAGGTTGCTAAGGACCCGCTCTTCAAAGCACTCGCGATAGGGCTACGCATGCCGACAAGGTTTTTTCCCAAAAAGCTTAGGGAATACACCATGCAAAGAGGAATCTAACAAGGAGAATAATATGCAGTCACTCAATTAGGGTGAAATTTACATGAGATGTTGCCTCTTCCTAAGTACACCTTTATTTGACTTTCTCCCCTAGGGGAGATTACAAGAAGAAAAAGATAGGAGGAGGAGGCAGATTACAAGAAGAAAAAGATAGGAAGAGGCCCCCAACAGAAGCCAATCCTGATCCCTTTAGACCACCACTACGCGGAGGGGCAGGGCATCCAGAAGGGAAGACGAGGGTCTGGCCCCTCCTGGGCCAGCATTGCACGGATGAGAAGACCAGCGCCGCGTGGATGAGGGGAAGGGCCTAAGAAGCCAAAGTCCATGGGAATGGCGGAAGATCTAGCTGGAAGATGAGGTAGCGCCCCGGACAAGGACCCCGGCAAGATCGCGCTGCCGGAAGGAGGAGTGGCACGGGGCTGACAGTGATGGTGCGATCGACGATCAGTCCGAGTCCGGGTTGTTTTCTTCTGACTTGATGGACCAAAGACTGGACTTATCATCGTCGTCTTCACCATTGTCCTCCTTGTCACTGTCACTCAGGGAGGGACCTTCGGCTCCACTCGAGCTCTCTTCGCAGCAGCTGAGACGGACGCCTGAGCACCCATAAATCTTGACAAAGATCAGATAGGCCTCCGTCACTTTGAAACGAAGAACATGATGCAGCTCTCCGAATACTCAATGTCCACCCACATGGGGCCATTGCAGCAGCCATGCACAAACAACGATAGAACGGGTGGCTCATCGGCCTACATCGCCCTACCAAAAGGGTGAGGGAGGCGCAAATGGTTCCGAACGGGACCGCACAGCTTGAGGACGAACTCCAACGCCGTCTCCTCGGTGTGGGTCTCTTTGGTGAAGGGGCCTGGTACCGGAGGAAGAGATGGACCAGCACTCCGCCTCCTCCGGCCTTGGCCTCCACGATGACTACGACCCTCGCGCCACTCCTGCCGTGAGCACCCAGGTCACCGTCCGCCTCTTCGGCGGAAGCGATGGCATGATCCAGATGAGAACTCCTCCTTGATGCGGAGGACGGTGGCCGCCCTTTCCTCCTATCCATGGCTAAGGGCGAGCACCACTTAGGGTGGGAGAAGTGGAAAGGCGAGCTTTCGAGATTCACACTTAATGAAGAAAGAAGGATGGATGAGCATCTCCCTTGCTACCCCTCAATTTATAGGGGGAAGCGTGGGGGCTGGCTCTCCCCCACTCCATGAGTCACCGCTCACCTCCTCCAATAGTGTTGTCCACGATCACGGGGCGAACAACAACCACCTCGTTCCTCCAATCCACGATGCTAAAGTTTCTGTCACGGCCACCCGTGGCTGGCTCTCTGCTATGCATGTGGCGCGTGTGGTGGAAACGGCCCGACGCAGTCATGAAAAACAATTATTACCGTTCTGTGCATGTACCCCACGTCGTGCACTTAACATGCGTCGTGGGAGGCGTAGTAAGTGGAATGGATGCAATAGCAGTTAATCCCTGCCACACGTGCTCATGCACTCTTTGGGCCTAGCCCAACAATGCCTCGCACCGTGTATGGCCTAGGCCCGGGGGCTCCTGCCAGTGAACTAAAGTATGGGCCTTTTAGTACCCCGTACTTGTGCATGGACAGTTGTAGCCATACCGGCGGCAAGGCCTACCAGGGAGCAACTAAGAACAAATACAATGACATCGAGAAGCCATGCAAGTTGACGGACCGAAGACCAAAGGCTGGGACCCTGGCAAGATCTTGTCGGGATGGCCTACGGAGCCCCGACAAGCCCCCGCAAGCGCAGAGGCCAGGTGTCGCCTCGGCTGGGAACATGTCGAGGCGCCGGCGATGGAGGGGCTAATGGGACGGGGTCATGTCCCATCCCATGGACGGTCAGAGGCACCAGACGGAGCATTAAATGCACCTGCCTATGCCGTTAGAGTTAGGTATGATAGCACTGTAGCTCTGTACACCTCGTGTACATGTTGTACGTGCTGTTGGTGACCCCTTCGAGAGTATAAAAGGAGGCCTAGGGCGTTACGGTAGAAGACCTGGTCACCCTTGCACTTTTGCAGTTTAGGACCTTCGGACTCCTGGACTTTGGTAGCTCCTCTAGTCCATTTTTCACGAGTAGCAGTTGTGTACTATAGCACTCCCAGAACCTAAGCTAGAACCCATCCAATACAACAAAGCAGGAGTATGGTTTTACGCATCTTTGCGGCCCGGACCTAGGTAAATTCCCTCGTGCTGCTCGTTCGTCTTGCTCTTCGCGCACCCACATGTCCCTGCCGAACCAAAAGGGATCCTCCCAATCCCATAGGTGTTCTTTTCCCACAACACCTAGAAATCTTAGAGAAGTCTATAATAAATCTACTATAAAAACTAGCATGATCAAGCAAACTTCTTACACCTCTGATATCCGTAGGACATTTCATTTTTCCAATAGCATCAACTTTAGCTTTGTCAACTTCAATACCTCTTTCGGAAATTTTATGTCCCAAGACAATTCCTTCATTCACAATAAAGTGGCACTTCTCCCAATTCAAGACAATATTAGTTTCTTCACATCTCTGCAAAAATCGATCAAGGTTGCTCAAACAATCATCAAACAAAGTTCCGTAAACGGAAAAATCATCCATGAAAACCTCAACAATCTTTTCACAAAAATCAGAGAATATATCAGTCATGCATCTTTGAAAGATACCAGGTGCATTTCATAAACCAAAATGCATACATCTATATGCAAAGGTACAAAAAGGGCAGGTAAAGGTGGTCTTATCTTGGTCCTCTTTTGACACTGGTATCTGAGAGAAACCAGAATAACCATGTAGAAAGCAGAAATTTGTGTGTTTGGATAACCTTTCTAGCATTTGATAAATAAAAGCTAGAGGGTAATGATCTTTTCTAGTAGCTTTATTCAATTTCCTAAAATCAATTACCATTCTATATACTGTAAAAATTCTCTACGGGATAAATTGATTTTTATCATTTGGAACTACGGTAATACCTCCTTTCTTAGGGACACAATGAACGGGAATATCCCATCTACTAACAGCAATAGGGTAAGTGATACCTCCCTCAAGAAGTTTTAATATTTCATTTCTTACCACCTCCTTCATTTTAGGATTCAAGCGTCATTGGTGATCAACAACTGGTTTAGCATCAGGCTCCATTTTAATTTTGTGCTAACATAGAGTGGGGCTAATGCCCTTAATATCATAAAGAGTATATCCAATAGCAGCATGGTGCTTCCTCGTAGTATTCAATAATCTTTGTTCATCAAGCTCTGAAAGGTGAGCACTAATAATAACAGGATATATCTTATTTTCATCAAGATAAGCATATTTGAAAGTATCCGGTAATTGTTTAAGCTCAAACAGGGATCACCCTTGGGTGGATGAGGATCCCCAAGTATTTCAACAAGCAAGTTGCGTTTCATAATAGGATGTTGATCAAAGAAAATCTAATCTATTTCATTCCTTTCATTCATATGCATGTCATTTTCATGGTCTAGCAAATATTGTTTTAAAGGATCAGTAGGAGGCACAACAATACAAGAAGGCTAATAATTCATCCTTACTAGGCAATTATTTATCATGGGGTTGTCTACGAAATATAGAGAAATTAAACTCATGGGATGTATCCCCGAAACTTAGGGTAACCATTTCCTTCTCACAGTCTATCCTGGCATTAACGGTATTCAAGAAGGGTCTACCAAATATAATGGGACAAAAATTATATAGTGGGCAACCAAGAACAAGAAAATCAGTAGGATATTTTATTTTCCAACACAAGAGTTCAATATCTCTAATAATCCCAACTGGTGATATAGTATCTCTATTAGCAAGTTTAATTGTAACATCATTTTCCTCGAATTCAGCTGGTGCAATATCATTCATAATATCGTTATATAAGGTAAAGGGAATTTCACTCACACTAGCACCCATATCACATAAGCCATGATAACAATAATGTGTTATTTTAACAGAAACAACATGCGTGCCAACAATGGGTCTATGCTTATCTTTAGCATCAGGTTTAGCAATTCTAGAGGCTTCATCACAAAATTGAATAATATGCCCATCAATATTGTCAACCAAGAGATCCTTAACCATAACAATACTAGGCTCAACTTTAATTTTCTCACGGGGTGCAGGTCTTCTAGCACAGCTCTTACGTACCATAGTTGAAGCATTAGCATGTTCCTTTATTCTAACAGAGAAAGGTGGTTTCTTAATATAAGCAGCGGGAATAATAGGATCAACATTATAAGTAATAGTTTCCTATTCAACTTTAATAGTTTCAACTACTTCCACTCCAATGGGAGGATGATATTTAAACTACTTCTCCTTAGGGAGATCAACATGGGCAGCAAAAGATTCACAAAAATAAGCTACTATCTCAGAGTCAAGTCCATATTTAGTGCTAAATTCACGAAAAGCATCGGTGTCTACAAAGGATTTAAAATAATCAAACTTAAGGTTCATACCTAACTCCTTATCTTTGTCGAGTTCCCAACTTCAGAGTTGCATTTAATTCTTTCCAATAAATCCCATTTGAAGTAAATATCCTTCTTCATATAGGAACCAACACAAGAAGTATCGAGCAGAGATTGATCATTATGAGAAACCCGAGCATGAAAATTCTGAATAATAATTTCTCTCGAGAGCTCATGATTGCGGCATGAATATAACATTGACTTCAGCCTCCCCCAAGTTTCCGCGATTCTTTCTCCTTCATGAGGCCAAAAGTTATAAATATAATACCGATCACGAAGAACTAGATGCACAGGGTAGAACTCCTGATGAAATTCCATTTTCGATCGGTTGTAGCTCCATGATCCAATAACATCACATAGCCTATACAATGTTAATGCCTTCTCCTTCAAAGATAAAGGAAACAACTTCTTATTTCCATGATCCTAGGGCTAACCTGCAAGCTTAAATAATCCACAAACTTCATCCACATAGATTAGATGCAAATCAGGCTGTAGTGTTCCATCTCCTGCATAAGGATTAGCCAACCGTTTCTCTATCATACCCAAAGGAATTTCATAATAGATATTTTCAATAGGTTCAGTAGGTTGTGGGACAACACTTTGTGTTTCTTGTCGAGGTGAAGATACCCCAAACAAGCCCCTCAAAGGATTACTTTCCATAGTAACAAGTGATAGTAAATTTCAGCACACTATATACATTTTTCCTTACCAGATTCCACTTACCAAAGGCGCTTCACTCCCCGGCAACGGTGCCAGAAAAGAGTCTTGATGACCCACAATTATCGGGGATGTATCATAGTCCTCTCGATAAGTAAGGGAGTGAAAACCAACGAGGAGTAGAAGGAAATGACAAGCGGTTTCCATCAAGGTGTTCTCTGCAAGCACTGAAAATATCGATAACAGATAGTTTTGTGATAAGACAATTCATAACGAGTAATAAGTAACAAGTGTAGAAAGGGTGCATCAAGGTAGCCCAATCCTTTTTTTAGCAAAGAACAGGCCTAAACACACTCCTAATCAAGCTAGTTTTCATCATGCTCATTTGATTCGCATTCATTACTTTGATAATTTGATATGTGGGTGGACCGGTGCTTGGGTGCTTCCCTTACTTGGAAAAACCTCGCACTTATGATTACCCCCTATCGCAAGCATCCACAACCACGAATGAAAAATTAAGGAAAATCCTAACGATAGCATGAAACATATGGATCCAGATTAGCCCCTTACGAAGCAACACATAAACTAGGGTTTAAGCTTCTATCACTCTAGCAACCCATCATCTACTTATTACTTCCCAATGCCTTACCCTAGGCCCAAATAATGGTGAATTGTTATGTAGTCGGTGTTCACATAACACCACTAGATTGAGAGAACATACATCTCATCGAAATATCGAACGAATACCAAATTCACACGATTACTTATATCAAGACCTATCCCATGTCCTCAGGAACAAACGTAACTACTCACAAAACATGTTCATGTTCATAATCATATGAGTATTAATGATCATGAAGGATCTGAACATATGATCTTCCACCATGTAAACCAACTAGCATCAACTCCAAGGAGTAATCAACACTACTAGCAACCACCATTCTGAGGTTTGAGACAAAGATCAGATAAAAGAGATGAACTAGGGTTTGGAGAGGAGATGGCGGTGGTGAAGATGTTGATGGAGATTGACCCCCTCTCAATGAGAGGATCATTGGTGATGTCGATGGCTTCGATTTCCATCTCCGTGAGGGAAGTTTCCCACGCAGAACAGCCCTACCAGTGCTCTAGATTGGTTATGTCCAAGTTTCGCCTCGAGAAGGTAGCGCTTCATCCCGAAAGCTTTCTTCGGATTTTCTTCCAGGTCAAAACCATCCATATAGCATAAGATGGGCGTCGGGGGCCTACCAGGTGGGCCACAAGCCTGCTAGGCGCGGACAGGGGGGTGGCCGCGCCTGGCAGGCATGTCACCTCCTAGTGGCCCCCCTCTGGCATCTGTTTCGCGCAGTATTTTTATATATTCCAAAATAACTCTTCGTAAATTTTCAGCACTTTTGGAGTTGTGCAGAATAGGTATCTCAGATTTGCTCCTTTTCCAGTCTCGAATTCCAGCTGTCGGCATTTTCCCTTGTCATGTAAACCTTGTAAAATAAGAGAGGAAAGGCATAAGTATTGTACCGTAACGTGTAGTAACAGCCCATAATGCAATAAATATCAACATAAAACCATGATGCAAAATGGACGTATCATGGGTCAGTGCTGACCAGTAAATTGGCAGTTACTCCCTCACATTCCGCACATGTGCATGAATTTTGGGCCTGGCCCAACGACACTTGGCAAGCACGTTTGGCCCAGACCCGAGGGCTCCTGTCTGTGCACTAGGATAATGGTACTAGTGCCCCTGACTTATGCACATGCGGTAGTAGATGAACCCTTCGACATCGATACCAACCCAGCAAACTATCATGACAAGACTCCAACAAGCTCGATGCGGCAGCATAAGCCTGGACTGCAGCACACCAGGCACATCCCCGGTGCTTGCAAAGGACCAGGCCGTGTGCCCCGTCTTGAGAACCTGGCAAGCCATCCCCCGGCTGGCGTGAGCTGATCGCCGACCGCTCCATTGCATCATAAGGCCAGTCACTTGTCGATGCGGTGTCAAGATCCCAAGTGGCTAAATGGCTCTCACTAAGCACGTGGTGACGCGCTGGAAGATGATTACGGCCCCTTGACACCCCTCCGTGCGCATGTCAATTAGTGCTGAAGCAGTTAGCTAGAGCGGTGGTAGGAGCTTGCCTTGAATGCATCCTTGCATGCCACCTAGACTAGCAATGATGGTATTTTGTCCTTTATGCCAGGGTAAGGTATGCTAAGCTCTGCTAGCTATCTAATCATCAGACAATGTCTGTTTTGGAACCTTGGTTGCCCCTTGTACTACAAAAGGACGCCCAAGGCAACCTAGCTGAGGATTCTGACCCTGAAACACTTGTACTCGCATTGCAGACTCCCCGGAGGCAACCCTTCCCGGGCTAGAAGGCTAGGTGCCACTTGTGTTATTCCAATTAATCCACCAAAAGCAGGAGTACGGTTTTACATTTCACAACGGCCCGAAGCTGGGTAAAATTCCCATGTCGCGATCATCACACCATCTCGCCATCTCGACTCTTCATGCAAATGATCACGCCCCCGCCGAACCACATAGGGACCTACACCCCATAGATGATCAAGTGCACTTTGCCACGACATCTTTAGCGTGCCAGGTAGGGGGCGTAATTTGTGTGAACCCGAGTTCGTGAATGGTGAATCAATCTTCATCATCATATTCTTTATCCATGGCTCCCAAGAAGAAGTCTGGCACGTTCATGCATACTTCCACTTCCAAGGTTCCCGCGCATGCAGCCGCGGACGCCGTTGATTGTGCAGGTGTGGCGAGTGACACGGGCGTCGTGGGAGACATGATTGGCACAGGCGACGCCATCATCATGTCCCCTGTGACCGAAATTGGAGTGGGAAACACCAGAGAGCAGCAACCACAACAACTCCCTGGTGAATACGACCCTGGTTTGACAGGCAGAGGATATAACCAGTCCCCAGCTGCCTACCGAGTCGATGGCCATGGACACCACAACGGAGAACAATCTGGAGCAAGCTGTGACCCCTTAGCTGTGCCTATCACCGGTGCAGCCACGTAGTCCGTGCTATGTCCAGAACAAGATGGAGCATCGACCAACACACAAACCCACGGGCTTGACCTCCTCCACATCAAGCTGCCCTAGCGAGTGGCGCTCGATGTCAGCAATGCGACAACAGCCATCCTTGTCCCACCAGGAGCCGGGCAACATCACGATCCGCCTCCTTCGCCAATCCATATTTGACATTGGAAGCAATGGCACGAGTTCAGATGCTACTGAACTTCCCACTAGCGGGTGATAAGATAGACGAGTGGAGAGCTACAATCGAGAGCTTGATCTCCTTTGTTGAAGCTAACAAGTCAAAGTGTGCGGAGCCGTTGAGATGTACACGAATGATGACGGTGGCCTAGGCCGGCGATCGCGTTGAGGGGACCACACCTACGGTCCAGTCTCCTTGGTGAGCGCAGACCCAGAGGCAGCCACCACCAGCTCCACTCGCCGACAAGCCTGATTAAGCATCAATGGATTCATCCGGACCACGTGATCGCTGAGACCAGAGATGTGGCCTGGAGGATCAACAGAAGGAGGACACGTGCATCACAATCGACACACGTCAAGAGGCACACCGTGACTCTGAGAAGTGCAACGGTTCAAATGTTGGCAACCCCGCGCCCAGTACTGGCGGGTAGCTACCTTACGAGGTTAGGTGTCCTGCCTTCACTCGCGTGCTATGACAGGTCTGTTGGCCATCAACCCGATTCTTTAAGCCAGAGTTGACAAGGAAATACGATGGATAATTGAACCTAGTAGAGTTCCTCGGCATCTACACGATAGCCATACAAGCTGCCAGAGGAAGGGATGAGAAGGTGCTCGCTAACTACTTCCCTTTGGCACTCAAGACAAACATGAGGTCATGGGTGATACACATGTCGAAAAACTCCATTTCGTCTTAGCTGACGTATGCAACAAGTTTGTCGGCACCTTCACCGGCGGCCACCAAGAGCCAGGACTCCCCAGCGTCTTGTGGATCCTTCAGAAGAAGGAGGGAGAGACTCTGCAGAAATACATCCAGCAGTTCAATCGAGTACACCACAATATTCCAGAGATACACCCCTAGCAGTGATTGTCGCGTTCCACTCGAACGTGCGTAACGGGACGATGCAGGCTAAGATGAACGTCAAACTCCCCAAGACCGTCAATGAGATATTTAGATTGATGGACAAGTGTGCTCGTACTGAAGAGGGGAGGCGATGGCCTGGAGAGGAGGCTAGCGTCAAAGTGGATTCATACAATGATGATGCACCTGGCGCGAAGGACAGTAACCGAAAACGCAACAAGAATCGAAAGGAAGAAGCGGTGTTGGGTGTTGAGAGTTCTAGTGATCTCAGTGTTGGCAAGAAGGAAAAAGCCGAGTCCCCCGGCAAGGGATCTGCCACGTGCGCTGATTGCAGGGATGCTGCTGCCGCGAAGAAAACCAGAAAGACCAACGAGTCATACTTCAAGATCCACTGCACCAAGGGCCACGATCTCCAAGAATGCCGCCACGTTGGATAGCTAGCTAAGAAACAAATGGCTGAGTACGAGAAGCGCGACAAGGAGAAAGGCTAGGATGGTGTTGTCGGGGAAGGTTGTGGTGGAAAAGGAGGTTGCCACGGGAAGACTGCGCAGCACAAGGAAAAATCGGTAGGGGACGTGAGAAGTAAGAGACAGATGACATGAGCGAGCTTGAGGATGAAGAGGAGGATTCGATTGATCGGGTGCATCTTTGCATTCCACCACCACTAGCTCAAGAAGTGGGTGCACAAAGTAAACACCATGGAATGTGCTGCCGAATCCATAAAACAACTTAGGTGGTCTTGCACGCCTATCATCTTTGACGAAGAGGACCATCCTGATTTTACCACCGCAATCAGATGTTTTCCATTGTTGCTATCCCCGATAATTCGCAACCTCAAAGTCACCAAGATGTTAGTTGACGGCGGGGCAGGACTGAACCTGATTTCCCCTAATGTGGTGGAGAGGCTGCACATCCCTAATGGAAAGCTCAAGGGAATGTGTACATTCCATGGTGTCACCCCCGACAGGAGCCGATCCAAGGGAAAAATCACTTTTCTTGTGAAGTTTGGTTGGGAATTTAACTACCAGACCAAGAAGGTGGTATTTGATGTGGTTGATTTCCCTTGCCTTACAAAGGAATTCTTGGTCGCGTAGCTCTAGGAAATTCATGGCAGCATCCCACTACGCATACAACACCCTAAAGATGCCAGGGCCTATCGGAATCATCTCCATTCCATCCGATAAGGATGCAGTGATATGCGTAGACAAGATATACTGAGATGCGGTACCAACCGCAGCAGCAGAAATCCCAACTCCCACCAATAATTCAAATAAAGCAAGGAAGTCCGGTGCGAACACTTGCAAGGACTACGGGAAGCATGCCTCGTCGGAGTGTGCTGCACCTATCGATGACCTGCCGGGGAGTTCCACCGGCAAGAAGATCAAGATCACGTATCCTGGGACGAAGAAGGTCCCGGCAAGGTTGGATGGCATTGAAGGTACCTTCCCCATCAGCGTGGCCCTTACTGACAAAAAGGAAAGCCCGCTCGTTGCCTTCCTCTAGGCGAATGTCGATGAGTTTGCTTTGCAACCATCTTACATCCCCGGTGTTCCTAGGGAGGTAATTGAGCACCACCTTGTTGTCCTCCCACATGCCAGCCCCGTCAAGCAAAAGTTTAGGAAGCAAGCTTTGGAGCGGCAACAGTTCAATGCCGAAGAGATCTAAAACTTGAAGTGGTTGGTTTGGTCAAAGGAGTACTGCATCCAACTTGGTTAGCCAACCATGTAGTGGTGCGCAAGATGAATGGGAAATGGAGGCTTGGCGTAGACTTCTCTCACTTGAACAAGGAATGGCTGAAGGACACCTTCCCCTTGCCGCGCATCGATCAGATCGTTAATTCCACTTTCGCGTGTCATTTTCTCTCCTTTTTGGAAGCCTACTACGGATACCACCAGATATTCATGACTAAGGAAGAAGAAGAATAAACCACGTTCATCACACCTTGTGGCACATACTGCTTTGTACGTATTCCCTTCAGATTAAAGAGTGTTGGGTCTACCTTTGCCAGGGCCATTGAGATTGGATTCGGACCCCAACCGCATAGAAATGTGGAAGCATACATTGATGATATAGTAGTCAAGACCAAGGACGAAGCAACTCTCCTACAAGTCCTAGAAGAAACCTTTGCAAACCTTTGCAAGATCAACTTAAACTTCAACCCTGAGAAGTGTGTGTTTGGTGTACCCTCCGGCAAGCTTCTTGGGTTCTTCATGTGTCAGTGGGGAAAAGAAGCCAATCCTAACAAGATCAAGGCAATCGAGAAGATGCAAGCACCCAAGACTATCATGGATATCAGACGCTTGACCGGATGTGTTGCTGCATTGAGCAGATTCATCTCCAAATCCGCTGAACGTGCCCTGCTGTTCTTTAAGATCCGAAAGAAGGGTGGGCCCATTAAGTGGACCCTAGAAGTAGAAGTAGCGCTGCAGGATCTGAAGGCCTGTCTCTCTTACGCTCCCACCTTAGTAGCACCTAAACCGCAAGAACCGTTACTGCTGTACTTGGCGGCAATGAATCGAGTGGTTAGTGCAGTGTTGGTAGCGTAGGGAGATGTAGATGAAGATGTCGTTGCTGCTATTATTGCTGGAGCGGACGAGATTGAAGCATCTGCGGCAAGAACAACATAGGACAAGGGAAACCAAAGCAAGAAAATGAAGGCAGTGACAAGGAAGTGGCAAAGAAGAAAGTGGTTCAGCAACCAGTGTAATTTGTCAGTTCCCTAGTGCAAGGGCTAGGTCAAGGTACTCTAGAGTACAAAAGCTAATTTTCAGCCTCATCATGGCCTAAAGGAAGTCGCGCCATTAATTTCAACCCCATGAAACCATAGTTGTCACCCGCTTTCCACTACAGTGGATATCGAGGAATCTCGAAGCCATTGGCAGGATAGTTGAGTGGTCACTCGAGTTGTCAAGTATGGATTAAAGTATGAGAGCACTTCCACAATACAGAGCAGGGCATTGGATGAATGCATTGCAGAATTGACACCCACACCAGATGAAGAGACTCCAGAGACAATTCTCCCCGGCAAGGAGGCACCCAAGGATTGGATTATGTAATTTGATGGTGTTTTCTCACTCCACGGCGCTCTAGAAGGTGTGGTTCTCGTTGCCCCCACCGGAGAGAACCTCAAGTATGTGATTCAAATGCACTTTCCCTGCGAGGAAGCCACCAATAACGCCGCCGAGTATGAGTGGCTCCTTTCCTGACTCGGAATTGCAGTGGAATTGGGAATTAAGAGACTGACCGTCAGGGGATATTCTTAGCTCATAGTGAAGCAAATCAACAAAGATTATCAGAGCACATTGAGGGAAGCCTACATAGAGGAAGTGATGAAACTAGTGGAACACTTCGATGGATCAAATGCAAAACATGTGCCACGAGCAATAAACGGTATTGATGATCACCTATCAAAGTTTGCTGCACAGAAGCTTCCTTTGGAACCAGGGGTTTTTGTTCTCCACATCACTTAACCATCCATATCCCCATACACAATGGCCAGGAAGAGAAGAGATTTGAACTCTGGCAAGCATTTCCTGGTAGAGCTTCCCGAAGCCACCGATAGAGAAGCTGCCGGCAGAAATCTGGTTTCAGTTGGTGTGCAGCTCCCTTCTAGAGAACCCAGGTTCACGCAGTCATGGTATGCACTCCCACGAGCAAGGAAACTCCTTTGGACCTTGTTGTCGAGCCACAATCTCAAACCTAGGCACACCAAAGTCCTCGAAGCATGAGAGGAGGCCAAAAAAGTAGTCCGTCAGTCAAGTATGTACCTGTTTATTGATGACACCTTGTACAGAAGAAGACCAAACAGTGTGAATCTAAGGTTCATATGCCGAGAGGATGGACTAAAGATGTTAGCAGAAATTCATGGAAGCTTGTGTGGAACTCACATCGGATCAAGGGACCTTGCTAGAAAAGCATTCCGGTAGGGTTTCTACTGGCCCACCGCCCTCCAAGATCCGACAGAGCTGCTCACCAAGCGTGAGGCTTTCCAATTACATTCCAAGAATATCTGCCAACTAGCGCATGCTCTTCACACAATCCCTTTATACTGGCCATTCTTGGTTTGGGGGCTCGACATCTTGGGCCCTTTCTCTCGCGTTCTCGGGAGCTTTGAGTCCTTGTTCGTAGCTATCGACAAGTTCACAACATGGCCAGAGGTGGATCCGGTGAGGAACATGACCGCGCAGTCAGCTCTAAAGTTCATGAAGGAATTAGTGTGCCATTTTGGAGTACCAAGCAGTGTGATCACCAACAATGACACACAGTTCATGAGACGCGCCTTCATGCAATACATCCAAAACCTTGAAATTAAGATCTCGTTCGCCTCCGTTGCTCACCCAAGAAGCAAGGCGCAAGTCGAGAGGATGCATGCTGCAATGCTGCAAGGGCTCAAAACAAGGACTTTTGATAAGTTGCGGAGCAGCTGCAAGCACTGGATAGATGAACTACCGGTGGTTCCTTGGTCCCTGAGCACGACACCGAATCGAGCCACCAGCCAGACGCCCTTCTCTCTAGTATACGGGGCGAAAGCAGTGCTCCCCACCAAACTAATATATGGGTCACCTCGAGTACTTGCCTACGATCAAGTAGAGAAAGAGCAGCTACGACATGATGATGCCATGCTCCTCGAGGAAGATCATCTCCAGGACACTATGTGTGCTGCATGTTACCAGCAAGCCCAATGCCTCTACCACAGCCGTAGGGTCCACGCCCGGAGCCTTGAGGAAGGCGACCTTGTCTTAGGCGCGTTCAGTCCGCCAAGGGTACCAACAAGTTGATGCCAAAGTGGGAAAGCCCTTACCGCATAGCACGAATCACCAAACCTGGCATTGTCCGTCTAGGGACCGAAAATGGCACGACGGTGCTTAACTCATGGAACATTCAGCATCTTCGTAAGTTCTACCCATAAGGCGTGGTTGTCGGGCTCAGCCCCCGGCAACGACCTTTTGTACAAGCTTTGCTGAAGTGCATGGAACCCTTTGTACAAAGCCAAGCACAGACCCTGAGTAGCAATAATAAAGCTAGGCATTGCATCATGTCATTGCATGGAATGTTCACTATGCATGTTATTATGGTCGCAATGTTACCTCTTTTTTGAACTATAAGATATCTGATATAACGTTTATTGAGCTTATAACCCTTGTTGTCTCTCTTTAGGGATTGAGGCTTCTTGTCCAAAAATGTTTGCATATTAGGAAAAACATAGGGGGAGTGCAACAGGAGAAGGACGATGGCTCGGCACATTCGGAGAAAGATACTTCCTGGAAGAGATAAGTGTAATCGCATATTGTCGGGACCCCGATCCTAAGTCATATGAATCCAGACTGTAACATATCACATCACTTTGCGGCCTCATGCACGGTAAGCTCCACGGCTGCAGCCTTACCTTAGCCGGGACTGTTTGCGTCTTTTGGCTCACGTATGTGAACATTTCGCTGGCAACCAAACGACACAGAACCCGGGCCGACATGACTAGTCATAGAACCCAAGTGGCACATCCGTACCGAAACAGGCATATGTAACCCAGCAATGCAGGTGTCGGCCTTAAGTGTGTGTAGACGAGTCATAGCCAGCTACAAGGACTCCATTACGCCGTGAGACATAAATGCCATCACTGCACGTAGACGAGTCGGAGCAGGCTACAGGGACTCCATTACACTGCGAGACATTTCCTTGAAGGGACAGATACAGCAGCAAAGAAGGATACATGCCGGTCAATCAATGTGTCCGGAGGAGTAGCAAGCTACCACGGCTTGGTGGAAACACAAAGAGGCAGTTTCCCGTAAAGAGTACTACTAAAGGCACACAACTAGGTGTCAGATCCCATACATACCGTTGCACGTCACACGTATGCATGGCATTCCCGATATGCATAGATACAACCATGACATCACAACATAACCATACAACAACATGACTTTTATTTAAGAGGCTCAGATGAGACTTGCATAATATGTTCTTACAGAGAGGGGTCACATGACCCGGCACTCAAGTCATACAAACATGATCATACAGACCAAGCGGAAGCATAAAGTTGTCTAAGTACAGACAGATAAAAGGGATTAAAAAGGCACATGGCTTGACTATCTACAGCCCGCCATAGGGCAAAGGTCGTAGCTGGGACACCAACTATTTGCCATCATCAATGTCTAGAAAGAACCCACCCGAAGGGTCCTGGGTCTCATCTGCCACATTTAATAAGCAAACATGAGTACAAATGTACTCATCAAGTCTTTAAAGTAGACCTAGGCTAATTATGCTCGTGTATCAACAAAGGGAGTGGTAGTGTTTATGCAGTAGTGCTAGCTTTGACTCATGGCTAACCTACAATACTCAATTTTAACTCTTTGTTTACATTTTAGATATCGCACACGAGTCCACTAACTCCACAGCAATACATCACCATAGATTCACTTCCCTCTCCTGGGAGAGTGCCATCTATGGTACTCACACTTGTCTTGATATTTTTATAAGTATCCATTTGATTATCTATGACCAGCATAAGTTCTCCAAGTGGTCCATATCTAAGGACGCGGCTATTCGAATAGTTTCATACCCTGTAGGGGTGTACTTCTTCACAGACGTTCTCGCCACTTATCGCTCAGTGCTCATTAAACCATGCACCTCGGCAACCTTCAAGCGGATGCCCAGCAAGGGAGTCAGCCATGACCGTCAAACACATAAGACCTCTAGTCCAGGTTATCGCCTATTTGAGACTAAACCCGCACGGAAGTCCGGCCGAAGTTTCTGCTATGACCCCAAATGATGTGCGCAGGGTCCCCAAGCCCACAATTTGGGTGACCCTTGTTACACCATGCCACTGCCTACCGTGTCGTAACCAACCCTTAGGGTCAGGCAAAGTAAGCATAGCAGGCAAAGTAAGCTAAGCAGATCGTGGCACAAGCATCTACCAGGTATGCTAGGTTGCAAGGTTAAGCTATTTACTGTGACAATGTCAGGTTATGGAGCAGAATAGGATCATCTAGCGTGTATGACTGACATGTGATCGGTTGTCCTAATGCAATAAACAAGAGCTGGAGCGAGAGAGTGGGATGTTATCGGAATGATCAAAGGGGTTGCTTGCCTTGCTGGGTAACGGAAGGGTTCTCTCCTTCGTCGGGATACTCAGGGGTATCCTCAGAAGCAGGGCCTACTGCAATGCAGATAAGAAACAATCAATACACGCAAGTGCGACAATATGATGCATGATCATGGCATGATAGCATGTATGGATGAGCTAATGCAATTAGCATCCAAGTTAATTTGAAATGAGTTTGAATATAGGTTCAAAATCGTTCTTCATTTTAAATTCCATTTACTAACCTATTAGCAAATGTCAATGTCCACCTATTTGGATTGCTCTAACATGCATGACAATAGCACCATTGGATTCATTGGATTTTTTTGATAAATTTTCATATATAAACTATTTTGATCTGATTTATAGAGTAATTTATATGAAATTTTGAAGTTTTGAATAATTGTTGGAATTCTTTTTAAACTAGAAAATGAAATAATGACATCAGCCTTAGGTCAGCATGACATCAGCAGGTCAGCTGGCCGTTGACAGTTGAAATCTGACCAGTGGGGCCCACCGGTCAGTGACACGGTCAATAACCAGAAGGTTAGTTTTAATTTAAACTCTAATTAGCTAGCTGGACCCACATGTCAGTGACTAATTAGGATAATTGATTTAATTATTTTAGTTTTAAACTTTAATTAACTAAAACAGGGTCGGGACCACTTGCCAGTGACTCAGGGGGTCAAACCCCGTGGTCAACTCCGGCAAGACCCACCGGCGTTGAGCCGCCAGTGGCTCCAGAGAAGGCGAAGGGCTTCGGGATCTTCCTCTGGTGACCAAAAGGACGGCAGAGGGCACCAAACGACTCAGCACACACGCACGCGTCCATTCCGACCCCTCCCAGGAGTTGAGATGGTCGGAATCGATGCCGGTGGTGAGCTGGGCGGCGGTCGGAGCTCGGGCCAGAAGGGCGTAGCGTCTACCGGGCACGGGAGAGAAGGGGGAGAAGGGCAGGAGCACCAGCGGCTCACCGCGGTCCAGCAGAGGCGACGGCAAGGTCGGTAGAGGTATGGACGGGGCAGAATGTCAGGGCGGAGCTCCGGTGACTGGCGAGGAGGAACGGCGATGGTGTGGAGTAGAGGGGCTCCCAGCGTCTTCCAGGACCACGGGGAGGACGAGGGGGAAGCGGTGGTTCTTGGGGGATACCTAGCGAGGCGAGGGGGCGGCTGGCGCGACGGCGGCGACCTCGAGCAGAGCTCGGCTATGGCGGAGCAAAGAGGGGAGAGGAAGCGAGGCGGGCGAGAGAGAGAGAGGGAGCGACGGGGACGGCTCTTGGGAGCTTATCCCCGTCGCGCTGGCGAGGAGGACACAGGTAGGCAGCTGCTGGCGTGGAGGCACGGCAGGGCACGCGCTCCGGCCACACGCTCATCCTCCTAGCCGCCAGGAGGACAACGACCTCCCTGGGCCAGGTGGGCTGGCCTGGCCTGGGCCTTTCTCCCTTTTTTTCTTTTTTTTTCTTCTCTCTTTTCTTTTACTCACATTTGTTTATTTTCTTTTCAGGTAGAAATGACTTTATAAAATATTCCATATATTTTCTATAATGAAGTTTGAATATTTCAAACTTATCTAAAAGGTTTCAGGATATTTTGAAAAAAAATAATGATAGCGCTTTATTTAATGATTTCAGGAGCCTTATCAATTATTTTTAAATTACTTTGATTGTTCAAATAATTAGAATAGTCCCTGTTATAATCATGTCCAAATTTACCAGACATAGGGAACATTTTTAGTGGGCATTTTAGATTTGTTGAATTTTCACCAAATTTGAATTGTTTGGATTCAAAGTAAGCTTGGGTTTTCTTTTTGTTCCCCATTTCATGTTAATGCAAAATGAAACATACTGCAAGCACAATACTACTCCTAGGACATCTAGCTCGGGATGTGACACATATCTCAGACCCCATGTTAAATTTCTCCCTTAGAGGAAATCCTTAACCTCCTTCTAGATGTGAGCGATGGAGTCCTCCTTGTGTAAAAAACCCTTGTCGGGACGAGCCATTCCTGATTATGTATATCCATCAGTTCTGGTGGACCGCGCCAATACCAGTAGAGAGCCCTGCTGGGAGACGATGCCATCATGTTGCCGAGGGCTTGATCCATCTTTGGCACTCGTGGTTACCAGTAGCCCGACATGTGGCCCCGTTCGACAAGGACATACATACATACAATAGAAACAAGAGGGAACAAGGATAGTACTCAGGGATGGAAAAAATAACATTATTTCACTACTTTCCGATAAAAAAATGGATATAGATTACATTTTGAGTAGTTAAAACTTGGCTAGAGCCTGCATCGTTCGATTAGTAAAAAGATAAGTACCCCGTAATGCATTTCTTGTCCCTCTCCTACTAGGAATAAGACGGAGAAGAAAAAAGGGCAAAAGGAGTTCCTGACTGGGATTCAGCGTCTCCCTGCCATGACCAAAGGGACGTGCCTCCTAGAGGAGCAAAATGACCTTTCCCCGAGGCAGGGCGGAACGGAGCCGAAATGGAGGAAGACGGTGGAGGGAAGGTCCATATGGTGGCGCTACTGAAGCCAGCTGTTGATGATGGATGAGCACCTGTCGGGACCTCGATCCTAACACATACAAGTCTGGCATGTAACATATCATATCACTTTGCATCCTCACGCACGGTAATTTCCACGGCTGCCACCTTACCTTGGCCGCGACCATTTGGGCCTTTTGGCTCCCGAATATGAATATGTCGCTAGCAATAATATGTCAAAGAACCCGTATCGACATGACTAGTTATATACCCAAGTGGCACAACCATACAGGGACAGACATACTTAACTCAACAGTGTAGGTGTCGGTCATCAACGTGTGTAGATGAGTCATAGAAGCTACATGGACTCCATTACACAGGATGACATTTCCCCGAAGGGACAGACACGGCAGCAAAGAAGGATACATGCCGGTCAATCTATGTGTCCAGGGCAGTAGCAAGCTATCAGGGTTCAATAGAAGCACAGAGAGGTATTTCCTTGCAAAGAAGGCTACCATAGGCATACGACTAGGTGTCCAATACCACACATACCAATGCATTTCAAATATACACACAATATGCACAATATGTGATGATACAACATGGCATCACAACATAAATCTATGCCCTAAGTATTTATTAAAGACTCATAAGAGCCAACATAGTGTTGTATTACAAACAGGGGGCACATGACCCAACACTCAAGTCCTACAAGAAAAGAGCGGAAGCAAAACATGGCTGGCTAGAGACATCTACTAAAAGTGGCTGCAGGAGCTTGAAAAGCTACAATGACCCTTGAGGGAGTCCTGGATTAGGGGGTCCTCAGGGAGCCGGCCTATTATTAGGGACCGGACTATATGGGCTACTTACCGAACACTAGTAGATTTGAAGGCCTGGTCTCGAAGATGGAAGCTTCAGGAAGCACGGCTTGCGCTCCACGTTTGATGTAGAAAATCGGCCTGTTTATCTCTTCCACATGTAAACAACCATCTCTCAACCCTAGGCATCCTCGGCGTCTATATAAGCAGGAAGGTTTTAGGGTATAGACACAGAACAACTCATCTAGGGTTAGCTATTCGATCTCAAGGTAGATCAACTCTGTAACCCCACACATCATCAATAGAACCAAGCAGGACGTAGGGTATTACCTCCATAGGAGGGCCCAATTCACCCCTTTGTTTACTATTACCGCTGATTCTAGTCTCACAGTTCTGGACACCCTACCTGAGATCCACCGGTTTTGATACCGACATTGATGCTTTCATTGAGAGTTCCTCTGTGAGCAAGATGGAATCGACGTCTCGCCTTGTCATCAACGAAGAGATGCGTAACATGGACACTTTTGTCCCTGGATAGATCTTCGTGTTCGGCAGCGTTGTGCTGCACGCTGATTTCGTTGGCCACCTAGGCTGCGTTGAGAGCTTTGCCCCTGGTCGAGAGGTCAGGCTTCGAAACTTAGAGTTCTCCGCTGACTCTCGGGGTGACTTGTCGTTAATCGGGCTCGCAGCTTGGCCTGTACCCTCCAAGGACTCTGAGGCTTTAACCTCGATCCCTTTCTTCGGACATGCCAATGGGGTCACCCATAGCAATGGGATGATCTCCTATCCCGGTCCGGCCATTAACCTAGATGACCGGACATGTGTTCTTGCCAAACACTTCCCATGTCCACACGTCTTGGAGATTAACTCCACAAGTTCCAAACAGCTGGATCCGATCGGGCCCTTAGCGGTTGACGAGGCCCTAGATCGGATCTCGTCGATGAAGATCACCGACGATCTAGCACTGATATACGCTCAGTTCGGTTACGGTGCGGGCCAGAACGAATTTTTTTACCCACCCACCCCCCACCTCATAGACACTATCGAATATTTAACCGACATGCTGGACTATGCCTTCGAGGAGGTAGAATACATGGATGAAGAAGACCTTGCTCCCACCCCCATTAACACAGGGAGGTGGTCCGCCACTTCCATGTGCGACGTCTACACAATAGATACTCCTGCCACTGATGACGACAACATGCCTCACAACAATGGCGACAAATCGGGCGATGCGCCGTCAAGGCGTCGGAAACCGCATAAGCAGTCCAAAAGCAAAAAGGGAAGGAAAGCTATTATTAACAACAGGGACGGTAATACCCCCACTGACCATGGCAATCCTGATATCCCCGAACAGACGTTAGAGTGTCCGGAAGGGCCTGAGGACCAAAAAACCCCGATAACGTCAATAACTCTGAAGACAATAATTACCTCCCCCCATTGGGGAGGAAGATATACCAGAAACCGATGACTTGTATATCCCTGATAACCTCAAAGATCAGGAAGAAATCAGGCAACGACTCATAGTAATGGCTCGCAGCCTAAAGGCTAAAGAACGACAACTCAAAGCCGAATAGGACAGCCTCAATGATCGATGGACGAAAGTCCTATCAGCCGAGGAAGTATACATTACCGGTCTGGCGAACCAGCCCAAAAGCTACCCTCAGAGAAGGGTGATGCTGCAATTCGATGATGAACTCACTAATACTCCATCTCCAAACTGTACTCCATACGACAAGCTGGACCACCCCCCTCGCGGTCGGGACAGGATGGCTGACAACACCGGTTATATACCGGAAGTGCCCCGAAGACAGGGTAAGGAGCCATTAGAGCCCAATGACAGGTTCGATGTGCGAGATGACCTGGATCACAGAGAAGGCCATGCAAGATCCATCTATGGATCTAGAGAGTGCTCGCTCGATAGATGGGGCGGATATAGACCAAGGTTCGAGCAAAACAACAGACTCTGCGAACGCAACCGATACCACACGGATGACGAATATAGGCGCGACATAGCAAGGGACAAAGGCGCCGCTCAACCACTGTGCTTCATAGATGAGGTAATGCGAGATCTGTTCCCTGAAGGGTTTAAACCCGTGAATATAGAATAGTATGATGGGGACAATGACCTAACTGTATGGATTGAGGACTTGCTCCTCCATATCCAAATAGTGCGAGGAGACGATATCCATGCCATCAAATATCTACCACTTACGCTTAAGGGGCCAGCTCAGCACTACTTAGATGGCCTCCCTGAAAACTCCATTGGATGCTGGGAAGACCTGGAAGACGCGTTCCAATCTAACTTCCAGGGAACCTATGTCCGCCCGTCGGACTCTTCCTATCTTAGCAACGTCGTCCAAAAGCCTTGCTAGTCTGCTCGGCAATTCTGGAATTGGTTCTTGACTAAGAAGAACCAAAGCATTGACTGTCTAGATGCTGAGGCCATAGCCTCCTTCCAGCACAATATTCGCGATGAAAGGCTGGCCCGCTAGCTAGGCCAGGACAAACGTCAGACCATGTCCGCCCTTACCTCCCTCATGACCCGCTTTTGCGCGGGTGAAGACAATTGACTAGCAAGACGCAACCACAGTTCTAAAGATCATGTAGCATCTGAAGCCCGGGATGGCAACTTAAAATCAAAGCCCAATGAGAATAAGTGCCAGCACAATAATAGCGATGGCGAGGACACGACTGTAAACGTCGGATTCTGCAACTCCCGACCTGGGAAGCGGAAGAAGCCTCCTAAAGGTAATTGCGACAGGCCCACTCAGCTAGAGAAGATCATGGAAAGGCCTTGCCAAATCCATGGGACGTCGGAGAAGCCCGCTAGCCATACACACCGCAATTGTTGGGTGTTTAAATAGGGCGGCAAGATACCACCTGAGGACCAAGGCAAAAGCTCTCGCAGCGAGGATGAGGATGAGCCTTGGGGTCCAATTAGTGGCAGACAGAACAAATTCCCCCCAAAGTCGAAACGATGAATGAGATATACACCACCCATATACCCAAGAAGGAGAGGAAGCATGCCCTTCAGGAGTTCTACGCTGTGGAACCCATAGCCCCGAAGTACAACCCATGGTCGGTATACCCGATCAACTTTTATTGGCATGATGACCCGACTAGTATCGGTCATGGCGGTTCGGCTGCCCTCGTCCTAGACCCCATAATAGATGGGCATAACCTCACAAAGGTCCTAATGGACGGAGGATGTAGCCTTAACCTGATGTACTCAGATAAAGTGAAAAAGATGGGCATCGATCCGTCAAGGATCAAACCCAACAACACTACCTTCAAAGGAGTGATCCCAGGCATTGAGGCCCGATGTACGGGTTCCGTAACCCTGGAAGTTGTGTTCGGCTCGCCGCATAATTTTTGCTGCGAAGACTTGATATTCGACATTGTGCCCTTCCGCAGTGGCTATCACACGCTACTTGGTCGGCAAGTGTTTGCTCGTTTCAATACAGTCCCACACTACGCATACCTGAAGCTCAAGATCTCGGGCCCCAAGGGGGTCATTACTGTTAACAGCAATACAGAGTGCTCCCTTAGAATTGAGAAACATGCACTAGCCCTAGTGGCCTAATTCATCTACACAGAAGATCAGCAAGTTCTGACATCTGCCATAAAGGCACACAAGGCTGGGAAGCGAGTTCGGCTTCACACCAAAAACTCAGATCCTTCCTCCTCCCCTCTATAGGGACTCGCCCCCAAGCACACAACCTTAAGACTAGCAAAGTACGTGTCGAGCAGGCACAAATTCTCACTTAATATTGCATGGGTAGTGGTGGGGAAATAAAGATGGGTGTTCGGCCGGTCTGAACCTCTACCATCAACACGTCTTTGGACTAGCTGCATGCGCTCCTAAAAGAGCCTTCCTATGGCGTGAAGCTCACCTACAATTCGGCGGCCTCTCAAGATCTTGCTTGCAAGATTTGTACGCCGAACACTAACACCAATCAAGGTGCATCTAAGTGCAGGAATCAACTTGCAATGGGGAATATCGAGGACGTCAAGTTATCAATTTTTATCTCTTTTGCATACCTGTAAACAGTTGCTTCGGCAATCCGAGCTATAAGAGTTGTTGAGAAAATATAAATTGCGTGGCACAAGTTTGCCTTATCTGTCCTTTTTTGGTGCAATTTTTTCCTCTCTCCCACTTCTCGTGGACCTGTTCGGTACGATGAGAGGTATCCGGCTAAAAGTCCGGGGGCTCGAGTTCAAAAACAAATCGCCTTATCTATCATGTGTTCGGCATCTTGGTGTTCGATTTATATGTATCGGTTCTGAACTATGTCTTTGGTCAATTAGTTGGGTTGCCTGGCTCCTATGCTTGCCCCTTTACGTTCCTCTCGTTTGGCTAAAAGGGCGAAGGGAGCACCCCCTGCGATTGTGCTTCTGGATAGTCTGGCCAAGCACCTCAGCGAAGACAGTTGAAAACGGACCGTGATAGTATGCGCGATCCGGTCTATGAACCCCGAGCTGGAAGTATTATACTTCAATCCTCATAAGCGGTTATTCGATGTTGGATGAGGAACTTGCCCTTTTTGCAAACATTCTGATACCGACTTTGGCCACGGTTCGTCCGAACACCGCAAAACTTTGGTGGCTAATCGTACGCTTCATGTAGTCCTTTTCGCGCCCCTACGGCTAAGTGAAAGAAATAAAGCACTATAGTTTGATTGCCTAGTATGCGGCACTATACTGCCTTCGGGTTCCGATAATTTGGTTAAGGGACATAGTGCATTGGCATCGACACCCCATGTACTTTGTACATGGGGGCTGAAGCCGACGACTCACATCTTTGAGTATTAAACAACCACATAGGAGTTATAAAGGAATGCAAAACCATATAAGAACAAATACTAATATCACCAAAAGTGTGGACAAGTCTTCGGACACTTTACAACTCATTCAAACATGTTATCACCCGAGCACTATGACGCTATCACCCGAGCACTCTCCATCACTCCATCGAAGCATAGCTCGGGGCGTCCATGCTCCTTTCCAGGTGATGGCGAGTCAGTGGATACCTTCACTGGATTTAGCCCTGGCCAGTGCACCTTAGCCTTGGCAAGGGCCATCCGGACACCCTCGATACAGGAGGAGAGCTTGACGGTGTGGAGGCGGGGCGAAGCAGCAATCAACCTCTGCACCAGGCCAAAGTAGCTGTCTGGCAGCAGCTCGCCGGGCCATAAGCGGATGTAGAGGTCCTTCATGGCCGGCTCTGCCATCTAGTGCAGCTCCATCAGCTGTTTCAGCTGCTCTAACAGAAAAGGAGGACGCTTGGCGGTTCCGAACTGTTCCTAGAACAGCCAAGCTTCATCTCCTTCTCCCCGTGAGGCAAACAGCTGATTGTCGTCCACCACGCTCTTCTAGAGATTGGAAAATGCGCCTGAGGATCACCACACCCGGGTAAGCAATGCGAATTTGCTATCCCCAAATACACAATTTAGTGAGTATGGCTTACAATCTGCTATGTCCTAGGGTTGGCGCACTTGCTCCTCGTAGAACTGTCTGTCCATCCGCTCCTTCTGAAGTTTGGTTTTTATGCGGATAGTTCAGTCAAGCTCGCCTTATTCTTCTGCTCCAAGGCCTCGCATCTTTCACAGGTGTCCTTGAGCTCCTATTGGACCTTTGCCACACGAGCTTCATGCTTGCCACTGGTGGCCCGCATGACGGAAATGGCGACAACCGTTTCTTTAGCAGCTCCCCTCTCGGCGGCCATTTCTTCGTTCGTGCGTTGGAGCTTGGCCTTGAGCCTCTCCATCACCTTCACCAAAGTTGCGCATACATTATAAAATGTGAAAAAAACTGCATTGATAGTATTCGGTCGATAGAGTTCAGGTAAAGGCTTCCGGATTTTTTTACATACATTGAGCCTCGTCGAACCTTTGGTTAAGGGCCTCAACTTCGTCTATGGAGCACTTAAGCTTCCGATTTAGCTCTTCCAGCTCGACGCCATTTATTGCCGACGACGATGATGAAGCCTGCATTACACACACAATTGATATATTACATGGGCTCTGAATTCTTGAATTATAGAAAATCCAATCATATGTTGACTTTTTCTAACATGCCAAACACTTAAAGTGCATCTAGTTTGATTTGGGATATCGATGTGACCCCTAGGTGAGCTTTTCACCTCACCTAGGGCTTTGGGGCTGCCATGTATATAATAAAAATAAATAAAAACCTTGCAAATAACAACATCGGGTGACTTCCTTGAAAACCTGTGAGGAGACCTTTGAAGCCCTCCTTCAGTCCGTTGTCAACGGACTGGATGCTCCGCAGTACCGCACCCATAAGGGTGAGGTGATCCTTGGGGATGGAGGCACTCGATAGGGCCTCCTCCATGACCGACCACCTATTTGTCGGTGGTGCTGGTGATGATCGGATTCCCCGATCACCAACCGGGGATTGAACCGGTGCCTCTGGAGGCATAGGTGCTCCGGAGCTGTTCTCAAAGGGAACTAATAGCCCGCTAGTCCAGCCTCCTCGGCGTATTGCCCCCCGGTCTTCAGTGGCCGAGGTGTTAGCACCGGCCACGATACGGTCTCCCTCGCCACCGGTGTCCGTCTCCATAAGAGTGTGCTAGAACGACACCTCCACGGCATCCATCGTGGCGCCTGGAGTGGTGGGATACGAGGCATCCGCGCTCTCCGCCAGTTCGGCGAGCCGTGTGTCCCCGTCCGATATCACCTTAGTGGGGATAATGCACATGGGGCGGAAAGGCCAATAGCCTAAATGTTAGCAAACTCTAAATCTATTCGTAATGAATGGGAGGGTCTTCGGATCCTAACCTTTTCGGAGGGGGATTGACCCATAGGCTCCTTCGCGGAACCGCCTCGAGGTCTTCTGACGTGGTGTCTGAGTCCGAACTATCGTCGGACAGAATTACCATGTGGGGACCCTGACTCATAAGTCGTGATCACCGAATGTACGTGCACAGTGATCCCAGAGATCAATGCTCACCAAACACACAGAAACTGGAAAACAAGAGTCTTACATCCATTACATACCGGTTTACTCAAATATGGCATTCATGGCCAAGTCTTCATATGATTGTAGAGGAAATCTTCAACGATAGCATGAACCCATGCCATCTTCCTTAACCCTACAAGTATTCTGACTGGGAAGCATCCTAGCTTGCATGTCCGTCACCAAGGTAATCTTCATCATAAGCTGATCTTTCATGCCTGGCCAATAAAATAACCAGTGGCAAGGCAATGAGTACTTTGAATGTACTCGCAAGCAACCCATGTTTGGAACAAGGCAATAACAATGCATGAACTAGCACTAAGAAGGTATTTTGCGGAAAGCTAATTTTGAATGCAATGTCATGATCAAGCAACTATGTGTAAATATGCATCAATAGTTGGCAGATATCCATATGAATAAGTTACAAATATCATCATAAGCAGTGGTTGAACATTGGATGTTCATTCATCACATCAAGTCTTTAGACTTGTCTCAAGTATCATCCTTTTGTCATCTGAACGCACACACACACAAACCTAGTTTGTGAAAACATCTGGACGTGGCATAAGCAGCAACACCCAACTGTCCTTAACCGTGGACACGACTATTCGAATAGTTTTACACTCTATAGAGGTTGCACACTTTACCCACAGGACTCGGGGAACTTCTGTGTCATCCACGACTCGCGGTTTATTACATAACCGAGGTAAGCACCCGAACAATGCCTTTCCCATGATGATACTAAACAAACAGTCCACTCATTGGTGCCATCCCTCATGATATGCATCACAGGTATCATCCATGAGGGCACACAACAGTGTGCCCGGTGCCTGTATAGACAGCGCATGTAATGCAGGCTCGTCTCGAGAGTGCCCGATCCCATGGTGACTCCGGGAAGACCTCGTCTCGAGAGTGACCACTTCACTCTCGCCACTGGTAATGCAGGCTCCCTACTAGCACCAACCATAGTAATCAACAAAGCCTCGTCCCATAAGGGGTATCGTGGTCGCACATGTAAGGTTGGGACAGTCGACAAATCCTAAACCCTCCATTTTTGAAAACACACACTCACTTATTCCGGTACACCACTTCTTTCTCAAGTGGTTACCCAACTCATCATAATCTCCCTTGTGCATTAGTGGCACCCGACGGGGTTTTCAAAGTCTTTGAAATCATTGCCTTATCTCCATCACCATGCATAATACCAATCCCACCTACGTAGCAGCTACTAGCATCATATCTACACCCACCCGCACAACCCTCATAAGGAGGTAGGGTCATGTAGGATGCAAGTATCAACAAGAAGTATCTAGCATCCCACCAAGGTGGACACCACATCATAATATAAAATATAACAAAAGTAAAATGCTATATGACATGCAAATAAAATGGTTTCTTAACATGGTTAAAGGGCTGCTTGCCTGGCTTCGCAAAGTCTACGAGGTCTTCGCACGCTTCTCGTCCATCCGAGCATTTCGTCTACTTCATCAACTATCGCCAGAAACAACCACAATAAGAAACACAACAAGCAGAGAAATAAAGTTCTCTATAAATAGGCGATTTATTTTCTAGGATTTATTTGGTATGTGAGAAAAAGATAAAAAGGGAAAGAAATACCCACTGGCTATGTTGCGCACATGGCGGCGAATGGGAATTGGGCCAGCCCCGTAGCCCAACTGAGCGGGGGAAGTGGTAATGTCGAAGGTGCCTCCGGCTAATGCACCTTCCCCAGGTGAAGGCGGCTCCGACGCCAGCCCGTCGCCACTTAAACCGGAGGGCCCGTACTGTTAGTCACTTATAGGTGGCCCCTACCTAGCAGGTCCTTCCTACCTCGCGTGCTTTGTACGGCCGAGGTGAGAGGGCAGCCCCGACAGCAATCACCGGCGATTCCGGCCACCCCTCGAGATGCTCGTCTCACGGGAATGCTTAGTCGACCGAGGTGGTTCTACCCGGACTAGTAAAGGTCGCTGTGGGGAAACCAGAGACGAGTAGAGCATCAGCCGTGGCGGAGATCCATGGCGGCAATGATGGACCCGACATTTCAGGCATCGGAGGGAGTAGTATATGCAAGGGAAATCCTCTCCGTAGCATTGGTGATCTGCTGGAGCTGCCAGGGGGAGGGGAGGAGCTCGAGATAACTCAAATTTAAGGGAGAACCAATTTGGCAATGCCGACCATGGGAAGAGGAGGAGGGCAAGGGACGAGGTTCTCAGGTGTCCTGGAGGTCGATTAGAAGGACAGGGAACGAAAGAGGGCACGAGAGGGGCCTCGGGGCTAGCTTATATGCCCAGGCTTGAGTCCACCGTGGATGGCGCCCATGGCATCTTTAGAGCTGATCCTGGTGGCTGTTGGGAGAGGGCAAGGCATGTCTGAGGTGCCCGTGGGACTTGTCCACGAGTAGGGAATGGATAGGGAGCAGCGGGGAGCCATCAGGGCTCGCGTGTGTGAGCTCTCGAGTTGTAGTTCTCGGGCGGCCATGGCGCGTGTGCGAGGGAACCAACAAATGGGGAGAGAGAAGGGGTACAGGACGGTAGCATGTCTTGGACGTCGAGGTGGGCTTGATGGCGTGCTGGAGGAGCCCGAGGTGGTCGGGGGCTTGGATTGGGCGGTGGCTATAGTGTGGGGCACACGACAGCGCTCTAGAGCGTGCATATTGCATGCCATGGCCTGCAACACATGATCTGGGCGTGCTCACCTTGTCCACTATCACTTGGCGCTTCTGGAGATGCTCTATAGTGTAGGTGGGGACCAAGGATGGTAGAGGTAAGAGGGAGGGGAGGTAAATTGGTGTTGCCAATGCTTGTCCAGAGAGGAATCTTGGGCTTTTACCCTCCCAATAATTGATCTAAGTCCATGGGGTTCCTACTAGGGGTATCTAGAGGTCAGGTGGAGGTGTGGTAAAAATTTGGGGCCAAGGAGAACAAGTTAAGAGGTGAAAACAACATTTTTGGTTTTCTGTCAGAGGGTATTTGATGGAGATTAGGGCAAGCAAATGGACTTTGCTTGCCATAGGAATTGACAGGGTCAAATGGTGGTTACAAAATAGGCCTTTCCACCTAGTTTGATCTTGTTTGAATAAAGTTCACAATGTAACTTTGTGAAACCCTAGAAATCAATGGAATCTGGTTTCTGTAGATATAGTCATGCTTAGCTAATCCCCTTGATGCACCACTCAGTGTAGCATCATTATTTGGTTATTAGAACATGTCCACAAAGTTTGGGGTCAAGGCAAAAAGCTTCACAATGTAAACTTGCTCAACTTTGAATCTAGACAGGGAGGGTTTTGGAATAGTTTGATGAATAAATTCAACTTGGATTTAGATGAAACTTTGCAAGATCATCACCTATGATAGTGTTGGCTTGTTGGAATGTTCTTGGAATTTATTGAGAATATTTCTTAAAGAAATATTCCAAAAGCTTGATTTGGACAGAAAGGGTTTTGAGGGGGTTTTCCCATTATTTTGAACATGAACATGTGTTGAAAATCTTATACATGGACAATTTATGTCCACTGGGTTTTCCCAAATTTTCTCAACTATTTTAAAGCATTTAAATAATTTTCCCTATAAAAGACCAATTTTGGCCTTAAGAAAAAGCCTTTAAATAAAATAGTAAAATAATATTTTGTGGTTTTGGCAACTCTTATATATAATGGGCTTGAAATAGAGTATTTGGGTAAGAAGGATCCACCCAACTTGGGGACTTGTAGTGCAAATGTCAAATCAGGGTTTTTTGAAAAACTAATTTAAATAAATGTTTTTTGGCCAAAATAATATATTGAAAAAATATTTTTAAGTCCTATTCACATGGCATGATCATTGGACAAGAGTTGGGATCAAGGAAAGGAGTTCTTGAGGGTAGGAGGATGTTTTATGAATTATAGAACACTTAGCAAGCTATCAAATAAGCAAGCAAGTAACACACAAGTCAAGGACTCAAATGCACACAAAAAGTTTTAATTGGCCCTAATTTTTGAGTCATGCTAACTTAGTCATGAGGGAAAACACAGGTTGTGACACACCCGCGCCTGTCCCGCCCTCTTCTGGACAGGAGGAGGGACCTGCTCCGGAGCGTCTAAAGATGTCTCTCTCTTCCTAGCACAGGGGGAATTACCTTCCCCCTCTCCATCGACCTTGGCGTCCTCCTCCTCTTCGTCTTCCTCCTCCTCCTCAACCTTCTCCTGATACGAGGAGGTGGGGGTATCCTCGGATGCAGGGTCAGGCTGGTCCCTGATGTGGATGCCAGCATGGCCTAGTTTCTTCTTCTTCTCTTTATTCGTGGGAGCCTCGTAGGGATTTACCACGAGCATTTTCGCTAACATCTTGGTCCTCTCATCTTAGGGCTAAAGCACCAGGCTGTTAATGTTGAAGGCTTTCTTCATCCATCTCTGCAAAGACACATCGGATAAGGGGTTATGAGATCTTCTTATGTAATGAAGCCGACCAAGCTAGGGTGTATCACACCTCGGATTCGGGCTTGGCGGCATGCTAACCCTTGTCCTCCTCCTCAGATGGCCAGCTCTTATATGATTTGAAGAGGGCCTTCCACAACTTCTCTCGCGTAGTACGCAAGAGATTCCAGACTATGGGCTCAGCGTCAAGCTCACGAGCCCATAGGGGGGTGTCCCAGCGCTGGCAACGAAGGATGCATCTTTAGAGCATCACTTGGACCACATCGGTCAACCTGGTGCCCTCCTGGACCATGGAGCGGATGCGCTTCTGCATGTCGCTAAGATCCTTGCCGGTCCCCAAATGAGGCCCTCTTCGAGCCATGAAGCTAATCCGGTGTGGTGACCGGATCTGAATGCGGCAACAGGATACTGACCTTCTTCTTGCGGTTCGGTGACGTAGAAACACTCCTTTTGCCACCCCTTGATGGTGTCAATAAGGGTTCCCGACGGCCACCTGACGTGGGTGAGCTTGCCGATGACGACCCTGCCGCAATCTGCGTGCTTGCCGCCAATGCACTTGGCCTTGATATTGAACACCTGAACCTAGAGCCCGAAGTGTGGCTCGATGCCCAGGAAGGCCTCGCAGAAGAGGATGAACGCCGAGATGTCCATGATGGAGTTTGGAGGGAGGTCATGGAAGTCGAGGCCATAGAAGAACATCCACCACCTAACAAAGGGGTGGAGGGTATAGCTCAGCCCCCTAATGAAGTGGGGATGAACACCGCACTTTCACTTGGCTTGGGGCTGGGGTTCACTTGGCCCTCCTTCGCCGCGCAGCGAGGGATGTCAGCGGAGAGGTAGCAGGCCTTCTTAGGTTGAGAATGTCCCGGTTGGTGACTAAGGAGGCCTCCCATTTGCTATTGGAACCTGCGATTGATGAGCTCGGGGGTGGGGCGCAGAAGACCTAGATTTGTGCTTTGGAGGCGTAGAGGAATGGGAGGCGGAGAAGTCGAATGGAGAATGTGAATAGCCTTTGGGGTTTTCTTCCACTTTTTATGAGGCCTACCGATTGGGTCTCCCCTTGCTGTGTCGTGAATCCCACCACTTCCCAAGACGTGCTAGCCATTTTGCGTGTGTGATTGAATATATTCCGTATAAAACGGGACATGATCGGTATATTGATAGATCGTGATGATTAAAACGGCCTCGAACCGCGAATCGATTCCATGTAACTGGCCTAGCGGTCATGGTGGGCCGTGATCTTTCGTTAGAGAGGTCGTCATAGGAACATTGTTTACCACCTGACGTTTGGCATTCAAGGCCAACTAACTTGCAGTGTTTGGACATGCCACTATGCGGAAAACCACTTATCATCGGAGGCGAGACTATGATTCGGCGGGAAGGAACTCACCTCGCAAGCCGAAGATTCTATTTAGGAAGCAATTGGAGCTGAAGACCCTTGGCGTTGGAGGCAAGTTCGGGGGCTACTGAGGGAGTCCTCGATTAGTGGGTCCTCGGGGAGCCGTCCTATTAGTATGGGTCAGACTATATGGGTTACTTACCGAACACTGGAATATTTGAAGGCCAAGTCTCCAAGATGAAAGCTTCAGGAAGCACGGCTTGTGCTCCACGTTTTATGTATCAAATATGCATGTTTATCTCTTCGGCATTTAACCGACCATGTGTAAACCCTAGGCATCCTCAGCATCTATATATGCTGGAGGGTTTTAGGGTATAGACATAGAACAACTCATCTAGGGTTAGCTATTCGATCTCAATGTAGATTAACTCTATAAGCCCCCACATCATCAATACAACCAAGCAGGACATAGGGTATTACCTCCTTGGAGGGCCCGAACCTGGGTAAATCTGTGTCCCCTTCATCTCCTGTTACCGCTGATTCTAGTCTCATAGTTCGGGACACCCTACCCGAGATCCGCCGGTTTTGTCACCGACAACCCTACCAAAGGAACTAGACCTCTGTATGGGATCCCCAAGCTAATCCAGTCAACATTGAACTTCAAGTATTAAGATACACTAATGAGACTGACGTCACCTCTACAAAACATAAATTAAGCAACCCTGAGTACAAAGGTACTTAGCAAGACTTACATCAGAACTATCTACATATGCATTAGTATCAATGAAGGGCGGTTGTGGAGTTTTTTGCAGCAAGCCAGCTTTGACTCTTTGCTAACCCGTACGATGACTACAATTACTTTCTTTGAGGTGGGATAGTTGTCGGTGTCAAAACCGGCGGATCTCGGGTAGGGAGTCCAGAGCTGTGAGACTAGGATCGATGGTAACAAGGGACGAAGGAGACGATGTTCACCCAAGTTCGAGCCCTCCTATGGAGGTAAAACCTATGTCCTACTCAATTATATTGATGGCATGAAGGTTACAAAGTTGATCTACCTCGAGATTGAATAGCTAGAACTCTAGATGTGTTTCTATGCCCTACAATCTAAAACCCCTCGGCTTATATAGACGCCGTGGGTCTCTAGGGTTACACCTGGTCGGTTGCACATCAAAGGGAAAAACAGGCCTATCTACTACCCAATCTTGGAAGATATGTCACGATTCCTGAAGCTTCCTCCCCGGTGACGGGGCCTTCGGTCAATCCTATACTTAATAAGCGGCCCATGAGTCTTACCCATCTGAAATAGGCCAGTCATCCAAGGAACTCTTAATCCAGGACTCCCTCAGTAGATCCCGGCCTAGCCTCCAGTGTCGAGGTATATTATCCGGACAATCTTGCGCATGGAAGTCTTCGACTTGCGAGGCGAGTCCCTCCATCCCTTCTTGTATGGCAACCATCCCGTCATCGGTGAAATCTCAAATGTCGAGAACTTGCGGGACCCATTGTAATGACTTTTAGCGATTCTCGATTCTTGTGTGCCTAGGGGAGGTTTGCGGACTAGCAGTTTATTTACAAGACTGCCATTCCCACAAGGAGTCACCACCCATTGTAAACAAGTTGAATCATGGTCTGGGTCACATCTTCCTTTTCTTCCCCATGAGAGAAAGCTTCAAGTGAGGGATCACCACAAAAACATGGCGAGCGCTCCTAGCTCTTCGTCTTGTCCTTACGGCTCTCGTCCTGAGGATTGGGCAAGCTGCTCCATATCTCTCCTCCGGTTGCGTGACCTCGAGACCCAGGTTATCTCCCTTTCTCAGATCTATCGGCCACCCGTGCTGCTTGACCACTTTTAATAATGAAGCCTTCGCGAAGAATTTCCCTAATCCCCACAAGGGAGAGTAGGTATGCTTCGTGCCCTTCCTCTTGCGAGGCCTAGGATTCCCCATTCATCTCTTCCTGAGGGGGTTACTGGAGTTCTATGGATCCAGCTCCATCATCTCAACCTCGGCTCTATTCTGGACATCTCAGGCTTCATTGCTCTATACGAGATGTTTCTGGGTTGTGAGGCTCATTTTGGACTATGTAGGAAGTACTTCTGTCTCATCCCTCGTACACAGGGTGAGACAAATCGAGAAGTCGGTGGAGCCAAAGTATGCCGGATAGCCGGGACGTGGCATCTAGTGGGGACGCCGAAGAAGGAGTTCCAAGAATGGTCTTTGGAATGGTTTTATATTGAGGATGTCCCCCAATTCGATCCAGCTCGTAGGGGTTTTCCCGAATACTCCAACGCACCTTTGAAGAAAAGGTATAACTCGCAACCGAAGAGTTCATGCCCAGAGGATGGTGCCGAAGTGCAACGCTTGGCCGCCGATGTGAGGCTACTGGCTCATCACAAGCTGACAACGATTGATGTAATGGACACCATCATCACCCTATGCGTCCAGCCTCTTCAACAAAGAATACACGCTTTGTGGCATTACAACTAGACAAGTGACACCATTCGCTCCCGACGATTGGGCCTGGCCAATCAAGCGGCGTTGGCGGCTCCACTTGCCGACCTGTACAAAGGGGAAAAGGAAGACTTTGTTTGGCTGCCAATTAAGGAGGGCTACTCGAGCTACAACCCCATCGAATGGGTAAGCCTTTTGATCCTACAACCCGAGTTTGGGATTTTCATTCGCCTCCTTTTTGCCTAAAGCTTTTAATATTTGTGAACAGGAATGGAGGAGCTTTGTTGATATAGTCAACTCTGTCCCCCCCCCAACTAGAGAACTATGCTCGTGACGATGATCTGGGATTCCATGACGATTCGGAGCTGTCAATCAAGTTTGAAGATGGGGTCTTTTACCAAGAGAGCGTCGATCCCTCCAAAGTGGATATCATAGGCGATCACCCAGGATTACTCCCCTTAACTGTTACCGGCAAGAAGAGAGATTCTTCCCATAAAAGGCAAGCGCCCTAAGTCGTCCCGAAGGCACCGACCTTAGATCCCAAGCGTCAACGGTCCATGCAATGAATGTCAGCTATGACCGAAATATCCGGACCCGACTTCAATAGGAATCTTTCAAGTGAACCAGCCGTGGGGGAACCTCCAACCACTCGTTCAACCAAAAGGTACTTTGTTCGGTCGCTTAACCTATTGTTATCATGATCGCTAAGATTTGGCAGAGAGTCTTATGCTGAAATATTCAGGAAGCAAGTACAACTGTCTTCTGTCGAGAATGCTACCAAGGTGCCTAGTAATACCCACGAGCCAAGATCTGCTTGTAATGCTGAACCCGCCGCAGAGGCCTCTATGGTCAATCCGGTCCACGAAGATTCTTGGGACGTGGTATCGGTCACCAAATCCGAGGTTGAGAGTGCGATGAATCACCGGCGGTGGCGTGAAGCACTACGCCACCTAGCATTCTTCGAAAAAGAGTTTAACGCTCTATATTCGGCAGACGCACATATCGGAGCTGCCCGAGCTAGGCTTGGGGAAGTAGTGTAGTTGATATCATCCATCCTGAGGGTGAGTGATTGGTGTTAAGAATCCGGACACACATGTAAACCCACTAGACCCTGACCCTTCAATTTGTAGGGACGACCGAGTTAAGGATCCGCATAATATTTTGATAATATAGGCCTCAAGGCAGTAGACTGAGAAATTACCCATGGCATTGGAGGCGAGCCGAACACAGGTGGAAGACGTGAAGGCCAAGCTGGAACAAGTAAAGAATTTCATCGGGAGGCACATGGTAAGTATATCCGTTCTGCCACTCCAAGTATATAATCTCGTGCTGACGCGAGGATACTTTGTGGTAGCTGAGTCTATAGGATAGCTACAAAAGGATTTAGATGCAGCCCAAGAATCTCAAACATATGATGAGTCCTAGCATGAGGCCGACTACCTTTCGTTGCAATGAAACCTTGAGTAGAAGAAATGCCTCCAGGCGGAAAACAAGCAGGAGGCCAAAGAAATTGAGAGCTTAAAGACTCAATTGGCCCAGGCTCAAGAAGATAACTAGAAATTATAGAGGGGCATGTTCGTTAAGTGTGATTATAACATCTAAGGATACTTCTTATACATGAAGTGTAATGGACATGACTTGTCTCATGTATATCCTTCTAAAGGAACTGCCCGTCATTCATGAGCGGGCTCGAAAGGCTATGAGGAGCATGATAAAAGCGCTATGGCCTGCCGAGCAACCTTCGGGGGGATGCCCAAACTGGCTGATCGGTTCAGGGGAGCCCTGAGTCGGTTCGAGTTATGGAAGACATTGGCCTACCCGAAGGGAGCACGAGAGGCATGGGCAACGATCAAGACACAATATACCGTCCTTAATCCCAAGCATATTGATCGGGTTGGGCCCACAGGGCCTGATGGGCAAGAAGTGCCTCTTCATTTGGTGCACGACCAAGTGATGATAGCCGCTCATCTCTCATAGGAAGATTGCCCCTAGATGCCTTAATAGACAATCTCGATAAATAGCCAGATGTATGGTTGGATGTAACTATGTACAGATAATCAAAAAATTGCTCCATCTATGTTATAAACTTTGTCTTAATCAACCATCGACTTTGCCCTCCCGTGCTAAGAGCTTCGGGGTGTTCCTTATAAAATCGCCTCGATAAGAGGGAATTATTTTTAGGAACCAGACAATCCGGTCATTTGGTGCGAACAGACAAAAATCGCACAGGGAGATATGTTATATTACTACTTAGCGTAAGAAACATCTTGCAAACAAAATAGTACCTCTATCGGTACCTTCCTTCAGGATACCTAATGGCTTTTGCTAGAAAAGAAGCCCGACTAACGGTGATAATAACCATAATTTTATTTCTTGCTCCCGTCATAGCCAGCCAATTTTCTGGAGAAGATAGCTAGCTTTTCGCTTCACCCATCTGAGGTATGTATCCAGATAACCCGATCACAACAATCATAGACGTCCTTCCTTTACCCTCTAGCCGAACAATCGGGAACGTAGGGGGCAAACACAGGAGCGAGGCAAACCAGCTTGGCAAAAATCATAGTTCGAATTGATGCATAGAAAGGCTTAAAATCGACAAGGAAACGTTCATACATGATAAATGTGAATAAATTCTTAGAATATAAAACCATCGGTTTCTGGAAGAAGCCCCCGAGTGTTGTGTTCGGATTTAACATTTGAGGACGTATGCCTAAAATCTTAATACAAAATCGGTTTAGCCAAACATAGAGTTGGGAAGAAAAATAGAAACCTGCCAAAAATCAATGTGGAAGGGAAAGAAAATAAAAAAGAAAGACAAGAAAAAGGAGGGTAAAGAGTATGATGACACCGGTCTAGCTGTAGAAGCGCCGAAGACGAGATGCGTTCCATGGGTTTGGTTCAAGGTGTTTATCCGACATGTTTCGAAGACAGTAAGCCCCTCCTGCGAGTACTTCCTCAATTATGAAGGGACCCTCCCATTCGGGATTGATTTTATGCTTTTGCTTCTCTGAGAGCCATAAGACGAGTTCACCCGCATTATACGCTTTTGCCCTGACCTCCTTACCCTGGTAATGTCAGGCCTGCTGTTGATAAAAGGTAGAATGAGCCCGAGCTATGGCGCGCTCTCCTTCTAAGGCATCTAGGTCATCATGCCAATCTAAATTGGCCTAATTTTCTTCGTACATGCGCACCCTTGGTATGTTGTGAATAATATCACAGGGAAGGACTGCTTCTGCCCCGTAGACCATGAAAAACGGTTTGTATCCTGTCGATCGACTAAGGGTGTTACGCAGGCCCCATAGAACGGATACGAACTCCTCTACCAAATTGCAGTCGGACTCATGGAGAGGTCGGACCAAACCTAGTTTAATACCACTCATGATGAGGTTGTTGGCCCGTTCGACTTGTCCATTGGTCTGTGGGTGATACACTGATGCGTAATCGAGATTGACACCCATTTTTGCGCACCAGTATTTTACCTCTTGGGCTGTGCAGTTGGATCCATTGTCCGTTATTATACTACGCGGTATGCCGTAATAGTGCACCACACCGGATATAAAGTCGATTACTGGTCCGAACATGGCTGGTTTGACCGGTTTTGCTTCTATCCATTTGGTAAATTTGTCAACCACGACCAATATGTATTTATTTTTCTTGGTCCCCCTTTAAGTGGTCCGACCATATCCAGTGCCCAAACCGCAAAAGGCCAGGTAATCGGAATAGTCCAAAGAGCCGTTGGGGGCATGTGACATTGATTTGCCAAAAGTTGACATCCCATGCAATGCTTGACAAGTGACTGGGCGTCCGCTCGAGCGGTGGGGCAGAAGAAACCAGCGCCTAAGGCCTTGCTTACTAAGGCCCTTGCCATGGCGTGATGGCCGCTCATTCTTTCGTGGACTTAGGATAAGAGATGTCATCCTTCTTCCTCAGATATGCACCAGTGTAGTACTCGGGTGGTGCTTTTCTTGTATAACTCACCCTCGTGGACTTTATAGGCCTTGGATCGTCGAATTATGCGTCACACCTCTGTCTAATTGTCAGGGAGTCCTTTGCGAAGAAGGTAGGCAAGGTAGCGCTCGGTCCATGGTGCGATTACTGCCATGACCTCATGAGCCGAGGGCGTTTCGTCCATTACGGATCCGCTGATGATTTGGTTGTCTAGGTTGTTTATAGGGAGAACAACCTCTTCCGCGTCGTCCGGCCAAACCAGTGATGGCTTAAAGAGCCGTTCCAGTAAAGTGTTTTTTGGGACAGGACCGCGTTTCCCCCCCCCCAAGCGGGACAATATGTCAGCGTCCTGGTTGTTGTCTCTAGCGACATGATGGAATTCAAGCCCCTCAAACCGTATGGATATCTTGAGGACGACGTTTCTATATGCCTCCATCTTCAGGTTTTTGGCATCAAATTCGCCATTGATTTAGGAGATGGCCAAGTTAGAGTCTCCCTGTACCTCCAGCCGTTGTATTCCCATTGAAGCCGCCATCCGAAGGCCATGCAAAAGTGCTTCGTATTTGACTTCATTGTTGTAATCGGCAGACATGATTTGCAACACATATCAGACGTTGTCGCCTCTAGTGGATGTGAGAATAACACCAGCCTACAATCCGGCAAATGTTTTGGATCCATCGAAGTACATTGTCTAATGCATGTATGTATTACATTCCCTAGGAGCTCGGCATCTATCCATTCGGCGAGGAAATGTGCCAGCACCTGAGATTTAATAGCTCATCGTGGCTTGTAGGTAATTTCAAAAGGAAGGAGATTAATGGCCCATTTGGCTATGCGGCTGGTGGTGTCCCTGTTGTTGATTATGTCGTTCAGGAGTACTTTGGATGCGACCGTGACTGAAAACTCTTGAAGGTAGTGTTTTGTTTCCATGAGGCCATTAATACTGTATAGGCCATCTTCTGGTAATGCGGGTATCTGGACTTGCACAGCGTTAGTACTTCTGACACATAATAGACCAGCTTCTGAAGCCGAAATTTGTGTCCCTCCTCCTCACATTCAACGACGAGCACTATGCTAATGACTTGGTTGGTGGCCAATATGTACAATAACATTGGTTCACCAGCGCCTAGCGCTATGAGTAAGGGGTTGTTTGTCAGCATTGTTTTAATTTCTTCAAACGCAGCCGCTGCTTCATCGATCCATTCGAACTTTTTGGTCCATTTTAGCAACCTGTAGAGCGGTAAAGCCTTTTCATCGAATCGGGATATAAATCGGCTAAACATTGCCACGCAACCCGCAACCTATGTACATGCTTTAGCTATGTGGGAATTGCAAATTCTGATAGGGCGCGGATCTTAGCCGGATTCACTTATATTCCTCTATGGGAAATGATGAATCTGATCAGTTTACTGGTGGGAACTCCAAATACACGTTTCTCCGGATTGAGGTGTATATCGTACTCACATAAGGTGGCAAAGGTTTGCCTTAGGTCGTCAATCAACTGGCTGATGTGTTTAGTTTTGATGACCAAATCATCGATGTATGCATTGACAGTTTTACCAAACTGTTTTGCGTGACAAGTTTAGATCATGCACTAGTACGTAGCTCTAGCGTTTTTTAGCCCGGAAGGCATCGTGTTGAAGCAGGATGACTCGTAAGGGGTGATTAATGCGGTTGTAGCTTGATCGGATTCCTTCATTTTCATTGTATGGTATCCGGAATAAGCATCGAGGAAACACAACGAGTCATGTTCGACTGTGGCATCAATAATCTGGTCTATGTGTGGTAAGGGGAAAGGGTGCTTAGGGAATGCCTTGTTGAGGTCTTTGAAGTCGATGCACAACCGCCAGGAGTTGTCTTTCTTTGGTACCAACACCAGGTTTGCCAACCATTCGGGGTACTTGATCTCCCATATGAATTCGGCCTCTAGCAATTTGGCTAACTCTTCACTCATAGCTTATCGTTTAGGCTGGGAAAAGTGGCACAGAGCTAGTTTAATGGGATTGAAGCCTGCGATGTTGTTCAGACTATGTTCTCATAGCCGCCATGGGATTCCTGGCATAACGGAAGGATGCTAGGCGAAGATGTCCTAGTTTTCTCGAAAGAATGCTCGCAGCGCCTCGTCCACCAAGTGGTATAGCCAAGCTCTGATGGACGCTGTCTTATTGGGGGTAGTTGGGTGTACCTGAAATTTAACAATTTCATATGCAGGTTTGAGGGACATTGGTTTTGGCCTTCTGTACTTGTCTACTATTGACCGGAGTGCGGTCAATTCCTCTGTAGCAAAAGTCTCAGCTAGTGCCTCGAGGGCGACCACTGTTGTTTTGTTTTCAACTCGCAAGGCTATTTTCGGATCACTAGCGGATGTGATTACCCCGTTTGGGCCTGGCATCTTGAGCTCCATATACCGTGGAATTTTGTGAAAGTGTCACGCCCCAGCAGGGCGTGGTAGCCATTGGGGAAGGGCACGATATCGAAGAGAAGTTCCTCAGATCGGTAGTTTTCGGGCGTGCCAAGCACTACGTCCAGGATGATATGTCCTTAACAACGCGTCTATTTCCCAAGAATGATCCCCCGGAAGGTTGTGTTTCTATGCTCGATGCGAGATAGGTCGAACTGCATTTTTTCCTGGGTATCCTCGTAGATAAGGTTTAAACCACTGCCGCCATCCATTAGCACTTTCTTTAGCCTGAAGACATCGACGATGCGATTTAGGACTAGTGCGACCAGTGTATGACTGGGACGGATTGCTGGTTGGTCAGTATCTCCGAAGGTGACGGGTATGTCTGCCCATGAACTTGTTGCTGCCACATGATAGACCTGTTCGAGTTCTCTAAGAGCTCTTTTCCTACTGTTCCTTGAGGGGAATGTTTCGTTGATCGTGGGACTTCAACGTTGTGTTCTGGTGGCGATATGGGGTGCCTCTTCGGCAGTAGTGCCTCGCGGATGGCCTCACCACTTTTTGCAAGCTACCTAACGACCCAGCAAGCTCTAACGCTGTGAGTCGGGCTTGTGTTCAGCAATACAGAATTCATAGGGCATGGCTTATCCAATAGTCTGTTAAGGACAATTCTGACTCCCATAGGGGGTCTATTTCTCTTTTCGGCGGGTTTGAGTTTGGCTAGCCGCTTCGGAGGAATCCTCCTATTCCGATCTCCTCTAGGGTATTCAGTAAAGATTGGTTCCGAAAGTAATCGTTTGGCTTGCCAGGTGCTCTCCATGGCATAGTAGTTATTGTACCAAGGCTGACAACTCGGTGAAGTCACGAATGTGCCGATGAGCCAGGGTCTCGAGGATCCCTTCGTCATGACAATTGCTACTCAAGGTTGCCATTATCTCTTAGTCACTAGAACCTCGTACTTTGTTTCTATCAAGGAGGAGTCTAGCCCCAAAATGATGAACCGACTCTCCTGGTAACTGTTTAACATCCCGTAAGTCTAAACACTTGGACTCTCCTGTGATGCTTCAGTGCTCGACTTGGGTGGTGGGTTGGAGAGACTTTGGTTTCGCACCATGATGTGAGTACAGAATGACGGGTTCCGAGTTACGTGCTAGATCGGGGACCGATCCTGATCTATCTCTAGAGCAAACTTCAGGCTCTGGGTTGCAAGCAAGGTCTCGATGGTCGAAAATTGGTGTGTGAACCATTTTTTATTCCAATCGTTGGGGGTACGAGATCCCATCCGGACACTCAATGGTGGCAACTAAGTGAGTGACCGAGGGGGTGCGAATCTCCCTATCTTTGGGTTTAATACTAATCTGGTCATAGAACGGGGTCTGGTCGTCAGGCATATGGGTAGTCTGAATTAGATAACATAGCTCGTTTAGGGATGAGGCATCGGTAGAATGCGTGTCGCCGTAGTGTGCGGGTCGATCTACAGCGTCATGGTCCTGGAGTCACTTCACAGCAAGTCCGGGTCATGTTCGGCCATGGCGTGTCCAGGCACAACGACTGAATTGGGCAGTCTAGATAGACCCAGGGTTAAGGCCACCATAGAGGTGGGTTTCGATGTTTTCGGCGTCAAGGCGTCGAGATCTACAGGCTCCTCCATGAGAGTTGAGGGTTCCATCAAGACAACATCTCCCCGTAAATCAGCAACAAACTCTAGGGTTCCGAATTTGACTTCTTGATCGGGGGCGAAGCTTTCGACCCGACCAAGATGGCCGGTCGGTAGGCATGGGACCAGACGTCGCCACCTGTGAAGATCTAACCAGGGATGAGGACATCGTCGCTGCAGATCTTGTTGCTTATGACAAGGCGAACCATCGATTCCTTTTGCGATCACAGCAGAACTCTCAATGAAAGCACCAATGCCGGTGTCAAAACCAGCGGATCTCAGCTAGGGGGTCCCGAGCTATGAGACTGGGATCGATGGTAACAAGGGACGAAGGAGACGATGTTTACCCAGGTTCGGGCCCTCCTATGGAGGTAAAACCCTACGTCCTACTAGATTATATTTATGGTATGAAGGTTATAGATTTGATCTACCTCGAGATCGAATAGCTAGAACCCCAGATGAGTTTCTCTACCCTACAATCTAAAACCCCTCAGCTTATATAGACGCCAAGATTCTCTAGGGTTACACATGGTCGATTGCACATCGAAGGGAAAAACAGGCCTATCTACTATCCCAATCGTGGAAGATACGTCACGATTCTTGAAGCTTCCTCCCTGGCGACATGGCCTTCAGTCAGTCCTATACTCAATAAGTGGCTGATAAGTCCGGCCCATGAGAAATAGGCCGATCGAATGAGGACCCCTTAATCCAGGACTCCCTCAATAGCACAAATGAGTCCACACATTCACCAAATCAATACACAAGTATTGATCCACTTCTGTCTTCCTATGAGAAGGCCATCCGTAGCAATCACATTTATCTTGCATACTTTAGAGTATCCATTTAATTTTTCCATCAACCACATAAGTTCTCCAAGTAGTCCATATCCGAGGACGTGGCTATTTGAATAGATTCATAACCCTGCTGGGGTGTAGTTGTTCAGGCACGCTCTCGCCACTTATCGCCATGTGCACGTAAAAAGGCACCTCGACAAACTTGAAGCAGAGACCGCAAGGGAGTCATCCACGACCGTGAATCACACGGGACCTTAGTCCAGGATTATCGCCTATTTCACACTGAACCCGCAAGGAAGTCCGGCCAAAGTTTCCTATATGGCCCCAAACGATGTGCGCAGGGTTCCACAAGTCCACCATCCGGGTGACTCTTGGTACACCATGACACTGTGCATCAATCGCATCGAAGCCCACCCCGTTGGGAAGCTCTAAGCATGGTCGCCAACACATTTCCTACAAACAACAGAAACTAGTTGGAACTCCTGGATAGAGATCAAGGCGATTAATAAGCCGAGAGGGGTCGAGTTATCGAAGCCCAATGTTTGGTAGTACCTTGTTTTGGACAACATACAGAGAACTCAGTTCTTGAGGATGGTCCCAATGAGACAACCTTCCATGTAGTCCTACATTGCCTCTCATCTGTACCTTTACCAAATCGTGTTCATATACTTAGTGGGGTCCACACGTCAAAGCTGACGTGTGTTGTCCACACGTTAGTGGCAGTGTGATTTAATCGGAGTTAAATTAACCTAATTCCTAATTAATAGACATCAGGTCCTAGTGTCAGTGGCTATGGGGGCTAATTAGCTGGTTGGTTAGGTGCTAATTGTTCGCTTAACTAAACGTCGCCCAAAACAGAGCACGGCGGTGTTGCTCGCTCGGGCGATTCCAGCGATGATAGCTCGTGTAGTTGGGCGCGTTGGGACCGGAGGTACGAGGCGCGACTAATGGTGGTTCCTGGTGGTGCAATGAGTATGCTGGTGCTACTGGGACGAGCGAGGAAGCTTAGGAGCGCGGGCTTGACGGCCATGGAGGTGGTTGGAGCTCGGGTTTGAGCGGGCAACGCTAAGGGACGTGAGCGACGATGCCTCAGGGGGGATGCAGAAGCTCACCACAGAGCTTCTCCCATAGATGGCGAGGTCCGAGATGCCCTGTGCATAGCGAATCGACGATGGGGATCGCCGGCACTCAAGGTTGAAGGCGAGGTCGCTGACGGTGATGCAGTCTGTCACACCCTGTGTTTTGCCTCATGACTAAGTTACCATGACTCAAACATCTGGGCCCATTAAAACTTTTGTGTGCTTGTGATGTTTGACTCTTTTGCTGATTGTTTGATTGCTTGCTAGTGCTCTATATTCATAGAAGTCCCTACTACTCACAAAACTCTTTTACTTCACATACACTCTTGTCCAATGACCATACGATGTGAGTAGTACATAAAACTATTTTTATCAAAATTTATTTTTGGCCAAAAAGGATTTATTCAAATTAGGTTTTCAAATACCCCTGAATTGAGGTTTGTAGTGCAAGTAATCAAATTTGTGGGAATATTTTACACTAAAGGATTTATTTGAAACCCACTATATATATGAGTTCCCAAAAACACCAAATATTGTTTATAAAGATTATTTTACTATTTTATTGAAAGGCCTTTTCTTATGTCCAGAAATGGTTTTTCATAGGGAAAAATTATTTAAATCTTTTAAAAATATTTGAGAAAAATTAGGCAAACTCAGTAGACATATATTTTCCATATATATGAGTTTCAACACATGGTCATGTTGAAAATCATGGGAAAAACACATCAAAACCCTTTCTGCCCAAAGCAAGCTTTTGAAGTATTTATAAAAGAAATATTCTCAATAAATTCTAGGAAACTTCGTGCAAGTCACTCATGCCACATGTGGTGATCTTGCAAAGTTTGAACTCAATACCCCTTTATTTTCTTCACAAAAATATTCCAAAACCATTCCTGTCCAGAGCCAAATTTGAGAAACTTTACATTGTGAAGTTTGTTCCCTTGACCCCAAACTTTATGGGCATGTGTTAAACCCCAAATGATGATACCACACCAAGTGGTGGATTAGTGGGGAGTGAAATGCATGCTTGAATCTATGGAAATCTGATTGTGTTCATTTCTAGGGTTTTACAAATTTACATGGTGCACTTTCTTCAATCAAGCTCAAACATGGTGATGAAACCTAATTCTAACCACCATTTGACCCTGTTAAATTTAATGGCAAGCAAAGACCATTTGCCTTCCCTAATCACTATCAAACACCTTCTTCCATAATGGTAAAACCTTTGTTTGACCCCCTTCTACTATTCTCCTTGGGTTTAAATTTCAACCACAGCTTACTAGCATTGCATTTCACCTCTAGCAACTTTATATGGAAAAGACTCAATGTTTAAGTGGGGTAAAAACTCATTTTTCCCTTTCGGACAGAAGGAATCTCCCTCTCTCTCCACCCCTCTCTCACCCTAGTGGGTCAACAGGGCATCCAATGCGATATTCCCCAATTCTAGACCACCCTTATACCCATAGACACTAGTGGCCGTAGACAAGACGTAGTTGGCATGCTCCGGCATGCCAAACGGGCACTCAAAAGCGCTACAGTGGCTGACCGCATTGTAGCCGCCGCCCAATCCCCTGCCTCGATAGCATTGGGCCTCCCCATCGTGTCTCTCGAGGTCGCCTCGACGTCCTCGTCACAACAGCTGGTCAGCACTCTCCTCTCTCTAATCCTCACACGCATGCTGAAGCCGCCCAGCTCATCCAGTTTCCGGCCTCACACGCGCAAGGCCCTGACACTCCCTCACCCCCTCTTTCTCTCTCTGGACATGGGCAACGTCCACAAAGACCATTGACATGCTCTGGGTCGCCCCCGTAACCCCTAGCCGCAGTTGCGCCATGGCCGTGGGAGCCACCCATGGTGCACCTCGCCCTGGCAATATATGGTGCCCCCTTGAGATCACTCTTGCGCAGATGCCTCCTCTTTCCCCCCTATGAACCTCCCAGACCAACCCATTCTTCCTCCCATGCCCTGCACCCTTGCCATGGCCGAAACATCTCTGCCTCGGCCTCTCTCAAATTGAAGAACCTCCATGTGTCACTTCCCCTCTCAGCCCCCCATTTGAACTCCGCTCATCCCCACAGTCCGATCCCGCTCTTCATGCCCTCCTCCTGGTGGCTGAGACGCCATGTCCATCGCCGTCATCGATGCCCTCCCATACGGCCGACTATGCGCCCGGCCTCGACCTTCCCACAGGGTCAAGGGCCTTCCAGGCAGCTGCGGCAGACGGCCTCGAGGCCACCAGTGGCTGGAGCACTGCCGGGGTTGGCCGTAGCCCCCGGGACAAGCATCGACTCTGCCTTATCCCGCCTCCTCCGCCTCTCCTAACTCGAGCGGGAGGTGGAGGACGGACCCGATAGGCAGGGCCCGCGTGTTGACGACCGACTAGTGGGAGAAGGGGGTCCCCGGTGGTTCCCGTTTCCACATGCATGTCATATAGCACTTGTTGTTCTGATGAATTGATCATGTGGGTGAGGTAGCCCTCCCCCTTCAGAGGGATACCTCCAACACTTTGCCGTTGATACTTGCATCCAGCATGACCCTACCATCCTTATGAGGGTTATGCGGGTGGGAGTAGATAGGATGCTTAGATGATGTGTCGGGACACCGATCCTAAGTCATATGAATTCAGTTTGTAACATATCACATCACTTTGCGGCCTCACGCATGGTAAGCTCCACGGCTGCAACCTTACCTTAGTTGGGACCATTTGCGTCTATTGGCTCACGTATGTGAACATGTCGTTGGCAATCAAACGACAGAGAACCCGGGCCGACATAACTAGTCATAGAACCCAAGTGGCACATCCGTATGGAAACAGACATACGTAACACAACAATATAGGTGTCGGCCTCAAGCATGTGTAGATGAGTCATAGAAAGCTACAAGGACTCCATTACGTCGTGGGACATAAATGTCATCACTGCACGTAGACGAGTCGTAGCAGGCTACAGGGACTCCATTACACTGTGAGACATTCCCCAAAGGGACAGACACTGCAGCAAAGAAGGATACATGCCAGTGAATCAATGTGTCCGGAGCAGTAGCAAGCTACCGTGGCTCGGTGGAAGCAGAAAGAGGCAGTTTCCCGTAAAGAGTACTACTAAAGGCACACAACTAGGTGTCGGATCCCATACATACCGTTGCACGTCACACGTACGCACGACATGCCCGATATGCATAGATACAACTATGGCATCACAACATAACCATATAACAAGACAAATTTTATTTAAGAGGCTCACACGAGCCTTGCATTATATGTTCTTATAGATAGGGGTCATATGACCCGACACTCAAGTCATACAAACAAGTTCATAACCAAGCGGAAGCATAAGCTGTCTGAGTACAGACAGATGAAAGGGTAAAAAGGCACGTGTCCTGACTATCTACAGGCCACCACAGGGCATAAGTTCATAGCTGGGACACCAGCTATTCGACATCGTCAACATCTAGAAAGAACCCACCCGATGGGTCCTGTGTCTCATCTGCAACATTTATTAAGCAAACATGAGTACAAACGTACTCAGCAAGTCTTTAAAGCAGACCTAGTCTATTCATGCTCATGTATCAACAAAGGGGCGGGGGTTGGGTGGAGTTTATGCAGCAATGCCAGCTTCGACTCATGGCTAAACTACACTACACAATTTTAACTTTGTGTTTCCATTTTAGATATCGCACACGAGTCCACTAACTCCATGACAATACACCACCATGGATTCACTTCCCTCTCCTGGGAGGGTGCCATCCATGGTACTCACACTTGTCTTGATATTTTTATGATTATTAATTTTATTATCTACGAACAGCATAAGTTTTCCACGTAGTCCATATCCGAGGACGCGGCTATTCGAATAGTTTCATACCCTACAGGTGTGTACTTCTTCAGCCACGCTCCTGCCACTTATCGTTGTGTGCTCATAAAACCATTCACCTCAGCAACTTCCAGCGGAAGTACAGCGAGGGAGTCATCCACGACCGTCAATCACATAAGACCTCTAATCCAGGCTATCGCCTATTTCAGGCTGAAACCGCAAGGAAGTCCGGTTGAAGCTTCCACTACAGCCCCAAACCATGTGCGCAGGGTTCCCAAGCCCACCATTCGGGTGACCCTTGGTACACCGTGCTACTGCGTACCACGTCATAACCCACCCCTAGGGTCAGCGCTACGCACGGCCTCCAGCATGCTATAAACACCAGAAACTACTTGCAACTCCTGGACTAAGGACTAAGGGACTGATAAGTTGAGAGGGGTCGAGTTATCGGAACCCAATGTGTGGTAGTAACTAGTCTTGGATCACAAACATGGAACTCAATTCCTAAGAATGGTCCCAATGAGACAACCCACTATGTACTCCTACATAGCCTCTCATCGCTACCTTAACCAAATCGGGTTCATCATAAGCTTATCACATTGGAACAACAATGTTTCACTCCAGTTCATCACCCAAATGAATCATACCTGACACAAATCTAAGCATAGCAGGCAAGGTATGCTAAACACATCATGGCACAAGCATCTACCAGGTATGCTAGGTTGCAAGCGTTAGCTATTTACTGCGACAATGACAGGTTATGCAAAAGAATAGGTTCTTCTACCGTGTAAGACATACATATGAGCGTTTGTCCTAGTGCAATAAACAAGATCAGGAGCGAGAGAGTGGGATGTTATCGGAATGATTAAGGCGGGTGCTTGCCTTGCTGGATAGCGGGAAGGTTCTCTCCTTCGTTGGAATACTCTGGGGTATCCTCAGAAGCAGGGCCTATCGCTGTGTAGATAAGAAGCAATCAATACACGCAAGTGCAACAATATGATGCATGATCATGGCATGGTAACATGTATGGATGAGCTAATGCCACTAATGTTCAAGTTAATTTGAAATGAGTTTGAATATAGGTTCAAAATCGTTCTTCATTTCAAATTCCATATTTCAGCCTATTAGCAAATGTCAATGTTCTTCCACCTAGGTTGCTCTAACATGCATGATAATAGCACCATTGCATTTATTGTATTTTTTTGATAAATTTTCATATATAAATTATTTTCATCTGATTTACAGATTAATTTATATGAATTTTTGAAGTTTTAAACAATTTCTGAAATTATGTTAAAACTGGAAAAGATTAAATATGACATTAGCCTGACGTCACTATGACATCAGCTAGTCGGCTGACCAGGCTAGGTCGAACCTGACGTGTTGGGCCCGCACGTTAGTGACTGGGCCCTAACCTCCACGCTGACCAGGGGTTTGACCCACCCTCGGGTCCACTGGTCAGTGGCAGGAGGCGAACTAATCAGGGGGGATTAGCCCCTGATGATGGTCACGTCGGCGCCCATTGGAGCGGGGCCGGCAGCGACCATGCGCACGGCGGTGACCCGCTAGAGTTGCGCCTCTGGCGACCATTTGGCGCGTGGAGGGCACCCAAGGGTAGCCCGTGCACGCGCGCATCCAGCGCTGCGGCAGAGGGGGCTTGGGGGCCACCGGAGCTATGGCCGGCGACGACCCGAGCGGCGGTGAGATTCGACAGCAAGGGGAACGACACCTACGACAAGGGACAGGCCGCAAGAGAAGGGGGAAACGGAGCAGGATCTCACGACGGGGTTGCTGGGGACGATGGCGAGCTCGAAGATGCGTAGACGACCTCGAATCGTCAGAGGAAAGCTTCGGCGACTAGCAGGGAAGAAACGTCAACAACGCACCACGGAGGGCTCCCGGCGTCTTCTAGCGTCACACGGAGGACGAGGGGGTCACTGCAGGGCCACTACGTGGTTCAGATCGGCGCGGGGGAGGCTAGAACGGCGGCTACACGGCGGCGACAAGCTCGGCCATGGCGGAGCAGAGGAGGGAGGAGAGCGAGGGAGAGAGGGCGCGCGAGGGAGAGAGGAAGGGGAGAAGGAGGCCACGGCGAGGAGGCCTCATGCTGGCACTCTCCCAGCCCTCCAGGCCAGCAGCCAGGCAGGGAGGAGGTGGCCGGCGCGTGCCCGTGCGCGGCGAACGCACGCCCCTGTCCTCCTGGCGAGAGGACATGGATGACTGGTCATGGGCCAGTTGGGCCGGTTCCCCCTAGGCCTCTGCTTTCTTTCTTCATTTTATTTTCTGTTTTTCCTATTTCTAGCATTTGTGTTATTTTCTTTTCAGGTACAAATGCTAATTTAAAATATCCCAAATATTTTTTATATTGAAGTTTGAATATTTCAAACTTATTTGAAAAGTTTTAGGATATTTTGTAAACTAAAATAATGATAATGCTTTATTTGATATTTTGAGAAGCTTTATCATTTATTTGTAAATTTCTTCAGTTGTTCAAATATTTTGAATGACCCTTGTATAATCATGTCCATAATTATCAGACACAGGGGACATTTTAGATGGGCATTTTGGATTTGTTGAATTTTCACCAACTTTGAATTGGTTTGATTCAAAATATGAGCTTGGGGTTTCTTTTAGTCCCCATTTCATGTTGATGCAAAATTGAAACATGATGCAACACCCATGCTATCCTATGACATCTAGCTAGGGATGTGACAACACACCCCCACTCAAAAGAATCTCGTCCCGAGATTTTGAAGTCGTCGGGAAGAGCACGGGGTACTCTAGTCGAAGACAATCTTCTCTTTCCCATGTGGCCTCCTTTTCAGAATGGTGTGACCACTGAACCTTGAGAAACTTGATGTTCCGACGCCGAGTGGTACGCTCAGCTTGATCAAGAATATGAACAGGGTATTCTCGGTATGTAAGGTTATCTTGGAGATCAAGCGCTTTGTGGTCTACTTAACGGACAGTGTCCAAGAAGCAACGCCTGAGTTGCGAGACATGGAAGACATCGTGAACCCTAATCTATCAATTGAGGGAGCAAAAAACAGGCTTTGCTCCCCCTTTTTTAAATGAAGAAAGAAAGAAGGGTCGAAGTTTAGACCGCTCACAGTAGTTCTACCCATAGAAAAGATCATGAAAGAGGCGATCAGAATGGTACCCGAATCCATTTACGATCCCGAGTTTCCAAACACATCGCACTTCCGCTCGGGTCGAGGCTGCCACTCGGCCCTCAGACGGATCAAAGAAGAGTGGGGAACCTCTCGCTGGTTATTGGAATTCGACATCAGGAAGTGTTTTCACACCATCGACTGACATCGATTCATCTCAATCTTGAAGGAAGAGATCGACGATTCCAAGTTCTTTTACCCCACTCAGAAAAAGTTTTCCGCCAGACGACTCATAGGGGGTGAGAAGGGCCCTGACTCCATCCCAAATAGTGTTGTTCCAAATGGTAGGCAACCTCTGCCCGTTTAGCAAGAGTGCCAAAGGGTCCAATGCAACGAGAAGCCAACTTTCCCTTGATACCGAATCGCTGGGTACCCTTCAGAGGTGTAACCTGAAGGTAAGCCTTCTCGTTAACTTCATAGGTCACGGCCTAATGATGCCGATCATATTGGCTCTTTTGACGAGATTGGGCTGTTTTCATCTTTTCACGAATAATGCGAACTTGCTCCTCTGCACCCTAGATCATATCCGTGCCAAAGAGTTGCCTCTCTCCGGTTTCCGACCAGCTAAGAGGTGTTCTACACCTTCGTTCATAGAGAATTTCAAAAGGGGCTTTGCCCAAGCTTGATTGATAACTATTGTTATAAGCAAATTCGGCAAATGGAAGACATTTCTCCTAGTTCATACCGAAAGATATAACACAAGCTCGGAGCATGACTTCAAGGATTTGATTGACTCGCTCAACTTAACCACTTGATTGCGGGTGGAAAGCAGTGCTAAAGGATAGATGAGTCCCCATAGTTGTTTGAAAACTTTCCCAAAATCAAGAAGTAAAGATACTTCCACGGTTTGAGTTAATCTCCAAAGGAACACCATGAAGAGATACTATTTGAGAAACATATAATTCCGCTAGCTGGCTAGCAGTCATACTCTCCCGAACAGGAAGAAAATGAGCCACTTTGGAAAGGCGGTCAATGACGACAAAGATAGCATTATTCCCTCGTTTGGTCCTGGGAAAACCTGTAATGAAATCCATAGCGACCTTATCCCATTGCCATTCAGGAATAGCTAAAGGTTGGAGGGTGACAACAGGCCTTTGATGTTCTGCTTTCACGCGATGACAAACGTCGCAATTAGCAACGAACTGGGCAATTTCTCTCTTCATCCTAGTACACCAGAACCTCTGGCGTAGGTCCTGACACATCTTGGTACTACCCGGATGAATTGTGAGAGGAGAATCATGAGCCTCCTTAAGGATCAATTGTCGTAGATGTTGCTTTTTCGGGATCACCAAGCAGCTCCCAAAGAAGACAACACCTCGATCATCTTCCGAGAAGCATCTAACATTACCCTTCTTAATGTTTTTCTTGATCCGAGATATCCCGGCATCATGCTTGTGGGCTTCTATAGTTTGATCCATAAGAGTAGGTTTCGCCACCAGGTTCAATAGGAATCCTTGAGGAACAATGTGGAGGTTTAACTTCCAAAATTCCTCATGGAGAAATGGTTGACCTTGTTGTAACATCAGGTTGTTACAATAAGATTTACGACTTAGTGCATCATCCATGACATTGGCTTTCCCCAGGGTGTAAGTTATCCCTAAGTCGTAATCTGTAATCAACTCAACCCATCGTCTTTGCCTGAGATTCAAATCCGGCTAGGTGAAAATACATTTCAGACTTTGGTGATCAGTGTAAATCTCGCAACAATTACCCAGAAGGTAATGTCGCCAGGTTTTTAGTGCATGGACTACAGCTGCAAGCTCAAGATCATGTGTTGGATAATTATCCTCATGTGGATGCAACTGTCGAGATGCGTATGCAATCACATGACAATCATGCATGAGAATGCAACCTAATCCTTGTCGCAAGGCGTCGCAATAGATAACAAAGTCCTTTGAGAAATCTGGAGGCACCAGAACGGGAGCAGAGGTCAGTCGTCTTTTCAACTCCAGAAAACTGTGCTCGCATTGTGGGGTCAACTCAAACTTTTTATCTTTCCTGAGGAGTTCAGTTAGATGTTTGGCAACCTTGGAGAAATTCCGGACAAAGCGGCAACAATAGCTCGCTAAGCCAAGGAAACTCCAAACTTGCTTAACCGATTCAGGTTGAGTTCAATTGAGGACGGCCTGAACTCTCTCGGGATTGATAGCAATACCTTTACCAGATATCACATGGCCTAGATAGGTCACTTATGGCAACCAAAATTCACACTTAGAGAATTTGGCGTACAGACGGTGCTCTGGAAGTTTTATCAATACTAGCCTTAGATGCTCGGCATGTTCTTGTTCGTTCTTCGAGTAGATGAGTATATCATTGAGGTAAACCACGACGAATTTATCTAAATACTCCATGAAGATCGAATTCATCAAGCGAGAGAAGGTGGCTGGGGCATTGGTTAAATCGAAGGACATGATGGTGTACTCATATTGGCCATAACGAGTAACAAAAGCCTTTTTGGAATGTCCCCGTTCCTAATTCTGATTTGATGGTATCCCAACCTCAAATCCATTTTCGAAAGACAGAGGTTCCAGCGAGTTGATCATACAAATCGTTGATCCTGGGGAGCGGATACTTGTTCTTTATGGTAACCAGATCCACTGGCCGATAATACACAACCATCCGATCCGATCCATCCTTCTTCGTGACGAAGAGGACGGGACAAGCCCAAGGAGAAGAACTAGGATGGATGAAACCTTTCTTCAAAGCCTCATCGAGTTGGATCTTAAGTCCGGCTAGTTCTAAGGGTGCCATCTTATAGGGTCTTCTGGCTATTGGGACGGTTCCTAGAATGAGCTCTATCACAAACTCAACATATCTGACGGGAGGAATTCCTGGCAGTTCTTCTGGGAAGACATCCGGAAAGTCACGGACTACCGGAATATCTTCTAACTCTCGAAGAGGGCTAGCATTGAGGCAATAGAGTTGGCGCTTGGCTGCTCGAGTGGAGACATTAACTATCTCACCCGATGGATTTGCAAGTTGAACATTCCTAGTATGAGTATCAATCTTAGTATAGTGGGCTTTCATCCAATCCATCCCTAGAATGATATTGATGTCTGAAGACTTGAGGGCTATCAAATATGCTAGGAAGACTAGCCTATCCACCAGAATTTCATTATCATGGCTCACTCTAGAAGTTTTCCACTTGGAACCAGGAGTCTGAACTACTAAAAGAGTAGGCATATCACAAAAAGACATGTTAGGCAACTGTGTATAACTTTCTGAGATGAAAGAATGGAATGCTCCAGTATCAAATAGAATAGAAGTTGGATGACTATTGACAAGGAGCGTACCTAGGATAACATTAGGATCCTCAATAGCTTCCACAACAGAGACATAGTTCACTCGTCCACGAGCAGGAGCTGGCTTCACATAGAAGGCTTTTCCCGCCTTTCCGCGTCCAGCTGGCTTAGCATTAGCTTGAGGAAAATCACGAGAGTAGTGTCCTGGTTCACCACATTTGTAGCAGACCATGGTGGCACGGGGAGCAACATTGGCAGGCGGTCCTCCAAATTGCCTGACTGGAGGGTTGGACTGAGCTGGGCGAGGCGCCTGGAAGGATGGCCTCGCGGTGTATCTTGGCAGCAGGGCTGCATTGGGCCCCAAGACCTAGCGTTTGTGGGGGCCCAAGCCATATGTGGGGCTGAAGTCACGATCGTGCTTTCTCGTGGCCTCATAGTCAGTCTGTCCAGACTCGGCATTGATAGCCTTGTTGATGAGAGCCTAGAAGGTCATGCATTCATGCACGCACAGATCTCGACGGAGCTCGGGATTAAGTCCCTTGCGGAACCTAGCCTGCTTCCTGGCGTCGGTTGAAACTTCCTCTAGAGCATAGGGAGCAAGTTTTCCGAACTCATGGCTATAGGCATCCACTGTCAGTCTGCCCTCGGCGAAGGCACATAATTCCTCTCTCTTACGATCCATCAGCCCTTCCGGGATGTGATGGGTACGAAATGCTGCACTGAACTCTGCCCAAGTTGGTGCTGGGCCGGCAGGATGCATGGCTTCATAATTTTCCCACCACAGATTGGTGGGTCCTTCCATAAAGTAAGTTGCAAAGGTCACCTTGTTGGCCTCGGACACATTGGCAGCCCGGATCTTGCAGTACATGCTAGTGGACAGTCATCCGCGTCGAGTGGGTCAACTGAATGATGATACTTGGGTGGGCACAGCCTGACGAAATCACCAAGTGACACACGATCATTGAGATCATTGCGGGGAGCACGTGCTGTGTTCTGCTCAATTTGTTCCAGCAGCCTGTTGGTCTCTCTCTTGTTCCTTTCGGCTTCAAGCATCACTTCTACCAAAGAAGGCGCATGTGGTAGATCCTCTTGCCTTGGCTGGCTTCCCTCGCCATGCTCGAGGGCAGGCACGGGGTTTTTCCTAGTTGCCACCATCCTGGGGAAAAACCCACAGCTTAAACATAAAGGACATCAACTCTAAGACACGAGATAAGGAATGTACTGGACAACATGGCATGCAGGGTAAACACCCAAACAACATGGTAATAATAACTGCCATATGAACACCATGATTCATACACACCATGACATAGTTCAGTACAAGCCAAAGATGAAATACAAACTACGGAGAGATGACACCACTCATCGGAGGCATTACAAGCTTCCTATACATTATCTATCTACACCTCCAGAACTCAACTCTCAACCTCAATCATATCCCACAAGACACGCAGGACTGTGGTGATACGATTACTAACATACTAGTACTAGCATCCACGTACTCAAGCATCGCCGTAGAATGCGTCATATAGGTTACCCCCCTGACCCGGGAGCTGATCCTGAGGATCTGGAAACACTCTAGCCTGTGATCCCTGGAAACCATAAGGACACGGATGTGGTCTTGGTCCCCTTGTTGGTGGCAACAACGGTCCTCGAAGAGGGGTGATGCCTCCAACATCAGGCCAGTCTACGTGTGCTGGCAGATGAGTCCGTGATGGGGTCAGCATCTTCAAATCTCCATAGCCTGTCTACGCGACAGGTGCCAACTGCGTCAGGGCTGTCCAAAGACGTGGACGGGTGACATAAAGGTCCATCCAAAGGGCACGCGCATCACGATCCCTGTTCTCCAACATCTGAGCGGTCACCTGGAGCCTTGGATCCTCATGGGAATGATCATAGTAGGCTGCACTAAGATAACCATCCTCTCCTCCCATAGAAGCAGGAACATAACAGAACTCTGTGTTCTGAAGCAAACCATGGGGAAACCTCATGATAGTCAGCATGGTGTAGGCGACCTCCTGAACTGCCATATCTATGGTGACACCTAATCCATAAGTCCAGTGAAGCGGCTCTGCAGCTCCAGGATATGAAGGATATATATTGATAGTACACAGATACTGACTACGGTTGAAATCTCGATACTGTTCCTCCACTATGTACTCTGGGTACCAACCGTATCCAGCCTCCATAATAACTCTAACCAACATGGCCGTGTGACCCGGTACATCGATGCACCTGGTCAGAAGGACCACCTGACGGGAAGGACGAGGGGCATTTGAAACATAGAATGATGCAGAGACATGAGAGATTCTAGCAGAAATTGGACAACATAACGATTGTAATTGCTCAACAAGGATTTTGAGACAACTTCAAAAGATTGGAAAAGCATAACCACTCGACTTCCTAGACTCAAATCTCTTCTCCATCTATTTGCCACACCAACAATACTTGAGTACCTACATTCTCTTGCAAACAAGCTAGCTAGTGGTCCATGGTCAGTAACTCGGCATCCTAAGCAATAGGTGAGAAGCCTAGTTCGTATCCCCGTAGAAAACATGATCATGACCCAAAATAGAATAACTTGGGAAAAGGAGTAAAAAGAGCCATACGTTCCCTTCCACAATCAATTCCCTTACTTTTCAATATTGTTTCTAGACTCAACTTTGACCGGTTTGGCTTGGTAGTCCTACAGTCAGTCAAGCTCTGATACCAATGCTGTCGGGACCCTGATCCTAAGTCATATCAATCCAGTTTGTAACATATCACATCCCTTTGCGGCCTCACGCACGGTAAGCTCCATGGTTGCGGCCTTACCTTAGCCGGGACCGTATTCGTCTTTTGGCTCATGTATGTGAACATGTCGTTGGCAATGAAACGACAGAGAACCTGGGCCGACATAACTAGTCATAGAACCCTAGTGGCACATCTATACAGAAACAGGCATACGTAACCTAGCAATGCAGGTGTCGGCCTCAAGCTTGTGTAGACGAGTCATATCAAGCTACAAGGACTCCATTACATCGTGGGACATAAATGTCATCACTCCACATAGACGAGTCGTAGCAGGCTACAGGGACTCCGTTACACTGTGAATTTTTTTTCCCCGAAGGGACAGACACAACAGCAAAGAAGGATACATGCCGGTCAATCAATGTGTCCGGCGTAGTAGCAAGATACCATGGCTCGGTGGAAGCACAAAGAGGGAGTTTCCCGTAAAGAGTACTACTAAAGGCACACAACTAGGTGTCGATCACACGACATGCCCGATATGCGTAGATACAACTATGGCATCACAACATAACCATATAGCAACACAACTTTTATTTAAGAGGCTCAGACGAGGCTTGCATAATATGTTCTTACAGATAGGGGTCACATGACCCGACACTCAAGTCAAAAAAACAAGTTCATACAAACCAAGCGGAAGCATAACCTGTCTGAGTACAAACAGATGAAAGGGTAAAAAGGCACATGGCCTGACTATCTACAGCCCGCCACAGGGTATAACGTCGTAGCTGGGACATCAGCTATTCGGCATCGTCAACATCTAGAAAGAACCCACCCGATGGATCCTGGGTCTCATCTGCAACATTTATTAAGCAAACATGAGTAGAAACGTACCTAGCAAGTCTTTAAAGCAGACCTAGTCTATTCATGCTCATGTATCAACAAAGGGGGGGTTGGTGGAGTTTATGCAGCAATGCAATCTTTGACTCACGGCTAACCTATACTACACAATTTTAACTCTTTGTTTCCATTTTAGATAACGCACACGAGTCCACTAACTCCATGACAATACACCACCATGGATTCACTTACCTCTCCTGGGAGGGTGCCATCCACGGTACTCACACTATTCTTGGTATTTTTATGAGTATCCATTTGATTATCTATGAACAACATAAGTTTTCCAAGTAGGCCATGACCGAGGACGCGGCTATTCGAATAGTTTCATACCCTGCATGGGTGTACTTCTTCACACACGCTCCCGCCACTTATCGCTGTGTACTCATAAAACCATGCACCTCGGCAACCGTCAAGCAGAAGCCCAGCGAGGGATCCGGCCACAACCGTCAATCACATAAGACCTCTAGTCCAGGCTATCGCCTATTTGAGACTAAACCCGCACGGAAGTCCGGCTGTAGTTTCCGCTACGGCCCCAAACGATGTGCGTAGGGTTCCCACGCCCACCATTCGGGTGACCCTTGGTACACTATGCCATTGCCTACCGCGTCATAACCCACCCCTAGGGTCAGCGCTACGCATGGCCTCCAGCATGCTATAAACACCAGAAACTACTTGCAACTCCTGGACTAAGGACTAAGCGACTGATAAGTCAAGAGGGGTCAAGTTATCGGAACCCAATGTGTGGTAGTAACTAGTCTTGGAACACAAACACGGAACTCAATTCCTAAGAACGGTCCCAAGGAGACAACTCGCTATGTACTCCTACATAGCACCTCATCGCTACCTTAACCAAATCGGGTTCATCATAATTTTATCACATCGGAACAACAATGCTTCACTCTAGTTCATCAACCAGATGAATCAGACCTGACACAACTCTAAGCATAGCAAGCATAGCAGGCAAGGTAGGCTAAACACATCATGGCACAAGCATCTACCAGGTATGCTAGGTTGCGAGGTTTAGCTATTTACTATGACAATGATAGGTTATGCAAAAGTATAGGTTCTTCTATCGTGTAAGACATGCATATGAGCGTTTGTCCTAATGCAATAAACAAGAGCAAGGGCGAGGGAGTGGGATGTTATCGGAATGATCAAGGGGGTTGCTTGCCTTGCTAGGTAGCGGGAAGGTTCTCTCCTTTGTTGGAATACTCGGGGGTATCCTCAGAAGCAGGGCCTACCGCAGTGCAGATAAGAAGCAATCAATACACGCAAGTGCAACAATATGATGCATGATCATGGCATGGTAGCATGAATGGATGAGCTAATGCCACTAATGTTCAAGTTAATTTGAAATGAGTTTGAATATAGGTTCAAAATCGTTATTGATTTCAAATTCCATATTTTAGGCTATTAACAAATGTCAATGTTCTTCCACCTAGGTTGCTCTAACATGCATTATAATGGCACCATTAGATTTATTGGATTTTTCTGATAAATTTTTGTATATAAATTATTTTCATCTGATTTACAAATTAATTTATATGAATTTTTGAAGTTTTAAACAATTTCTGGCATTATTTTAAAACTAGAAAAGATTAAATATGACGTCAGCCTGACGTCACTATGACGTCAGCTGGTCGGATGACCAGGCCAGGTCAAACCTGACATGTGGGTCCCACATGTTAGTGACAGAGCCCTAACCTCCATGCTGACCAGGGGTTTGACCCACCCTGGGGCCCACTGGTCAGTGGCAGGAGGCTAACTAATCAGGAGGGATTAGCCCCTGATGATGGCCATGTCGGTGCCCACTGGAGCAGGGACAGCGGCGACCATCCGCACGGCGGTGACCCGCCGGTGTTGCGCCTCCGGCGACCATTTGGCGCGCGGAGGGCAACCAGGGGTAGCCCGTGCACGCGCGCATCCAGCGCTGCGGCAGAGGTGGCTCGGGGGCCACCGGAGCTACGGCCGGCGACGACCCGAGCGGCGACGAGCTTTGCCAGCAAGGGAAATGACACCTACGACGAGGGACACGCCGCAAGAGAAGGGGGAAATGGAGCAGGAGCTCACGACGGGGTTGCTGGGGACGACGGCGAGCTCGAAGATGGGCAGACGACCTCGAATCGCCCGAGGAAAGCTTCAGTGACCGGCGGGGAAGAAACAACGACAACGCACCACGAAGGGCTCCCGGTGTCTTCTAGCGTCACGGGGAGGACGAGGGGGTCACTGCGGGGCTGCTGCGGGGCTCAGATGGGCGCGGGGGAGGCTAGAACGGTGGCTACGTGGCGGCGACAAGCTCGGCCATGGTGGAGCAGAGGAGGGAGGAGAGCGAGAGAGAGAGGGAACGCGAGGGAGAGAGGGAGAGGAGAAGGAGGCCACGGCGAGGAGGACTCGCGCTGGCGCTCTCCCAGCCCTCCAAGTCAGCAGCCAGGCAGGGAGGAGGTGGCCGGCGCGTGCCCGTCCATGGCGAACGCACGCACCTATCGTCCTGACAAGAGGACAGGGATGACTGGCCATGGGCCAGATGGGCCGGTTCCCCTTGGGCCTCTGCTTTCTTTCTTCATTTTATTTTCTGTTTTTCCTATTTCTGGCATTTGTGTTATTTTTTTCCAGGTACAAATGCTAATTTAAAATATCCCAAATATTTTTTATATTGAAGTTTGAATATTTCAAACTTATCAGAAAAGTTTCACGATATTTTGTAAACTAAAATAATGATAATGCTTTATTTGATATTTTCAGAAGCTTTATCATTTATTTTTAAATTGCTTCAGTTGTTCAAATATTTTGAATGACCCTTGTATAATCACGTCCATAATTATCAGACATAGGGGACATTTTAGATGGGCATTTTGGATTTGTTGAATTTTCACCAACTTTGAATTGGTTTGATTCAAATATGAGCTTGGGGTTTCTTTTAGTCCCCATTTCATGTTGATGCAAAATTGAAACATGATGCAACACCCATGCTGTCCTATGACATCTAGCTAGGGATGTGACATGATGCTACGCAGATGGGATGGGAATATACATTGTGATGAAAATAAGAGTGATTTCAAAGGCTTGATTTAAGCTAGGTAAATGATGATGAGCTAGGTAAGTACTTGATACAGAAGTAATGTACCGGAGCAAGTTGTGTGTGTGTTTTCGAAAACGGAAAGTTTTAAGATTTGCTGACCGTCCCAACCTTACATGTACAACCACGATACCCCTTATTGTATGGGGCTTCCTTGATTACCTTGGTGGGTACTAGCAAAGAGCCATCATTACTAGTGACGGGAGTGGCATGGTCACTCTCGATACGAGGTCGTGTCTTGGTTGGTGACTATGGACGCCTCCCACTTGCCGTTGGAGCTCAAACCCGCCTTGGCTAAACCTCGAAGGAGAAATTGAGAAAGAACTGGAACTGGATCTGGTCCATGTGCTTGGGAAGATTGAGGAAGCAGATAATGCGAATGAGGAGCGTGAATAGGCCTTGAGTTTTTTTCCTTTTATGAGGTGTGACGACGATAAGCCTTCCTTTACTACACCGCAAATCCCTCCGCTCCCAAGACGTGGGTGTCGTTATACACGTGTAAAAAACTTGATATGATTAATCATATCCCATGTGAAACATAGCTCAATTTATGCATTGATGAATTGTGTTAAGGTAAAAATGGCCTCGAACCGCAAATCGACTTTTCATATCTGGTTCAGTGCTCATGGTGGGACGTGACCCTTCGTCACAAAGGTTGTCTGTATATAGTGTTTAAACTTTGATGTTTGGCCTTCGCGGCTAAGCAACTCACGATGAACGGTCGACCATATGATCAGAAACATTAAACGACATCGGACGATGAACTAATCTCAATAGATCCTTAAATGGGAAGAAGAACTCACAATGCAAGCCAAAGACTCTAGTCACATGGAGAAGCCAAAGCTAAGACCCTTAGCGTTGGGGGCTAGTTCTGGGGCTACGGAGGGAGTCCTGGACTAAGGGATCCTCGGGCCATCGACCTATCTCTTAATAGTCCGGCTTGGTGGGCCATTCTCTAATTGTCGCTGGAAGGGTCAGATACATTGAGAGCCCACATTCCAGAAGGAAGTCCTGAAGGCACATCGTGAACTCCAAGTCGGGACGAGGAAATTGGCATCTCTATCCTTGACTGGAGACCTACCATATGTAAACCCTAGTAGCCCCGGTGTCTATATAAACTGGGAGGATTTTAGATCGTAGGGCAGAGAAACTCATCTAGGGTTTTAGCTAGTCGATCTTGAGGTAGATCAACTTTGTAACCTTCATACCATCAATATAATCAATCATGACATAGGGTTTTACCTCCATAGGTGGGCCTGAACCTGGGTAAACATCATCTCCTTAGTCCCCTATTACCATCGATCCTAGTCTCACAGCTTGGGACCCCCTACCCGAGATCCGCCGATTTTGGCACCGATAGTCACAAATCGGTAGTATAGGGTTTGGAGGGGGCGACGGTTTGAAGGAATTTTCAAGAGGTTGTGTTTGATTCTAAATTTTCGGTGTCACCGAGTTTCTCAACTGTCGGCTGACAGGGAAACTCGGTCTAACCGAGATTATGGTATCGGTGGTACCAAGCTTGAAAAGTATATCAACCCTAGGCATTCGGCGAGACCAAGATTTTTGAGTTGGTTCCACCGAGATGAACTTGAGAGGTTCTAATGTTCAGTCCTTTGTCGATATGGAACTCAGAGTGCTCCTCAGACAGAGAGATCGAAAAGTACTTGTTCTAATTTTGTGATGTAGCATGAAGAGAATATGAGGTGAGAAAGCATAGATAGCTAGAGGAGTGATCCTAGGCATCTAATTGGCAAACTAAAAATCAAAAACCCAAATAGCAACCATTGGATGTCCTCGAATGATTAAATAAATACAGACCAGCATGCTCACACAATAAGATGTTAAATGAAAACATGGCAAACATGCACAAACACACTAGCATCTAACAAGCACTTTGGCGATGATCAAGTCATCTATATATGAGTATGTTGACTTTGGAGCCAAGTAAGAATACTTTATCATAGGCCATACCCATAGTTTAAGCACAAGTGAGGCTACCACTTTTACATAAAGCATTTAATGTTGTCACATACTATGAGATGCTTTGACTCAAGTCTTATAGTAAAGCTCCCCCTTTATGTGATATCCCCCAATAGGAGGGATAAACTAACCTTGGTTTTCGTCGATGAAGACTTCATGTAGGTGAAGTTGTGGTCGATGCTCAAAGTTTATGAAGGTCATCACGAGTTGGGAGCATCCTTGTTGTTTCCTTATTCTTATCACCTACATGGGTTAGTCCCAACACACAAGAGACAAATACAAGGATATCTATGGACATGGAGTGCAAAGCATACATGATGATGTGCATTTATTTGTTGATTACCTTGTGCCTTTCTTACCTTTGAGGGAATATGTGACTCCTTGAACTATTGCATGATGTTGACGTCGATTGCAACTAGTTCTTGCCAATAATGAATATGAGCGAATTTCATTGGCATAGTCACTCCTCAAAAACTTCTCAAGTTCTTCTTCTTGGGTACCCACATCAAGTTGATGGGGATTCTTGGTGTTGAAGTGGCGCTTGTAGAAGTTTAGCTTGTAGTAGCCTTGGGAACACACTTCACCATAGCTCGGGATTCATCTTCATATGAGTCAATGTACTCTTGAAGCTTGTTCTTCTCCTTGAGCTTGGGGTCTTGTGGTGGAAGGACATCTGGAGCTTTTGTTCCCTTGGGGAGAGTATTTTCATACTTCTCCTTTTGAGTAAAAAACTTGGGCTTGGGGTATTCACCTTCTTCCCATTCAACTCCATTAGCATTGAAGTAGCCAATGTCATGGTTCTTCCGGTATCCTCCGTGCTTGCGTACGATCTCGACTAATTTGCACCCGGCAAGATTCTTGTAGATACCTTTCCCTATAATCCCTTTAAAAAGTTAATTTTCTTGCTCAAGTGTAACTTGGCTATGAGAAGAGTTAGTAGGATTAATAGAACTACTAGAAGCAATATCATTAGATTTATCATTTTTATTGCTAATAGTTGAAGAACCTTTCTTGCCTTTGTTACTAGTTTGCTTAGTCTTGACTTGTGACATGAACATAGACAAGAGAAGTCATATGGTTAGATAAGAGGAAGTCTCCTTTCAAATATCGTCATTAATAGCTTTCAGGAACTCATGTTCTTACTCTAAATTGAGCTTCTCGAAGCGGAGCTTCTCATGTGTCATTTCAAGCTCTCTATATCTTGTAGAGTAGACTCGTGAGCTAACTTAAGATTGTTTAGTTCTTGACTTAGTCATTCTATTTCCAACTTATCATCATCACACGTCTTATCTAGACTATTGTGATTACTAGCAAGTTCATCTTGACAAAGATTACTACATTTGTCAAATAGCAAGTCATCTTCAATTAACAAGTCATCGTCATCACTATTGAAATAAAGATACTCAGGGTGTGATACGTTGTGGCCTTTAGCCATGAAGAAACATCCACTCCCTTCATTTGGTGAATCAAATATGTTGTAGGAGTCGGTTGTCACTAGTACATGTCCGGCAATACCTTCATCTTGACTATAGTTGGAGTTGGAATGGTAGATTCTATTGGAGTGGTTGTTGGATTCAGAGCCAAAAACCCATTCACCAACATGAGTTTGATGTATTCTTTTTGATTAGCTCTTGGTGTACTTTTACTTCTTCTCTGAGTCCCTACTTCTCCTTGAGGGTCTTCATTCATCATGATCATCTCTACTTCTGCTCTCTCTTCGCGGTGACTCATCTCTTGAGCTTCGTCTTCTTGGTGAGTCTTCTTTCATTTTGTAAGCAGTCGTGCACTCATTGGAGTAATGTCCGGGCTTCCCCCAATTGTAGCAGTTTCATTCACGACTTGACGAATGCTTCTCTTCATATCTTGAGTTGGAGCTTCAATCTTTGAATCTATTCTTCTAGAACTTGTTCAATTTTTGTACCATGAGGCTTATCTCTTCATTTGTGACAAGGTTGTCGCTTGAAGTTGCAGGAGCATCACTTCTTGCTGTGTAAGCACCGCTAGACTTGTTGTGAAGCTCTTCCTTGTTCTTGAGTGTCATCTCATGAGCAACAATCATTCCAATCACTTCCGTTTTCTTGATATCTTTGTAGTTGGGCATCATTTGCATCAATGTGCATACTAGGTCATATCGATCATCCAAAGACCGAAGTATCTTCATGATGAGGAATTTGTCATTCATTTCTTCACTTCATAAGCCGGCAATTTCATTGGTGATGAGCGCTAGCCTAGTGTACATCTGAGCGACTCCTTTGCCATCCTTCATCTTGAACTTGTCAAGATGACTTTGAAGAACATCCAACTTGGATTCTCTCACAGATTCGGTTCCTTCATGCATATCAACCAAAGTATTCCAAATCTCTATTGCATTCTCAAAATGGTTTTGTCATGGGGAACGAACACCTATGGGATCGAACGGACCCCTTTCGGTTCGCTGGGGAGGAAGGCTCGCATAAAGAGCAAGTCTGATGAATGATGTGTGGGGAATTTACTAAGGTTCGGGCCACAAAGATGCGTAAAACGCTACTCCTGCTTGGTTTTATTGTGGGTGTTTTCAGGGTTCCAGCTACAGGAGCGTTGTGAAAACCTCCTACACATATGAGCTAGAAGATCCAAAAGTCCAAAGATCGAAAGGAAGTCCTTTACTGTAACGCCTAGGGCCTCCTTTTATAATCTAGAAGGGGATCCCAACAGTGGTATATAGTGCGTACACGGGGTGTTAGAGCTACAGTGCTATCCTACCTAACACTGGCAGAGTACGACATGTGCATTTAATGCATCGTCATGCATCTCTAACTGCCTACGGGATGGGACAGGAGCCCATCCTATCAGCACCGCTTAGTCCCTCCATCGTTGTCGCTGCGACACGTGCCCAGGCAGGGCGACACCTGGCCTGTGCATTGGTGGGGCCTTGCCGGTTCTTCCCCTTGCCGGGTCTTTGCCTTGCCTGAGGGTTTGACGGCCATTCTGGCAAGGTCTTGCCGGGGGTCTCGATTCTCTTGTTTTTGTACCTGGCAGCTCCTTGTTGGGCCTCGTCGTCAGGGTGGCTACTAGTGCCGGTGCACGAGTAAAGGGCATTAGAGAGCCCAAAACTCTAGTGCACCGACAGGAGTCCCCGTGCCTGGGCCACACAAGGTGCGAGGCGTTGTTGGGCTAGGCCCAAAAGGTGCACGGGCGCTCATGTCAGGGCCATGCAGGTGTGATCATTGCACTTACTGCGCCTCTCCACGACGCCCATTGAATGCGGGACGTGGGATGCGTGCACGGCACGGCCGTCAGATTTTCAATTACTGCATCAGGTCGTTTCCACCACGTGCACCGCATGCAGAGTGGGAAGCCAGCAACGGGCGCCCATGACTTAAAGACCTGGGAAAGGTAGTAATTTTAGTGCCATGGATTGGAGCAACAGGGCTGTTGTTGTTCGCCCCGTGATCGAGGGTGCTGGTATTGGAGGAGGTGGGCGGCGACCCTTGGAGTGGGGGAGAGCCAGCCCCCGTGCTTCCCTCTATAAATTTAGGGGTAGTGAGGGCGATGCTCATCCATCCTTCCTTCCACTTCTGAGTGCCAAATCCCATAGCTTGCCCTTCCACGACTTCCTAGCCTTCGAGTGTCGCTCGCCCTTAGCCATGAACATGGGGCGAGGGCGGCCACCGTCGTCAGCTCCAAGGAGGAGTTCTCGTTGGGATCATGCCAGCGCTTTGGCTACAGAGGCGGAGGGCGGCCCGAGCGCACGTCGTGAAATAGGCACGAGGGGTCGTGGCCGTCGTGGAGGCCGAGGTCGGGGGAGGCAGAGTGCTACCCCACCCCCTCCTCCGACACCAGGTCTCCTCCTTGAGGAGATCCATGCCAAGGAGACGACACTGGACTTCGTCCTCGAACTGGCCGGTCCTGTCCGGAGCCATCTGCGCCTCCCTCGCCCCTTCGCTAGGGAAATGGAGGTCGACTAGCCGCCCTTCCTGTGGTTATGGGTGCACGGTTTTTGCAATGGCACGGCGCAGGTAGACGTCGAGTACCCCGCGAGTCGCGTCATGTTCCTCAGGCGCGGCTGGAAGGCCTTCGCCCGCCCCCACAACCTTCAGGAAGGGCATGTCCTTCATTTTAAAATGACGAAGCCTAATCTACTCCCCGTCAAGATTTATGGGCGCTCAAGCATCCGTCTCAGCTGCTGTGAGGAGAGTTCGAGCGGCGCTGAAAGATCCTGCTCGAACGACAGTGACGAGGAGGACAACGACGAAGGCGATGACGATGAGTCGGGTCTTCGGTCCATCATGTAGGAGCCCAACGACTCGAGCTTGGACTAACCATCGATCGCACCATGACTGCAAGACTCACACCTCTCCCACTCCCGGCAGGACGATATTTCCAGGGGCTTTTGTCCTGGGTGCTGCCTCATCTTGTAGTTGGATCTTCTTACAGGCCTATGGACTTCGGCTTCTGGGGTCCATCCTCCTTTTCTCCCGCACTGGCCCTCTCCTCCGTGCAATGTTGGTCTAGGAGGGGCCAGTCTCTCGCCTTCCCCTCTGGAAACCCTGCCCCTCCGTGCAGTGTTGGTCCAGAGGGGTTAGGCTAGGCTTCTGTCGGGGGCCTCTCGCCATGTTTTTCTTCTTGTAGTCTGCCTCCTCTTTCCATCTTTTTCTTCTTGTAATCTCCCCTAGGGGAGAAAGTCAAATACAGATGTACTTAGGAAAAGGCGACATATAATGTAAATTTCAACCTATTTTGAATAACTATATATTATCTTCCTTTTTAGACCGTTTCTTTGCACAGAACTTTCCCTACGCCATTTCAGAAGAATCTTACCGGCGTGTGTAGCCCTATGGCGAGCGCTTTGAGGAATGGACCCTTAGCTGCCTGCTGGTGGTGCCGCTGCCGGCAACATACCTTAGCGTCCTTGGTGTGGCCGCTCACTCGTGCTCGAAACAGAATAAGGGCGCGAGCATAGTCCCTTGAGTCGTTCAGCGGACTCGAAATGAATCAAGAGTGCGGACGCAGTCACTTAAGCCATTGAGCGGACCCGAAATAGAGTGTGGGTGCAACCAATCACAACAAGGTTTCCGTGCATGCAGGTTTTGCATACAAAAGTCGAAATCGTCCAAGGAAAATAGCTTCACAGCAAGAATTCACTTGGGGTTTTTCAACTTATCTTTTTGTTGCCGTACTCCTTCTGGTAAGAGAATTTTTGTTTGAACGTCGCCCGTAGGTATCGATACAACCATTCCCCGCAGCAAAGCTGCACGTGACGTAACCTTTTGTCCTTTGAGGAAAAGAAAGAAGAGAATATATGGATGTGGAACCTCGGCGGTCCGTTGGCTCTTGCCGGGAATAGCATAATGCAATATCTCAGATAAACATGCACATAAGTAAACATGAAAATCAACAAGATTTGCGGAACACTTATCTTTATTCAACTACCCACAGGGTCTGCGCCTGGCTTTGTAGCAAGCATTACATGCTTGAGTGGCAAGACTTCTACAAAAGTTGGTTACCGAGGGACCCGACAACCACAGCTCATGGGTAGAACTTACGAAGACGGTCGATATTCCAGGAGTTGCTCACTGGGATGCCATCTTCGGTCTCCAGGCAGACTATGCCAGGCCTAGTGACTCGCACTACCAAGTAAGAGCCTTCCCACTTCGGCGTCAACTTGTTTGAATGCTTGGCGGACTGAACTCGATGAAGAACAAGGTCGCCTTGCTCAAGACTTCGGGAATAACTTTGTGGCTATGATGGTGGCACAAAGCTTGCTGGTAGGGTGCAACTCTCGTAGCATCCTGAACACAGTCTTCCTAAAGGAGTGTCGCGCCATCTTGCCGAAACTGCTCTTGCTCGAGCTCATCATAAGAGAGCACTTGAGGTGACTTCTATATGAGTTCCATGGGGAGAACTGCTTCTACCCCATATACGAGGGAGAAGGGTGTCTGGACGGTAGCTCGATTTGGGGTCGTTCTGATTAACCAAAGAACCACCAGCAACTCATCAATCAAATGCCTTCCGCACTTGTGCAGCTTGCCGAAAGTTCTTGTCTGAGGCCTCGCAGCACTTCAGCACTAGCAGTTTCCGCTTGGACATTGCTCCTTGGGTGGGCAACAGAAGCAAAACAGATTTTACTGCTAAGGACTTAAACTGTGTGCCATTATTAGTGATGATCCTGTTGGGAACACTAGTCCTTTGAAGAACTTGACGGCTGACTGTGCTGTCACCTTTCTCACCGCTTCCACTTCCGGCCACTTTGTGAACTTGTCGATCGCCACATACAAGTACTAAAAGGCCACGACAGCGCAGGGAAAGGGGCCCAAGATGTCGAGCCCCAGACCAAAAATGGCCAGGAGAGAGGGATTGTCTAAAGGGCTTGAGGTGGTTGATGCAATTTCTTTGAATGAAACTAGCATGCTTCACACTTTGTTACTAGCGCAGTTGCATCCTAGAGGGCAGTGGACCAAAAGAAACTTTGTCGGAATGCCTTACCGGCAAGTGCTCTTGATCCTATGTGGGAGATACATATGCCTCCATGTATCTCTACCAACAGCCCCAGTCCATCCTCCCGAGAAATGGACTTGAGTTTCACACCATTTTGTCTCTTTCAGTACAGGACGTTGTCCACGAACTGGTACATGTTAGACCGGTAGGCTACTTTCTCTGCTTCCTCTTGTTCCTCAGGGAGTTCTCCTGTTTGAAGGAAATGGACGATGTGTTGTGCCCATGCTGGAGCCTGGGGCACGACAACATGGACTAAAGGCATATTGTCAGTTGAGGAAGCATTTGTCTCAACGGAAAGGGCCCGAGGCCGCACCGAAGCCTACTGCCCCCGGGAAGCCTGGCGGGAGCGTGTGCTTCCACAGCAAGAGCCTGAGGCTCTGTCGGAGCATGGCGCTCACCGGCAAGCCTGGCGTTGTCCCCGACAACCTCCTCACTTGTGGCTTCTAGGAGCTCTGCCGGAAAATACTTGACGGACCTCAACTTTCTTCTTTTCTCTTGTCTAGTTGATGGTGTCACGGATGGTTGAATCTGTCGGAGCATGAATTTTCCTGGTTCCACATGCAACTTAAGGGCAGCACACTTTGGTAGGCCATCGGCAACACTGTTCTCTACACGCAGAACATGCTCCATTTGCAGACCATCAAAACATTCTTCCAACTTTCTCACTTCATCTACATAAGCTTCCATCAACGGACACTGATAATACTTGTTCACTTGCCTGACGACAAGCTTAGAATCACTGCTGACAATAAGTTTCTTGATTCCAAGGTTTGTCGCAATCCTGAGACCGGCAAGCAGCCCTTCATACTCAACAGTATTGTTTGCTGATCTCTCCTAGGGAAATAGCATCTTAACCACATATTTGAGGTGTTCTTCGGTGGGTGCGACAAGCTGCACTCCGGCACCGGTGCCTTGCAGCGAGAAAGCTCCATCAAAATACATGATCCACTCTTGGTTGGTTTCCTTGCCGGGGAGGGTTGACTCTGGAACTTCTTGATCTGGCATTAGGGTCCATTCTGCAATTAACTCTGCCAAGGCTCTCCCTTAAATAGTCGAAGTGCTTTCAAACTTTAGACCAAAGCTTGACAGTTCCAAATCCCACTCTACAATCTTTCCGATAGCTTTTGGATTCTGCAAGATCCGCTGTCGCGGGAAGCGAGTGATGATGGTGATCTCATGTGCTTGGAAGTAATGGTGCAGTTTCCTCGAGGCCATAAGGAGGCCGATGAGAAACTTTTGCACGTTAGAGTATCTCGACCTAGCCCCCTGCAAAAGGGAGCTGACAAAATAGACTGGGCGCTACACCACCTTGTTCTTCTGAATTGTCCCATTCAATTGCGTAGATCCTTCCTTGCCGGCACTAGACACTACCGGGGAATGTCTTGGCTTTTTGCTTGGCAGTCCTGCTGCTGCCGCTGCTTCTTCATCAACTTCTCTTTCAACCACTAGTGCAATACTCACCACTTGATTTGTTGCTTCTAGATATAGAAGCAACGGGTCTTGTGGTTTTGGCAGAGAGGAGAGGTACTTCTTCAAATCCTGCAACGCTGCTTCCGCTTCCGGAGTCCATTTCATCGGACCTGCCTTCTTAAAGATTTTGAAAAAGGGAAGGGCGTGCTCAGCAGATTTTGAAATGAACCTACTTAGAGAAGCAATGCAGGCGGCAAGACATCGCATATTCTTGACATGTCTTTGTGCTTCAATTTTCTCAATTGCTTTGATCTTGTCAGGATTTGCTTCAATTCCGCATTGAGATACAAAGAACCCGAGAAGTTTGCCGGATGGGACGCCAAACACGCACTTCTGAGGGTTGAGCTTCATGTTGATATTACGCATATTTGCAAATGTTTCTTCTAGGTCTGATATGAGCGTAGCCTTGTCCTTGGTTTTGGCCACTATATCATCCATATTAGTCTCCATATTTCTATGTAGCTGGGGCTCAACACCAATCTGGACCGCTCTTGCAAATGTAGAACCAACACTTTTCAACTCGAAAGGCATATGCAAAAAGTAATACGTACCACATGGGGTGATAAATGCAGTCTTCTCTCCGTCTTCCCTGACCATGAAAATCGGATGATATCCGAAATAGGCATCAAGGAAAGACAACCAGTCGCAGCCGGCAGTGGGGTCCACAATCTGGTCGATACGCGGCAAGGGAAAATGATCTTTAGGGAAGGCCTTATTGATGTCTGTGACGTCAATGCACCGCCTCCATTTTCCATTCGCCTTGCGCACTACAACTGGGTTGGCCAACCATGTTGGATGAAGTACTCCTCTAATAAAGCCACCCACTTCTTATTTCTTGATCTTTTCGGCAATAAACTGTTGCCACTCCAAAGCTTGCTTCCTAACCTTTTGCTTGACGGGTCACACATGTGGACAGACGAAAAGGTCATGCTCAATCACCCTCCAAGGAACACCGGGGATATCAGATGGTTGCCATGCAAACACATCGACATTTGCCCGCGGGAAGGCGACGAGCGTGCTTTCCTATTTATCGTCGAGGGTGGAACTTATGGTGTAAGTTATTCCCATACCATCCTCCATGGCGGGCACCTTCTGAGTCTCTTGTGGAGCTGCCTTGGACTTCTTGCTCTTTCCGGTGGAGCTCTCTGGCACATCGTCAATGGGAGCGCAGCACCCCAAGGAGACGCACTTGCCAGAATTTGCGTAGAGACCTTGTCGGTCTTCTTCCCCCTGGGAGCTTGAGTGGAAAGAGCAAGTGCCTTGGCAGTAGGTGATGTAAGTGCCTCCCGGTAGAGTTGGTCGATGCAGATAAGTGTGCCTTTCTTGTCGGAATTGATCGTGATGACCCTCACTGGCCCCGACATCTTCAGCACATTCTAAGCGAAGTGGCTCTCCGCCATGAACTTGTCTAGTGCTAGGAGACCAAGGATACCGTTGTACGGCAACGAGATCTTGGCAGCGTCAAAAACGATCTTCTCTGCTCTGAAATTCATGTCACTACCAAACGTCACCGATAGTGTGATATTGCCCTTCGGCTGAATCCTCCCTGAATTGACCCCATGGAAAGCGCCTGTGGGCTCGTGATCTTTGTCAGGAATTTCCACCCTCTCGATGACATCAGGCGAGATCAAGTTCAGGATGGCCCCACTGTCGACTAGCATCTTTGTCACCTTGAGGTTTAAATTTTTGGCGAAACCAACAACGGCAGGTACCCGACCGCAGTTGTGCGATCAGGGTGATCCTCGGCGTCGAAAATGATAGGAGTGTTGGACCACTTCAGAGGTCTCTGGGCACCGATAGATGGCTCCACCACGTTAACCTTGCGCGCCCACTGTTTAAGTTGGCGGTGAGAGGAAAGCGACGAGGCACCTCCCTCGATGCACATAATCTTTGTAGCCTAATGGAACTCATGCTTGTTGGACTCGTCATCCTCTTCGACATTGTCATCATCACCCTGTTGCTTATCCCGGCCACGAGCGGTCCAGTTTTTTTGCTGTTTGGGCTTGCCGCGACAACCTCCTCGGCCAACGCGCTTGTTGTCGGACCCCTCTGCACCATCTTGGCCTTTATCCTTGTCTCACCTCTCGTACTTGGCTTTTTTCTTCTTGGCAAGCTGCTCAACTTGCCTGATGTCCTGGAGATCATGGCCCCTGGTGCGATGGATCTTGCAATACTGCTTGACGGAGCCTTCTGGCTTGTCGACAGCCGCCATCGTCTGGTAGGAGACGCACCCGGTAACATCCTTGCCGGGGTCATCGACCTTGCCCTTCTTGGCAGTACCGGGGTTGTCGGATCCCTCACCGACAACCACGAACTTGCCCTCGCTTCTTATTATGTTGCCGGCCCATCTTTGTCGGGGTGGTGGTGTCTTCATCCTTAGAGTCGACCCCTGCGCGAGCGTCCTTGCTGGGCAGCCTTCTGCCTTCTTCAGCCCGAGCACATTTATCTGCCAGAGCATAAAGCTCGACAACATCCCTGACATTGATCATCGCCAGCTCCTCTGGCATCCCGCAGTTTTACACGTTCTGATGGAACCCGCTAATAACAGTGGCAGGATGAACGTTTGGTATGTTGTGGTGCACGCGGCTGAACATTTGGATGTACTTGGGCAAAGTCTCACCCTCCTTCTGAGGGATGATGTGGGGACCCTAACTCATGAGTCGTGATCACTGAATGCACGTGTACAGTGATCCAAGAGATCAATGCTCACTGAACACACAGAAGCTGAATAGCAAGAGTCTTACCTCCCCATTTAGCGTCTTACACAAATAAAGACCATAAAGGTCTAGTCTTAAATAGATAGGGCCACGAGGTCCAAACACTTAAATAGAACAAGTAGCGGAAATGTTGATCGAAAGAACAAGCAGCGGAATCTTGATCGAAAGCGTGAACCCATGCCATCTGCCTTAACCTACGAGCATTCTGACTGGGAAGACTCCTAGTTTGCACGTTCGTCACCAATGAACTCTTCAACATACTCCTGTTCTTCCATGCCTGGCCAATTAAATAACCAGTGGCAAGCCAATGAGTACTTTGAATGTACTCGCAAGCAACCCAAGTTGTGGAACAAGGTAATAATGATGCATGATATAACACTAAGTAGGTAATTTGCGGAAAGCCAATTTTGAATGCAACGACATGATCAAGTAACTAAGTAAGCATGCATCAACAGTAGGCAAATATCCGTATGAACAAGATACATATATCATCATAAAACGGGGTTGAACATATCATGTTCAATCATCATGCTAAGTCAACGGACTTAGTTCAACGTCATGCTATGTCTTTGGACTTAGCTTATGTAACTTCTTTGTTACCAACACACACACTCACACCAAGTTTGCAAAAACATCCGGACGAAGTTTAAGAAGGACCTCCAACTGTCCATGTCCATGGACGCGGCTATTTGAATAGTTTTACACTCTGTAGAGGTTGCACACTTTACCCACAAGATTCGGGGAACTTCCGTGTCATCCACGACTCGCGGTATATAACATACCCGTGGTAAGCACCCGAACATCGCCTTTCCCATGGCGATACTAACACAAAGAGTCCACTCATTGGTGCCATCCCTCATGATATACATCACACGTATCATCCATGAGGGCATGCAACGGTGTGCCCGGTGCCTGTAAAGATAGCGCATGGCCTTCCACTTCCGGGAAGACCCCATATCGAGAGTGACCATGCCACTCTTGCCACTAGTAATGTGGGCTCCTTGCCAGTTCCCACCATAGTAGTCAACAAAGCCCTGTCCCATAAGGTGTATCGTGGTTGCACATGTATGGTTGGGATGGTTAGCAGACCTTAAATCAGATCCATTTGCGAAAACACACACACTCACTTGCTCTGGCACACCACCTCTTTCTCAAGTGGTCACCCAACTTGTCATCATCTCCCTCGGGCATTAGTGGCACCCGACGGGGTTTTCGAAAAGCCTTTGAAATCATTTCTTCCTTCCCATCACTGTGCATAAATCCCATCCCACTTGTGTAGCATCTACTAGAAACCTAATTACTCCGACCCGCACAACCCTCATAAGGTGGTAGGGTCATGCATGATGCAAGTGTCAATGGTAAAAGCATTAGAGGCACCCCACCGTAGGGGAGCACCACCACATGATCAATCATTAGAAAAACAAGTGCTATATGTCATGAATGAAAAAGTTTCTTAACATGGTCAAAGGGATGCTTGCCTGGATGAACAAAGTCTCCGAGGTCTTCGAAGTCTTCGGGTGCAACTTCTTCATCAATAGCGCAATCTATCATCGCTAATAAAAGCGATAAAAATAAGCATCACACAAAAACAGAGCACTCAAGCCACTAATAAAAACGCTACCCTACTCTGATAAATACTAAAGACTATATTGAAAATGTTTGTTTAATATTTTTAAGTTGAAAAGATTTTAAAAAACATTTAAAATAGGTGCTGATAATTCCAAATAGTGTTTTTTAAATTAAAACAGTACATAAAATGTTTTCAAATATTTTTACAAATGGCACTAATAAATTATATGGAATATTCTAAGATTTTAGGTGAAGAAATTTTTAACTTTGGATAATTATTTTGCCCTCTGGAATTTTTGGAAGAATAGAGAAAAAGAAAAAGGGAAAAGAGTCATTGTGCCCTCTCGGGCCACAGTACTGAAGCCGAGACAGCCTAGAGGCGAAACCGGCCGAGGCTGAGGCGCCGCGCGCGCCTGGTTTAATTTTAAACATGCCCGCGGGCCCTTCTTGCCAACGAGAGAGGAGGGGGTGAAGGGATCACAGGTGGACCTTGCCTATTATCCCTCTACTCATGACAGGGACAGTGGGGGGGCTCATCGATGGGTTCTAGGCCGCAGCGGCTCCAATGGAGGGCACCGGTGTGCTCAGGAGCCTCCTGCACATCGGTGGGTGGCCAAGGGAAGCGCCGTGGTGGAGGGAATCGCCGGCGAGGGGGGAAGCCCGACGACGGCGAGGATTTGGTTCGGGCGTGGGATCCCGACCACGGGGGCGAGTAGGCTGAGCATGGGGGAGCAGTAGAGGGGAGGAGAGATCAAGGGGAGAGGAGCGGGAGGAGCAGGAGACCTTTATATAGGCGGGCTCCGGTCCACCGCGGGAGTGGTGCGCCGGCGAGGACGTGGTCATCACCACAGGCCACGGGACGCCTCCAGGCCTTGTCCTCGGTGGTCGTGGAGTTAGTCCGCACCCGTGGACAGGGGAAGGGCGGCCAAGGGGGACCTGAGGTGCGCAGGTGCGAGCGCGGCCATTGGCCGGCTCGGGTGGTGCCGTGCGTGCGCGATAGAGGGCAGCAAAGGAGGAGGGAGGAGGGGGGCTGAACATCTGGCGCCTTGCGGACGTCGGGGGCGGCCAGGGGACATCCTGGGGATGCCCTAGGCTGTCGAGGGGCACCGGGCAGGGGTGGCTACAGTGCGGGAGCGCACCGTAGCACACTCCAGAGCGCCCATATGGCATGCCCTGGCATAAATTAAGCCCACTGGCATGTCCTCTAGTGTCTTGGGGTTACTGGAGATGCCCATGGGCTAGGAGAAGCTAGGGGAGGCTTAGGAAGAAAAGTAATGGGTAGGGGAGAGGTAAAAAAATTCTACCAGAGGGTAAATGTTTTTTTTACCACATTAATATTTGAGCTATGACCATGAGATTTTTACTGGGGGTGAAAGGCAATACCGGGTAGCTGTAGTAAAAGTTTGAGGGCAAGGGAAAGAGTGGAAGGGGTGAAAATAGTGACTTCACTATTTTACCAGAAGGTGTTTGATAGGGTTTTGGGCAAGAAAAATTTACGCAATTACTGCGATATTCAACAGGATCAAATGTTAGGTAAAATGGGCCTGAGAACCAAGTTTGAGCTCAAGTGGGCAAAGTTGACAATGGATACTTTGTGAACCCTAGAAACTGAAAAAATCAGGTTTCTATAGATCTAGTTATGCTAACATTTTACCCTTGATGCTCCACTTAGTGTAGCATCATTATTTCGTGATTAGAGCATGTTCACGAAGTTTGGAGTCAAGGGGAGAAACTTCACAATGTAAAGTTGCTCAAATTGGATTGAGGTGAAACCTTGCAAGATCATCCCTTATGATACTGTTGACTTGCTAGAATTTTCCTGGAATTTATTCAGAATATTTTTTATAGAAATATTTCAAAAGCTTGATTTGAACAAAAAGGGTTTTGAGGGGATTTCCCCATGATTTGATCATGCCCTTTTGTTGAAACTCAAATATATGGAAATATACGTCCACTGAGTTTCCCTGAAGTTTCTCCAATATTTTGAAAGCATTTAGATAAATTTTCCCTATGGAAAACCATTTCTGCTCTTTAGAAAAAGCCTTGAAAATATTAAAATAATCTTTAAAATTAATATTTGATGGTTTTGGGAAGTCATAAATATAGTAGGTTTGAAATAAAGCTTTTTGGTGAGAAGAATCCACCCAATTTGAGAACTTGCAGTGCAAACCTCATTTCAACAAGAATCAACCAAACAAACATCAAGCAAACAAACAAACATCATTTCAACATGAATATGGAGAGAGATAGAATCTAAGAGTGCCATACATCACAATCATCAAGCAAACAAACATCATTTCAACAAGCACAAGCACTTTGTAAAAGTTTTAGTTGGCTCCAAATTTTTTAAATCCGAACATGACAAGGTGATACAAACACAGGGTGTGAGCAGACCTACCCCCCTTACAAGAATATCGTCCCCGAGATTCCTATGCCAAGTGCTAAAAATATAAGGGAACTCTGATCTAAGATAGTCTTCATGTTCCCAGGTTGCTTCAGCTTCAGTATGGTTGCTCCACTGGACCTTGAAGTACTTGATGGTGCGGCTTCGGGGGCAGCGTTCAGCTTCATCCAAAATGTGAACTGGCCTCTCATGATAAGTGAGGTCTGACTGAAGATCGATGGCTTGATGTTCTAGGTCCTTGTAGATGTTGGGGTGGTCGGGGACTTGCAGACACTTCCGGAGTTGTGACACATGGAAGACGTTGTGCACATCCAATAGCTTGGAAGGCAACTCTAGTTGACAGGCAACTTCTCCTCGTCTTGTAGTGACCTTGAAGGGGCCGATATATCTGGGTGCAAGCTTTCCCTTGACATGGAAACACTTGGTTCCTTTAGAGGTGTGACCCGAAGATAGACATGATCTGCGCTGTTGAAACTCACTTCTCGGCAGTGAGAGTCGGTGCAACTCTTCTGTCTTGATTTGGCAGCCTCCAGACCTTCTTGAACGAGTTGTACTTGCTCTTCGGCCTCGCGGAGGATATTTGGCCCAAAAATTAATCCTTCTCCGGGTTCCGACTAGTTGAGGGGAGTACGGCACTTGCGTCCATACAACCTCAAATGGTGCCATCTAAAGGCTCGACTGGTAGGTGTTCTTGTAGGAGAACTCGGCAAATGGTAGGCAATCTTCCCACTTGGCTCCATATGCTAAAACACAAGCACAGAGCATATCTTCGAGTATCTGGTTTACTCGTTCTATTTGCCCACCGGTCTAGGGCTGAAAGGCAATGTTGAACGAGAGCTTAGTGCCCATGGCTCCTTGAAACATCTTCCAGAACCTCAGGGTGGATTGGGTTCCTCGATCTGACACGATCTCCTTAGGAACTCCGTGGTGGCTCACAATAAGCTCGATGTAGAGGATGGCTAGCTTGTTGCCATCATAGGTAGTCTTGACATGAATGAAATGGGCTACTTTGGTCAAATAGTCAACAATGACCCAAATAGAGTCATGTCCCTTGCTTGACCTTGGTAAACCGGTGATGAAATCCATCCTAACTTTGTTCCACTTCCATTCAGGCACTTTGAGAGGTTGCGATAGCCCAGCAGGTCGCTGGTGCTCAACCTTGACTATCTGTCATATGTCGCACTTCGCAACAAAGGTGCATATGTCCCATTTCATGCCATGCCACCAGAATCTTGCCTTGAGGTCTTGATACATCTTGGTTCCTCCAGAATGAATACAGTATAGATTTTGATAAGCTTCTTGCAAAATCGGGTTCATGAGCTCCTCTTTGTTGGGTACGCAGATGAGACTCCCGAACCATACTACTCCTTGTTCATCCACAGAGAATCATGGGGCCTTGCCTGCCTTGATCTTCCTGTTGATGCCTTCAATGCTGTCGTGTCCCTTCTAAGCTTCTTTGATATCATCCATCAAGGAAGGCTTTGCTTCGAGGTTGGCGAGAAATCCGGGTGCAACCAGTTCCAAGCCGAAGCTTTCAAGTTCTTCATACAAGGCGGGTAGCCTTTCCTTAATAATAGCATTCAAGGAACAAGCCTTTCTGCTTAAGGCGTCTGCTACCACGTTCGCCTTACCAGGGTGGTATTGAACACTGAGGTCGTAATCCTTGATCAACTCCAACCATCTTCGCTACCTCATGTTCAATTCCCTTTGAGTCAAGATATACTTCAAACTCCTGTGGTCTGTGAATATCTCACATCGCTTCCCACAAGGTAATGTCGGCATGTCTTCAAGGCATGAACCATGGCTGCCAACTCGAGATCATGAGTTGCGTAGTTCTCTTCATGGGGTCGAAGGCGTCTGGATAGATATGCTACAACTCTGCCTTCTTGCATCAGAACACCTCCAAGCCCGGTTCTCGATGCATCACAATATATCACAAACTCCTTGTGAATATTGGGGGTGGCCAAAACTGGGGCTGTGGTGAATATCTTCTTGAGCTCCTGGAAGCTTTCCTCGCACTTAGCTGTCCATTCGAACTTCTTGTCCTTTTTCAAAAACTGGGTCATGGGTTGGGCAATGCTCAAGAATCCTTCCACGAACTTGCGGTAATATCCCGCGAGTCCGAGGAAGCTCCTGACTTCCTTCACGGTGGTTGGGATTTGCCATTCAGTCATGGCTTCAATCTTGGCAGGATCCACTAATAGTCCTTCTGTAGTTAGAACATGACCCAAGAATCGAACTTTGTGTAGCCAGAACTCACACTTGCTGAACTTGGCATAAAGCTGGTGCTCTCGAAGCTTCTCTAGGACCAACCTCAAGTGTTCCTCATGTTCTTCTTCGGACTTGGAGAAGACGAGTATGTCATCAATGATGACGACAAAAAACTTGTCCAAGTACTCCATCAAGACCTTATTCATGAGGTACAAAGTAGGCAGGGGCATTGGTTAACCCGAATGACATGACCGTGTATTCATACAGGCCATATTGGGTTACAAATGTCGTCTTTGGGATGTCCTGGGGTCTGATCTTCAGCTGATAGTATCCTGACCTGAGGTCAATCTTGGAGAATACCTTGGCTCCATTCAAATGATCAAACAGGTCTTGAATTTCGGGGAGAGGGTACTTGTTCTTTATTGTGACTTCATTGAGAGAACGGTAATCGACATAGAGTCTGATAGTTCCATCCCTCTTTGACACAAATAGAACAGGCAATCACCAAGGAGAGGCACTTGGGCGAATGAATCCTTTCCTAATCTGCTCTAGTAGTTTCTTCTTCATTTCAACCAACTCTTCGGATCCCATGCTATAGGCCTTCTTATATATGGGCCTTGATCTAGGCCTAAGGTCAATGATGAACTCAATGTCGCGGTCAGGAGGTATTCCGGGCAGCTCATCAGGGAACACATCCGGGTATTCACATACCACTAGTACTTGATCCAACTCAACTCCCGATAGACAGTTAGCGTGAGGGGCTTGAGTGGAGGCAGGGTTGGGAAGATACTTAACTTCCACTCCTTGGCTATTAGGCATGGTGACAATCCTCTTGGCACAGTCTAACATGCCTTGGTGCTTGGTTAACCAATTCATACCAAGGATGACATCCAAGCCGGGTGAATCCAGAACTATAAGGTCTAGTAGGAAGTCTACCCCGTTGATGTCAATCTTCACTCCCTGAAACCCTATCATAGACTTCATAACTGAACCGGGGGTTTGTATCAACATACGACTACTCAGGGGTGTAGGTTTCATGCCACTCTCTAATACAAACTTTTGAGTGACAAAAGAATGCAAAGCTCCACAATGAAACAGTACTATTGCTGGGATTGAGTTGATGAGGAACGTACCCAGGATGACGTCCGAGTCTTCCTAGGCTTCCTCTGTGGTGACGTGATTCAAACGACCCTTGCCATTGTTGGGCTGGTTGCGGGGAGCGGGGTTCCTTGGTGGTGCTCCACGGTCTTTACCTTGAGCTGGCGCATTGGGGCGCGGTGCATCTGGCTTCTTGTTGGGGCAGAGCTTAGAGATGTGTCCAGACTGACCACATCCAAAACAGGTGACTTGCCCAAGGTTGTTGTTGAAGTTTCTGCCACCGTTGTTGTTATTGGGGTTGTTGTAGGCTGGCCTGGGATTGAGATGCTGCTCAGGGTGGTAGCTAGGACGAGGTGCAGGAGGTCTCGCCTGTTGTGGCTGATAGGTTCGCTTGGCTGGGGCTGGCTGCTAGGGGCGAGGCTTCTGGTTGTTGGAGATAAACTTGCCAATCATCTTGCGCTTGCGAGTGTCATCTATGGCACGACAGTTATCTTCCAGCATGAGGGCCTTGTTCACCAGGTCGAACAAGGTATGACAGTGAAAGACAATGAGCTGATACTCCAGGGTCTGCTGCAATCCCTCCATGAAGCATTCCTTCTTGGTAGCATCCGTGTTGACATCTTCAGGCGCATACCTTGACAACAGGTTGAACTTCTACAGGTACTCCTTGATAGAGCCACTTCCTTGCCTCAGTTCTCTAAATTCTCTCTTCTTCATAGCCATGATCCCAGAAGGAATGTGGGTGATGCGGAATCCTTCCTTGATGTCATTCCTAGTGATCACACGCTCACCTTCTACGACCTTGAATCCATCCCACCAAGCTCGGGCAGTACCTTCGAGGCAGTGAGAGGCATAAAGCACCTGCTCAGGGTCCTCAGTGCAATTGACCAATGCCAGGAAGTCCTCGATGGTGCAGATCTAGTCATTAGCATCCAATGGCTCAGCAGTCTCGGTGAAGGTTGGCGAGATCCGCGGAGATAGATCGCTGGCGACGTCATCGGGCTCGGGGAAGGGGATGAGCGCGCTCACGTTGCGGTCGGATGGTGGGTACCGTGCGTCAGTGAGGTGGGACGCGTGGTTAGCGTGTCGGTGGCCGACCCAGAGACATTTTGGGAATTAAACGCTATGGGCCGGCCCGGTTCGGTTTAATTCGTTTCCTTCTCTATTTCCAGAGCAATAAAATCTCTTTTAATGCATTCAAAATATTTCCAAACATAGCAAATATATATATCAAAATGATCAGGAGAATTAATGCTATTTAATGAATATTTTTCCTCTGTCATATTGAATATCTTTTTAAAATTTATTTTTAGAAAAATGCCTAATTTATTTTAAATCCTTTTGAGATAAACTTTCAAATAACCCCTTGGTTTTATTGCTCAAATATTTCACCAAGATGCCCCTGGTGTGGAGTGTCATGCTACTCCCCTCTTTCTTTGAACATTTCCAAAGGTTTTCAAATAGGTGAAACAAATACATGGGAAAATTGAAATGGCCTTTCAGAATTTCAAAGGAAACACTTCAACCATTCATTTCATTCAAACAAAGTGATGATGATGCATAGCTATATTTCATAACATTCCAAAATGAAATTTTGGGATGTTACAAATCTACCCACCTTAAGATGAATCTTGCCCTCGAGATTCGGGTTGGCTAGAAAATAGGTGCGGGTGGTATCTACGAAGATCTTCTTCGCGTTCCCAGGTGGCTTCTTCCTCGGTGTGGTGACTCCAGAGAACCTTACAGAACATGATGGTCTTGCTTGTGGTAAATCTGTTGGTAGTCTCGAGGATTCTGACAGGCTTCTCCTTGTAGGTCAGGTCACTGTCAAGTTTTATGGCCTCTAGGGGCACTGTGTCTCTCAAAAGAATATCAGCCATCTCAGCATGGCATTTCTTCAGCTAGGAAACATGGAAAACATCATCAACTCCGGATAGTCCTTCCGGCAATTCCATCTTGTATGCAACTTCGCCTCTACGTTAAAGAATTTTGTAGGGGCCTATGAATCTGGGTGCTAACTTTCCTTTACCACCAAACCTCTTGATTCCTCGAAGTGGGGACACACGAAGATGTGCTCGATCTCCCACTTCATATGTCACCTCCTTGCATTTGTTATCAGCATAGCTCATCTGCCTGGATTGAGCTATCTTGAGTCGGTCTCGAATTAGTCTGAACTTTTCTTTAGAATCTCGGATAAGATCGGGACCAAAGAGTTTTCGGTCTCCAACACCATCCCACATCAATGGTGTTCTTCACCTCCTTCCGTATAAAGCTTCGAAAGGGGTCATCTTCGGACTGGTCTGATAACTGTTGTTGTACAAGAACTCTGCGTATGGTAAGTTGTCATCCCAACTGGACCCATAGTCTAGCGCACAAGCTCTCAACATGTCCTCCAGAATCTGGTTGACTCTCTCAGTCTGTCCATCGGTCTGCGGATGAAAAGTTGTACTGAACTCGAGCCTTGTACCCAAAGTTTCATGTAGTTGATGCCAAAACTTTGAGGTAAATTGTGTTCCTCTATCTGACACGATACTCCTCGGAACTCCATGCAGAAATATGATCCTAGTCATATATATTTTGGCTAACGTAGCACTGGTATAGGTGGTCTTCACGCGAATGAAATGGGCCACCTTGGTCAAGCGATCGACCACTACCCAAATGGAATCTTATCCTGAACGGGTCCTAGGTAGTCCTGTGATGAAGTCCATACCAAGCTTATCCCATTTCCACTCAGGTATCGACAAAGGTTGGAGTAACCCTGCTAGTTTCTGATGTTCCGCCTTTACTCGTTGGAAAACATCACATACCGCAACATGTTCGGCAATATCCTTCTTCATTCCTGTCCACCAGTAACTTTCCTTCAAATCTAGGTACATCTTGGTGTTGCCTGAGTGTATCGAGTATGGTGAATCGTGGGCTTCTTGAAGTATCAACTTCCTGAGCTCTAGGTCATTAGGCACATAGATTCGGTTCTCAAACCATAGAGTACCTTGTTCATCTTCACGAAAGTCTTTAGCCTTTCCTTCCTTCATTCTCTGCTTTATCTCAGCTATCTCCTTGTCCGATTTCTGGGCTTCATGAATTCTTTCGGTCAAGGTGGACTGAATCTCTACTGTGGCAACATATCCTTTTGGAACTATCTCTAACCGAAGCTCTCTGAGATCATTGGTTAACTCCTAGGGTAATCCTCCGGCTATGAGTGTGTTCACATAACTCTTCCGACTCAAAGCATCTGCCACAACATTTTCCTTTCCTGGATGGTAATGCAGTCTCATGTCATAGTCCTTGATTAACTCTAGCCATCTCCTCTATCTGAGGTTCAACTCCTTCTGTGTGAAGATATACTTCAGGCTCTTATGATTAGTGTAAACATCACAACTATGTCCGATGAGGAAATGTCTCCAAGTCTTGAGTGCATGCACTACAACTGCTAATTCCAAATCATGGGTGGCATAATTCAACTCATGGGGTTGTAGCTGTCTGGATACATAAGCTACAAATTTTCCCTCCTGCATGAGTACTCCTCCAAGTCCTTGACGTGATGCATCACAATAAAGCTGGAAGTCCTTCCGAATGTTTGGCAGTATAAACACTAGGGCAATGACCAAACGTTTCTTCAACTCCTGGAAACTGGCCTCACATTCCTCAGTCTAGATATACTTAGACTCTTTCTTCAACAACTCTGTCACTGGCTTGGCAATCTTTGAGAAATTCTCAATGAATCATCGGTAATATCCGGCGAGTCCGAGAAAACTGCGGATCTCTTTAACTGAGGTGGGTGACTTCCACTCAGTGACTGCTTCAACCTTAGCGGGGTCTACTGCTATTCTTTCTCCGGAAATAATGTGTCCAAGGAATCCAACTTCCGTCAGCCAAAATTCACATTTACTGAACATGGCATATAACTGATGCTCTCTAAGCTTCTCCAGAACTAAACGCAAGTGTTCCTTGTGTTCTTCCTCGCTCTTGGAGAATATCAAAATGTCATCGATGAACACCATGACAAACTTATCCAAATATTCCATAAACACTTTGTTCATCATATTCATGAAGTAGGCAGTAGCATTAGTCAAACCAAATTACATGACTCTATACTCGTATAAGCCATACCTTGTGGTGAAGGTTGTTTTGGGTATATCCTTTCATGAATCTTCAGTTGGTGATGCCTTGATCTAAGATCGATCTTGGAGAATACTTTGGCGCCTACTAGCTGATCAAATAGGTCATTAATCATCGGCAGAGGGTACTTATTCTTGGTAGTCACCTCGTTCAATGCACGATAATCGACCAGCATCCTCAAGGTTTTATCTTTCTTCTCCACCAAAAGAACTGGGGCTCCCCAAGGCGAAGAACTTGGACGAATATATCCCTTATCCTATAGCTCCTTAATCTGCTTCTTGATCTCTACTAAATCATTTGCAGGCATCCAATAGGGTCTCTTGGAAATTGGGGTGGTTCCTGGTAGTAGCTCTATCAGAAACTCAATCTCCCTATCTAGTGGCATGCCTGGTAATTCATTCGGGAATACATCTGGATAATCTTGTACAACCGGCACTTCCTCCTGAACAACTCATGTGAGGGAATTTAACCGAGCACTTAATCCTCTTGTTCTCCGGAGTGGTGAGTGAAATAGACTTGCTGGGGCAATCAAGGTTTCCTTCATACTTGGTCATCCAATCCATGCCTAGGATTACATCCAATCACTGGGATTCTAAGACGATGAGGTCGGTAGGAAAAACATGGTTTCCTATGTGGAGTTTTAAGGCATGGCATCCTATCCCTGCCATCATCATACCTCCTGGGGAAATCATACTTTTCCACAACTACCCTTGATATGAACGAATGAGTTGCACCAGAATCGAAAAGTATTGTAACTGAACGTGAATTCAATAGAAACTTACCAACCACAGTCTCGAGCTGATAATAGACTTCTTCCACATCAAGGTGGTTCACCTGAGCACGAGGAAAAGGATTTGGCTTCTTAGCTGCGGAGTTGCCGTTGTTGTTGCCATTTCCATTTCCTTGCTTGTTCCGAGGGCATTCAGTGGCATAGTGCCCTATCTTCTGGCACTTGAAAAAGGTGATATGATTCAGATCCTTCTGAGCTGGAGTGGGACGGTGTTGGTTGCTATTCCCACTTCCATTACCATTCTCGAAGTCGCCATTGTTGGGACGATTATTCCCATTTCCTCCATGGTTATGGCCTTCATGGTTATGCACGGGATGAGTGTGTCCTCCATACTTACCGGTCCCTGATCCGGTATTTCCTGAGTACACGGAGAAGCGGGCTTCTGTTGAGTTCCAGAGTGAGACTTCCCCTGTCCATACTTCCTCCTGCGGTTTTCGATTTGCTGTTGCTTCCCCTCCAAGATGAGGGCCTTTTCTACCAGCTCCTAGTAGTTGCTGAAAGTAGCCACCATCAGCTGCACGATCAACTCATTGTTGAGTCCTTCCAAGAACTTCTCCTGTTTGGCTGCATCATCGGCCACATCTCCTGGTGCATAACGAGCCAACGTGCTGAAATCATACACATACTAGGCCACGGAATGTTTCCCCTGGCGTAAGTTGCGAAACTCACGCTTCTTCAGACTCATGGCTCCAGCTGAGACATGAGCGGTGCGGAAAGCTAGCTTGAACTGCACCCAAGTCACACTAGCAATGGGGTACGTGGTGGTGTTGTTCTCCCACCATGAAGCTGCTGGTCCCTCCAGTTGATGGGCGGCAAAGCGCACCTTTTCAGCCTCAATGCATCCCGCGGTGGAGAGTTCCCTCTCCATCTTGCGGAGCCAATCATCTGCCACAATGGGCTCAGTGCTGCTGGAGAAAGTTGGTGGAATCATCCTCAAAAAATGGGTGAGGTTGTCGCCTTGAGGTGGAGGGTGGTTGTGGTGGTTGTGAGTCTGATTCTGAATCAACAGCTGCATCAGGGTGTTCTGCTGCTGGAGAAGTTGTGTGAGTTCCGGCGGGAAAGTGAAGTCAGGCTCACGTCGCGGAGGCATCTTGCTGTTTTCAGAGTAGTGAGAATTAGAATAGAACAATGACCTAAAAGGAAATTCACTACCCATATGCGATGCAACAAACATATCACACCAAACACTCATTCATTTATTCAACTCAAGGTTCAAACATTGAGATACAAATCTCCAAATCAAACTAAGCATCGACCTACGCTTTAACGACGAAAATGAAGATACATGGGGGCATAACTAAAGTTCCCCTCAAAAGTACATGGTGAATTGGCCTCCTTCGGTGACGCTCTCCTCATAGTCATCATCGTTGCTGATCAAGGGAGCCATGCCTCCTTCTGGATGAAGATTTTCACCCATGTCCATCTGTTCCTCCAGAGTTGCAATGCGAGTGTTCAGCTTATCGATCCTCTCTAAGAGATCCTTCACTTCATACTCATGCTCATACTTGGCTTCCCGTAGGTCAGCTTCGAGGTCAATCTCGCGGTTCATCAGCCTCTTGATCGTCTTCGTGTCGGCACGTACCCGAAGCTCCAAGGTCCTGATGTGCGTCTCCAGAGTGTGGATATAGGAAATGGTGGTGTCTTCAGTGGGAGTGGTTATGATATTTCCATTGGCATCCCTGCGACAAACCACGCTGAGTCCTGGTGAAATGGGTCCACCCCTGTATTCCTCCTGAATACATCCAAGGGCGCGGTGAATTTCCATGTCTCTCCCAAGTATCCAGCTGGATGCCACAAACTTGAAGTCGATGGGTTCCTTACGATTTCCAAAGGTCTTCCCGAGGATGTGCACCTCGATCCTATAGCATCCGTCTTGTGGAAAACACATGCTAGGAGTCCCGATGATGATTGGTAAGGTAATCCTTACGTCCCTGATGATCCTCATCAGCTCCTTGCCAACAGGCATCATCGTATCAGGCTGACAAAACTCCGTGATCCAAACTGGGATGAAGGTGGCCATCTATAAATTTTGAAATAAATCGAAGGAAAGTGTGAAACGAGTAGATGAGAGTATAAGAATTTTAAAGGCAAAAGAGAAATAAATCCTAAGGCTTTTCCAATCCTAGAGGTTACGTCCTACGGTCAGCGTGTGCTCTGATACCATTTCTGTAGCGACCCGACCTAAAAGGTCGAATCTCCGGTGTTTCCATACCATCCCAAGATCATGCTGGTACATACACGGTACATCAATGTATATATCAAAGGGAAATCACACAACATTAATTAATCGAAATCTCATATCGAGTCCTTTATTACAATAAGAATTACAATAAAGTGGCTGAAAGCCAACTCATGAGATAATCTAATCTTGCAGAAGCTTCAAAGGTAGTTGAGTCCATCTGACTCCAAGGGCATCTCACTGAGCGTAGAGCGTATCCTCACTCCTGGTCGGAAAAGTACTCTGCAACATGATACGTTGCAGCCGTGTAGGTCAGCATATTGAATATGCCGGCAATGTCACAAGAGAGGGGGTAAAATAAGCATCTATTCTATATGCATATATGGCAGGTGGGGGTAATAAGTTTTTGCATAAAGCCAATTTTTTACCTACAACAAGAGAGGGCAAAAGCATTATTACTACAATGTTGGTTGATTAATGAGATGGTTCCACCAACCAATTCTCATACCCAAATAAACCCACATTAATACAATTAATTGTGTTGAGAGTTCCAGATAGTTTCAGTTCCTTTGGCTCAAACTGTCCATGACCGTGGACACGTCTAATCGATTAGGTTTGGGTACTCTGTAGAGTTTTGCACACGTTCCCCACAAGACTTGATCGCCTCTGTTGGATTTCTCACACTTTAGGATGTTTGAGAAACGGATGACTAAAACATGGTCTTCTAAAGGGTTTCCCCAAGACTCTGTCGGTGCCCATCCTTTCCTACCGTTCTTCTACATCTCGTAGCACCGCCTGTCCAGGGTCACCATGATATCCAACCAAGCCAGAGCCCATAAAGGCTTGTGGCTGTGCAGGTAAGCCTTGGGTCTTGAAGCATCCATCCATCTCTTTGTGCCTAGGTGGACCTTTCCGCATGAATACTAGCACTTCTCCAGCATCATCTAGGCTAACCACAGGTTTCTCCAGGGCGCCGTTCAACCATCATCCACCCAGAGGTATATTGAAAACTTGGAGTCTTGAAGACTTGATCATCATGTAGGTCTTGAAATTATTAACTCACAATGCTCATGAATCACACAACCAACCCCGTCTACTAATAGCATGGCAAAATTTAAATCAACGTTTCCCGGGGCCAATGTGTCAAAGGGTTGAGGGGTACCTACCACATGATACTACAACAAGTAACCAAGTTTCCAAATTACCTACTTAGCATGCAATTGGGGATATGGTAGAACTAATGCAATAAAAACATAGGTATACATGGTCAAAGTGACTTGCCTTGTTGACGATCCTCGTATTCAAGTGACTCTAGATAACAAGCTTCGCACTCCGGATGATCTAACGAATCAAACAAAGCACACAATAAGCACAAACTCAATTACAATTCATACAACAGCAAGGTAAACAAATACTTCAACAAACAAAAGCAAAAAGGAATAATCACTCAAAGTATAAGACTCTAAAATTTTTGGTGCCAAAATCTCTAATCAGACATAACAAGTCAAAATTTTGTTTGGAACAACTAGGCATTTAGATAACAGAAAAGTAAATATAAAATTTTATTTGAAAACAGAAAGTATTTCATTATAAAAATAATTTTGTGCAAAAAGAGTTACTACAAAACTTTTTTTTCTAAACAATACAAAAGGTGAAAATAAGATGTACCTATTCAAACTAGAGCACAAAACAAACTAAAACAAAAAAACATTTTATTAACAGAAAATAATACACCTAATGTTGAATCAACAGAACCTAATGAAATCTAAAAACAAAAGTTAAACTAATTCAGGTTCAAATTAAATTAAAACTAAAATAACTAAACTACATTAAGAACCAAACAAATTCTGTTTTTGTTATAAACCCTAACCAAATTCATCCTAAAAATTATCAAACTATGTAGGATGATAGGTCTAACTAATACGAAACAATGGCAAAAAGATCCACTCAAAAATAAAATTTTAAACTCTAGTTATACAAATTTTAGTAATTTAACCAAATTTGATTAGATTCAAAATTTAAAGTTGAATTTTGAAATCTAAGCATACAGACATAAACTACAACAAATTTGTGAACTAATGCGAAAAGAATCAACTAAAAATACCAAATATTTTGAAAGATATGATAAAAACAAAACTAGAATACATTCTGTTTTCTAAAACAGAAAAGAAAAAGAAAAACGTTCTATCGATCGGACAGGGTCTACGTGGCATGCTGTGATTGGCCGTGAGGGCGTGCCTGCGGGACTAGCGAGCGGTTGGCCGAGACTTAACGCGTACCAGTTCGTTTATTAAATATATCTAATCTCGCGCGTTGGATTGGGATCGGACGGCTACGAGTGGAGGTGGTGGCTTACAGAGAGGGGGTCGAGGTCGACAGCAGCCGAAGGTCGGATGTTCTCGAGGACGACGGTGCGGTGGTCGGGGCAGTGTCCGAAGGCTTCAAACGGTGGCGATGAGGCTTCGGCGTCAATTGGTGGCGTCGGAGGGGGCTGGGGGTGAGTGTGGCGACGGGCACGAGCTCGGGGTGGTCCGGTTGGGTGCCGTACTCCGGCAAGGTGAGGGGCAGCGTTCCGGCGAGGGAAGAAGGGGTTTCGGGTGGGGAATGAAGAGAGGAGAGAGCTGGGGTTTATATAGGCCAGGTGCGGTGGTCGGGGACGGCACGAGGGGCGAGATCCGCGGAGATAGATCGCTGTCGACGTCGTCGGGCGCGGTGAAGGGGATGAGCATGCTGACGTCGCGGTCGGACGGTGGGTCCCGCCCGTCAGTGAGGTCGGACGCGTGGTTAGTGAGTCGGTGGCTGACCCGGAGACATTTCGGGAATTAAAGGCTGTGGGTCGGCCCGATTCGGTTTAATTCGTTTCCTTTTCTATTTCCAGAGCAATAAAAACTCGTTTAAGGAATTCAAAATATTTTCAAACATAGGAAATATATATATATCAAAATGATCAAGAGAATTAATGCTATTTAATGAACATTTTTTCCTCTGTCAGATTGAATATCTTCGTAAAATTTATTTTCAGAAAATGCCTAATTGATTTTAAATCCTTTTGAGATAAACTTTCAAATAACCCCTTGGTTTTATTGCTCAAATATTTCACCAAGATGCCCCTGGTGTGGAGTGTCATGTTACTCCCCTCTTTCTTTGAACATTTCCAAAGGTTTTCAAATAGGTGAAACAAATACATGGGAAAATTGAAATGGCCTTTCAGAATTTCAAAGGAAACACTTCAACCATTCATTTCATTCAAACAAAGTGATGACGATGCATAGCTATATTTCATAACATTCCAAAATGAAATTTTGGGATGTTACATATCATCCATGAGGGCACGCAACGGTGTTCGCGGTGCATGTAAAGACAGCGCATGGCCTTCCACTTCCGGGACGACCTCGTCTCAAGAGTGACCACTTCACTCTTGCCACTAGTAATGCGGGCTCCTTGCTAGCACCAATCATAGTACTCAAGAAAGCCCCGTCCCATAAGGGGTATCGTGGTCGTACATGTAAGGTTTGAATAATGGTCGCAACTTACACCAATCCGTTTTCGAAAACCACAACACTCACTTGCCCCGGTACACCACTTCTTTCTCAAGTGGTCACCATCTCATCATCATCATCTCCCTCAGGCATTAGTGGCACCTGACGGGGTTTTTGAAAAGTCTTTGAAATCTTTTCTCCCTTTCCATCTCTATGCATAAATCCCAAACCCACTTGGTAGCATCTACTAGCATCCTAACTACACCCACCCTCATAACCCTCGTATGGTGGTAGGGTCATGCACGATGGATGTGTCAACAGTAAGAGTATCGGAGGCAACCCACCGAAGGGAGCGGAATACCACCTCACGATCAAAATCCGAAACAACAAGTGCTATATGTCATGCATGAAAAAGTTTCTTAACATTGTCAAAGGCTGCTTGCCTTGCTCAATAAAGTCTCCGGGGTCTTTGAAGTCTTCGGGTTCAACTTCTTCGTCAACTGTGTAGTCTATTGTCATGAATAAAAGCGATAAAAATAAGCATCACTCAAAAACAGAGCACACAAGCCACTAATAAAATGCTGCCCTACTCTGATAAATACTAAAGGCTATAGTAAAAATGTTTGATTAATATCTTGTTATGAAAAAAAAAATTGAAAACTATTAAACAGAGGTCGATAATGCCAAATAGGGTTTTTTAAATTAAAACAATACTTCAAATATTTTCAAACATTTTTACAAATGGCACTAATAAATTCCATGTAATATTCTAAGATTTGTGGAGTTGGAATTATCTCAATAGGACAAATAATGTGTCCTGGGTGAGTTTTGGAATTTTCAGGAAAAAGCAAAAAGGAAAAAGGCTCGAGCAATGGGCCAAAAGTGGTTGTCAGATCGCCCCAACCGGCAGAACCGACCCACGCGATCCTGGAGCACGCGCGTGCCTGTTCAAACCTGACCAGCAGGCCAGGCTGGTCAGTAAGAGAGAGAGGCGGGGAACCTGGGGAGGATGACAAGCGGGGCCCGCTAGTCATCACCTTCCTCGAGGCAGGTAGGGGAGAGGGAGGTCACCGGAGGATACAAGGCACAGGGTGGGGAATGGAGGGCACCGTCATGCTCAGGGGCTCGCCGCTGGTCGAGTATTGGAGGAGGGGGACGTCGGGAGGCTCCCATTCGACGATGACGAGGAAGTCCGACGGTGGCTCCTCAGGAAGGGGATGGTCGGGTCGCCCTAGGCGTCAAACAGAGGTGGAGACGGACGGAAACTGGTCAGGACAAGATAGGGGCTCCAGATCGGGGAAAAACGAGGGCGGAGGGGGTTGGTTACCTCGCAGAAGTCGGCAGCCCGAAGCGGCGGTGCTTGGCTCGATGCCGAGCATAGAGGGAGAGGTAGGAGTTGGGGCTTGGCCAGGCGTCGAGTGGATTGGTAAGGGGTCAAGGAAGAGGAGACAGCTCGGGGGAGGCCCTTTTTATACGGGGGAAATGGTCCACCGCACTGCGGTGCGCGGGTGAGGATAGGGTCATCGCCACAGGCCACGGGGGGCTCCGGTTCGGGTCTGGTGAGTTCCTGGGCGCGGTCCAGGTCCAGGGAAAGGGAGAGATGGAGCGGGGGAGGGGTCTAGTGCTCGCGCGTGTGAGCTCGCGCGTTGGCCGGCGCAGGCGGCGTCGGGCACGCGCGAGAGGGGGTAGGAGGAGGGACAGAGATGAGGGGTCCGACTGCGTAGCGTGTCACGGACGCCGAGGGTGCCTTGGGTGACACATGGGGGAGCCCAAGGTGGTCGGGGGTGGCCATTGCGTAGCGGCTACAGTGCGGTCGGCACTGTAGCATGCTCTGGAGCATGGCTATTGCTTGCCATGGCATTGTCCTTGGCATCTTCTGTGCGGCCACCTATGACTAGGGGATATAGGAGGGTATAGAATAGTGGGAAATGGCCTTGGATGCCTTGGGGATCCTTAGGAGAGAATGAAAGTTGAGAGAGAGGGAGAGAAACTTCTGTCTAGAGGGTTAAAATGAGGGTTTTATCCCACTTAACTATGGATTCTTGTCCAGGGAGAGTTACTCGGGGTAGCTAGTAACCATGAGGGGTTGTGGTAAAAATTTCATGGCAAGGGAAATAGAGGAAGGAGGTGAAAACAGGGACTTATCATTTCACCAGAAGGTGTTTGATGGTGATTTGGCCCAGAATATGAATCCTACATGATTTGATAATTAAAATGATCAAAGGGTGTCCAAAATAGGGCTTGCCTCCAAGTTTGAGAAGGTTTGCTGACAGTTCACAATGGAACTTAGTGGAAACCTAGAAATCATGAGATTCTGGTATTTGTAGATCCAGTGATGCTAGGCTTTTACCCTTGATGCACGACTTAGTGTAGCATCACTATTTGGTGATTAGACCACGCCCACAAAGTTTGGGGTCAAGGAGAGAAACTTCGCTATGTAAAGTTGCTCAAATTTGAATCTGGACAAAGAGGGTTTTGCGATGGGTTGATGAACCAAATCAACTTGAATTGAGGTGAAACTTTGCAAGATCACTACCTATGATAGTGTTGACTTCCTTGAATCTTCCTGGAATTTATTGAGTGTATTTCTTATAAAAAATATGTCAAAATCTTGATTTGAACAAAAAGGGTTTTGAGGGGTTTTACCCATGATTTGACATGCCCTTGCGTTGAAACTCATATATACGGAAAATATATGTCCACCGAGTTTCCCTAAATTTTCTCAAATATTTTGAAAGACTTTAAATGATTTTTCCCTAACAAAAACCATTTCTGGTCATAGGAAAAAGCCTTTAAATAAAATATCAATATAACCATTGAAATTAATATTTGGTGGTTTTGGAAAGTCTTATATATAGTAGGTTTGAAGTAAAGCTTTTGGGGAAGAAAAATCCACCCAATTTGAGGACTTGCAGTGCAAACCTCATTTCAAGGGGTTTTGAAAACCTAATTTGAATAAATCATTTTTGGGTAAAACAAAATTTGATCAAAATAGTTTTGGGCACTATTCACATGGTACGATCGTTGGGCAAGAGGTTTGGGACAAGGAAGATGAATATGAAATGGAATAGAATCTAGGAGTGCCACAACCACAATCAACAAGCAACAAGCAACAATTCAAACAAGCACAAGCACTGATAAAAAGTTTTAATTTGTTCCAAATTTTTTTAAATCCAAACTCATCAAGGTGATACAACACAGGGAGTGACATAGCTACCCCCCTAACAAGAATCTCGTCCCCAAGATTCCTAGGCTAAGCGCTATAAAGATAAGGGAACTCGAATCTAAGATAGTCTTCATGCTCCCACGTTGCTTCAGCTTCAGTGTGATTGCTCCATTGAACCTTGAAGTACCTGATGGTGCGGATTGGGTGCAGCCCTCGGCTTCATCCAAAATGCGAACCGGCCTCTCATGACAAGTGAGGTCTCGCTGAAGATTGATGGCTTGATGGTCGATGTCCTTGTAGAGGTCGGGGCGGTTGTGAATTTGTAGACACTTTCGGAGTTGTGACACGTGACTTTGTGCACATCCGATAGCTCGGAAGGTAGTTCTAGCTGATAGGCAACTTCTACTCGCCTTGACCTTGAAGGGCCGATGTATCTAGGTGCGAGCATCCCTTTGACGTGGAAACGCTTGGTTCCTTTAAGATGTGTGACTCGAAGATAGACGTGATCTCTGTTGTTAAAGCTCAGTTCTCGGTGGTGAGAGTCGACGCAACTCTTCTATCTTGATTTGGCAGTCTCCAGATGTTCTCGGACGAGTTATACTTGTTATTCTTCCTCGCAGAGGATATCTGGTCCGAAAACTAATCCTTCTCTTGTCTCTGACCTGTTGAGGGGAGTATGACACTTGCGTCCATACAACACCTCAAATGGTGCCATCTGAAGACTCGACTGATAGCTGTTGTTGTAGGAGAACTCGGAGAATGGTAGGCAATCTTCCCACTTGGCTCCATATGCCAAAACACAAGCGTGGAGCATATCTTCGAGTATCTGATTTACTCGTTCTATTACCCATCACTCTGAGGGTGGAAAGCAGTGCTGAAGGAGAGCTTGGTTCCCAAGGCTTCTTGGAACCTATTCCAGAACCTTGGGGTAAACTGGGTGCCTCGGTCAGATACATTCTCCTTAGGAACTTCGTGGAGGCTCACAATTCGTTTGATGTAGAGGTTGGCCAATTGGTTCCCATTGTAGCTTGTCTTGACGGGAATGAAGTGGGCTACCTTGGTCAGGTGATCAACAATGACCCAAATGGAATCATGTCCTTTGCTTGACCTTGGTAATCCGGTGATGAAATCCATCCCGACTTTGTCCCACTTCCATTCAGGCACTTTGAGAGCTTGTAATAGCCCAGCGGGTCGATGATGCTCAGCCTTGACTCTATGGCATATGTCACACTTGGCGACAAATGTGACTATTTCCTGTTTCATACCATGCCACTAGAATCTTGCCTTGAGGTCTTGATACATCTTGGTTTCTCCAAGATGGAAGGATTATGGAGTGTCATGAGCTTCCTGTAAGATCAAGTTCTTGAGCTCCTCCTTGTTGGGTACGCAGATGCGACTCCCAAACCCTACAAGACCTTGTTCATCCATTGCAAATCCTGGGGACTTGCCTGCCTTCATCTTCCTCTTGATGCCTTTGATGCTCTCGTGTCCCTTGTGAGCTTCTTTGATATCATCCATCGAGATAGGCTTTGCTTCGAGGTTGGCGAGTAATCTCGTTGCAGCCAGTTCCAAGCCGAAGCTTTCAAGTTCTTCATACAAGGCTGGTAGACTTTCCTTAATCATAACATTCAAGGAACAAGCCTTTCTGCTTAAGGCGTCTGCTACCAGGTTGGCCTTTCCGGGGTGGTATTGAACACTGAGGTCATAATCCTTGATCAATTCCAACCATCTTCACTACCTCATGTTCAATTCCCTTTGAGTGAAGATATACTTCAAACTCTTGTGGTCTGTGAACATCTCACATCGCTTCCCCAGAAGGTAATGTCACCATGTCTTCAAGGCATCAACCATGGCTGCCAACTCAAGATCATGAGTTGCGTAGTTCTCTTCATTAGGTCATAGCTGTCTAGATAGATATGCTACAACTCTGTCTTCTTGCATCAGAACACCTCCAAGCATGGTTCTTGATGCATCACAATAAATCACAAACTCCAGGTGAATATTCGGGGTGGCCAAGACTGGGGACGTGGTCAATCTCTTCTTGAGCTCCTCGATGCTTTCCTCACACTTAGGTGTCCATTCGAACTTCTTGTCTTTCTTTAAAAGCTGGGTTGTGGGTCGGGCAATGCTCGATAACCCTTCCATGAACTTGCGGGAATATCCTGTGGGTCCGAGGAAGCTCCTGACTTCCTTCACAGTGGTTGGGGTTTGCCATTCAGTCATGGCTTCAATCTTGGTGGGATCCACTGATAGTCTTTCTGTAGTCAGCACATGACCCAAGAATCCAACTTCGTGCAGCCAGAACTCAAATTTGATGAATTTGGCATAAAGCTGGTGCTCTCGAAGCTTCTCTAGGACCAATCTCAAGTGTTCCTCATGCTCTTCTTCAGACATGGAGAAGACGAGTATGTCATCAATGAGGACAACAATGAACTTGTCCAAGTACTCCATGAAGACTTTATTCATGAGGTACATGAAGTAGGCAGGGGCATTGCTTAACCCAAATGACATGACCGTGTACTCATACAGGCCATACCGAGTTACAAAGGCCGTCTTCGGAATGTCTTGGGGTCCGATCTTTTGCTAATAGTATCCCGACCTGAGGTCGATCTTGGAAAACACCTTGGCTCCGTTCAACTCGTCAAATAGGTCTTCAATCTTGGGAGTGGGTACTTGTTCTTTATTGTGACTTCATTGAGATAACAGTAATCGACACAGAGTCTGATAGTTCCGTCCCTTTTTGACAGAAATAAAAGAGGTGATCCCCAAGGAGAGGCACTAGTGTGCATAAATCATTTTTTGAGCTGCTTTGCCAGTTGCTTCTTCAATTCAGCCAACTCTTCGGATCCCATCCTATAGGCCTTCTTATAGATGGGCCTTGATCCAGGCATAAGCTCAGTGATGAACTCAATGTTACTGTCAAGAGGCATTCCGGGCAGCTCATGAGGAAACACATCCGGGTACTCACATACCATTGGCACTTGATCCAACTCTACTCCCGCTAGACATTTAGCCCGAGGGGCTTGACTGGAGGCAGGGATGGGGACATACTTGACTTCCACTCCTTGGCTATTGGTCATGGTAACTATACTCTTGTCCCAGTCTAACATGTCTTGGCGCTTGGTCAACCAATTCATGCCAAGGATGACATCCAGGCCAGGTGAGTCCAAAACTATAAGGTCTGCTAGGAAGTCTACCCCGTTGATGTTAATCTCCACTCCTTTACAACCTATTCTAGACTTCATAACTAATCATAGGGTTTGTATCAAGATAAGACTACCCAGGGGTGTAGGTTTCATGGCACTCTCTAATGCAAACTTTGGGTGACAAAAGAATGTGAAGCTCCACAATCAAATAGTACTGTTGCTGGGGTTGAGTTGACGACGAACGTACCTAGTATGACATCCGGGTCTTCCTGGTCTTTCTCTGCAGTGACATGATTCACACAACCCTTTCTATTGTTGGGATGGTTGCAGGAAGAGGGGTTCCTTGGCGGTGGTCCACAGGATTGACCTTGAGCTTGCGCATTGGGGCGGAGGGCATCTGGCTTCCTGTTGGGGCAAAGCTTAGAGATGTGTCCAGACTGACCACATCCAAAGCAAGTGACTTGCCCAGGGTTGTTGTTGAAGTTTCTTCCACCGTTGTTGTTATTGGGGTTGTTGTTGTAAGCTGGCCTAGGATTGTCATACTTTTGAGGCTGGTAGCTCGGATGAGGTGCAGGAGGTCTAGCATGTTGTGGCTGATAGGTGGGCTTGGCTGGGGCTGGCTGCCAGGGGCGAGACTTCTGGTTGCTTGAGCTACCCTTGCTGATCATCTTGTGCTTGTGTGTGTCGTATATGGCACGACGCTTGTCTTCCAGCATGAGGGCCTTGTTCACTAGGTCAAACAAGGTACGACAGTCGCAGACAATGAGATGATACTGCTGGGTCTGTTGAAGTCCTTCAATGAAGCGTTCCTTCTTGGCAGCTTCAGTGTTGACATCTTCAGGTGCATACCTTCATAGCAGGTTGAACTTCTATAGGTACTCCTTGACAGAGCCACTTTCTTGCTTCAGCGCATGGAATTCTGTCTTCTTGATAGCCATGATCCCAGAGGGAATGTGGGCAGTGCAGAATCCTTCCTTGAAGTCGTTCCAAGCGATCACACGCTCACCTTGCATGACCTTGAATCCGTCCCACCAAGCTCGGGCGGTACCTCCGAGGTAGTGAGTGGCATAAATCACCTTCTCATGGTCCTCATTGCAATTGACCAGTGCAAGGAGGTCCTCGATGGTGCGGATCCAGTCATCAGCATCCAATGGTTCAGCAGTCCCGGTGAAGGTTGGGGGCGAATTCCTCAAGAACTCAGATAGAGTGGAGTGGCTATTGCCGTTCCTGCCTTGCTGCTGGTTGTTCGTAAGGGCCTGAGCCATCTGCTGGATAGCAGCATTGTTGGCTTGGTGTTCATCCTGGAGAACTTGGAGAAACTGAGCTATGGTCATGTTCTCTGGTGGAGGTGGTGGCGGGGGAATGTCGCCTTTTGGCTACTCTTGGTGTCCTCCATCGTTAGCAGCCCCACCAGCTCCTTGTTGCTGGCTTGAGTTGTCGGCTTCAGGGTTGGTGAAGGAGCTATTGCGGGTAGCAGTCACCATCTTGTTTGGAGCAGGCAAGTGAAACAACTGGGATACACGAGAGAAAAAGCAATGACAGAAAAGCGTGCCTAAGGGGGTTGTTTAAGTGTAAGTGTGGTGAAACAAAAGGTCGAAAGACCAACATATATTAAGATAGACGATGGAGTCGCTTACTTGTTGCCTAAGGTAAAAGCATGACTTGCATCGGAACACAAACAACAAATCAAACAGCAAGCACACATGGATTCATATTAACCATTACACGGACTCGACTTTGCATGAGGGGTACATGACTGATCCTACCCTAGGGTTTCTCGGACTCAGGTTGGAGTGCTCGGTCTCGTAGTCATGCTCCTCTATATCTTCCTTCTGCTCGTCATTCGAACGGGCATCATTACCGGTCGAAGGGGTCGGGGAACGAGGAGGTCCATCCCGGAGATGCTTTGCTGGCACTCATGCCATGAGGACATGTAGGTGCATCACTAGCTGGGGGTACTCCTCCTCGATAAGCGGCAGATGGTTGTCCCTTAGGGGCTCCATCCTTCTTGATCTTGTCTGGCTTTTTCCTGGCTTGCTGAAGTAGCTCTCAGGTGTGGTGAAGTTCCTCGAGGAGCTTCACAGACTCCTTCATCAGGTAATGAACTAGGCTATTGGCGGAGAGGCTGAAGTAGGTCTGGAACATGAGTGGTGTGCCATCCTCCTTGGTCAGAATCAGAATCCAACTCTCGCCAAGATCATCCTTCCTGAAGGGAAGGTAGCGAGTAGCCGGCTCGTCAGCCATCTCTGGAATCATGTCTCGAAGGTGTAGGAGTGCCTTGCATGCAGCTGTCTCGACCACAAGTATCATGGTCTCCATCCGAGGACATTTGCCTTCACGACCACATCCATGTGGTACTCCTTGGTGGCGGCATCGACCTAGTGCTCGTGGTAGAGGAAAATGGGTGGTTGGCGAAACTGGCACTTCTCCAGGCTATCCCCAAGGAGTAAGTGAAAAGCCAGATGTTGGGAAGGATTTGGATACGACGACCATCTACAAAGGTTTGAAAGGAGGAGAGCCAGTAGAGTGTTGTGTGAAGAATGAAGAGGTAAATAGTGCAGAATTCCTATGTACAATTCTAGGTATAGTTTTGAAAATGGTTGCATCCTGACTAATGTCCATGCTAACCAAGGGCTTCCTACAGTCAAGATGTCTCTGATACAAGCTCTATGGGGACCCCGACTCATAAGTCATGATCATCGAATGCACATGTACAATGATCCCAGAGATCAATGCTCACTAAACACACAGAAGCTGAATAACAAGAGTCTGATATCCATATTTAGCGTCTTACACAAATAAAGACCATGAAGGTCTAGTCTTACATAGACATGGCCACAAGATCCAAACACTTTACTAGAACAAGAAGCAGAAATCTTGATCAAAAGCATGAACCCATGCTATCTGCCTTAACTTACACGCATTCTAACTAGGAAGCGTCCTAGTTCGCATGTTCATCACCAACGAACTCTTCAACATACCCCTGTTCTTCCATGCGTGGCCAATTAAATAACCAGTGGCAAGCCAATGAGTACTTTCAATGTACTCGCAAGCAACCCAAGTTGTGGAACAAGGTAATAATGATGCATGATATAGCACTAAGTAGGTAATTTGTGGAAAGCCAATTTTTAATGCAACAACATGATCAAGTAACCAAGTAAGCATGCATCAACAGTTTGGCAGATATCCATATGAACAATTTATAGATATCATCATAAGCGGGGGTCAAACATCCCATGTTCATTCATCATGCTAAGTCATCGGACTTAGCTCAATAGCCAAGCTAAGCCATCGGACTTAGCTCAAGTACCATCCTTGTCACCAACACAGACACACACCAGATTGTGAAAACATTTGGACATAGCACAAGAGCGGTCATCCAACTGTCCTTGACCATGGACACGACTATTTGAATAGTTTTACACTCTGTAGAGGTTGCACACTTTACCCACAAGACTCGGGGAACTTCCATGTCATCCACGACTCGTGATACATCATGTAGCCGAGGTAAGCACCCGAACAATGCCTTTCCCATGGTGATACTAAACAAAGACTCCACTCGTTGGTGCCATCCCTCATGATGTACATCACACGTATCATCCATGAGGGTACGCAATGGTGTGCCTAGTGCCTGTAAAGATAGCGCATGGCCTTCCACTTCCGGGAAGACCCCGTCTCAAGAGTGACCACTTCACTCTTGCCACTAGTAATGCGGGCTCCTTGCTAGCACCAACCATAGTACTCAACAAAGACCCGTCTCATAAGGGGTATCGCGGTCGTACATGTAAGGTTGAAATAATGGACGCAACTTACACCAATCCGTTTTCGAAAACCCCAACACTCACTTGCCTCGGTACACCACTTCTTTCTCAAGTGGTCACCCATCTCATCATCATCTCCCTTGGGCATTGGTGGCACCCAACGGGGTTTTCGAAAAGTCCATGAAATCTTTTCTCCCTTTCCATCTCTTTGCATAAATCCCAAACACACTTGGTAGCATCTACTAGCATCCTAACTACACCCACCCACATAACCATCATAAGGTGGTAGGGTCATGCACGATGCAAGTTTCAACGGTAAGAGTATCGGAGGAAACCCACTGAATGGGGGGGGGGGCGACACCACATCATGATCAAACATCGAAACAACAACTGCTATATGTCATGCATGAAAAAGTTTCTTAACATGGGCAAAGGCTGCTTGCCTGGCTCAACAAAGTCTTCGGGGTCTTTGAATTCTTCGGGTCAAACTTCTTCGTCAACCGTGCGGTCTATTGTCGTGAATAAAAGCGATAAAAATAAGCATCACTCAAAAACAGAGCACACAAGCCACTAATAAAATGCTACCCTACTCTGATAAATACTAAAGGATATAGTAAAAATATTTGTTTAATATCTTGTTATGAAAAACATTTTTCAAAACTATTAAACACAGGTCGATAATGCCAAATAGGTTTTTTAAATTAAAACAGTGCTTCAAATATTTTCAAACATTTTTACAAATGGCACTAATAACTACCATGGAATATTCTAAGATTTGTGGAGTTGGAATTATCTCAACAGGACAAATAATGTGTGTTGGGTGAGTTTTGGGGTTTTCAGGAAAAAGAAAAAGGAAAAAGGCTCAGGGGAATGGGCCAAAAGTGGCTGGTCAGATCGGCACAGGCGGCGGAGCCGACCCATGCGAGGCTGGCGCGCGCGCGCACCGGTTCAAACCTGACCAGCAGGACAGCTGGTCAGCGAGAGAGAGGGAGGCACGGAACCTGGGGAGGATGAAAAGTGCGGCCCCCTTGTAATCACCTTCCTCGGGCCAGGCAGGGGAGAGGGAGCTCACCGGAGGTTACAGGGCGTGGGGAGGCAAAAAAGGGCACCGTCGTGCTGAGGGGCTCGCCGCCGGTTGAGTGCTGGAGGAGGGGGACGCCGGGAGGCTCCTGTACGCCGGCGACGAGGAAGTACAGTGGCGGCTCCACGAGAAGGGGATGGTCCAGTCACCCTAGGCATCAAACGGAGGCAGAGACGAACATAAGCTGGTGAGGAGGAGATAGGGGCTCCAGATCGGGGAAAACGAGGGCGGAGGGGGTCGGTTACCTCATGGAAGTCGGCGGCCCGAAGCGGCAGCGCTCGGCTCGATCCAGAGCACAGAGGGAGGGGGAGGAGCTGGGGCTTGGCCGGGCGTCGAGTGGATAGGGAAGGGGGTCAGGGTAGAGGAGAGATCTCGGGGGAGGCCCTTTCTTTAGGGGGGAAACGGTGCACCGCACTGCGGTGCGCCGACAAGGACAGGGTCGTCGCCACGAGCCACGGGGGGCTCTGGTTCGGGTCCGGGGAGTTCCTGGGAGCGGTCTAGGTCCAGGGAAAGGGAGAGAGAGAGCAGAGGAGGGGTTTGGCGCTCGCGGGTGGAATCTCGCGCGTTGGCCGACTCGGGCGGCGTCGGGCATGTTTGGGAGGGGGTTGGAGGAGGGAGAGAGAGGAGGGGTCGTCCGCATAGCGTTTCATGGACACCGAGCATGCCTCAGGGGACATGTGGGGAGGCGCAAGGTGGTCAGCGGCTACTGTGCGGTCAGCACTGTAGTGCGCTCTGGAGCGTGGCTATTCCATGCCATGGCATTGTCCTTGGCATCTTCTAGGCAGCCACATACGTCTAGGGTATAGAGGAGGGTATAGAATAGTGGGAAATGGCCTTGGATGCCCTTGGGTTCCTTAGGAGAGAAGGAAAGTTGAGACAGAGGGAGAGAAACTTCTGTCCAGAGGGGTAAAATGAGTGTTTTACCCCACTTACCTATGGATTCTTGGCCAGGGAGAGTTACTGGGGGTAGCTAGTAACCTGGAGGGGTTGTGGTAAAAATTTCATGGCAAGGGAAATAGAGGAAGGAGGTGAAAATGGGGACTTATCATTTGACCAGAAGGTGTTTGATGGTGATTTGGCCCAAAAGATGAATCCTACATGATTTGATAATTAACAGGGTCGAAGGGTGGTCAAAATAGGGCTTGCCTCCAAGTATGAGAAGGTTTGATCAATGTTCACTATGGGACTTAGTGGAAACCTAGAAATCATCAGATTCTAGTTTCTGTAGATCCAGTGATGCTAGGATTTTACCCTTGATGCACCACTTTGTGTAGCATCACTATTTGGTGATTAGAGCATGCCCACAAAGCTTGGGGTCAATGGGAGAAACATCACTCACTACTGGAATCAGACAATTTGCCGTCTGCCAGCTCTTTGCCGTCTGCTGGCGGATGGCAAAGAGGTTGTTTGCCGTCTGTCTTTCCAAAATGGACGGCAAAGAACCAGCTGATGGATAATAGGGTCTTTGCCGTCTGCTGGCAGACGGCAAAGAGTTCTTTGCCGTCTGCCAGCGTCTTGCAAAGACGAGAGTGGCCCCATGGGGCACGGCACTGGCTATGTCAATCTGCCACTTCTTTGCCGTCCGCTAGCGGACGACGAAGAGGTGAGAAGGGCCCACAATGTCACGGCAGGGGGCAGACTAACGGTTACCCTCTTTGCCGTCGGCTGGCAAACGGCAAAGAACTCTTTTCCGTCTGCCAGCACACGGCAAAGAGGGTATCTTAAATTTCGGCCCCGCGCGCCCCCCGGGCCTCTCTCTCTCACATCTCTCTCTCCCTCTCTCTCAGCGCCGCCGCCCCGCCCTCCCGCCGCCGCCCCCTCCCTGCAGCCCTCCTCCCGGTGCTGCCCCCTTCCCGTAGCCCTCCTCCCTCCGCCGTCCCCTCCCCGCGGCCCTTCTCCACCATCGCCGGAGCCAGGCCGCGACCTTCCTCCACCCCCTGCCCCGCTGCCCCCCGCCGCCCCCTGTCCCGCCGCTCCGCCTCGTCACCCCTCCGCCTTGCCCCCTCCCC